>OY754960.1:25214496-26473952 GCA_963576555.1 Ferdinandea cuprea
CCAGTAGTGGACGAGGGAGTCCAACCATTACCGCAGAACTTGGGTGGGTAGCCAACAAGGTATGACCAACCTTCGTCCATTCCTGCAGTCGTCCTCGTCGTCCGACAAAAGGCTGGTGACGGCGACGGCGGTGGTGAGACGTAAAGACCACAATCCACATGCAGTTTGCGGTTTCTCCAGAACTCAATACACTGTTGTAGTCCAGTCCCAACCCTTGCTTTTCATAGGAAATTGTAAGGATCACTTTCATTCTTCTTTTGTTACTTTAATTAAAATCTAAACTTACACGTTGCAATCCGTTGTTGTTTTGTGTTGTCGTCGTACTACTTGGACTTCTGTGATCCTGTGTCCGCAACAACAAAACAAGATTAAAAAGATGACGAAGGACTTTAATAGTATTGAAAAGGATCAACCGAAAGACAAGATTCTTTTCTGGTTGGGATACTTTATTCCTGTCACACACTTGCACTCTGATTAATTAATGATTATGTGGCACACAAGGATTCCGCAATAGGAATCAATTTTTTTTTTTTTGTTTAGATATCCTTGTTTCTTTTGTATCTGTTTAACTTTTATCACGTATCTACCGCGACCACTTTTGAGAGACTTTTCCCGAAGAACTTTCACATGAAATCTTCGTTGTAGATCCTTTTAAACTGATATCTAGGACGGTATGAGAAAGCCGAACCCGAAACCGAATGACCGTTCAAAGCGAAAATTAATTGCAACCCTAATTTACGGAACGAAGATAGAGCCTAATTCCTAAGGAGAGGCCTTCCTTATTCCCTTTTGTTTTGTTGCCAAAATTGAAACTGCACGGCACTCGTTCAAATCACGACTGTACAATGCGGTATTATCGCCAAAAAACGGAAAGGAAACTTTGTTTTTGTTATTGTTGTTTTTATGCTGAAAATACTGAGATCCTGGCGTGAGACACAGCGAGGAAAACACCGAATAAAAACCACTGACGCGCTACTCTATGCGAACGGGCAACGACCACGAACTTCTGTTGCGACATGGTGGCGACAACGAGGACCCTATCTCAAAATGGAATTCTATGTTCCGGAATGTTGAGTCTTGTGTGAGTCTCCTGTGTCGCTCTGTAGTATGCCCGGGCGGCTCCGTGCTTAGTCGGATAAGGGAACACAATGGAATCAGATCGACCGCCCCCGATTCCAATAAAAAGGGTAGCAAACCACTCTCTGACACATTTCGCAATATAAACAACCCTCTGTTGATTCAGCGGAGGACGATGTACGGTGTTTTGTTGATGTTGACCCGGTAAAATGGATAAGGGGTAGCAAATTCCATTATTTTATAGGCATGCGCGTTGTGGGTGGGGGTTTCCTGGAATTCGATTTGCCCCTCATCTGTTGAACATCGCTGACTGTTGTCGTGTGAGTGAAGCGAAAAACTGTTGCTGATATTCTGCCTGTCACGAATGTGCAGATTCCTTGACATGGTTCCTCTCGAATCATCCCATCTCGTCCATCGTTACGCTGAAGAGTTAATCATGGTATGCTAATATCATATCGGAGGGAAGCTTGAATGCACGGCAATCGGATGCAGCATGAGGGTGGTCTGGTCTGGTTCATATGTCTCGATAATAATTCAAAATTGTCTATCTCTGGGAAAGAGAGATATATTAAATAATTTATCTCATTCTCCAAGAGCGAGAGATTTTTTTCCGTCGAGCATGCGCGGGTGTGGGATGTGCGCTCAACAAGTAGGTAGGTTGTAGTGTATCTTTTTTTGTTGTGCTCGCTGTGAGATTGAATTTGGGTCAATTTGTGCGATTGAGTTTGTCGTAATCGTCGTAGTTGTTGTCGTTGATGTCGCGCACGAAAACAAAGCACAAAATGCAATGGAGCAGACTCTCCTTCACTTTGAATTGAATTCGAGTTGATGATGAAATGAAATGGTGGGAGGGTGATTGGGAGAGTTGGAGTCTGGGGGACTTAGCTGTACATATTCGCGTTTTTCCTGTACATGCGAAAGAAGTCGTTGACTCTGACTGTGGGCGAAGCGTATAGAAATTGAGTGATGCAGATTGCATGAACTGTTTTTTTTTTCCTTCTTCTTCTTTTTCCAATGTTCAAGTGCATTCATAATTTCGTTACACTTGAGTGGATCTTTTCAGACATGTATGACATAGAAAATAAGGGGATTGACAAGAGGCGTGCAAATTTAAATATTTTGCATATTGTCCCAGACGGGGCCATCGTTGTGATATTCACGGAGGATGCATCGTTTCATTATTATTAAAATCATTAATTAAGTCTGAGTTGAAGTATGTATAGGGAAGTGAAAATAATGAACGATTTCCTTCTGCGTCAGTTGTAAAATGTTTCGCAATTAATTTTAAGTTTTCAGATACATAGGTACCTACGTGCCTAGTGGAGGCAGTAAATTAACGCACTTCTAGAGAAAAAACACTAAATGCAATCTGTCAGATAATCAGTGAACTCGTTTATGAATTCAAAGGCACATGTTTCTAAAATTAAAAAAAGATAGCTATGCAGTCACTGACAATTGCGAGGGAGATGGTGTATGAACATTCAAATCTCGAGTTTTCTTTTAGTCTTTTTCATCGAATTCTTTTTTTCCTTGAATAACAGTGCAAATCATTCCTTCTCCAGGAAGTTTTCTATACTATATAATATGTTGAGATTGATTAGAATAATCCTATTAAGGGGTTTCAAACCAAAGGTAAATTTAGTGGTATGACTCGAGCTGTACGACTATCAGGGAAATGAGATCAGCTTTTGGTCTTATAAGGTGAAACCATTTAAGAAAATCTGACAAAAGTTGAAGCGAACCAGAAATAACCAAAACGCGAAAATTAATCGTGCCAAATCCTCACAGAC
Organism: Ferdinandea cuprea; assembly: GCA_963576555.1. Taxonomy (NCBI): domain Eukaryota; kingdom Metazoa; phylum Arthropoda; class Insecta; order Diptera; family Syrphidae; genus Ferdinandea; species Ferdinandea cuprea. The sequence goes on from OY754960.1 coordinate 25,217,364, forward strand.
CGAAAGTTGAGTCAAAAAATATACATAAAGTTTCTACGGTAGTTTCTTTGGAAGTTTGCTGATCTGTTCGAATACTCATTAATAATCACATTCCAACTGAAAGCCAATACGCTTGCTGCTTACTTTGCAGCTTTTTCCATGCTCGCGGTTCTGTTTTATCTACACATGTACCTACTCGAGACTTATAATGCTCGCATTTGTTCACTGGCAAGAGTAATTTAAGATCTTAACATACACAAATCAGCTGGTCCAGCTAGTAGGAGAAATCCTAACATCTGAAGAGATTGATTTTAACTCTGGCAAAACCACTTGGAAAGCTTTTATATCTAGGTAAATCTTTCTCTGCCTTCTACTAGCGTCCAATTGCACTTATATACAGTATTGTGCAAAACCTAAGCAACTTTTCTTACTCTCATGTAAAAAGTTGTCTCCCACTTTTAAAAATACTTCCCGATAAACTGTAAATATATTTATTTACATATTTGCATGTGTCCTCAAAATCACTCAAACAACGTCGAGTTTGCTAAAACAGTTCTTGTTATTACCACAAATTTAACGGCATTTTTAAAGTGGGTTTTTCCATGACGCAATGTGTAAAGTTAATTTTGCTCAATTGTGGGTAGAGATTGGGATCGGGTAGTCATTTTCAATATTGAGCGCGCTAAATATGATAAAACCTTCAAATTAAAAATAATTAACATATATAAACAAAGTATATCACAGTCAAAAATTGCAAAAATATTCGGAATTAATAAATCTATAGTTTCACGTTTGATTAAAAAATATAAAGCTACCGGTAGCTTAGAAAATAATAATGTAGGAGGAAGGCCGCGTAAAACAACTGTTCGGGAGGATAGGAAAATAACGAGATTAATCAAATCAAATCCCTTTATTTCCTCTCTGTGGAACACTGATGGCATACATTACGTTAGGCGTACGCCCAAGCAAAGACTTAATCCACGCTTCTGTAAAAGTACACTGAAGCATGGGGGTGGAAGTGTTATGATATGGACATGCTTTTCTGGTTATGGTGTTGGTCCATTTCATGAAATAGGGGGCATAATGGATCGTTTTGTTAACAAGGATTTTTTGGAAAATGTGATGCTGCCGTATGCCGAATGGAATATTCCACTTTCTTGGGTATTCCAACATGACAACGACCCGAAGCATACTTCAAAAATGGTCAAGGAGTGGCTAACAGACCATCGGATTGAAGTTCTTGATTGGCCTGCACAGTCGCCGGATTTGAATCCGATTGAAAATTTATTCGGGATTCTGAACCCCTTGCTGCATGAATTACTATCCACATGAAAATAAAATAAACTTTGTCGTAATTACTTTCTATATATTTTTTTAAAGTTTTTTGTAAAACAAAATTTCTCAAACATAGGGTGGTTTTCAACTAAAGCTACGAATGCCACAGAAAGCCGTTGGTTCTTAGATTTCTTTACTTCTTCCGCAAATTAAGAATACAAAAATGAAAAGGCATATATGGCATTGTATGCGGTAGAGGGTTAAACGTCGCGTTGGAACAATACGGTGAAAAAACCAAATGGAATTGATAAATTTATTGAAAATACAGTGGGAAAACATACCAGCAGCTATTATTTTTAATTTAATTGAGTCGATGCCTAGTAGATGTGCTGAAGTCATAAAAAATAACGGATACTATACAAAATATTAAACGAGTTGCTTAGGTTTTGCACAGCTGTTTTTTGAACTGATTTTGATTTATTTTTTTTATTTACTGTTAATAAATGAAAATTAAAAACTTTGTTTGGGTGATTTTGAGGACACATGCAAATATGTAAATAAATATATTTACAGTTTACCGGGAAGTATTTTTAAAAGTGGGAGACAACTTTTTACATGAAAGTAGGAAAAGTTGCTTAGGTTTTGCACAATACTGTAGGTCATTTCAATTCGACGTCATAGAAACGCTGACAAATTATCAGATTATGAAACATTGAATACCGATAGACCGATAGAACTTTCAGGTTCTTCGAAAAGTGAAAGCAATCTCGGAGTGGAAGCAAGCCGAAAATGCTTTCTTTTATTTTTTCATTAAATTAAAGAAATAGTTGACATGTTTGCTGATTATTTTCAAAGTGAATGAAGATTATTTAAGATCCTTGCCAGAAATTACTAGTTGAAGTAATTTTGTTATAGGTCTGGATGAACTGCTTTGAGCAAAATTGTGCCAAAAAAGAAACCAGACCTTCTTGGGTTTCATCCCATAGTTTTAAAGATCTGCTCTTGTTCCATATCGTTGCCCCTACAAATCATATTTAACCAATCTCTCGCCAGTGGAATCTTTTTGGACGATTGGAAGTTGTCTTCTGTAAGCCCTACCCTTAAGTCGGGCCCATCTCAAAACTGTCTTTTATCCCGAAGTTAGTTGTGTAATAAATGGGTTTGTTAGTGAATGTCAACATGGTTTCTGAAAAGGTAGATCAACTTGTTCTAACCTAGTTGAGTTCACCAGTTACTGCATCAATTCTTTGGAAAAGCATAAACAGGTGCATGTAGTATACACTGACTTTGTCAAAGCTTTCTGTAGAGATAATGTGAATATATTGCTTAGAAAACTTAAAGCGTATGGGTTCCTCGGGCTCTCTATTAAAATGGTTATCTTCTTATCTTATTGGAAGGAAGCAACTTGTTGTAATTGGGGAGCATATTTCAAAGGAAATTGTCGTTTCTTCCGGGGTCCCTGAGGGAAGCCATTTGGGACCGATCCTTTTTCTTCTGTTGGTAATGATCTGCCTAGTATTTTGCAGTTTTGTCGGTGTTTGATGTATGCTGGTGATGTACATTTTTTTACCGTAATTTCAAATGCTGATGAACGCGCTCTTTTGCAAATGGACTTAGACTTATTTTCTGAATGGTGCAATCTAAATGATCTAAAATGGAATATAAATAAGTGTGCTAGCATGTCCTACAATAGAGCTTCTTCTCATATAGAACCCTCTTACAGTCTTAACGATAGGACTGTTAGGGTAGTAAATGATTTTAAGGATCTTGGCGTCTCATTCGATGCAAAACTTACTTTTGATTTGAATATTAATAGCGTATTATTGAAAGCTAATTCGATGCTTGGTTTCTTAAAAAAAGAACTCGATTGTTTTTAAGTACCCTTATACCAATTGAATACTGTAGTGTTGTATGGAATCCAACAACGTTAAAAAATATTGATAGGATTGAAAGAGTTCAAAATTTTTTTTTTCGTTTTGCACTTCGCTGACTTTTTTTTAATACGCATAGTTCGTACCAAACTAAATGCTTATTGGTAGATATGCAATCTCTTGAAAGTAAGAGAAAAATGTGTTGTATTATGTTCATTAGGGACTTCCTTTGCTCCACCATGGACTGTGGGAATTTGCTTTTTTGTATGAATCTTCATGTACCACAAAAATCTTTAAGATCAAAGCTTACAAGAACATTTTCACAATACTGCCTATGGTTCACGTGACCCCGTTTGTAGATGCACGAAATTATTCAATTTAGTTTATGATGACAATATAGACATAATAATGCCTAGAAATCAATTTAAAATGTATTTGAAGTCAATTTTAAATGGTAGAATCTAAATTACTTGTGAACACAAAATGTAAATTTTAACTCTTAAGTAATTATTAATTTCAAAATCTGTAGATTATAATTATAAAATCGTAAATTGAATAAATAAATAAATTAGAACTTCCGTTTCGAAACGTTTAATTCTAAAGTGCAGTTTTGCCTGATTTTAACGCATTCAAATCGGCAAACTCACCAAATAAATGAGATCCAAATGCTTTCTATTATGAAAGAATGATATTTCCATATTACTTGCATTGCTGAAACCAGGAAGCTTTTCACTCTCGGCAAATGCGTTATTAATGCCACACATTTGAAGTTAGCAAATATTAATGCGCTCCAAAATGTCTAGACCTCCTAGTGCTATGCACGAAATATTTGACCCATTCTGATCCACCTGCAATTTATAGAGCATAATGTTGCTCCAAACTTGGGAAAAACGCATATATCTAGTCCGGTGCACTAAATGCATGCTTGTAGCTACGGGATAGAATTTATAAACTCATCGCCGATTGTGAAATCACTTGACTCTTCCAATCACCGTCGCAATGTATCCTGTCTTTTGCTGTTTGATAGTTATTTCCACCTCAAGGGCTCCAAAAAATGTAATATTTAAAAAACTACCGGTAACTATAAAGTTTTGGGTTAATTTTATTCCCCTATAAAACAGTTTGCCTTGACTGACTCGACTAGCAGCATACAGCTCTAACGGCTAATTCCTCTGCAACTTGAAGGGTATATTCCCTCAACACTGTAAACGCGCACTAAGCAAGGATTTCTAAATATTGATTTTGTGTAGCTTTGGAAAATACGATAGCTTACGATCCGTTAGTAAAATTTTGCCTTAATTGTTTTAAAAAATTCGGTAAAGCCCTTGGTCTTTATCTGAATATTTGTTTGTATTTTCTGAAAATTTAGTATGTACTGGAAGTTTCCTTAAGCTACAGAAAAGTGTCCTTATCACGCCTGTATTAAACGGGGTAATTTCAATTTCTAAGCTTTCGTGTATCCTTAAATATTTCTATACACACTGGGACATGAAAATGAAAATTTAAAAAATCTGTCAACAATCAAGAAGACAGAATTGTTCTCCAGGCCGACATTAATAGTTTGGGCACTTGGTGTGATAAAAACGGTTGAATTCTAAGCCCATCTAAATGTCAACATTTTCGAGTAAGCGCATTTCACCCATTTTTGATTTTTCATTATCTCAGGATATGCTTTATTATGTTGATTGTTTCAAAGATCTCGAAGACACATTTGAGCCCAAATTTGACTCCATAGGACATATAAAATTTATGGCTTAAAGAATCTGATGACCCCTCAGTCTTTGTATAATTGCTACGTCCGTCCACATCTAGAATATGCTTCACAAGTCTGGACTGCGTACTTAAGTATTCACTCAAATCAAATTGAAGCTATTCAACGTAAATTTATTCCACAGGATGATTTATATAACCTTACTCCTTACAGACAACGTATCAAACTACTTCGAATGTTACCTCTCTCTAAACGTAAACTTAACATTGATATGGTTTTCTTTCAGCAGCATATAGCCGGCCACGTAGACTCCCCGGACTTTTTTTTATATAACTTGCACGTGCAAAAGGGATTGTTAGCACCCTTATAATGTTAATAGGAACACAGGATGGGAAACCGATGCACATTGATTTTAAATGCTTGCAAGCTGTAGTGGTCAGTAAAAACAGAGTGTGGTAGAGCATTCCACATTCGTGATGTGCGGCTGAGAAACGAATCCTTATATTTCACAGTACGTTCGAATATAGGCTTTAAGGTGAACTGAGGAGCATTCCTGACATGACGAGTATTGCGGTTGGAATGCAGCTGGCTATTTCGTTTGAGCACTTACGATGGTATCGTAAGTATCGATAAAACAACTCCAGGCAGGAGACTATACGGCGATGACTAAGAGATAAGTTTTATCGCACGTTTTTGAGTTCTGTCAAGTAGGTCCAAATATGTAATTGGTGCTCCGGATAAGATATGAGCGTTGTACTCAAGTTTTGGGCGAATAAACGCCTTATAAATAGTTGCCAGATCAGAAGTGGTGAAATATTTCTTGCATTGCTTAAAGAAACCTAGACATTTGGCAGCGTTCTTGGCGACATCGAATATGTAGTCATTCCAACGAAGGTTGTCATAAACGTACATATCGAGGATGGAAAGCCTTTCTATTTCAGCGATGCAAGTGCCTCCATTGATAATGGCAGATATAGAAGTTTCGCTTCCGTTCCAGTTCCACGCCCGAAGATGAGGGAAGTACATAAATCCGAAAAGGAAAGGAAAGTAATGGATTGGGTAAGAATTAACAGACAGGAGATCATTGATAAAAATAAGAAAGAGATTCGGACATAGAACGGAGCCTTGGGGGACACCAGCATTTATTTGGTGAGTTGCAGACTTAAAACCGCTCAAAACAACTTGTATTGAACAGTCCGAAAGGTGAATTCTAATCCATTGAGAAAGGTATTATCGATTCCAAATGAACGCATTTAGGACAAACGAGCTTGATGCCAAACTCTGTCTGTCTCTGCCTTTGAAATATCAAACACAACGACCTTGCATTCACTATCATGGTGAATAGATTGGACCGAACTGCCGGTTATTAAGAACTTTTCGAGATTCAAGATATTTCATAAGCTGACAATTTATCAGCGTTTCCATGATCTTGCAATTGGCCGGTTGGAGGAGGCGAGGAAGATTCCTCTTCCGTTCTGTTTTCCATCTTCTCGGAAAGAGCCCTGAAGAATAGAAATGTTTTCTAAAATACTTTGGGTCCAAGGTATTTGCTGCTATAGCAGCGAGTAAAAGAAAAAATTCTTTAATTAAATTTAAGCATTCTGAATATATTTCTGCGTGACAAGAATAAGAACATATATTTTGCCGAAAAAAAAATATTGTTAATTGACGTAGCAGACGTAACATATATATGTAGTTATTACAAGAAAGGGCCATTTCTGCCATCTCTATTCATTTCACAGATGAGTAATTATACAGATAGTCGACTCAGCATACATCTGTCCCTTTGAAACCGCAAAAAATTTTTAAAAATGGAGAAAAAATTCTCTCTCAAATGTTCTATCTGTGAATACGTGTGAGCCAGCCAAATAAAGTATGGAGGGGTTTATGTGTCACAAATATGTCATTAGCGCGGGCAGTTTTGCGAGAATTCCAAATGGCAACAAAAAACAGCTGATTATAGCGGATGTGTTGGAGAAGTGCTGCGAAGTATTGAGTTAACGTAGTTCAAGTTAGATATAGATATTTCAATTGAAATGTCTATAAAAAAAATAGTTAGGTATATAATAAATACTGAAGTTGTTGCAATTAAATGCGAATATTTTTTGTGTTTACAGGAAATAGTTCTCAATTTTGTATCTGCCTTAAAATAAACATACTAGGGTTGTTATATTTTTCCATTTTGGTTATTAGAGTGAGATAAAATGTATATATTATTTTATAATTGCATAAATATTACTAATTTAGTAATGTTTGGGTGCAAAATATTTATAGTTAATACAAGGTGGCGCAAAAATAACCTTCCGATGTTTTTTGGCTGTAATTTAAAAAAAAATGATTATTTTTATTTGGTCTTTTAATTTTTTTTACATCAAGTCGAGAATATGATGTCATGTAAATGGCCGCAGTTCTGAACTGACATTAGGGGCCAATCGCAAAATTTATAGCATTTTCTGATAGGAGGATTACTTTTGCGCCACCTTGTAGTTTTGGATTAGTTTTTCATGTATATTAAATTCTTTGGTTATTTATTATGTTTTAATTGAAAATATGAAAGTTTAATATATTTAAAAATAACTTTAAATGCATTTTTAAACACAAACTGTAGACTTGACTATTTCAATTCCAAGTTAACATCGTTATTAAATTTATTTCATCATGTTTAACAAATTTAATAAAGTTATTATCTTTGAATTGGAATAGTGAATAGCGGTGAATAAAATAGCAGCGAATTTATGAAATACTATGTTAAATTATTGATTTGGTCAGTTAACAAATCACGCGTTACTCATTAATTTCATTCATTGAGCTTTTATTTATTTTACCTACAATTTTAGTAATTTTACAGAATATTTCATTAATTCACTGCTGAAATATTTATTAAACCTTCCGTTTTAAAATTATTTGATTTTAATTATTTTACTCGACATTCGACAAGTCAACCACCAAAATGATTTTATTATTACTGACAATTTAAAACTGCTAAATTAGTTTAACTACTGGCAAACAAATTATGATAACCCTTATTTTATGTTTAACTTGCGCAACTGCCAAAATGTTTACGAAACTGCTTAAAAATGTGTACCCTAAAAATATGCTTGCTTGGCAAAACTATTATTTTAGTTTACATAATAATTAAAAACATTCACCAAAATGTTATTCTGTTGCAAATTCATTACAAATCGTCGCATGTTATTACGATGTTATTGGACACAGCCCAGTTTTGACTTTTAATATGTCAACATGAGATCTTTTCCAAAATGGATTCTTAGGCGCAGAACTGCTATTGTGTGCGTTAGCTGGCTCAATTTGATTTGCATATAAAAACATATACAAACACAGTACTGCGCCTTTTTGAAGCAAATAAAAAACGATAAGCGGGAGAGCCAAAAATCCTCTCAGTCGACTATCTGTATAATTACTCATCTGTGATTCATATCATAACGGGTGATTAAAGTAGAGATACTTTTTTCAATAGCCTTTTTTGACAGATCACGTGTGATAACATGCTGTCATGTTATTTTTGTTTAGTATTGTTTGGCATTTCATAATGGAAAGACTTACGCGTGAACAACGTTTACAAATTGTTCAACTTTATTATGAAAATTCACGTTCTGTGAGGAATGTGTTTCGTGCACTTCGCTGAACTTATGGTCAACATAATCGGCCTACTGAGCGTACTATTCGCAACACCGTCTCCCATTTTGAGACCCAGCATTCATTATTGGATAATATTCGACCGAATAGACCACGTCCAGCGCGCTGTGAAGAAAATATAGCGGCCGTAGCTGAGAGTGTACACGAAGACCGTAGAGAGTCGATTCGGCGCCGTTCGCAACAACTCGGACTGACGTATGGAACGACTTGGCGCATTTTACGTCAAGATCTTAAATTGAAAGCGTACAAAATACAGCTTGTGCCACAACTGAAGCCGCTCGTCCTTCCCAAGCGACATCGCTTCGCTCTATGGGCTCTTGAAAAGTTCCAAGAAGATCCGACGTTTTCGAGACAAATTTTGTTTAGCGATGAGGCCCATTTCCGGCTCAATGGGTATGTAAACAAACAAAATTGCCGCATTTGGGACGAAGAGCAACCTGAAGAGATTGAAGATTCTCCATTAAATTTGAATTTTCTGTGGTTTTTTCTTTAAAAAAGTAGGGAACCTCGAAATGGATCACTGTTTATAAGAATGGATGTAGCTACTCTTTCTCTCTTCGGATATGGATATGATTATTGAATTGCTTATTCATTGGTCGATTTCATTGCTGACATTTGAGTAGAATTTTTACATGCATGATTAAATGAAAATGAAACTTATGTATTTTTACAAAAGGAATGAAAATCAGAATGATCGGAAGTAAAAGTGTGTTTACACTGACATATCGAATGAAGGAGAATGAAGTACCTATTCCTCATTTAAAGAAGCTTTTCATGAGGAAGCAGGGGTATTAACTAGTATTTCTTTATTTATTTACTTTTAATTTTTATTTAATTCCTTTGGTTTATTTACAACCTACTCCGCTGATGCTGTCTCCACAGAATGTCTCCGCTTTTTAAAAAATTTGACAGCCCCCTGCCATCTGTTTTGCTGTAACCCCTCCAATTTAAAATGATTTTGCAGGTAAATTAAATGGTTTTACGGTTAAAGCGAAATGACATAGCAACTTGACGACTTCTCTAATAAAAAAGAAACCTCAAAAGGCTGGCAAACTCGTAATCGTACCATAAAATTCCGGAATTCATTTTAACATCATTTCGCAACAAGTCACCCTAGCTACAGCTACAATTCCATCAATCAAACAAACAAAAAAAAAAAAATGCCCACACATATACATATGCACCTACACAAATTTGAAACAATAAACGACATAACGTTTGCGTGAACTTTACCACCACGCAAGTTTAGAAAGAAAAATACCGACACGTAGGACGGCTAAAATAATTATTTTCACTCCACACCCCTAAAAGGGCGCCTATGTGCAGGAATGACGTGACAAGTGGGGAAGAAATAACCCAAAGAACCCACCGTAACCGTAAAAGACAGACGATGACAAATTCCATCTGCAGGGATACTAAATTAAATTTACTGCCGTCCCCCTTACACCTACCCCCCACAACGCAACATACACTTTATGGACATCCTCAAGTTGCTCCCGACGTCGTCGTCGTCGTCGTCGTCGGTCGCTATCCCGTCAAAGCCGAAGAATGTAGCCGCGTATAATAGAAAAGTACCGCAGCAAAATAATAAAGTTCAGCTACATAGATGATCGGCAAAAGGACAAATAATGCCTTCCCCTGGTCGAACCTCTCTACGATAAGGAACGAGTAGATTCCTGACGTTGACCAGAATGCTGATGATGTTGTTGGCTGATGATGACGACCAGCGCAGCGCACTCAATTGTGGTGGTCCAGAGGACCCGGCTGAAGAGAATGATGTAAGTGATGGCCAATGGGGTGGCGGGCGCTCGCCTGGCTTCATAGTCCGGCTGACGCGCGACGGCAACGGCGACGTCGCAATTCTTATTGACTAATGACTCAATTTCGCTTTGACATGGAAGGAATTCAAAATTAATTATTTTATACACCAAAATTAATCAACTCAACAAAAGGCGATCATTAATCAAGTTATACCTGGATGTTGCCAATGATGGTAGATGCTGTTACTTGAAGTTTGCTGGCGGATGTTGACGTCCTTGGAAAGGATATGGGGGGTTGTATAATTGTATTGGGGCACCTTCATCACCGCCGCGCCGTCATTCTCTTCCATCACACTCGGCAAAATCACGTGGAAATTTCACAAAGCTTTAATCCTATTACGTGCAGGGGCTTACCTTGATTGCAGATAGGTTCACTTGTATAAGGTGGGTCTTAGCTACGAAAATGGAGGTGAGAAATTATGTTTGTGATTTGCAGATGTAATCGATGGAGATTAAGGCGATACGCTTCTAGAGTGCTCGTTGTAGGTGAAAAATTGTGCAAATCTGTGGGTTAACTACGATGTTTGGCACTTTGATGGTAGGTGCTATGAGATTAGGCACTTGAGAATCGTTATAGAAGATTAGGCAATCGAAATATGTGTCATAAGTTATGTGCGAAATTATAGACGTGTCAGGAATCAGATTTCCGTAATTATAATTATAATTTTAGTATTTTTTAGAAGCGGTCGGAATTTAGTTAAGCTTGTTTCTAATTGTTCTAATTGTATTGTAAAAACATGAGTTTTTTTTAATTTTCTTACAAGGCATTTCCAAAGTCGAGCGTTTCCAGTCAACGTAGGCGGCTATTTAAATGCCTTCCCCAATACGCATTTGCATTCTGTCCTTCTCTCATTTTAAGGGTACCCAAAATGTCGAAACAAGATGTTGGGCATAAGGTCTACAGGATGGTCTATATCATGAATAGCGCAGAAAGAGAAATGGATCGTTGTGATCCTTTATTCCTGATCATAACCGAGTTGGCAATCGGAGAGAAGAAGATCTTTCGGAATTTCTACCTAAAAACCGAAACACTTACTTCGAGGTGGGCCACATAAAAGTTTCTTATTTAAAATTGTTTAATAAAATTAAATAAAATGAACAAAATTATATTTGTTCCATGTTTTATGGCTTTATTTCCGTATTGTATTCTATACAACGTCTTGCAAGTGGCTTCCTCGGCTGGCTTCGTAGTAGCGCATTCTATCACTCCAATTTTTGCAAGACCTTGTTGATGGTTTCGGTCTGTAGCTCCTGGATTGCTTGAATGATATTTGCCTTAAGTGCTTAAAATAGTTCCCGATTGTTGGCATACGTTCGTCCTTCACGGTTCCTCGCAAAAAAGGCCAAAGGGGACAAATCGTAGCCACGAGGCGGCCAATTGACATCGCCAAGAGGGCTGATAACACGGTTTGGGAATTTGGTGCACAAAAGATCGATTGTGGCATGGGCAGAGGTCCCACATAAGCCAGAGGTTATCCAAATCCATATCTTCAATTTCAGTAAAAAAAAAAGTCGGTTAACATGGCTCTGTAACGCCCACAGTTGATCGAAACGTTGTTCCCAGCCGCATTTTCGAAGCAAAATGGTGCATTGATGTCAACACTCCACAATCCGCTTCTCGACAATAAATTGCGGGTTTTCCGACCCCAAATGCGACAATTTTGTTTGTTAAAGTAGTCGCCGAGATAACAATGTGCCTCGTCAGAAAAAATAATTTTTGGCCTAAAATCGTTGTCCAATTTAAGCTGCTCTAAGTCCGAAACTGCGAAACGGATGGTTGTGTGCCTTTAAATACTGAGCGAATTGGACCTTGTATGCGAATAATCCGAGAGCTGTGCGTGTGCGCTAGTGAGTGAATTGTTGAGATCGATGGCGAGTTGATGTTCGTAAATTGAGTCTCACACTTTCGGCTACGGGCACTACGAGTGTTGCATACCAGTCTCATGAACTTTTTACACGAACTTGCGTACAACAGGCGCGGTGGGTGATTCTATTCGCCTAAAACTTCTTTTCAAAAAACGCACTGTTTGGGCTAAACTCACTTTTTTAATAAGTTTTAATATTTCCCAACGTTGTTTAAGCGTAAATGGACTCATTCTATCCCGCGCAGGTATAATTTTAAATTTGTGTCAATATTTCGAGCGGGAATCAACTGTCAAAATGTCAAAATAACCTTCGATTCCAAAAGAAACCACTAGATGGTGCACCCTTTACATTCTTACTACTTTCTATTTTCTTCAGCAAATGCAAAATAAAACATTTAACCCATTAAATAAAGTTTGCGACTGAGTCTAACGAACCCTTCTTACTAATTGGTCAGTTGATGACGAATGCCTTAAGAAAATTATGTATAACATGTAGCGCCATCTTGCTGGAACTTGCCCACAGACCACATGTACATTTTTAAAAAATGGCGGCGTTTCGATAGTTTTATATTGGTTATCTGGATTGATTGATGGTGATTAAGACATAAATCAATCCGTCTTTCCGTTTGCAAAGTAATTCATACAATTTATGATAATTGGGAAACCTGGAGACTTTCATGAAAGTTTTTAACATAACCTTCTCAAAAATGCAAGTGTGATTTAATGCATATTGAAGGTATAGGGTCCGCCAAATAACTTTTTTTTTTGAAAATGCTATAAAAAAAAACTACTGAATACGTTCTCAAATTTATTTTTTTATTTGAAAGTACAATCCTTCCGGTTAATAATGGAAAATAATTTCATTTAAATGGCTGCCTCGGCTAGCCATGCAGTAGCCTACACGATCGGTCCAATTTTTAAGCACATTATCGATTGTGTGCAGCTGTATTTCACCAATGGCTTCACGAATATTGTCCTTTAAAGCATGTCTCTGGCATGTCGGCGTAACACTTATCTTTTACGGCACCCCACAAATAATAGTCTAACGGTGTCAAATCGCAGCTCCGCGGTGGCCAAACGACATCAGCTCTGCGGCTGATAACGCGATCTTCAAAAACAGGGCGCAAAACATCGAGTGTAGCTTCGACTGTGAAGCACGAGCGCCGTCCTGTTGAAACCAAATGTTGCCAATAGCCTCCTCTTCAAAAATTCGTTCAACATGGCCCGATAACGATCGCCATTGACTGTTACGGCCACTCCTTGCTCATTTTCGAAGAAAAATGGCTCAAATATGCCCCTGGACCAAAATCCGCACCAAACAGTGACTCGTTTTGGCTATATCGGCTTTGCAATGTATGCGTGCGGGTTTTCTGTGCCCCAAATGCGACAATTTTGCTTGTTTACATACCCGCCAAAATGAGGTTCACCTGAAAAGATGATTTTTTTTTGGCAAAATCGGCATCTTCTCTATGTCGCTTTGTCGAAACATTTCCCAGCGTTGTTCAAGCGTATACACAACCATATTCGTTGAGCGGAAGGATAAAACTAATTATCTTTCAAATCAGACATGAGCTATGTGTTACCATTTGCGAAATAAGCACTAGTTGAAAAAAAAACGTTAAATGGCGGCCATATATAAAAAAATTTCAATCTAATTAGTATTTTTGAAATACTAACAACCGCGAAGCCTGCAGAAAATTTTTTGATGTCCAACGGGCGAACCTAATGGAAGGGTTCCAATAAAATGGAACAATTATTATAAACCTTACTTTTCAGAGAGGCGATGTATTGCACTTCCTCTCTTCGTAAAATAGAAACTTACATTTCGTTTAAAAGAAAACGCCAGTATTTCTGCACCCTTGAACACGCCCCTTATTTAATCAATAAAATTGATTATTTCCCAGAACGTTTTTCCCTTTAAATCTTCCTTGCAATTTCCATCAATGTGTGTATCATTGTCAACTGTTAATTCTCCAAGGACGTCATTTTTACCATGGTTTCGTCTTCACTTCACTTCGTTCGCTTTTATCTCCACGAAATTGCTCAAAGGAAATCCGCGCGCAAAACAAAAAAAAAAACTCAATTTTCAACCTCCATTCAAACAAACTCAACACAAGAAAAACAAATAAACTTTTCCCAATTCATCTTTTTAGCGTCTTCATCGCCTTTATTTTCTAATTTTAGATACGACTTCAATTGACAAACAAGCTTATTCCCTTATCTTATCTCAACTTGAGTAGCACATCCACTACATCCAGCGGAAAAATATTGAAATCCCCCCTCCAAAAAGCAAAAAAAAAGGACGAAATACAAGTAAAAAAAAAAAAGGGAAACGGAAATGCCAAACGCTACAGGTGCGCTTCCTTGAAGCCGAACCGGAACGGCAAAACGGAAATACATTAATCTTAATAAGAAATTACTTCAGAATCAATTTTTTATATTTCACTCGTTTCACAATGACTTAGTCGCTGTCGTTCCTATGCACAACCCTCTCCCATCCTAATTGTGTATATTCACAGAAAAAGAGGACATTAAATCAGAATTAGAGTCCACAGAGTTCTTCGTCTTTTTAACCCCTTTTGTGCGCGATCCAATTCACCTTCATAGTACCAGCCTCCCATTTGGTGGAAGCATTAGCAACAGCCACCATGGGTACAATACAAAACCAATGAAAGGGAAACTTCTGTGACTTAAACCATCCATTGCCACCTATATCCACCCAGCGCAATTTATATTTGAGGGGGAGGCTACTCCATAAAAGATTAATGGTAGCGGTAGCAAGCGCAAGGATGAAGGACAAAGACGGAAAAAAAAGTCAATAAAACAGCGGATTATTTCTTTAATATCTGTACACTCCAAAAAAAAAAAAAAGTGCCTTCCTTGTTTGTTTGTTCCGTTGAAACAGGGTTGCTACCTTCCTATCTCTCCTTGAAGAAGGTTCATAGGACTTAGAAAATTATTATTAAAGAAAATCTTCTTCTTTTTTTCGGCCAAGCTATACTACACTACGTATACGCTATACCTAGCCTAATAACAATCCCCGTTACCGTAAATGTAATAATAAGAAAGAACAACGCATATAACGGTAGCGTAAAGAAAAAGAAATGCAAAGCAGAGAGAGAAAAAAACCGCCACAATTTTTCAAAAATTTATTTATGTTCTATTGGTCCTCGGGTGGGTTTGGGTTACCCACTTAAGTGTTTGTATGTCTTAACGAAGGACCTCTTAATGGTTTACTACCCCCACGAATTTGGGTTTCGAGATTTACTTTCAGAAGAAATCACCCCACCAAGCAGCGCCGACGACCCTCTTTGCGCCCGTCTGCTTGCTTTGAGACCGGATTAGATGGGTTTGGGTCGCAAGTGTTTTGGCGCGTGCAATGATTTAAAAAATAATTATTAATATTTATCCAAAAGTGCTGGGCATGACGTCGCGTCCTTGTAGTGGGATGTATTCTTTTGAACCCTTTTTTCGTACCGCGGTGGGTTGAGTTTGTTGTGGGTTACATAATATTTATGCTGATCGACTGTTTTTTATTGATTGCTCATCGAAGCGAAATTTATTTGGGCAAATACATAGCTTATTAGTTTGTTGAATGGGTAATAGACGTTTATATATATTTATGGGAACAATCCCAGGGAAGACTTGGATTCTCAAGGTCGATGAGGTTTTTAATATTAAAGTAAAATTGATTTTTTTTTTGAGAGTGAAATGAAGTGAAATGAAGAGTCTCAAGCTGAAGCGCAATTTTTAAGTAATATTATTTATACGACTTGTGACGATTGCCTGGAAAACAACTAGTCTGCTGGTTCTGATGGCCTGACAGCGGAAATCTTTAAACATGGTGGTGATGCGTTGGTAAGGTGTATGCACCAAATCATCAACCAAGTATGGGTGGAAGAAACCATGCCCGACGACTGGACTATCATCTCCACATGCCCCATCTACAAGAAAAGCGATCCTATGTCTCGCAAGAACTATCGAGGCATATCCTTACTTAATGTGACATATAAGATCCTATCCAACGTACTGTATGAACGACTTATCGGCAAGTATCAGTGTGGCTTCCTGCCTGGCAAATCGACAATTAACCAAATCTTCGCATTAAGACAAATCCTGGAAAAGACCAACGAATTTCAAGTCGAGACACATCATCTTTTCAACGACTTTAAAGCTGCATATGATGGCATTCATCGTCGGGAGCTCTACGTGGCGATGGCCGAATTAGGGATCCCTGCAAAACTGATCCAAATGTGCCGTGTGATGCTGGAGAATACGCGGTGCAATGTGCAGTTTGGCAGCAGCTCATCTGAATTGTTCCAAACATGTACCGGATTCCGGCAAGGGGATGCGCTATCATGTGACTTCTTCAACCTTATTCTGGAACAGATAGTGCGCAGGGCAGGTGTAAACATGAAAGGCACAACTTTCAACAGATCTATACAGCTACCGGGGTATCGGGACGATATCGACATCATCGGCCGCTCCCAACGTGCCGTGATAGAGGCTTTTACGTCAACTGAAGAACATGCACGCGAAGAACATCGTTGGCCTTGAAGTTAACGAGGACAATACCAAGTACATGCTTTCAACACACAAGGAAACATCTGTCCACCGGCTAGGACAAAACGTAACTGTTGAAAGCATAAACTTAGAGGTGTTTAGGGAGTTTTCCTACCTCGGGGTTAACATTGACTCCGCAAACGACACCTTAGTGGAGATTCAACGAAGAATTACCCTAGGAAACCGTTGCTACTACGGTTTGGCAAAACAAATGGGTTCAAAACTCCTAACTCGAAGGACGAAGTGTAAGATATACAAAACTCTGATCCTGCCAGTTCTGCTATACGGCGCCGAGTGCTGGACGATAGCAGGAAAGGAGAGTTAATACTGTGATCCTTCGGATATTTTGTCCTGTGTACGAGGAGGGCGAATGGAGGGTAAAATACAACCGCGAACTCTATGAGCTGTATCAAGATGTGGATGTAGTACAAAAAGCCAAGAAACGTCGACTACATTGGCTCAGCCACATCGAGCGAATGGACAACAAAGCTCCATCCAAGAGGATTTTCGAATCCCAGCCCCCAAGTTCGAGACGAAAAGGAAGACCGAACCTCCGTTTCAAATACCAAGCCGTAGCGGATGCCAGAGCGCTTTGTCTGGATAGCAATGTGTCCGGGGCCGCAGAAGATGGAAGGATGCTCTGTCTCAGGCAGAGACTCTTCACGGGTCGTTAGCCCATTAAGTAAAGTAAGTAGTGAAATGGAAAAAGTCATAGCCTACATGACGACTATCTGACTATGACTTGAAGAGTTAAGAAATGTGACCAGCAGAAGGGCCCCAGCTTAACATTTAGGAAATTCAACCATAGTGTAGTTAGCTGCTAAATCTTTCTATCTTTTACACCCCACGAGCCATTAGTTTTGACATCCCGACATATTTGTTCGTATGTGTAACCGAGAGCTTTTATGGTAAAAAAAATAAAGGCACGGTGCCCAATGTACGGGGTTCGATTTTCGAAAAGCCTGTTCAATTACTTCCAATACTATTGGTAGAATAACTGACAAATAACCGAAATTGGTGCGTTTACGGTAACGCAACAGAAACGGGAACCACGCATACACTCGACTTTTTTGTCGACGGTATATTAAGCATAATTCTGGTTGTTTTATGCCCTCGATTGAGATGGATGCAACGTTCCGTCATGGGGAACTCTAGTACCACTTTGGTGAGTTATAACTTTTCCTACTAAACTCTTCACATTCGAAACCACCGCAGAACTGCATTTTGCTACACTTAATATCCGCTTTGATACCATCACATTAGTCATTTATGCCTTAAAACGTTCGTACGATCTATCAATAGTGCTAGCCAGTGTTGCCGCTGAAAAATTTTATAAATGGGCTTGAAAAGGGGTCCGAGCTTAAAAAAAAGGGGCTTCCAGATAAAATAATTCCATAAAATAAATTTTGAGTTCTTAGAGCTTTGAAATTTCAAGTCCAACACTATACTTCTACGTGCTCTTTAAGCTTAGAAATTTTAGCAACATATTTGCAAAACTACTTTTTTTTGTAATATGTTATTGACCAAGATTTTCTAAGTGATGTAACGCGGGTGCGTTTATCAACTCTAAAAGAAAACGGGCAGCGCGCAGTACATTTTATTTTTTGTTGATATTTATTAGTGTCGTACTTTTTCATTTTTCGTTCAATAAAGAATAAAATCCGACATAAACTAAAAAAGGGCTCATTTTGATAGTAATGGGTGATCCAAGTAGAGATACTTTTTTCAATAGCATTTTTTGACAGATCACGTGTGAGTCGTGTCATGCTGTCATGTTATTTTTTTTTAGTATTGTTTGGCATTTCATAATGGAAAGACGTACGCGTGAACAACGTTTACAAATTGTTCAACTTTATTATGAAAATTCACGTTCTGTGAGGAATGTGTTTCGTGCACTTCGCTCAACTTATGGTCAACATAATCGGCCTACTGAGCGTACTATTCGCAACACCATCACCCATTTTGAGACCCAGCATTCATTATTGGATAATATTTGAACCACGTCCAGCACGCTGTGAAGAAAATATAGCGGCCGTAGCTGAGAGTGTACACGAAGACCGTAGAGAGTCGATTCGGCGCCGTTCGCAGCAACTCGGACTGACGTATGGAACGACTTGGAGAATTTTACGTCAAGATCTTAAATTGAAAGCGTACAAAATACAGCTTGTGCAACAACTGAAGCCGCTCGACCTTCCCAAGCGACATCGCTTCGCTCTATGGGCTCTTGAAAAGTTCCAAGAAGATCCGACATTTTCGAGGCAAATTTTGTTTAGCGATGAGGCCCATTTCTGGCTCAATGGGTATGTAAACAAACAAAATTGCCGCATTTGGGACGAAGAGCAACCTAAAGAGATTGAAGAACTGCCACTTCATCCAGAAAAAACAACGGTTTGGTGTGGTTTGTGGGCCGGTAGAATCATCGGTCCATATTTCTTTAAAAATTATGCCGGTGCGAACGTAACCGTTAGTGGCGACCGTTATCGTGCCATGATAACCGACTATTTGATGCCTGAAATTGGAGCTCGTGATCTCGGCGACATTTGGTTTCAGCAAGACGGCGCCACTTCCCACACATCGCATCAATCAATGGACTTATTGAGAGAACATTTCGGTGAGCACATAATTTAACGTTTTGGGCCGGTTGGCCACCAAGATCGTGTGATATCACACCGTTAGACTTTTTCCTATGGGGATATGTAAAGTCAAAAGCTTATGCCGACAAACCCGCTTCGATTCAGGCCTTGGAGGAAAACATCACGCGTGTCATTCGCCAGTTACCAGTCGAAATGCTCGAACGAGTGATCGAAAATTGGACTCAACGGATGGACCATCTGCGACGTAGCAACGGCCAACATTTGATAGACATAATCTTCAAAAAATAAATGCCAAAGAATGTTCTTTCAAATGATAATAAACATTCTCCATTAAGTTTGAATTTTCTGGGAACCTCGAAATGGATCACCCTTTACCTCCAATCGGACATTTTCGCTTTAACTGGATAAAACCTGGGTTGGGTTTCCATTTGATGGGATGTTCTGATGTGACTTTTACGTAAACATAAGAAAGGATACTTAATTTTAAGGTAAGTATACGTTGATTTCTGTCGGCTAGTGTATGTATATATATATGATGTGTACATTATTTGAAAGCCCAAATATTTAAGTTTATGTATGCAAATTTTCACCTTTTTATCACTAAAAGCAAAAAAGTTGTAGATTTTTGAGACGATATGCGCTGGTTGGTCCCATAGTGTGGCGTCCGCTGTTCATAAAATGAATGTATACGTCAATCGGCCACCTGTAGTTTCTGATAAAAGGTCGTGTACTACCTCACATTGACTTAGTTTTCAGTGTATATTTCCATTGTTTGCTCAAGAGTAATTAGTTTCTATTAGCACTGACCACTTTTAGGAATAATATGATTTTTAATAAACAGCACCAATATACCAATATTTTTGTTTAAACATTTCAAACTAGCTTGGTTTATGTCTTTCCCAAACCTTTTCTGATTCCTGTACTTCGCTTATGTGATAGTAGCTCTCTGGAATGCGTCAAGAAGGAATAGCAAAAAGCTAAATATGCACCATGAAACCAAATACTTGCTGTTTTTGGGTCTTGAGGTGTTTTGCGTTGCCAGACTTTTTGATTTCCTTGAGCTGAGAGACAGACTATATATTTATTCCCATGGGAGAACGAAAATTTGCGACTCCATACAAACTTTTAGAAAAACTAACATGGTATCTTAAACCATCTAACGAAGGCATACCAAGGATCATAGTGCAGTGAATATCTTCTCAAAATGCATAAAACCCTAAATGCACCTACTTGAAACGTCTTTAGTATACTTGATATGTACTTTTCTTAAACTCTACTAGCATTGCCATTTTAGTCCTTAATGAACAACTATTATCGATTGATTTCTCAACTTATCCGGAAATATATTTAATGCACCAAACATCCTGTTTGCTTTATAATTCGCCGCAGAAATTTCAAAACTAATCATTGGCACCACAATCAACATCTCTGTTTTGATTTCAAACTGAAATAATCAAACCCTAATCCGAGTGCTATATCCCATAATTTAATAGAGAGAAAACCTTGTGCTAATTTTCTTTGAAATTCACCAAGAAAATCCCTTACTCAACCACCCACTGCATATAGACCATGCACTCATCTGGCATAATGTTCGGCCAGAAATTATGTGTCCATCCATATTGGATTTCCCATACTCTCAAAGCTCGAGCCATAAATAAAGTCTTAAACACATATAGCCTCACGTAAATACACACGCACACAAATACATATAATATTGGCAGCAAACACTCAATGGACCTCAATTGAATTCGGTCATAGATAATCTTGACAAATTTACCAAACATCTATCTCCGTTCAAAAAAGGGATATACATTCATCCTAGACATACACACAGTTTAGCAAGTACTATCCTAGTTTCAACTTGAAATTCTATGAGAAATCCAGGAAAAGAAAGAAATGAAATGATTTACATACCAAGCTGTTGTCTGGCTCTCAACTCGTAAGCAATAGACACATAGCTAAGGCCAATTGAGAAGGATAACTCCCCAGAGAATTCCTGTACTACGACTGTAGTACAGCAAGACTGTTTTCTCATGGTCTAGTCAGGTGTCTTTTAATTAATTTTCAACAACTGTCAGACACGTCACATAAACGTGTGCAACAAGTCGGTTCGGTAACAGGCGATGTTGCAACAAGACACTTAAATTAATTTGTCAACCACCATCACAGGACTCTTACTGTTCAAAGAAAAGGCTAGAAAGATATACTGTGACTGTCACTGCTAATCTGCAAATATTTGCTTTCACACTCTGACCATGTTACGTTGTCGTCATCTTTGCCCATTGACTTGTTCTAATTAATCAAATTAGCATGTTTCTTCCCCTAGAGGGCATCAAGATCCAGAAATTGGGTTACCAATTATGCTCTTTCTTAAGGATGGTAATGGAAACGTAACGATGAGAGGGAAAATCTAAAATTGAAATCTTCTCTCAGGAAAGTTAACGTGGTGTGTGTAAGTCAACGCAGAGTCCTCATCATTATATATCTTTCATAATTGTCGTCGTCGTGCTTATCACATTAAGAGTGATGGTGACCTTCTAAAGCGAGTCGCCCTACAACCGCCACTCGTGCAGATGTATGCGTGTTTGCAAGACATCGCATTTCGATTATCCACTTGACTCTAATCGAGATAATATCGAGAAATGAAGACGAAGGTATAATATCTGCCGGCTATCTATAAATTACGTACACACACACACACACCTATATACACGCGTAATGCAGAGTTAGCGCGCAAGGACACTAATGAAAAATTAATAATAATCCCCAAGCTGTTTCAATCCCCATGCTCCTACTATCTGCTATATCCACCTGCTTGGATTACAATGTTTGGACACACGGAACAGACGACGGCCAACGAAGATGAAGAACATTTCCCGATACAATGGTAATCCTTTTAAGGAGCAGAAAATTTCCATGCACTTGTGGCCGTAAGTGCGCCACCATTTGCATATTTACAAACACCAAGCACAACCAACTGTGTACATCTTTGCTTGGATATCCTGGAGTATCCTCACGTTTATCTATTTGTCGTTTCGAGGTGGAATAGGTCCGAAGGCGATTATGGATGAGAGATTGCAGCGTCAACCTACCGTTTGCCTAACACAACAAAACACTTGTTGATCCATGGAAACTAATTTCCTCAAGTATACCTTGCGCGAAGTACGCATGTATATATTTCGCTCTAAATGAGTACGAGATTGAGATTATACATTTTCTGTTGGCCTAGTTTTGTGCCAGCTCAGAATTCAGATCGATTCCAATTGTGTGCTGGTTGGAGAATGTTCTCTTCGCACAGTTTCCAGTGGATAAGGGGAGAACGCTCTGGGGACTCGTATTTTTTTGGAAATAATTCACCAATACTCGCAGAGATTGACTTGGAGCACAATTGTGGGATATCGAAAAGGACTTGACTATTCTTGAAATGAATATTCAAGGGTTTCATTGAAATCAGAATGATATGCGTATAATAGGGTCAGAAGTCGTTTGGTATGACGAGGACCTTGAGGATGGTCATAATGTGGGATGAGTATTTATTTATCCTCTAAACGTGAAATGACTCTCTTTTCCGATCCTGATATTAACCATATTGAAGGCGTTTTTTCATGATTGTATGAAGAGTGGTATTCCACGAACATGTTGTAAAAGGGGGGGGGGCTAGATTGTATCTTCATAAATAGCGGTCAAATTTTACATTTGATCTTCCTTTCTTCATATTTTCAAAGCTGTTTAAAAATCCATTTCTTTAAGCTAGAAGGATTCGTTTAAACAACTGTTATTAGTTACGCGGGGAAGCTTTATCTGCCAATTTTCATATCTTACTTCAGCAAAATACAAAAAAGAATTTTATTGAAAATTAATGAATAGAAGGGTTTGTTATGCTGTAACCAGATCCGAGCTGGGGTGGTACTGTAGCTCAATGCTTCAGTCCTTATGCACCCAGAACTGTGTTATTTCCGGATGAGCTGGCAAGAAAAGGGGCGAAATTCAGATTTTCAACTCGGGAATAAAAATAAAACATGTAAAGGTAAAATATCAGAAAATGTTTGTTATATTACTAAGCAAAGGTGGATTAACATGCTCGTTCGGGGTATCTTAGGCTCATTCTGGATCCAAAAAGAAGTAAACGAATTTTGAATCTAAATAAATCAAGACTCAGAATAACAAATGCCATCTTGTCTGGGCATTTTTGTCTTAAGAAGCATATCAAAAGAATATAGGGCTATCAGGGACAGACGTGTAACAAAAGATATTACAAAGATTACAAAGATATTACAAACATTAGACCCATTTTTAACTCCCTTACATGTAATCCTCCATATAATAATAGCAGAGTCAATTTTCTGTCCTCTGTATGGCGTTTCTGTCCGGCTCAAACTTCCTCGGAAACTGTAAAGCCTACAAAGCTAAAATTTGGAATATGGGTAGATCTAGGTCATTCCAAGGTACAGGAATATATAGGCTCCGCCAAATAACGTTTTCTTTTTTGAAACAGGGCCCAAAACATCGAGTGTAGCTTCGGCTGTGTGGCACGTAGCGCTGTCCTGTTGAAACCAAATGTTGGCAATATCCTCCTCTTCAATTTTTGTGAACAAAAATTCGTTCAACATGGCCCGATAACGATCGCCATTGACTGTAACGGCCATTCCTTGCTCATTTTCATTTTTTCCTTTCATTTTTTCAAGCGTATACACAACCATATTCGTTCATCGGAAGGATGAAACTAATTATCTGTCAAATCAGACATGACCTCCCGAACTAATTATCTGTCAAATCAGACATGAGCTAAGTGTTACCATTCGCGAAATAAGCACTAGTTAAAAAAAAAACGTTAGATGGCGGACCCTATATATTTATTTTTTTTTTCTTAGTTTCAGCGACCTATTGAGGATAAACAAACTCTTGAAGTGTATTAGATCCAGCTTCGTTGCCTGACAATTAGTACCACCTGTCCATCTAAGGTAAGTTTTTAACTGTTTCCTATACATTAGTATACTAAAGAGAAAGTTATTGCGATCGTGCGGAAATTTCAAACTCAAACTGAGTATGAGGGATGAGTGAAAAAGTGATTTAAATAAATTTCTCACCATTAATTTTCGATTCATTTTGCGACTCAAAAACGCATCTCATGTATCGAGAAAGTTTCGTATGACGAAGTCGTGCACTTTATTCTGCCTTAACGCTACGCGCGATTAAGACATTTTAACCCTCTTTCCTCAGGCGACTGGTACTGCTAACGCAACTTCATTGCTCTGCTCAGGGTATTTGCGTTTAATTAGGCAGGCGCCTATGACCCAATTCTAAGTTATGCCGTGGTGCGTGTGAGGCCGAAGGCAATCTAAACATGTAAAATTGGACATGACCCAGTTAGGTGGGGCATAATTCCATAATCAAACTTTGGACTTCCAGACCCATTCTTCTTTTTATTTCATATATACGCATAACCCTATAGCTTACGAGATATAGATATAGGCCAACATCTCTAGCCTAGCTAGCGTGAGTATTTAATTTTATGAGTCCCTGAAGCAAAGCATCAATCTGTGATTTAGTTCTTCTCTTTTAAGTACTTGAAGTAAGCGTTTCAATGTTGGCCTAGTTGTAAAACCAGCTTTGATCATATGCCATCTGTTAAAACGGCTAAAGTTTCGTATTCCAATTGCAATTCCCTCTTCAACACCTACCACAATATATTATGCCTACGAGTAAATTAAACTAAAGCCCATCAGACGATTGGCGATTACTTCAGTCCACATAGAGTGGATTAAAAAAAGGAATCGAATCAAATTGTGTATACAATGCAATCAAGTGAACACATTAGCTCCAACAGTCTCGTTCGCAATCGACTTAAAGAGATTTCCTTTCCTCTTGAGATGCTCATAAATACAAGTAAATGCCTCAGCTATAATGACCATGAAGAGACGCAATTAAGAAAACATATTGGCAAATTGTTTCGCACACACATAACTCATTCCGTGCAATCACTTTGCAGCAGAAGTGTTCATGTCGGAAATGTTATTACAACTAAATTCTCATGATTAAGCCCACCTTCTTCCGTCGTCGTTGGGGGTCCCCACAGTTCGCCTGCTGCACCACAACATTCATCGACTAATAGATGAAGAAAATTGCATCGGATTGAAGCAGACGCCTAGGAATGCATCCTTCCACACAGAAAATGTACTGCGTGCGATTCCATTCCATCAGCCCTACCACACCCATTTTTGGGGTGACATTCATTCTCTGTCTCTCCCACGACACAATTGCGAATATAGTACATATACAGCCAGGCAGGCAACTAGCTAGTGGTGGCGGCAAACTAACTGAACCTACCCGGACAAAGAGCAATCGCCTTAGCAAAGTCCTTGCAGCATTGAAATCCACTTGGGGAAATCACTTTGAATGCTGAAAAAGGACGACGAAGGCAAGCAGGGAAAAGCTGCGACAACAACTACATGCTAACTATCATCATTTCGTAGCTCGCCGCTCCTCTATGGGTATGGCATACCCATTCTGCATTATTATTATTATTACGATCATCATCATCATCAACGTCTTGAAATGTAGAAATGTATTGCATCCTTCCGCTGTTGCACCTATACTCATACTACTGTCTGGACTGTGCACACAGGGATAAATGTATATCGCCGCCGCATCCCATCATCATGTGAATGTATACAGCCAGTGAATGGTGAAGATGTTCGCTTATTATGGATTTATGTATATGTATGTAGGTGTCCTTATAGATTCATTTTGTGAATCATTGCAATTTGTACCGGACATGTTACCTGTTACAACAATGACCATTTTTATAGATATAGGTACGAACATCATCTGCTTTACCATATCATTTCTTAGTACGAAAAGTTCTTAAGCTGCGTATACGTACTAATTGCAGATTTATAAGGCAGACGACTCCTTTGTTTTCAGTTTACTTTCCACTTTATATTGCTAAGTCTTTAAGTTGCGTACATATTTCAAAATAAATGCAGCAACAGGAACAAGTAATGCCTGAAGTCTCTCAGGAGGTTAGAGAAAGTTACGTTGCCAGACTCGAAGGACGGAATAAAAAATAATAATAATGCAACGTCGTCGAGACACATTTATGCTGTTACTGTATTTTTGAAAATGGAAACTTGAGTTTGCAAAGTAAGAGAAAAATACAAAAAGCTATAGGTAGCTAAATTTTTGTTTATTTTATTACTCCAGCTCGAATAGGTTTGGAGTTTATTGGCGCGTCCTTCGCATATTTTAATAAGACGAACTTATTTTTGGCTACAACAATGCGGAACTGACTGTATACATATGTATTTTTGAAAGTCAATAAGTTTATAGAAAATCGACAAATGCGTCTTGAAAATTTAGTTTGGCACTAAATCATTTTAAGGAGATAACTTTTGCTCAGTTCAAGAGTTGTTTCATTGCTTTTTGAAATTTTTGAATGTTGTCAATAAATCTTTCAATAATGTGCTGCAAAACATTGTCACAATGCTCTCTCGCGGTTAGAGATTGGACCCCGCGCAAAACGAAAAAAGGACAACGACTTTCGTATTGGACCATCAGCGGTCCACGTGCAGTCGACTAATTAGCGAAGGCCCTAAGTGAACGAAAGGTGCGTCGATTTGGGAGTAGTTTTTTTTATATACATATATATTTATAATAAACGCAGGACTTTGTATACCCTTAATGAAGTAACGCAGTGCGGGCATTAGGGAAGTGAAGGTTTAGGAAAAGGAAGATACCAATGCACGTTGGTTTTAAATGTCTGTAAACTGTAATGTGGGGGGAAAACAGAGCGTGGTAGGGCATTCCACATTCGTATTCTACAGTTAAGAAAGGAATTTTTATATCACATTACGTCCGAATATAGGCTTAAGGGTAAACTGATGTGCATTCCTAGCATGGAAAATATTGCGGTTGAACTGCTGTACGGATGGAATGCAACAGGCTATTTCGGTAGAGAACTTATGATGGAAGTAACGATAAAACAACGATAGGCAAGAGACATTACGACGATGACTAAGAGAGTCAAGTGATTTCGCGATATATCGATCGCCAATAAGTTTTACTGCAAGTTTTTGAATCCTGTCAAGTAGCTCCAAATATGTTATTAGAGCACCGGACCAGATATGAGCATTGTACTCAAGTTTTGGGCGAATAAACGCTTATAAATTGTTGCCAGATCAGATGGGGTGAAATATTTCTTGCATCGCTTGAGGAAACCTATATATTTCGCAGCGTTCTTGGCGACATTGAATATGTGTTCATTCCAACGAAGTTTCTCGTTAACACACATACCGCGGTTTCGGCGATACAAGTGCTATCCATGGATAATGGCAGAGTATTGGGGTTGGCAGAAGACAATGCTGTTTTGGAAACATTTAATTCTACTCTATTGGTTTTACCCCACTTAAGAATGCTCTCAATGTCAGAATTTAATGAGCTTAATATACGTTGCCGTTCTAGCTCTTCGCCCGAAGATGAGGGGCGTGAATCATAAAACGAATATGCGAAGCTAAGGGTACTGTCATCAGCGAAGGAATGTTTTGGATTAGAAGTGACAGACAGGAGATCTTTGATCAAAAAAGAGAGTCGCAGACAAAACAGAGCCTTCAGGGACACTAGCATTTATTTGGTGAGTTGCAGACTTGAAGCCTTCCAAAACAACTTAAATTGAACGGTCCGAAAGGTAATTTCTAATCCATTGAATGCTATCATCGATTCCAAAAGCACGCATTTTCGGCAAAAGAGCTTGATGCCAGATTCTGTCAAATGCCTTTGAAATATTAAGCGCAACGAGTTTTTTTGAGCAGACTAAATAAGAAGTATTGAGTGCACGTCTTATCACAATCCGTTTAAGGGTAATTTCGACAACATCACTGAGATACGCCCACGCGCGCCCCATCATATCAATGAAACAGGCAAATCTCGTACTAAGTACGACAATAAATCGTTTTTGGAGATTGTGAGGACCTGTGTGGAAATTTCTCGGCTACAGATTCTGAGAAGCCATCAAAAGCCCTGCAACTGATGTACTAAGTTTAACCCATCCTCCACCACGTAACCAATGGTATGATGAAAAGTCGGCAAGCACACTAAAGCTATGTTCAGACGATTGCCAGATCTGACGATATTATCAGCTTACATTGTGAACGTAAATTTTGTCTAACAATGTTTGCAAAAATGTCATTGTCAGACCACCATCTGTCAATAAAATTGTCAGGTATCTGCCAATCGTCTGAACACACAATTGTATCAATGTAAGACCATTGTCAGACTCTTAGGTCATTTGCAGACTCATTTGGTATTGTCCGATGTGCTGTAATTAGAACTTCTGACAATTTTTGCATTGTCAAATGATTATTTTCGTATTTGAACAAAGACAACGAAATTTCATTGGTGTTTTCTTTGCAATTTTCAAAAAATTAGCGAATTTAAAAATTTCGGATACATGAATTCACCTTCAATGCATTTTGGAAATTCCCACAGTTCGGTGAGTTTGCTAGCAACAGCATACCAGGGCATTGATGTTCTTAGCATCTAAAGTTGTAGAATTCGAGAAGAATGTAGTTCTTCTTGTACTGGAAATTTTTGAAAATAAATATGTAAATACAAGAAAGAAGCAATTAAAAACCGTTTTCCGTGCATTTGTCTGTATATTAAATTAGCTAATAAAATTAATAAACCTAAAGATATTTCTCAACGAGCACTTTGTATATTGCATCCAGAATAATGGACGATACCGTTTATACAGGAATGCGGAACTGATATTGCTTAGACCGAAAATCGTAGAGTCAACACCAGCTATCCAATCGCTCGTTTCTTGCTTTCATATATGTGGAGCCACGAAAGCAGAATTCTTAGAATCATCGAATTATTTAAAATCCATACACCAACAAAATAGCGATACAATTTTGCTCCATAGCTCTCAATTTCAAGAGCAATTCTGCTGTCGGCGGGCCACTCCGTTCTTCGTCCAAACAAGCAGACGTTTGTGTGGCAATTCTTCCTCCTCGCTGCCAATACGTACGCGCAACAAAAACCTCAATAACCAAACAAAAATGTATTTGTCTGACAATGCCTGTTAACGGTGCAGCTAAAATTTTGAAACAAACATCTACCAACCGTGTGAACTGGCAATTTTCAAGCTGACAGCGTTGTTAGACAAATTTTTGCCAGGCCAACCTTCGTTCAGATTCGACATAAAGTTAATCCCACTTAAGTCTATTATTGTTGGCCCTTAAGAGTTTGGGACAAAACCTGGAATCCGTGTGACTTGACAATTTAGTATTATAAGATAGTTCGGCATTGACAGCTCAATACAAGTACATTGGTAGCCCTGACAATATTGTCAGATCTGGCAATCGGCTGAACACAGCTTAAGCAAATTAATATGCATCAACGTTGCTCAAACTTCAAATGGAAAAATGGAGGATATGAAAATTCAATTTTGGCAGACTGCTAAACGGCGAAGGAAATCAAAATTGTCCACAAAAAAAGGTTGCTAGGCCATTTGAAAACAAATGCAAAATTCAAATGTTGGTACCGATCCAGTACCACTTCGGATTTTATATCACCCAATACGTATTTTTAAGTTTCTCGTATGCATTAGTACATATATTAAAGAGAAAGTTATTGCGATCGTGCGAAAATTTCGAACTCAGACTGAGTATGAGGGATGATATTGCGATTATAGAGAAGTCCAAAAAAGTGGGTCTGCCAATGCAGTCCGTCGGTCTGTCTGTCTGTCCGGCCACCGTATGGCGAAACGGTTCGACGGATTTGCTTCAATGTTCGTATATTAGCTTATTTGGGTTACATCTCAGGGCATCTTTTTATTTTTTGCTTTATTGTTTGAAACAACGGTGGAAATTTGGTGGAAATTACTTATCACTATTTTTCTAGAAAATGGTTACGGGAAATTTTGGTCTTCTTTTGTACTAAGAATACTTGAGATGGGCCCAAAAATACTGCATACTAAGTTTTTGAAAAAAAAAAATTGATTATCGGTAATTTATAAAACTGCCAATATATTTTTGTATGCTATTAAATCCAATAAATAAAGATTTTTTTTAAAAAAATTTTTTCACATCATGACTTTTTTAAAATTTCAATTAAATTTGTTGTCTCAAAAACGAATCTAACGATTTTGATAATGTTATGCGTTTTAAACAAATATGTTAAATGTGTCTAATGTGCGAAATTACATCAAAATCGTAGGTGCCGTTTTTAATAAAATTTAACTTTTCAAAACCTAAAAAGTGGTTTAAATAAATTTGTTACAATTCCTTTTCGATGCATTTTGCGATTTAAAAACGCATCTCATATCTCGAGAAAGTTTCGTGTGACGCCGTCATGCACTTTATTTTTTATTGAAGTCAGCTTAAGCTCAAAAGTCCTTAGCAAATAGAGGAAGGCTAGTTAGCTTACCAATTTCATCGAAGGAAGTTTTTAACCGGGTTTGCCAATTTTAGTAAAATTCAGATATTCTCTCGTCTCTAGACAGTACACATATAGGCCTGAGCTTGTAACCCCAATGGCATTAACATATACTGTCAAACTAAGGCTTTAAACAATTTGTTTTGAAAATCACTAGACTGGACTCGCTGGCTGTAAAATCTGTCCATCTATTTCATAAGCTCAAAAGCATTTGGTAAGTTCCATTCGCTGACATGACAATGATACATCCATAAAGGCTTCTCAACAAGTAGGTTGACTTCTTATATCCACAATACATAACGAGCATACTCCTGGTAAAGCATTTGGCAGCTTGAATAGTTGTAGCTTGTAACCTTTCTGCTGCTGGATGACAGGAAGTAATGCTCAATCAAATTCCCGACGACCTACTCTGATTTATTAAAAAATCCGCATTCAGTTCATAAATATGTAAATACCTCATTATTTCTCTTAGATCGCAAAGAGTACACAAAGCACACCAAAGAAGTTAAAATTTGTTTGAGTGGGTGCAGTGGCTAAGTTGTGAAGTGCGTTGGACCTCGGGCTATAAAAACCAGTAGTCCGAACATCGAACATGTTCCCATATATAAATAGACTGTTCAGGAAGAAAGATCACAATGATGTTTTAACTGTCCGAATCTCCCAGACAACCGAAAACAGACAGACACTACTGACTGCAGGCAGGACTACTACTGAAGTCCGGAAAATGCTGCTTCAACCGATGGTTTTTTCGTGGTCGAAGATCCCCAAGAGAAAGTTGACTTGCTGGGCGCTTGTTTCAAGGCCGTGTATACGGTGAACAATCCTGTTCGCCGTAATCATGACATTGAGAATATTGTGAGTCACTTTTATTTGCGCACTGAGCTCGAGAATTGGCGCTTGGTTTGCCGCTTCAAAACTGGTTTCCGAAAATCATACGATTATGGTTAGAGAGACTTTTCTACAAGTTGATCATGCCTATGGAAAAGAAGTTCGTGGTGAAATGTGGCAACGTAACTTCGAGCAGATTTATAACATTAAAAACGGTTTGCAACAAGGTGCGGTGAATTCTCCGAACAAATTAAGGGATTTTGCGACGACTGGAAGTTGAAAATCAACTTCCAGGAGACGGAAACAATCCTGTTCAGGACCCTATTGGCTTATGCCACTAGGGATACCAGAAAAAACTGGAAAAAATTGGCCATTATTCGACAGAATAGGCAGGCATTGGCGGTGAATAACGTGGTCAGATATCTTGGAATCTGGCTCGACCAGTATCTACATTTTAATAAACATATAGATGCTTGTCTTGCTGGAGCTAAGAAGGCTTTTGCTCTGACAAGAAGACTGTTTCATACCAGTCAACTTGCTTCTAGAGTTAAGGTCATATGCTACGCGGTCCTAATAAGGCCCATCATCGCTTATGGCTGTCCATTGTGGTTCAATATAGCGCCGTCGTATATGGAAAGGATTCGGGTTTTCGAGAGACAATGTCTTAGGTCATGTCTCGGGTTGTTTCGAACACCTGAATCTGAGTACATATAATATTATCCCAACCCGGCATAATATGATGGGGCTCACTTGAATAGGATTGTCAATTTCCTAATTTAGGTGACTCGAAGGCACGTTGCGAAGGCGATGACCAACTACAATAGCCTGATCTTTGAGGCTTACTACCCCAATGAAGAGCACATGGGGAGAACGCTTCGGTCTGGCTTTTTTTCGCTAGAGGCTTTTCTCCATATTGAGAAAAAAAGGGCGGTACTGGGCGGGGGGTGATCACTCGTTGCCTTTGTAGAGGGTGCACATTACCCCCATTATATTTAGTTTTAGTATTAGTATTAGTTTTGCCATTTTAAGTAGCTAACTTAGATATTAAGTTTTAGTAAGTATTTAGTAGTTCTTAAGTTACATAATAAAAAAAAGTTTTTCAAAAATATTTTCTTGTTAAAAATAAAACTATACTTAAATAATAAATAATGGAGTAATAATAAGGCCAAAAGGTAATATACATAAGAGATAGTTAAGTTTAGAGCGTCCGCATAAGGACCAGTAATCTAGAATTAGTATCCTGTTAATTTTAAGTTAGATTTAATAATTTTTGTCTAGTATGTAAGTTTTATTGCAATATTAATAAAATTAAAATTTAGGTGCGTTGGACCACTAAGCGAGCGGTCGCTGGTTCAAATCCCGGCCCACGAATGGAAGAAAGCTTAAGTTTTTACTCTTGGGTTTTTTGTTCTAAATCGCTTCAGGCAGTCCATTGTCTGTAAATTGGTCAAGTCTTTCATTTGATTTCAATTAGTTCAATTTAACGCATGTATCCCTTTAGTTCAGTGTGGCACCGTTTTACATGCTTTCTTCATTTTACAATGCATCCTCTTGCCGGCAATAAAAAGTCTTAAGAAAGTATGTATGCCCTCATACTCATATGGCCGCTCTCCCTTGTCCTATTTAAAGAGTATCTAAATAAAAATAACATGACCTAACCCCATCTACCCCAGCATCAAGCCATACCAGGTTACATCAAGTGCACCTTACTGCTCTAAGTACAAAAGTAACTTGTTCAACTCAAATGCCATTGTTCCAGCACAGTCGCTGTCAGTCGAACACAATGAGGACATTAGCAGCAGCAATACTCCAAGTTCTCATACGTTATACGAAAATGGAGTACATTAAGTATCTGCAATTTCTTTTCTTGTTTCCTCCATTCCTCTGTACGCCACTTAAACAAATTTTTCTTCATTGTCTTCTTCTTCTTCTTTTCGTCTCATTTCATAATTAAATAGCTTTCGAAAGTATCTCATAATTTTGTAACCCAGTTTTTCGGGAGTCTTTATGTCATATCGCCCACACAACTACCCTTGGCTTGGCGGGAGGCGAGCTTGTATTTTGCGAGAAGGACAACTAACGTTGGAAAAAAGTAACTAACTACCTCGAGAGGTGCATCAGCATCACCCAGGTATGTATAACAAGACTCCTCATTGTCTATTCTGATGTCTCGTTGTGTAGCATGATATTGCGCGATGGCGGTAATGTCCTTGCCACGGTGTAGAATGTAGATATAGCTGAGGTACCTACTCTCTTTTTAAGCGAACACAGGAAATAAAAGAAAGGAGTTGTAAAGTTGATTTAACTAGTGCAGTTAAATTTTAAGCCTGACATAATTAAGGTGAATTGCCGAGAATGAGAGAAATAGGGGTAGGGCGAGTGGTACATACTAAGAAAAGGGACAGGATAAAAGGGCGCAAATGAGGTCATGGAGCTGGTCCGGTATGTTTTTTTTTGTTCGTTTTCTCTGTGTTTGCATATTCTTGCGCGCACTCCATCGTTACCTTTTGGTTACGCTTATAAAGTATTCTCTCTGGGCTCCTTTAATATTTGAAAAGGTAATTGATATCAATGAGCCAGCAGACGGTGGTTGTGAACGAAGAAGAGGTAGAACTGCTTTATGGTAGAACTTTTGTGGCGCTGCGCTGTATCGTATTGTGGCTGAATACTTCGATTAATTATGTCATTTGTCATTCTAATGGAGAAGAAGATAGGTTTTTTATTTTCGTGATAAATTGATTTTAATTTTCAAAGAACACAGAAATAGGTTGCAGATTGTTACCGCTTTAGCTATTGTTCATCGTTTTCATATGATACACTGCTTTGACAAGAATTTACCAAACAAAAAAAAACGGAAAAAAAATTCTAAACTTTAAGGATCCATTCGAACAATAGACCGACTGGCTACTATGTCATCCGGATCTTGATGGTGGAACTTTAACATTTCTGTACTGACACTCCCCATAAGTCAAGTGTTTGTTCTTTGTTCCGTGCAGTGGCATCGTTTTGGGTTTTATTTTTTGTTTTTGCATACCTACATATTTTCAAATAGCTTTGCCATGTCCGTTTCTTCTTTTTTTTTTTCGTCGTCATTCTTTTGTTTTTCTGATGCCATTCATTTCATTTGCCAGGCTATTCATTGTTTCGACCCACTTTTGGTTTTATTTAGCTTATCCTGGTGGATTATTTCAACAATTTTCCATTCAAAAATGATTCCCATCGAAAAGTTTCTGCGGTTGTCATTTAGCTCTTGTAACCACTTAACATTGAGAAAATGTCTTTGTTTTGCGTTGAGTTGTTCGCCTTCCACCCTTCCATTTTTGCTGGTGTTTCATGGAATTTTGCAACATTTTTGGCGGTGCATTCTTTTTAATAAAAAAACAAAAATTTTAATATGATGTGAAAGGCAGGATAAATCATTTCAACGATGACTTTTACTGTTGTAGATGGGTAAGCCTGGTAGAGGAGAGACTTGTATCAAAACGAGATTTTGTGTTGGGGGGAAAAAAAAGTTTTTAATTGAATGTAGTTGCGGATAAGTGTTGAGGCTCTTCAGAAGTTTTCGTTTCAAATGAAATAATTTATTTATGACTTCGACGAGAATAGCACCGCTGTGGCTGTAATGTTTAAAATAGGCAATGCCCTATAGTATACAGAATTGATAAGAGATGTGCACTCATTCAGAAACTGCAACCGCCACACGTTAACTAGATGGAGTTTATGTTGCAACTGCCTACGAACAAATTGAGCAGTATTGGTCTGTAAAAATTTAATGTAGCGAGTTGATATTCTCGAAATAGTTTTAGTAAAATTCGCCTATTGGGTGGTAGGTATTCCAGGCACTATGATTTGAATTGAGGTTATTTAAATCATGCAATTGAGCTAAAGCTTTTGAAAATTGTTCATATATGAACATCGCATTTGCACGAGAAAACCAATTTAAAGTCAGAAAAATCAGGTAGGCAGGAATTTCATCAAAGATTGTTTTTCAAAGATTTATTTTTCCGGAAAACGTTTTTGCTATGTAAAGCATCTGGTTTAGGAAAAAGACATTTCGTCAGCTTTCAGGAAGCCCGAGCTTCGAACGGAAATGGTTGTGAAATGCTCTTTAAGATGACTGAAACATATTAAGATCTCCTTAAATTTTGACCATCAACAAGCAAAGACGAAAGCCTACATAATACGGGTAAATTCAGAAACGTCAAAACATTTGTGCAGTAATGGGGCATCACTGCTTATTTGCGATGCTGATGCGATGCGCACCTGATGCTGATGCTTTGTTGATCGAACATTTCGTTGCTTCTTCTGGCTTCTTCTTGCATAAGTGGAAAATATTTCCTGTAAACATTTTTTTTTTGTTTTTTCGATCAAAAATACATTTATTTATTTATTTAAATATATTTGTAGGTGCATTAAACAAATACATTTCATCAGTTAAAATCGTGTATTTACTAACTTTTCTTTCTTTTCTGATATAATACAATTTTTTTGCCTGCCAAATCAACAACGCATCAAGCTATTTGGTGATGGTTTTGTTTGAAGTGTTTGCGCATCAGTTTACCTAAGTTTGCAATAATGAACACTTGACGTAGGAAGTAATGCCAATATTTGCATTAATGTACAGTTTACAAATCATCAAGAGCATCATGATGCCAGTGCAGCGTTACTGTATTAACACTACAAGATCGTCCCAATATTCGGATTTCCGTTCATACACAATCATATTTCATATTTCACATTGTAAACAGAAGAACAGTAGGTACCTTTTGAGTGGTTGGATAAACGATAGTTATGCTCAGACAAGCTCAGCGGTTACTTTGACGCCATTTGTAAAAAGTAAATTTATGCATTAAAATGGAAGATGGCGGTTCCTTCAGTATAACTTAACATGGAATTTCGGTGTCCTGATTTTCAACCACCGTGTAAGGTTCCCGCCCTCGCGCAACAATGGAGTTTCCACCGCTGCTCCTTGACTAACCGTGCCAATTACACATTCAGGGGATAGTTCCTCTATTGTAAGTTAAGTTAGTTGCGTATTGCTTTTTTTAACTGTATGCACGCTACGTGATCTGGAACTCACCCGCAATTAACCTAAGTCTTCGTTTCAAATTACAACACCAAATAATGAATCAATGATTGCTTAACTGTATTGAACATTTTATTCATATAAATATATATCTATATATGTATACATCAAATAGACAAAAATTATATAATTAATTAATTTTTTTATAAAGCAATTTATTTATATCAAATATTATTATAATTATTTTAAACGTTTTCACAGAAAACTGAAGACGGAGCTTCTTTCAGTTTGTTTTACGGACGCGAGAAGCGGAGACCCAAAAATAATTCGCCGTCGTCGTTTTAATTCCGCAGCGTTCTCGCTCATCGGCCTAGATGACCTTCTGGGCTGGTTTGGGAGGATCCGCTATCCGCTATTCTGTCTTGTCGTCGCTATTCCGGAGCTAGTCGACTTTGCATGGAAATATGTACATACATACATTTTCTCCAAGCTAATTTCGTCTAGGCGAGGGCTTGGGCTTTAAGAGTTAATTTTTTCCCAGAGGTAGTTAGTGGCTTCAATAGAATATATTCAAAAAGTGGAAGTAAAGAGACCCCCCTAAATCGTAAAAAATGGTTTTAACCCCACTTTTTCAACCGAACAAATTTTTTTATCGTGAAAAATATATAAATTTTCAATCAGATGGCATAAGTATTGAAGAATATAATATGGCAACAGTACCTAGGTGGAACGCTTCGCGGGCTTAAGGGATTTCAACCCTCTTTCTCCAGACGGCAAGTACCGCTAACGCTTCGTTGCTCCGCTCGGGGTATGTGCTTTTCATCAGGCAGGCGCCAATGGCAACAGTTGTGTGTGCAACACTCATCGATAAAAATTAATTAAAAATAATTTTAAAACTTTGAACAGTTTTTCTATCGAATAAACGTATGTATGTGCAATTTCGTGCTACCCCTTTAAAAAGTTGAACCTAACCATGTCTCGGAACAATTTAAAAAGACAGTTCTTTTTTGTACGATTTAGGGGGGTCTATTTACTTCCACTTTTTAAATATGTTCTATTAATTATTAACTTTCAAAGCCTGCTACCCCTTTGGAAAGCGGCCCTCATGGTTAAGTTTTTCACATACGCCACACTCTTTTTTATAAGTAGGAATAGATTACAATCTATTTTTGTATAACCTATTAAGTAATGCGATTTTTATCTATCATTGTTATTGCTATTGCTCAACTGCATTCCCTTAAGATGTGGAGTATCCGCTAAAAGAATTATAGCTCCACCAAATCTACGTACATAAATTTCTTGAAATGTGCTTGAAATCTAAAAAGCAATTACATATTATAATAATTTCTCATACCTAACACTGTGTAGGTACATCACCTATTAAAAAAAACGATACCTGAACAAAGTGTATGAACAAAATTATTTATTATTCACATCACAATTTGACAAGCGATGACAAATAAATACTTACGATATTTCTAGGAAAATTCCTGCTTACTTCCTATAATTGTACAAAGTATGTCCGCTCAGCTAAGAAGAACTCTCTCTCTTTCTCATCCCATCTCTTTTGTTGTGACCCGGCAACATTTTCCAAATCGATTTCATAATTCTTCGGTAATTTTTTCCTGTTAGGCAGCCAAGCAAACCAGGCGATGAAGACAATTTAGCATTTTATCATTTCAATTTCTTTGTGTGCATTCCTAAAAAGCTTGGTGGAAGCAAAGAAAAAAACATATTGAAAAGCTACACACAATTGGAATGGTTTGGTCGGATTCCATAGTTCAAATCATCTCAAAGTGGATTTGGCATTAGGTCTCTGAGAGTGCAGTCAAATTTGAATAAGTCAAAATGTACCTAAAACAACAACAAATTAAAAAGCTCAAGAAAAAATGTCTTCGTAAATATTTTCAAGTTGAAAGCTATGTGATCACATACATAACTCTTTAAATAAAAATAAATACCAGGCGTAAACGGCCCATACAGGGCCCAAAGCCTAGCTTCTCCAACCACTGTGTTTGCGAAGATACATATTTTGACTCGAAACGGATATTAAGTTTTGGGAAACTTCTCATGACAGTTCTAATCTTGGATTACCTATTTCCTACCTCTGCAAGAGGTAGGGCTGCGAATAAAAACTTTCAGGTTGTACAAGTCAGGATTTGAATTAGTAGTCCAACGCACTTAACCACTTAGCCACTGCGCCCATTATAAATCTTTAATGTGTGTTATAAGCTGTATGTCACAACGTATTTGCGTTAAGGATGGGATATCCAAATATAATCTACTACCGACTAAACATGGCAGAGAGCCAAGCGCATAACCTTGCTATTGGGCGACCATGTCATGAACTCTCGCTTTAACGGTATGCAGTTGAATATGGATTTATGCAAAAATTATTTATTACTCCATGTATCTGGTTCAAACAAAATAACTGTTTATTTTTTTAAGAATTTTATGATAATTTTTGCAAATGAATTGCCTTAGGATCAAGTCGTTAGACCTTTTTAGAAAAATATGTAAAGAGGGTATTTTTTTAGAATTAAAATAAAACACAAGAAAATCGTTTTAATGTCCATCAATGTTTAAATATGATTTCGGGCATGTGGCCGCCGCGGCTGGTTCGAATAAAGACAAGTCTAGAGGTCCAATTTTCAACCACTTTTTGAGCATTTGGGGCTGTATGTCGGCAATAACGCCACGAATG
Source organism: Ferdinandea cuprea (assembly GCA_963576555.1). Taxonomy (NCBI): domain Eukaryota; kingdom Metazoa; phylum Arthropoda; class Insecta; order Diptera; family Syrphidae; genus Ferdinandea; species Ferdinandea cuprea. Next base: position 25,256,690 of record OY754960.1, read on the forward strand.
TTGGCTTCCAAGACCCGTAATGTTTCTGGTTTGTTGGCGTAGGCGAGCGACTTCACATATCCCCAAAGAAAATAATCCAATGGTGTCAAATCACACGATCTTGGTGGTCAATTGACAGGTCCATTCCGCGAAATTATGCGCTCATCGAATGTTTCCTTCAATAAATCGATTGTGACGTGCGCTGTGTGGCATGTAACGCCGTCTTGTTGGAACCACATCTCATCCACATTCATGCCATCCAATTCAGGAACAAAATAGATGGTTATGATGGCTCTATACCGGTCTCCATTAACGGTAACTGACTCTCCAGCATCATTTCGGATTTCGGAAGAAGTATGGCCTAATGACTCCACCAGCCCATAGAGCTCACCAAACAGTCAGTTTTTGTTGATGTAATGGCGTTTCAAGGGTCTCATCTGGATTCTCTTCACTCCAAATGCGGCAATTTTGCTAGTTGACGTAGCCATTCAACCCAAAATGAGCCTCATCACTGAACAAAATTTTGCGGTAAACTTCGCGAACTGAAATAAATCGAAATAAATTTGCACGATTTGCAAGCGTTGTTCATTTGTCAACCTGTTCATGATGAAATGGCAAACCAAACTGATTATAAATAACATTAGAGTCGCCAGATTTGACCACAAAATGTAAGTTTTATCTCTATTCGAAAAACCAACCTCAAAAAAAAATACCCTTTATAACCAAAATATATACGGGACCTTTATTTCATTTATTTATTATGGTGAAAGTTATCACATACATATATACATAAAAACAAAAACACATTTTCCACTGTCGCCATATTTGTTTCAAATGAAGCCTTAAAGTACCAACAAAGTATGAAGCCGAGAGGTTTGGTACAAATATTTTGAAGAGACTAGTTGTCGAGCTTAAAAATTTGTTAATTTGATAATAAAACATCATATGACTTCTCATTGTTGTCATCAATCATTCATAAGTGGATGTGCGGTGCAGTCGTATATATAGCAACTTTCTTGTTCCTGGACACTTAAAAAACAGTAGTGGGAACTGGACAACATCCTGCAAAGAAACACTCAACCTCTTACTACAAACTCACTTTCAGGGATGTACACCAAGTGGTAGGAGGAGTGGACAGACTACATTTAACACCTTACTAGCTGTATCACCAGTCCTAGAATGAGTTATAACAGAAGAAAAGATAACCTGAGCATGAGACAGCTTCAGTCCCTTAAAATCCCCCTGGAGGTGACGGAATATTTCCAATTATGCTACAGAAGACCAAAACATTAATCACAGCGATTCTCATCAGCCTAAATAAAGCCTCCTAAAGCCTGGCGTATGGAGATGGTTATCATCATGCCCAAGACAGGGAAGTCTAGCCACACAAATGCTAAAGACCTCAGACCCATAAGTCTAATATCATTCGTCCTAAAAACCTTTGAAAAATTAATGAACATCTATATTTGTAAAAGACTTGATAACAGTGCACTTTCCACATCTCAGCATGCATACATTAAAGGCATACGGGTGGCACTTCATGAAGTAGTCAGCACTATAAAGAAAAAATTAAACGACAAAGAATATAAACTAGCAGCGTTTATAGACAAAAATGTTAAAATATCGATGGAACTATCACTAAAGTGATCAGTAAACTACTTTTCGAAAGGAATATATATGCAAACCTTGGTGACGCTGACCTAAGACTTACAGCATCCAGAGGAACACCCAAGGAGGTGTCATCTCACCATGGGCCCTCGTATTCAATGAAATACTCATGAAACTAAAAAACTGAGGGATTAAAGTAATTGCTTATGCAGACGATGTTGTGTTGCTTGCGTCAGGCAAATTCTTGTCAACTATAAGCGAACTGTTAGAAAACTCACTACGGCCACTTAACGAGTGGACAAAACAATGTGGTCTTGGGATAAATTCGAAGAAGACCGGCCTTGTGCTGTTCAAAAATAAAAGGAACATGCCACAATTCCAACCAACAGCTATTGAGGGGATCCCTATAAAGGTGGCGGAGAGTGCAAAGTATCTAGGTGATATCCTTGATAGAAAATTTAACTGGAGGTTGAATGTCAATGAACGAGTAAGGAAGGCTGAAAATTCAGTTTATGCATGCAACCGCGTCTACGGCAGAAGGTGGGACCAAAACCCAAAATAATTCTGTGGATGTACACGACCGATACTCACATATGGCAGTACAGTCTGGTGGCAAGCCGCAGACAAATCAACCAATCTTAAATTATTAACGAAAATGCAGAGACCAGCAAGCATAGGGACAACTGGTGCAATGAGAACGACATCGACGCTGGCTTGGAAGTGATTCTAAATTTGCTACCCTTGGATCTATACTTGCACAAATCAGTTGCCAAGAGCGCCTTAAGCCCAGGTCTCGTAGGGCACGCGCAGATTCTGAAACTGTTTGTACTTTGACAGGCCATTCTCCTGCTCCTTTCCGTGCAGGGAGGAATGGAAAACGAATGAACCCACGAAAATAAAATCTATATTCAAATACACAGATGGATCGAAGATGGATTGTGGAACAGGTGCCAGTCTATTCTCAGAAGAACTAAACATACAAAACTGCATCAGATTCCCTGTTCAAAGTAGTGTTTTCCAGGCTGATGTTCTGGCAATCGCGAAAGCGGCCATTTCATTGATAGTCAAGCGGCCATTAAAGCAGTTAATGCTACTGAAACTAAATCCAAGCTGATTTACCGCTGTCGCATAGAGGTTAAGGCTCTTGGCTCAAGGTATGCCTTTGCTGTGTTTTCCTTGACAGGGACATAACCGGCAATGAGATGACCGACGAGCTAGCGAGAAAAGGATCCGAAATGGATCATGACTGAGCACTTCAGTCAATCAAACCGCCACTCTGCAATCTCAGTGAACAAGTGGAATACAAGATCAGAATGAAGGCCAATAACAGATGGAAATCTATAACCACTTGTGATATATCACGAAAACAATGGCCAGAGTATAAGAGTATGACAGAGCATCACTGTCTAAGCTGATAGGTGCTCTAACTGGCCACAACTTTCTAAGAACCCACATGATGAACTTAAATCTCAGGAACGAGATTTAATATTCATCAATATTAAATCTCAGAGATGACAACATTTGTAGAGGCTGCCGCGATGAGAAGCTTCACGAGGACACCCTCCAATATTCACTAGCTTGGAAGTTTCTTCTTCCAAAACATTGAGGAATTGTCAGATGTCTCACTCTCTAATCTTCTTAAGTTCCTGGAGACTCGGGATGGCTTGACAACATTGGGTAATAACCAACGTAAGGAAGAAAAGACAGCGGAGGCCACAACATCGGCTTATCCCCCCCCCAAATGAAATACTCATGAAACTAAAAAACTGAGGGATTAAAGTAATTGCTTATGCAGACGATGTTGTGTTGCTTGCGTCAGGCAAATTCTTGTCAACTATAAGCGAACTGTTAGAAAACTCACTACGGCCACTTAACGAGTGGACAAAACAATGTGGTCTTGGGATAAATTCGAAGAAGACCGGCCTTGTGCTGTTCAAAAATAAAAGGAACATGCCACAATTCCAACCAACAGCTATTGAGGGGATCCCTATAAAGGTGGCGGAGAGTGCAAAGTATCTAGGTGATATCCTTGATAGAAAATTTAACTGGAGGTTGAATGTCAATGAACGAGTAAGGAAGGCTGAAAATTCGGTTTATGCATGCAACCGCGTCTACGGCAGAAGGTGGGACCAAAACCCAAAATAATTCTGTGGATGTACACGACCGATACTCACATATGGCAGTACAGTCTGGTGGCAAGCCGCAGACAAATCAACCAATCTTAAATTATTAACGAAAATGCAGAGACCAGCAAGCATAGGGACAACTGGTGCAATGAGAACGACATCGACGCTGGCTTGGAAGTGATTCTAAATTTGCTACCCTTGGATCTATACTTGCACAAATCAGTTGCCAAGAGCGCCTTAAGCCCAGGTCTCGTAGGGCACGCGCAGATTCTGAAACTGTTTGTACTTTGACAGGCCATTCTCCTGCTCCTTTCCGTGCAGGGAGGAATGGAAAACGAATGAACCCACGAAAATAAAATCTATATCGATATACATACACAGATGGATCGAAGATGGATTGTGGAACAGGTGCCAGTCTATTCTCAGAAGAACTAAACATACAAAACTGCATCAGATTCCCTGTTCAAAGTAGTGTTTTCCAGGCTGAGGTTCTGGCAATCGCGAAAGCGGCCATTTCAGTGATAGTCAAGCGGCCATTAAAGCAGTTAATGCTACTGAAATTAAATCCAAGCTGATTTACCGCTGTCGCATAGAGGTTAAGGCTCTTGGCTCAAGGTATGCCTTTGCTGTGTTTTCCTTGACAGATGACCGACGACCTAGCGAGAAAAGGATCCGAAATGGATCATGACTGAGCACTTCAGTCAATCAAACCGCCACTCTGCAATCTCAGTGAACAAGTGTAATACAAGATCTGAATGAAGGCCAATAACAGATGGAAATCTATAACCACTTGTGATATATCACGGAAACAATGGCCAGAGTATAACAGTATGACAGAGCATCACTGTCTAAGCTGATAGGTGCTCGAACTGGCCACAACTTTCTAAGAACCCACATGATGAACTTAAATCTCAGGAACGAGATTTAATATTGAGGGATGACGACATTTGTAGAGGCTGCCGCGATGAGAAGCTTCACGAGGACACCCTCCAATATTCACTAGCTTGGAAGTTTCTTCTTCCAAAACATTGAGGAATTGTCAGATGTCTCACTCTCTAACCTTCTTAAGTTCCTGGAGACTCGGGATGGCTTGACAACATTGGGTAATAACCAACGTAAGGAAGGAAACACAGCGGAGGCCACAACATCGGCTTATCCCCCCCCCTATGAAGGGTAACACAATGGGTCCACAAGGACCTAAGTGTGTCGATAAGGAGTTTGCTCCCTATCGGCAGCCCAACTAACCTAACATAACCTAAACTAACGTTGTTCCCATGGCCCTTACAGTAAAAATACTGGATTGATTGAGGATTTCTGGACTTATTAGGATAGTGATAGTGTTCTACCGGGGTGGGTTTAAACTTTAGGGAATTTAATCAGATATTCTCCCAAGTTTTCTTCACGCCAATAAAATCTTAATTCTTATTTTAACCTGGGAGATATTAAATCTCTCTCTCAGTTACCAATCTGAGTGCTGTAGCATCTGAAAAAAAAAACGCTTCGTAAGTGTAATAAATTAATTTATTTTTTTTCCTTTCTGCATTTGCCCCTGGTTATAATTTACCTCTAAAACTGAATATTTAATATTAATATTTTTCAAGCCATATCCGTCCGTCTGTCCGTCATTGACTGTGGTGCCCTTAAATTCGAGCTGATTTTTTTAATTATTCCTAACAACCTTCCACGATTTGACCGTAATATTCAATTTAAAGTTGATTGATAGCCGATTCAACTGCTATCAATACTGACTCCGGAATTTCCTACCCCTTTGGCCAAGGGGTCCAGCAAAGGGCCTGACCATCCAAGTTATAGTGGATCTACTGTTGACGACCCTGCAAAACGGAAAAAGTACAACGACTTTCGGATCTGTACGTGGAATGTTCGGCCGCATTCAGCCGCACAATTAGCGGATACCCTCGAAAGCTACAAAGTAGATAATACCAGATCGATACCCACCATCTGTTTATCGATTTTAAGGCCGCATATGACAGCACCTATAGATAGAGCCACGTCTAGTTTGGCATCCCTGTCAAAGGATTGTGCAGAATGACAATGGAGAACTCTCGCTGCTCCATTAAGGTCGGAAACAATCTCACCGAGATCTTAGATGTCAGAAAAGGATTTAGGCAAGGATATGCACTGTCATATAACTTCTTTAACATCATACTTGAGAAAATTGTGCGAAACTAACAAGCTAACACCAGAGGCACAATCTTCCCAAAAGTCTACTCAATTACTTGCAAACGCAGATGAAATGGAATGAGCGTTTTGAACGCAAAATTCTTCGTGTGAATTGCGGTCCCATTTGCGTTGATGGGATCTGGAGAAGGAGGTATAGCACAGAACTCTACGAGCTGTACAGCGACATTGACCTGGTCAGAAAAGTGCGGATCAGCCATCTGAGATGGCTAGAACATGTACAGCGAAAGGACAACAGTGCTCCGGCCCGAAGCCAAAGCACGGCTAACTGGTTGAGGCCCAGGTCCACTTCAGACTGCTCCATCTAAGTTAGTAACTAGTGACAGCTAGTTGCCTTTGTTTTCAATAGCTTTCATTTCAAAACGGCCTAAGCGGAATACTAACGAATTCTCTTAGTTCTGGATTACAATGGAACCATCAAACACATATTTGAATTGTATGTATTTATTTTTACCAGCCGGATCACCATCGTCAGTCGATTACCCAAACACAGAGTCTATCAAAATTGGTACCAAAAACAAGCTTTCCACTTGTCCTTTTGCTAGAGGGTGAAAGTAAAAATATTTTTAAAATTTCGCCGGGTTCAAAAAAAATTAAAAACCTACAAAACCAAACTTCAAAAAAACTTTGACTTAATTTAAAAACAAAATTCTATATTTTTTTCAAAAACTTTGAATACATTTCATAAGCGAGTCTCTCAGCTTAAGCCGCAGTGACTGCTTACCCCCGCATACTATGTGCGTCGAGTTTTCATCGATTTTGATTGTCGTTTCCTCGCTGGGGATGTGTATCGTCAGAGTTGCTCCATTACGTTCTGTCTTCGCGTCTGTGATGCCATCCTGTGCAAGCTTCTTCATAAGCAGGTCCACATCTAAAGTGCCGAACTCGTATTTGATCTTTTTAAGGACATCTTCTCTCTTCGGTGGCAGCAATTTCGGGCCACTGCTCGTATTTGGTTGTTCTGCGGCCTCTTCACAAGGTGTTATGTTGTGCACTTTGTCCTTCACTTGAAGAAGTCCCGTGATTGTGGACATTGTAACGCCATTGCCGATCTCCCGCGGGATGATTTTTGACGCCAGCTCAGAGGTGAGGAATACGCGATCAAATTTTCGCTTGAGTGGAAGGCGGATGATTTCGCCGCACTTAAAGGTGATGATTTTCTTGTCCTAATAAAGTTACAAGTTGGTTATTGAAACAAGCGAGGGAAAAACGGCTTTAACTCACCGGTTGCTCAATATAGAGCTGTGGAGCTGAGGGATGCGGCTTGGTGTAACTTTCAGGAATCACCAGCACGCTCGGCTTGAGCTCCTTTATCAGCTTGTTCGCCTGCTGGTAGTTAAGGGAGGTGTCGATTGGACAGTAGAATGCTTTCATAGCGAGCGGCTGAAACGGTGCTAATACTTGGAGGTAGGGGAAATCAGGTTCTGTAGAGGTTAAATAAATATCGTTGCAGTTGAATTCGCATATCTGATATATAAAAACCTGTAAAAATAATTGAATTGTTCGGGTTGGAGCCCCACATTTCGATGAAGTGCACCGCATCCCCGAATCTTAGGCTGGGATGACCACAAAATACCACACAGGGCTGGAATGAGAAACGTTTAGTAGTGGAAAGGTAGTAAAGAAACCCTTACCTGTCGGAAATCCTTGCTAAATCCTTCCGAGTACACATGCTTATAGTGCTTTAGCTTTGCATTGCGCAGGTAGAAAGCGTGAGGAAATGGATCGTCCGGAATATACACTTTGTTCTGCTTGGCCGAGCTCAGCCACTCGGCGAGAATGTTTGAATACGCCAACGAGCTGTCCGCAACCGGAGAAATGAAGAACATCGCAACGTTATTTAAGCCGGCGTTTTCCAAGTTCTGTGTAAGACATTCAAAGAGATCATACACCACTCCCGATGGGTAGCAAGGAATCAACGCAGAACCATTGTTTCTGATGGTGACAGCTGAAATACAAAAGCATTAGCTGTAGTAGAGAGACTAACTTCGACTCAACTTACCAACATTCATGCACAGTTCCCCCAGTTTAGTGTCAGGGTTTACTGTGGGCGCTTGGGTGAGGCCTGTCATTATCAAAACATCGGCATGCTTGAGGGCTCCTTGATTTATCGGTCTTGGGTGTGTGGTAAGTGTCGATGAGCCACTCACATAGCAAATTTTTTCATGGGCAGTGTTCAGCACCCAATTGCTAGAACCCAGACAGTATCCAGAACTTACGGGCGTAGCTACAAAAGCCCCATAGATGTCCTGCAATTGACAAAGCTCTAAATCATTTCACTTTTACGTAATTTACACATACCAACTTCTCATCATATCCAGTGATGGTCACCCTTGCTAGGCTGCTGTGCACATCCTTGATGGTGAAGATCTGTTTCCATTTCTTCGGCCTAAAGGCATCGCACAATGGGGCCGGCAAAATTTGCAGCATTTCCTTCCACAAATTGGCATTGTTTGCCTTCGGCGCCACCTCAATATACTCAACGAGTTCCTCTAGAAAGAAACGTCCAATTTGTAGAGTCGGCTCAGTGGCATATACCTTGCCCTTGAAGCCTGTTCTCTCAGTGATATACGGCATGGCTAACATGTTTAAATAATTCGAGATGAGAATCACGTCAATTTCACTGAAATCAATTAGTTTGTCCATTGGTAAAGTGAACTCGGGAGCCGAGTCCACAAATATTCGACCACAGCATTCTTTTAGTTCGCCATCCATTTGTGGATCATGCTCCCTATTCGGTATCCAATTGGCCAAATTCGAGAGCTTAGAACTTTGAACAAATGGCAATGGAAGGAAATTCAACACGGTTTGTTCTGTAAGGCCGCAGTCCAGCATGATGCGAAGTCCTTTGAATGTGACCACATAGCATGGCTTGGCCAAATCATTGCTCAGACAGTACTAAGGATAGATTTTTGTGAATAAAAGCTTGGAATATTCTTGAAATGTATTTAATGTCTTACCAATTTCATATTTATCAGGGTTTTACCGGGCTAGTCAGTTTCCAAATAAAAACGATGAGATGACATTTCAGTTTTTGTTTGGCTTTACATGTGCATTAGATGGGCATGATTATTGATACCTTTTAATAATACAATTTGTAGACGATTTTCGAAAAGTATTCCAAATCTAAACGTACTTTGTTTTTATTTATAAATTCTTAATATTTATATATTAATAATATATTCTAAAGTACCATATGCGATCTAAACTATTAAAGAGATAATTTAGTCAAAACTGTCGTAATCTGTTATTAAATGGATGTCTATTTTTCTACTAAGCAGTACTCCAAAATTAAAATCGAGCTGCCCTGATTTTTCCGTTAATTCCGACATTTAGCATATCTACAAATGTAAATATTGTAAATTCATTTGTAAACACATTCAATACAAACTCATTACACCTCAATAACATAAAAATGGAAAGCCAGAGAGCGTAGTACTCTGTATTTTGCTTTGTTTCCACCAAATTATATACCGATATATAAAGTTTCAGCTATTCAGTTTTTTAATTCACAGCGACAAACTTCAGTTTTGACGTATTAAAATATATTTTATGTTTTAGTGGATATATTTCATGCCACTTCTGTAAAACGCAACCAATCTACTACAATTTATTTCCACAATTGCGCAACTGTCAGTGGCAGCTGCTTTTGACAAAGGTTATGTTTACACAATTTGCAAATTATTTTGGAAAATGACTCAAATTTTAAACGCATTTTTAAGTACTTCCACAAAGTGTCTGCGTTTTTATTCAATTAAACATGCTGCCAAAACACCCATTAAGTACACTAGTACTATAAATTTACCGAAGACAAAATTTCCAACGCGGTTATCGACGGCAAAAAGAGCCGACATCGAGCAGTCACTGGTCGCAGTAAGTGCAAGATAGCATTTCAAATTCAACAACATTTCCAATATATCTGTGTTAATATAGGGCTCCTTCGCAAATGCCTACAACTATCAGGAAGAGAATAACACTAAACCGGCTTTTGTCCTTCACGATGGTCCACCATATGCCAATGGGGATCTGCACATGGGGCATGCCGTGAATAAGGTAATAAAACAGCAACAACTATCAAATGGGTCTAATAATTTTCAATATATTTTTTAAGATTCTGAAAGACATTACGTTGCGTCAGAATGTGGCCAAAGGCCGGCAAGTCAACTACAGACCCGGCTGGGATTGTCATGGACTTCCCATTGAATTAAAGGCGATGTCAGCAGCGCAATCAAAGGCGGATCCTCAAGTTATTCGACAGAAATGTTAGCTAAAGCAAAAATATGTAACTTGAATGTTAAGTTTGGTCTCATTTCAGCCCGTAAGTTCGCCCTCGATACTGTTGAAAAGCAAAAGAATGAGTTTCGCTCGTGGGGTGTTTTATCAGACTGGCTAAATCCAGCGAACATGTACCTCACCATTAATCCGTCGTTTATTGTGTCTCAGCTAAGAATGTTCCTCGACTTTTTTAATAGCAAAAAGGTCTTCCGCGATCTTAAGCCTGTATATTGGTCTCCGTCATCAAAAAGTGCCCTCGCCGAAGCTGAGTTGGAGTATGATGGGAACTTTGTTAGTCCGTCGGTGGTATTGAAGCTCCAATTGTTGGATCTGCCGACAGGTTTGCAGAGCTCAAAAAATACCTACGCCTTGGTGTGGACAACAACGCCTTGGACGCTTCCCAGCAATCAAGCTGTTTGCTATAACACCGACTTGGAATATTCATTGGTTGCTTTCGCCGGTGATTCAAGCAATCATTACTTGCTCGCAAGTAGTTTGATCAAAGAGTTTGAATCTATGACAGGTATAGAAATCGTGGAGGTTCAAAAACTATCGGGTAAGAGAAAATTCTTCGTTTGACAATGGCTGTCGTTAACACTTATTTGACAGGGAACTCATTGAGCAGCTGTACGTACTCTCATCCAATTGACAAGGACCAGCACTTGCCATTTATAGCTGCTGCCCATGTTCAGGACACAAAAGGAACCGGGTTGGTGCATACAGCTCCAGCTCATGGCCCGGAGGACTTTCTAGTCAGTCTGCAACACAAAGTGCCAGTGGTAAGACTTGTCGTTGCATCAACATCAATGTTTCATTTCAAATTCCATTTCCTATTAAGAAATGCTTCGTCAACGAAGATGGTGTCTACACTGCAGATGCGCCAGCATTTCTAGTTGGTAAGAATGTGCTCGACGATGGTGACAACCTCGTGCTGCAGCACATTTCCGATGACGTAATATTCTCGGGAAAGCTAACCCACTCGTATCCTATTGATTGGCGTACCAAAAAGCCCGTTATTATTCGTGCCAGTGAGCAATGGTTCATCAATACGGAAAATATTAGAGACAAGGCTGTTGAGGAGGTAACTGTCACTTGCTCAAGTTGCGATGTTCTTACCAAAACCTCTTCTACAGATTGAACAAATTAATGTCTACCCGCGCGTCAACTCAGAAGCCAATAAGAAAGCACTCACTACCCAAGTTAAAAAGCGGCCATATTGGTGTATCTCGCGACAGCGATCATGGGGCGTACCAATCCCAGTGTTCTACGAGAGAAAATCTGGAAAGGCAGTCGTTAATGAGTAAGCAGATTACATGTTAATCGAACTCGGTATAAAGTCTCTCTGTGCAGGAAAATCATTCATCATATCTGCGACTTAGTGAGTCGCGAAGGAAACATTGATTTCTGGTGGTCAAAGCCAGTAGAGGAGCTTCTGTCTGCCAACATTTTAAAGGAACTCAATTTGAATGCAAACGACCTTGAAAAAGGTTTGGACATCTTTGATATTTGGTTCGACTCGGGCAGCTCGTGGTCGAGCGTTCTCGATGGAGAACAGATCGCCGATTTATATCTCGAGGGATATGATCAGTTCACTGGATGGTTTCAGTCATCCTTACTGACCAGTGTCGCATCAAGAAACCAGTCGCCTTACAAGTAAGAAACAAAATAGTTCCCCAAAATCTGTTCCTCTATTCAATTCAATTGTAGATCTTTGTTTGTTCATGGCTTCACGGTGGATGAAAAGGGCTACAAGATGTCAAAGTCTCTGGGAAACATCATATCACCGAAGAACATAACAAAAAAATACGGAACTGACGCTTTGAGATGGTGGGTGGCATCGCATGCAACTCAGCACATGTCAATCACTGTGAGCGAAAATTTGTTGCAGCAATCTGCCGAGAGTTTAGGTAAAATTCGATCGACTCTGAGGTACTTGAACGGCGCCGTTGGCGACAACTCGAGGGGTGTAAATAAACTGGAAAATCAATCACTAACCTACTTGGATCGATACCTATTAAGCTCGATTCAAAGCTTCGTTGAGGAAGTAAGACTACATCTGGCCGTGATTTCGTGCAATTGCTAATAAGTTTCAGTTCCACAGGCCCAAAAGAACTATGACTTGTACGAGTACAACCGCGTCACTGCCAACCTTCTGAACTTTGTTACGAATCAGATTTCGTCAGTCTATGTGCATTTAGTCAAAGACCGGCTATACTGCGGCAGCAATGACCAATTGGAGGGTGTCAAGTATGTCCTTGGAAATTGCTATGAAGTGCTCTGCAAAGTTCTCTGGCCAATTGCTCCCTTTTTGGTCGAGGAAAGTTGGGGTTATTATGGTAAAACAATTTCATTTGATTGAACATTTCTTATGGCGTCATCTTATGTATAATTAGCAAGCAGACCCTTTGACGAAGCTAAGGTGCAGTCAAGTCCATCTTGGAAGGACCCGAAAGTCGAAGAAATTATCAACACCGCCTTAGAAGTCAAGCGTCTGTTGAATCAGCAGGCCAAAGATGTTAATACATGGACTTTGGAAATTCGGTTAACCTGCAGTAGTACAAAGTTTACCTTGCTCCAGGTGAGGACTACTTTGTCTAAATGATTTTCTATTGTAAACCTATTCTCAATTTCCAGCATTTGCAATCGGAAAACGCTGCCTCTGCGTCTGAACTTTGCGAGATTCTACAAGTTGCTAGTGTTGTTTTAAAAGAAAGTACAGATCAGGTGGATTGTGCGATTGAGATCAATCAGAAGTCGTGCCTCTTATGCTCACGCTGCAGACGTTTTTCAGTGGAAAGTGAAGATGCGGTTTGCAAGCGTTGTGAAAGTGTGCTCCTTACTAAGAATTAGTTTATGTTAGTTAAGTAATTGTTGAATAAATATTATATTTGTCTAATTTAATCGTTCATTCATTCGTTCGAATCGAGTAAAAGTACAATTCTCATCCGCATCTAAATCATTGCGGCTATAAAATATGTATATTTCAATATAAATCATCCCCTGACTTTCTTAACGTGTAACGCATTTTTCTCTTTGAAGGCCGCTCATCTCTTTCTTCCTTTTCTGCTTCCAAGAGAGCTATTGTATCCATTATGTTCAAGCAGAAAATTCCGGTGACGTGAAATAAGGCCAAATTCTAAATATTTAGCATTATTTCCATTCAAAAATCGCCTTCGAAAAAAATTTTTAAATCCCTTGATTCCGCGTAGCGGGTCACTCAGGCACTGTTGCCAAAGCCGCCTTATTAAAGGTGCCAGAATTCACATCTTCTCGGACAGTCAAGCAGCACTATCGTCAAATTCTGTGACAGAGAAGTGCTGCTAGATGCTTGCAAAACCTAGCCAAACATAACAAATACCTGGTCACCAAGGTATTGCAGGCAACGAATCTGCAGACGAGCTGACTAGAGCTGCTTTAAGGCTAATTAACGATTGGGAACAACAACTTCGTTGGAACCACTGGGAAAGTGTCCCGAGTTTAAGACAATCAAAAAGATTGATTAAGAAGAATATTTGGAAGCTGGTGGGCTTCCTCACAGGCTATTACGTCCTGAGATACCATCTCTCAGAATGAACTCGTACCCGGAGACTGAATGTCGGTTCTGTCTAGAGGACGATAAAACTTCCGAACATATCCTCTGTGAGTGTCCTGCCCTTCAATGGTTAAACACGACGGATCCTCAAGAAATGAAATCGAAATCGATCGAAAATGAATTTGCGTGTTCTACATTTCACTTTAATCGATTTCGATTTTAAATTTTTCGAAATCGAACCAAAGTGAACCACAATTCGATTTTGTCGATTTCAAAGTGATTTCAAGTCGATCTGTGACATTCGATGTGAAATGGTGAAAACAGAGTAAGAAATTCAATTTTAAACAAGTCTGAGGAATCTGAAGATCTTCGCAGAGGTTTTAGGAAAAGAGATCGAGTGTCGCAGAAGTTTTGTAGAAAAATTTGAGAAAAGATTTGAACAGTCATGGTCCACCACTGAAGGCGCGAGTGTATGGAAAAAACAAATTCGATTCCCCAAAATCGTTTTCACTTTTGTCAAAAATTTTGATACAGTGCTTAGCCCCAAAGCAACGCACGTCAGTATCTTACCCGATTGACTTTTGCAAATTTTCTTCGCCAAGAAAACGCAAAACTGCGGCTAGCTACAACGTGACAGGAATTGAAGATTGCTCAAGGTGAGGTTTCACAATTGCAGAGCCATTGTGAACGTCATTTATTTAGACGGTAGTACATAAATATTTAATTTTACAATTAATAACAATTGAACTTTCGTTTTCAGATTTTATAACATAAGCAGCATCTCCAATTTCAAAGATAGATATATGTATCTCTCAGCCTTCGAACTTTTTTTTGTGTATTTAAACAACAATTAACACGGCACTCATGAATTATACTTTAAACTGCGTGAACAACAAAATAATTTACCCGCAAACAATTTCCCAAAATAAAAACACTTAAAAATGTGTCAAATGCCATATATCAGCTGTTTTCAATTTCACGCAGTGATTTCGAAAAAAATTCGAAGTTACCAAATCGATCTTAATATAGAACACTGAAAATAATTAATTTCACTCGAATTGCAATCCGGATTTCGATTTCATTTTAGTTGAGCAAAGCAACGCACGTCAGTATCTTACCCGATTGACTTTTGCAAATTTTCTTCGCCAAGAAAACGCAAAACTGCGGCTAGCTACAACGTGACAGGAATTGAAGATTGCTCAAGGTGAGGTTTCACAATTGCAGAGCCATTGTGAACGTCATTTATTTAGACGGTAGTACATAAATATTTAATTTTACAATTAATAACAATTGAACTTTCGTTTTCAGATTTTATAACATAAGCAGCATCTCCAATTTCAAAGATAGATATATGTATCTCTCAGCCTTCGAACTTTTTTTTGTGTATTTAAACAACAATTAACACGGCACTCATGAATTATACTTTAAACTGCGTGAACAACAAAATAATTTACCCGCAAACAATTTCCCAAAATAAAAACACTTAAAAATGTGTCAAATGCCATATATCAGCTGTTTTCAATTTCACGCAGTGATTTCGAAAAAAATTCGAAGTTACCAAATCGATCTTAATATAGAACACTGAAAATAATTAATTTCACTCGAATTGCAATCCGGATTTCGATTTCATTTTAGTTGATTTCTGGAATTTTGCTGAAGGACTTCCATACATCAGCAGAATTCAAAAACCTCTGCAACTAAGGACGTTGTGGCATTGACTAAGGAAGTCACTCGTCTCTTAGGCTAACATCCCTTTTTTGATACCAATAGACCTTTGAGGTCGCAATGTCAGCTATGTGGGCGGGGGTTTAATAAAAAAATGTATTCATTATTTATTTGACATTATTCAGGAGAAACTTTATGATCTGAGGAAACTAAAGAAAATCTGGTAGATCAGAAATCCAACATGAGGAGTATCTACCCTATTTGTAGAAATTTTAGGTCCATCAACACACATGGTCACTCCGGAGGATTCCACATTTTTCGTAAAAATTAAATGAAACGTAGGCAGGCTGCTTAGCTCACTTTTGTTGAAATTGAAATTATTTTGTTTTCGGAGCTATGTATATCCACTTGCTCCAGGACATATAAAAACGCTCTCTATATAGCCGAACGTTTTTAATAAACCTTTGCAATTTTGCACTTTATTAAAATCCAAAATTAGGTTTCATAAAAAATACATTTCCTCGGGAAATTCCACGATATCACTCACTGCTCCTTTTTACTCCTCTTGTACCGCTCATCTTCTTATGCTTCTTCTTCCAAAACAGAGCTTTGTATACATTATATTTTTTATGCATTATTTCTTTATACAGGATGTTTTTTTTTAGAGGTATAGAACTTTGAATTGAAATGAAACACGAGAAAATCGTTTAAATGTCCATCAATTTGGCTTTATAAAAAGGATAATTTTATGCCATTAATTTACCATTAACATGATTTCCGGCATGTAGCTGCCGCGGCTGGTTCGAATAAAGATAAGTCTAGAGGTCCAATTTTCAACCACTTTTTCAAGCATTTGGGGCTGTATGTCGGCAATAACGCCGCGAATGTTGGCTTCCAAGTCCCCTAACGTTTCTGGTTTGTTGGCGTAGGCGAGCGACTTCACATATCCCCAAAGAAAATAATCCAATGGTGTCAAATCACACGATCTTGGTGGTCAATTGAAAGGTCCATTCCGCGAAATTATGCGCTCTTCGAATGTTTCCTTCAATAAATTGATTGTGAAGTGCGTGTGTGTCATGTCATCCACATTCATGCCATCCAATTCGCGAACAAAATAGTCGGTTATCATAGCTCTATACCGGTCTCCATTAACGGTAACTGACTCTCCAGCATCATTTCGGAAGAAGTATGGCCCAATGACTCCACCAGCCCATAGAACACACCAAACAGTCAGTTTTTGTGGATGTAATGGCGTTTCAATGTTCTCATGTGGATTCTCTTCACTCCAAATGCGGCAAATTTTGCTTGTTGACGTAGCCATTCAACCCAAAGTGAGCTTGCGGTAAACTTCGCGAAGCGAACCATTATTTTCGAAATAAATTTTCACGATCTGCAAGCGTTGTTCATTTGTCAACCTGTTCATGATGAAATGGCAAACCAAACTAAACATATGTAAGTGACATTAGAGTTGCCAGAATTGATCACAAAATGTCAGTTTTATCTCTATTCGAAAAACCAACCTCTAAAAAAACACCATTTATAACGTTTTATATGAACGAATTTAACTACACAATTTATTATTGATAAATAAAAGACACTTATTTGACAGTGAAACTACGTTTCCCAAAAACCTGTCGATAAGGAGACGTGTCCGGCGGATTCTACGATAGCAGTTGAAAGTGAAACTGAATCGAAAAGCTCAGGACAAACTCAATTCCGACGGATTCTGCGATGATAGTTGTTTAAAGTGCTAATCCTATTACATTTAGTTTAATAAGATACGTTGCGTAGCAGAAGAAAGTAAGAGCCACTCGTCTTTACGATCTGTAAAAGAAATAATACAACAACTTAATCAATTCCATCATAGTGCTTTGTCTAACTTACAGCCAAAAGTGTAGGCAAAGACATGGTCGAGAACCAAGACGCTCTCATATACATCGGTCTATTGGACCTCATGATCATCATTCTAATCAGCTGCTTAAACTCCTTGGACTCGTCATACCACTCACATTTGTACCAAGCCAATTGTATAGCTTCACTCTACATACATACAATTAAAAAAGAAAGCTTTTTCAAACGCATAAATAAAGTCTCATTAATTCTAACCTCACTAGTTATGTATTGTCCGTTAAGACAGTATATTATAACTTCATAACCGGCAGCCGATATGTAGAGCACCATCCTGAAGAAAACCAGAAAGTCACTTTCCTAAGGAATAATAAAAAAGACACAACAAAACTCTATCTTAACACTGGTACTGTGAGCTATATTTACCAGTCCAAAAACTGCCTGAAACATGACGCCTCCAAATATTACTAAGCTCATAAGAAATTGAGCTAGACTTACGTGTATATAAAGACTGTTCAGTTCACTGCAATATCTGAGAGAATAATAAATTTATAAAAAAAAATGTTAATTAAATTTTTAATGACAAAACTGATATGTCCTCTCCTGATGGTAAATGCACTGACGCAGATAACTTAGACGCAATTCCTTTGGTACATTCGGTGATGTTGTAAAAGCAATGACTTTTGCCAAAATCCGATACAGCGCTACACCATGCATTGCAATTATAATAAAAATACCATCAAAACATAAGGCACCTGTACATGAAATAGAAAATAGAATTTCTTTTATAAGTGCAGTTTAATGCCTCCGATTTCATTAATCTCACAGATTCCGGCAATGTAATCACCCGAACAGCCAATAAACAATGCGATTTGGTAGAAGGGAAATATTTCCATTTTACTCTCCATAAATTCCAAGAGAATCGGCAGAGCTGCGATTAGATTGAAAAGAAATGGTTATGAATTTTTGTGGTTTAGCTGAAGGGACTAATGTTGGGCGCCAGTCTTAGGCCTTGGGCCATAGAATTTGACACCCACAATAAAGAATAAAAGTTTGTTTATAGAAAGTGATCCGGCTGTCATTCAAAGGTCGGCCAAGCAAGCACATTCATTACTAAATAAATTGAGAGCTATATCATTACCGTTGACGGCCGTGTAATAAAGCACATTCATTGGTGGAAACATTAGCCTATTACTAAGTTATATTCCCTGAGACTCAGTACCATCTTTTTTTTTATGTAACGTGTTAACTAGTTAATGTATTAAACATCATTTGTGAAATTAGGGCCGGTATGTATATTGTGTTCGATTCAATATTCTTTTACTGTAACCAAATTATCTCCCCTTCCCAACATGATTTCTACTGTTTGCAACCTCGAAGCTGGCTATGAAGTTGATGTAATTGCAACTGACCTTAGCAAAGCCTTCGACAAAATCTATCACCCCCTTATCCTTTTTAAACTCAATGCCAATATTAAGTCAAATTCCTCTGAAACGGATCCCTTCATTGCTACCTCTGGCGTCCCAGAGGGTAGCCATATTGGCCCACTGATTTCTATTCTCACAATAAATGACGTGGACTGCATCATTAAGGATTCTTTTATATCAGTCTAAGCTGATGACAAAAAAATATATAGGAAGATATCCTTCTCCTCCGACTCAATACTACTTCAAAAGGATCTTAAAAGATTTTCAACCTGGTGCCACAAAATTTTTCTTGAACTAAATGCGAATATGTGTCAAGCTAATACATTTTCCCGTAAACGTTTCGCACTCCCTCCTAGAACCTATTACATCAACAACGAACTTGTTCCCCAAGTAGATTCACTGCGCGTTCTCGGAGCTGCTCTTGGCTTTGTTTGTTGGTCTAAAGAATTTTCTGATCCCTATGTCACCCAATCACTCTATATCACATTCGTTAGGACCATTCTTGAATATGCTAGCCAAGTTTGGGAGTCCTATCACCTCATTCATTCCCGTCGAATCGAAGCCGTCCAAAGTAGATTCCTCCGATTTGCTCACCGCAGGCTATCATGACCGTCTTAAGCTCCTTGATATGCAATCTCTTGAACAACGTCGTAGAGTTGCTGATATACTCTTTATACATCAGCTTCTATCCGGAAATATCGACTGTCCTTTGCTTCTCCAAATAGTAGTCCTCAACACTTACCCCAACAATCTTCGAATTAACTATCATCGAACAAGTTATGGAAGGAACGAACCCCTAACCCGTATGCTACGTTAAACTAATAGTATGCAAAGTCTTTTCGACTTCCACTTAGCAAAGAGAGCATCAAAACCTACCTCTAACCCTGGCATACCTCCTAATCGAATTAGACTTAAGTAGTTTTTAAGAATTTAAATGTTAACCTTAAGAGTTGATGTAAGTTTAAATATTGCTTGTATTAAGCCCTCTTCCACCGCTGATGTTTGTTCCTAAATAATATTTACCGTCGATTATTAAACTATGAGCTTCGTAAACCTATATAAAGGGTGATTTTCTTAGTGGTTGGTTTTTCGAATAGAGATAGAACTGACATTTTGTGGTCAAATCTGGCGACTCTAATGTCATTTATAATCAGTTTGGTTTGCCATTTCATCATGAACAGGTTGACAAATGAACAACGCTTGCAAATTTATTTCGAAAATAATGGTTCAGTTCGCGAAGTTTACCGCAAGAAATTTTGTTCAGTGATGAGGCTCATTTTGGGTTAAATGGCTACGTCAACAAGCAAAATTGCCGCATTTGGAGTGAAGAGAATCCACATGAGACCCTTGAAACGCCATTACATCTACAAAAACTGACTGTTTGGTGTGCTTTATGGGCTGGTAGAGTCATTGGGTCATACTTCTTCCGAAATGATGCTGGAGAGTCAGTTACCGTTAACGGAGACCGTTATAGAGCCACGATAACCGACTATTTTGTTCCCGAATTGGATGGCATGAATGTGGATGAGATGTGGTTCCAGCAAGACGGCGCTACATGCCACACAGCGCACGTCACAATCGATTTATTGAAGGAAACATTCGATGAGCGCATAATTTCACGGAATGGACCTGTCAATTGGCCAGCAAGATCGTGTCATTTTTTTCTTGGGGATTCATTTACATGAAGTCGCTCGCCTACGCCAACAAACCAGAAACGTTAGGGGACTTGAAAGCCAACATTCGTGGCGTTATTGCCGACATACAGCCCCAAATGCTTCAAAAAGTGTCTTTATTCGTGGCCGGGGTGGCCACATGCTCGAATTGATGGACATTAAAACGATTTTCATGTGTTTTATTTCAATTCGAAGTTCTATACCTCTAAAAAAAAACACCCTTTACTTAAAACAATATGTGTAAATTTACGAGCGTTCATAAATCTTAAGAAAGGCCGCGTCCACTCAAAATTTAAGAGCAATACGCTGTTGATCTTAAATATTAAAATTATATTTTATTTTAAACATGGATTTCGAAAAAGTAAAAAGACTTCTCCTAAAATATTCTGGGGCTGGAAAACGTCTTACATACACCAAAAGTTTGCTGATGGTGAACTGCCTTATGCTGCCCAACCTCTTGCGAAAGTCTGACAAACATCCAAAAGTAAAAACTGTCATGAAAAGTTTCTCAAAAACAAATCATCGTTCGGAATCGGAATTAACGTGTAGCTCCCTTTCATTTATGTTTAAACAAAATATATCTTCGCGGCTTGGTTCGTGCGCCGTTTATGCCTATTATTTTTTTTAGTTTAGCTACAGTTAAACGTATTATTCAAAGTGCCAAACAATTAAATATAATTAAAATTAACAAAATCACCACTTGAAGTCACTCGTCACCTTCAATTCTGACGTAGGCTACATATTTTTACGACATACACACATATCTGGGGCATGCTTTAACTATAACTATTATTTTTACTACCTGCGCAACAATTAAGAGAGACGACTAAAGTAATGTTCCTCTTTTCACAGGTTTTGAAAATAATAATTATATCCGTTTGGCCGCTCCAAATTAATTTCTTTTGTATTCGTATTAAGTATGAAGACAACTACGATTGTTAAAGCTTGAGGTAGGTTATTTTAAAACATTAATTTTGCTTTGGTAGGTTTGTCTTCGGTTTGGTAGGATTTTTTTTTCGCTAGTGGTAACCGTGCTCTTATTATAGAGCGGGAGTATTTTAAGGCGGCAACACTTCGATATTATGAATATCAAAAGTTTTTAAAATGAAAATTCCTTTTAGGTTAATCTTTCCACGACGGAACGACAGATTCCGTTCCGGTAAAACATGATTTAAAAAAAACAGCTTCCTATGGCATAAGAGCTTATTTCCAAGAAAAAGCTTTGGTAAATGTTGGCCTTCCAATAACCCAAAATATAAACTACAGTTGGAGACAAAAATTTAGCTTAGGCAGTTTTCACAATTTAAGTTTTTGGAGGTTTGTTTTTTTTAGTGATGGTAGGCCTTTTTCAACTTGAACAGTCTACTTAGGCTAAATAAATTTCATACAACACTTACGTAGTTGGTTTTTATAATTTGGAGTTCCAATACGTGCATGATATGCATTCTTCCCAACAGCACTTATAAAGTAGTAACTTATGATGGTACAACAAGCCAGCATGTAAAAGTTAAATTGTAGCTTTGCATTCTTCCAGTATCCATCGAGTATTTTAACTGCATCCTCTCGCAGCTCTTTGTTGTATGGCGTTTCTGTGTAGAAAATGATTTAAAAATTCTTTTTTTTTTTTTGAGCAAATCCCTACCGTTGGCTAACAAATCTATTTTGTTAACTAATTCATGAGTTTCGACTTTATTTAGAATTGCAAAGAAACGCCTCTGATTGAACACGAAGTAAGTCATTTTGAAAATCGAAATAAGAGTTTGCAGTAAAGTGCAGACACTCTAGAGGACAATATGAATTTGAGTAAAAATATGTTTTTATTAGTTTGTGGAGTAAACTTACTTCAATCTGTATGACAAGGCTGTACTTGTGGCGGATAATATACACGATGTGACCATAAATACAGATCCAGCTGTTAATTATTAAAATAATGGCGACACTAAAAATGGTAGCAGTTTATTTTGCAGTTTTCATTGCAAAACTTTTTTCACTTACATCCTCAGGGAATCCTTAATTCTAGATGGGGCTGTGACATTTATTCCCAAAGCAAATGCTGTATTATATACATCTCTAAGACGATTTTGGTTCTTCTTGTTCAAGACTATGGGATCCTCAAGAGCCATTGCAGGAAAAGATCTTAACTGGTTTAGCTTTTGTTTGACAATGAGTGCCAAGTGTCAGAACATTGATTAAGTAAGCCGAATAATTATAGACTTTAATTATGTACCGAGCTAAAGGTAATAATTATCGTGTTCTAATAGAGGTGTCTAACCTATAATTTTCAATGTAAAGGTAAGTGAGAACATATACGTTTTCTGAAGGCCATTTCTCTATTGTATATAATTAAAAATATATTAATAACTTTTCTGTTGCACATATACATACGTACGCATAGATTCATATAAAAAATACTTTGAAAAATACAGTAATTGCTTCATTTAAAGTGTTTTTGAACGCTCGCTCGACATAGAAAATAAAGTGCATGACTGCGTCATACGAAACTTTATCCGTACATGAGATGCGAGAATCGAAAAATGAATCGAAAATGAATCGAAAATGAATGGTGACAAATTTTATTTAGTATTTAAATTTATTTAGGTTTTGAAAATTTAAATTTTCTCAAAAACGGCACTTACGATTTTGATGTAATTTCGCACATTTAATATAATTGTTCAAAATACAAAAAATTATCAAAACCGTTTGAGCCGTTTTTGAAAAAACGAATTTATTTTAATTTAAGAAAATCATTATATGAAAAAAAAATTTATTCGACTTAATAGTATAAAAAAACATTAAAATTTTTTGAAGTTCACTTCATTAGTTTTTGAGATATTGGCGGTTTTAGCATTAATTCGAACGCAAAAAAAAAGATATACACCGAGATGTAACCCAAAAAACCTTATATGCGAACTTTGAAGAAAATCCGTCAAACCGTTCCGCCATACGGTGGCCGGACAGACAGACAGAGAGGCAAACCGACGGACGGCATTGGCGGACACACATTTTTGGACTTCTCTATAGTCGTAATATCATCCTTTCCTAACTTTCTCTTTAGTATACTAATGTATACGAGAAAGTTAAAAACATTTATTAAAAAAGTTTACAAATAAATGTATATATCATGTTTTAATTGAAGCTATATTTAGGCATGGACAGACACATGAGTATCAAACAAAATCAGGCAATTCAGGTCTTTGGGAAGGATTTTCTACAAACCTCAACTACCCAAGTCCTGCAATTTAAGTATATTGCCTAAAAGACCTTCGGTTTAAAATTTGTCTGCTTACCCATTTTCTTCATTTTGGTGTCAAGTATCATTTTGGACACTTATAAAATGTAACAGATCACTTAAAATCCTTTCCCGCAGATGTACTCCGCTTGCACCATTTGCAAATTTTGTACAAAAGAAATAAATGCAACCCAAACTGTAGTTACACAAAATAAAAATGAATAGGATAGGTTACTCCAGATCGTTGCAGTTGTCTGCCACAAGCCTTAGCGGATAAAGTTTCTGCATAAATGTGTACCTAAAAATGCTTCTGACTATTTGGCTTTACTGTCGTGAAATATTGACAGCAATTTAAAACCATTTTAAGGGGTTACATGGGTTTATTCGGGGAAAAATGGTCTATTTTAAAAATTTGTTTTCTATTTAAAAAAATAAAATATTTTATTCAAGCTTTTTACTGTCTTGAAGTTATATAGGGTCCGCCAAATGAAAATGCTATAAAAAAAACTACTGAATATTTTCTCAAATTTCTTATTTTATTTGAAAGTACAATCATTTTCGGTTAATAATTGAAAATAATTTCATTCAAATGGCTGCCTCGTCTGGCCTACACGATCGGTCCAATTTTTAAGCACATTATCGATTGTGTGCAGCTGTATTTCATCAATGGCTTCACGAATATTGTCCTTCAAAGCGTCAATTATCCCTGGCATGTCGGCGTAACACTTATCATTTACGCCACCCCACAAATAATAGTCCAACGGTGTCAAATGGCCAAACGACATCAGCTCTGCGTAGCGCCGTCCTGTTGAAACCAAATGTTGCCAATATCCTCCTCTTCAATTTTTGTGAACAAAAATTCGTTTAACATGGCCCGATAACGATCGCCATTGACTGTAACGGCCACTCCTTGCTCGTTTTCGAAGAAAAATGGCCCAATTATGCCTCTGGATCAAAATGCGCACCAAACAGTGACTCGTTTTGGGTATATCGGCTTTTCAATGTATGCGTGCGGGTTTTCTGTGCCCCAAATGCGACAATTTTGCTTCTTTACATACCCGCCAAGATCAAAATGAGCTTCATCTGAAAAGATAATTTTTTTTGGCAAAATCGGCATCTTCTCTATGTCGCTATGTCGCAATATTTCTAAGCGTTGTTCAAGGGTATACACAACCATATTCGTTCAGCGGAAGGATAAAACTAATTATCTGTCAAATCAGACATGAGCTAAGTGTTACCATTTGCGAAATAAGCACTAGTTGAAAAAAAAAGCGTTAGATGGCAGACCCTATACATTTGAAAAAGAATTTCTGCAATTTTCAAAGGAAAATATTCAAAAAACAAAAGTTAATACCATAAACTAGAATTTGGACCAAGGAAAAATTGGATTTTTGGCAGACTTTTTACAAAAAAATGCTAATTTTTGTAAAATTTGCTTAACATTTTTTTTTTAAATAGTTGTGTCCTTGTGAATTGTATCTTGAAGACTAGTGAAAAATTTCATCAAGATCGGTTGAGTGGTTTTCGAGAACTTTTGACAACCGAGACTTTGAAAACACAGTTTCGAGAAAAACGCGTTAAAAGTTTGGATAACCTGAAATAAACCTCGTGATTCAATTGAGTGCGCACCTTCCCAGGGCTGTATTTCCGAAAATTTTATTTGGATTGACTTGAAAATTTAGGACAATATTCTCGATATGTTATAGAAATTAATAAAGCTGTAAACCCATGTAAATGTAACCCCTTAAGCTTTCTCCACATAACAACTCAATCGCACTGTTGGGGCAGGATATGAATTGTGGTGGCACCTACCACTATCCTTACTCCTTACTTAGTGGCACCTACCACTACCCTGTCGTTGTTATATGAATTGATATGATAATGATTTTATAAAATTACTAAATATTTTTGTTTAAAAATTTAGGCGTTGTTTGAAAATAGAGAATATCATCTGCAATAATTTAAATTGATTTGTATCGCAATACACACATTACGCATACACATTAACTACGTAATTATCAGAAGAAGACTTAAAATTGTTATGATTTATAGAAATAAGATGTATGATTTTGTTAGAAAATTAATTGTTTGCTTAACTCAAATCTCACCTGTATACTTCTAATGTAGGCACAGTTTTTCTGAATTCAAATTTAAGGCTTTTCAGCTCGTGGATTTCATGTCAATTTGCTATATTAATAATACACAAAGTCAGAAAGTGCAAACGATCACAAACGCCACAAAGCAGCTAAAATAATTTGTCGTCGAATCATCACCACAGAAATATGTCTAGGCCGAACCTTAACCGTTAATCTAACAATGAATTTAACCAATAAAAGAGTTATGTTGCGATAGACTTTGGGCGACATTCGTATATACGATTCTTCGATGTCAAATATTTTATGTTTATTAACTGCTGTAACAAGAGATAAACAAAACAACGATGTCCTAAGTTTAACTATTAAGAATGCAACTTATGACTCGGAAAATAAATTATAAGAAATTATTAAAAAAAAAAAAAAAACTACAACAAATTTATTAACGCGCCCTTAAAAACTCGACTGATCTAGTACATACTATTAGGTAAAAAAGCAAACAGCGCCTCAAATAATTCGTTTGTCCTGCAGTATCTAATAAGCAGTGTCAGAAGGCTGACGCTATATATCCACTTGTTTCTTTAGGTTTAAAAATAAACTCCTAGGTTTTTTGAATAATTCAGCGATTCCAGGTTCAAATGGTTATTTTACATACGAAACAGAACTGTTAATGTTCCGTTTAGTTCCACCTGTATTTGATAGGTCCAAAAAAATTTTATAGATTCGCAAAAGCAGTCATTTTAAAATTTATACATCAATTAAAAATTCACACTTCCATTAACTGAAAAAAGTACATAGAAAAAAGCAAACAAATTTTTATTATTTATCGTTAAAAGTTTTACGCGTAATTTCCGCAAATATGTATATTAAAACTTATTTTACCTTGCGAAATGCTATAAAGCACCTACTTTTCAGTGAACTGAAAGAATCTCCTTTTATTTTTCTTCGTGCAAAGGACGTAAGCTCTAATCTGATATCATATTTACATACGATTTATTTTCCAGATTAAATAATTGCAAAGCTGTTGTATTGGTCTACACTTATATATATTCTAGACTCAGTATGTTTAAAATATTAAAATATATTTTAAATCTAATTAAATTTCAAATTGATCATACATATTTCGAAAATAACAATGTAAAATAATCTGACTTTTTTTTTCATAGAAAAAGTGTTTCATTTTACAAATAAAGCAAAGCAACAACGATCTTAAGCGGGTCTATACAAAGGGATCTATACGAGGACGTCAGCAATCGGCTTAAATACAAATTAAGGTCGATTTTGAGGCATTGCTTGGCATGGTATACGAAAATAATGTCGTCCCCAATTCGAACTAGTAGAGCATTATATCGAGACCTATATATTTTGAGGTGAACCCTGACATATATACATTTTTAAGGACTTTTTGGAAGAGTTTAGGTTTATGGATCTCCAGTTTGGAATAGACCAGATTAAATTTCAAATATGAATATATTGACTATATTCGATTTCTGATGGGGGAGAAGTGTTTTTCGAATTAAATGACCGACATATAGACCAGCACCACACAAAGGAATCTGATGATCGGCCGTGGCAAGCCGTGAAACAGCTGTAATTCTAGCCTATTCATTGTTAGTGGTGGCAATCACAAGTTGTTGTTGTTTCATTCAACCATTAAAAGAAAATATTTTGTCATTTTGCAGTCTTCTTGATTCTTGTTTACTAAAAAAAAAATAAATAAATATTAGCCGTAAACGGCGTAATTGTGTGTGTGCGAAGCTACATTTTTGCTTCGCACACAGCTTCACCTGACAGTTCTGACTCTTAGATGTTTGTCAGACTTTCGGCAAGATACGGATCAAATTGTTGTTTACATTTATATAAAAAAGCTTTGATTGAGCTACTTAGTAGACTGGGACCCCCGACGGTTTTTCCTGGATGGTTTTTTGACCAGGGAGAACTTTGTGATTTTTATTTTATTCCATTAGATCCAAGATGAGGTCTTCCTTGGTGGCTCCTTCCCTCTTGTAAGGTTTCGAAGACTTTATGGTCTTCTTATGTCGTTGTGCTGAGACACTGTTTTATTGGTCTACTACACAAACAGGGCCATAAATCGTTCATAGAACTTTTCTCTCGAATACGGCAAAGAAGTGGATTTTTCATCCGACTGGGTAAGTCTATTCTTCTGCACAATAAAGCAAGGCTATGATTATGAGTATTTTGTACAGTGTCTCCTTGGCTCTTTAAGATAGGGGTTTATTCCTTAATTGCTTACTTAGCCCAATGAAACACGAAACGATTAACAATAGTTATTTTACATTTGATTTCCAAGCTGATGCTGTTTTTCACGTTAACAACAACGGCCAGGTAGAAAAATCCACTGACATCCTCGAAGTTATACCTCAATGATGAAGTTCTGGCAATGGACATGTTCTGGCAAGGGTCACGTTCGGCCGGCGGTGACGGTGGGATTCCACGTTAATTAATAAAAACTTATACTTTGTTTTGTCCTTGTTCATAATCAGTCCCATTCTGCTTACTGCTGACTCCCTGCTAACGGAGGTCTGCAACCGCATTGATAGTGACCTATACAAGGACGTCAGCAATCGGCTGTAAATGTGACAAGATCTAAAGATCTTATAGGCGATTTTTAAAAGCTTTATGCCTTTCTATTTGGTGCAAATTAGGCGATCTCCCAGTGCAGATAGCACAAAGATTCCAATCTCTGACCATATTTTGCAGATGAGTTGGTACAGGCTCCTAGCCATGTGATTAAGAAGTTCCGCTTGCATCCCACCCGCTCCAGCTGGCGATGTTCGATGTAAGTCTGGCGTTGGCTTCGTTGATGTATTTCAAGCAGAACTTCACGCCATTTAAGAATGCGCTAACCATACAATTCAATTTGGGAGAAAAAAATCACCCACCGAGTGGCTTATGGACATGGGGTATTAACGAACTATCCAGAAAGCGCCTTGGTTCTCACTTTAATGTGTAGCTCTATATGTATTTGGCGAAGATATTCTTCAGAAGAATATATAGAATGCTAGTCTTAAATTTCGCCTGTTACCATGCATCTTCTATAGTCCAATGCGTTTGCAGATGTGGACTATTTTGATTTCAAATATATCTTGTCAAATATAGCTTGTTTGTCCCGCTGAGCTAAAAAAATAAGTGCTTACCTGTTTGAACTGGGTGCGCAAGAAATTCGATACTCAGACTACAATAACACAGAAAAGTAGCTTTCTTTCTTAAATAAAAAAAAATAAAATAAATATTAGGCGTAATCGGCCCATACAGGACCTAAAGCCTAGCTTCTCCAACCATTGTGTGTGCGAAGTTATATTTTTGACACGAATGGCGGGACCTACAGTTTAATGCCGATTCCGAACGGCAATTTATTTTTGAGAAGCTTCTCATGACTTTTCTTACTCTTGGATGTTTGTCAGACGTTCGCAAGAGGTGGGGCAGCGAATAAAAACTTTCAGGTGGTACAGGTCGGGATTTGAACCGGTCCAAAGCAAGCTTAGTGGTCCAAAGCAATTAACCACTAAGCCACTGCATCCACTTCTTTCTTAAATATGCATAGTAAAAGCATCAAATATACTGCACAAATTATGTAAACCCTCCTAACAGCTGCTCATTCAGTACATACTGTATATATATTTCGATATAGTACATGAGTGCATTGGACTACTCAGCGCCACTCAACCTCTTGAAAAAGTTTGACAAACCATTATATTAGGTATTTCGCCATTGTCAGCTCATTTGCAGTTCAGTTCCATTACATTGGTTCCCCTGACAATATTGCCAGATCTGGCAACCGTCTGAACATAGCTTAAGAGAAAGAACTTTAATAAGACGCTAACAAATTGCCGTTCGGAATCGTTTTATAATATAGTTATAGTATATAGTTTTATTTTTTTATTCTACTACATTAGATAAACACATAAAGGCTTTTGTTTTAACTCCATTTCAGCAATTACAATATACATTTTCTATTCAATAATCCAAATTGCGTAGCAAAAGAAAATACGAACCACTCGTCTTAATGATCTGTCGAATAAATAAAATTATAGGTACATAAATATTTGACTATGCTATGTATTTCACTCACTGCCAAAAGTGTTGGCAATGACATCGTGGAAAACCAAGATGCTCTCATGTACATCGGTCTATTCGACCTCATGATCATCATTAGAATTAGGTGCTGGAACTCCCTCGATTCGTTATACCATTCGCAATTGTACCACGAAAGTGGAGTTATCTCACTCTGTAAAATAAATTAATAATTATTAATATGAATTAATTTATCCACTTGAGTTATTACCTGACTCGTTATAAATTGTCCGTTCATACAATATATAACAACTTGGTAACCTGCCGCTGAGATATACAGAACCATTCTGAAGAATACCATAAAATCACTTTCCTAAATAAATACATATTCAAAATTGTTCAGCAAAATTGCAAATTGTACTATTTACCATTCCAAAGACCGCCTGAAACAAGACTCCACCAAATATTATTAAGCTCATTAGAAATTGTGCAAGACTCAAATGTAGATAAAGGTTGTTAAGATGAGTGCAGTATCTATATACAAATAAACGCAAGTCAATAGGATATTATTGGATATATATATATATATATTTAACTGATGAAGCCTTTCGTAAAAGTCAATGCACTGATGTAGGTAGTTTAAGCGTAGCTCCTTAGGTACATTCGGTGATGTTATAAAAACAGTAATTTTGTCCAAGATACGGTAGAGAGCAACACCATGCATTGCAATTATAATAAAAATACCATCAAAGCATAATGCACCTGAAAAATCAACAAAATACTGTCAAAAATGTAGTAAATTTTCCTTTTTTTTTCGCCGTACATATGCCAGCAATATAAAGTCCCGAGCTCCCAATAAGTATAGCTAGTTCGTAGTAGGGAAATGTGCGCAGTTTGCTCTCCATGAATTGCAATAGAATCGGGAAAGCTATGAGAAGAAATAATTTTTATATAGAAAATTGCTTAAGTTTGGAAATAATAGTTCAAGGCCTTAAGTCACACTAAAGCTATGACCAGTGCTGCTAAATGGCCATATGATGACAAGAAATTATTGACTTACGCATTTGAATTGCATAATTCTGAGTCTCAATGTGCTCATTGTATGCATTCTTGCCTATGGCAGTAACAAAATAGTACGAAATGATGGTAGAACAGGCGTACATGTAAAAGTTAAATTGTCTCTTTGCATTTTTCCAGCAATCATCCAAAATACTGACAACATCCTTGCGCAGCTCCTTGTTAAATGGGGTTTCTGTAAGAAATCGAAATTTAAACATGAAAGAAAATTTGGTGTCACCAAGTCACTACCATTGGACAAAAATTCTATTCCATCCACCAATTCATGAGTCTCAATTTTATTTAAAATAACATAAAATTGACGTTGCTCCGACACAAAGTAAGCCATTTTAAATATTGAGATTAGAGTTTGAAATAAGGTACAGACGCTCTGTAAGAAAGGTGGTAACTGTGAAACAAAAAATTCATACAGCCGACTCTTGGTAATCAAAACTGGGGGGACTCTTAAAACATTACGAATTATCGAGTGTTTGAAATATTAAATGGTTCGAAATTTTTGAGAGAAAATAAATAAAACTTCAATTATTATTAACTGCTTTCTTTAACAATGACAACAGCTTAGAGGTACATTTCTTTCGAAAGAACTCTGTTGTACAGTTTTGCTTCAAAGCACATTGCTACTGCTCAATAACTTTTTTTAAGAGAAAATGTGACTGAAATGCTTTTTCATTACTTTCGTTTTGAAAACAGAAGCTTTGTAAGGTATCGAATGAGGCTCTTGCTTCATTAAGGGGTAACATGGGTTTCGATTTTTTGAATATTATTCTAAATTTTCAAGTTATTCCTGATAAAAGTTTCGGAGATACAGCCATGGGAAGGTGCGCACTCAATTGAAACACGAGGTTTATTTAAGGTTATCCAAACTTTTTAACGCGTTTTTCTCGAAACTCAGTTGTCAAAAGTTCTCGAAAACCACTCAACCGATCGTGATGAAATTTTTCACATGCCTTCGAGATACAATTCACGAGGACTTGGACGAAGGATTTCTTTTTTTTTCAATCACAACTGTGAAAAATAAAAAAATTTGGAGCAAATTTTACAAAAATGTACATTTTTTTGTAAAAAGGTCTGCCCAAAATCCGATTTACACTTTTTTCCCTTCGTCCGAAATTTAGTTTATGGTCTTAACTAAAACACGATTGTTTTTCACTTCTGATGATCCTGTCACGAGTTCTACTGTCAACGCGAACTTTTTTCCGAGGGATCACGGGAAATGACGTCACAATGGCGGAGTTTTAAATACTTTCTTTTGAAAATTTCAGAAAATCTTTTTCAAATGTATATCTTTAAGACAGTAAGAAGTTTTAATAAAATATTTTATTTCTTATATAAATTTTTTTTTGAAAATATACCCTTTTTCCCTTAATAACCCCTTAACTGACACCTCTGCCAAAGGTTTTGATGTATCGTCTTCATCATCATCGTATATCTGTCGCAGATAAAATTTCCCCATCGCTTAGTGAACCTGTTACAGCAACATCTTCATCAACTTGAACAAAGTCAGAAAAACTCACACAGCTGATATCAACTAGTGGTTCTTTTGCTGGTTCTTCGTCATTCGTAATTATCAAACCGGATTTTTTGAAGCAGTTGAGAATCGTTAGGGCTCTCCATGCCTTGTCAATATGGAACTTGGAAGTTCTATTCGGCGGAAAGCAGTAGAGTTCTACGTTGGACAATGTAGGAGGAATGTTGTGGACAGTGCTATTGTCTAAAAATAGTAAACTTCCCCGCTTTTTGTTGTTTCATGCCCCTATTAACTGTTAAAAGCCAATTTTTAAAAAGTTCTGTCGTCATCCAAGCTTTTCTTAATACAACTCCATTTCTCTTTTTAAGAATTGTAAGCCACCTCTCATTTGCCGCAAAGTTTTTGATGGATGAACTTGTCCCAAAATGTACTTACAATCTTTCTGTCTCTTTCTCTCTACAACTTAGAATTGTCGAGTGTTTGACGCCGATGAGTTCGAATAAACGCGTCGTTTTGTTACATAGCAATGATTTTCTCGTTCGAATTACCAAGTGCATAAAAATGTATTGATTTAGTTCGAAATATAAAGAGATTTTTTAGGGAACTCGTGATAACATTGAATTATCGCAGGTTTAAATTAACGAGAGTCGACTGCAACTTGTTTTAAGCTTACCTCTGCCTGTATAAGAAGGTTATTTTTGTGCCGAATAACATACGCAAAGTGCCCATAAATACAAATACAGCTGTTAATTATTAGGAATACTGCGAATCTATAAAAACAAATGTGTGTGTGAATTATATAACTTTCGATTTGATTTTACTTACATCCTAAGTGAATCCTTAAATTTCGATGCTGCTGTGACATTAATGCCCAAAGCAAATGCTGTATTATAAACATCCCTTAGACGTTTTCGGTTCTTCTTTTGTAAAAGTACAGAATCCTCAAGAGTCATTATTGAATATGTAAATTTTGTTTAAAATTGAAATAGCAGTGACACACAATACAGACTGAGAAAGTTGTGAGTAATTTTAGAACGCACCTGTAAAAGAGAGTAAATGAAATGTTTTTGAAAAACTTAGAAATTAAATTATATTTTTCGTTCAGTTTCTTATACTTAAGCCTTCAAACAATGATAACAGAAACATTAACTTCCGTGTGCAGATGAGCATCAAAACACTGAATGAGCTTGAAGCTCACTTAAAAACCAATCTACTACTATGAAACGTATGGCTGTCCACCCATAACTGGATAACCACTCAACCGTATGTGTGTTGTTCATTTAAGTTTTAAAGTGTAGGGGTGGTAAAAGAATAGGGACAACGGAGGAGGCGGAGGAGGCGGATGATGAGCTATCTCGCGTGCTATTAAAAATTCCTTCAACGTTACGAGTATAAAAAAATCAGCCTTGTAATAGTGACACATTCCTGATTGGAACAGTTTCCTTTTGAACATTATTACACGCGAGCGGAGCCGCTGGTATAGCCTAGTCACTATACAAGATAGCTTAAAGAATAGCTTGTCAAAAATATAGAAACCGGCTTTTTATTTTAAAATTCTCAAAATGCACTCATATTCCGGGATCAAACTAAGATGGAATAAAATATTTTTAACTTTCTCGTATACATTAGTATACTAAAGAGAAAGTTATTTCGATTGTGCGGAAATTTTGAACTCAAACAGAGTATGAGATGTCCAAAATAGTAGGTCCGCCAATGCTGTTCGTCTGCCTGTTTGACGGGGCGTCGCATGGCAAAACGGTTTGACGGATTTGCTTCAAAGTTCTTATATAAGGTTTTTGGGGTTACATCTCATGGCGTCTTTTTGTTTTTTGCTTTATTGTTTAAAATAACGGTACCTGCCTTACAATTTAGTTGGTGAAAATCATATCACTATTTTTCTAGAAAATGGTTCCAAGGATTTTCGTCTTTTTTTGTACTGCAAACTCAGTATTTTGAAAAGATTTCGAACAATGGAAATTTATAAAACCACCAATATCTCAAAACCTAATAAAGGGAATTCGGGAATATTTTTTAATGATGTTAAGCTAATTCGGTTTTTGAATTTTTTTTTTTTTTAATTTTTTTTTTCATATAACGATTTTCTTAAATTTAAATTAAATTCATTTTATCAAAAATGTTTGTAGTTTGAACAATTGTGTAAAAAGTGTCCAGCGTGCGAAATTACATCAAAACCGTAGGTGCGGTTTTTTTTTCAAAACATAAAAAGTGGCTTAAATAAATTTGGTATGTGATCAAATGTTACCATGCTTTTTGAGGCGATTTAGAAATGCACATTATGTAGCGAGAAAGTTTCATATGACGCAATCGTGCACTTTATTTATTTGTACTCTCCACCAATGAATAGTTGAGATGCTACGATGTTGAACATTCAGCTATTGGTTATTCATGCCAAGTGATTGTTTAAAGCGCTACTTTACAATGGTTCTTTGTTTCTAAACCAATTTCGTCAGCATCCACTCTAAAATTTACATTTCCTTAAGGCACAAAGGTTTATGGTTCGATAGTTTAAGGCTTCTTTACAGCTTATGTAAAGTTTTTAGTAGAAGTAAATTCTTTACCGAATTTATATCTTTTATTTTATTTTATTTAAGCCTTTCAGAATAATAATATGAAGTGTGAAAAAGTTGTTTCAATATTGTTTTGAAGATTCAAACAATCAGGAAAATGTTCTTTCGTTTGCCTTTGATGAAACCATCGAAGTTTATGATGGCATCAAAACACATTAAAATCTCCGCTTGTATTCAAAAACAAAATGGACAAAATAGTTAAGCAGCAACAACAGTTATGAACTGTACTATCAAATGAAAACAGGAAGTTATCATATGAGCCGTTTTTGAGTGGAATTGAAGTGGTTGCACCTATTAAGTTTTTATTGTTAAGTCATTGAGGTTCTAAAAGAAATGTGTTCCGATTCTTTTCAGTCCTAACCGCAGTATTCTTTTGGAAATTAAATATTCTTTTGAAAACTAAAATATTAGTTGGGATAGACAATTTTGTATAGCTCATTCAGTTTATAATTTTACGCTCTTAGCTATTCAGCAGGAACGCCAACATCATCGTATTCTTGCAAAACTGAGAGTAGAGTAAATCTTCGCCATATTTTCATGAAGTTATTAATCGTGAAGTTTATGCTTATATTTATATGAACTCATTAACCTACTATGTTGTGTATTTGTTTACTGAAATCAAATTATTTAATCAAGTTCTTGCTTACCCCAAGATCAAGTAGTTCCTCTTCTCTCTCAATCGCCGTAAAAGTCTCAATTACGTCACGCAGGAATCGGCTGATGATTTAAAAAAACTTTTTGCGAAAACATAATAAATGTATGGGGTTTTTTAAAAACGACATTTGGTCTTAAATCCTCTGCGCCAAAAATAATTTGTAGCTGTTTTGTGCAACACTAATTTTCTTATTAATATTATGTTTTCTTTTGACAAAGCTTTGTAGGTATTATTTCTATATCCTGAGCCTTATCCTGAACCCAATAAAGAATAGAAAAACAAATTATTAGGAAACACAAATCCCTCACCGCATTAAAGACTGCGTCAGTTATAACAACTTTCAAACTTTCTTATGACTCGGACTCTAATCAACTGACTCTTAACAATTATTAACTCAATATCTAACAACTACGAATGCGATTTCATGAACTTGATAGGCTGGAAACCTAACAGACGTAAATCAACTGTTCCAGCAAAATAGGCACAATTATATTACCATGCAATCGTAGACCACCAAGAAATACACATTTATTAGTCTACATTTATTTTCCCATTGAAATGATTGCGGAAAATGCAATCGGAAAATCCATAATTCATAGACTACTGTTGATGATTTTGTCGCATTAATAGATATCTACCTATTAGTGTTCTTATTCCATTCCCATGGCTTGCTTGTGAAAGCTTATCGGTTAGCATCTAAAATTTGTTGGCAATATTCATAATCATCAAGTTAAATTCACATTGCATTCTCGTATCAGTGACATCTAAACTCTTTTTTGACATAACAGGCAGGTTTTCTGTGGCGCCAAGACGGAACGCAGCTAATGATTGGTTCTCGTTCAAAGACTCATCACCAGTGCTGCCATCCTTCAGATGATTGAGCGCAGTATATTTATAAAAAAGGGCAGTCGATTTCAATATAGCGTAGTAGATCTTACAATACCTATGGTTAAAAAAAAAATTATGAATGTTTTCTTAAAACTAAGTAAGGTTAAACAGAGGTGGTGTAAAAACGAAATCATCACAGAACACTAGGCACTAAAACGCCCATCGCGATAATTTAAAAGCTGGAAAAACCTAAACAATTTCCCTGGTGAAGCAACTAATTTCTTTACAAAAGCCCAGACGGCCCATGTAGTTCATGTCATCTATTTTTTTCGAGGTTTTCCTAAAAAATTTCGCCGCGTGCAGATCTCCACAGAATCTTTGCGTGTTTCCACAGGAGACGAAGGAAGAACGGAAGACGTAGGAAGCTTATACCTGCTTAATTATGTTAACTCCATAACACTTTTACTGGCGAAAAGTGGCCTTTGGTACCCTGTGTAACTCAAGACTTGACCAACTGAGATTGACAGACGTACCGCTTTTTTCCTCAATAGTGCCTCTTATCATGCAGAAGGGAGGTTTGATGTCTGCTATAAATGAGCTAGCTCTTATTCTAGCTCATCTGCCTGGTAATTTTTCTCGATACCACAGTTTCACTCGGTTCTGACTGCATAAAGCATTCAGACTGTATCAGAATTGATGTTGGTCGATTCAATTGTCTTGAGTGCGGCCTGGCTATCGATGTAGATGACAATATCTCTACCGGATACCGATCTAAACTGCAACAGCTCAGCCACCCTAAAGACAGTACTACTTGTGTTCGGTAGTGGATTAGACAATCTTAGTGTCGGATCTTCTGAGAAGATACATTCCTTCCGCTGTTTTTAAACCATCTGTAAAAATCGCAATTTCGTTCGATCTGATTATTTAATTTCTTTGCAAATCCTTTCTTTCCGGATGAAGCTGGAGCTGCTACACATAAATGTATTAGTACCTAATCAGAAAATACATTTAAGCTTCAATAATACCTTGGCTTTTCAGACGTATAACATATTTGTCCATTTTTAAAAAGTTAACCACAACAAATTTATTAAAAAAAAAGACAACGAGTAAGATAAAAACAATTTTACGGTATCTAGTGTCGGTTTGATGTTATCAGCCGATGGTTACTAGCGAATGTAATTTTAAATTTTCTGTGGGTGCATTCAGAGGAAACTATAGATGATCGTTTGAAATTCTGGTTGGATGTGTTCAAAGCAAACTTTTCAAAAAAGAGGAGTGGATTTGGTTTGCTATGCAGAAGATTTCCATTTGGGCCAAAACGCAGCAGATATATTGCTTGAAGGAGTAGTATGTGGAAGCATAAAGAACAAATAGCTACGCTGCTAACTCAGGAAGAGAGACAAGGCAGTGCTCTTTTAAAATCTTACTTTCAAGTTAAATTGAAAAAAAAAAACATAAATATGCAAATCAATTCCAAACTTCTTCGGGAGAAAAAAGAAAATCATGTGATGCCTGCGATCGAGGAAATAGAGAAATACTATTCTATGACTAATGTTCGGATGTGTTATAAAAGGAATCATTTTCAAGATCCTGAAACCATTTGTCAACGATCTAGTTGGACTCTAACCTTTAAGCCCGGTAAGTCTACAATTAACTATTCATATTATGGCATAATGCCATAATCGACTATAACTTAGATTTAGTATGGAACTTTGGCTAACATCTGAAAACAACATCTTTTCAGAAATCGAACGAAAAATAACGCTTGCCAAGGCAACTATGTTGTAAGGCCAAGAAGTTATCGTTGGTGGTTTCGAGAGGAAACCTGTGGCGGACTGTAGCGCCGCCTTAAAAAATAAGTAATTTTGATTTGCGATTTATAGACAGGTATAAAGCACTTTATTATTCGTTCTGATCTCTCAAATCACAGCGAATCGAAAGTTTACATGTTGTCGAGATGTAATCCCATATATTTGCCTCTCGACAAAGTCGCCTGCGTTACGTGGTAAATTAAAACCTAAAAATATTATAAATTTGTATTGCAAAATTTATAACATAAAAGTCATCTATCAATGCAATCAACTAGCAGAACTCCATTTATTAATCATTTCATTTTACAAGTTATTATTTAAATGTATATATTTAATCATCTTAGGTGAGAATGTTAGGTCAATAATATATGAACACATTTTTCATTCAATTAGCTAAATTGCGCAGCAACAGGAAATATGAACCACTCGTTTTCATGATCTATATCAAAATAAAAAAAAATATATAGAAACAATAATATTTGACTACATAAATTATTAAACTTACTGCCAAGAGTGTTGGCATTGACATTGTTGTAAACCAAGAGGCTCTCATGTACATCGGTCTATTCGACCTCATGATCATCATTCTAATTAGCTGCTTGAATTCCCTCGACTCGTTATACCATTCGCAATTGTACCACGAAAGTGGAGTTATCTCACTCTGTAAAATAAATTAATAATTATTAATATGAATTAATTTATCCACTTGAGTTATTACCTGACTCGTTATAAATTGTCCGTTCATACAATATATAACAACTTGGTAACCTGCCGCTGAGATATACAGAACCATTCTGAAGAACACCATAAAATCACTTTCCTATAAAAGCACAAATTTATAATCGTTCAGCAATACTTAGTAGGTACCACTTACCATTCCAAAGACTGCCTGAAATAGGACACCGCCAAATATTATCAAGCTCATTACAAATTGTGCAAGACTCAAATGTAGATAAAGGGTATTAAGATGAGTACAGTATCTAAAAATAAACCCAATGCGATTGGGTTAAATGAAATTGTATTTGACAATAAAAAGACTTAACTGGAAAAGCCTTTCGTAGTGGTAAATACACTGCCGTAGATAGTTTATGCGCAATTCCTTAGGTACGTTCGGTGATGTAGTAAAAACAATGATTTTGTCCAAGATGCGATAAAGAGCCACACCATGCATTGCAATTATAATAAAAATACCATCAAAGCATAAGGCACCTAAGAGAAACATAATTTAATAAATGCACTCAATTTGATTTCTTGATTTTCTTCGTACAGATTCCAGCGATGTAATCTCCTGAGCTCCCAATAAATATAGCCAGTTCGTAGTACGGAAACGTACGTAGTTTGCTCTCCATGAATTGCAATAGAATCGGGAAAGCTGTGAGAAGAAATAATTATTGCTTTTTAGGTATGTGTGTATATGCATTCAATAAAGTCAAAAGACTCAATGCTTTCGCTGGATAAAAATAAAATGTAATGCAAAATTTAGTAATCTAAGAGGCCATATAAAATGTTGGACGTGAAAGGTACCTCCCTGGCAGCACCTAATGGAGATAAATTGTTATTAAAATCTTATTGGAATTTAGCATAAATTAGGACTTAATATGCAGAGTGTTTTATGTATTGTGAACATATTTAAAAATCCTTCTATGTATCAGATTTTTTTTTACTGCGCTCTACGCAATTGTCAGACCAAACATAAAGGACTACATCATCCATTAAAATGTCTTTAAGAGCAATTTTTCCGGCAATATTAAAT
The DNA here is from genome assembly GCA_963576555.1 of Ferdinandea cuprea. Lineage (NCBI taxonomy): Eukaryota > Metazoa > Arthropoda > Insecta > Diptera > Syrphidae > Ferdinandea > Ferdinandea cuprea. Next base: position 25,296,559 of record OY754960.1, read on the forward strand.
ATTTTAACTTTGTAGGTTATAGATGTCATATGTAAGGCTGTCAAAATTTTGTTTGTGAGCCGACAGTATGTTTAAAAAGTAAATTTTTAATATTTTCCTGCGGTGTAAGCTATTTAACCTCGAGAATGTGGAAAGCGAATAGAAAAAACACGCAAATCATTACTAAAACTTGAAATAAATAAAAACACAACTTTAACAAATCAAAGGTATAAGTATTTTTAAATACAAGATACAATACATCGGCTTAGAGTGTAATGCTGCATTTCCACCAAAAGGTAAACCGAAATTAAAGGCAAAATATTAACGATAAATCTCTACACGTTTCCACCGAACAAAAAGGAGATTAACATAGGTTTTTTCCCAACCCGTTCTATGGCTCTTAAATTCGCGCACAAAATGTTCAGTATATGGTTATCAAATTTCTTTCTCGCTCTCAATTCTCAGTAAACAACATCACTTTTGACATATCTCATTATGGTAAATTGGTATTGAGTGTGTTCAGAAGCCGATTCTTACATGCGAACCTAGTTTTTTTCAAGATTATTTTTTAATCTTTTGTTTAGCAGATTAAAATTTTTATGATAAATCTTAAGATTTAAAGTGGATTAAGGGCAGATAAAGTCGCAAAAGCCTGCTAACTCCATAAATGACAATTTTACTGGAGAAACACGTTTTTCCTCTTTCTAATAAAATTCAAAATTGTCTTATATTATTTTTTTCTACACACTAAAAGAAACTATACATTCTTCAATCTTTTTACATAACATTTTTCTGTATGCACTCCCTACTTTTGATGGGGTAAGTAGCTTAGTTAAAAAGTTACAGATTCAACTGTCTTACTCATCATGCGATTTGGACCACTTTTACTTCGAATTGAATATGACCTTAATATCAGGCGATGCGTCTTCATTTGACCTTGCTAATAGTGTAATAATCTAAAATATATTAGAAATAGAGTTAGACGGTTTTCAGCATAATTTTTTGACACAATATGCTAAAATATCCCACCAAAAAATTCTGTAGAAGGGTCATGCGCATCATTCTTTGATAAAAACTGATTACACTGAATGACGGTTTAATCTGTCAAAATCTGCATTGTCACATGTGGTCATAAGAATCATTCGGCCAATTGATGATATGCTGATCAGACTGTATGCCACCAGTTTTCTAGCAAATATGACTAAGTTTGTCTAAATAACGCCTGCAGATAGTGCATCAGCCATTTAATTTTAAGAGTAGGCAACCACATAAGTGATGTTAAAAAAGGCAATGTGAGTAAAAAGTGTCGAAAATATGTCTTATGAATACAAAAAAATTATTTACATACGCATTTGAACTTCATAATCCACAGTCCCGATGTACTCATTTCGTGCATTATTCCCTAGTGCAGTTAAGAAGTAGTAAGTAATGATAGTACAGCAGGCATACATGTAAAAGTAAAATTGTCTCTTTGCATTTTTCCAGCAATCGTCCAGAATATTAACAGCATCTTTGCGCAGCTCCTTATTATATGGTGTTTCTATGGGAAATCAAAATTTAAGCAAGAACAAGCATTTTTCTCACAAAGTTCCTACCATTGGTCAAAAGTTCGATTCCATCCACCAATTCATGAGTCTCTATTTTATTTAAAATTAAATAAAATTGACGCTGTTCGGACACAAAGTAAGTCATTTTAAAGATTGAGATAAGAGTTTGAAGCAAAGTACAGACGCTCTGTAAAAAAATTCGGAAAATGTAAAAGAAAAACAAAACGTATATCTAGTTGACCTCTGCCTGTATGAGAAGGTTATTTTTGTGCCGGATAATATACGCAAAGTGTCCATAAATACATATCCAGCTGTTTATTATCAGGATAATCGCAAATCTAAAAAAGGAAACAATTGTATAAGATACGTATGTTAAAGAATTACTTACATCCTAAGTGAATCCTTAAATTTCGACGCTGCTGTTACATTAATGCCCAAAGCAAATCCTGTATTATAAACATCCCTAAGACGTTTTCGATTCTTCTCCTTTAAAATAACAGGGTCCTCAAGAGTCATTATTGAAAATGTCTTAACTTGCTCACCTTTTGTCTGAAACTGATATGTCAATGGCACAAAACTGATTAAGAAAGTTGTGAGTAATTATAGAGCACACCTCAAGAAGACACTAATAATTATCACATTCAAGTCGAGGTGTCAAACCTATAATTTTCATTGTCACTCAATAAATATAATTATCTCTCATAGCGAAGGGTATATACATATATGTTCTACCAGAGTAGTCTTGCATGTTACATGCATTCTTAACTGTAATGTGTAGAAGCGCAACAAATGGTATGCTTTTTAACAAATTTTATAATATGATATTGTTTTATATTTAGAAAAGTAATAATAATCATGATTCAAGTTTTGAGAGATTATTTTAAAAGGAGAAAAAATAGATGAAAATTAATGCGTGCTTAAAATTAATGTAATTTCGGGCTAACAGTCTGTTTTAGGGAAAATAAGTCCATACGAAAGTGCATGTTATGCGACGAACATGCGAGCATATGGGTGTCTATCTACAATTTATTACTCTTTACAATTGCTTTTCTTAAGTCTAGGATAAATCTAATATTCTGCGAGCACTGATGTGGCTCTGCGTTGTGCAAATGTTGTTTTGTTATTACATTTTTATTTAAGAAATTCTTTATGAAATTAATTTGCATTCTTTATTGATTATTTATCGTACAGCGTGAGTGGCGCTGACGGTCATTGATGTGGTGGGCTTGGATTCTTCACGGTGTTAGACGGCGGGTCTGTATTTTGCACATACGCTTTCCGGCAGATTGTCAACCACGGTTGTATCGCGTTCCAGCGACCACGTAGAAGTCTTCGAATGAATCTCCTTGGACTATTCCAAGATCTGGTTCAATTAAAGCCATCACGTGGGGATAGTAATCCTGTATTGATGGAGTCTCTGAAATGATATGAATGAAAGGGTTGGGATGGGATATGATATTGCGCGTCATTTTCGTTGCAAGCGAGCACAGATGGGGATAAGATTGGCGGCTTCATATAGGACTTCTGCTCTATAATAGAGGTTGTTGTGGGGGTTTCGGTAGAGCGAAGTACAGTAACGAAGCACTTTTCGCTCGAAGATTTGTAACTTTTTCATGTAAGTGGGACTGATAGTGTACCAGATGGGAAAGCGGTCGAGTGCTTGTAGAGAAGAAGTTTGGTCCTTGTTTCGAGTCCACATAATTGGCAGGACAAATGATAAGGTAATGTTTGCATTTTGAAGATGTGATGATTGAACTTAAAACGTTCTGAAAAGTTCACCCCTAAATATTTGACCTGTTGTTTTAGCAATATTATGGAGTTGTCAGGCAGGGAAAGAGTTAGCTTTTTACATTTCGCAATAGTGTTGTTGCGAGCAGTGCCGTAGGGATTTCGAAATGATATAAGCTCCGTTTTAGCGGAGTTTATTTGGATTCCCCATTTTTGGTAGTATTCCCAAAGTTTGAGGCCGTAATGCAATGTTAGGGCAAAGGACCATATGGGTGTTGATAAAATCAACTGTGTATAAACTAAGGAACTATTCTTCTCAAGTGCTATAGTTGGAACTTCCAAATTTAGGTCTTTTCTCTTAACCCTTATCCTGTGCACATGGGTCGAAATTGCTTAAACGCACATCTTATAAGACTTATTTCGGGTGTTTGTGAACACTTTTTTTATTAAAAATTTCTTGACATATATTTTTTTAGAAAATAAATAAAATACAACTGCAATGTACTTTTATCATATTTCTCCAGATATTAGTTTTTATGATACGATTTTTGCCAATAACATACGTTGTATTCGTGGGTCAAAATTACCCGATATGATATTTTCAACTTATGTTGTGAATAATTGCTGTATTTTTTTAATTAGATTACCTTAATTAGAGTTGATGGGATTTCTAACAAACCTATATTGGGCTACTTTTGTTGGCTCGTATTTTTTGGTCCCACAGAAAGCCCTTTCAGAGAATTTGTGGAAACACTTATAGTGAAGGCAAACTTTTACAGCTACAATTAGTCTTCGAAAGTTTCAAAAAATATCGAGGGGTATACGTTGCGATAAAGAGTGTGCCTGAAATGAACGGTAAGCTCGAAATAATATCGCCACAAATTTCAGAAATAGAGGGAAATGTAATAAACAAGAAACATTTAACTCCGATGTGTGCGCTACTGTAGACCTGTTGACCTGTTGTTAACATATCACCGGAGATGTTCTTTCAAGAAATACATTTCTGAGTTATGGCCTCTAAAAAATCCGTTTATTTTTAAACACTATCAAATCTGTGTCGTGGAGTGCTTAGTGCTAGCAACTATAACGAGCAGAAATTTTCGGCACAAAACGTGCAGGCTCATCACTCATCACTTAGTGCAGTTGTTAGTATATACATATATTAAACAAACATAATATGTATATAAGTATAAAGGACTAACACAAACACTACGGACGCAAAATTAACTAAGACAATAGAACATGAGTACGCAGAATATTTTTAAGTTTCAGCTTACTAACATGCAGATCAAAATATTAATTTTTCGCAGACAATTTGCTCAAAAAGCTTTGTAATACACGAAGGCTTTGAGATTGTTCAATAATTTGTAATATCACATCTTACACCCTTTTTCAATATAGGTGTGTCAAGCAGCAATAGCTCTTATCGTGCAAAGTCGATAGAGGGTATAAAATGAGATTCATCCTCAGAAGACTCCCATCCGATATGAGTCAGATTAAAGTTGTCAGGTAGTAGGTAGTAATATATATATATATAGATATGCTAAAACAATTTTACCTTGAGCCTATTATAGGCTGCACTTACTGAATAGTACAAGTTACGGACTTTTTGATTGACTTTTTCTTGTTTAAGGACTACTAGTTGAATTTTGATATAGGCCTATGTTATTCGCAAGTTCATACATTTAGTATAAGAACAGTAGGCCCGAACTAAATCAAGGCTATCGTGTACTTATAGACCTCATAAAAGGTAGCCATATTCATTCTTTTATTGACGAGATTATAATCCGAATTATTGGAATAACAACCCTCCCACTTCAATGCATTCCTACTGATCCGCCTGTGGGGTTCGCCGGTTTGACTTCATAAAATATTTTCTATATCTTATCAAATGCTGGTGTTACTGCATCTGTGTGGAAGCTTTAGGACTGTCTCTTTTTCGGTCTTCTATAGGAACGTTGATTGAAATTGCCTTTTTGACGGGTTCGTAGAGTCCCTCATTTGAACATGACAACAATACCAACTGAGCTGGTCGTGCTCCAATGACCACAACGTGAAAGCAACTTTAGAATATGATTTGTGGACATATTCGAAAATAAATCGGTCTATCTTCAATTCTTACACCAGTAAATAACTCCGTTCATAGTTGCATCAGAAGCTTTACTCAAAAGACGACTGTAAAGAAATACAAAAATCTATCTGCCTTTCCAATACTAAGTCCAGTATTTTAGACAATTAAATTAAAACAACATTCTGGTGATATATTCTTAGTTTAATTAAAACAAACTTTTAAGTGAAATAATGCACAAATTTTAACAGAAAATAAATTAATACATGGATACCAATGTTGTTCCTAATGACGAACCTAAACATTTCTTTCTTCTTCTTTTTCCTTTTCAATTAAAAATGTAAATAAATTTCTTTTACCACCACCATTCCAAAGATATTACTCCCCTTTGCTATGAGTTACCTACTGATTGTCATATTCAAAACTCGCTAGGTGTCAAACTTATAATTATCATTGCCCTCGCACGTATTGAATAATATATTTTTGTATTGAGTAATAAACAATTAAGTGTAGAACACATATTGCAAGTGAAATGTTTATTCCCATCAGCAAAAAAATTTCTTAATATTGGTTTGGTGCCTTTTTCAACCTAATCATAAAACAGAGAGCAGTGGCGTGTTCAGCGTGTTGTTTAGATCATCTAGTAGTTTGTTTATGACAATGGAAACATATTTCAAAAAACATATTTCATTCAAAAGCTACATTGCGTAACAGAAGAAAAAATGACCAACTCGTCTTCACTATCTGTGTAATAAAAACAAAAATATTAAGTTATTTAAAGAAAATAGAATAAAGCTTACAGCCATAAATGTTGGCATCGACATCGTGGAAAATCTAGAAACGCTCATATCCATCGGCCTACTGGATCTCATTATCATCATCTTAATCAGCTGCTTAAATTCTCTCGACTCGTTATACCATTCACAATTGTACCACGAAAATTGTATTGTTTCACTCTGTAAAATAGATTAATAAATTTAGTACTAGATTATTAATAAGTACTAACCTCAGTTGTTAAAAACTGTCCGTTAAGACAGTAAAGAAGAACTTCAAAGCCTGCTGCAGAGAGGTAGAGCATCATTCTTAAAAAGATCATAATGTCAGTTTCCTTTTAAAAAAACAAAAACAATTAAAAATTGAAGATTCTTTGTTGTGGCAACATTCTATGTAATTACTAATCCAAGAGCTGCTTGAAATAAAATTCCACCAAATATCACCAAACTCATCATAAACTGTGCAAGACTCAAGTGTTCGTAAAGGGAATTCAGATGAGTGCAGTATCTAAAATCGAAAGTTTACTGTCCATAAGTATGTATATATAATTTAAAGCAGAAATTCTTAACTGATATGTCCTTTCGTGATGGTAAATGCACTGGCGAAGATAGTCTACACGCAATTCCTTGGGTATATTTGGTGTTGTTGTAAAAACAATTATTCGGTCCAAAATTCGATAGAGCGCCACACCGTGAATTGCAATTATAATAAAAATACCATCAAAGCAGATTGCGCCTTGAAATAAAAAAAAAATAATTTTAAAAGACAAGGATGTAGGCAAATTCCTGTATCTGTGATCTTACAAATTCCAGTGAGATATCCTCCTAAGCCACTAATAAATAAAGCCAGCTCATAGAAGGGGAATTTGTGAAGTTTGCTTTCCATGAATTGCAATAGCATTGGGTAAGCTATGAAAAACAAAATGTATAATTAAGAAAAAAAATATGTATTACCAAAAAGATTAGGCTTCCTCCTAATATTAATTCAATGGAAAAAAAACTTTTGGTGATACAGAGACACAAGACTTTGCATCTAATCATTAAAAATTTATTAAGGGGCACGGTAGTGCCCAGCAATGTTGTTTAGCAATTTTGACACACATCCTTATTTACAAGAACAAACTCAGGCCATTTTTTTTCAGCATTTGTGCCCGTATATCGAATGTTGTCCTCCAAGTGGTCAATCGTTTTGATTTATCAACGTAGACTAGTGACTTCACATATTCCTACAGAATATAGTCAAGTGGCGTTAAATCGCACGGGTCTGTAACGTGAAACTATGCGTTTTCTTTAATAAATCAGTACCAAACTAAAAATAAATCACTTGACAGCTGACAAAATGGCCGCCAAATGATTTTGAGACGGTCTTGACAGATAAGCCTATTTTCGGACGGACAGTGAAATACAAGGATTCGTTTCTTAACCGTACAAGGCGAATGTGGAATGCTCTACCACGCTTTCTTTTTCGTTCAGCTTACAAACATTTTATCCATGTTTCATTTATCTAATCCTTCATTTCCTTAATGCCCGGACTGAGTCACTTCATTATAATGTATATAGAAAAAGAGTATTACTTACGCATTTGGACTGTATAATTGGGAGTACCGATGTGTGCATTATATGCATTTTTGCATACAGCAGCAAGGAAATAGTAACTGATGATGGTACAAACAGAAAATATGTAAAAGTTAAACTGTCCCTTTGCAATTCTCCAGCAGTTATCAAGTATTTTAACTACTTCCAGACGCAGCTCCTTATTATATGGCGTTTCTATATGGGCGAACAAAATAAAATACCTTTGTGTATGTATAAACAAATATCTTACCGTTGGCCAACAATTCTATGCGTTCTACTAATTCATGAGTCTGGATTTTGTTTAAAATAATATAAAATTGACGCTGCCCAAACAAAAGGTATGTCAACTTAAATGTTGAGATTAAAGCTTGAAATAAAGTACTCATGCTCTGTGAAAAAAATTGGTAATAACAAAAAAAGTTCAAATTTTGCAAAACAGAATTAATTTTAGTTAACCTCTGCCTGCATAATGAGGTTATGTTTGTGACGTATAATATATGCCAAATGTGCATAAATAGTTATACAACTGTTAATTAGTAGAATAACGGTGATTCTATAAGCAAAAGCTTTAAAAACAAATATTCAATTTTTTGCAGTTAAATTAGTTACATTCTCAGTGAGTCCTTAAACTTGGATGGTGCAGTGACATTTATGCCCAAAGCAAATGCTATATTATACACATCTCTAAGCCGTTTGCGATTCTTCTCCTTTAAAAGTACAGGATCCTCAAGACACATTCTTGTAAGACGGATAAACTTTTATTTGAAATAGATTAAATGGTCACCGTTTTGAATTAGTATGACTAAAGTAACTAACTCCTTAAAAAACGCTTCATCGTCCCAATATATACCTTCACCGTTTTGTGAATAATTTATTGTTTTATTTTTAATAATTAATATTAACTGGGGGAAAGCATTCGAAATCATTTAATGCTTACCTCGGTAATATGAGTTAATATAACCCAGTTACTGGATAGGTATACTTCTATTCGCAAATTATTTTCAATATTTCGCTCAATTAAGGACGATAATTGCCAATTTGTGGTAACACAAGTGGCACAGGTTCGCAGGCAATTTGTAATAATTACTAAAAGGTTAGGTAATATTTCTTTTGGTGATTGATTAACCAGAATTGTTTCCTTATATTGAGAATGAGTCATATTGACATAATTGTGGCCATCAACAACCTTACGACTTTCTGGTGAAAAGTTTAGAACCCATTTGCTTTGCCAAACCGAAGAAGTAGCGATATTTAATTCAATATTTAATTTGTAGTGAGCAAGAGTCTCACACTTTTATGAGCACGCGCGGCCGGTCCTCATAAGGTCTCATAGAAGATTTCCACCTACCCTCGAAAAAAAAATATATATATATATTAATTAATCTCTGAATCTACACCTCTTCTAGGCAGTATACTGCGTATTTTTTGTTGTTGAAAGCATGTATGTTAACTTTAGGAGCAACTTAATTCGTTTGTGTTTCAATTGCCGTAATAGACTTTATCACGGCGTGTTTGGAGCGACCGGTTATGCCGATATCATCGGCATGTGCCAGGGAAACTGTTTAACAAATTTTATTCCCTTTTTACGCCTGCGTTGAACATAATTTGCTAAGATTAAAAAGTTAAGTAATAGTGTATGCCGAAATTCCTGTGGATGACCACATCGCTGGAAATTCTTTGTCATTTGTCTTCGCAATTTGGTCTACTGATTTGCCGGACCGGAAGCTCTGATACGTTCCGAGAAGTGTATGCGATATAACACACGAATTTATGTTTAAACATAAGGAAAGGCTACAGTCCGCTTGGGGCGAACAGTATGATACCCTATCCTTATCCCTATATGCCCCAAAGGAAAAAGCATTAAGAACATGATGGATAGCATTTTAATTCATTCTATGAAATTTATAAGACAAAAAATGTATTTGTTAAGTCAAAATGGTAGACTTGCTAAAGTATACATCAACACCTATCAACTAGATGAATAGACAGATGAGCTTTACGTTATGGCCCACCTGGAAGTCTTAATCCATACTGATTTTTAAGATCTGTCAACTATTGACATAAAAAGTCTCTTTTGTATATAAAATAACAACTTAAACAAGAGCTAAGTAAGATTGACACTTAAAAGTGAAAAAGAAAGACATCCATTAGTTGGTAATAATTTTCAGTTTCGCAATCAATTTTGCAAAATTCCATAACAAGTAAAACCAAGCCTGCACGTCAATGACCTAACAGAACAAACAAAATATCTTTAACTCAAAACAAGACGACAAAACAAGAGAAAAAAGTTCATTGACCAAATTAAACTGGAGATAGAAATCCTGTGAACCACATCCCCCAAATCATTCACCTGAAGCAAAAGCAAATATAAAACCTATTTCACTCACAACAAAACAACGCAGCGGCCAACTCAACTTCGCACTAGCCAAACGTCGACACATGACGACGACCGCACCGAGAGATCTGACCGATCACAAAAGTCCAATTCGAATGCACTCTCTCATAGGTATTGTAGCTACTGTATCCAGTCATAATTTTCTTGTGCTTCCAGACGGCGAGGGTGCGAGACGAACCCAAAAACTCTTCAAATGATTTATGCACGAATTTTCTTTGGAAACATCACTTCAAAATATCGGTTGGGTATGGCGAGTATCTAAACACAGCTTGTGTAAAACATTCCCTAAGGACATCAAAACTAATTTATTAATTTGTGAAGGAAAGGATCTCTGATATATTGCTGTCCTCGATTATCTGCTTGAAGGAAAATGACGGACCATTAAGTACATCAGTTATTCTTTACTGACAATGTAGCTATCATAAGTGACGATTAAACTTCCCTGCAATGTTTACTTAATAGATGGATGTTTTCAAGTGGAATGAGTATCATATTAGCCCGAAAAACACAGACCCGGTCCGACGGAGAAGAATAAGAAATTCCAAAATTTGGGGAAGATTTCATGGTAAAGAACCTATATTTAAAAAATTGGAGTACGATCGGCAAAGTTGGTATTGCCATGTTCAAAGGATAGAACCTACGAACCCCGTCAAAAGGGCAATGTCAATCAACGTAACTATACAAGGTTCCAATACTTCCGGGTCATGGACGAACTTATACGAAACCAGGAGGCCTGCAGATTTTTTGGAAGTGAGAGGATTACGGTCGCAACCTTGTTGATAAAAACCAATAAACATTTTGCTTGGAGTAATAACTATCACAAGTTAGTAGTGGATAGAGCGTTTCTTCCGTTTTCGCTATAAAAGAAGCTGTTAAAACCCCAGATATTGAGTAATACAACTTCAAAAGTAATTTTAGTCTAACCGAAATGTTTCTTAGCGCAATAGTTTTTTTAATCGCAGAGCCTTCAAAAAGTAGTGAAGGCCCCAACCCAACGTCGCGACGATGGATGAAAAAGTAAATTGGATTCTATGGGTCGGGACCTTAAGAACTTCCTCTGCAGCCGGAAATGCTTGGAAAATGCCGCCTTGCATTTTCAATCTTAAGAAATTTAGTCACACAGTTGTTTTCAAAATAATAGTAGAGCGACGTTGAAATCGATTTTCGCGTAGACTGTAAAAACACGTCGGTAAATATTGTTACGGTACTTGCGCGGATTTTATCCAACGAAGTGACTGTGAACGGAATAGGAGTTTAATTTAAGTTAACTGGGTCCAAAGGAAAGAAAACAGACAGCTTTTGTCATTGAAATATTATTTTAGGTTTTTTGTAAAAATTTTTGTTTAAAAAATGGTCGTAGTGGGGCCTGGAAACCACACAAATCCGGAAAAGCGAGAGCTCACCTGCAGGTTGGGTCAAATGGGAAAATAATATCAGGAGATTCAGGAAACACTTGGGTGTGGTGTCTTGGCAATTGCCAAAGCCTTACGCTGTGGCGAAAAGCCAGAAACTCGGGGAAGGAAACGCAAAACGTCCAAAGCTGATGACAGGTTAATAAAAAGTACGCCTTAAAAAAAATAAACCAGCGGCATCTTCTAAGGTCATAGCAGACAAAATTCAGCTCCCCATTAGAGATGTTACGATTCCCAGAAGGCTGATAGAAAATAAACTTTTCGCCCGAAGCACACACAAGGTCCCGCTAGCTCGGTTCAACTTTGCCAAAAATCATGCCGATTGGCGTGCGACGAAATGGCGTAATATTCTTTGGACGGATGAAAGCTAAATTGTCCTATTTCGAGGAACTGGTTCCCGACAATGCGTCCTTCGTCCGCCCAAAACATAATATTTATCCCAGTATACGGTGAAAACCCTTAAACATGGTGGTGCGAAGGTCATCATTTGGGCATGTGTTTCGTATAATGGTGTGGGTCCGATACATTTGATAAATGGTTTTATGGATCATACATGTTATGCAAAATCGGGTCAGATGTATTGAGGTCATGGAGTGGCCACCACAATTCCCCGACCTGAACCCAATTGAAAAATTGTGGTGCGATGTTAAAAAAATATGTTAATGATGCAAAACAACAACAAACAACCAAAAACCTTGCAAGTTTGTTGTGGAAGCTTGGCGTAAAATGACTCTTGCTCGTCAGGTCGGTGTCAAGCAGTCCTGAAAAATAAAGGCTTTCCTATGTACTTCCTACAATTAAGCATGGTGCTTTAATTAAATCACTAATGGATTTTTGAAAAAACTACGTAAATTTTGTAACATATTTATATTATTTTGAATAATAACAGTAATAACTTGAAGTACACTTTATTTTTTCATTTTGTATAAGTTTTATGTATTAACCTTTGTTAAATTATAGTTACTACGATTAAAAGAAAATGAACAACAAATTCGTAAATTACATTTCGTGAGAATGTTAGGTCTACAACTACAGCTGATATTTTTCTCAAAGCCATGTTCAATGGGCGACGCTGTCGTAGGAATTGACCTCTGGAGCTATGACCTTCGTGAATGCTTTCCAGGGGCTTTTATCTGCCTAACACTGGAAACATCATCGGTTACTTTGGTGGTCATTTCAAAACATCTAATTTTAAAATATTACCTCGGTACATGTCTTAAAATATATAACAAAGGTTGAATTCTAACTTTGGTTGATTACTCTGTCTATTTAATCCACTTCGACTGACAAATTTCGTAGCAAGACAAAGTAAGATCCACTTGTTTTTAATAACTGGAAGAAGAGTAAAAATATGTACATATAATTTAAAAATCTTTTCTAAATTTAACAATATTTAAGGTCATTTACATCCATTAGTGTAGTTAGCGACATAGTACTGAACCAAGAAACATTCATATAGAAAATTGGGTTAGACCTCATTATCATCATTTGGACCAATTGCTTAAATTCCTTTGACTCGTCATACCATTTTGTTTCATACCATGCAAATGATAACGCATCACTCTAAAAGGATAGTTTAACATATTGTTGTTTGATTGCAAGTCTATGTTTAGGCCTTGCTATATACGATACCTCATTAGTAATCAACTGCCCATTCAGACAATATAGAACAACTTGAAAACCTGCTGCTGTCATATACATAGCCATTTTTATTACAATCCCAATGTTATTCTCCTAAAAAAAAACAAAAACAATTAATTCAATAGTGACAGCGCTAGTTCTTCTGAAGGATATACAAACCAATCCAACTGATGCCTGAAACATAACAACACCAAGAATTACCAAGCTCAATAGAAATTGAAGGACACTTATGTGGAAGTAAAGCTTATTAAATTCACTGCAATATCTGCACACAAAAGCATTTGATGAATTTTAATACATATATTTTATGAAAAAAACTCACTGAAATGTCCTTTCCTGATGATATATGCATTGACGTAAATAATTTACGTGCAATCTCCTAGGCACATCAGAGGAGGTTGTAAAAGCGATCATGACTCGAAGAATACGAATAAGAGCAACTCCGTGCTGAGCTATGATTATAAATATACCATCAAAGCTGGTAGCACCTAAAGGAAGACAAATAATTATTATTATGTAGACATATTGGACATACGATACCTATCCCCGATAGTAAACATGCACTTGCTCCGACAAATGTCACTATTGCATAGTGAGGGAACTTTGTCATCTTATTTTCCCATAAAGGATAAAGCGCAGGAAATGCTAAGGAAATTTGAATTTATATTTATGGACGAAGGAAGTAGTAGTAGTTGCTTACGGGTTATAATTGTATGGTTGTCATTTCCTATGTACCAGTAGTTGTAGGCGTTCAAAACTTGTGAATTGAAGAAATAGTAACTAATAATCAAAATGCAAGCAACAATGTAAAAATTAAATTGCCTTTTGGCAATCAACCAGCAATCGTCGACAATCATTTGAGCTTGTTTGCGTAGTTTACAATTATAAGATGTCTCTTTAAAAGTAGAAATACTAAAAATCTAAATAATATTAACGAAAGTAGTTAGTCGATGGGTCTTACCTTGTGATAATAGTTCAATTTTATCAATAAGCTCATGAGTGCTAACCAACTTTAATATGGCATAGAATTTTCGTTGCACAACCACGATGTAGCTGAGTTTACCTATTGAAATTAAGGTCTGCAACATTGTACAAATACTCTGCAATAAACAATTGTAGGTATTCGTGGTAAATTCAAATGAATTCCTTAAATTCCTACAACACTTACGTCTGCAATAATGACAATGTTGTTTTTATATCGTAAAATGTAGCAACACTGCGCCCAGATATCTGCCCAGCACGAAGTTAGTAGAATGAAAGTAATTCTGATAATAATACTCAATTAAAAAGGTAAAATCAAAACTGTACTCAAACTTACATTCTTAGCATGTCCTTAAATGGTGATGGTGCTGTAACATTTATACCCAAAAGAAAATTTGAATTATACACATCTCTTAACCTTTTTGCGTTCTTTTCCCTTAGAAGCTGAGGATCTTCTAATGTCATCGTGAAGCGTTATCTGTACATGTAAGACCAAGTCTCTTATAGTATTTACTAACAATCATTTCATAAATACATTTTGTACATAGTTTAGCGTATACTCCTAAATAGAGAGCAACGTAGAAATAAAAGATGCAGCAATAGAGAAAAAAAAAATTACGGATGTGTACAACTTCATTTTTGATATTGGTGAACTACCCCACAGCTTGAAGAGAAATATAGTTTCCTCCCCCCTTCAAAAGTTTATCACAGCTATCTATCCTAGTAACTATAGGGGCATAATATTCCTGAACTCAGTAATGCAGCGGATTTACCGGAATCATTTCTTAGTGAGTTTCAAGCAGGATTCACAAAAAAACCATTCCGCAGTGGATAATATCTTTTCCTAGAACAGTATGGTTAGGACTTACCTCGAAAAGGGCAAAAATGTATATGCATTCTTCGTTCAACGCAGCTTTTAACTCTTTTGGCAGAAAATCGCTTTACTATAAACTTAGTAATCTGGGAATGTCAACTGCGGTGTGGGATGGTCACATTGTGTCAACTGGTTTGATTCGCGGACAGGAGTTAAGCAAGCAGGGGTGCCTCATGAGTCGCCTATAAAATATGAAATTACACTGCATCCAATTACTTAATTGGGTTAGATTCCAAAAGTTCTCTGTTAGCTTAGATTGACCCAGAAACCCTAGCCTACACTAAAAAAAAAATTTGGTTGTCAACTGTTGACAATCGTTGTCGATATGATGAATATATTTTGAAAACCTCAAAGGCATTTAACAACCGAATAGTCAATATGAAGAATAGGTAATTGTTAATTTCTTTTTTGATATGTCTTGAAACTGGAACTTGTGTACATAAACTTTGGTCTTTCTCTTCTGGCGGTGAAAGTGTTGGGTTATTCGTAATGAAATAAAAGTTTAAGTGACTTTAAATGTAGTAGTAAGATCATTTCTTATTTAAGAAAATAAGGAAATTTTAACTTCTTTAGGTAAGTGCTATTTCATTATTTAACTATAATTTTACAGATATGTAGGTGTATAGGGTCCGCCATTTAACGTTTTTTTTTCAACTAGTGCTTATTTCGCGAATATTAACACTTAGCTCATGTCTGATTTGATAGATAATTAGTTTTATCCTTCCGCTGAACGAATATGGGAAACGCTGGGAAATAATGCGACATAGCGACAGATGAAGCTCATTTTGATCTTGGCGGTTACATACCCGCAAGCAAATTGTCGCATTTGGGGCACAGAAAACCCGCACACATACATTGAAAAGCCGATATACCCAAAACGAGTCACTGTTTGGTGCGGATTGTGGTCCAGAGCAATCCAGATTGTGGTGAGCAAGGAGTGCCCGTTACAGTCAATGGCGATCGTTATCGGGCCATATTGAATGAATTTTTGTTCACAAAAATTGAAGAGGAGGATATTGGCAACATTTGGTTTCAACAGGACGGCGCTACGTGCCACACAGCCGAAGCTACACTCGATGTTTGTTCACAAAAATTGCAGAGGAGGATATTGGCAACATTTGGTTTCAACAGGACGGCGCTACGTGCCACACAGCCGAAGCTACACTTGATGTTTTGCGCCTTGTTTTTTTTGGCCACCGCGGAGCTGCGATTTGACACCGATGGACTAATATTTGTGGGGTGCTGTAAAAGATAAGTGTTACGCCGACATGCCAGAGACAAAGGACAATATTCGTGAAGCCATTGGTGAAATACAGCTGCACACAATCGATAATGTGCTTAAAAATTGGACCAGCCGAGGCAGCCATTTGAATGAAATTATTTTCCATTATTAACCGGAAGGATTGTTTTTCAAATAAAAAAGGAAATTTGAGAAAATATTCAGTAGTTTTTTTTATAGCATTTTCAAAAAACAGAAGTTATTTGGCGGAACCTATATAATCATAATCATAATATTTAAACTATTTTTAGTGATTACTTTTTTATCTTTTCCCTATGACTCACATAATTCCTTATTTAATAGTAAATGTTTTTCTTCTTTTTTCTTTGGATTGTTTATTTTCAGATTGTTTCTTTTCTTTTCTTATTTCTAATGATCAATTGTTTAATTTCAATTTGTTAAAATAAAATAATAATTCAAAAAAAAAATAATATTCCATACCAAAACAAATTCTTATATATATAAATGTTATCAAAAGTATTAACTATAAAATATCATATTTAAAACATAGTAGACGCTCGAAATAGTGAACTAATAAAAACTAGGCCTGTTCACTATATCGAAATTGTTAATGTGTATTTAATATAAATAAAAATTTTATTTTATTTAGCATTTTTTTATTAATTCAACAACTTAAACTGAAAATAAAAGAGATAAGTTTTTATTTCAAAATACTAAAATAACAAATAACAAACCACACAGATGAATATTTTTTTTTTAAATAATGAAATAATTAAATTGTTAAAAAATTGGACAGAGATTCTTAGCTTTCCCGATACGCGAAGAAAGTTATTCTTGGCACAACATAAACTTTACTTTCGTGCTACAGTCTGAAATTGTTTTCAACGAAAAAATAATTTATATGCGAATGATCTCCGGCGTTCAGCACACACACAAATAATAATCATTAATAGGTTTTACTTACATCTTTCTTAAATTGCTTTAAAAAAAATTATGTATTAACAAACTACTGTCTTTAATTATAATGTAAGATATTGAGAGATAAGGACAATATGTAGTAGCTACAAAATTGCATTTATGCTAGGTATTTCGTTGTTATTCAAATATCACTCTGAATTAATCAAACGCTTTTTCAAATTTAGCAAAATATTTTCAATGAGATTAGATATCCGTTTTCTGATGAATCTGCAAAAAGAATATAGATATTTACTAATTGCCAACTACAACTTGACTGGCTTTTGCCATGCAATTTTGTCTCCTATAAGTAAACTGATAAGATATATTTTAATAATTTATTTAATTTTTTGTTTTTGTTTATGCTAGAAACTAGTTTTAATAACTGCCACCACGCCTGGCATTTATCGAAAATTACTATGAAAACTCAAATAATTACATTTATGTTGTGCTATGAAAGTTAGTTTGCCTGCCCAACCAATATTCTTTTGGCCTTAAAATACAGTTTTCAAACGAAACTGGTTCACTTGTATGTAATTTGTTGATTGGATGACGGAGTGCTTTGTTGCTTGAATAAATCTTTAATAATAAGTCCGAAGGAAACTTTCTTGGTTAATTTTTTATACCCTGAGTTGGGACGATATATTTCCAATTTATCGTTTTTGGTGTGAGTGTCTCGGTGCAGGATTTTAGCCAACATGAAAAGCAAATGAAAAGTTATTTAAAGTTTAAAGAAAATATATGAATGTGAGTGCCGTGGCTCAGTGTTTCGTGCGCTTAGCAACATCTCAAGTTTTATTCGCTGGCCCATCTCGTGCAAAAGACTAGGAACAACCAAGTTAGGGTGCTCTTCGGGGTATTATATTCAGACACTGCATCATTGGAAACATGATCAAAACGTAAAGATATGTGACTTATGACTTCTGCAGATATGATAAGGAAATTTATTCAGTGAAGCATCTCTTATGCCACTACCGAAACAAAATAAATGAATTTTGAAAATAAAATTAAGAAAGGCATTTGAAGAACAATTCTTTTATTTATTTTGTTTTTTAATCATAATTGCATGTTTAAACACTTGTTTCGCAGAACTTGAGTTATACAATTTCTATTATAAGATCCCTTTTTTTGCGTCCTTTCGGGCCACCAAGCGTTTGCTAAACACTTAAATGTGCTGGGCTTAAGCCACACCACTACCTGTCCTGCTTGCGGTAAGGAGGATGACACAGCAGAATACTCGCTTTGGTCAATGTTGTGCTCAATAACGTTTGTAGTCGGAAACAAAATGACTTTTAACTATTATACGTTTTTGGAGTTTGAATGGGTAAGTGCTTCTGGTTTTGATTCTGAACTCAAAACCAGGATCAAATTTCACTTCTTTCCAGAAATATAACTGCCATTTAAGTACCAAAGCAACACTTTCAGAAGATATCGGAAGTCTTCCGGATTTTTTGATTTTATTATGAATAAACACAGTGCGGACATTTGGGAAATTTAGAGATTAGACGAAAGAAGGAGATGCCAATGCACATTGGTTTTGAATGTCTGTAAACTGTAATGTGCAGGAAAAACGAAGCGTGGATAGCATTCCACGTACCGGTAGAACGGCAAAGATAAATAATTTGATTTTAGCTCTAAAATATGTACATATCGCCCGTCACTCTTGTTATTAAAATAAGATAAGTCGTAACATAGTAGATGTACTGGAAAGTGTATCTAGAATCAATTTAAAGCTTATTAAGAAAAGTATTTCATTTACATTGAAAAGATTTTTGTGCAAATCAATATAAATTGAATTATATATTATTTATTAATATTGTATTATTTTAAAAAATTAATTATTAAAAATAATTATAAAAAAAAATGTTTAAGTATATTTAATAGAAAAAATAATATTAATTATAGTTTATTAGTATTGTAAAAAAAAATTGAAATATTATGAAAAATTATTATTTAAAAAGAAAATTTTATTTATTGTATCTTGTGTATCAGAGTGTATTAAATATAAAATAATTAAAATTATTAATCTCGATTTTAAAAGATTTAATAAATTATAAAAGTTAATGTAACAAAATTATTTTAAATAATTTATTAGAAATGAAATGTTATTCGTTTTTAAAGGTATCTAGTTTTTTAAGAAATAAATTTAATTTAGTTTTTTAAAATTTATAAAATTAATTTTTTTTTTAATTTTATAATTTTTAAAAAATAGTATTTTATGGGATAAGCTATAAAATAAATTGTTATAAATAATAAATAAAATTTTAAATATAATATGTTTAGAAGTATCAATTTTTATTAAGTTTGTTATAAATTAATTTTTATATAACATTATTTATTATATTTTAATTTTTTATGAAAATATTTATTTTAATTTTAAAAATAAATTAATAATGATATAATTAGTATATAAAAATTTATAAAATTTAATTTTTTTGAAAAGTTTAAGTAAAGAATTCGGCAAAAATAATGTTCGCCTGTTTAACAAAAACATGTCTTTTAGAAATTAATTTAAAGTCTAACCTGCCCACTGATTTTTTATTAAATGGCCGCAGTATTTTAACTGTGCAAAGGTAGCATAATCATTAGTCTTTTAATTGAAGGCTGGAATGAATGGTTGGACGAAATATTAACTGTTTCATTTGAATTTATAATAGAATTTTATTTTTTAGTCAAAAAGCTAAAATTTATTTAAAAGACGAGAAGACCCTATAAATCTTTATATTTATTTTATTTTAATTTTTAAGATTAAGTTAGTTATTATAATAATATAATATTTTATTGGGGTGATAGTAAAATTTAATTAACTTTTAAATGTTAAAGTCACAGATTTATGAATAATTGATCCATTTTTAATGATTAAAAAATTAAGTTACTTTAGGGATAACAGCGTAATTTTTTTGGAGAGTTCATATTGATAAAAAAGATTGCGACCTCGATGTTGGATTAAGATATAATTTTAGGTGTAGCCGTTTAAATTTTAAGTCTGTTCGACTTTTAAAATCTTACATGATCTGAGTTCAAACCGGTGTAAGCCAGGTTGGTTTCTATCTTTAATTAAGTTTTATATTTTAGTACGAAAGGATTAAATATAAAAATAAATATATTTTATAAATAAGAATATAATTAATTTATAAAAACTATTTTGGCAGATTAATGTAATAAATTTAGAATTTATAAATGTAATTTATATTACAAATAGTACTTGTTTTATATAGAAATTATTTTATCTTTTATTATAAGTTTAATATTAATTATTTGTGTTTTAGTAAGAGTAGCTTTTTTAACTTTATTAGAACGTAAAGTTTTAGGGTATATTCAAATTCGTAAGGGACCAAATAAGGTAGGTTTAATAGGAATTTCTCAACCTTTTTGTGATGCAATTAAATTATTTACAAAAGAACAAACTTATCCTTTATTATCAAATTATATTTCTTATTATTTTTCTCCAATTTTTTCATTATTTTATATATGAATATGAACGAATCTTTGTATTTCACTTTAAATCCGAATATTGGCTTAAGGATAAACTGATGAGCATTCCTGTAATAGCGGGTATTGCGGTTGAACTGTTCAGGGGGTGGAATGCAACTGGCTATTTAGTTTGAGCACTTGTGTTGGAAATACCGACTTCGAGTCAATGTATTTAATTATGTTTCAGTCGCAATAATTGCGTTACCGCTTCTAGTTTGATTCTGAATATAAATTCAGAAATAAATTTTACTGAAATAAAAAAAAATGTCATTGCTAGCTGGGGATGGGGCCTCTTTGCGAAGAGCTTTTACACTTAGATAGAGATCAGCATGAAAAAGAGCCTCTTAAATATTTTGAAAGGAGAATACAAATTCTACTTAAATCTGATCCTGAGTTTTTATAAAGAATTTCAAAACGAGACAAACAATACACTGAAAGGTCGAAACAGAATTTCGGAGAAGAAATTATAGATAGACGAAAAGATTCGTTATATTCCACTTCGTTTCAATGCCAAACATATGAAAGGGATCTCGGTCGCAAAGCGAGGTAAAAGTTTACCATAATAAAGCTTGAAGAAGTTTCAAAATATTTTTGAAAGACGGCTTCGATTTTCCTTCTTCAATGTGGTTCATACAATTGGATTCTGTGTAAACTTTCGTGAATTCACGGCTGTATTTTCTCCTCCATTCCTAGGTTAGGTTAGATTAGGTTAAAACAGGGGTATTATGTAAAACCATCACACAACACTAGGCACCGAAGTGTGCCAATAGCGATCCCTGAGGATCTTTTTTTTTGTTTTTAATCGAAACGGTACACAAAAACTCTAAACATTTTCCCTAAAACACACCAATTACCCTACAAAAGCCAGAAAGGCCTTTCAAGTTTGTACCGTCTATTTTCTCTAAAGCTTCGGAGAAGTATTTCCCTAAGAATTTCCTACGACTACGTGAAATTGCCTCGCATTCACACAATATGTGCGGTATATCCTCAGCAGCCTGAAGATCGCCACAGCAAGCAAGCTCATCCGCCCGCTCATTTCCCTCAATACCGCACAGTCTCACTCGGTTCTAATTGTATTAGAATTGATGTTAGTTGATTCCATTGCCTTAAGTGGCCCTGGCTGTCTTTATAGATAGCAATAGAACCTCTGATTGAAAGACGCTGCTTGTTCATTCTTACACACTATAAAAACGCACTTATTACTTTTTTTTTGTATGGCTTACCTACTTGCTGCTTATTTTACTATCCATAGACATTTTCGATTTCTGTTTTTTGGTATTTATCTTTTAATAACCAATATAACTTAAATCTACAACAATAAATACATCACGTAGGTAAATTATGTTAAAATATCTTAAATCAAATCTGACAAGCTTTAAAAAAACATTTAACTATTATTATTATTTATAAATAAAATTAATGCAATGTAGTATGCGACCTTTGCAGTTCGACCACATTATCCGAATGCGGAGCACTGGTTCTATTCGATGACATCATATTTTCAACTCTGTTTGTTGTTTCACGCATTACACCGGAAAAGTCGGGCAAATCATTAAGATCCAGAGTCAAATGCGCTGAGAATCTTTTGTACACTGAGTTCTGTGCAGAGTCACGTTTTGTTCGACTTTTTGTTTCCTCATACTTCAGCTGCTGTTTGAGGAAAATCGATGTTTTCAGCATGTCCTGAATATTTTTGAAAATTGCATCGGATTTTTCAATTCCCTCAACGGCACTGGAAGTAGAAATTTAATGTTTCTTGTCGATGATACTATTTTACCAAGCAAATACCTGACTGCATATTCCATATCATAGCAATGGCCTTGCAAATCCTCTTGTAGCTGAATAACTTCAGCTCTTTTCTCAACAATTGGTGGCAAGACTTTCCGCACATGTTCCTGTATTCGAAAAAATGCTAACGATGGATCATTTGCCACTATGTGAATGTTTTCTGAGATCTTTTCCGAAGCTTTAAGGGAGAAAATAACAAAAAATCATATATTTATTCCAGTTTATTGATTATTGCTTACTTTTTCTGAGTTTGTTTGTTAATTCAACATCTCTATTCATCATTTTTTGTTTTTTTAATGAAGTGGTTTATTGTTGTAATTGTTTACAAGGATTTATTTAAATTGAATCTATAAAATGTATTTTCCAAGCACTTATTTTTGTTTGGGTGCTTTTAACAAATTTGACAGCCACTGGACTGTCATTTATATAAACTGTGATGAAAGTAATAGATTGCTATTAGTTGCGCAGCGAACGTTATTCTGGTACAAATCTTATTTCGGTTACTTTTCCATTTATAAAACTGAAATTGTTTAAATTAATATTAGAGTAAGTTCGAGTAATGTGGAGATAATGTGGAGAAGTTTTTATGGTTCATTGAAATGTTGCCAACCCTTGTTTTATTTACTTACCCTTGTGTTTAGTTTTCCTTAAATGAATTAAATATTTGCAATAGTTTTAAGACTGCAATCTGATCTTTTACAAAGGTTTCGGGTAATGGGTATCCATGGTTCGTTTAATGTGGATTAGTGCTCCACATTACCAGAAATATATTAATTAAGGTAAAAAGTGTATTTTTGTATTAAAGCTGGTTCATATTTTCTCACTTTTTCTCATTTCATCGGCATTTTGAGATGGATCTGCAAGTGTTTTTATAAAATTAAGGCCCAACTTTCCATAGGGGTAACACGAATTTGCACATACGAATTCATTTATTTGATAGAAAAACTGTTCAAAATAATAAATCCAAAATCTGAATTTGAGGAGATGGATATTTATAATAAAATTATTGATTTAAAATTTACACTTTTTGCACTGAAATGACAGGAAAATATGGATGTATGGTTGCGTTCATCGAAATGCAGCTTCTTTACATTGGTTTGTTTTTTTATACCCTATCCTAAGGGTATATTAATTTTGACACATAGTTTGTAACACCCCTTAATATTCGTCGTAGACCCATAAAAGTATATATATTTATGATCAGGACCAAATCCTAAGACTATTTAGCAATGTCCGTCCGTCCGTCCGTCCGTCCGTATCAACTTTTGAGGCCTTTAAAGTCATGCTAGGAGGCTGAAATTTGGTGCGTATACTCCCTAGGGTCCTGAAATGGTAAAGTGTTAAAAGTTTTTAAATACGCCCACTGCCACGCCCACAATTTAGAAAAAACCGTTTTAAGGCTTAAGTTAGAGAGATAAAGTTGTAAAACCTTCACAAGATATGTAGGTACTGCCTACCTTTATAAATTTGTCATATAAAGTTTTTTGCCACGCCTACTTTTTGTGGGCATTTTTCACTAAAATGCTGTTTTCTTTGAAAATTTTCATAGAAATCGAAAAAAAAATGTTTAACAATATATTTAGCAAATATTTTTTCCAATATATCGCCCCTACAAAGTTTTTTGCCACGCCTACTTTTTGTGGGCGTTTTCCACTAAAATGCTGTTTTCTTTGAAAATTTTCATAGAAATCGAAAAAAAATGTTTAAAAATATATTTAGCCAATATTTTTTCCAATATATTGCCCATACAAAGTTTTTGGCCACGCCCACTTTTTGGGGGCGTTTTTTGAAAAAAAAAATGTTTTTTCTTTAAATTTCATAGAATAAAATAAAATTCTATCCATCATCTTCCTAATGCTTTTTTTCTTTCGGGTACATAGGGATAAGGATAGGGTATCATACTGTTCGCCCCAAGCGGACTGTAGCCTTTCCTTATGTTTTTTTTTTGATTTTTTACACTTCTCTTTGTTTTAGTGATCCCATTTCGAATATTTTTTTTGATTTTTGTAGGGAATTTTTCTTTTTTTGTTGAATTTTCTGATTAAACCCGAGGAAGTTTTGAAATCCCTTTTAATTAATTTTTTTCGATGAGTGTTGCCACTCACACTATTGCCTTGGCGCCTGCCTTACAAAAAGCACATACCCCGAGCGGAGTGACGAAGTTGCGTGAGCGTTACTTGCCATCTGGAGAAAGATGGTTGAAATCCCTTAAATCCGCGAAGCGGTCCACCCAGGTACTGTTGCCATATTTTATTCATAAATATTCATGCCATCTGATTGAAAACTTATATGTTTTTCACGACAAACAAACATTTTTTTGGTTGAAAAAGTGGGGTTAAAACGAAAAATTAGTTTTTTTTTAGCGAATTAAGCGGGTCTTCTCATCGCCACTTTTTGAATATGTTCTATTAAAGCCACTACCTACCTCTGAAAAAAAAATTAACTTTCAAAGCATGCTACCCCTTTGGAAAGTGGCCCCAACAAATTTTGGCGAAACTGCAAAACTCACCTTATAAATATAAAAACAATAAAATAACAAATGCAAAACTAAAAAACTTCCAGCAATTGAGCCCTAAATTTTAAAAATATAAACTCAAGAAACTGGAGGAACGCTGGGAAAGTTTTTCGAGCTATTAGGAGATTATGTTGAGAAATAAAATATTTTAAAGCCGGAAAGTTTTCTTTATATTATTAAGCTGGGACTTACTGACTCACCCACATATAGCTGTTCGTCTACGAAGGTATCAATATCAACTCAATGCGCAACCTTACCCAAACTGGTGTTGGTAGTAAATCTTCGTGTATGGTTTTTATAAACACGAAACAAACTAAATTGCCGCTGATATTAAGACAACTTTTTTAAATCAGATTAAATAAATTTTATTTCATTTTCAATTCAACTGTCAGACATATCTTGCCATCAAAGCTTTAGCATCGCAGAACATCCTTTAAATACTAGAAACAAAAATTATAAACGAATGCCTCATGAAATTGTATTTCTGGCATTCTTAACCAGTTCCCCGAACGTAGGAGGAGAAATTTACATAATCCCTGACCAGTGTCATTTGGTTCCAATACATGTTCACCCAACGAGTGTAAGCTTCTTGGTACTCCCTCGTGGCATCCTCATCAAAGTTCTCGGCGTCTCCTTGAGCTTCCTCGTCATCTTCAACGTCCACATACTCGTCCACATTAACATCATCGGAATCATCGTCGTCACCGTAGTAGTCAAAGTACATTCCGTCCTCGTAATCTTCATCGTCTTCTTCATACGAACACTCTTCGTCATCGCCGTCTTCGGTGAAGTACGATACTGAATCATCGCCATAGGTAGTCTCCTCCGAATAGCCCTCCTCTTCGCTGGTCTCAATGCCCGACGTTCTTGCCGATATGATGTTCTCATCGAAGCCACTGCTGCCGCGGTCTGTGTCGTCCGAGTACACGCTGATGTCCGAGTGCTCGCTAAGAGTTGGCGATCTATCCGCCACCGGTGGTGGTGCCGCTTGAATGATCTGTGGAATTTCGACCGGTGGATGAATGTCCGCTGGTGATGGGAAGTGCTTCATCTCCTGCACACTGGCAGACTCTTCGGTTGCGTCGCACTGTTGACTGGTGTTTAACTCCTGACTGGACATGTCCAAGGCTGATGGTGTAGCGACGGATAGTATGAATGTGGCCTTGTCCACGTCAGCGCATGTAGCTTGACTGATCGATGCACTCTCCTCGTTGAAGTTTTCATAGTCCGAGTAAATGTCCTTTTTGATAGGGTGTGCTCCCTTGGATGCAGAGTTGATGAGGAGTTTCTTGATGTCCATCAGCTTTTGGGGACTACGCATGACGTCCTCCACCGACTCAGTCTTGCTGCTGTCTAGCGCCTTTTTGTAATCCTCAAAGGGATCAACGATTTTCTTCTCTTTCTCCTTCTCCTTGCGGTCCACTAGGAAGTCCACGAGGTTGGGAATTGACGCCTTTTCTCGCAGTATGGATTGGAACGGGCGTGCAGCGGCGACCTGTTGAACATCCTGTTGGCTACTACGAAGAATATCGCTATCTGCGGCAATACTGCTGGCATCGTCAATAGTGTTCGATGATGGCAGTTTCTGCGATGAACTCTGCCTGGATTCGGGCGTCAATTTGTGAAGATTTTCGGGTTTTTGTGGTACCAGCTCCAGCAGGCCCATGGCAGCTTCTCTTAATTCTACCTGGAACGTCTTTGTGTCGATGGAGTGCGTAAAATTGTTATCGACACTGTTCTCCTTGTCGCCGTCGTCTGAACCCCAACGGACCTCTGGATCGCCAAAGCATCCATACTGCTGGGTCTCTCGATCAGCGTCGGTAAAATCCCAGAAGTCTCGCTCGCATTCCATTTGCGGGAACCGCAGAATATTCATCCCCGTCCCTACTTTGTCGAGAATTTTGGTAAACGCGTCCCGGTCCTTTTGCGAGGCAATGAAACTGATTGCAATTCCATGCGAGCCAAAGCGGCCAGCGCGTCCAATGCGATGTAGATATGTGACCACGTCTGTGGGTAATTCCAGGTTGATGACAAGATTGGCGTTCTCCGAATCGATTCCACGCGCCATAAGATCTGTGGCCACCAATATGCGTGTCTTGAAATCGCGGAATTTCTTAAACGTTTCTAGTCGGGTCTTTTGATCTTGAGCACCGGAGATCAACTCACAGGGCCAGCCCTCCTTCTCCAGGTAGTTCTTATAGGATTCTGCCCGCGATTGCGATCCAGTAAAAAGCAAGCACTGTTTGAAGGGAATTTTACCAAAGATCTTTCGCAGTGCGTCCAACTTTCGATTCATCTCGAGGATGCTGGTCTTTTGTTCGGGAATTTCATAGACAAACTGCTTAATACCCACCAGGACGGTAGCACGGTTATCTGTGGAGATTAGGAGTGGGTTCTTCATGAGTTTAGCTAGCTCCTTATCGAGGTCGTTGCAGAATGTAGCGCTGCAGGCGATTGTTTGCTTCCGTGACGGAAGATTCTGACGAATGGATGATAAATCCGTGCGAAAAGATTGTGTATACATTTTGTCGGCTTCATCAATTACGAGGAAGCGTATTTTCGAAGTATTTAGGATTTCATTCTGTATTAGGTGCAAAACACGGCCAGGAGTACCGACAATCGCCTTGGCCCCTTGAAGATTCTTTCTATCGTCGGCCACTTCCATGCCGCCGATGACACTTATGGCACGAAAACCTAAAGAAAAAAATTAATTTTCCAAAAACAAATTTGACATGCATTGTTTACTAACCATGACAGAATTTTCCGATTTGATTAAGCACATATTCCGTTTGTACGGCAATTTCACGTGTAGGAACAAGAACCAACGATTGCGGTTCACGTACATCACTTTGGTAGGCGTCGAGCAGAATTGTGCAAAATATTAGAGTTTTGCCGGTGCCAGACTTTGATTGCACAAGCAGATCTGCCAAAAAAGAAAATATTTGCAAAACGCTTCAATGCCTATTGCATAATCCATACCTATTCCCGATTTGCCGACCGGTATGGCAGACGCCTGGATTACGGTTGGGTAAACAAATCCCGCTGCTTCGAGACCCTTGCGAATGGGTTCTGCGAGAAGCATTTTGCTAAAAGGTGAGACACTTTTCAAGCGTACATCTTCTGTTCGCTCTTTGGCGTCAATTTTATGCGCCACAGACTCCATTGCACGTTGGCTGCGATTAATTCGTATTTTTTCGTCTTAATTATTATTTATTTAGCAAAAATTCGGCGTCGTAAATAATTCGCAATAAGAGAAATGCAACTTTAAGAAAATGCGACTGATAATTTTGACAATAAGCCAGCGGAACGTTTGGAAATGGAAAACAGTCCTATTAGAATCTACAGGGTGACAGGAAAATGAAATACGTTTAAAAACAAATACGTTTTAAACAAAGTGTGAAATGCGTTAACAAATATTTGTCATATTAGTTTGTTGGTGGCTTTAATAAAGTTAATTTAAATAAAGTGTATTAATTATTATGTTTATATTTGCATTTTAGAGAATGCATAATTCAGAAAACAGGAAGACTGCTCTAAGATTGCAATTTCTATTAAAATAAAAACTTAGTATTACATTCGTAAATACACTTTTTACATTAGCTTATTTCATACTGTTTTTTTTATTAAAAATTATGTACTAACTTCTTTAACTATCAAATATAAGAAACAATTTGCCGCTGCACCTGATATTTCAATACAAAAATCAACGAACTGTCAAAATCTATAGCAACCTACCGGTGCGAAATTCGACCGCCAATACAAGTCGTTCGGATAAATAAATAATCCCATTAATTTCTATCACACCGCATTTAATATATGATATTTGCAAAATAAGTGTCATAGCATAGTTTGCGAAATATTTACAAGGTTTAGAGAAAGATTTTTAAGCCAATAATTTCTATAGCAGTAATACGATTTATGGAAGAAACTTCATATAAATAAACATGAACACTATTTCACTTTTGAACAAAAATAAGTACCTATTTAATAATATTTTGCAAAGCACTGAACCGAATTAAATTTTTCCGGGAGGAACGAATAAAATATATTTAATCTATTTAATTTTAGTAAATTTAATGAACTAATTTCCCATTTAGAGGTGTAACAAGGTTTCTTGCAAGTGACTTTCGTCAACTCGTTACTGAGGGAACTTGACCGGACGATGTTAGAAGACTTTTGCTGCCAATAAACTAATTTTCACAGGAAGGTAGACATACATAAGTAATAGGTCTGTAGGAATTTTCGTAGGAATTGTAAAGACTGTCAAATTGCTGTGGTGTGGATAAATTATCTTACGAAGATAGAAACATACGAAAAACGCTTTTGTTGTAAGAAGTAGTAAAAATTAAAATATGGCAGTCATCTTTTGTATGTATACAGTGAACCCCCGGTAGTCCGGACCCTGTCTCATCCGTCACCCCCGGCAATCCGACGTGCCTATTACTATTGAATATTTTTTTGACAATCTTCGCTAATGTATATAACACATGATTAAACAAGTAAAAACTTGTATGCCCCACCACTATTGTACTCGACGCGTAATTTGTCGGATTACAAGATACACTTTTGTAAAAAATTCCGGACTTTAGGAGGTCTTAGGGTGTACTCTATGATCGGACAAATTCGATAGTTCGACACTGCCGTTTGTCGGATTACCGGGTGTTCACTGTATTGTAGTTGTAGCTGGTCAACTGGCCACGTTTTGACAGTTTAACCATTCTTACTACAAGAAATTTGTTGTATAAAAAATTGTAAGTTTCTCAATGGAAGGGTAACATATTGCGCTCTTGATGTCACTCTTTTTTTTTACGAATTTTTCAAGTTAGGGAATGGCATTGAGTAAAATTTCGTAAAACCTAAAAAACATCAACAAACCTAATATAAAAAAACCTGTAGCTATAAATAATAATCCGTATTTTTGTCGACTTCAGATGATTTTGTTTTTCTATAGCTTCGGATACAGTTAAAAACTAGGACGAAGATGAGATACAACTACGCGAATTGAATTGCTAAATCGAATGGTTTAAACTGTTCCTATTAATAAAAATCCCTTAACTCACCTCTAACTCACGAGCTAACTAAGCGATGGAATAAGACTTAACTCACGAGTTAAAATTCTGACGTTCAGTAATATAATTTGCATAAATCTATTACTTTTGTATTGAAAGAGAAGTGAGAAATTTCTGTAGGAATAACAAAAAAAAAAGTTTTTTGTTTCCCTGCTAAACCATCGTTAAACTACAGTTGGAAAACGTCAGTTAGTCTCAAATTTGTTTTATTAACAACATTAATACGGGTGTTGAAGATCTACCAATTTGAGTAGGCCATATTATGACGAAATAAAACACAATAATCACAATTAAATATATCAATATATTTTTATATAATGTAATTTTATAGTTTATATTTATCTTCTTTTTATGTATTTTAAATAATTTCTTTAATTTCTTTTTCGATTTCACAAATAAATTGATATGGTGTTTTTTTTACAGTTTTTAGATGCGATAGCGCGGTAATAAAACTATACAAAATACCAGCATAACTATCATTTTAGTAATTATATTTTCATTTTTTGTTTGTTTGTATAATATTGTATGTTTTTAAATATTTTACTTTAACAGATCCAGTATTGTTACAAATAAATAAATATTACATTTTGTTTTGTATATTATTGTATTTAATATAACTTATTACATTTTAAATAAATAAATTATATTCTTTTATTACTAATATAATGCAAAGAAAAAAAAATTAATAAGATAAAATTATATATTAAATTTTCCACGTTTTCATTCTCAAGAATTATTTATTGAAATTCTTAAATTCCTAATGTAAGTTTTGGTGTTTTTTCTTATTTTCTAAATACATACTTGAAGTTTATAACAGTTCAGTATCAAGGACTTTGTCCATTAATAAAGCATATATAAAGTTTAAGCAGTTACGACATGTCTTAACTTTTTTAGACTGATGTTTTGGAGTAATCTTGAGAGAACAGTTTTCGAAATTTTTAAGTCTATATGATGTCATCAAACTATATGAAATTTGAACAGTTGATTAGGAATATATTCTCAAAAGCAGTGAAATAAAAGTTGTGTTCTTAAAAAAGTCTGAATATAAACCTTACAACAGGGTCTATATTGCATATAATATATGAAGTATTGAAAAGTGATGAGACTTTAGAGATTTTTTTTTCTATTTTCAATGTGGAACATTAGTTCAAGGAACATAAGGCATAAGATAAGAAGTATGGGCTATATTAAAACCTTTTCAAATCTGAATTAGCCGGAGGACAAACGCGGACCGATATTTCCAATACATTTGTTCATAAAAAAATAGAAAGCTTATAGGAAAGCTTGTGTGTATAGAAAAGGTAGTAAAAATGTAAAGCAAAATAAAAACTTATGTTATTAGAAACCTTTAGAGCACAACAAACATCCATCCATTAAAATTTTGCACAACCATTTATTCATGTTATTTTTCTCTTAAGTACCAATTTCTCTGATATTATTTTTTATGTAATAGTAAATCACTACCTTTACCCTTTATAACGGCTTTTCGTAGAAAGTGTTTTTGTTTTTTTATTTCAATAGTAAATATTTATTTAGTTATATTTATATAAAACAAATTTAAATAGAGAATCCATTTTTTTTGACTAATTTATCACAACTATAATATGTTTATTTTTAATTAATTTTAATTATTACTGTACTGAAGTAATTTTTTGTTATTTTAACATACAACCCTATTACGATTGTCAATTGACAGCGTGTCTGATGGACTATTTTTATATTCTGCTATTGTGAATGATTCATTTTGATTGCAAATTTTTACCACAATCAAAACAGTTCGTTCACAATAGAAACAATTTAAAAAAATTTATAGTCCATTACCAGCAAACCAATTAACAATTTTGGATTGACAATCGTAACTATATGACTTTAAATTTATTTTATTTTATTTTATGTTAATATGTGCTGCTACAGAAGTAATTGAGTTTGAACTCAAAGCGTAATATTTTCCAATAGAAAAATGTTCAAGTTATGCAATTACTTGAGTTGTTATTTAAACGTACTTCACTTTCAATTAATTTTGTAGATTGTCTTAAGGGATGCATAGCTTTGTGCAAGGTATTGACTTTATTTCTTATTGATTTTTAACAGTAAAAACAGCATTATAATATCGTATTTTATAAATACATTTATATAAACATTATTTTGTGAAAACTAAAATTAAAATATAAATAATTTACTTTTTTACTATTCTCTATTCTATAACGTTTATTATGTTAAATTTTCTACATTTACGCATATATTTTGGGAATATTAAATATATATTTCTATTTTTACTTTAATTAATTGTCTTTAATTTCTTTGAGAAATGTTTCGATTGAAACCATAAAAAGAAAGTTCAGCATTTAGAGTGGTTTCTTCATTATTTTGAATTAGCTGTAGATGGTTTTTATTTTTTTTTTCAAATATTTAAGAACTTTAATAGCTATCTAGTTTGAAGTAAGAAAAAAACAGATTATTTTAACTATGGTATAGAGAGTAAATAGATGTTTTTCTTAAAGTTAAGATATATTTATATATACGTGTTTTGTTTTATTAAATTCGAATAAAATTTATTCAGTCATCCCAAACGGTATCCCTAATTTATGTGCATAGATTTTGTTACATATTTTTTTTTTATTTAGCGTATTAAAATTTATGTTACTATATTAGATCTTTTGTTTGCTAAGTTTTATTTTTAGATAAAAAGTAAAATTTGTTTCATCCTTAATTTGTTTTCTCACTTTCGTTTGGTAGATTGTCAATTTTGTTTTTAAATTTTAACACTTAACAGAAATGCGGAGAAGATAATTAATGCGTTTATTATTTTATTAATATACTATGTAGAAGTATTTACACCTAAGCCAAAAATCCTTTTTTGTGGCTCCAATTTTGAAATGCACCTTACAAATGCGCATTTAACCAAAAGCTTGCAATTCATTTTGAATAAAAAACAGATTTGTATGAAGTACATAAATGTAATTTCAAATGTCAATTTAGTCGATATAGTTATTGCGACCCTAAAAAAAAATAAGTTATTTGGAAATCGTTCTTAACTCAGGAAGGTATTGGTATTTATTTTATGCGTTTTAGACCATACTATACAAAATCTTTTCATTTTTTCTATATGGTAGTATTGGATGAAATAGTAAATTTATTTGAAATCTTTGATCGTTAATTAGAAATTGGTATTTATTTTTTATAAGACCGATCTTCGGTTTTTAAATAAAATACTTTCAACATTTTCGTATAATTAATCAGACTGAAAACATTAATTACGTGTTTATCCCAAAACTCGGGATGCACATTAGACGTGATTAATAAACACACCCTAGATCAGTACAGAAAAGAACTGATGCATGCATATTGTTAGATCAAGTTATCGCAATCGCTTTGCGAACTCTACTATGATAATTTTATTATAAATATTGACTATAAGTTATCTATGTTGCGTAAGAGTTTAGATGTTAGTCCAGACTTTTTGATTTTAGGGTGAGATAAACTGATATAAAGAAAATAAACTTTTGAGAATTTTACATGTTTTCAGTGTGTAGAGTAGTATTAAAGTACTAAAAGTAATAGAATAGTAAAAAATTTAAAATATATTTGAGAATTATAAACCAATAAACCATACTGCCATAAGCATTGCGCTGTCAATGTTTGGTCTGGTGAAGACTTAATCTCAATTTGAAATATTTTCAACCTTAAAAACTTGTGTGGATCATAGTACCTTGGTACAGAAAATATTGAAACAAACTGAGCAGGACAAGTTCATGCAATAAAAATAATGACAGGCTACAATCCGCAACGGTGACAAACAATAACATAATAATTTGTTTTCAGTTGACCTGTGAATAACTACAATTCAACAGGCAAATTTATACAGTATTACAAGTGATTATAAACATTTTTGCATGTCAAAACCTACACCTGTATTTTATGCATTTTAATGTACCTGTTTTACTTTTTTTGTGAAAATAAAAACTTTTCAATTTAAACAATTTCAATATTTTTATGACGGAAAAACATAATCGTTCAAAATAGAAGAATTGATCAAAGTCGTTAGAAAAGTTTTTAAGAAAACGAATTTAATTTAAATTTAAGAAAATCGTTATAACAAAAAAAAAATTATTTCAAACGTTGATTCGTTCAACTCAACATCATAAAACAAAGTAAAACTTTTCGAATTCTCTTTATTAGTCTTGGAAATATTGGCGGTTATATACACTACCGTTACTAGAATTTTAAGCAAAAACCAATGTACGTTGTATGTAGTATTTTCGGCCCCATCCCAAGTATCCAAAGCACAAAAAAAAAAGATACAAAAATTCTTGCCACCATTTTTGAGAAAATTAGTAAAAAGATATTTTCACAAAAAAAATATACAGTTTTAGTTCGAAATTTCCGCACAATCGTTATATTTCTCTCTTATTGTTAGTATACTAATGTGTACGGGAAACTTAAAAATAAAGTGAAGCAAAAATAATAATTTTTTTTATATCTGAGCGAGTGTCCCTTTTTTGTTGATTTAAGAGCGGTGCTTGTCAAATACACTCATAGAGTTATTATTTTATGTATTACAGGTTTATTGTTTATTATAGACTGAGCATAGACTGTAACTGTAGAATTGTAAATTGTAACTTGTAATTTGTTGAAACAGGTCCCTGGTTGTCTCGCTTTGACAGATTATGTATGTCCATCGAGTTCTTATGTGTTTAGCCGAAATGTGTTTGTTCCGCTTCAGATCGTAAATAAATTTAAGTCGATCGCAACGCCGAAGTAGACCTACTTACTGCGGTAGTCACGCATTTGACTGTTTGGCATTTCATTTAGTTGTGTACTTTATCGTCTTGATAAACACACTTTAAAGCCAATTGAACATTATTAGTGCATGCATATTCTCTATTTTTGGAAAAAACGAGTTTATTTCTGTGCTGAGGTTTTGATTTTTATATTATTTTTATGGTTAAGTAAATTAAAGTATTACGTCGTAATTGTTAAATTTAACATTAAATTGTGCATAAAAATATCAATACGAAAATATGTCAGACTAACGCAAACAGAACTTGTGATTCATTATAATGTATGACAGTCTCTCAACGCGAGTACGCTTTAAAGCGGCATTTGGTTTAAAAAACTTTTTGTATGCGCGCGAACTTTAGTATGTAGCT
Organism: Ferdinandea cuprea; assembly: GCA_963576555.1. Lineage (NCBI taxonomy): Eukaryota > Metazoa > Arthropoda > Insecta > Diptera > Syrphidae > Ferdinandea > Ferdinandea cuprea. Next base: position 25,331,722 of record OY754960.1, read on the forward strand.
TTTATTCAGCATTATCCCTTTTGCAAAAATTTCTTACACTCTTTGCTGTCATGATGATTATGAACTCAAATGTAAAAGAATAACCCCGCCTGCTTATCAACTGCATACAAAAGAAAAATATTTGTGTTGTTTCTGGCGCTCCTCACATAAATGAACCAATTATATGAGATCCTGTCTCTTATTGATCCCACAGACTCTTTGGGTTTAAACACGGGAACGAGTATTCCGAATTCAAAGAAATCGCGGCGGGAGTTTCACAAGGAAGCTTTCTTGGACCGATTTTATTTCTTTCATACACCCGTGATATACCGCTAGAAGATGATACTATGGTAGCAACGTTCACCGATGATACGGCCATTTTAGCCGTAGACGATTCGATTCAGTCCGGGACATAAAAGCTTGAATGAGCTATCGACGAAATATGCGCTTCGACGAAAACTTGGCGTATTGATCTCAATGAGACAAAATCCACGCACGTACATTTTTATTTGCTCTGTACAAATTTCGTACGTAAATGAGGATAAATAATTGGCAATGACATTATATGCAAAATGGAAATCGCAAGTTAAGAAGAAACGCGAGGAGCACGTTATAAGATTTAACCAAATGCATTGGATGATTTGAAAATTCTCTAAGCTCAGCATGCAAAACAAGCAAGTGCTAAAACCTTTTTGGACGTATGGTATACAACTTTGGGGTTGCACTAAACCCAGTAATGTTAGTTAACATTTTATAAACTTTCCAAAATATAGATCTTAAAGAAATCGTTAATGCTCCGTGGTATATCCGAAACGCTAGGTACTGTGGACGACGAAATACGAAATTTCGCGCGTAAACAACACACTCGTGCTCGTGTTTTTCGTGGCATTGCAATGACGCTGTATTACAAATTTTAGATCAGAGAAATCTTGTGCGCCTGTAGTATGAATATTTTTGATGGGAGGTGTATGAGCACGCGCGGCCGGTCCTCATAGTGTCTCATGGAACATTTTGCATCCAACCTCGGGAAAAAAAACATAAATGAACCTGACCTTACAAAAAAGAATATATGTAAAATTTGTTTTTAAGTTAACGAATAATTTTAGCGCGGTATTTTTAACTATCAACTTACAGGATTTAAGAAATATCTATATTATCTTCAATTAAAAATTAGTTAGAAAGCCGAAAAACTGTTACTTTTGCTTAAATCAAAACCGAATATAATATTCCACAACAATTTACTTCTCATTAAACTCAAAATTGATTGTGAAATTGCAAATTTTTCTATATACGCACATACATTTCTGTGTTATAGTGTTATATGCTTATATCTTTTTTTATTTTGTTTTCTTTTTCAAATAAAGTCTTTACCTTAGTATAGTATTGAGTGTGCATTCCGATATTTATTAGTATCTAAAGTTAATCATTTACGACACTATCTACTGAAAGTGTAACAAATATTATTTGGGATACCCTTTTGTTCTAATTTGTATGAAATGCAACTTAAAAAAAATTATAAAAATATTAAATCTCTGTTTAATTTGTACTTAAAATATAGTTTATTCATATGTTAGTAGCATTGTTTAACAATTTCAAATATATAGTTTTATTGTAATAAAATATGTACACAAAAATAAAATGTTTTCAAAAATATATAAAAAAAAACAATGTTTAACCCTCTCCAGTAACTTATAATAATTTATGTTAGACTTTTAAAAGTTTCTTTCTACTTAGTAAACAGGAATCTGTTGTATGTGTTGTTGCACACCACAATTACCAAGCACAACACATTTATCATAGTTATTACGTTCATTTGAATTCGATAGCAGCGCCAAAGGTGGTGTGATCGGTCAAGGAGAATTATCTGAATCGGATCCCCCGAATGAATGCATTGGAAATAGGGGATACCAACCGCCAATATGTTGAGCTAAATTTATTTTATCCAAATTTACCTCTGTTCCACCGAGTCCTTGGTTGTGTTCAAAACCGACACAACGTTGCCAGACCATGATGACTATGTTGCGACCAAAAACATCGGAACTCTAAAAAAAAAAAAAAAACAATTATTGTATTAACTCATAAGGATAGAATTATGACATGGTTTAACCTGATATTTAATAGTTTGCTTGTAAATGGGCTCAGCCGAATGTCGAACGACTCTCGTCTTCTTCTTGTGGCGCAACCTTTCACCATCCTTAATGTAACATTTTACATAGGTATCTGGGGGAGTTTCACAATCCACTGGAACAATATTTCGAGCGCAGATAACCTAAAGAAAATTTTGACTAAGATATATTTCTTATATAAATATATTCCCGTACGACTTACCTCAACTTCAACAGTTCCTTTGATCTTTAAAAAGCCCATTTTCAATTCGCCATACCGTCCGGAGGTCAATCGATATCCCTTTGGGTGTATTTGTCCTGGTCCCAATTTTAAGTACGGCTCTGTTTTACTATTGCCCACCGACTTTAGCAGTGCAGTCTTATCTGGACCAATTTTATTCATATTCGAAACAGATGAAGCCTGCTTGAGGATGGATAGTGCATGCTTGGGTGTATGCTGTGGCATTATGCCACCCGACCCCTTCCATCGGGGTGCGATCTTTTTGCTCTCTTCATCGGACGGGGGACTTGTTGCATTCGTACCAATGCCAATGGGTAATATCTCTGGTATCTCCATTACGCTATCCTTACGACCTCGACTGGCTCCTGTGAGTGGTTTGAATAATGGATTTGGATGGGTTGGGTGTTACGGTATAGAACAGTCACAGTCATGAAATTCGAAAGATACACACCAAAAACGAGAAAATACATTAAAGTGGGTGGAACTCGCACTTTGACACGTAAGTAGGCACAATTGGCAGCAAAATGTAAACGCAGGGATAACACTTGTTGCTTTTTAAGTGGCAATTTCATCCCTGTACAACAGAAAATGTACAAAAAAAAAAGAACAAAAGTACCACTCTTACTGAATGGAAACGACACCAACAAAAAAACATAAAAAGTGAAAAGTAGAGGAATAGATAACAGTAACACTCGAAGCACAATTCAATGAAAGATACACATAGGAAGCGCTGATAGACAATGTTTGTCGTAAAGGATCTGCTGATTCATTCACTTTTGGCACCATCCCCATGCCATCCCAGCACAGGCAGTACACACACATGTACAGAATAAACACTGCCAATTTTTTGAATTGGCAATGTCGCTTACCCTGGTTCTATTGTGTAGGTGGCCGGGCTTAGAGTGGAAACGATGAAGCGTAGGTGATAGTGGAGAATATTTATTGAGCGGAAATAAAGGATTTAATGAGAAAAAAAATATCTACATGCACCAGAGGGAAGGCTTGTTTCTGAAAAAGGATTTGGATTCATATTCACATCGCATTGCTTTGCAATTTTGCATTTATGGAAAATTTGTTTGCTCAGCAAGGATGGGCACTGCTACTAGGAATACAGGATTCGCTTTTAATTAAATTTGTAAAATTGGGTTTCATATTTGTATGGAAATTTGTTAAATTCCTAAAAAGGAAATGTTTGATTTGGTTTAATTGGTTTTAATGATTAGAGGTGCGTGCGAGCTTCAAAGGAAATTATATTACTGATGGTTTGTGTAGTTTAATTAAATACTGAATACGTTATGGACGTTTAGATGGGAAAAGCTATTTCCTCCATACTTTTAAGGTACTATCCCTGTGCTATCATTGTCTTCATAACTCGCGATGTAGTGATTCGTATTGATGCCGTCGAACTTTTACGGCCCAGTGACTAGTGTTTTAGACTATTTCCAATTCAAGTCCACCGACTCCTGGTTCCACATAATTGATTTTTAATCTCATTTATTACTATCATCTCTTGTCAAAAATATTGCTATGTTTTGGGCCATGAATATGAGGCCAAAAATTGGTATTATTATATTGATTGCATTTTTTTAACTTTCTCAATTATTCCCATTAAGTGGTCAAGAGGTTCATGAGAATACAAGCATTCGGTGCGGTAGTGACTGCTGGCTGCATAGAACTTCAAAACAGCCCCTGTGAAAAGTCGTAGATGGCAGACGAAAGAAGAGGAGGATGGCATTCTTACTAAAACACTTCCTCCTGTTTCCTGCAGCAGGGGAGAAAATGTAATGATGGCTTTCACAGCTCCAGTAGTATTGTAAAGAAGAGCGGTTTTCTGGCAAGCTTACTAGTGAAGTTCACACATTCTTTTAGTTGCCGTACACAAATCTAACCAAGATGAAGGTGACGGTCAAAATCAGAATTTTCGCTCGGATTTAACCATTAATTGACCAAAGGCAGAACTCACATTATCGAAGCAAGTTGCTGGCTCTTTCTGTCATTCTATGCGGTAGAATTTGCAGAATTTGTGGAATGTTCAAAAATGAAAACCGCTAGCACAGAAAGTTTCTTCCATCTCCTCGACAAAACTTACGAGCAATGTCCGAAGTAAAATAAATAAATATAATGCGTAAACGGCTCATACAGGGCCCAAAGCCTAGTTTCTCCAACCACTGTGTGTGCGAAGATATATTTTTTTAACACGATTGGAAGGGACCTACACTTTAATTCCGATTCCGAACGGCAATTAATTTTTGAGAAGCTTCTCATGACAGTTCTTATTCTTGGATGTTCAGACATTCGCAAAATGTGGGGCAGCGAATAAAAACTCAGGTGGTACAGGTTGGGATATGAACCAGCGACCTCTCGCTTAGTGGTCTAACGCACTTAACCACTAAGCCACTGCACCCACAAAGTACAAATTTTTAAAATTGTATGACGTTTAAATCTTCCCATCTACCAACACTAACACAATAGGAAAGGAGAATATCTTCGGAATCAGAATCAAAAAGCCTAGCCTACACGAGTCCATGATTCTAGGAATCGGACTCGTACGTCTGACTGGACTTAACGCATCTTTCGAAAGCCGTTCACCTGCTTGATCATGTTACGTTCGAATTAAGGCACTCCTCAAGCATTTAAAAAGAAGCCAGAGAAACTGGGAGGATATTTAATGTTGAACGGTTGCAATTGCAACAACCGAGATCGAGAAGTATTTCGCAGCCAGCATCAGGAGCTGATGACAAGTAACATAGATGCATAAAAGTAACAAATTAAATATTATTACTGTTGAGCCGAACAATTTAAAGCACTCTTTCTGACTTTGTATCAAACATACACCAACTCATTACATTATTTATTCAGAAAAAAGTATGTTAAATGAATAGAACCCTCTAAACAATCTAAAACCATTTGTCAGCGAACGGATTGGACCTTGTCAATACGGTTTTAGGCACATCAAGTGAAGGGGCAAGATTTTTACACAACGGAAGATCCTGGATAAAATTTGATCGATGCCCACCACCTTTTTACCAATTTAAAGTCGATTTATGACAGCGTCTATAAATATGAGCTATACAGAGCCATGTCTAGTTTTGGCATCCCTGCCAAGCTCATCAGTTTGTGTACGATGACGATGGAGAAAGCTAGCTAAGAACCCTCTAAATAATCTAAAACCATTTGTCAACGATCGGATTGGACCTTGTCAATACGGTTTTAGGCACATCAAGTGAAGGGGCAAGATTTTTACACAACGGAAGATCCTGGATAAAATTTGATCGATGCCCACCACCTTTTTACCAATTTAAAGTCGATTTATGACAGCGTCTATAGATATGAGCTATACAGAGCCATGTCTAGTTTTGGCATCCCTGCCAAGCTCATCAGTTTGTGTACGATGATGATGGAGAAAGCTAGCTAAGAACCCTCTAAACAATCTAAAACCATTTGTCAACGATCGGTTTGGACCTTGTCAATACGGTTTTAGGCACATCAAGTGAAGGGGCAAGATTTTTACACAACGGAAGATCCTGGATAAAATTTGATCGATGCCCACCACCTTTTTACCAATTTAAAGTCGATTTATGACAGCGTCTATAGATATGAGCTATACAGAGCCATGTCTAGTTTTGGCATCCCTGCCAAGCTCATCAGTTTGTGTACGATGACGATGGAGAAAGCCAGCTTCTCCATTAACGTCGGTAACGATTAGGTCAACTGTTAAGTACTAATTTTAACCGAAGCAGTTTTCGGGGTTTTCCATCATAACACCTTTATAAGGACATTATTGTATGTTGTTGGGCGCTAGCATATTACTCGTAAGAAAGCGTCTCATTATTGCTGTCAGTAATTACTTGTGGTTCTAAGTTTGTTGGAAATGGAAAATCTTCATAAAAAGATAAATTTTATTTAAAAATGCAACTTTGGTTGTGTAGAATTAAATGAACTACACTAACTGTGTAAGTCAAATACAGCCGATGTAGCAGATTCGTTTATCAATGTGTATATCAAAAAACAAGAACATACGAGTGTTGCCGTTCACAGTTAGTTGATTGCAATGTGGCATAGCTTCACACAGTGTTTAATTTTATCGTCCTTTATGTAGCTCAACGTGTTTAGATAAAATCAGGCACTAATAGTTATGGGCGTACCGATGTGGTTGGCACGAACCCACCAATTTTAAAGTGATTTTCAAATGAAATAGACTTCTAAATCAACCCTATCTTTTCGCAGGATCTTTCGAAACAATTTAAGGCCAAATTTCATTGCCTGCCTCTGCTGAACGACGACCGGCCAGTGAAATAAAGTGCAATTAATTTAAAATATAGCTTCGTAGGCTTGATAAAGACTACCCCAAGAACAAGTCTATAATATGCTGAATTGTTTATGGCTATAAGCTACCACTTAATTGCCAGCTATTCACTGCGAAGTGGTACTAACTATCGAGTCAGGGAAGGATATAAAAACAACACTCATTCTCTTAGAAGCAAAACTTTTCAATACTTATTCTTAGCACGCAACGCCAACGTCTCTGCTGTGAATAGCGTGTGGGAAATATTTTACCCTCTAATATTAAATATCCGGTACATTGTCGCCGACAGGGAGTAATTAATCGAACGCGGTTAAAGGAGCAACCCGAGTCCTTTTAACAGTCCACTATTTTATTAAGTACACGTCATACGCATTCCAATCGAACTTTCATCCAATGAGATAGAAAACTATAAGTGAAGTAAGTCCTCTATCCAGTTTTAGTACAAAGTTGAAATGAGAAACCAAAACAAACTTACTTTACGCACAAATTATTGTTGGCACTCTAATTTAGCGACAAATATCTTTGACAGTACGTGATTCGACATCCAAATCAAAGATACTCTCAACTTGAAGGATAAAAATAGAAATAGGATAACATTTACAGGAAGAAAATGTTCCTTTTTCTCATTTATATTATCACGTAGAATCTATTAGAAGGACAAGACGAGGGGTAGAGAAACGTAGTTGTGAAAAAGTTCATCCTTCCACTTTTTACATGAAGATGAAAATCAGTTGGCACAGCAGCAAAAGTACACTTTGTGTAATCACAGCATCAGTTGGTGGCTGAGCTAAGAGTGTGTGTACGATAAGAGTCCTTATGTGATGGAGCTCTCTGTCTTTTAATTGTCTCGTTTTAGTAGAATGACAAGGGCACATGAATCACATTGCGAAGTGGGATAAGGAATTAGAAAAAAAATGTGTATCCTGTTGAGAAGTTCAAGTATTTCGAACTTAGAAATTGCAAAGTTTTTTGTTTGCTGTTTTTTGCATAACACTTAACTTTCAAGTTGTCTTTAATTAAATTGGTGGATAACTAGTTGCTCGTAATATAGAATTAAGAGTCAATAGAAGTTTAGGGAAATTTTGTTTACCATGGTTCGAATGATCATGTGTTAATTAAAACCTTTAAAAAAGGTTTTCATACTGCTTTAAAAAAGAAATATGTTCCACTACTGACATACTGACATATTACAACATAAAAAGAGTATAAAAAAGAGTTTTTTTAGAGGTATAGGACTTCGATTTGAAACAAAACACAAGAAAATCGTTTTAATGTCCCTCAATTTGGCTTTATTGGAAGGATAATTTTATGTCATTGATTTTTAAATATGATTTCGGGCATGTGGCCGCCGCGGCTGGCTCGAATAAAGCCACGAATGTTGGGTTCCAAGTCCCCTAACGTTCCTTGTTTGTTGGCGTAGGCGGGCGATTTCACATATCCCCAAAGAAAATAATCCAATGGTGTCAAATTGGCAGGTCCATTCCGCGAAATTATGCGCGCATCGAATGTCTCCTTCAATAAATCGATTGTGACGTGCGCTGTGTGGCATGTAGCGCCGTCTTGTTGGAACCACATCTCATCCACATTCATGCCATCCAATTCGGGAACAAAATTGTCGGTTATCATGGCTCTATACCGGTCTCCATTAAAGGTAACTGACTCTCCAGCATCATTTCGGAAGAAGTATGGCTCAATGACTCCACCAGCTCATAGAGCACACCAAACAGTCAGTTTTTGTATATGTAATGGTGTTTCAAGGGTCTCATATGGATTCTCTTCGCTCCAAATGCCTCATCATTGAACAAAATTTTGCGATGAAAATCAGCATCGATATCAATCTCATTTTGGCCCATACACCAAAATCACGACGCATTGCATGGTCTCGCGGCTTTAATTCTTGTACAAGCTGGATCCTGTAAGGTCGTAAGAAGAGATCTTTGCGCAAAATCTTCCATAAAGTTGATGGACAAAGCTCCAACTGCTGTGCACAGTGGCGAATCGATTCATTCGGGTCCTCTTCAACACTTTGCTCTACAGCGCCAATTGTTTGTTCGGTATTATCGCATAGAGTAAACGTAGTGCGAAAACGATTCATGGTTAACCGAATTAATTGCCCTGATGGACGATTATGTCGACCTTAAAATGAACGGAGCTTGCGGTTGCATGATTTGCAAGCGTTGTTCATTTGTCAACCTGTTCGTGATGAAATGGCAAACCAAACTGAACATAAATGACATTAGAGTTGTTAGATTTGACCACAAAATGTCAGTTTTATCTCTATTCGAAAAACCAACCTCTAAAAAAAACAACTTTGTATGTTAGCTTAGGTTTAGCTTAACCTAGGATCTTGTGCTGGGACGAGATAATAATATCGCTGCAACGCCACCCAAAAAGGCGACTAACAGCTAGGTTTCAGAAATCGAGTGAAATCATTTTCAGTGTTCTATATTTCGAACTTCGAATTTTTGAATTACATCTGTCATTTGGGACATTTTTAAAACTGTTTTTATTTTGGGAAATTGTTTGCCTGGTAAATAATTTTGTTGGTCTGGCGTTTTAAAGAATAATTATTTATCAAAAATGTTGACAAAAGTGCTTACGATTTTGGAAAATCTAATTTGTTTATTACATCCACTTGCGTCCTTCTGTGGTGGACCATAACTGTTCATATTTTTTCTCAAATTTTCACAAAATTCTGTGACACTCAATATCTTTTTCTAAAACCTCTTAGAACTTAGAAGATCTTTATGTCGTTTTCGTTAGATTCCTCAGACTTGTTTAAAATTTAATTTCTTACTCTGTTTTCACCATTTCACACCGAATGTCACAGATCGAATTGTGGAACACAACAATTTTAATTGGTTTCGATTTCGAAAAATTTGAAATCGAAATGATTAAAGTGAAATGTAGAACACACAAATTCATTTTCGATTGATTTCGATTTCATTTCGAGTGAAAGTCAAATGTGGAACCTAGCTGCAAAAGCAAGAACTCCTATCGAGGCCTTTTTTGATCATTCAAGTGAGTCACAAATGTAACAACGCTAACTTTTGATTTAAGAGATCCGAAAATGAGAGCCCTGCGGAGATTTTGGACCAGTACAAATGTAGAAAAAGTGGGAAAATTATGGTCACTTATTCCATCGTCGTAAATGGGGTAGATAGAACGGCTGCACAGTGTTCAAGAATCCGGCAGAGATACAGCTCACACAAAAGCTATGTATTAGTTCTTTGCAACTTTCGTATATTTATTCATTTCTTGTTTTTGAATGATTGAAAACTATTAAGATAGACTTCGTTCAATGCCTTAGTAAGGAAACGTCAGAGCTGACATTGTTTCCTATTTATCTGTGCACGCCTTAGGAGGTAAAGTGTCTTATCCTGAAAAACCTATACTCATACGGAACCTGTTAAAAATTTAAGAAATATTAAAGTAGAGCTCAAAGATAGAGCATGTACAATTAATTAATAAAGTCGGACATTAGTGTCTTAGGAACTGTGTCTTTAGGATTGTAAAAATATAAAAATGAGGCGTAAACGGCCCAGCATATCGAAAGCATATCTTCTCCAATCATTGTGGGTGCAAAGATATATTTTTTTATACGAATGGAAAGAACATACAGATTAGTGCCGTAGTTCAACGCACTTAAGCAATAAGCCACTGCACTTATACTATTGTCGGGAATTCCAAACTGACCTCTCGGCCAGTATGGCAACCAGCCTAGCGACATCTACGTTCGGCTTTTAGAAGATCTACCTCAAAAACTGATCTCAATCAACCTTTATTTCTCAATCGAAAAAAATGTATACCACGTCAAGTTGATTGAAAACGACAAATTACTGTGACAAATTAGACTCGTCAAACCCTAACATTCTCATTCCCATTTTCTGTGACATTCTCATATATTTTCATATTAATAATTGTGAGAATTTGCACCTGCAAAAGAAGTCTTCTGTAAAAACTTTTTACTTCGTAAAGTAACTTTGCAAAAATAAAACCTATTCTAAAGTAGATATTAACTTGTAGCAAAAGAGAAACACTTTGTGAGCTGCCGTAACTTTTATTATTCAGCAAAGTACAGAAGAAGAAAATACACTGAATTGCTGATTATCTGCTGAAAATAGCACATTTTTCTTTCCTTCTAAAGCAAGGCACACATTTTCCAGTTCTCAGCTCGTTAATACCTTTCTTATCATTAAATAAAAGTCTTGATGTATTTTTTTTTTCTGTCCCATCATCAGATTTTAAATTCACCTAAAACATCATTGTTCCCCTTCGTAGACTGTTGGGTTGGATGTTTTGTTAACTTATTTAACAAAAAAAAAATACAGAGAAAGGAAAACATTTTTCATTGTGAGAGGTAAGCCGACATTGTGGTTGAAATACAACACAGAGGAATACTTCCCCATCCTTGTGACACTATGCTTCGTCTTTTTACATTTTCAAATGAATTTCTTTTCTTTTCTTTTGGCAAATGTTAGGCACTTTTCATGGCTGAAATTAACATTCTCTTGCCCTTTACTTTGGTTTATTTTCCGAGAAAACTCTGCCAATTTAAATAAAACGGAAACTAACCAACTTGCTCCCTTCTCTTCGAGTGAGTGAAGTGAAATTAAATCTACAAGTACGATAACTGTTTGAGGAAAACTAGAACGTTTTCATAAAAATAATTCCTGTGATAGCAGTCGAAAAAAAATTTCCCAGATTAGATACTTACTTTGTCGTCGTCGTCGTTGTCGTCGTTGTCGTTGTCCTTTGATACATTTGATTTTATTTCATTTCTTTTTCGCTTCTACTTTTCTAAGCCAACAAACGAGCAAGATATGAACAGCATTTGGTAATCTTCTTAACTTCTAGGCTCTTTAACATTTTATTTATTTGAAAATACGTTTTTATGTAACATAAAGGACATCGGATATATACAAATTGTGAACAACCATACGTTTGGATATTTCTTTGTGAGTGTAACTTAACACTTAAATATAACCGCATGGCATATATGTAGTACATATTTCTTCTAATTAAAATGTGACCTTCGCTTCGGTTAGCTAAAGGTGCTTCAATATTTCACATATGTCTGTCTGGCATCTATTCACCTTTCAGCCCTATTAAAGCTCAGAAAGAAAAGTCATTGGCCTTGACTGTGTACTTCACTGAGTGGAAAACCTTTTTGGAGATTACAGCTCAATTTTCTGTATCGTCATTCGAATTCGTAGTCCTTCTATTCCCTGAGAACAAATCCAATAGACCGTTAAGATAGGCACTGATTATTAAGTTAAAGTAAATACCCTGTCAGGCAATCGCAACTTATGGATTACGTCATCCAATTTGTCTGGATTTCAAGAATTAGTACTCGTACTAGAAAGTTTGGATTGATTTGTATCTTTTCGTTTCATTGGGTACCGAAAATTATATAATTATTAAATTACGACAAAAACCGATTAACCATTTGAAATATGCATAGAAATGTATGATATTTAATTATGCATAGTATTTTATAAATATACTGTACATGGCCGACCTTTAAAAAGATTGATTGACTTTTGGCACAGAAGCTCGTGCGAATTGAAGCCACATTGCATGTCGTTGGGAAATTAAGTTGATTCTTTTATTACTACTTCTTGTATGGATGCCCTTTTATTTACTTTACTCACAGAAGTACATATGTATTTGCAGAACAAGGTAGACTTCAGTTTTGGCAAATTCGTGCTGAAGGATTTGTTTTTATAAGGAAGTTGTTCTCTTAGTAAATGGTTATCTCTAGAACTTTTAGAAGGCGTTCAAAGTTAAATCACTATTGAGTTTACATGCACAGTGAAACTATACGAAAGCTAAGAACTAGAGATGTGACAGGTAGTTATGTGACAGGTATTATGTAAGGCAACCGGAATGCATATTGTGGCGCATACATACAAAGAAGAATAACATGAATTAAATTAAACCCTAGATGTCATTGCATGTGCAGTAAAACTATCCCGACCTGTACCACCTGAAAGTTTTTATTCGCTGCCCCACCTTTTGCAAACGTCTTGACTCAAAAATCGGCATTAAATTGTAGGTCCTGCCATTCGTGTCAAAAATATAACTTCGCACACACAATGTTTGGAGAAGCTCCGCTTTAGGTCCTGTATGGGCCGTTTACGCCTAATATTTATTTTTATTTTAGATTACATTTTAGGCATTTTGAAGGAAGTTGGCGATTTTCTCTTGTAAATTTGATCACCAACGATGATTCACCAACAATGATTCTTTTTTTTTCGTTCCCTAAGAATATTACTGCAATATTTTTCATTCGCGTTGCCAGAGACAATTGAATCTAAGTTATAAGTCATGTTGGTCAACACGGAAGGCACTATCTTCAATAGATCCGTCTAGCTGCTGCAAAATATTGACAAAATCGTACACACCCAAGATGCCGTGCTCGGGGCTTTCACGGCTATTAAAAAACAAACGAAGGTAATTTGTCTTGAAGTGAATGAGGCTATAAGAATAAAAAATTATTTCAAAAATCTAAGTAGATATGCAGATTTGTTCAATCTGACATCTAACATAATAAAAATTCCCTTCAATCGTTTTTAAGATATGAGCGATTTTATAAATTACCGTTTATCGATCTTTTTTCCAAAAACTGAGTACGCAGTATTTTTGGCCCCATCCCAAGTATCCTTAGTACAAAAGAAGACGGAAATCCTTGGAACCGTCTTCGAGAAAATTAGTGATAAGTGATTTTCACCAAAAAAATTGTATGGCAGATACCGTTATTTCAAACGATAAAGCAGAAATTAAAGAGATGCTACGAGATGTAACCAAAAACCTTATATACGAACTTTGAGGCAAATCCGTCTAACCGTTTCGCCATACGGCGCCCGGACAGACAGACAGACAGACGGACTGAAGGACGGGTTTGGTGGAACCACTTTTTTGGACTTCTCTATAGTCGTAATATTATCGCTCATACTCAGTTTGAGTTCGAAATTTCCGCACGATCGCAATAACTTGCTCTTTAATATACTAATGTATACGAGAAAGTTAAAAATGATTTTTTTAATGTGTAAAATTACATTTTTATGTAAAATTACACTATCGAAATGTCGATGCACATTGGTATTAATTGCTTGCAAATTGTTATGTACAGGAAAAGTAGAGCGTGAAAAGACAAGGAAAGAAACCCTGCGCATTCCTGGCATTGCTGGTATTGTGGTTGAAATATTATAAGGGAGAATGCAACTGGCTATTTCGTTTGTGGACTTATAGTGAAGATATTGATGAAATAAGAACATGCAAAATAAATTGCGACGGTGACTTCGAGAGTGAACCACATTCGCTTTATCTCGATCGCAAATCCTGTCAAGCTATTGGTGCACCGAACCAGATGTGAGCATTGTACTTAAGTTTTGGGGAAATAAACACCTAGTAAATTGTAGCCAGATCGGAAGGAGCGAAATATTTCTTGTATCGCTTTAGGAAACCTAGACCCTTCTTAGCGTTTTTGGCGGGATTGAATATGTATTCATTCCAATGAAGGGTGTTATTAACGCACATACCGAGAAAGGTAAGTATCTCTGTCTTGGGTATGGAATAGTGCCATTCATGGATAATGACAGATTATTAGAATTTCGCTTCAATAACAGAAGACAGCATAGCGTTTTGGAAGCATAAGATTTCACTCCTAGAGGTTTCGCAAATTCAGAATTTATTGAGCTTAACAACCCCTGCCATTCCAGTTCTACGTCCGAGAAGAAGGTACGTAAGCCAGGAGACGACTATTAGAATATGAGTGTAGGAATGGATTCAATTAGAAGTAACAGGTAGGAGATCATCGGTACGAATGAGATTCGTAGACAACACAGTGGTTTGGGAAACACCATAATGTATGTGGTGAGCTGCAGACTTGAACCTTCTGAGACCACAGAAACGTTATTTCTAATCCGCATTTGAACGTATTTTCGGCAAAACAGCTTTACACTGTTTAAAACTCTGTCAAATGCTTTTGAGGGACTACGCCCTTATTTACAGGACTCAGACCATTTGTAACCCCCCCCCTAACAATAAAGTAAGAGACATAACATTTTCAGGATTTATTGGACGCATAGCAGCAGGCTTTTTTACCAAATTTCACCTCTTTAATATGAGCAGTTTCTGTGTTACTAGGCTTGGGGCCTTTATTAGCAAAAATAGTTACTCACTGAAAAGAACCTTAAAATTTGGCATAGTAATAGGATTTGCGGAGTAAACCCAGGGAGAAATCTAACAGTTGAGATTTTTCATACAGGTAGTCAGACATGGTAGTCAGACACTTTTCTTAACTCAGCCCCAAAAGACTTAAAGTTATAAAGTTTTATGTGGAGGTAGGATTTGAAGAATAAACAGCGAAACAAATAAAAACATGTGCGGTGGCAACCACCATATATCCAACTAATTCTTCCGTTATGATTTATATAAAACAAATCGTGTTCGGTCAAAATCCCTACAGTTTTAAAATTTTGCAAAATTTCCGTGATTCAAAAAAATCTTTTCAAAATGTTTTGAAATCACACCAAAAACAATAATGTTAAAAAATAACTAAGTTCTCTTAAGCGAAAATTGTTTTTGCATAGGTATACTTGCCAAGTATAAAAATATAAGTTCATTTTTAGATCTCAGTACCTTTAATGTCTGACTTTTAAGGCAAACCCATTTTTTACATGAGAGGTCTTGACTTTTCTTTAATATATATGTTTTTGGTGGGATTTTACTTTCACGACCGTGAAGATTACAACATTTGTTTTTTAACTCCATTTTTCAGATCTCAAACTCTAACAAATATGGTGCCAAAAGAAAACGGATATCTCTGACAAATGACGATTAGCCCTTGGTTCGGAAAGCAGAGTATGTCGGAACGGGAGATTAACAAACCAGTTTAAGGAGATGATATGCAAATGTGTTCTAAAACAATCCAAAAAGAATCAATTAACTTCTATCGAATTGAGGCAATCAATTTTCACTATCGTTTTTGTAGGTACGCCAACAGAATGGGAGTACATTCAACGACATCTGAAGAAGCTACAGAAACGTGGACGCTGACAGAAGACAACACACTTTCGGTTTCAGTGCAACTGACCAACAATTTATTTGTGAAAAAGAAGATTCTAGGAGAATAATTAAATGAAGATTTGAGCAATTTATTTTTATTTTCCAGCAATTTGAAAGCAGTGTATGAATCTACAATACTCGTGCATGGCATGGCCTGAGGTTAAATTGCGGGAGTCACTTAAACTTGCTTTTGTCTATTCAGCAGAGTTAATTAGTTAAGGTTAGATTGCAATAGTGACCTTACTCTTCTACCGGTCTGGGCGCGTCTTTAATTATTTAAACTTTTATTGCGCTATGAAATGTAATTCCTTGTTTTTTTTTACTCATATCAGACAAAATAAAATCCTTTTTAGGAACAGACACATTTTCAATTGCCTATGAATCTGAATTGCATACTCAGCAACACCGAACGCAGTTCCTGACGACAAACATAGCATATCAGATCAGATTCTCCATCCAAATGTTTTATATCAAATCATCCAAGAATGTGCAAAATTTACTTATATATAAAAATGAATAATATAATAATTTTAATTTGAAAAACAATTGACAAATTTCTTAATAAGTGGTAAAAAGTGTTTGAAAGTTTTATAAAATTTTAACAATTCTACTATGATAAACAAAATATCAAAAACTTTTTGAATAAAATTTAAATAAACATAATAATAATTTGATTGTTGCAACTGCAACTAGTGCATGCAGAAAAGCAGTGCAGTAACTAGAAATCTTGAACCACAATTACTTGAATATTTCCAATAGAAAATTGATTAAAAGTAACAAATTGTAACAAACGTGTATAACTGAACGAAATTTAAACAAATAAAACAAGTCTTACCGTGAAGTTTTATTTAGAAAAATGTAAATTAATTTTTTTTGTTTTGCCGAATTTATTTATCTATTTTTTTTTTTTTGATGTCTTAATATGGGATAGGGGTTGTGCATTTTTTTTCATTTAATTTTTATTGTGAATTTGGTGTTTTTATATGTCTTTTTTTATATATTCGTATTTAATTTTTATTTAGTGCTTCAAATTATTTTGTCATCCATGAGTGAGGTAATTCAAAGCTTTGATTTTGATACACTGAGATCGGTGCTTTTGGTTACAATACAAAGTATTTGCAGATATTTTTTTTTAAAGTTCATTTTTAAAAGAAAGACAAAATAAAAGAGTATACAATATATGTTTGTATTAAGCGATAGAGAAATAGAGAGAGAGAGAGAGAAAGAGATAGAAAGCATAATGTTAAAGGAAAATTTGAATTTAAACTTACGTCGTGAACCCATTCGTTTTGGCTCGGTGTTCAAGCTCATTGCACGGCCAAGTTCACCACGAACGGCTTTTAGAGATTTTAAAATTTCATCTGGATCTCGACGAGCTACAGATGATCGCCGTCGTCCTTGCATGTAGGCTGCTGGTGGGGGCACCATTTCTTCTTCTTTATTCTCTTCCCGATCTTGGAATGATGATCTTCGTGAGCCCGGCAGCGACCGTGAGAAATCTTTGCCAAGCTGATAGACTTCAACTTCTAAGGTTTCTGATTGCGATGATCCGCGTCGCGAGCCAGCGATCCATGCATGATCGGGATGTAGCAGGGAGTTGCCATCACCGATGGAATCGACATCGTCGGACATTGATCGTTGCATGTTGTAGTCGCGACGTATCAACCGTGACACATCACCTCCAGCAATTGAACCGCGCGGGGAAACACTAGGCGATTTGGACATGCTGATACCACGCAGCCCCTTTGGATCCTCCAATCGACACCACAACGCTCGATCGTCAAGAAATGCCTGCTGCAATTCAATGTTGCACTCGCCTAAAAAAATCGATTCTGTATGCGGAACCAAGTCCCAAAGTTGGATCTCAATATAACGATCCATAAGATTTTCGCCTTTGACATGACTAAAGGTGAGCGTTGCATTCCAAATGGGGTTTTGGGTGGGTCGGCTAACTTCCGTCTGTTGGACACTTCCATCGCCACTTGTTAAGGAAAAAATAACAAATAAACTTGGTAATGACGGAATAAGTCTACAAACACTTACGTTTTGGGTAGAATCCTGACTTTGGCATAGGCTTCTGGAAGAACACCATGTCCGTAGGCCTCATCCCTCATTGCCAGATCATCGGCTGCCATTAAGGAAACCACCAGCTCATTCCGCTCAGCATGGTACCACACCTGAATTTGCACACGTCCACTAACCTGCTTCTCACGTGCAATTTGTTCCTGCACAAACGGGTGTAACAAAGTGGGTGGTGTCATTCAAAGTGGATTTTTAAAAGGATTTCAGAGTCTATTATTCATTGTGAGAGTGTTGTTCTTAGGCAATTAAATATTTTTAAGCAGGCATGCAAAGCAATTATTTTTTTGTTTTGTATTTCTTCCATTTTGTGAAATTATTGTTAAAAGTAAACTTTTTTTTTATCTCGTGGTAATTATCATAAAACCGCAGCATTGTTTTCTAACCGAAATTGTGTGTCAGATGCTAATGATATAATTGTAGATGGTGGAGGCGTAGGTCGATTTTTAATTAGGGTCTTATTTTTATTTTTTTTTTTGCTTTACTTTGACGATTCATTTTTTGTAGGTTTTGTTATTAAATTTAATGTTTGCACTTTAAAAACGGTGCAAGTGGTAATGAACTTTTATTTTATTTTTACTTCATAGTTGAAAAGGTTTTTACTTCAACACGGTGACGGAATGCGGTGAGCTTGTGCTTACTGTGGATTGTGGCAAATCGGGTGGGGTTTTTGGACGTAAGGTAAAAAAAAAAAATATAAAAATATTTTATAACGGAAAGGAAGGCAGTTGGGTTCGAGCAGAGTGGAAAGGGAACAGTTCCTATTTGATTCCTACAACCACATCAAGAACATCCTAAGGAAAGATATATTATAGTTATTTGAACGGACATGTCGGCAAGTAAAGCGAAGACTTATGAAGACTGCCACGAAGAACTATGATATGCCAGGAAAATAGGCATATGGTCCAATCTTGCTGTATAGAATGTTCATCAAGCACCAGGTTGCTAAATCTGTAGCAGAAATTAAATCCAGATTGACTACCATGATTGGACCATGTTAGACTTTCATGAAGGTCAAGTACATAAAAGTGGTATTGGTAGAGGCTGGGAACAATACGAAACGAACAAATGTGTCGGAAAAAATCAATTGATAAACCTGGACAAAGAAAATGGCGTAGCATTTATTATCATTACTTTACTCCAGAAGAAGAAGATGAAAAGGAGTTCTGAGCACAAAATATTTGCGCTCAGATAAAGCCCTATCTGCAAGAAAGGCGATTCTATGTCTTGCAAGAACTATCGAGGCATATCCCTGCTTAATGTCGCATATAAGATCCTATCCAACGTAATGTGTGAACGTCTCAAACTTTTGTGCAACACACTAATCGGCACGTACCAGCGTGGCTTCCGGCTCGGCAGATCGACCATAGACCAAATTTTCACACTAAAGCAAATCCTGGAAAAGACCAACGAATTTCAAGTCCAGACTCACCACCTCTTTATCGACTTTAAAGCTGCAAATGATAGTATTCATCGTTAGGCAGCTCATCTGAACTCTACCGAATATGGCCCGGATTTCGGCAAAGTGATGCGCAATGTGACTTCTTCCATCTAGTTCTTGAGCAGATAGGGCGCAGGACAGGTGTCAGCACGGAAGGCACTATATTCAACAGATCCGTCCAGCTACTGGGATATGCGGACGATATTAACATCATCGGACGCTGCCAACGTGTCATGGTAGAGGCCTTCACGGCTATTGAATAACAGGCGAAGTTAGTTGGTCTTGAAGTAAATGAGGACAAGCCTAAATACTTGCTATCAACAAACAAACAAGCATCTGACCACCGACTAGGACAAAATGTCACTGTTGATAGCTATCTATCTACCTCGGTGTGAATATCAACTCCACTAATGAAAACTTAATGGAGATCCGACGAAGAATTACCCTAGAAAACCGCTGCTACCAGTTCTGCTATACAGCGCCGAGTGCTGGATGATAAGCAGGAAAGGAGAGTTAATACTAGGATCCTTTGAAAGAAAAATCCTTTGACGGATATATGGTCCTGTGTTCGAGGAGGGTGAAGGGAGGAGAAGATATAACCGCGAACTCCATGAGCTGTACTAAAATGTGGCTCAGCCACATCGAGCGATCGGACAACAACGCTCCAGCCAAGAGGATCTTCAAATCCCAGCCCCCAGGTTCGAGACGACAAGGAAGACCGAACCTCCATTTCGAAGACCAAGCCATCGCGGATGCCAAAGCGCTTGGTCTGAATAACTGAAAGCAGCGTACTCGGGATCACAGAGAATGGAAGGATGCCGTGTCTCAGGCAGAAACTCTTTACGGGTCGGGAGCCCGTTAAGTAAATAGGTAAGAAAGCTCAGACGAAGCTATATTGCTGCTTGGAGCTTCAGAATCAAGCATGGTGGTGGACAAAGAAAGCTATCATAAAATAAATAAAGAGAGCCGCTGGATAAAATATATCTACCTTGACTGTTAATATGAACCAGGCTTCCGACTTTGCAGTCGACGAAGATGTGTACAATTTGTTAAAAAGTGAAAAGCGGTTGGGCTTAGAGTTTCAGAAAATAATTAAAAGCTCCGGTTCCATTGGCTCATGGTTATTATCTCCCAACTCATGGTATGCTATTCAATGCCTCAACAGTGGAGATTATTTTGTTCCTTTGCATAAAGGAAAGGGAGAAATGCTTAAACCCGGTACCAAATATTATTCTATGAAGCTGATGTCAAAAATCATGAAGATCGTTTCGCAAAACGAAGATCGGAAAAAATTAAGACATCTGATGACCAATGCGGGTTTGTCGCTAGCAAATGCACGACACAAGCGAAGTATGAAAAACATGAACAAATGAATTGCATATATGTAGGCAACCAAGAGGATAAACGAGAGAGTGCGAGAGAGCGAGAGAGAGAGAGAGAGAGAGAGAGAGATGTCCCTCAGGAGATGCCGAAGAGTTTCCAACTAAAGTAGGTGTGCTCCACGAAATCATATGAAGTCCTTTGATTTTGTTTGCAGTCCTTTAGAACTGTTTACATCAGCTTTTTTTACTAAAAAAAAGATTGAGTATCTGACTCACTCCGATCCATTCCATTTTTATTGAATGGAAAAGTGACTTCCAAATGTGAATATTTCAAATATATGGGAGCTATTATAAACAGCAAACCAACGGTGGATGACAAGATCCAATCATTGCGTGATTCTTCTGTGACAAATTCCCACTAAGTTAAACAGAGGGAAATGTACAAAAATGATAAGGCCAGAGTTAAAAAATCAGAGCAAGCCATTAGAATTGGAATTCGACCGGTTCAGTTGGAAGGACCATACGAACCAGGCAGGCATTAACGCATAAATGCAAAAACACCAACATTTGATTAACATAAGTGACGAAGTGATACAAAACCTGCCATAATTTTTTAAGGTGAAACGCAGGTAAAACCTGCAAGCACAAAGGACGAACAGTCAGAGATATAGTATTGTGGGACGATCCCTACAATCCCGATTATAACCCTATCGAATGAAAGTATAGAACAAAATATAAAGTATTAGGGGTTGTAGCAAGGGTTGTTTCTTTTTCGGCAAATCCAAAAGTCAAATCCAAT
Organism: Ferdinandea cuprea; assembly: GCA_963576555.1. NCBI lineage: Eukaryota > Metazoa > Arthropoda > Insecta > Diptera > Syrphidae > Ferdinandea > Ferdinandea cuprea. The sequence continues at coordinate 25,353,066 of OY754960.1, forward strand.
CAAAAGTCACTCTTAATGACTTTGTAATTTTTCACACCTTTTAAAGTTAACCAAAATTTACTCAAAATAAAGTTTTCAAATTCTAATTAAAATTCGCCCCCAAACATTTGCTACACTCTCCGACAGATACAAGTTATAGCCAACATCTTTCACTCGTTTCAGCATCTTTCAAATCAAAAGTTGAATTGATTTTCTTATTTAAATATCAACTGGTTGTCAAGTAGTGAAGGGGACCACAATATCCCTCAACTGCTAACTGTTCACAATAAGGCGCACTAAAATCTTTGAATCGGTATCAATGGCATTGCTTCCTTGTAAAACTTTCATTAAAGAGTTAGAATTTAGTTTTTCTCTTAGAAATACCTAAAAGCAATTACCAAGCTATTCTCCCCATGGAAATAAGCCCAAAGGCAGCAAAAAGTTTCAACAGCTTAACTTTGAAAAGTACGTTGTCCTTGGATGGTGATTTAAGGTGGGTAGACCTGACAAACCCAACCACATGATAATATGTACACTTGTTGTTGTATACAGGCTTTGTGCGTGTCTGTATGGCTGTGTCAGAGAAGCCATCTGACCGGGGACCGTTTTTTTTAAGCAATTTTATAACACCTGTTAAGTAAAAACGTGAGTCCTTTGACTAGGTAGCGATTCTTTGCACAGCAAAAGAAATCAATTTTAATTGTGGGAAAAAAAAAAAGTTGGATTTCCAATTTACTAGATCGAGAAAGATGGTGTGACACATGAATAGAGAATTCATTTAGGGGTCCGGTTGTTGGGGGACGATGGGATAGACGAACAAAGTTCTCAGTAGAGTATTGATTGCGTTTTGACATATAACTGGAGGGTGGAATTTTTGTACGGTATCTTAAGGGATTGAGGGTTACGTGATGAAAATGGTAAATACATTTTTTTTTTGGTAACTTAATTTGAAAATTGCGACACCGTTTGTGGAAATAAGTTTAAACGACATTGACGTGTAGATGCTGGTTTTTGATGTGCTTAAATAAAATTTAGGTTCGTAGGAACTGATCTTTAAGACTTCAAAACCTTTGCTAAGTTGAAAAGTTGACCAGATTAATATATTCCAATTTTGGAAGCAGCATCAACAGGTGACAAGCATTAGGGGGGATAGCGCGTTATTTGTTATTTCCTCTATTCGCTTGAAACATGTGCTCCATGAACGGTTTTAACGCTTATCGGTCCAAAACTGAACTTGTCCTCTTCAGTAGGTTAGGTTAGGTTGAAGTGGCAGTCGAATAGAGGTCCGACTCACTTAGACCTATGTAAGGTCCAGTGTGTTACCATCTGGATCTGAAGTTCTTGCCTAATCGTTGAATCCTTTTGAGGTGCATATAAAGCGTTGGAGAAATTTTGGGTCGGCCGAGTTTAGATCGTTAAGATCATTATAGAAGTAAGTTCCTATATGGCGATTTTGCTAACGGGAGAGAGCAGGGCATGCGGAAAAAAGGTGTAGAGCAGTCTCTTCCTCCTCCTCATCCATACAGCTCCTACAGAAGTCGTTTGAATAAGCGCCAAGCCTTGTTGCATGCCTGCCTATCAGACAGTGTCCAGTTATGACACCAATTGTAGCACTGATGGGCGATCTATTGAGGGTAATCAAACTCTTTGATCGTCTTAGATATAGCTTAGGCCTAATCTGCTTCGTTGTCAGACAAGTAATACCAGACAGCCTTATGTTAGTATCGGTCTTACAACCAAGATATATAGCCAGTCAGTAATTCGGGGTTGTATTCCCTACTTGTTACCAATAGCTTTTTTGCAAGAAAAGGGTTCCGGATTTGGCTTCGTCAGAAAAGAATAAGTTGATTCCTAGATTCTAAAAATCTGGGCACAGGACTCCTCCTTGCGGGGTTCCCCTGCTGACAGATCTTCTGGCGGAGGTCACACCCAGCTATGAGTTAAAAATTCTACTGGTGTGTCATCTACTTTCAGATCCGACAGTGCAGTTATGATAGCAGATGTGATGACGTTGCCTAAAGCGCCTTCTTTATTGAGGGAAGTTACCATTGTGTACTCCTTGTGGTGAAGGGAATATTCAATCGAAGGTACTAACGTGTGTAGTGCTGTTTCTACAGATCTGCCTTTGCAATAAGTATGTTGGGCCGTAGACAGCTGGAAATCATCAATCTTTTTAGGACAAATAATGATAATCTGATGAGTATGAAGCTTTACCAGCTTTGGTATGAAAATTACATTCACTTCTCTCCATTTTAGCGGGATGTCGACCAATTCTATGCAATTTTTTAGAATTATCACCAACACAGGTAGCATAATATCCGATGTATTTTGTAATTCGTCTGGTATAATGCCGTCTGGTCCCGCCGATTAATATGGGTTAGAAGCTGTGTAGCGCCCAAAATATCCGTATCATCGTCAGTAGGAAGCATAAAATCTAATCTTTCACGCTACCCAACTTTCCCTGATTTGCATCATTGCTAAGCAGAAGGGTACCAGCACAGCACTGGGACTGGGACACTCCCAACAATGAAGAGGACAAAGTAGTGCTCGTATCAATATATTCTTGATGCAATTACCTAACTCGACAAACTCACATAATAAGATCAAACGTAGTCTTTTCTTTGAGACTATTTAGACAGTTCAACATCACTCTTTACAAGGTCGTGGTTCACAGCGATGTCCCAGGGAACTGTGGCTCTTCATATCGAGCGAGCCTTTGACAATACTGAGTTCCCTCGGATATCCACAGGTATCCGAAACAAAAATATAATAAACAAGGTTCATTGATTTTTTTTTTATCCAGCGACACAAATTCTAATCACCTTGGAGAGCTCTGAATCTATTGGGTACACGGTACACAAACGTTGAATCCTAAGATAATGCACTATAACTGACATCACCAATATAAGAAAAGCGGGACAAGCTGAAGAAAGCCTCATACCAGATCCTTTTATACGCAGCGAGACTGTTGGTTGTGTCTCAGAGATACTAGAGAGGCTTGAAGCGAGGAGGCATGGCACCGAAGGTAATTTTAGCATCAATACATTTCTAATTTGACTCACCTTCTTCACCATTCTCGGCTGAGTAAGTAAAGCCTGTCGTTTACTCTCGATATGAAAATAAATACTTTATTGCCACTATGACGCATTAAAGGAATTACTGACATAAATGGCAGAGCTGATCTCCTAAGCTTCTTGCGGCCACACAGCTATACAGATGAAGTGAGGAAATTATAAAGCCGATCCAAAAAGCCTGTTGTCTCAATGCGGATTAAAAGAAAGATTTCAAGGGACTTTACGAGAACCAATTAATTGACTTAGCAGATGTTCTGTGATGAATTGAAGCATGTCACTGCGGGGTCCAGAGACTGTTATGCTGAACTGGATATACATTTGAGACCTGATCTGATCCTTAGCAACTCCAAGGAAGAGATATAGATATCAAAGTCACCCATAGTGGTGGGCTGCCGTAATTACGTCAGTTGTTACCTTGTCTTCCTATTCATTGAAATCAATCCGTCCAGAGGCAATTATCCAATATAAATTAGTGATTAAATGTTCCCTCTGCGAGCTGTCAAAGGTTTCGCTCAAGATTCCCTGGAGGTACATACGGGTATCTATGGTAATGAAAAGGATTTCTTGGCCCACAATCATCCACAAGGTGACTATATGTCTATAGCATATTTTGCATCATGCAGACATTGTAAGCTGTTTTTTAAGGTCCAAAAATCAGCAGTTCTAAATATCTGTTTGGACTGAAGAGACGTCATCTGAAATTATTTATTTGGCTTTTTTATGACTAACAAATATGTGAGTGCACATGAACTTTAGCGCCATCTTAGTAAATTTTACGAATTACTGATGTTAGGGAACTGCATGTCGTAAAAATTAATAAGAATTCATTTGAAAAACAAAAATGTCACATCAAATGCGTTAAATAAATATTTTCAAATACACTTCTTTATAAATAGAAAAGCAAGTCTCGATTTCAAAAGCGCTTAAGCGCTTAATCCCATGCTGCATCAAAAGAAAGTACGTAACTACTTCTATAATATTTGCCGTCGAAATGTTGATTACTCCTCTTTCACTTTTAAATTTTTATATCCTTCACAAGTCTTTTATTTCTCCTGTCAAACTGTCCTGTTTATGCATCCTTACAAATAGTTACATCCTCTCTGCGTCGTCGTTGAAAGCATTGGAAAATTTCTTCACAAAACTAATTTTTTTTTTACAATTCATTAATGGTAAAGTAATTTCCGCAAAAAAGAAGTAGTTTCCTTCAGTCATCTTTGTAGTGCCATAAAAATACTCAACTTCTTACTCAATTTATATCTCTGCCATCAGAAAAAAAAATACAGAAATCTATCCCATCGTATTATCCTACTCTGCTGACCGTTCCTATCTCACGTTTGCCTCCCCTCCATGGATACGACTACTAACTTTCGCAACAAAAGAGGGTGAGAAAAAAAAAGATAAAACTTTGTCGGCAGGATATGAGAGGTAAAAGTAAACAAAATGAAACAATTCCAAAAGAGTCTCTCTCATACAGGTGGCAATCCTATGATATCCTTTGCGGTTAAGGCGAAAAAAAAAATACAAGAAAAAAAGTAAATTACTTTTCCCTTAGCTTCGAACGCAATCACCACCGCGCCACTACACACCGGCTTAAAGCGATATCCCATTGTGGTCCTGACGCAGATATTATTACATTACGAAATGAGTGGATGAAATGAAAATCAAAATATATGCGTGTGTGTGTGTGTGAATAAAAGTACTATTCCCTTAAGAATATAAATACAAATAGCATAGGATGGTAATAACGATACGATGGATAAATTAATATTGAAATGGAAAAAGTTGAAATCCCTTCAAAAAGAGATGAGGCGCTTTGCGTCTTAATATAAGTCCTTTTGTTAATTTTATTGGTTTTCTTTCATATTGGTCCTTGTGTATTGTTTTTTTTTTTAATCAAGTGAAGGATGTGCTTTATGAACAGTTCAGATGGTACGTGATTCGAGTGGTGTCTTCAATATTGAAATTATGCTGAATTTGCGAGATTCCTTTCTTACAGGAATAGAGTGTCGGATTTTTTTCTTGTTTTAAATTTCCACTCTATTTGATATTAAAATTTCACAATTTTTTTAACAATAATTTCACAAGAAAATAAAAATTAATTTTGCGTGCAATTTGCAAATAAAAAATGTTTTAAATAATCCCAAAAGAAAAGTTGTAATATAAATTCAGTAGATACTATTTTTGCAGCAAAAGAGACACAACAGTTCACATATCTTACACAAGCAAATGAAACTTAAACTCTAACTGTTTACTTGTACAAGTTTTTTCTGTTTACATTTTTTTTTGCATAAATTATACATAGCAACTAGCAATTTAGTATTTAACACAACATTGAAATTTTTTATTTCATTCGCAATGCAAAAGAAAAACAGAAAATATTTAAATTAAAAAAAAAAAAACAAACAAATAATATATTTCTATCTACAATTCACATTCCTTGTTCATTATTTTTTTTGTAAAGTATCTATACAACATTGTTTTTAATTTTAAGTATTTTCATTTATATAGATATGTATAGCTAAGTATGTATGCATTGTTAATATATATATATATTAAATTTTTGTTGTTGGTTTGTTAAATCGCATCTATTCAAACGTATGTTACAATATTTTATTTCAAAAGAACTAATTTTCATATGCAAAAAAAGTTACTTTCATAGCATAACTCGTGCCAGCTGGGATTACTTTTTTTTTGTTTTAATAAAAATAAATTAAAATGAAAAACTAAACTAGGAGTTTTTTTTTACAGCAGAAGAAGAAAGTAAACAAAATTTATGAATAGAAAAATATATATATTTTCCAGAGATATATGTATCTATTTTTAAGTCCTCAAAAAATTAGAATATGGTAGCAGAGTGTTGTTTGTGCCCTCTAGTGGGGGTAATGAAGTTGTGTAGTTATAAATTTGATTCAATGTGATATTAAAATAAATATTTTAAATTTATCACGGTGGTAAAAAGAAAGTGCCATAAAATTTAAGTAAAAATTAATTAAGTCTATTCTGAATTAGAAGTTGAAAATGAATTATGCCCAAAGGTTTAAGAAAGTCCGACCTACAAAAATAAAAGATTTAAATTACATAGACAAGTACCGACAGATTTTCAAACTTTCAGTAGCAGATAGATGTTAGAAGAAATACCGAATCTTGGCAAACAATCAGTTTGATAAAAAAGGATCATTATTAGAATTAAGAGAAAAATCATTCTTTCGACCTTTTTGTAACGAAAATGGAAAAATGGTCCAAACAAGAGAATCGCTTCCAAAGTAAGTAAGCGCAGTTTTAAGTTAAGATCAAGGACAATCTGATCAGGAAGAAATGAAGAGGAGAGTTTGGCGCCGAAAATTTGGGTTAAATGTAAGCACTTTTTTTTTAGTGGCGGGGGGGGGGGGTCTATCTTGTCCCGTTTAGATGGGAATAGCAATGTTACAAAAAATTCCGTAGAACTTATTAAAATACAATGGCAACACTTAGAAAACAATGCAAAAAAAATTTGAAATCCGGGAATTCGTTCTTTTATATTTGTTTTTAAATTCAGATATGCCCATCAATAGTTTTTGAAAAAAATTGCTATCAAACTCAAAATTTTGAAAAAAAAAAATTTTAAATATGTATTGAAGGCTGAATTTCCCAGAATTGCAAAACCAAACGCTAAATTTGCTTCTTGTATTTACTTCCCCTATTCAACCAAATAGTTTTAGGTTTTCTAGTTTTTGAAAAAAATTTAAAATTACGAGAACTACATTTAAGTTTGATTTTTTTTGAGTTGGTTGACTGTTACTTTAAGTGCAGCTACACAATAAAATAACATACTGGAGCTGCGAGAATAGCAAAGAGGATAAAGTAGAGGACACAAGGTTTCTTTAAATATCTCATATTGAGTGTTAAAGCTGTTGTCAAAAAAAAGTATGCATCTCTTATCATATCTAGTATGTCTTTAGCCTTAAGTGGAATCTTGGGAAATACACTAATGGTTTTTTCTTCTTCACCTGAGCTGCAGATTACCGGCAGAAATACTTCACCAGTGCCACTTAAGCTTTGTAAATTCTCAACTAACAATAAGTGAAGGCATCTTAACCTGGTACAATATTCGCATGGCAGTGCAGAACAACATCACATTATTATTATTTCCAAATGCATCTTCCTTGAAATCTACTACAAACTCCATGAACATTTTTGCTGTGATTGAGTGAAAACAAATCTGATAAAAAACAAGCATCTGTCAAATATCTACCATCCCCATTAAGTTTTCGTTACAACACCTTTGACATTTGTATCAAATAAAAGAATTCGACGTGTAGTTAAGTAAATTTATTAAAAATAAAATAAACGAAAAAAGATTTGCATTCAAGCATAGATTTTTTATTCATTTCCTACAATCAAATTTAAAAACTTGTAACATCTATTTGCCTATTTAAAAACGGTCCAACATTTTCACGTTTCGAATGGAAAAGCCCATGTTATGTTCGATGTGTTCTTGGAATTTCTTTTGTGGCAATCTCTGCTTTTGGTATCTATGTAGGGTACAATTTCATTAACTTGAACTTTAAAACAGCATTTTGTATGTATTTTAAAATTCTTAACACATACACATTTTGGTCCTCTAGTATATGTGCGTGCAGGTTCTGCGCGAGTGGTCCCAGGTACTAACATTTGCGGTACAGTAAAATGTTGAAGTAAAAACATTTGGACTTATCTTTACTTACCTAACGTAGTCATAAACAAGACCCGAAAATAAACCTGTAGACAACATTTTCGTAGAGTCAAATCGGTGCAGAGGATATGCAGAAGTAACAGACGATACAAACTCTGCTGTCAGGCGCGAACGAACCATTCATTGACATTGACGATACGAGTGAGGATAGCAATTTCGAAACTGAAGTCCAAAAAGACTGCTGCGTAACAGGAGGTTACTTTGTCTGAAGAATGCTATGTCTGATGAATGGAACCTCGGCATTGTTGACCCGTTTCACAAGAAAGGGCACCTTATAAACTGCGTCAACTATAGAGGTAGTAGTCTTCTCAATATTGCATATAATGCCGTAATGTGCACCTGAAACCATTTGGCAGCGATCTGATTGGACCCTTTCAGTGCGGTTTTATGTCCGGCAAGTCCACAATTGACGAAATAATGTAAATAACACTAAAAAGCATTCGCTCCCAACAATAATTCACATTCAACAACGACGAATCAGCCAGAATATCACAATCGTCAGCTTTAACTTTATGGTTTTCCCTCTCTGTACGGGACTTTGTCTTCCTCGGCTATACAATCACTTCTGAAAGAATATCGCTTGCCACTCCCTCTTTCAGAGAAGAATGTAGGTGACTTAACACTCTAAAAGTGGTTGGCTCGAAAGTGACACCATTTGAATTTTTTTTAAAAAAAATATTTGAGTCATAGGCTTCAAATTCGTATATGCAAACTCATTATAGACGAGAGTTGTGACGCTGTTGTATGGCGTAACTTTCCTGCCATAATTTTTTAAACAATCTGCACTTCGTATTTGGGCGAATGGTTTGAGGGTAAATGGCCGCCTCAGTAATCCAAAAAAATAAGCGAAATATCCAATGAGCAAAGTCCTGTAAGTCTGGAAGATGTTACAATGTAAGCGCGAAGAAAAAGAAGCTCAGAAGCCAACAGATACCGTTAAGGCGGATCACAAGAAATGCAGTAAAGTGGTAGATCCCTACAATCCTGACCATAGCCTTCCAAATAGTCGTAAATATGTAAATATGTTTTTGTTTCTCTTTTAAACGCTTAAAAATGTCATAGAATAAATATTTGGCTTTGTAGGTTTATATACACTTATAGACATCTAGCATGAAATACATAAAATAAATGCAAACTATATTATTAAAGATATTAACAAACAAAAAAATAAAATGCAGATAGACATAAACATAAATGTTAAAAATTTTTTTTTTAAGTATTTATGTTAAATTTATAAGAATTAATTTATTTAAAAATAAATAAATAAAACATAAAATAATACATAGAAAAAGTATTCCTTTAAACATTCCCATTCCAAAAATTATTTTTGTTGTTTTTTTTTTTTTGTGTAAGTAGGTATATTCCGATAGAGTAATTACAGATTGTATTGATTTTAAATTATACTATACAGATATTTTCATTTAATTGAAAGCACAAAAGGATTAATTTACCATTTTCAAAATAGTCTTATAGCAGCGATCTATTTCCACTATCTCAGCTGCCTTGTTGTCCATATTGCTTAAAACGATGGTAAGTATTTAATCTGATTTATTTAAAATGAATTAAAAAAAAACACATATGTTTGTATTTAATAAATACTAAAAAAAAAACACGCTGATATATTCATTAACTTTGAATATTTATTTATTTGATTTTTCTCTCACATAGTTTTGTGTAACATCACACAGTTTACATTTTACAATTAAAAGATTTTTTTTTTTTGCTTTACTAGTAGTTGTCACTTGCAATCTCCTCAAAATTTGGTCTCAATTTTCTATATATATTCATTTTTTAAGCCTATACACATATTATTAATTTATTGGTTTTTGTATAAATATTTTCTTTAATGTAGATTATTATTTATAATGTAAACAGACAATTATTTGATATATTTATATACATATGTAAATGCAGATGTATAGTGTGAAATTGTTTTAGCGTAAAATGTGTCCCCCAAAAAATTATTTTTATATTTTATTTACATATTTATATAGTATATGTATATAGATATATAAATTTTTTTGAAATAAATAATAAGGAAAACGAAAAAAAAATTAGTTCACCCATCTGACAGGAGTTATGAAAAAATATATAATATTAGTTTTTTTAGTTTGACAATAGGTGGGTTATACGAATACAATAGGCTTAATTTTCTATTAACATAAACTATTTTGATTTGCTTAGAGAGATAATATATTTCGTATATAGGTTCTTCTGTTTTGTATAACTACGTTGTTTTTATATTTTCTAATTATTTTTCTACAAATACTTAACAGATTTATTTCATATATATTTAACTTAATTATTATTGTACTAAATTCGAAGACATGATTAATCTGAACCAATCTAATTATTTATTTTTAATTTTATTTTATAGAACGACCCCAAAACTGTAGGTCGAAGGTGATGTACGATCTACGATGGATGTGGTTAGAGGATAATAAGTTGATAGTAAGTGTGTTAGTGTGTTGGACTGTCGTAGGTTGAAACTATTTCTAGCGGGAAGTAATCTATGCTGAAGTATAAAGCTATTCAAAAATACGACTTTTAGCTTAAAACAATTCATAAAGTAGCAGGCTCTTTATAAAGCATGCACAACGGTTAGAGGGGCTAGGCTTTTGAAAGTGTATGGACCAGGCCATTAAATTCCATTTAATACAGTTTATTTCTAATATATCGACCTGAATAGTTAGCGAATCGACCTGAATAGTTAAGAGCGTTGACAAAATGCTTATAACCGACAGCAATTTCGGGATACCAATAGCACCGACAGTCTGTAGCCACGATTTATTGATTTATTTTTATTGAGTGGGCCATCCTTAGGTTTCTTTTCGAATCGTATGTTTTTTAAAGCCACCGAAACTCGGGATTATCTTTCTGCTGTACGAAATGCATCGATTATCGCTCGAAAAAGTGCGAATTTTGTAAAAAAAATTTCTGTCGAAATAATGCACCAACTGCAGCTCTGCATTATTCTAAAGAAAGTTCATCAGACTGGATTGCTTATTGACAATGGAACCTTCGTGTCGGTTTTCCTAAGCACGAGAAATTCAACATAAGATCTCAGCAACTGGTAAATGGTCGCACTATTAATTCCGAATTATTCGCTTACAAGGTTTAGTTGACTCAGGAATTAAGGCAAAATTACCACCCACTTCTTTTCATAAATATATTTTCATATGTTTGGGCTTTAATCGCAGCTCAATATTGGCGACATTTATGCTCACAATGAGTCGCATTTCCATTTCGCTGGCTACGTCCAACAAAAACACTCTTTTGGTTTTACACAAATAAAGTAGGTATGCTTTTAAAATTAACAAAAGAAGGTGTCAAGTCTGTAATTCTTTAAATAAGTGCTTCGTGCCCGAAGATGAAGATAGGAAAGAAACCTATACAGCCTATCCATAGGCTACTACTACTTGGACAAGTAGGTTCCAATACATATGATAGCGTTTTTAAGGCATAAAAAGTAAAGTATGGTGTGCTCTACACAAGCGGAACCATCTGGCATGAAATGAGCTAAGGTAGTTATGAAAACAACTCTGGTTTCTACAGATAAATAAACTGTCTAGGTTTGGTTGAAGGTTTTTGCCCTTAAGACAAATATTTTTGTGGGTTCAGTGACTTAGTGGTTTAGTGCGTTGGACCACTAATTTAGAGGTCGCTGGTTCAAATCCCGACCTATACTACCTGAAAGTTTTTATTTGCTGCCCCACCTCTTGCGAACGTCTGACAAAATTCAAGAGTAATAACTGTCATGAAAAGCTTCTCAAAAAGTAATTGTCGTTCGAAATCGGCATCATTAAACTATCGGTCCCTCCCATTCGTGTCGCTTTGGCTTCCATATGGGTCGTTTACGTCTAATATTTATTTAACTGTCGAAAAAACTTCTCAAATCATTCAGATTGTCTAAGCCCCAAAATAGTTTTCCAGGAAGCTAGATGAAAGTGGTTTTCCCATTCTCTAATCAACCATGGAACAGTTTTTAGCCCTTTTGACTACAAAAAAGGTTGGTCAGACCTTGTTTTTATGCCTTAAATACCTTAGTAGGCAGGATTCTATCCAAGTTTAACCCTTATATGTCAGGTTGTTGTGCAAAGAACGTATCGTTGCAGAACTTCAATAAGACTCACTGTGTTGGAGCAAATGCTTGATTTTTTAACTTTCTTGAGACTTAAGTCGGTGCAGATGTCAATAGAATGGAGTTTAGCAATGGGACATATTACCATTGGAAATGAGACCAATATGTAGGTATAGAAAATAGGAAATAGATGAAGGGCTTAACCAACATGTACATTCAGAAGCGTTCCTTAGCAAAATGGAGGTAGTCCAAGTCTTATCCAAAATAGTAAAAGAAGTAAGTTAAGCGATTTATTTTTTGTTTCAGCTCAGCATTATCAACTTTTTATCCTCTTCGCACAGTTTCAAAATTCCTTATCAATATTTATTAGGTTTGTTTTTGTTATATTTTAAATTACAAGATTATTGTTTTGAAATCCTTTAGCATTTATTTTTTTTTATTTTCTTAAGACTGATTCTGGTGCTTTGGCTCTTACTGTGTTATACCTTTTTGTAAAAGTATTTTTCATTTATATATATACAGAGTTCTACTTAGACTTAGAATAGACTGAAATAAAAAAAAAATTATTACGAGAAATTTAATTATTTAACAAAAAAAAAAACTCCCACAAAAAATGTTACATATTTTAGAATGCACGTTGAAATGGGGATGAAAAAAAAGGAGCGATTCCCATTCACAATATGTGTCGCTCTAACAACCGTGACATTCCCCTTTCTCTAAAGAGAAGAGGCAATAAAATATTCCCAGCTATAGAAAGTTTCATAAATCAAAAGGATAAACTGTCATCAGCAGGAGGACTGTCTAATTGCAAAGGAATCAACAACTTTCGGAATTTATACTTGTTTTGGACATCTATCAACGCATAATTACTACAGTGGAAACTAATTAACCCCTATGAGTTGTTTTCATGGTTTTGGTGGGCAGGTCATGAAATCGATTCGGATAGAGAGGCGAGACTGGCGGCAATGGTATCAAGCAAATGTTCAAGTTACTAATTGAATGACAAACTTTTCGGCATTCAGTCTGTCTCGTTTTTTTTTTCATTATAGCTATGTTGTTATTAATTAGAGTACTACAGCAGGCTGATAGGTTAAATTTTGTACGTTGGTTTTGACAGTATGAGAATGGAATTGAAATGGAATCCCCGAGGTTGATTTGTCTCTTGAATATTTTAGGTATACCTATAGGTTTTATTGAATGTAATGGCTAAATTTGGTAATTAATGAAATTGTCGAAACGTCTTGTGTTCCCACAAGGGTTGATTCAATAATAATGAAGGCATTGATTCTATATTGGAGGTTGTCAATGATACCTAAATTAATGCATGTATTTAGAGATGTCGTACAGTGTGACAGCAATAAAAACGATTGGAGCACCACCAATCCAGAGCAATATTTTTTTCCTAAATTTTTAGATTCGATATAATGAAAACTCAAAGCATGTAGTGTTAAACTGTCCAATGTTAGACAGCGAAGTTAAATCTGCACTAAGCGAAGAGAAAAAAGAATGCGATTAGCCCTTTATAAGTCTGCACATTAACCGAGCTTAGGCGATAGCAAAGCCAAAAAGAGCTGAAAGGACGCGAAGAATGGAAATAGAAACCCGCCCACGAAGATATATCCGAGCAAAGAGAATGTAAAGGGAGGAGTAATCGAACTCTTCCATAGAAAGAGAAAACTCTAATTCACAGATACGTAATGAAGCCTTTGAATCACATTCTGCAATCCTCTTGGTAACTAATTTACTAGAAAATGTAATACATGTTTCCATACCAGATAAGGATGTAACAACCATACCCTCACTACTCATTTTAAGATTCATTAAATAATGTCAAATCTCCTACTACTTGCAGTTATCCAGATCAAATGCTCTGTGTCGCAGGCAGATGCTATCTTAAAGCGCTGTTTAGGAGCGATATCCGAACAAATATGAACTCTGTACGATGTGAATAGAATAAACTGTCTTCTCTTTATAAATACGGAGCAATCATTGAAAAATTTCTATCAATGGCAGGCCACTGGTATAGGATTTTAAGCTTAGAGTTGATCATTGAAGGCAAAACTGACAGATGAGAATAGAAAGAGAATAGAACACATCAGTAGAACGGTTGTGTTCCAAATTGAAGAAACGAATATCAGCTGTTCATTGAAATCGATTTTGCCTGTAGAAAAATTCTGTAAGTGATAAGCTTCATTTTGATACCTTTAAAAGCCAATGCTGTTTGCTAAGTCGTCTTAAAATGCGAAAACAAAATTTTCAGTGATGCATTTCAATGATAGCTATAACTAGCCCCTAGGTACTCCAATTGTCGAGGAAAAGGAAACTAATTCATACCTCCTGTGTAAGTGACTGGTCAGTCCTTTGTGCCTGGATTGGCTACACTTTCATGGGAATGATCGTCATGTCGCACGAGACATGTAGATTTTATGTGAGTCAGAAAGAAAAGTGTAGATTGCACAAGAATCCACCGAAAATCTGCTTTCAGGTTGAATTCTCTGTGTGGGTTCCAAAGCATATCACTTTTGACGGAAATCTTCATTTGGTATTTGCATTGGAAGAGTGAAGACCAAAAAACAGGTACTAAAGAGCACAAAAATATTCGACTTCCCAAGAGAAATAATTTTGTATTTTTTCAGATTTCAGTGTTCCCCGTCGTTCAAATTGCTTTCATTCTTATGACGCTTTTTTGTGTGTGTAGCTACGACGTTCATGGAGAAATCAATTCCTAGAGAATGTTTCTTTGAATATTTGTACGATCAACGCAATATAGAAGTTTTCTCTCGCTCAGTTCTTAACCAGTGAATAGCCATATCTTCTTTATCATTAGGGAGTCAATCAGTCAGCCGGTAAGAAGGAGCTTTGCTTTCAAAACCAGATTTCCCAATACACTTCAGCAGTATCAAAGAAGACAGATGGACGGTGGCTTTGGTTTTTCTACCAGTATTCTAATATCTTTAAATCAACGGATAATCGATTTCCGAAAAAAAAAAATTAATTACATATTCCTTTGGAAATTGAATAATACGAATTAAAAAAATGTTAAATAACATTTTGAAAGACGAATGTTTCAACATGTTACTGTCTAAAATTAACTATTATTATTTACCGCTAGTTAAACGATAAACAATTTTTGAAAAATTCATTAAATCCATAAAATAATTTCAAGCCTGACTTCACTTTACGAGAATTTATTTAAGAAGTTATCAAGAAATCCGTGATCAATAGTAATTGCAATACTATAGAAGTCTGAGAGTTTAGCGGGCTGATGCCATGAGTCAAAGGCGGATTTTAATGCCAATCAAATTTATATCGTTATAAAGGGGGACATTGTGGAGTCTAACAAATTTAACTATGCTAGACTATTTTGAGACTGTTATATAAACATTTTCTTTGTCTGTGTGTCCAATTCTATGCAAGAATTATGAATTTTTCCCATACATAGAACTTAGGTTATATTTCTGCGGCTTGCAATTTTTTAAAAGGTGAAGAACTGCACTTATGTACTTTCATGGCACTTGCGATAGTTGATTTGTGATTTTGACATGCAAGAATTTTTTATTTAATTGCATAAGGCTACGGTTACGATGGATGCGTATTCTGACGAACAACTGCTCTATCAGAACCTACAGTTTTCTTTGTTCTGAAGTGTACATAACTCAGAGCAACAAAGAAAGCTGTTGTTCGTCAGAGCAGTTGTTCATCAGAATACGGATCCACTGTAACCGTAGCCTAATTCAGAAGTTTTGGGCGACTTCTAATATCGATTTCGATTTCTTTCTTACTAGTTCTTATGTTGTACGTGCAATCTTCGGCAGCTGTTTCGCAAGGAAACTGCAAATCTCGAGATTGCAAATAGCAATAGCTTATTTTTTATCACACTTAATCGAAGTGCATACCTTAGGAAAGCTACTAGAATAATAATACATTTTGAAGTTTCTATCATCGAGTTCATATATCTGTGATTTCCTTTTGCAGTTGTCATGCCTCATCGGTTTAAAGCTTTAAAGTTGCAAACTGACAAGGAAATGAAAGTGTGTTTACTGATGCAACAACCCCTCTAACTTCCATTAGGCCATGCACTAATATCCTGTGTGTGTGGAAGTGGAACATGTTAGCATTCGTTTTTTTTTTTTTTGAATAATTAATTTGCGGCAACTGCACTTTGCTTTTCAGCTTGTTGATTTTAAATGCACGGGGAGCAGAAAGAACTGTATTTATTCAACACATTGATTATCAAGAAATTTGTGAAACGTAAATATATATTCAATCAGTGGTAAAAGCAAAAATAATTTAAAAAATCCGAAAACTCAAAGAAATTTTGATATAACAAAACTTTACTTCAAATGTAAAGCTATCAACAAAATATTCTCTCCAAACTACCGGTAAAAAACTTAAAACAAACATTAAGACAATAATTATCAAAGGATAAATACTACATATATACTAAATAGGCTATGCATATATGTATCTTAAAAATATTTTTATACGACTAAAGGTATTTACTATTAATTTATGTTTATTTTTATTTTTGATAAAAAAGAACCAGTCCTATTTAATAACACCTAGCAATTTGTTTTTTTTTTTGTTCCGTATTTCTTAATAAACATTTTTGTATATGTTAAACGTACTCTTAAATACTTCTAGATAAAATGATTATCAATGATAGGATTTCTCAACAAGTGTCATTTATATATTTGTTTAAATCTTTTACAAATTTACAAAAAAAGCAAAATTTTTCTATAGTATAGTTTACTTTTGTTTTTTTTTTTTTCAGAAAACACTTTGTAAAAATAACAACTTTTGAAGATATAAAAATAAAAGAATATAGACAGTCATAGTTCTCTCCGACATACATATATAAAGTGTTTTTTTTTTCCTTTTCTTAAAAACAAACAAACTAAGTAAATTCTACCACAAATAAAAGACTATCAGAAGAATTTGTTTTTATTTGAAGAAAGATAACGTCAAAAATAAAAACGTCGACATTCATATTACAGTTAAAGCGTTTATTTTAAATACACTTATTTATAAATCAGAGTTCGAAGTGGACATGAGAAAGTATTTGGAAGTGAAGTGAAAGTTAAGCAACAAAACAAAAAATAACAAAGTTAATTAAAAAAAAAACATTTTGATTTAAATCAAATAAGAATGAAATTTTGCAACTAAAGAATTTACAGTTTGCTTTAAGCTGTCATACGTAAAAAGTACGACTTGTTAATGAACAAAGAAACTCCTCAAATTTGAAAATGTATGTAAGTTCTGTACAAAAATCTCACATGATTTCAAAGGGCACACAAACTTCCCGAGGGCAGTCAATTAATTTTATCCATTTTTTTTTTTTACATCAGAGAAGATCGAAGAAAAATAAATTAAAAATAGTAGAGAAATAAAAAACGAATACCGACACTAAAACTACCAACAAATTAAAACGGAGAGTAAGTAACAAAAACTAAATTTTAAATTTTAAACAAAGCGAAAAATCAAAAGATAGTCCACTGTTTCCTAAGAAGATAAAAATATAAATTTTATTGTAAAATCAACAAATTATGCAACAACATTTCTTAGTGAATTTTTTTTTTGTTAAAAACTGTATATTATTTGGTATCGTATATTTTTTTGTTTATAAATTTATACCGGGGTTTTGGGTAGTTTCCGTCTTGTCGGCGATGCCGGTGATTTGTCTGTGGTTTCGGGGTCTGTTCAGTAATATAGGTTTTGTTAAATAAAATAAAACAAACATAAAATAGAATTTGTTAAAGTGAAATAAATTAAAAAATAAGTAATAGAAAAAATAAAAATAAAAAACTCACCTGCAACGAGACCAAGTCCAACGGGTCCATCGCCAGATTTACGTGGTCCACTTTGATTGCCGCCACTGTTGCCGGGCGGCAGATTTTCATCAAAAAGATCACACATACGAAAATCAGTTGCATGTTCGACAAGAAGCTCGACAATATCACCAGTGCGATCCATTATGGAGCAGACCTCCTCGAAACTGCGATCGATTAGGGACATGCTGTTCCATTCAAGGATCTGAAAATTAAAAATAAATAAATTAGAAATTAAAATTAGAGAGTGTCCTTTAGATATTTCATTGGGATATTTGAGATGGGAAAGAGGATGACATGCCAAAGTGTAAACCCAAGCTGAACTTATTAATGCAACACAGACATGTATACACCTTTTTGAAGCTATCAGTGCTTACCCATTTTTTCAGAACCTTTTATATTAGCCGACGAATGGAAACCAGTATTAAGCAAGTCTAATTGAAATTTCACTTTTGGGCTTTTAATAACGTTAGTATGTAAAGGGAGATTTTTTAAGCGTGGTTTTTTAAAAAATCGAATAAAATACTATAATTGGAATCAAATAATATTCAATATTTTATTGTAATCGAAAATAGGCCTTTAGCATTAAAGTTTTTAAGACAACTTTATGTAAATGTTGTTCGCGTTTCAAATGGTCCCTCCGGGAGGTCCAATTTAGCGTCACTTTTTCGAGTATTTCGGCCTGTATTCCACGAATTACGCGTGTTATATTATCCTGTAAGGCTTCAATTGACTAACGACTTTACAAAACCCCACAAGAAATAATCATTCGGCGTTAAATCGCATGATCTTGGCGGCCAACTCACAGGACCATTTCAAGAGATAAGCTGCTCACAAAATTCATCCTTCCACATTTCCATTGCCTCAAGAGCTGTGTGGCATGTAGTATCGTCTTGATGAAACCACATGTCAACCAAGTTCAACTCAGCCAACTTTGGGTAAAATAAGTCGCGTGTCATGGCTCGTTCGCCATTGACGGTAACGTTTCATCCACGGTCGTCTTTGAAGAAAAATGGACCGATGATGCCACACGACCATAAACCACACCAAACTGCGTTTTTTCGGGATGCATCGCTAAATCTTGTATGGCATGTGCCTGTTCATCACTCCAGATGTATGTATCCGTTGAGCCAGAAATGAGCCTCATCGCTGAAGACAATTTTTCGATAAAACAGCGGATTTTTACAGAGCACGAATTTTGATAATAAATTTCAATAATTTGCAAACATTGCTCGTATGTAAATCTTTCCATGATTAAATGGCAGAGTATACTGAAAACTTTTGACTTTGACAGATGACGTTTGGACGCCATTACTAACCAGTGCTATCAACCTGAAAAACTTAACTCTTAAAAAATAACCCTTTAGTAGCCATACTATATTAAAGATTGATAAAGTTCATCCGCCCGATGTTAGCCTTCCATAACAACATTGTGTCATAGCAAATATGAATACATACTTCCTAACTTACATTTATTGTAAAATTAAATTTTTGGATGCAGTTTTGTTTAGAATTTCAAACTGCATTGCTGAATGCATACATTAAATATATCGATGGCAGCTGTAAAAATGTTTTCATAGTCGCGTTTTGTACGTTTTCTATTATATTTTGGCTTCTATGAGAAAATTTGAAATTGGCCTTCGGGAAAATTTACAAAATGTTACGTAGGAATAGGTATTCATAGTTAACCTTCATTATATTTGTTTAGGTAGAATAAATCAAAACAAGTAAAATATTGCAAAAACTATGCAGAGAACTGTTTTTTTAGGTCATTGAAGTGAATAAGCATATTTTTTTTTTTTTTTTTTAATATATGAAGGACCTACAATTTAATGCTTCTCACTCTTAGATGTTTGTCAGATTTTCGCAAGAATAAGGGCAGCGCAAAAAGGGGATAAAATCTCTTACGAAAAGAGAAACTTACATGTTTTTAGTAATACATATTAAATTTTTAAATGCGACAGCTTTTGAAGATTAATTATGCGCAAAGTCTAACCGTACCATCTGAACATTATTATTTGCCGCCCCACCTCAATCAAACGTCTGACAAACATTCAAGAGTAAGAACTGTCATGAGAAGCTTCTTAAAAATCAGTTGCCATTCGGAATCGGCATTAAACTGTAGGTCCCTTTCATTCGTGTCAAAAAATATACAGTGTGTCCGCCGGGAAGGTACACTACTTTGTTTTGCCGCCATTTTGGTAAACATTAGTCTTGACAGTTCATATTTGGCAGTCGTGAAGTAGGCACATGGAAAATTTATTACGGAAAAATATTAGATAAACCAACGTGGTTTAATCGGTTAAACATTTTATCAAAATTAAACATCGATAACTGTGACGATGAGAAAGTTACGTGTAATTTTTGGGAGAAAAAACGTGCCAACAAAACGCCCAAGCAAGGACCACAATGTACTGCAAGATCGGCTAAAAACATTACTGCTGCTCAAGGAAGTGTTCAAAACAATCCATCACCCTCAATTTGACGCCGTGCTCAGAAGCTTGGTCTTCAAAGAACAACTTTGGCGACAATTTTGCACAAGGATTTGTATTTGTTTCCATTTAAGATTCAGTTGACCAAGAGCTTCTTCCACAAGATCATTTACGCCGCCGTACATATGCCAATAGGATATTACAGCTAGCCCATGACAACCACGATTTTCATGAAAAAATCATAATGAGTGACGAAGCACATTTTCATTTGAATGGATGTGTGAATAAACAGAATAGTCGGTTCTGGGCAATGGAAAACCCTCAAAATATTCATCAGTAACCTTCGCCTGATTTGACTGGTCCGGACTTCTTTTTGTAGGGATATCTGAAAAGCAAGGTTTATGCAAACAAACCTGAAACGCTTGAGCAACTCAAACAAAATATTCGTGATGAAGTTAATGAAATACCGCGTGAAATGTGTGAGAATGTAATCAAAAATGTGCTCAAAAGGGCTCGCATTTGTGAGACTAACAGGGGCGGACATTTACCTGATATTATATTCCATACATAAAGGCCGACATTAAATAAAACATTTATCAATATAAGCTCCATTATCTTTCATTTAATAAAAAATTAAAAACAAACAAAGTAGTATACCTTCTCGGCGGACACCCTGTATCCTTGCACACACAAAGGTTGGAGATGCTAAGCTTTAGAGCCTTAATGTGTTGTGTACGCGTAATGTTATCAAAAACATTTTGTTTTGAGCTTGTAGTTGAATAACATTGATTGTCCTGAGATCGAAACAACATCCAAATTTTTTACAAGAAAGTTAAGCAACTGAAGAGAGTGGTAGGGCAGGAAAAGTACCTGCGTCCAGTCAATGTAGAAGAAAATTCCAGTTAAGAAGCTTTTAAAATGCTGAAATGCAACAAGTCCGCTGTTTTTCCATTGATTTCATGCTCTGAAAGGGTGCATGGACTGCAGGAAAATTCTT
Organism: Ferdinandea cuprea; assembly: GCA_963576555.1. Taxonomy (NCBI): domain Eukaryota; kingdom Metazoa; phylum Arthropoda; class Insecta; order Diptera; family Syrphidae; genus Ferdinandea; species Ferdinandea cuprea. Next base: position 25,374,168 of record OY754960.1, read on the forward strand.
TAGCATATTCGTACAAATTATCCGACATGCGCATGATATCAGAATGTTCGGCCAGCACAACGTGCAGTGATAAGGGTTTATACGGCAGTTGAAGAACAGGCAAACCTTATTGGTGTAGAAATGAGGTCAGAATTAAAAAGATGCTGTAACTTCAATAAAAGCAAAAACTATCTACCTATCTAAAACCACTTATGAGCATGGAGTTTCTTACTATTGCGGATTTAATACTGGGTATCCTCGCTTGGTTGTCCACTACCTGTAAAAACCTAGGCTACATGAAATATGGCCCTATGAAAAATGGCCCCAAACCAAAAATTAAAAATGGCCCCAAGACTTCGTCCTATTTTTCCAAATGAAAAATGGCCCCAATTTTAAATGAAAATGACCCAAACAAAATGAAAAAAGGACCCAGAAATGTGTCACGTCTCCATGATAAATGGTCCCAAAAATTTTATATTGAAAGCAACAACACGAAAATTTCTGTGATTTGAGGCCATTTTTCATATTTTTGGGACCCTATTTCATTTTGTATGCCCTATTCGTTTTGTTTTTCATTTGATAGTTTGGGGTCAAATTTTATTATGAAAACTGACCCCCAAACTTTGCGAAAAAAATTAAAAATGGCCCCAAAAATCAAAATAAAAAATATCCGCAAAAATAGACCCAAAATGTCAAGTCCCCAATGTGTCAACTTCCAATGAAAAATGGCCCAAATCAATTATGAAAAATGTTTCCAATAATATTTATGATTACGAAAACGGAGATACCGATGCACGTTGGTTTTAAATGTCTGTAAACTATAATGTGTAGGAAAATATTGTCATAGGCGCCTGCCTGACAAAAAACACATACCCCGAGCGGAGCAACGATGTTGGGATTACTACAGTCTTGCCGCAAACAGCAGGTAGCGCTCACATAACTTTATTGCTCCGATTTTGAGGCCATTTCTAGTTTTTTGCTTGGGGCCATACTCCACGTAGCCAAAAAACTTAACTTAAAAACCACTAGTAAGGAGAGACTGCTCCACCTGGCTGCTCATAATACTACCAATTGGAAAGCAAAGGTGTTGTCAAGCTTAACAATATTTATTTATTTTTTATTAAGTGGACTGTAGTGATAATGTCTATCGTCGCTTTCGCATGGTTGTGCTTGAAATGCTCTATGCACAGCAGTTCCCATGTTTTGAATATTCTATATGAACATGTTAAAGAGCTAAAAACTATGTCGGTTTATAAAAAATATGTTTTGGCTCAAAGTATTTTGCCATAAAAGACGTACGCGTGTATCTGAATATGCAGAGAATTTACCAAGGCCATTATCTTCTTGGAATACTATCTCCCAACCAAGTGTAATATTTCATCTCATCAACCGCAGAATTTCAGTATGTATGCACCTTAAAATCCCCATTTACAAAATAGAGTTTGCTTTATTTATTTGTGTAACTTCGGGTGCATGTTAGCGTAGTTAACCAAACAGATGCTAATGAAAAATGAAAAAATAAATATTTCGTTTACTCGAAACAAAGGGAACAACAGAAAAAAAAAAAAAAAAGAACAAAAAACTTTTTAATTACGGCCAACTTTTAATTGAATTGTAAAAGCTAAAACAAATTTAGGAAAATTTCTTAATTTGGTACCGAGTCCAACTACATATACATATACAAGACACATATCTAGCATTCCATGGAATTTTTTTTTTTTAACTTTCGAAGCACGTCCTATGAGTTTGAACTCACACACGCATGTTCTCAAAACGATGGTGTCTCGGTTAAATTGAGAAATTGACGACTCACGTTTTTATTACTTAAAAACCTACATACATGTGGGTGGCCCCATTTTTTTCTTTCTCCTCCATTAGCGATAAGCTCGGATATCTTTCCACCAACGTGGTTTTTCCGCCATCTACTAGACACCCGTTTATAATCCACAATTTGTCTTGTTTGATTGAGGATGAAATCTTCCACGGCAAAAATAGATTCTTCTTCTTCTTAGGGTTCATCTTTTTGCAGTGCGTTCGGAATCTAACTCATACCGACCATAGAGATGAACATGTTATGTGTCAATTGAAGCCACAAAGCAATTTATTCCCATCTTTCATGGCAGCCGGATTACACTTAACTTACTTTCGTGTTTTTTATGCTTTATTTTTGCTGTAAAACCATCTCTTGCAGACAGGATATAGGGGTAGACGTTTGGATAAGGATCGTATAGCGAAATCACATTAAAATTAAATTGCCACCCTTGGGGTATCACTTCAGTGAAAGTATAGAGATACTCCTTTTGTCAACACATTCTGGGGGGGATTCAATTGAAGTAGAAATTACCTTATCGCCCTGTTGTAATCCGCTCTTTTCAGCCGGTCCCCCAGGCACTGTCCAAACAATGTACGCAAAGAGCCTGCCATCTGCGCCAGTCTTGCCACCAACCACACGCATACCGAAGCCTCGCGCTGTAAAAATAGGAGTAAAAAAAAAGAAATCAATATTATTAAATCTTATTTGTTGATGGACCTTTGCAGGGAGGGAGTTAGGTAAATTGCTGTATAGGTTTACGTTTCCGTTGTCGGTTCGCAAAAACGGATTTCCTCCATGCATATTATGTAGGTATGGAAAATTTGTTAAGTGCCCGGCAAGTTATTGTCCTCATTTCCATTTTTTATTGACTTATTCCCGAGCTCAAGCATCAATTTTGAATGGTTATGGGTGGTCAATTCAGTTGGACCATTTTTATGCGAATTTCAGTACTCCCTTGATGCATATTGGGTAACGATATGCAGCGCGATAAAGGAGAAAAAACGCAAACGGAAGAGTGAGTAATATTGGCGAAATGAAAAGCTCTTTTTTAGGAAAGGACATATTTGATGATCTACGTTAAACGTTCAATGACTACAACGCGGATAAAACTTTTACGTTCAAAATCAATTTATTTTAAACAAAGTAGTAGTAGAGTGGGTGAGCTACACTAAAGCATATCGTTGGTTGTTCTTCTTTTTTTTTGTGTTTTTTTTTTGCAGTAAAGTACCAAAGTAGTTAGGTACGTGACCGGAATATGGATAGTAAAAGGTTCAAACTAATTTAATTCGGAACACCTGATCCATGAATATGTATTTCTTGGAAGACAGTATGTTGTTGGAGTGGGTAAGGTATTTTGCTGAAAATGTGAAATGGTTATGGGGGATTTCAGGACGAAGCTTTATTAGTAACAGCACACGGAGTAGGTACTACATATTTTCTCTGAATAACGGCATCTGGGAAATTAATAGATGGGCAAGAATCGAAATTTTCAATAAAGGGATTTCGTTAAAACTCCATGCACGAAATAACGTCCTGCTATAAAAGGAAAAATTATGTTAGCCAGAAAATATGTGTTTTTGGGGTATTTATAGTTTGAGAATCCTGATACACATCTTCGCCAGAGATTGCATTCGGCTTATAATACTTAGAAAAGATTTCAATTTTAGATTAAAAAGCAATGAGTTTGGTCACGAATTTGGATTAAGAGTCGCTATCCTACCACTTAGGGCAATCCCCACTCAATTCCGTTCATTTAACGTTGTACCGTTCGAGGATCGACCATTGGAACCTGGCGAAATCTACAATGGATAAGGATATTTTAATCGTAGTTGAATTTAGAAAACAAACTTCTAATATCCCTTTTAATACGAAAACAAAGTTAAAATTCCTTCACAGGGAAATACACAGCAAATGGCGGAACAGATTTATGTAATATATGTGTAATATATGTTGTTGATGTTGATTCACAATAAGCAGTTCCTGCAAATACAAATTTGCAAATTTAAATTGCAAGAATCCACGAAATTTAAGGATTAGACTTTAAACTCAGAAAATAGAATCATTTGTCACGCCTTTTGTAATAGAATAACGCTGCGTAGAACATATGCAGTCAAGAACGGGGCCTATCAACTAATGCAGCAGACAAGAACCAGAGCGGTTGAGAGAGCTGCCCGCGAGCTCTACGGGCAAAAAGGATGGCAGGAACACTGACTTCTCAGAAGGAAAAAGAAAGATCACTAGAAGCGAGGGGTCGAATCAATTGAGTGACGCCACTGCAGAGGCAATGTTCGAAAGTTCTACCAAAGGGTGAAATGATCCACCCAAGGATACAAAGCCGAAAAGAAGTCTTCATAGAGATGAGCATGTAGTGTATAATAGTGGATCCACAGTCGGTGAACACTTCTGCAGACTGTTAAATGGCGGAGACAGCCAAAAAGCCGCTGTCAAGCAGAATGATCTGTTCAGCTTGGACGATGATAGGCAAAACTTCCATCCACCCGACCTACACGAAGTGAGGACAGCGATATCCAAACAACAAAGCTGCTGCAGCAGATGGCCTTCCGGCCGAGCTTTTCAGGGCAACGGGAGATGTCTTGGTAAGGGGCATGATCCAAATCATCAGTAAAATTTAGTCGGATAAAAGCATCCTTGACGAATGGAACTTTAGCATCATGTGTCCCATCCACAAGAATGGAGATACTCTGAACTGCAGACAATTAAGTCGCGTATAAGATCTTGTCGACTGTATTGTGTGAACTTCAACAAACTTTTGCCAAAAGCTTGATCGGGTAATATCAGTGTGGTCTTAGGGCAGGAAAGTCAACAATTGTTCAAATTTTCACACCCCGACAGATCTTGGAAAAAACTCAGGAATTTCAGATCGATACACACCATCTATAAATCGACTTTAGCCTATGATATATATTGATGAATTAGACAAAGTCATGTCAAGTTTTGACATCCCCGCCAAACTTGTCCGTGTGTGCACAATGACGATGGGAAATCTCGCTGCTCCGTCAAAGTCGGCAAGAACCCCACGAGCCATTTGATGTCGAAAACAGTTTGAGATAAGGCTTTCATGTACTTTCTTTAACATCGTTCTTAAAGCTATTGTACGAAACTCACAAACCAACACCAGAGGTACAGTTTTCCAAAAGTCTGTTCAATTACTTGCCTATGCTGATGATATTGACATCATTGGGAGAATGCAGCGAGCTGTCAGTGACGAATTTTGCAAGCATCGAAACGGGGCGGAAATAATGGGTCTGGTTATTAATGAGAAAAAAACGAAGTATATGATGTCAACGAGAAAGGACTCTCAACATCGGCGACTCGGAGAAACGTCACTATGGACAGAAGTAGTTCATTTACTTTGTCTACCTGGGCTCCACTTGACAAAATGATATCGGCTCAGAGATCAAGCGAAGAATCACTCTTGCCAATCGCTGTTTCTTCGGGCTAAGAAGGCACCGAAGAAGTCAAAAAGCTAAAAATACAACGGCTGAGATGGTTGGGACCCGAGTCTTCGAAAGACCCCACCTTAGATGGCGCTCACCATTGGAGAACGACCACAACTAACTTCGTGTGCGTAACTGGAGGCAGCTAGCGAGGGACCAAGGTTTGTTAAGTTAAGCTATAGCGTAGCCTTGTGTATATGTATATCTCCGTTTACAGCAAATACAGGATACAATCACCGTATCGATTAAAGTTACACGGTTATCAGTACAACCGTCGTTAAAAAGCAAATAGACCATACGATTTCCTTACGGTCTTACACTTTTTATACCATTTTCGATTGGTAATCCGGAAGAACTCTCCGATATAGGATGGCAATCGAACAAATATATTTTATTCGAATTTAAAGTGTTCATGGAAGTAACCATTTTCAAGATATTGAAGAACACATGTCAATCAGCGTCTCTATACAAAAGCGAAATAGACTCAGGTCTTAAAAATCCTGAAACACACAGATGCAAGAACCCCATCATTAACGAAGTGATAAAAATCCGTCGCCTATGAACGATTGCATTAAAAGACAAGGTTATAATTCATATAAACCTTGTGAAAGAAAAGCTTTAAAAATTAGTATACAAATCGACGAACGTCGAATCTCATCTGCACACTTTTACTGCTTTCTAAACATGAAAAACATTCCTGTGTAATATGCATGCATCTTCCGATATATCGTGAAATCCTATTTAGGTGAACATCCCATCCACATCACTCTCTATACATACATCTAAAAACTAAAAAGAGCCACTTCCTTGTCTCCACAAAGAAAAAAACAAAAAAAGATGTATTCATCATCAACACTTTGTTTCGCCTTCACTCGATAAACCTTCACAGCCGACCTATTTCCTCACTCACCAACAACTTGTAGCAGACGACTAAGGACATACCATAACTCGACAAATTGCTTTGCCACTTTATGGAACATAAAAAAGAAAACGGCTTTATGTATCTACTTACACCAGTTTGCACTCAAATGAACCTACATCGTCAGCTGGTGCTACAACCTGAGCAACGTCAAAAAATCATTCCACACGACAATTTTACTGGCGATTCTTTCTGCCTGCTCCTTCACGCACTCAATTTGTCAACAGTTAGTTGTGTCGTGTAGCCGCCCCAATAATACATAATCCTGCTGGGCTATGGGCATAATAATAAAGATGTTGATTTCATCAGAATTATTAATATCCCCGGCCAGCGGCTGATGGGGCTGCTGGCGAAGCCACAGCATGCTGACGTTGCACCCTTCATCAACAGGCGGCGGCAACAGAGTAAACTCACGACGTGTGCTTGTACAAAGTAACTGGTAGATCAAGGATAAACCAGGTCATGTGATATGCAAGGATCCCGGAGCATTCTACTTGAAATTACTTTTCTCAACTTTATGGAAATGCCATGCAAGCTTTTAAGTACTACTTATACCCAACCTTCCGCAGGTCGTTCTGACGAGTAGTCATATGACGCGCTGCATACGCTGTAACACAAGCATGCATGGTGCGCGACGAGTTCCTATTAAAATTAGATCCACGAACGGAGATGTTACGGGTGAACGCTATCACGATACCGATGATGGGTTGAAGAAGACGTTCGTAGGTATACGTCATCAAAAGGGGTGAATTCGTGCCTGTATGTGTGTATGAATAATGTAGAAAAAAATGGATACTAATGCAGGGGCGAGAAGAAGCAAAAAGCAATGGAAAGCAATTTATTTCAAGGATGCCCCCACTGTCAACCATGGATAAAGCTATGTACCTCACCATTAAGTCGAAGCAAAGAACCTGTTGATAGTGGAAAGCATTCTAGTGTTTGGCAATGAAATACATACTGGCTTCTTCGATGTGCTTGTGTGTTTGAATTTTTTTTTTTTTTTTCTTTCTGTATACAAGGAGTGACAGAATTACTCAATCACCGACCGCCCCCACAATATCTGGTTCATATCCCCACAGAGCAGAGCTGTCAGAAATCAATGAAGCAAGTAATCTATTCCCAAGATGTAGAACGCAAAATGACGGGACAACTTTTACGTTCCTTTGGTTGTTTAAGATGGATTTATAAACTTATATATTCTACATTCAAACACAAACACACATACACACATATACACCGCCGCACTCGCACGCCCAATCATGAAAAGTTCATCGCAATTTGAGATCGGAATTTGAATTGGGATTACTTTTTTGCTCTCGAAGACGAAGGATAATACCAAGGGATTCGAAAATGAGGCTGTACCGATTGCCACTGAAACTGCTGAGGTCGATACCAACACAATGGATTCTGTGGATAATTGTGAAATAATTAACGAAGTTAAGAGTGTAATACAATTATCCTTATTGACAGATTTGATAATAAAATGTCAGTGTTAAGCGAATAAGCACTTTAGCCTTTTCCTATGTTTTCCTGTGTATTGTCGACGGGGCCTTCGTTGTACAAATTTCGAAAGGATAACACTCTTTTCTGAATATTGATTATATCACGTTCGTGTGAAACGGTTCGTGGTTAATACAACGAAAGTGAATTTTTTGCGATATTACATTTCGTTCGGATCCCTTCAAGTGATAAATGTTTTCTTGGAATATTTAAATAAATTCAAATGTTAAAATGTCGTCAAGATAATTAACGAAGGTAGATTGCTACTTGTGGTAACAACCATTGAGCATTCACTTTTGCCATGCCATTGATATTCGCAAAACATTTTCGGATTATGGCAGTTATATTATATTAAATAAGCAATTTAAGTTATTGCTCTCTTTCTCTCTCTGGGTACATAGACAATAATGTTGAAAAGGAAATATTACGCCAAGTTAAACTTAGGGAAATTCATATTCAACCGAGCAGGACCAATTCAAAGTGACGGGTCGAAGTTGGCGTTGGCGGTGACGCGTTGTCAGTTTAGGGTTGAGGCTGAAGTTTTTTTCTTTGGTGACCACTAAGCTTTTACTTCAAAACACCACTCTTTGTCAAAAACTGAACTCGATTCCAATGTATTTGCAGGTTTGTAGTTCTCGATATATCGTGAAAGCTTTTTAGTGCAGACAGTAAGAGTCGAACAGATATACGTAGTTACCACCAGAAAATTTTGACTAAACTTCGCTGGATTCGAATAGTTATTAAACTAAGAAAGTGGTACTGACAGTAAATCTTTTCAGACATTGTCAACAAATAATCTGAGACTAAAATGTTCAAGTTGGGGAAGTCTTTTCACTTATTTTTTGTTCTTAAAACAGTTATGGGAAGAAAACTTAGCCCAACAGATTTTCATTTTAAGTTCAACGATTTGTGAAACATACATATACAGATATGTAGGGTGGATGTGAATAACAAACAACCAGCTGACGACGAAGTGCGTAATTGAGGGAGGGCGTGACGTTAAATCGCCGCCTTTGAGTAAGTGATCCCTGACTAAGGAGATGGCTCGAGGGACGCATAATGCAACTAAATGGAAAGGAAAACTGGATCTACTGGCAAGCGATCCTTCCAAGAGGTGTGATTTTTTAAGAGTTAAGTTTGTCAGGTTGGCAGCACTGGTTAGTAATGACATCCAAACGTCATCTGTCAAAGCGAAAATTTTTCAGTATACTCTGCCATTTAATCATGAGAAAGCTCACAAACGAACAACGATTGCAAATTATTGAAATTTATTATCAGAATTCGTGCTCTATTAAAATTAAAGTGAAAATCCGCTGTTTTATCGAAAAATTGTGTACAGCGATAAGGCTCATTTCTGGCTCAACGGATACGTAAGTAAGCAAAACTGTCGCATCTGGAATAAAACATGCCGTACAAGAATAACCAATGCATCCCGAAAAAACCACAGTTTGGTGTCGTTTATGGGCTGGTGGCATCATCGGTCCATTTTTCTTCAAAAACGACCGTGGAAGAAACGTTACCGTCAACAGCGAACGATATCGTGCCATGATACGCGACTTTTTATGCGCTTCAGTTGGCTGAGTTGAACTTGGTTCACATGTGGTGTCATCAAGACGGTGCCACATGCCATACAGCTTGTGAAACAATGAAAATTTTGAAGGATGAATTTGGTGAGCAGCTTATCTCTCGAAATGGACCTGAGAGTTGGCCGCCAAGATCATGCGATTAAACGCTTCTTGATTATTTCTTGTGGGGCTATATAAAGTCGTTAGTCTATGCTGCGTAGGTTATAAATATTATCTACTATACAATATAGCTTTTTTCCCATTTTGATAACCTGTTATGCGTTATTCCTACTAATATTTTTGTCACACAGTTCATAAAAGAAATTCCTCTATAGTTTCCTACTTCATTTAAATTTCCTTTCTTGAATATGGGTAAAATGATTTTTTTCAAGAGGCTTGGGTCTACCTCTCCTTACTAATATAATTAATTGGGGCATTTAAAAACAACTCATAAGGCTTTATTTTCTTTGACCATTTTGAGCATAATCTGAATTTCACCTTTTGTAATTTCCTTGTCTAGATCTACATCTAAAAATCCGGGGCTCAGCCCAATGGACCGGATCAGACGGCAGTTCAGAATTTAACAATTTTTTAAAATAATGCTGGAATTCTTGATAAAACCACATGTCAACTAATTTCAACTCAGCCAACTGGTTCGCATAAAAAGTCGCGTGTCATGGCTCGATAACGTTCGCCGTTGACGGTAACGTTTCTTCCACGATCGTCTTTGAAGAAAAATGGACCGATGATGCCACCAGCCCATAAACCACTCCAAACTGTCGTTTTTTCGGGGTGCATCGGTAGTTCTTGTACGGCATGTAGCTGTTCATCACTCCAGATGCCACAGAAAACAGCGGATTTTCACATTTTTCACAGAGCACTAATTTTGATAATAAATTTCAATAATTTGCAATCGTTGTTCGTTTGTAAGCTTTGTCATGATTAAATGGCAGAGTATACTGAAAACTTTTCACTTTGACAGGTGATGTTTGGATGCCATTAGTAACCAGTGCTGCCAACCTGAAAAACTTAACTCTTCAAAAATCACCCTTTGTGATATAAATATGTCCCTTTTCCGATCCCATTCTAAATTTCGTTTGTCGTAGTTCGTTCGCGAATCCCCACCACGTTTTTAAATCTTTAACGTTGTTTAATTTCATTTCCAAATTTAAATAATACGCCTTTCGTCTTTTCTCACAAATTCGTATATATATCTCGCATTCGATATTTGACATTCATGCTTTGTCACTTCGATGTTAAAACGTTGCACTCTGGCGTTGTAGCACCATTTTAGCATGAATTAAATTTTTGTTCCATGCTTCTGTACTTTGCCAATAAATTAAAATAATATAGGTAACAAAAAAATCTATCGCCAGGCAGAGTGTTTTTTCGAAAACATTTAAAAGCCATGGTAAAGAACTTATGGGATAAAGTTCACCAACAATTTCCCTGATTGTGAAAACATTATACAAAAATTAAGCAAATGAGTGATACTACATACATAATGAGGAAGAATAATTTGTATGAACCGCAAATGTAAGCCATAAGCTCCAACAGCGTTCGATTAACATCTTGAATATGAAGTATAACATCACCTCGGATACATGCGGTATTTTTGTTGTTGTGTTGTTTTTACCAAGTTTTTTTAGACGATTGCTGAGTACTTAATTTAGACGAAAAGTATCTTCAATAATCCCTTTGGGTGATATATCGAACCTAAATGGCATCTTGTACCTCACTGATAAACCAAGGACATTTTGTGTTTCGAACAGAATTAAAAGTTCACTAATTAATGTCTGAATGTCCGACTTACATATTAACAAAAGTTCCATGGAAGAAGATTACCTAAGACTAACTCATAAGAAAAGCAATCTTAAAAGCAATTATTTTCGTTCTCAAATTTACTGACCGAAAACGTCTACAGCTATAAAGTCCGGTCCACCCGCTGACAGTATCAGCTTTCTACACTCCATAAACTTTGATTATCTTCAAAGCATCTGTCGGTCTACGAAATCACCCGCTGGCAAACTATGATCGCGCCTTAAATCAAAATTTGCTTCCTTATTTATGCGATGCGAAACATAAATTTATATTTTCACTTCCACATAAGTTGTCGACAATATACATTTCATGGCATCATAAAATCCTTCAGCCCACCAAATTCATATCCTGTTTTACGTCACCTACTTTAGAGTCAATATTGGAGTAGTTAAATAAAATTACAATACGAAGACGAGTACACTACACTTTGCCACTTACTCAGTGAAACGCTGCGCTGTTGGAAAACAAAAAAAAATTTTTTTCAAAGGACAATAACCGTTAAAGAAGTTGTAATGTTTATATTGGAAAAAAATCCTTATTCTGTCGACAACCACACCAGTATTGTTTATCATTTCATTTTTCATGCAATCAGACAATGCTATGTATTTGGCTGTCCTTTCTGATTAGGGATGCAAATCGGCTTCGGGCAAGGCACATCCTTAGAACAGTGTTGTTTGCATTAATTTCGTTGATAATAAAGTTTCATTGTGCGACTTAATTTTCGAGAAGGGTGGTGTTGAAAATTTGTTTAATTTGTAAACAATTCAATTACTCTGTGCAGATTAAAAGTTATTGATTGTGGAATACAGGAATTGCGTCGTTAAATTAGATTTTATTATCAACTTTGCTTGCTTGAATATATCCTTTGGATTGGGATTACAATAGAAATAACATCGATTTTACGATTGAATAATTCGTTTAGTATCAAATTGTTATGTGTGTAAAACTGGTAGGTTGAAGAGATTGGTATGGTTTTTCGTAATGGGAATTTGGTTACAAATTCAAATCGGCATATACTTAAGTTAATGCAGAGTTTTAAGTTACTATTTAGGATTACTGTAAGGCAGTCCAAATCCGAGTTTGTTCATACTTGTGGTTGATAATCGATAAAGAGGGAGTTCGTCCTTCTACAGATAGGATTTTTTTTTTCTTTTTGTTAAAGCTTCTGACTCGCCGATGCGATAGCGATAGCACTCCGACCTAAAAGATCCTTTGTGGTGGAAGTCAGAAATATTGCTTAGGAAAGTAGCGGCTCTACCTTCTTAATGTAGCTAATAATACGAGCAGTAGAAAGATTCTTAATAGCATCAGAGCTAATTACATCTTTAAGAAAAGCTGTCCTTCGTATTCCGTGTAGGGCACTCACATATTATGTGCTCTGCGGTTTCGTCTTCTTTAAGACATCGTCGGGACTCCGATGAGTCGACTATTTTTAGTTTGTAAAGGTAAATATCTTTGTCTATGGTAGCCGGTTAGGTGTCCAATAAGAGTTTTTATATCATGTGTAGATAGATAAAGTATCTTTTTGGCATCGTTTCTGAATGGCTGTATAACCTTTTTGGTCTGTCTAAGACCTTGAATGCTTCCCCAATAGGAAATACGAATGTTGTGTTCCCAGATAATTACACATTAATTTTACAGATAGGGTAAAGGCAATTTTAAAATTACCCGCTCCAAAATCGGTCCAAGAGCTTCAATCGTTTTGGGTAGAATAAACTACTAGGGAAAGTTTTCTATATGTTTTACTAAGAAAGCCTTGCCGGTGGAAGAATCAATCCATTTTTACACTGACAGGTCAAAAACAAATGATGGGGTGGGTGGAGGTGTCTTCTCAGACAGACTAAATCTGAGTCTCTCCTTCCGTCTTCCTAATCATTTTTGTGTTTTCCAGGCGGAAATTATGGCGATAAAGGAAGTCTTGTCCTGGCTAAAAAAGAATGTGGTATCCGTAAAGGATATTTGAATCTTTTCCGACAGTCAGGCCGCCATCAAGTGTATGGACTCTGTCTCTATTAACTCATTAGTAGCCCTAGATTGCCGATCATCTCTAAAGGAGATGGCTGAGCAGTTCAACATTCACCTTTGCTGGGTGCCGGGGCATAGAGACATTCCGGGTAACTACAAGGCCGACGAACTCGCCAAACTGGTATCCGTAAAGGATATTTGAATCTTTTCCGACAGTCAGGCCGCCATCAAGTGTATGGACTCTGTCTCTATTAACTCATTAGTAGCCCTAGATTGCCGATCATCTCTAAAGGAGATGGCTGAGCAGTTCAACATTCACCTTTGCTGGGGCATAGAGACATTCCGGGTAACTACAAGGCCGGCGAACTCGCCAAACTTGGAACTACCCTTTCAATCTTGCCTGAAAAGGGCTCCTTAGGCATACCAGTTTCCACGTGCAAGCTCTTGTTTAAACTGGATGCAATAGAAAAAACTAACCACAGATCGACAAATGGTACTACTTGTCTGACAACGAAGCAGATTTGGACTAGGCTGGATCTAAGACGCTCAAGGAGCTTGATTACCCTTAATCGGTCGCACATTGGTGCTACAATTGGTGTCATAACTGGACACTGGTTGTTAGGCAGGCATGCAACAAGGCTTGTGCCTATTCCAACGACTTCTGTAGGAGCTGTATGGATGAGGAGGAGGAGGAGACTACTCTACACCTTCTTTGCGCATGCCCTGCTCTATCCCGAAAGCGAAATCTCCATATGGGGGCCTTCTTCTATAATGATCTTAATGATCTAAACTCAACCGACCCAATATGTCTCTCACGCTTTATTAGCACCTCAAAATGGTTCAGCGTGTAGGCAGGAACTTCAGATCCACGTGGTATCACAATGGACCTTATATAGGGCTAAGTGAGTCGGACTTTTATCCGACTGCCACTTCAACCTAACCTAACCTTTACTAAGAAAGGGAGCACATTGGATCTGGACCGCCGAATGTCAGTCAGCGTTCCAAGAAGTCAAATAAATTTTTGTTTGTCCCCAAGTGGTAAATCACTATGACAGTGATTTACCATTGGAATTAGTAACAGACGCGAGTTGTCATAGTATAGTCTTGAATCACATATTACGAAATAACGCGTATAAACCACCGGCATACGCTTCACGTGTACTAAGCCAAGTGGAATGCAAGTATAGTCAAATAGAGAAGGAAGCTTTGGCTAATAATTGGGCAGTGCGATATTTTCACCAGTACCTTCATGGGAGAGAGTTTATATTGCATACGGATTCCAAGCCACCAACACAAATCTTCGGTGAAAAGCACGGTATACCACAGATGGCTGCAAATAGGTTTGCATTTCTCTCGCGATATAAATTTAAAATTAAATATGTTAAATCATTCTTTCACGTCTTCCGTTAATGGAAAATGAAGTGGTTGCTACCGAAATTGATGATCTTAAAAATGTGCACTTGAATTATGTGACGGATCACAGATTCCAATCGATGGTATGAAAGTCGCCGAAGAATCGTCTAACGACGAATTAATTGCCCAAGTGAAAAAGTTTATAGAGCAGGGGTGGCCAAGCATAGTAACCACGGAAATAAAACCGTACTATTGGAAGGTGGATGTGTAATGTGCGGGTATAGGGTTATCATACCTAAATGTCTTCGATCTCAAATCCTTCAGCTACTTCACACGTCTCATTGTGGTATCGTAACTTTGGCCAGGAGTTATGTTTTTTGGCCAAGCATGGAAAAAGATATTGCAGCTGTTATAAAAGCCCTGCCAGAGGAGAACTTACTCAATGGCAACCCACAAATGACCCCTGGGGGCGTCTACACTTAGATTTTTTCGGACCTTTCCATAGCAAAATGTTTTTAGTTTGTGTTAATAGCTTTTCGAAATGGGTTGAAGTTTTCGAGGTCAAAAAGGCAGATACAGCCCACACGATAAACAGGTTAAGAGAAGTCTTTAGCAGATTTGGTTTTCCAAAAGTCGTTGTTACAGACAATGGCAGTGCTTTCACACCAGACAGTTTCCAGACTTTTTGTAAAGAAAATGGCTTAAAGCATGTTATAACCCCTCCATACTATTCTGCTTCTAATGGTTTGGCAGAGAATTGTGTTAAATCGACCAAAGCTGATCTAAGAAAATTGATTTTGGAAGGAAATGAAGGAAATGAAGGGATGTGAAGGATGTAGCACTTCTGAGTTATTTATTCGATTATCGAACAACGCCTCACATGACTACCGGTGAAACCCCAGCGTCACTGTTATTGAGAAGACAGGTTCGAACAAAGTTCGATTTGCTTAGACCAGGGAATGACATTAAAGAATTAAATTCCAGTGTTAGAAAAAGAAAACTGAAAAAATAAACACAACAGATTAAAACCTATCGAAGAAAGGGGGTAGGATTTTTAACGTGGGTAAGAATGTACAAAAATAATAAGAAATATTGGATTAAGGGATGTATTGTTAAAATATCAGGGCATATCAGTCCTGAAAACTAGGATGTCACTAGGAAGCGGCATGTACAACATACACAACCAGTGATGGTCTCTAGCAAACGGGCATTGATAGTATTACAGAATGGGGACATATACCAAAGGAGTCCGAACAACACTTACAAACTGCAGAGTCTATGTGCACTGTATCAAGTGAATCCGAAAATATTAGGACCCCATCGTGAAGTAACATCTGATAATCCTGATCCCCGATTTGAAGCGCAAAAAGAACCGTGGTTCGGTTGATAACGTAACAGAAAAAAAATAAAATTCATAAGCAATGGAGCACAATGAGCCGCCAAATTAAGGAGAGGAAAGTTTGAGATTTATTAAAATTTGACTTATTTTGATAAACACTTCTTTCTCATTCTCCTTTTTTTTTGCTAGTCTAATTATATAGGGTCCGCCAAATAACTTTTTTTTTTGAAGCAATTTCAATTCAATTTTTGTGAACAAAAATTCGTTCAACCCGATAACGATCGCCATTGACTGTAACGGCCTCTTTCTTGTTTTTATTCAAGTTGTTGTTGTTCGTTGTTCAAGCGTATACACAACCATATTTGTTTAAATTAAGAATAAAACTAATTAGCTGTCAAATCCGACATGAGCTAAGTGTTACCATTCGCGAAATAAGCACTGGTTGAAAAAAAAAACGTTAGATGGCGGACCCTTTACTTTGGCCTTTTGTAAAGTATTAGCAGCATTTTCGTCAAATGATGAAAGAACATTTTGCTGAGAGACTGATAGTTAGAGTAAACATGTCCTGCCAATCGCCAATCACCTGATGATTAAACCCCTTACACCCCTTTACAAGAAAGTTACAATCTATTTCTTGCAAACGAACTGTGTGAACGTCGCATACAGTTTTTATTTATGGTCGGTAGCTTTGTACTTAGACTCAGAAGCTGGTGCATTGTACTATCAGACAGATACCTAATTCCTTTTACTATTGTAATTTACAGTAATTATTTTAGAAAGCCGATAAAGATACAATTTATAGCTCTCACCACATCAGCACTTAGAGCCTGCAGCCTGGTTCGAGCAAAGACAGGACATTCACAGAGGAATTACGCTGACTTCGGCATCTCCATTGTATTACTAAAGGCACCTATTTATTTGGATGCAGAGTTTTTTGCATTAACCAGAGCCTAGAAAAATAGGCTATTCGAACTATTGAAGCCCTACGATAAAGCCCGACCTAAGCGATCAACGTAATTCATAACCTCTTAGCCTTTGACCAGCATATCAAATATGATACGCCTGGATGCTGGTCCGAATGACCATTAAAAATAATATACTTACTATACAGTTAGCTTAGAACCAAATACCACCGATTATAACTGACCCAAAATTAGCTAGCACAAGTGTTCCCATTGAGACAGGAATGGGAGTAAAAGACAACTGTCGCTACAGTTCATTCCTAAATAGAGTGTGCAGTTGGAGCGGGCTTTAATCAAACCTCATGATGAATCACCCTATACATCCAGTGACTTCCAGGAAGAAGGTCAGGTAGCATAGAAATCACTTGTTAATAAGTCCAACAAAATATAGCTATATGTTTCGATAGTTAAGCCGCAATGAAGACCCTTGATTTAATAACAAGCTCATCCGCTAACCGCATAATCACTTTTCTCCGAGTCCCAGACCATAGAGAGCCGACGTAGATTAAATTAGTCTTCTTCTCTCATGAAAACAGGTGGTAAACTTATCTTTCACCCAATTCCCAACTAGCGAACAAACTTAGGGCTTCTAAGAGGGTTATTCCAAGCTATTATCCCTGAGGCATAAATATGGACTTATCTAAAATCACTTTCACACGTTTCAAAGCAGTTAACGACTATTTTGGTCGTTTAAATCCTTTTTAACTTACTTTTAATTTCTTTAAGAAAATTCACAAACTCGCCCTATTAATTAGTCAACAGACCTTCAAGAACCATAAGCATTTTAAATCGTTTCATTTCAGCTTCTTTACAAATATCTATATCTAATGTCGCAGTTGCAATATTCTAATCATCATCTTCATCTGCATGGAAATCGAATCTTACCAACTTCCCTTTTCTAAGCTCCTTCAAATTAAAATTTTGCGAAATTAATATTCGAGCTGACACACATTCGAACGCACACTACCATCAGTATATCCTTCAGAAACCATCGGAATCTTATTTGAAAGTCTGTCGGAACCCATTCTGCCCACCACAATTAAAACTGGCATGATGAGGATATGCACAGGCTCTCAACCCTTAAACCGTTATATTCGCACCACTTTCAAATAAAATTTCGTTGGAGCACTCGGAATTGGATTTGTTGCGCTGCATCAACATAAATTCCACTTCACAGACCCCCTCAGCAGTGCAGAAGGAGGTAATTTTAACTCCATCGACAGGGACTAGATGGAAAGTGCTTTTGGTGGAGATGTTCCACGAACAGTAGATATAACCCATTTTTACCAGTTTGAAGGAGTGTTATCATCATTTGCTTGCAAAACTTAGCGTTTATGGGGAGCAAATCCGATTTTAGCGAAGAGCAAAATGCAAATCAGCGCAAAATTACCTTCTGTTGCATGTGTATTGCTGCATGTAATAAGTGTAGGCATGTTTGCGGATGCTAAATGTGTGTGGATGGGATTTCCCTATTTATAATGTAAAAGGGGAAATGGAAAATCCTTAGAAGATTATATTCGATGGAGGAGTTGAATAATTTAGAAGTTCATAGCTAAATTTATAATGACGTGCTGATATGTGGTTGGGCCATGGAAGTTTGAGTAGATTATGCCGGGAGACTTATGCCTAAGTCGATAAATCGGAGTTCATTAGCTCTGAAATAAGTAGGTGGGAACATACAATGTTCTTGATCCTTTGTTAGTTTGCCTAAGCTGAATAATGCATCATAATAATGCGAGTAAACGGACTAGGGAGTTCTTAACAGTACACTTACCTTGGTTGGTAAAAGTGTCTGTTTAAGCTGAAGTTCTGTAACAGGTTAAAGTTGAACCTGAGGCTCATAAAATCAATGAGCCAACCCTAGGTTATTAAGGTAAATGACGAAGTGATTGACTTGTACTTTTTTTTTTTTTTTGCTAAAGCCGCATATAAGCAAGGAAAACAGAATACATACAATCTCACTGTCAGTGTCTTTTATACACCAATTTCTTGACGCCTGCACTTTTTCTGCGGAGAACTTGAGCAGTGTCAATTCTTTCAACCTTTGCCGACCGCGCCTCACTAAACCTAAAGTACATCAATTACAGAGGACCAGTGGCAATACTGCCAGCTTTCACTAGGCGACCACAACGAAACTCTTGGTTCGATGAAGAATGCCACCAGGAACGAGGCCTATCAATTAATGCAGCAGACAAGAACCAGAGCGGTTGAGAGAGCTGCCCGCGAGCTCTACGGGCAAAAAGGAAGGCAGGAACACTGACTTTTCAGAGCAACGGGAGATGGCTTGGTAAGGAGCATAATCAAACTCATCAGTAAAATTTGGTCGGATAGAAGCATCCCTGACGAATGGAACTTTAGCATCATGTGTCCCATCCACAAGAAAGGAGATACTCTGAACTGCGCCATCTACACAGGAATAAGTTTCCTGAAAGTCGCGTATAAGATCTTGTCGGCTGTATTGTGTGAACTCCTACAACCTTTCCTCACACCATCTATTTATCGACTTTAAGGTCGCCTATGATATATAGGGACGAATTATACAAAGTCATGTCAAGTTTTGGCATACCCGCCAAACTCGTCCGTTTGTGCAGAATGACGATGGAGAAATCTCGCTGCTCCTCGCCACCGAGCCATTTGATGTCAAAAAAAAGTTTGAAAAAAGGCTTTTATGTACTTTCTTTAACATCGTTTTTAAAGCTATTGTATGAAACTCACAAGCCAACACCGAAGGTACAATTTTTCTTTTTCTTTTTTACAAGTCCGTTCAACGAACTGCCTATGCTGATGATATTGACATCATTAGGAGAACGCAGCGAGCTGTCAGTGGCGCATTGGCAAGCATCGAAACGGAGGCGGCAAAGATGGGTCTAGCTGTAAAGTAGTGGACAAAACTAAGAAGCTAAAAGCCTTGCCTACCTGGGCTTTCATTTCTGAAAATGACATCGCCGCAATGATCAAGCGATGAATCACTCTTTCCAGTCGCTGTTTTTTTGGGCTAAAAAGGCATCTAAGAAGTAAATCCCTTTCTCATAGACCCAAGGAGATAAAATATAAAGACCTTAATCATCCCGGTCCTTCTGTAATTTGCAGACGCAAGAACCCTGTCAAAAGCGGAAAAAATCGTTTTGCGATGCTTTGAGAGAAAGATTCTTCGGATGATATTCGGTCCAGTTTGTGACGATGGAGTGTGGATAAGGAGGTAATTTTAACTCCATCGACAGGGACTAGATGGAAAGTGCTTTTGGTGGAGATGTTCCACGAACAGTAGATATAACCCATTTTTACCAGTTTGAAGGAGTGTTATCATCATTTGCTTGCAAAACTTAGCGTTTATGGGGAGCAAATCCGATTTTAGCGAAGAGCAAAATGCAAATCAGCGCAAAATTACCTTCTGTTGCATGTGTATTGCTGCATGTAATAAGTGTAGGCATGTTTGCGGATGCTAAATGTGTGTGGATGGGATTTCCCTATTTATAATGTAAAAGGGGAAATGGAAAATCCTTAGAAGATTATATTCGATGGAGGAGTTGAATAATTTAGAAGTTCATAGCTAAATTTATAATGGCGTGCTGATATGTGGTTGGGCCATGGAAGTTTGAGTAGATTATGCCGGGAGACTTATGCCTAAGTCGATAAATCGGAGTTCATTAGCTCTGAAATAAGTAGGTGGGAACATACAATGTTCTTGATCCTTTGTTAGTTTGCCTAAGCTGAATAATGCATCATAATAATGCGAGTAAACGGACTAGGGAGTTCTTAACAGTACACTTACCTTGGTTGGTAAAAGTGTCTGTTTAAGCTGAAGTTCTGTAACAGGTTAAAGTTGAACCTGAGGCTCATAAAATCAATGAGCCAACCCTAAGTTATTAGGGTAAATGACGAAGTGATTGATTAGTACTTTTTTTTTTATTTTTGGCTAAAGCCGCATATAAGCAAGGAAAACAGAATACATACAATCTCACTGTCAGTATCTTTTATCCACCAATTTCTTGACGCCTGCACTTTTTCTGCTGAGAACTTGACCAGTGTCAATTCTTTCAACCTTTGCCGACCGCGTCTCACTAAACCTAAAGTAGATCAATTACAGAGGACCAGTGGCAACACTGCCAGCTTTCACTAGGCGACCACAACGAAACTCTTGGTTCGATGAAGAATGCCGCCAGGAACGAGGCCTATCAATTAATGCTGCAGACAATAACCAGAGCGGCTGAAAGAGCTGCCCGCGAGCTGTACGGGCAAACAGGAAGGCAGGAACACTGACTTCTTAGATGGAAAAAGAAAGAAGCGAGCGGTCGAATCAATTGAAGGATGCTACTGCAGAGTCAATGTTCAAAAGTTCTACCAAAGGGTGAAACGATCCACCTAAGGATACAAGGCCCGAACAGAAGGCTTTCGAGATGAGCATGTAGTGTACAATAGTGGATTCACAGTCGGTGCTGAGGATTTGGAAAGAACACTTCTGCAGACTGTTAAACGGCGGAGACAGCCAAAAATCCGCTCTCAGGCAGAATGATCTGTTCAGCTTGGACAATTATAGTTCCGTCCAGCCGACCTACACGAAGTGAGGACAGCGATATCCAAACAACAAAGCTGCTGGAGCATATGGCCTTCCGGCCGAGCTTTTCAGAGCAACGGGAGAGGCCTTGGTAAGGAGCATGAACCAACTCATTAGTAAAATGTTGACGGATAAAAGCATACCCGACGAATCGAACTTTAGCATCATGTGTCCCATCCACAAGAAAGGAGATACTCTGAACTGCACCAACTACAGACGCATAAGACGCGTATAAGATCTTGTCGGCTGTATTATGTGAACTCCTAATATCTTTCGCAAACAGCCTGATCGGCATATATCAGTGTGGTTCTAGGTCTGGAAAGTCAACCACTGACCAAATTTTCACACTCCGACAGATCTTAGAAAAAACCCAGGAATTTCAGATAGATACACACCATCTATAAATCGACTTTAGGGTCGCCTATGATATATAGGGACGAATTATACAAAGTCATGTCAAGTTTTGGCATCCCCGCCAAACTTGTTCGTATGTACAGAATGACGATGGGAAATCTCGCTGCTCCGTCAAAGTCGGCAAGAACCCCACGAGCCATTTGATGTCGAAAAAAGTTTGGAAAAAGGCTTTCATGTACTTTCTTCAACATCGTTCTGAAGCAATTGTACGAAACTCACAAGCCAACACCAGAGGTACAATTCTTCAAAAGTCCGTTCAACGAACTGCCTATGCTAATGATATTGACATCGTTAGGAGAACGCAGCGAGCTGTTAGTGGCGCATTGGCAAGCATCGAAACGGAGTGGACAAAACTAAGAAGCTAAAAGCCTTGCCTACCTGGGCTTTCATTTCGGAAAATGACATCACTCTTTCCAGTCGCTGTTTTTTCGGGCTAAAAAGGCATCTAAGAAGTAAAGCCCTTTCTCATAGACCCAAGGAGATAAAATATAAAGACCTTAATCATCCCGGTCCTTCTGTATTTTGCAGACGCAAGAACCCTGTCAAAAGCGGAAAAAAACTTTTTGCGTTGCTTTGAGAGAAAGATTCTTCGGATGATATTCGGTCCAGTTTGTGACGATGGAGTGTGGATAAGAAGATTCAAGAACGATCTATACGGCGACGCTGACCCGGTCAAAAGGTTAAAAATACAGCGCCTGAGATGTAAGCGCCAAGCATCAAGCAAGCATCATTTCGGAAGAAGTATGGCCCAAGGATTCCACCCATAGAGCACACCAAACAGTCAGTTTTTGTGGATGTAATGGCGTTTCAAGGGTCTTATGTGGATTCTCTTCACCCCAAATGCGGAAATTTTGCTTGTTGACGTAGCCATTCAACCCAAAATGTGCCTCATCACTGAACAAAATTTTGCGGTAAACTTCGCGAACTGAACCATTATTTTCGAAATAATTTGCACGATTTGCAAGCGTTGTTCATTTGTCAACCAGTTCGTGATGAAATGGGAAACCAAACTGAACGTAAATGACATTAGAGTTGGCAGATTTTACCATAAAATGTTTAATCTCTATTCGAAAAACCTACCTCTAAAAAACACTCTTTACTTTGATCGTAAGTGATATTTCATCCTCAAAAAAAAATCAATATTCTTGCTACCTGATGATCAGATATGCGCCCATAAGCAGTTTATAAGACGTGTGGATGTAACATAAGGAAAGGCTACAGTCCGCTGGGGGCGAACAGTATGATACCCTATCCGTATCCCTATATGCCCCAAAGAAAAAAGTATTAAGAAGATTTTATTTCATTCTATTAATTAAAATAAAAAGTTTTTTGAAAAAAAACGCCTCCAAAACGTGGGCGTGGCCAAAAACTTTGTATGGTCGATATGTTGGAAAAAATATAGGATAAATATCTTGTTAAACATTTTTTTTCGCTTTCTATGAAAATTTTCGAAGAAAACAGCATTTTAGTAAAAAAGGCGTGGCAAAAAACTTTATATGACAAACTTATAAAGGAGGGCAGTGCCTACATATCTTGTGAAGGCTGTAACACTCTATCTTTCTAACTTTAGCTTTAAAACGGTTTTTCCTAAATTGTGGGCGTGGCAGTGGGCGTATTCAAAAAATGTTTACACTTAACCATTTCGGAGCCCTAGGGAATATGTGGTCCAAATTTCAGCTTCCTATCTTAATTTTAAAGGCCTAAAAATTGCATACGGACGGACTGACGGACGGACATTGCTAGATAGTCTTAGGATTTGGTCCTGATCATAAATATATACACTTTTATGGGTCTACGGTGAATATTAAGGGGTGTTACAAACTATGTGTCAAAATTAATATACCCTTAGGATAGGGTATAATAAATGCATAGAATACTTACATTTAAGACAAATCAAATTGATCGTGTGAACTGGGCAGACGATGCTCAGTTTTCTTTCATCAGTCATCAACTGTTACCTTAAATAGTCAGGCAGCGTTGTTGGAATTTTGTTTAGATATTGCTATCCTCTTTCATTTGTGGGTTGGCCGGAATTTGCCGTTTGACAGTCTGCAAAAATGTTTGTTTCATATGTTCAGAGTTAAGTTTTTCAGGTTGGCGGCACTGGTTAGTATCGGCGTCCAAACGTCAGCTGTCAAAGTGAAGAGTTTTCAGAATACTCTGCCATTTAATCATGGAAAGACTTACAAACGAGCAACGATCGCAAATTATTGAAATTTATTATCAAAATTCGTGCTCTGTGAAAATCCGCTTTCTTATCGAAAAATTGTCTTCAGCGACTCATTTCTGGCTCAACGGATACGTAAATAAGCAAACCTGTCGCCTCTGGAGCAAAACATGCCATACAACCAATGCATCCCGAAAAAACGACAGTTTGGTGTGGTTTATGGGCTGGTGGCATCTTCGGTCCATTTTTCTTTAAAGACGACCGGAAAAAAAACGTTACCGTTAACGGCGGACGATATCGAGCCAAGATACGCGACTTTTTTTGCGCCCCAACTTGGTTCACATGTGGTTTCATCAAGACGTGCCACTTGCCACATAGCTCGTGTAATAATGGAAATGAAATTAAATGATGAATTTGGTGAGCAGCTTATCTCTCGAAATGGCCCTGTGAGTTTGCCGCCAAAATCATGTGATTTAACGCCCCTTGATTATTTCTTTCTAAAGTCGTTAGTCTATGTGGACAAGCCAAACACGATTGAAGCCTTACAGGATAACACGGGTAATTCGTGGAATACAGGCCGAAATGCTCGACAAAGTAACGCAAAATAGTACCTTCCGAATGGACCATTTGAAACGAAGCCGCGGACACCATTTACATGGACTTGTCTTTATAACGTAAAGGCAAAGGCGTATTTATCGATTACAATAAAAATTTTGAATATTTAAAGCAAATTTGAGTATTTATTAGATTTTTCAAAAACTACGCTTAAAAAATCACCTTTTATAAAGCTCTCTGTTCGGGTATTGTTTCCCTGACACTTTCATTATTCCTGGAGTAGTACCTGTCTACTTCCTTGATCGCGTTCTTCCCGCAATTTTTAATTTACACCTGAAGAAACCTGTATACGCCCTTGTTCTTCTGAGTAGCGCCGTCCGTTTTGTAGTCATGTGTTTTATGAAATCGTAAAGTGGGTACCATAAGAAAGCATGTGCTTGTTATTACCACTCGCAGCTGCGAGCCTACGAACTAACGATGAAAAGATCTATGGCTTTTTAAAGAAGCGAATCCTTAGATAATTGTAAAACTGTCACTCTTAAACAAAATTGTTTGACAAAATTGTGCTTCCTAATAAACAACTTTTCTCCAATCTGCAGCCATTTCAATATGAACGTACTTATTTATTTTCCCAGCCCCTGAGAACATAAAATATCAAATTACCGATAACATCTTAAAGAGGTCACGTAACTTGAAGCCAAAATCAACATATAAAAAACCGACTTTCAAATACTTTTCCATTTTGTTTTCGTATTTCAAATAACGGTTTTACTCTCCGTTAGATTATTTGTTTCAAAGGAACCTTTGAAAGTCCTTAAGATGCAAAAGCGCAAAAAAAAAACTCTTTCGCGATAAAAAAAAAAAATAACTTCTTACAAGATATCCACCCCGTGAATACAATTTTTTGTGCAAAATCCCATTTCAGGAATTGTGCTGACAGGACAGGGCTTTGAATCTGGAAATCAAAAAAAAAAAAACAAGCAGAAGAAGAAAGGAAAACAAAAATCGATCAACCAATTGAAGAAGCATTGGAAGGCGCAGGGGATACACCTCTTATGCAGCATGCTGTTTGTTCTCATTCCAGGTGAGCTCGTTCGTATCGTATCAAACCCAAAAGGGATATTTGTGTGTCTTCAAAGGTCTAATAAAAGCCGCACGCGCGAAGAAGTGAGTGAGACAGGAAAAAAGCTAATGGAATTTTCGGTCCAGGAATTGAATAGTCATCGATTTAAGCGGAAAACTTTCTTCAAGGTCTCCTTTCGCTTTATGACCGCTGGCAAGGTGGGTGAATGAGAGAAAGCGTTGCTACCCTCAGGTAGACTAGCAACTTTTCAGTGAACGTTCAGGTCATGTTGCCTTCTAGATAAATTACCCTAATGTTTGGTTATTGACTTTGGCATGTGCTCTTTCGTAATCATGCCCGAGCGCCTGAGTTTAATGGAATTCACACCCTAATTCGGGCGCTCTCCGTGGGGGATAAATGTGAGTGTCGGTAGATAAAAAAGTGTGTACACCTTTGCAAAGGGAAATATGTAATTTGTGTAGGTTGAGATTTAAAAGTTCCTCTTTTGGCCTCTAGGGTACGAAAATGAAGCCACTTTTAAACTACGAGTATATGAACTTACTTCGATGTGCCTTATCTGTGGGATCCTTGCGGAGGATAATGCGTCGCTTCGATGAGCATATCGGTCCGGAGTCCACATCATGAATAACAATCTTAATTGCCTCTCCGTCCATCGATGTCTGGCGTCGTGGGGCCTCCAAGTCCTCAAGATTCGGTCCAGTGAATGAAGCCATTGGTGGGGGAATGGCCGCAGCCAAGGAAGGTGGCAGAGCACCACGGTCACGTAACGCTGCTAAATCGGGTCTACGTGGAAAAAGACATTTAGTAAATGTAGTTATTAAGGGGATGGGCACATACAATTGGGATCCTCTTCGTCGCATTCGTCTGTCATCGTCGACTGTCAGCACGGGGCTTCCTTTGTCGGGGCTGGGTGATTCGTCATTTTGTGGTAAATCGTCGGATGGATGTGGCACTCGGAACGATGGTCGTCTGGATCCCGGCAGGGGAATGTGTGGAGCCGCAGCTTCGGCGGGAGATCGTGCTAATGCTGATTGTGCTGCTGCCTGAAGAACTCCAGGAGCAAAGACATCGTACGCTGATTTTCTAAAAAAGAGGTTCAGCTATTGCAGTTTTAATCGAAATAAGAATCGCCCTTAACTCACCTTCTTGGCATGGCAGGAATTCCGAGTCCCAGTTCGGCTCCACCAGGTCCACCAGGGCCCCCTCCTCCGCCACCTGGTCCAGGGGCAGCCCCACCGCCTTTTATATCATCATCATAGCTGTGTTGCCTGGCAATACGTGAACCCCTCCTCGATGCTATTCGAGAGATCGGTGGCCCAAATGCCACTTCCATATCACCCTGTCGCGGAGGACTCGACGATCGACTGGGCGCCACACTGCGACCACCCTTTCGCCAATCACCATCTCCACCTGGAGTCTTTGCACCTTTCAGCTAAAATTAAAGCGACACATTCGCCATTAACAATGAACTTTATGGCGTTCGTGACACACCCAAACATACCTTCTCTAATTCCTTTAACGACGCTGGCGATACATCCGAATGCCTTCGCAATTCTGGACTTCGTGGTGGTGCCAGGGCAGCACCGTTACTCGGTGCCAATGTCTGTGTACTAGAACCTAATTTCGCTTCTGAATGGCGTCGTTGTAAAGCTTCCAACACAGGTACGTCCAGCATTGAGTCGGTCGAGTCCTGTGGTATACACACACGTGATGCCATTTTCCGTCGACAGACGCTACATCGCCACATGTTCTGAAAAGCATAACGGGAAATGAATGAACATCCTTCTAATAATTTGAACACAACAATAAAGGCAATACATAGTGCCTACATACATATATAATAAATTTCATATAAGGGCTTCAGGAGATGTGGGCGTCGAAGGACATTGCCCAACATGCACTATAATTATAACAACAGTGAACAACCCAACAGCAACAGTTAGCCAGCTACCGCTGCTTCCGCTACAACAGCATATGGGTAAACACATGAGGAGACCAGCTGAGGACTACAGCTATAGCTCCATGCCTGACTCCTTATCGAAGAGCGGCGACTTGTGGGTGGGTGTTGAGTCAAGTAATTAATATCTAAACTGTAGGCCTGGCATCAATTACCAACAAGGGTTGAGGATGAAACTGCGTCGTGTATAATATATGAGCGTAATGAATACTCCAAAGTGGAATCCAATATGTTGTTGGTGCAAGGGATAGGGATGTTGAATGGAACGCCTTCCACCAGAGGGTTCTTTAATTTAAGACAAAAATGCGAAGCATAAATGAAATGTTTTGCACAAAGATTTCTCCCCAGGCCGGAATGGGAGCAATGGAAGGCAAAAGGGGTAGGTAAATACTCGACATTCGGTTATAAATTAACGTGTAATGTAATCGATTAATTGCAAGTATTATCGGCTTATGTATAACAAGCGTGTTATGCCGTTAGTTGTCGTGTTGGAATTGGGGATTACAAGCTTTGCGACAAATTAAAAAGTATTTGAATGGCATTGAGTTGAAAACGCTACTGCAATGCATTACACGAAATGATTGATTGATTACGATTTTGTGTCAAAATAAATAGCAAATTCGCTGAATTGCCAATTTTTTTGCTGAACAAAATTAACTTTTTATGCAAGATTTAGTATAGGGTGATGCAAAAAGAAATTTGGGTCTTTTTTCAGATTTTTGCAAACAATACTTGGGACGTCTTCTCTGGGAAAGAGTTCATCGGGCTTAAAATAATTAATCAATAAGCTAGCAACCAACCCTTGCGAAAGGTGAATCGGTGGAAGGAGAACCGTCGCTTGTTTAAGATTTAAGAATTTTACTTGTAAAGGGTGTTTTTTTTAGAGGCATAGAACTTTAAGTTCGCAACACTATTGTTAGCTATAAAGGGTTTTTTTTTTTTGGTTTAGCATGTCAACATGCATAGACTGACGCCTGAACAACGCTTCCAAATTGTGGAAATTTATTTTGAAAATAATAGTTCTGTTCGAAATACGTTTAGCGCACTACGTCCATTTTACAGTCAACATAATCGTACATCAGAGCAAATAATTCGATTAACTATGGATCGTTTTCGCACCAAATCATCAACCAAGTTTGGGTGGAGGAAATCATGCCCAATGACTGGACCATCAGCTCCATATATTCCATCTACAAGAAAGGCGATCCTATGTCGCATATAAGATCTTATCCAACGTACTGTGTGAACGTCTCAAACCTGCAACACACTAATCGGCTCGTAGTATGGCTTCCGCCCCGGCAGATCAACTGTAGACCAAATCTTCACATTAAGGCAAATCCTGGAAAACACCAAGTCGAGACACACCATCTCTTCGTCGAAAGCCGCATAAGACAGCATTCATCGTCAGGAGGTTTTTGTGGCGATGGCCGAATTCGGGATCCCGTCAAAACTGATCCAGATGTGTCGCATGACACTAGGTAACACGCGTTGCAATGTGCAGTTTGGCAGCAGCTCATCTGAACTCTTTCAAACATGCACCGGATTTCGGCAAGGAAATGCGCTGTCGTGTGATTTCTTCAATCTTGTTTTTGAGCAGATAGTGCGCAGGGCAGGTGTCAACACGAAAGGCACTATCTTCAAAGATCCGTCCAGCTACTGGGATATGCGGACGATATTAACATCATCGGACGATGCCAACGTGCCATCGTAGACGCTTTCACGGCTATTGAAGAACTTGAAATCCTTGCTATCAACAAATAAACAAGCATCTGACTAGGACAAAATGTCACTGTTGATAGCAGCAACTTCGAGGTAGTTAAGGAGTTCATCTACCTCGGGGTAAACATCAACTCCAAAAATGACATCTTAGTGGAGATCCGTCGAAGAATTACCCTAGGAAACCGCTGCTACTTCGGTTTGGCAAAACAAATGGGTTCAAAACTCCTAACTCGAAGGTTAAAGTGCATGCTCTACAGAACCCTTATCCTGCCAGTTCTGCTATACGGCGCCGAGTGCTGGACGATAAGCAGGAAAGGAGAGTTAATACTGGAATACTTTGAAAGAAAAAGCCTTCGACGGATATTTGGTCCTGTGTGCCAGGGAGAAGAAGATACAACCGCGAACTCTATGAACTGTACTAAGATGTGGCTCGGCCACATCGAGCGATCGGACAACAACGCTCCAGCCAAGAGGATCTTCGAATCCCAGCCCCCAGATGCGAGACGACAAGGAATACCGAACCTTCGTCTTAAAGACCAAGCCATCGCCGGTTCCAGAGCGCTTGGTCCAGACAACTGGAAGCAGCGCGTCCAGTATCGCAAAGGAAGGAAGGCTGCCGTGTCTCAGGCAGGGACTCTTCACGGGTCGGCTGACCGTTAAGTAAGAAAGTACATCCACAAAAACTGACTGTTTGGTGTGCTTTATAATTGGTGGAATAATTGGTCCGTACTTCTTTAAAAACGATGCTGGCCAGAGCGTTACAGTCAATGGTGACCGCTATAGAGCCATGATTACTGACTTTTTCGTTCATCAATTGAACAGCCACGATGTGCAGGAGCTTTGGTTTCAAAAAGACGGCGCAGAATGTCACACAGCTCGTGCCATAATTGATTTATTAAAGGAAACATTTGGTAACCGCATTGTTTCACATTACGGACCAGTGAATTGCCCTCCAAGATCAACCGATTTAACGCCGCTTGACTATTTTCTGTAGCAATACGTGAAGTCGCTAGTCTATGCCGATAAGCCCGAAACTCTCATCTGGGTTCATCGACACATTATTTAACAGGCAATAAGATTGGCGACGAACTAGCATAAAAAGGATCCAAAATGAATCATGACCGAGCACTTCTGTCGATTCAATGCCAACCACCTGTGAAATCTCATGGAAACTTTCGTCAGTATATAATACAAACCGAACTAATAAGCTTTTGCAGTACGACAGAGTATCGGTGTCTAAGCTGATTTATGATATAACGATATATAGGTTAGGTTAGGTTAATACTGGGGTGTGATACAAAAGTCATCACACAACACTAGGAACCGAAGTGGACCCAACGCGATCCCTGAGGAACCGGCTGAATTTTTAATCAAAACGGTAGACAAATATCCTAAACACTTTCACTTTTGTAGCACCCATTACCCTACAAAAGCCGAGAAGGCCTTTGAAGTTTGTACCTTCCTTGTTTGTCTATTTCCTCCAAAGCTTCGAAGAAGTATCTCCCCAAGAAGTTTCTACGACTACGGTATATCCTCAACAGCCTGCAGATCACCACAGAATCTGCAGATGTCTGCATCTGACGGTCCGAGTATCTTTGCATGTTTTCGCAAGAGGCAATGCCCTGTTAGGATTCCTACTAGTATTCTTAGTTTATCCCTGCTAAGTCTTATAAACTTCCTGGAACTCTTACAGTCGATAAGTGCAAATAGAGATTTCGACACCGTGTGTCCCCCAAGACTTAGGTTGGTAGTCTTTAGGGTTATTTCCTCAATTGAACGCTTTATTATGGAGAGAGGAGGTTTTATCTTAGCAAACTCAAAACTATTGAGTAGTCCTCCTATTCTTGCAAACTCATCCGCATTTCCATTGCCAGTGTTCTGGCACCCAGCACAGTCTCACTCGGTTCTGATTGCATACTGCCTTGAGCATTGTGCGACAGTTCCTGACTATATCAGAATTGATGTTAGTTGATTCCATTGTGTTCCATTGTGTGCCATCTGTAAAATTTCAATTTCGTTTGATTTGATAACTTCAGCTCTTTGCCAATCCTCCCATTCCGGATATATTACATCATACGGAATGTTGAAGTCAACTAAGAGGGCGATTTCATTCGTTATGACTGGATTTCCTGAACGAAAAATAACGATTAGGAAATTTGAAGAGGCTGCGGCGACGAGGACACCCCTATTATCAATGCTACTGCCCGGATCTCTGTCATTTGAGGAACAGAACACTTCTTTTCCAAGATATTGAACAATTATCAGATATCACACTCTCGGATCTTTACAGGTTGCTGGAGACATTGGGATTGATTGATGGCTTTAGGTAGCCACGGAAAGGAAGTAAGGAACCACAAGGGAAGCCACAACACCATCTTAACTCTCCTTGAAGGATATTAAGCATGATCCAGTAATGGTTAAAGCAATGTACCTTGGATATTTGATTAGTCTGCAGGGTATTACCAACTCTATGTTCAAAACCTTGTGATACGATTTCCGCGCACATATCGTAAAAAAAATCCTTTCAAAGTAGGGATTTAAGGAAAGCTCTACGTCGGTGTACCCTGTACCAGATTTATGTACTTAACTAATGGTCTTATGAGGCCGTTCCCTCATTAGTCTGTTTTTATCGATATGCTCGCTACACATTTGGTACCGATTGTATACAGTACATTTATCTATTTCAAACTAAATGCTTGAGGCAAGAGGTTCATCAACAAATATTTTGACAAATGAGAAGACGAAGGCTCTGAGTATCCTTAGATACCCAAAACAAGAAATAAGTACGAGGATAGTGATATAAGAGGTACTTGAGAATGCTAGGTTAGCCCATTTGACAACAACGTAAATATGGCGGTGTCGTGTGACTTCCTCACTGAAGTCAATCAAATGATGGTTTCGAGAGGCAAATGAGAAACTTCTCTTTTTTCAATTTTGAACACTCGAAAGACCTTTGAAAAACCATAATGTAATTCTTGGGGAGTTTAAATCTATGACCACTTAGTCAGCAGTTTCGTCGAAGGTGCGGTTCGACCTTAAACATTTTTTTTACAGATCTTTTAGTTTTTAATAAAATCGACCTACAACTTTATCCGAACGGCAAATTTGAAAAGATTTGTTTATGAAAATTTCTTACTCTTGAATGTTAATCAGGCTTTTAGTTTGGCCTACTCCACTACCCACTCAGCCACTGCGCACATAAGAGCAGTTTAAAGTAAAGTAAATCACATCGAAAAACTAAGTTGTTCAAATGCGCTAGTTTGCACCTTTTGATATTTAATGCTTGAATTATTTGCTTCATATCTGCCGATATACCGTCGTCAATGTGAAATTGAAACAAATTGAGTCCTCAGCTCAGTCCCCAGTTTAAGCAACCACTAAATGCTTTGAATTTTGGAGTGATCTTGTGGTAAAAGCCCCCGCCCCCAACCATCTTTCCTTAGGCAAATTGCAACAGCAGTCACGTACAACCACATCCTTATAGAGCGCTTCGTTAATTCGACTAACAAGCTTTTAGTGTATTGCACTTTCCTGATTCCTAGAATAAATATTACACACGTATGTATGTATGTGTGTATCTACTCCAGGAATAACTACACACCTAAGTCGTCTCAGTCATTTGAAATTCCAATAACAAGTAAATTAATCGTCGAACCTTTGAAAGGTTTGAATTCCATTCTCTACCCCGAATCCTTTTGTACCATTGTTTGCCTCAACCTCAGCTAGTAATTTTCAATTAATTTCATTGCTCTTCAAGGGTTTTAGTAGCTTTGATTGACCCCCAAAAAGCTCAGCTGCACAAAGCATCACCAACGGTGCACAGGCGGGTAATAGCCTCTCAATATCAACAAAGCCAAAACTATGCCAAAATTCCACACAAAGTCCGGAATGTACTGTTTGGTTAATAATCCCTTAGCCCTGACTCTGTATTTATGCCCCTGAAGCCAAAGAGCGAACAATAACAAAATCGAGGCGGCAACGACGATGACAACGGTTGGATGGATGGCAACGGCAACGGCAACGGCAATGGCAGCGAAATTGAATGCACATTCAACGTCAGTCATGCAACAAAACACTTAATCAAAACTCTCTACACTCTAATGCGCCGTTAAGCTACTCACCGCATCCTCGCTCTCGTCTAGTTTGCTATAGCTGGCGCAGTCCTCACAGACCCGTTGCTGGCATTCGAAGCACGTCTTGCTGTAGTCATCCGGCTTGAAGGATTTCAGGCACACCCGGCACGCACCAGCTCTGCTGGGCGGTTTGCCCAGCTCAGTTTTACTGTTATTATTGTTGTTGTTATTATTAAGTTGGTTCGAGTGTTGCTGCTGTTGGGTGGCAGCGCCACCGGTTGTGTCCTGGTGGAATGCGCTCATAGCCTCTGTATCCATTGGCACCAGCGATGGACGTGGTGACATTTTGTTCACTGCAAAAGAAGAAACAAAACATTATTCAGTGGCGAGTGGTGTAGTGTTTTCTAGATGAATGGACGCAGACGGGCGATATCATTCAAAGCTGATTATGTCAAATCGATTTGTTTGACAGTGAAATCTGAAGAGTAAAGACCAAGGCCATAAGGATGTCGATTTGTATTTTGTGGCTTTTCGAATCGATAAACTATCCGGAATGCTCCTGTCCACAGGACTATAATGTGCCCATTTTTATGAGTACCTATCATTTGTCGTGAACATGTTAAATTTTGTTGGCAGCTAGTTATAATCTATCAGGTGGGCATAGTGCGATTGTATAGTTATTCAATTATTCCTCCAGAGTGAGGCGTGATGGACAGACAGGATATTTTTTTTTCCAGAGAAAAAACAAAACAAAACAAACAAGATTGATGTTGCTTGATTGTACGAGTAGATAATGTCTTTGGGGACAACGTCAAAGCGATTTATCTTTTATGTCGTTTGTCATTCGCTCCCAACCTACCTACTGCCTATATTTACTTACAAGTTTATGGATTCAATGCGATGGCATCAATCAATTAGGTTGATGGCTGGTGACAATCGCACTCTTGAAATCGAACATTATTTACAAGTCGTGCGGCAAGTCCCACAGGTGAACATCGAAAACAATTGTTATGGCATGGAGATTGTATCTAAATTTAGCTACAAATAAAAGTATGTTGGCGGTAGGTATCTACGTATGTATGTTGAAGAATGAACAAAGGACATGGTGGTGCCAATCTAATAGTCTCAACGTTGAACGCTTGGATTACATGAAAGAATACTTGATGAGATTGGACGAACCACATAATCTGATAAGGTGCTATTGAAGTCAAGTTGACTTTGAATCCATCCTTTCTATAAATAGAAATTTGTCTACAAATTTGTTCATTTATTTCTCCAGGGTCAGAATATTCGATTGATTGGAACAATGTCAGGGCAGACAACTCTTGTCTTTGTCAAAGGTTTGTTGTGGGAAGGAGAATACGCCTCACACCTACATATTACTGGTCGTAAAGCTATGAAGCCTCACATAAAAATCCAATTAAATCAGAATAACGAATGAATTCTTTATACATATATACTTCTTTTTCCCTAAGATGATCACTTGCTAGACAAAGGCGGACATGAACACAATTTCTGACCTCAGATTTGCGCGCTGAATACCAAATCACTAGTGATTCTTTACTTCTATAAGCCCAAAAATTAAATATTACAATTATTATTACATCAAATTATATTAAGTTTTATTTACAGAAGCCCTAACCACAGGACAGGTATTCAACATATAATGAGTTTGATGCACTATCTGATTCCATCACCAGAATTTCGATATACACAATTCAAATTGGCTTCGACATTCTGGACAGACAACACCCGAAGGAAGGTATGTCGAGATCTTCGCTGAGGCTAATAATTTGACCCAGCTTGTAAATGAGCCGACACGGATGCCGGACATTAGAGGTCAAAACGCCAACACTCTGGACTTGTTTTTTACCTCCCACCCTGATAAATACACTTTAAATGTATTACCGCCTCTAGGTTCGTCAGACCATTGTATCATATCGGCGAATTTCTCGTACTCCAACCACACAGTCCTAAAAGAACCGTGTGGCAATACGAGAAAGCCAATTGGGAGACTTTAAACGGTTTTCTTAGGAGTTTAAAGTGGTCGTTGTCCTTCCTCGATAGATGCCGCTGCAGATATGATTACAAACATAATTCACATGGGTATGGAACGCTTTACCCCATCTAGGATAAAGAGTATTAAACCTAAGCAAAACGCGTGGTGTGACTTGAGCTGTAAAAAAGCTATCAGGGCTAAAGAGGTAAGTTTTCGGTCATTTAAGGTCAACCCAACTGAGAAAAACCGAAAAAAGTTTAAACGAGCCAGAAATAACTGCAATGCCCACATTAATCGTGTCAAATTCTCCTACGACCAAAAGTTGAGGCAAAAAATACTACAAAGTCCCACCGGTAGTAAAAACTTTTAGGTCGTTTGTAAAAAAACATCAAAAACGCGGCCTCTTCATCTGTTCCGACACTCATTTACAATGAAATTCCAGCTCTCAGCTCTTCACACAAAGCTAATCTGCTTGCTGCTCATTTTGCGGCTAGCTCAACGCTCCCAGATTCTGCTTTGTCTCCCCCTGTACTCGAGCACATAAAACATTCAATGGGGCAAATCCACGTCCGCACTCGTACAGTGGTAAGAGTACTTCAAGATCTCAACACACATAAATCCGCTGGTCCAGATGGTATTTCCCCTATCGTTCTGAAGAGGTGTTCTTCCACGCTGGCAAAACCACTGCGTAAGCTTTTCTATCTGTCCTATTCTTCAGGGCTCTTTCCGAAAAGATGGAACACAGTATTTGTCCAGCCTGTCCCAAAAAAAGGCGAATCTTCCTCCCCCTCTTCCTACCGACCAATTGCACTTACGTCCCTTCTTTCCAAGGTCATGGAAACGCTGATAAATCGTCAGCTAAATCGTCTTGAATCGCGGAAACCTCTTAATGACCGGCAGTACGGTTTTCGCGGCAACAGGTCCACTGGTGATTTGATGACATATCTCACCGAACAGTGGAACCAATCTATTCACCGTGGTGGTTAAAGTAAGGTCGTTGCGCTTGATATTTCAAAAGCATTTGGCAGAGTTTGGCATCAGGCTCTTTTGTCGAAAATGCATGCATTTGGAATCGATGATACCTTTCTTCAGTGGATTAGAAATTACATTTCGGACCGTTCAATACAAGTCGTTTTGAACGGTTTCAAGTCAGCAACTCACCAAATAAATGCTGGTGTCCCTCAAGGCTCCGTTCTGTCTCCGAATCTCTTTCTCATTTTTATCAATGATGTCCTCTCTGTTTCTTCTAATCCAAACCATCCTTTGCTGATGACAGTATCCTTAGATTCGCATATTCGTGTTACGATTCACACGTCCCTCATCTTCGAGCTCGTATGTTAAGCTCATTAAATTCGGACCTTCACAGCATTCTTAACTAGGGTAAAACCAATAGGGTAAAATGTAATGCTTCCAAAACACAATGCTGTCTTCTGACACTAAAGCGAAACCCTAATACTCTGCCATTATACTTGGATGGTACTTGCATCGCCGAAACCGAAAGACTTTCCATCCTCGGTATGTGCGTTAATGACAAACTTCGTTAGAATGACCACATATTCAATGTCGCCAAGAACGCTGCGAAATGTCTAGGTTTCTAAAGCGATGCTAGAAATATTTCATTTTCCAATGAAATGGCCAGTTGCATTCCACCCCTAGAGCAATTCAACCGCAATACTCGCCATGCTAGGAATGCACATCAGTTTACCCTCAAGCATGTATTCGGACGTACAGTGAAATACAAGGATTCGTTTCTTAACCGTACAATACGAATATGGAATGCTCTACCCCACTCTGTTTTTCCTATGCATTATAGTTTATAGACATTTAAAACCAACGTGCATCGCTCTTTCCTTTTTCCTAATCCTTCACTTCCCTAATGCCCGCACTGTGTAACTTCATTATAAGGGTATCCGAAATCCCTTTAGTGCGAGACAAGTCACCAAGCGTCTTTGCTGGTTTGATGGTTTAATCGGTTCGGTTTAATGTTGACCATAATATTGAGGATATTAAAAATTTTAAAATAAATAAATACAGCAGGAGTCGGCGCTTGACTAAATTTTTGTCCTCTCACTTGGTTTAATAAAATACTGATGATATTATATCTCTCTCACTCCTTTGGAATCTTACAGGTTTGCCGTAAAATATCCCAATAAAAGAAAAAAAAGTACTAGGTGCACACTGATAGAAACAATTCCACCAAAAATAGAATTTATGGCGTCACATAAACAACTAAAACCCCTTTAGAGCACGAGAGACATATCTAAACAACAAATAAATTAAAGTGTCTTACATAATTATATTTAGTGGGTACCCTGTAAGTGGTTGAAGCCTTTGGGACATTCAACAGCTGCGCTCATAATTGCAGTGCCAACAATAACTTCAGGAGTTTTACTACGCCTTTTATAGCGATATGGTGTCTAGAAGGTATATTTGTAATTATAGTTGGGTACCATTAAGGATGTAAGCTTAACTTTAAACAAAGCATTCTGCTCTTTCACTTCAGTGATGTTAATTTTAAAATCCACAGATTTGCTCTTTACTAATAGGTTTAGTACTGATAAAGTTTCAACTGGGTTTTTGAAGATCCAAGTTATTGTCAAAAAGTTAACACTTTTAAAATTATTTTAAAGCAGTAAGCTTGGATAGTAAATTAGAAGTTTATGAATGAAAAATTTAGGATTCAATTTCTTTTAGAGACACTATA
Organism: Ferdinandea cuprea; assembly: GCA_963576555.1. Lineage (NCBI taxonomy): Eukaryota > Metazoa > Arthropoda > Insecta > Diptera > Syrphidae > Ferdinandea > Ferdinandea cuprea. The sequence goes on from OY754960.1 coordinate 25,412,069, forward strand.
AGGACTGGCCGCGCATGCTCATAATAGTGTGAGATTCTGACTCACTAAAAAAAAACTTTCCATCAAAAATATTCATATTACAACTAGGCTGATGTCTATCGAGGAGTTTCAATTTAAATTATTTAACAACGTTTGACAGGATACATTCAAGCGGAAGCACCTGCTTATACCGACAATGACATGCGGTTACATCTTATAGTGCTAATTCAAACGGTTTAATCCTTTGTAGGCGGCGCATAAGATTTCTCTGATATAAAATTTGTGATACAGCGTCATTGCAATGGCCAAGAACGTGAGCGTGTTGTTTACGCGTATTTCGTTGTCCGTGGTGCCTACGGAGCCTGTCCGCAGTACGACATCAAAATCTTACTCGGGGACTTTAACGCTAAAATCATAAGCTGAAAGGAAGGTTCTACACCGCAGTACATACGGTTCACAATGCTACAAAAGTATGAGGGCAAGTTGACAGCAGCTGAGATGAAGATGCTTCGCAAGACAGCAGGAGTAACAAAGCTTGATCGAATTACAAGTTCCAGAATCCGAGGAAGCCTTCACGTCAAAGAACCCATCGTGAACAAATTGGAGCACGATCGACTCAGTTGATATTGTCATGTTCAAAGGGAGATCCTACAAACACCGTCAAAAAGGCAATGGCAATCAACGTTCCCTTACAATCGCGTAAAAGAGTCAGGCCTAAAAACTCCTGGATCACACAAGTGTAGAAACACCAGCATTTGATTGGCCTCAATGATAAAGTGATTCAAAATCGGGAGGCCGGCAGATATTATTTGAGGTAGAACCGGCGAGCCCCACAGGTGGACCAGTAGAAGGGTTATGATGCCTATAATCCTGATCATTATCTCGTCGTTAAATGGAGAGAAGAAGTCGGGTGAACAGCATTCTTTAATTGCATTGTCAATAGTACGGTCTGCCTGTTTTCCAAATTCTCCACAACGACTGTGACTCTACTACAAGGTTTCATTGTTCAACTCTATAGGTTTCCGGTTGTTAGCCTATCAAGTTTTTTTTCCTTTTGGTAAATCTTTCGAACATGGAGAATAAGAAGCACCTCTCTCTTTCTCGATCTCGCTTTTTTCTTCGAAGAAGCCGATGTTTTTCCCTCCTCTTTTGATCGTGGAGCTGACATAAGCGTCCCTAGGCGCTTCATAAGCATGACATAGGTATATAAAAAGTTTAGTTTTAAAAACATAATTAAAACATAGTGACACGTTCACATAGCAATTATCCTTTGAGCAATATTTAATTGCAAATAAATTGGTGCAGTGGTTCAGCAGTGGCTACAGCTCCGACGACACTCGTTCATTAAAAATATAAACCAATAACAAGCACCTTTGAAATTGAAAAATCGATACAATGCAGTTATTGTTAAAATTGAATTCCAGTGAAAACTAGAGTATTCATACAGGACAAAGGACATGCATGCAGGTTAAACTTCCGATCAAAAACAAAGAACCATAACGACTACTACATGGGCAAAAATAAATGTCTAATGAACATAACAAAGTTTGAGCAATTTATTGACGCTAAATTGATGTTACAACTCCACTCCTGTGTTGTTGTCAGGGCTTAAAATACGAAAAATATTGCACACATACAAATACGGCTCAGTGCACTGTATTTTATGATTGCACCTGCAACAGAACGAGAGAGTCCTCGAAGCCTGCCATGGAAGCACCAACATATGTCTTTACCCAAGATTCATCGAACCAATTTATCCTCGCAAAGACGCCAACGATACGGCAAGGTGTATTATATGGCAACCGCAACTTGGCCCTTCGTCTGCAGTGGCAAGGTGACTGCCTTCTTCCATTGGTTCTCCTTCATATTTTATTAATATCCTTCGTTACCCATCGCCGTTCGCCATTCTGAGCTGGAGGTGAATTGGCTATAAGGTTTGGACAGGGAGGGGGTGGCCCCACTTTCTATGCAATATAAATTATGTCTCTTATATCTAAGGCACTACCATTACCACCACTTGTTATCGATTTCCACCTTCACCAGAAAAAGGACATTTTTCAAGACACCTCCTATATGGATATGAAGGTGAATGCACAACCTTTGAACTGTATCTAGGATGTGAAATTGTATTACGACGAGCATCAAAGGTATGGACTTGGGAAGGTGGGCGGTACACATATGGGCTCGAATAGTCTTGCATAAACCTTATCTTTCAAAGGATGTGAGGAGGGAGATTGTGTGCACATCGTTTGCAAACTTACTTATTCGAAGGGCTGTGTAGTCGATGCGGCTTGAGTTTAGTTCTCAACGTTACTTTGTTTCCTTTAGGACTGTGAAAGCATGTAATGTGCTCTGTTTGTGGAAACTTTTCAAGATAATGGAGCACGGAATATTTTCATGATAATATGCGCCCACTGCGCCGGAGGCACAAACGTGAGGCAGCTTAACTAAATATGGTTGCACGGTATACTAATTCATGATAAGTTTATTTGTATAAAGACGCAGTTGAAGGAATTGTTCTGAAAGACTTAGTTAATGTTTGTGAAAATCAATTCGAATGTTGGAACTGAAGAATAGAATGCGTACATGTTGTGTAAGTGGTCTCAATGTAAATGCATACTTGTAAACTCCTGTGTGAAGGGGTTGCATGGATTTATTCGGGTGCAAAAAGGTCTATTTTCAACAATTTTTTTTTTTATATAAAAAATTAAATATTTTTTTCAAAGAATTTCTTAAATTTTCAAAGTAAAATATTGAAAACTCCGTCATTGTGACTTAATTTCCGGTGATCCCACGGAAAAAAGGTGCGTCCGCATTGACAGTAGAACTCGTGACAGGTTAAGATCTCGTGTGTTTTAGTTAAGATCATAAATTAGAATTTAAACGAAGGGGGGAAAAAAAAAGTGAAAATTGGATTTTTGGCAGACCTTTTTACAAAAAAATTCAAATTTTTGTAAAATTTGATCAACATATTTTTTATTCAAATAGTTTTGATTGGAAAAAAAAACCTTCGCTTAAGTCCTCGTGAATTGTATCTCGAAGACCTGTATAAAATTTCATCAAGATCGGTTGAGTGGTTTTCAAGAACTTTTGACAACCGACTTTGAAAACACAGTTTCGGGAAAAAAAGCGTTTCAAGTTTGAATAACCTCAAATAAACCTCGTGATTCAATTGAGTGCGCACCTTTCGGAGGCTTGTATCTCCGAAACTTTTATTCGGAATGACTTGAAAATTTAGGATAGAAATTAATAGGACAGAAATGAAAAAGCTGTGATACCAATGTAACCCCTTAAGCAAATGAAATACATTAGACTCGCGAGTGTATGCAGCATTTATGAATCAACTATGTATATTATATCCTGGGCCTCCCTCAGTTTTAATTGTGTATGTGTTCAGCACAATTTGTGTGTGTTTGTCGATTTCGACATGTCTACATAAGGGCATATCCTCTTCATGGCTTAAATTTGGTTGTGTTAAATAATAAGCTCGTTAACATTCGCCATACGGTGTCTGGACAGACAGACAGAAAGACCGACGGATGGCATTGGCGGACCCACTTTTTTGGACTTCTCTATAGTCGTAATATTATCCCACATATTCAGTTTGAGTTTGAAATTTCCGCACGATCGCAATAAGTTTTCCTTTAGTATACTTATGTATTCGAGAAAGTGAAAAACATACCATTTTTGAAAATAACGCTCCCAAAAGGATTCGCATGGCCAAAAAAGTTGTAAGGGTCAAATGTTACCGAGAATATTTTTTAAATATTGTGACAAACAAAGATTTTCATTTCAGCGTTTCGGAGAAAAAACTATTTCGCAACCAATTCCTTACGGAAACCAAATGCGGAACAAGCCGAACCCTTTCACAAAAATACAGTTTATTTATAAAGCCAAAATATATTTGCTGGTCAAACCAAGTTTACCTCACAAAGTTTTTTAATGATTTTCCAACAACTAATTTTACTTTTGAACTTAAGCAAAAATTTCTATTAACGCTTTACATGTTGCGACGTTTTTATATTTTTTGATTTATCGTTTGAAATAACGGTACCTGCCATATAATTTTTCTTGTGCAAATCACTTATCACTATTTTTCTAGAAAATGGTTTCAAGGATTTTAATCTGGGAGATGGGGACAAAAATACTGCAGATTCAGTTTTTTATCTCAATATCTCTTTAATATCTCAAAAACTAAAAAATGGTTTTCCGCAAAACTTTACTTTTTTTTATGATCTTAAGTTGAACAAATCAGTGACATTTCACGTCACAACGCCAAACGAAATAAAGAAAAATTCTAAAAATTTAGCAATATATCCATTCCAAAATTGAACCGCCTGTGGAAAGAGGGTTGAAATCCCTTAATCCCGCGTAGCAGCTCACTCAGGTACTGTTGCCAAAGGCGCCTTATCTAAAATTTGGCAGTATTTTACTTCACCGAACAAATCTGCGTACTTCGATGTTTTAAATAATGTTTTTTTTTTTCTATAATGATTTTCTTAAATTTTTATCAAATTCGTTTTCTCAAAAACTGCTCTAAGGATTTTGATTACATTTTTGTATTTTGAACAATTATATAAAAAGTGTCCAATGTTCGAAATAACATAAAAGTCGAAGGACTTCGGTTCGGTTTTAAGAAAATCAATTTTTTCAAAGCCTTAAAAGCGATTTAAATAAATTTGGTAAGTTTTTCATATGTTGCGAGAAAGTTTCTTATGTCGCACTTAAACTCAAAATGAAAATCGCAATATTTTAAATTTAAACGATTGATTTCATTATTGAACACTGTCCGATAGGCAGCCATGTAAACAGGCTTGGCACTTATTCAAATTACTTATTTAGGAGATGAGACAGGAGGAGACAACTCTGCATCTTCTTAGCGTTATTGGTCACTAACCTTAGGACAGGGTATAAAGATTCCGCTGTTGTATTTTTTTTTTGATTAACAGCAACGAATTTATCCGTTCTTGCCCCCAAAATAAATGACTAATAATACATTGGGAAAATGTTGCTTGTCATAGTACCCCCGCTAATTAAGACGGTGCAACTTTCAGGTGATCAACTATGTTTTGGCAGGAGAAAATCGTCAATGTTGGTAGGTGCAGCACAGTTTACAGAAATGATTTTTTTTTAATTATATGCGCTCGAGAAATGTACATAGACAGAAGTAAAATCTGTCCGTAACCATACTCACCATCATTAACATACGGCTCCCTGAAATTACACCAAAAGGTGTTTTGGGAAAAGGGCAAAATAATTTGGGCGTAATATTTTTGGATAAAACGCCAAAAATTAAAAAGGAAAAATACGCCAAATTTAAAAAAAAAGGCAAAATGTAAAATGGAAATTACGCCAGAAAAGGTTCTCTTTTTTGGCATAATTTCAAAATTTAATGTAGACATTGAGCGAAAAACTCGTTGTAGAATAAGTTACCTGCACTGACAGGGTAAAACATTGTTGCGTTTTTTTCGTTTTCAATTTCTTTTCAACAATTTTTTTGTGCGTTTTTTTCCTAGGAAAAAATAGTAAAATTTCATATGGGGTTTTTGGGCTCTTTTCCGAGCTATATTCGGCAGCTTTGAATTAATATTGAGTAATGTGTCGAACCAGGCATCCTAGGCATCGGGAAATGTCTGGACGTTAATCGATATATTTCTGTCAGTTTCGAAACACGTATTTTATTTCGGTCTGCTGATTCGAGTGTGGTTTTTTTATAAATGACACTTTCCACCGCCGCGCCGTGAGGAATAAGATTATCTCCATTCCCAAACGCTTGTGTTTGGTCCGCTGCACTCGACTAATAACAGCGAAGAGCAAAGTATCATAAGTTGCGATCAGGCCTTCTTACCTCGTGTTCCATCGGTCGCAATTCTTTGTTTGTCTTCTCACATCATCATTTCGTGAGTTTCAGTAAAAAGCTCAACGAAAAATAACAAACCCATTAAGTAAATTGAAGAGGATGACATGTCCCGCAGGCTTCCCAGTTTGTGCGATATATAAAAAACGAGCGATTTTTTTTCAGTTCTGCGGTGCAAAATCTGATCTTGCGATATTGAATATTATTCGCGATTTCTTGCGATATTTAATAAAGCAAAAAAATTATTTGACAAACTTATTTGAGATCTTACGTCGAATCCCTAAATACTTTGCTTCAAAATGTGCTGAATATATTTATATTCGTACACATTTCAAAGAGACTGCCAACCTTCAAATACAACTATGTAAATGTTATCATTGTACCTTCATCGACGCGTAGGCTTAGTCGCTGTTGAGCTATAAAATGTATATTTGATCTGAACACATTTGATTTAAAGCACATTTTGAAGTTTGTGCATTAGTGTCACACTGCTAAAATCGTATCAGATCTTATAAAAGACCGGAAAAACTATCTCTTACTTGCAGCCGTTTTGCCAATAGTTAAGGAAATGCATGGTCTTAGCTCTATAAATTAATGTTTGTCAACTGTTTGGAAGAGCTTCAGCTCGAATCAATAACAAACGAATATCCAGTACAGGTTTGGTATCTTGTTTTTTAAAGAGCTAAATTCGAAATCAGGCGAAATCAGGCGCAAAATCAATTTTGTTGTTTTATAAGCTTACAAAAAAAAGTTATGACGCCTTAAGGTAAAATTTTAACAAAAAAAATCCTTTTCAGCTTTTTATTTCAAATTCATTTTTCTCAAAACATTTATTCCACAAAAATTTTGTTTTTTTTTCAAAAAATTCATAAAGAATTTATCAGAAAAATAATATTTAAAATAATTATATATTTATGAAGTATACGTTTTGAAAAAAATGCATATGAAATGAAAAGCTGAAAAACGTATTTTTTTTTAATTTAACTTTAGGCGTCTTTACTTTTTTCCGGGCTTATAAAATCACACAACACTACTTATATTTATTGCGTAATTAAATTAGGTCCGCAAAATGTGAAGGTTCCGCCATCTAACTTTTTTTTTTCAGCTAGTGCTTATTTCGCGAATGGTAACACTTAGCTCATGTCTGATTTGACAGATAATATACGGCTATACCGTTTAACGAATATGGTTGTGTTTACGCTTGAACAACGCTAGGAAATATTGCGGCATAATTGGGCCATTTTTCATTTTTTCATTTGTTTATATGAGCAAGGAATGGCCGTCACAGTCAATGGCGATCGTTATCGCGCCATGTTGAACGAATTTTTGTACACAAAAATTGAAGAGGAGGATATTGGCAACATTTGGTTTCAACAGGACGGCGCTACGTGGTTTTTTCTCATTTATATTTTGAATTGGATGTATTATGTATACATGAAAACGTCGTAGTGCAGCAAGATAAAATTATTAAGTCAGAAGAAAATAGAAGAGTTTCTCGATCGAAATAACATCTAGATGTTTTATAATAAATCCAGCAACAGTCTGCTGTCTCTCAATCCTAAACGAGCTTCTACAGCGAAGAAAATCTAGTCACCGATGCATAGAGAGTAGTATTTACATTAGAGCAGCATTTCTGGCAGGTGCTAAACGTGCATCATGTTAAGAGATATGAGGCATATGGAGCATCAGCTTAAGACTTTCCCAGCTTACCGCGTGAGAGGCTTTCATAGTTAACATCCTATTTACAAACATACAAACATCTGTCCACCGCCTACGACGAAGCGAGATCTAGCGAGAAATTAGGATTGAAAACTCTTGCTAATCTTGTTTGGTAAGACAATTGTATCGTTTTCCTTGTTTGTTCAGCTTCAAACTGGTCCGAATTACGCCATCAGTGAGCGAGTGAATAACTTCCACACGTTACTGAACTATCGAAGAAGCACATTTGGATTATGTTATTTGAAGCATCACGTATCGAGCGCACTTTGTGTTTGTACTTGGAAAACTCTAGTACATTAAGTCTTATACTAAGAAAAATGTAATTTTATGTTCTGTCATTCGGGTTTTTATGTTAAATTGTGAGTTAAATATTTTGAAACCTAAAAAAAAATCGAATTTATAAACTTTATTATCAAAAATGGCTATTTTGTTTTTTTTTCAGCGTCTGATTCTTCTGAAGAAGGTTTGGGAAAATATTTCTCGACAGATCGACCATCATTTTTTCCTGAATAATTTAAGTTCGTTTTTGTGAGAAACACTTTAAAAATACTAATAAAACACTTCAAAACACACTTTTTCTGTCGTTTCATTGCCATACGACACCTTTAGATCTGTCGAATGAAATTTCAAATTATTTTACTATCTCGATACCATGCTCGAAACCATGCTCGATAACTGAAGCAGTAATGTCAAACCGAGATAATTCAGTGACGTATTGCTCGTTAACTGATGCGGAAATTCGGCCCCTGACGAATGACGACGAACGTGAAGTTATATATAACGTCATCAAAATGTGTTTAAGGCAAAAGTAAAGTCGTAACGTGAATGCGCCACAATATTTGCAAATGGGGTCAGATGTTAAAGACATGTTAAGAAAAAGTTGACAACAAGCAATGGAGCGGTTTTGTGTTAAAAATCATAATAATTTCCCCTCATTCGAAGAGCCACTGCATTTCTTCAAAGTGACCACTTGGTGCGGCCTATGCATCTCTGGAGGTAGTTTCCAACTTTTCATAATAAAAATCCCGATAGTTTACACATCTAGCAAAATAGCATGTTATTCATATTACCTTTGTCCCACCCTGTTAATCGATACCGTATCAAAGTTATTTTCTTACTCATTCGACGCACAGAGTCCTCATGAGTACTTTCACTGCGTAGCTAATGAACTAAAAATGCAAAAATACCTCTCCACCGATAAAATACGATGAATCGACCTCTTAAAAATCAATTCCAACACCAATGAAAGTAAAGTAAAAATCAAAAATATATTCGAAATAAAAAAAATTAATGCAAGTAAGAACGTCTGCTTTCAAATGAATGCAAATCAAATAAAGTGTTCATCGAGCAGTGAAATCGTTCCAAATGAGTTAGTATGAAAAAATTTGCGAAATGTTCGTAAATAAAAAATTGTGAAAAATCCTTCAACTATGCAAATTGATTTTTTTTTATTAGTTACTACATTTTTTCTGATAATTTAAATTTTCTATACTCGAAGCTATATAGGTATTTTGACGTACCCACTATATAAGTTCTTTCTTTTTCTATTGTAAATTTGTCATTACCTTTGTCCTGTGCAGTTAGCAGGGATGATGATAAAGTTTGTTTTAATTTTCCAAAAGTTCCTCCTGTGTCGGGAGCATTTTGTGTTTGTGCTTCGTCTGTTGCAACCATCTATAAAGTGGGAAAAAAAAATAGGTAACAGAATAAATATTAAAAAGAGAGAAAAAAAGAACAACTTAAATAATCTGGTTCTTAGAAATAATTAGTAGAAAACATCGGGTAATGTTTTGTAACTTATTTATTTGACTTAAATTAAGTTGTTTGCGAACTTTTCTTCTAATCTTTCTGATCACTGAAGGACTTATGGATTTGGTTTGTTTTAAATTGATAAATAGTCAAACACAATATGGGAATGGACAATTTTTATTAGGTTAAGGAACTGAAAGTGCATTATAGTTGCAGACAAAAATTCTATTTTTGATGTACCTAGTGGCTATAGCGCCATTTTTTTTGTAATGGGTGACGTCTACTCTGGTCTCCGTTGATGAATAAATCTAGACCTCCCGCGTGACAAGAACACAAAAAAACACCTCAACACGATCCAACGTTCTCTCAAACTATCTATGTCGATTATTGTGGAAGAGGTAATACAAAAGCTGAACAGTTTGGGCAGATGTTTCCCTCTAACTATTACCTAAGACCCCGGATGTACGGTTATGCAGGTACTAATTTAATCTTGATGGGGACGAACCTCCACTTATTCGGCTTTTACAAGCTAAGACAATAAAAATAGCTTAAAAATAACTTAAAAACAAAAACTAAGCAAAGTTTTAAAAACTAAAATTCTTGAAGGAGATCGAGTTTAAGACGGCAAGTACTGCAGTTAAAATCGAACAAGGTGATGTTTGAGTTACCGTTCCACAGCATTCGGTATATTGGTTCTTTTAGAGCCATAAGAAGGGTGGTGTGATGGGGGACGACGCAAATTACGAGGGTAAGTGTTGTAGGAAATCGAGGTGTACAGAGACGCGCAATCAACAGAACTAGATAGTAGTCGATGAATGAATAGGATGTCAGCTACATCTCTACATTCATCTATGGTATTTAAGGTAATGAGTTTAAGGCGGTTAATATAAGGAGGCAAGATAAATGGGTCGCTTCAAGGTAGACCTCATGGAACTCTCACCTTACCAAAGCCTGGATCTCACTGATGGCCAGCAAAAGTCTACTTGTTAAAAACTGGGGACTCAACCCCAAAATGGATGTATACAGCGATAACCAGACCTGTTATCACATATGCAGCCGCAACTTGGTGGCATAAAGGTCTGCACAGACTAAACTAAACTGGCACAACTGGTGCAATGAACACAACACCGACTGCTGCACTTGAGATTATCCTAAACATCCCATCACATCATCTAGAACTCATGAAAGAAGCTATGGTAAATACCTACATGCTCATCACAGAAGATGAAATTAATTCCAATCTAGTCCATCCTGTAATCATACAGGAACTCAAAAAACACGAACTAACGGGTGATCCAAGTAGAGATGCTTTTTTCAATAGCCTTTTTTGACAGATCACGTGTGAGTCGTGTCATGCTGTCATGTTATTTTTGTTTAGCATTGTTTGGCATTTCATAATGGAAAGACTTACGCGTGAACAACGTTTACAAATTGTTCAACTTTATTATGAAAACTCACGTTCTGTGAGGAATGTGTTTCATGCACTTCGCTAAACTTATGGTCAACATAATCGGCCTACTGAGCGTACTATTCGCAACACCATCACCCATTTTGAGACCCAGCATTCATTATTGGATAATATTCGACCGAATAGACCACGTCCAGCACGCTGAGAGTGTACACGAAGACCGTAGAGAGTCGATTCGGCGCCGTTCGCAGCAACTCGGACTGACGTATGGAACGACTTGGCGCATTTTACGTCAAGATCTTAAATTGAAAGCGTACAAAATACAGCTTGTGCAACAACTGAAGCCGCTCGACCTTCCCAAGCGACATCGCTACGCTCTATGGGCTCTTGAAAAGTCCCAAGAAGATCCGACGTTTTCGAGGCAAATTTTGTTTAGCGATGAGGGCCATTTCTGGCTCAATGGGTATGAAAAAAAAACAAAATTTCCGCATTCGGGACGAAGAGCAACCTGAAGAGATTGAAGAACTGCCACTTCATCCAGAAAAAACAACGGTTTGGTGTGGTTTGTGGGCCGGTGGAATCATCGGTCCATATTTCTTTAAAAATTAGCCGGTGCGAACGTAACCGTCTATGGCGACCGTTATCGTGCCATGATAACCGACTATTTGATGCCTGAAATTGAAGCTCGTGATCTCGGCGACATTTGGTTTCAGCAAGACCGCGCCACTTCCCACACATCGCATCAATCAATGGACTTATTGAGAGAACATTTCAGTGAGCACATAATTTCACGTTTTGGGCCGGTCGATTGGCCACCAAGATCATGTGATATCACACCGTTAGACTTTTTCCTGTGGGGATATGTAAAGTCAAAAGCTTATGCCGACAAACCCGCTTCGATTCAGGCCTTGGAGGAAAACATCACGCGTGTCATTCGCCAGTTACTAGTCGAAATGCTCGAACGAGTGATCGAAAATTGGACTCAACGGATGGACCATCTGCGACGTAGCAACGGCCAACATTTGATAGACATAATCTTCAAAAAATAAATGCCAAAGAATGTTCTTTCAAATGATAATAAACATTCTCCATTAAATTTGAATTTTCTGTGTTTTTTTCTTTAAAAAAGTAGGGAAACTCGAAATGGATCACCCTTTACTTGGAATACATCTAACGGACAAATGCTTGCCGCGTTACGACTTAAAACACAACTTCAAGGTTATATTCCCAAAACTCTTAAGCAGGGAACAGAACAAACCAACATTTACTAAGGATTCCTGTGTATGGTACACGGACGGATCCAAAACAAATGAAGAAATTGGAGTGGGAGTATACGGTCCTTGCACTAATACTAACCTATACGCTAGTATTTATATGCAATTGAACTTTGCATCCGAGAGAGTCTAAAAGTCTTCTCTGACTCTACTTGCAACTAAAGCCTTTGATGTAACATCAAAACTAGTTTGGGATTTTCTTCAACTCCTCCTAATACTGGCCACCACTAACAAAGTACACTTGATTTGGGTGCCAGGTCACAGTGGACATGAAGGCAATGAAAAAGCAGACGAACAAGCAAGAACAGGATCCGCATCCCAATTCACGATGCCAAGACCTTTCTGTGGGCTACCTATGAACTTTATAAAAAGTTGTATCAAAACCTGGCTAATAGAGGAAAATCTACATTTCTGGAGGGAGACCGAAGGAAACAGACAAGCAAAAAACTTCATGCCAAACAGTTCCCTCAGATTCGGCTAGCCACAGGCTTCCTTACGGGGCACTGCCATGTCAATAAACACTTGATGACTATGGGAGTAGCCCAAAACAATACCTGTATATTGTGCAACGAGGACGAGAAAACAGCAGAAACATATAACGTGATTGCAACTGCCTAATACAAACCCATCAATGTTATTTGGGCAAGTTCTATTTTAAAGCAGCGGATATAGCTGTCAGCTCACTCAAAACGATAGTTGCCTTTATAATAAACTGCGGCATCATTGATGAGCTCTAAACTGGAGGACATCACAATAGGCCCATGTGAGGTGGCAGTGATCTGGGATACATTATACCACCTCCCTCACACAATCTAATCTTATCTAACCTAGACCTCGAAAAGCAAATCGGAGAAATCGATGTTGAATACTTTCAATTCTGGACAGGTGATAATTTAAAGCGCTCTGTTGATGTAAGGGTTGAAGAATTCCTTAGACCACCTTTTACTAAAACACAGTAATGAGTTGGCTTTAAGGATTATCAAGTCAATATGAAAACGAAAATTTAACTCCCTGTCATACAAAGGCTCCATGAAATAACCCTCCAAGAAATAAGCTCCCAAAATTTGGGATTTACTTCATGGGTTTTTGGGGACTTATTTCATACTTCAAATTTATTATTTCATTCGATGACTCTTAATAATTATTCCCAAATTTTGGAGATTTATTTTATTTTTCATGTGGCGGTTTATTTCTTGGGGGTTATTTCCCGGAACCGCATACAAAATTCCACGGTCGCGAAGCGACTGAACGATGGATTTTGGTTGACCGTTTAGAAGATAAATTTTAAAAGCGGATTGGATGCACTTACGCGATAGGGTTATAGTTTAGCTATTTTGAGTTCTGAGCAATTATTTTGACATGAAATAGAAAAACTATCAAGATCTTTTTGAAGAAGGCTAGAAGACTCTAGGGCAAATTACCTTGAAATATATGGGAACGGGGGGAGTTTTTGATTACTCTTCCTAGATGGTTTATATATAGTAAGGACGAAGAGAATGGAAACCTTCCTTGTGTAACACCCAAAGTAGCTAAAAAGGGGGCCGACTAGACGGACCCAAAGCGAACACTATAATAGCGTTTATCCAAATTAAAAGATATCCCTTTTAATAAAATGGGGTTAAAACCAAGGTTAGAAAAAATATATATAGATGATTCATTCATGCGACACTTAACCAAAAGCTTTACTAAAATTAGTCGCAATAACATTGACTTCATTGCCATTCTCGAGGGCTGAGAAGGCGGAGGACACGAATTCGACAAGATTTGTGCTAGTTTATCTGCCTCTGAGGAAGCCATGTTGGTTAGGAAAAATATGAGACTTACATTGAAAGCTCAAAGCCACGTGTACAATGTTTTTAAGTCTTAAGTCTTTAGGAATATGAGAAAGTTTAGCAATTGGTAATCTTATTCTTAATCAATTTTTATGAATCGGAGATAAAGGGTGATCCATTTCGAGGTTCCCTACTTTTTTAAAGAAAAAAACACAGAAAATTCAAATTTAATGGAGAATGTTTATTATCATTTGAAAGAACATTCTTTGGCATTTATTTTTTGAAGATTATGTCTATCAAATGTTGGCCGTTGCTACGTCGCAGATGGTCCATCCGTTGAGTCCAATTTTCGATCACTCGTTCGAGCATTTCGACTAGTAACTGGCGAATGACACGCGTGATGTTTTCCTCCAAGGCCTGAATCGAAGCGGGTTTGTCGGCATAAGCTTTTGACTTTACATATCCCCACAGGAAAAAGTCTAACGGTGTGATATCACATGATCTTGGTGGCCAATCGACCGGCCCAAAACGTGAAATTATGTGCTCACCGAAATATTCTCTCAATAAGTCCATTGATTGATGCGATGTGTGGGAAGTGGCGCCGTCTTGCTGAAACCAATTGTCGCCGAAATCACGAGCTTCAATTTCAGGCATCAAATAGTCGGTTATCATGGCACGATAACGGTCGCCATAGACGGTTACGTTCGCACCGGCATAATTTTTAAAGAAATATGGACCGATGATTCCACCGGGCCACAAACCACACCAAACCGTTGTTTTTTCTGGATGAAGTGGCAGTTCTTCAATCTCTTCAGGTTGCTCTTCGTCCCGAATGCGGCAATTTTGTTTTTTTTTCATACCCATTGAGCCAGAAATGGCCCTCATCGCTAAACAAAATTTGCCTCGAAACGTCGGATCTTCTTGGGACTTTTCAAGAGCCCATAGAGCGTAGCGATGTCGCTTGGGAAGGTCGAGCGGCTTCAGTTGTTGCACAAGCTGTATTTTGTACGCTTTCAATTTAAGATCTTAACGTAAAATGCGCCAAGTCGTTCCATACGTCAGTCCGAGTTGCTGCGAACGGAAGTGAATCGACTCTCTACGGTCTTCGTGTACACTCTCAGCTACGGCCGCTATATTTTTTTCACAGCGTGCTGGACGTGGTCTATTCGGTCGAATATTATCCAATAATGAATGCTGGGTCTCAAAATGGGTGATGGTGTTGCGAATAGTACGCTCAGTAGGCCGATTATGTTGACCATAAGTTGAGCGAAGTGCACGAAACACATTCCTCACAGAACGTGAATTTTCATAATAAAGTTGAACAATTTGTAAACGTTGTTCACGCGTAAGTCTTTCCATTATGAAATGCCAAACAATACTAAACAAAAATTACATGACAGCATGACACGACTCACACGTGATCTGTCAAAAAAGGCTATTGAAAAAAGTATCTTTACTTGGATCACCCGTTATATAAGAGATCTTCCAAATTCCAGTTGTTAGAATTTTGTTTCGATAATAGTAGGACCAAAATTTGAGAGTGAAGACGGCCAGTGGGGAAATTGAGTAGGCGAATAAAGTAGGTGGGGTCTGGGTTGAGATAAAATAGTTATCCACAAAAGATTGGTTAAAGAATGTGGTAAAAAAGTTTCTGATAGTGTGTGGGTCGGCTGATGATCTTTCGTAATTGACGATTAAAAAAAAAAATCAGCATCATTGATAACGCTCTTGCCCTGAAAGGCATATTATCAGTCTATATTGACCCACAACCACCCATAGCGTACTTCTGATTTGTCCACAAAAGTGAAATGACTAAGTGCTTAGGGTCCCAATATGATCGGACTTAGCACTGGTATCAGTCTTTTCAGCGAGCATCTGAAAACCAAAAAGCCAAAATGCCAAAATATCCTTGGCAAACACTAAGTTCGTGTTAAAATTAAATTAGCCAACCTTCTCCGCCTTTCTTAAAACACTGGCAGCGCCCGCAGCAACAATCTAGGCTCCAAAGTGAACCTTAAGAGAAAAATTTAACAGTAATATTTAGCATGTACCACAGAGTTACGTTTAATCCTAAAAGGTTGACAGATGTATTTAGTTCTCTTCCGAT
The DNA here is from genome assembly GCA_963576555.1 of Ferdinandea cuprea. NCBI lineage: Eukaryota > Metazoa > Arthropoda > Insecta > Diptera > Syrphidae > Ferdinandea > Ferdinandea cuprea. Next base: position 25,427,934 of record OY754960.1, read on the forward strand.
TTACTTTGAGACTAATAATCTTCGAATGTTTTTCAACTACAGTAGCAACTTTTATCACCGCGCGTTGATCTGCTCAGTATCTGCTCAAGAATATGACTTATAGCGCCGAAATCCGGTACATGTTTGGAAAAATTTAAATGTGCTGCTACTGGGCTGTAAATTACACCGCGAGTTTTCTAAAAATCTCCAATATGCAAAATACATTAAAATGGTTTGAGCCGTTATCGAAAAATCTATTTTATTAAATTTTATATGTGATCAACTGTAACCATGCGATTCTCAAAAGCATCTTTTGTTGCGAGTAAGTTTCCTAATTTTATGTGAAGTTATGCCCCAATAAAGGTGGTCAAAAGCGAGTACCCCGAGCAGAGCAACGAAGTTTCTTGAACGGTAGAATACCCAGGTACTCTTTGATTGTAACCAAGAGGGACTTCGCTTTGCCAAATTTTTTAAAGTCGAGAAAAATAAAAAGATTTTGAATATTAAAATTTCAATATTTGCCATGAATGAAAGGGATCTACATTTTTTAAACCAGAATTGAAAAGCTTCCTCACGGTAAGCTATACATTTGGATGTTTATAAAAATTCCCCCACAGGGATAAACAGGGAAATATTAACGTTTTTCTGATGTGAAAACTTATTTAACCAAACAATAAAATGTTTTCTTTAATTTTCCTTAGAAAAAAAACCAAAGGAAGTTGTAATATTAATTTCAAGGCATTCAATCCGCTTTTTATTTTATTAAAAAATTTTCTACGAATTTTATTATCTGTCAACTTTTGTGCTCATGTATAGCAAACGCAAATATACAAAAAACCTAACAATTTCAATCTCGTGGAACTGATTTAATATTGCCAATTTGCACGAACTTAATTTCGTAAATTACCTAATCTTTTTGTGTCACATGAATAAACAATATGAGCAAAGTTAGAAACAAGGAAATCCATTGAACAGGACCCAGGTTTGGGCTATCTATATAGCATGCAATGCGGAAACAAGAATATGTCTTTACTATATTTTTATTTTTGGGAAAAGTAACCCTGTCACTCATCCAGAAATCCTCCCATTTCGGTGTTTTGTTTTACATTACTTTGTCTCCTCCTCTAGACCAACCCAACAAATGAAAAATATAAAACACACTTTTATTTTACCATGATGAAATTCAAATATTCCGTCAAAATGATGGCTGTAAGTGAAAACAGGAGCATCTAAATAAATCTCTGACGGGCAAAAAAACAAAAAAAAAAAAAACAGAAAAATTTAAAAGGTGAAAAGTTTCGTCCTGTCACGTCAGGCGAGAAAATGTTGATTGGACAGAAACAATACACGTCGGTCTTTCCATATCATATCCGAAAAACTTGTTATGGAAGGATTCGTCAAAAAGGACGAATAAAAAAAATCACCCTTCCAATGATTTTTAATTAAAAACTTTTCTCGTTCTCCTTTTGTCCTTTCTAAGCAAATTTGGTATACAAAAAAAAACACCTCTCTCATCCGCTTGATAGATGGAAAATTAAATTTTCGGCGAAATTTTCCAATTTAATTCGCTGTTATTTGCAGTTCGTGCAGTGATTGGAAATCACCATCGCATGTGGGGGTAATTGTATTTAACTCCAAGGAGTGTTTCGTTATCATTATTCCACTGTTCATTCATTATGCACAAATGTTCGAGAGCGAACCAAAGTTATCCTTTTTTTGGTTTAATCCAAACGAAAAACTTTTATTTGGTTCTGCTTGTGTGAAAAAGGAAATTTGACATTTTTCCTGACGAAGGAAAGTTCTAATTTAATCTGTGAGATATTTTCGGATTCGAAATTGATGTTGTGTCGAAGTGAAATGTTCGCAGTTCTGAGATTTTATTTTTCTTTATAATTCGGGAATTTTAAACTAAATCAAATAAAAGATGGATCACACCTTCAAAGGTCACAATCTAGAGTTTTAGTTCTCTCATTTTTACCTTTTTAATGTGATGCTTTAGACCAGCATTTCCCAAAGTGTGCTCCGCAGAGCACTTGGTCTACCGCGAAGGATATCCATGGTCTTCGCGGAAAAATAAAAAAAAAACGAATCAAAAAATTCCATTACACTAGGGACTAGTTAATTTCGTGCTTCTGAACTTATCATTTTGACCGCAGCAAATCAATGACTACATGAATTTTGGCCCCAAATCAAAAATTAAAATGGCACCAAATATTCGATTTATTTTTCAAAATGAAAAATAACCTCAAATGTAAAACGAAAAATGGCCTCAAACCAAAAAAAAAAAATTGCCCCAACAACAAAAACAAAAACACGAAAATTCCTGTGATTTTTGGCCATTCTTCATATTTTGGGAGCCATATTTCATTTTGTTTGCGGCCATTTTTTATAATTTTTTGGGGCCAAAATTTATTACTAAAAGTGACAATGACTTTGGGAAAAAAAGTGAAAAATGGCCCCAAAAATTAAAATTCTTTGTCAAAATGAAAAATGGCCCCAAAAAAGTGCTACGTTCCAATGAAAAATGGCCCGAATGAAAATTCTTATTTGACTGACTGCTACAAAATAAGGGCCGCCAAGCTTTATTATTATTTTTAAAGTTCTTAATGAGTTCGTGATGGCAATGGGATATGGGGTTTTTGGGGCTATTTTTCATATTAAATAAATAATTCGTGTAAAGAAATGTGGTTTAGGATGATAATATCAACATTATGTATTGGGAATCACGGACAAATGAAAATTAAGAAAGAGACGTTTCCAAAGACAATTATGTTCGCTAACGCTAACTGAAATTCGTACTGGAATGACGTTTCTCTGGTTAGCGGAAATATTTCTGCTAACCAGCAAAACTTCATCCGAGTACAAACTTTAATTAGCGTTAGCGGTAATGGCGTATTTTAAACTCTCCCAATAGATACGGTATATATTTTGCTTTTAGTGTGTGATTTTTTCGTTTTTAACTTTCTCGTATCCATTAGTATACTAAAGAGAAAGTTATTGCGATCGTGCGGAAATTTCGAACTCAAACTGAGTATGAAGGATGATATAGAGAAGTCCAAAAAAGTGGGTCCGCCAATGCCGTCCTTCGGACTGTTTGTCTGTCTGGCGCCGTATGTCGAAACGGTTCGACGGATTTGCTTCAAAGTTCGTATATACGGTTATTGGGGTCACATCTCGGGGCATCTTTTTAGTTATTGCTTTATCGTTTGAAATAACAGTATATGCCATACAATTTTGTTGGTGAAAATCCCTTATTACTAATTTTCTCGAAGACGGTTCCAAGGATTTCGGTCTTCTTTTGTACTAAGGATACTTGAGATGGGGCCAAAAATACTGCATACTCAGTTTATGGAAAAAAATCAATTAACGATCATTTATAAAACCACCAATATCTCAAAAACTAACAAAGGGAACTTAAAAAAATTTTACTACTTTTTTTATACTATTAAGTCGAAGAAACTTGCATACTTCGAATTTTTCATAGAACGATTTTTTTAAATTTAAATTAAATTCGTTTTCTTAAAAACGGCTCTAATGATTTTGATAATTTTTTGTAGTTTGAAAAATTATGTTAAAAGTGTCCAATGTGCGAAATTACATCAAAATCGTTTGTACTGTTTTTGAGAAAATCTAATTTTTCAAAACCTGAAATGTGATATAAATAACATTCATTTTCGATTAATTTTGCGATTCAAAAACGCTTCTCATGTATCGAGAAAGTTTCGTATGACGCAGTCGTGCACTTTATTTCTTTTTGTTTTTTGTACAATAATGTAACTTTGTAGATCTATCGACGTGAAAAGATCAAAAAATCGTGAGAGATCAAAAATAAGACTATGGATAGCTGGTCGTTAAAAATAACCGCTGAAAGCCACTTAACATCTATTTGATTCTAGAGCGGAGGAAAATGACGCAATAGAGACAGCGGCCTCAGAACTTTCTGAAGATTACTAGGCAGACAATGTGGCTAGTACTAGTTCTATAGTGATCAGTGCTGCAGAAAAAAAAAAACAGTAAAAAGGAAGTACCACGATTCATATTTAAATCTTAAATTTTCTGAGACAAGTGACAACAAACACCAATGTGTAATTTGCGGCAAAGTGTTGCCGAATAATGCGATGTTTCCAGCAAAAATGAAACGTCATTTTGAGTGGATTCATCCAGATAGCAAAAGCAAACCGACTGATTTCTTTAAAAGGAAGTTTGGTGAACTTACAAAATCCCAAACAACTATTACTAACCACTCAAAGACAGTGAACGAAAACACGTTGATGGCGTCCTACTTAGTAAACTCAATCAAGCCGTGCGTTAAGGACATTTTGAGTGTACAGTGAACGAAAACACGTTGATGGCGTCCTACTTAGTGAGTTTCCGAAGGGCTAAAAAATTAGTTGACAACGTTCTATTGTCAAATAACTCAATATCACGAAGAATCGGAGACTTAGCAGAGAATGTCAAAGCTACTTTACTTTTGCGAATAAAAGTCACAAAATTTGCGCTGGAAATGGATGAACCAACGGATGTTGCAAGGTTGGCCATTCTAATAGTATTTGTGCTCTACCAATATGTACAGTCCTTTCAAGAAGATCTGCTTTTCTGCAAGACGTTGAAAACTACAGCAACTGGTGCTGGAATTTTTAAATTAATAGAAAATTATCCCATGGGTTAACTGCGTGGATGTGTGCACAGACGGTGCCAAGGCCATGACTGGAAAAACGTCCAGTGCAGTCTCAAGAATAAATCAAAATACCAAAAAATGCAGCAGTAGTCACTGCGTAATATCCCTCTCCTCAAAAGAGGTCTTAGACGAAAGCGTGAAAAAAATTTAAACTATATTAAATCACGACCCAAGAATACAAGTATTATTGTTAGTATATGGGTAGTCTACGTACGTCCTTACTTCTTAACGCAGAAGTAAGGTGGCTTTCTCTCGGCAAAACACTGACACGGCTTTTCGAAATGAGGGCTGAAGTCAGAACCTTCCTAATTTATGACAACTTTGATTTGGGCAACAGATTGTGTAATGAGCGTTGGCTCTTGAAATTATCGTATCTAGCCGATATTTTTAAAAAAATAAATGCTTTGAGTCTATCATTTCAAGGAAAGACAATAACTGTTTACGATGCCAGTGATAAGGTAGAAGCATTTGAAAAGTTTTATCAAGTTTTGGGCGAAATCTTTAAAAAAATCGAAACCAAGGCAGCTTCTCAATGGTCAGCGAATATAAAGAGGAAATAGATATATATTCCTGACGACATTTTAAATGAGTTTCATGTTGACCGAAGTTTGCTATGCTAAGCTAAGTTTGCTTGAAAGCTTCCACAGCTATTCTCCGGAAGAATACCATTAACAAATTAAAGAAAATGAGTGAAAAGCCAGCTTCTCCGACATCGTTGCAGTTTGAGTTCTTGATTGATTTGACATCAGATTCTTCTAAAAAGGAAACTTTTGAAACGAAGCAGTCTTTATCAGAGTTCTGGTGTATGCTAAGGACGAATTAAAATTTTGTCCGATAAAGCCAAAATAATTCTTCTGCCGTTTGCAACAACATACATGTGCGAATCTGGATTATCTGCCTACGTTGGAACCAAAACAAAATATAGATCCCGCCTCGATTTAGAGCCAGATATTCGGTTGCGGATGATAAGTCCGGATGTAAAGTTTGGATGATCGTCTGTTCGCACCTTAAAACTTAACTTTAGCTACCAACGAAAAAACCAAAACCAACGATTCATTTAAATGATTTATGTCCCAAAGTTTGTTCTAGGCGAAGAATGGTGCGATGGATGGAATTGGGAAACCTACCTCATTTACAGTTTTAGTTCAAAAATTCATCACAATTGCAATGGTGCGATGGATGGAATTGGGAAACCTACCTCATTTATAGTTTTAGTTCAAAATTTCATCACAATTGCAATAACTTTCTCATTAGGAACTTACTTTTTTACTTAAAGGGCTTCCGGCCCGTGAAGAGTCTCTGCCTGAGACAGAGCAGCCTTCCATCCTCTACGATTATCCAGATCCAGCACTCTGGCATCCGCTATGGCTTGGTCTTTGAAACGGATATTCGGTCTTCCTTGTCGTCTCGAACCTGGGGGCTGCGATTCGAAAATCCTCTTGGATGGATCATTATTGTCCAGTGGCTCGATGTGGCCGAGCCAATGTAGTCGGCGTGTTTTGGCTTCTTGGACTATATCCACATCTTGCTACAGCTCAAAGAGTTCACGGTTGTATTTTCTTTTCCATTCGCCCTCCTCGCACACAGCGCCGTAAATTCTTCGAAGATTTTTTCTCTCAAAGGAGTTAAGTATCTGCTCTAATTTCCTACTTATAGTCCAGCACTCAGGACCATCTAGCAGAACCGGCAGGATAAGAGTTTTGTAAAGCTTACACTTCGTCCTTCGAGTTAGGAGTTGAACCCATTTGTTTTGCGAAACCGATGTAGCAACGGTTTCCTAGGGTAATTCTTCGTTGAATCTCCATTAAGGTGTTGTTTGCGGAGTTGATGTTTACCCCGAGGTAGATGTACTCCTTAACTACCTCGAAGTTGCTGCTATCAACAGTGACATATTGTCCCAGTCGGTGGACAGATGATTGTTTGTTTGTTGATAGCATATATTTAGTCTTGTCCTCAATCACTTCAAGGCCAACTAATTTCGCCTGTTCTTCAGTAGCCGTGAAAGCCTCTACCATGACACGTTGGCAGCGTCCGATGATGTTAATATAGTCCGCATATCCCATTAGCTGGACGTATCTGTTGAAGACAGTGCCTTCCGTGCTGACAGCTGTCCTGCGCCCTATTACTATCTATATGCGGCCTTAAAGTCGATGAAGAGATGGTGTGTCACGACTCGAAACTCGTTGGTCTTTTCCAGGATGTGTCTTAGTATGAAGATTTGGTCTACAGTTGATCTGCCGGGCGGAAGCCACACTGGTTCGTGCCGATTAGTGTGTTGCAGAAAGGTTTGAGACGTTTACACAGTACGTTGGATAGGATCTTATATGCGACATTAAGTAATGATATGCCTCGACAGTTCTTGCAAGACATAGGATCGCATTTCTTGTAGATGGGGTATATGGAGGTGATGGTCCAGTCATTGGGCATGCTTGCTATACCATACTTGGTTTATGATTTGGTGCATGCACCCTACCAACGCATCTCCAGCATGTTTAAAGAATTCCGCTGGCAGGCCATTAGAACCAGCATACTTGTTGTTTTTCAGCTTTTTAATAGCTTTAGCAACTTCCTCTAAACTGGGAGGTGGAATTTCTTCTTCATTAACTGAACGCGGGTTCTCTTCTTGCCCTACCACTCTCTCAACATTATGCTCATTAAACAGCTGCTGGAAATGCTGCTTAAACACATCTCATTAGTAAGATTGGTACAAAAAGTCTGACCAGTGCGCAACGGACCCAGGATAACAGAGCGGGCTAAGTAAATAGTAAAAGTCAAATATTTCTAAAATCTGAAGGCGTGTGGCGAGATACGAATATGTGAATATATGAATGGGACAAGAGCAGAGAGGATCGTAAAAACTAAATAGACAAACTCATCCAAAACAGCAATTTCCTAAACTAACGTATTCCAAACGAGGGATGGGATTCATATCAACCAAGTATCATGAACGTAAACCATGACAGACACACATTATGGCATACTATGTTGCCACTGCCACCCATCTAGAAAACTTACATAAAACAGGAACTTCCTCTCCAAGTGATGAAGCAGACTTGTGATTTGAAGGCCTCTTCGGTGAAATAAAGAAGAGAAGAGAAAACAACACATACATACATGGTAAAGTGTCAGGGACACACTCCAGGAAATGCACACTCGTATAACGTGTTGCTTCCCAACTAATATAATAATACCATCATTCTCACCTCCGGCACGCCTTTGAGTATGATTTTCTTTGATTCTTTTTTTCTCCTGTAAAACTATAAAAATAAACTTCTCATTATTTCTTCATCCCGTTCGCATTCTGGTCCAAAGGTAGATATTTCATCTCTCGCCAGGAGCTCGAAAATGGAATTTATTACTTCCTAAGTAGATTTTCCTTTTATGACCGTTCAGTTCGCAGTTTTATGTTTCCTTAACGCGCACTTATCCTTTCTTCTTTTTTTTGCGCTACCCAAGCATGGAGCTGGTACGCCAGAATGTTCGCCCGTTCGAATGTTATTAAAGAAGAAGATGAAGTTCATCCGTTGGCAGGAAATTGGCAATGCTTAACAATCAACACCACAGGCAGAAGGAGCTGGGATTACCATCCTAACTATCCACTGACATGCGTGAAAGTGAACGACAGGAGGTCGGACAAATTGATGGGTTACAATTTGTGTATTTCATTCTAATGTGGACAGCCTGCTGCCACGCAACATACAGATAACCCAGAGAATTACGTCCATTAAATTGCGTTGAGATGTTTCATTAAATTATTATCCAAACATAACCGTCAGCGATAGGTAGTGTAATTATTTTTGTGCTTTGCATATGGGAAATATATTGGAGGAAGTGTCATAAACCAAGTCCTCCGTAAGGGGGCAAAAAAATACCTAAGGAGGGAAATTTTATTATTTTATAAAGTTTTTGAGTGTTGACTTTGGTTATGGGAAGTTTTACTGCATTTTCATGAGAAAAGTTTTAGTGTGTGTACTCATTACAAAGGAAGAGAAAGAGACTTAGGTACAAGTTCTTTATCCTTAGGCATAGGAGAAAGTGAAAAGTTACACATTAAGCAATGTACTCGTGTTTTAATGTAATTAAAATAACTTTAACTCGTTTGTCCTTTTTATTCCCACATTTTGCCTTGTCGTTGGCCTTAACACTAAAATTAGATTGGCCTAGGCGATAGAGTGACTGCTTCTATCTATGTCATCGCCCCGTAATTTAAGTTCTTATAATTATATATTTGCTCATGAAATTAAAAAAGCAGACGGGTAAAGGTAATTGCTGACGCAGACTATATAGTGCTGTCTCCGAAGAAATACCCATAAAAGGTGACGGAGAATGCGAAAAGAAGGCATCTCGGTTGCCAAAGCGCATTGTGACTACATGTTTCCTTCTTGTAAATTCACGAAAAATAAATCCGTACTGATGGATCTAAGATGGAATATGAAACACGAGCTGGACTGTTCTCAGAGGAACTAAATAAGGAGGCTGCGCCATCACTGGCCATACAACTTTGAGAAGCCGTAAAATCAAATTAAATCTTCATGACGACGATATCTGGTTAGGTTGCAAGAGAATATCAAGAATCCTCACATTCTCTGTCACTGCCCGCGTCTCTGTAACAGAACACTTGAAGGCTATTTTTTTCAAAACTTTAAAAAAAAACATTGATTGAACATGAGGAGGGAAAAGGCCAAAGTAATCCCCAACATCGGCTATCTGCTACATAGGGGCATCACAATAGGGCGGGTCATACCTAAGAAGGGTTTGTTCAGCTTCACCAGCTTCAAGTAGACGGTCTTGCCCTTGAGTTCAGCGAGATTTTTGTAGCCCTGTTTCTTAGTAATCAACGATTCAGGCCTATACTTCGACAAAAACTTAAAGGTTTTCACAAATTTAAAGGTATCTCGTGAATTGGTGCATTGGCGCACCTGAAGAACGATTTTTCGTCGCTGAAAAGTCACATTTTGGCTGACCATTTTGACCAATGTCAGCTGTTCTTGTTGAATGAAGAAGTTGATATCCATCGTGTTGAACCATTATTTTTGCCACTGGCTTTTCTTTGGTTTTGGCTTCTTTTGAGAAGTGACAGTATACAATTTGGCGTTGACAGGATGGGCAAGCTGTGTTGCAATGTCTCGTTCACGGATTAGTTTTTGTTTAGTTTACATATGTATCCGATCCGAAGTTGTGAATTTTTTAAGCAAAATGAGGGACAAATACCAAGAAAGGATTGTAAAAAGCTCAGTGATCTACTTTTATAACATCCGACGATGTTGACAGCATCTCTTCTTGGCCTCAAATTTTAGTCCTCCCATTTTGACTTTTGCCAATTAAAAGCTGTTGGTGTTATTTTTGTGTGATTTCTAAGTATTTATAACATGCATCATTATTTATTTCACTCGTGTTAGTTTTTCTTTCTTTAATTCCTACGTCGGGATCAACATAATAATAACATACAAGCAAATGTCAAGAAGAGAAGGGAGAAGATGTCATAAAACAGCTTTCCAAAAATATTTGCAAGGTCGTACAAACCATTCGGTTTCAGCGATCATTTTGCCGTCGTATCCATTAACTGCGCTTTAGAATTATTACGCGATTTGGACTGAGAGACATGAAAGTCCTTAAAAAAAGTTGGTGCCGCATGTCACTGGAAAGGAGATTTAAACGTGGTTAAAGTACACAGCATGCATCTGCCAGTATGTTGCCGCTCGATAAGCCATTAACGAATTTGGATGAAGTTGAAAATGTTTATCGTAATGAACATTTTTAGCATATTTAATATCTAAAGTTCTAGTGGTTTTAAAGTTAAATCTCCCGACAGCATTTTCTCGTTGAATATTCGTAGGTGTATATTTGCTGTAACCAGGTAGTGGTGCGAGCCTTTTTTAACTTTCTCGTATACATTAGTATAATAAGAGAGAAAGTTATTGCGATCGTGCGCAAATTTCGAACTCAAACTGAGTATGAGCGATGATATTACGACTAAAAAGTGGGTCCGCCAATACCGTCCGTCGGTCTATCTGTCTGTCCGGGCGCCGTATGGGTAAACGGTTCGACGGATTTGCTTCAAAGTTCGTATATAAAGTTTTTGGGGTGACATCTCGGGGCATCTTTTTTTATACCCTATCCTAAGGGTATATTAATTTTGACACATAGTTTGTAACACCCCTTAATATTCGTCGTAGACCCATAAAAGTATATATATTTATGATCAGGACCAAATCCTAAGACTATTTAGCAATGTCCGTCCGTCCGTCCGTACGCAATTTTTAGGCCTTTAAATTCAAGCTAGAAAGCTGAAATTTGGACCACATACTCCCTAGGGCTCCGAAATGGTTAAGTGTAAAATTTTTTGGAATACGCCCACTGCCACGCCCACAATTTAGAAAAAACCGATTTAAAGCTACAGATGGACAGATAGAGGGTTATAACCTTCACAAGATATGTAGGCACTGCCCTCCTTTATAAGTTTGTTATATAAAGTTTTTTGCCACGCCTACTTTTTGGGGGCGTTTTTCACTAAAATGCTGTTTTCTTCGATAATTTTCATAGAAACCGAAAAAAAGTGTTTAACAAGATATTTGGCCAATATTTTTTCCAATATATCGCCCATACAAAGTTTTTGGCCACGCCCATTTTTTGGGGGCGTTTTTTCAAAAAATGTTTTTTATTTTTCTAAATTTTATAGAATGAAATAAAATGCTATCCATCATCTTCTTAAGGTTTTTTTTTGGGGCATATAGGGATAGGGATAGGGCATCATACTGTTCGCTCCAAGCGGACTGTAGCCTTTCCTTATGTTTTTTCTTATACATACAATTTTTTTTTGTGAAATTCACTTATCACTATTTTTCTAGGAAATGGTTCAAAGAATTTTGGTCTATTTTTGTTCTAAGGATACTTGGAATGGGACCAAAAAGACTGCATACTCAGATTTTGGAAAAAAAAATCGATTAACGGTAATTTATAAAACCACCAATATCTCAAAAACTAACAAAGGGAACTTAAAAAATTTTTACTATTCTTTTTATACTATTAAGTCGAAGAAACTTGCATACTTCGAATTTTTCATATAACGATTTTCTTCAATTTAAATTAAATTCGTTTTTATTAAAAACGGCTCTAACGATTTTGTTTATTCTTTGTGTTTCGAACAGCTATGTTAAAATTGTTCAAAGTGCGAAATTACTAAAATATCGTATGTGCCTAAAAAGTGATTTCTGGATTTCGCAGCGTTCTTGGCGACATCGAATTTGTGGTCATTCCAACGAAGGTTGTCATTAACGCACATACCGAGAATGGAAAGTCTTTCGGATTCAGCGATGTAAGTGCCATTCATTGATAATGGCAGAGTATTAGGGTTTCGCTTTAATGAAAGAAGACGGCATTGTGTTTTAGAAGCATTAAATTCTACTGTATTGGTTTTGACCCACTTAAGAATGCTGTCAAGGTCAGAATTTAATAAGCTCAACATATGTACGTTGCCATTCCAGTTCAAAGCCCAAAGATGAGGGGCGTTGCCCAGGAAACGAATATGTAAAGCTGAGGGTACTGTCATCAGCGAACGAATGGATTGGATTATAAGTAACAAACAGGAGATCATTGATAAAAATGAAAAAGAGAGTCGGAGACAGAATGAAGCCTTGGGGGATACCAGCATTTATGTGGTAAGTTGCAGACTTGAAACCGTCCAAAACAACTTGAATCGAACGTTCCGAAAGGAAATTTCTAATCCATTGGAGAAGGGTAACATCGATCCCAAATGCACGCATTTTCGGCAAGAGAGCTTGATGCCAAACTCTGTCAAATGCCTTTGTAATATTCAAGCGCAGCGACCTTGCTTTCACTACCATGGTAATAGGTTGGTTCCACTTTTCACTTAGATATGTCATCAAATAACATAGTGGACCTGTTGCTGCGAAAACCGTACTGCCCTTCATTAAGAAGTTTTCGGGATTCAAGATATTTCATAAAATAGTTGGCCGCTCGAAATGTTCGAATATCCAAAATATTATTGTTGATGTTGATCTGGTGACCGCTATAATCCTTCGTGAATTTTGAGGGGAGGAAATGTGTGCTTGTAATCAAATAAAATGAATGAAGTCTTATCGGAGCCTTTTTGTCAATTCGTAACAATAATTGGAGAATCTATACCCAAGGTCCTGTGTAGCCTTTTAAAGTTAATATATAAAATTTTGAATCATTTCTTACTCATTTGAGCTTTTCTCGAGTTATCTGAGATGGGTAAACCTTAAATAAGTCCCTTTGCTTTAGGAATCAGAATTTTTAAATCACTATTTGCTTTGCAAAAGAAAATAAGTAGTAACAAATAGCTGTAGTTGTGGCAAATAGAAGTTATTGTTGCTTCATTCAAAAATTAAGGGTTCAGTTTGCCAGACCGTCCGATACCTTTGCCTATGCTGAATAATGCGCAGTATTACAAATTTATCAAAAGTACGTTTCAGGTTCTTTGAGAATTCATTAAGTCAACTATCAACTCGCAGGAAGAATGTATCATTTCCTTCAACCTGACTTGAATAAATGTGTATATAAAAACATTATTTCCACAAGTCCGAAATTGTTGTGCCAAAAACCTTACTGGTGAAACGCAAACAATACTACTTTCATTCATTACTCCTTGATAAATTCTACCCCCGATTTTAAGAGATGTTAACAAAATTAAAAGACAACCACTAAAGAAAACATATCCGGCCAAATGTCCATTCAAATGCTCACATCACATACATATTCTTCCTTATGGTATGATTTTGATATTCAATTTCCTCCGACCATACAATTTACTTTATTTCTTCATTCCCCCCTTTCTCTTTTCCATCGATCTATTCAGACAAAAGGAAAAATGTGGGTTGTTTTCTTTACCATAAACACCATAATATTTATCAACATAATGCCTTCTAAAGGACTTGACTATTCCCAAATCCCAAGACTCCTTCCACTCTATCAGAACCATCATCATCATCATCATAATCATCTTCATTTAGCTCTTCCTTCTATGTGGAGCATATTGACTGCGTCTCCATTCCAGTAAGCTTGTTGCATGCAATGATAAATTGAGATACAGATACCAAATGGATTGGTAGCGGGTGAATAGATATGAAGTAGCTTAAGGGTTGCGTGGAGTCGTAATATACACAGCCAATAACTTCGATTTAATGCAATTTCCTTTGATATCGATCTTCAGACTCTTATGATAAATAAGTTTCCAATTATATCGTTTCACGAAATTTAATTTAAATGTTAGCAACTGCAGTCATCCTATTCAGCCGCTACACCGCGCTCTTCACAATGTGTGTCTCGTTTCAAATGAAGTTGTCTTTGTAGCTTGTAAGGCGAAACTTTTGCTATTTCTCTGTGCATGTTTTTCTTCTTCTGGTGCAGAGCACCACCTAACTTTCAACTTTCAACGGGAAACGGTAAACAATTTGATCAACGTTTTGTGTACACATTTGCTGGGAAAAACAGTTTCAATTAGTGCGTCCGTCCAAAGAGGAAACATTCAGAGTGACGTGGTGTTTGCTTTAACCTTTCACTCAAAATGTGATAAAGAATGAAAATAAGGAATTTTTTTCGTACGCAGGTGGAAAAGTAAAAGTGAGGGCTGAAAGGCTAATTAATTTCGAATTACTCGAACGATAATGTACACGCAGTTTTTTCTATTAGTTTCCAAATAAACACTTCGAATAAAAGACCCCAGTCGAAAGAGAGGACGAAAACTATCTAAACGATGCATCTTTTCAATTATTGTCATTTCAAATGGTAACTGAAAACTGAAAACCTTTTTGTCTACCATTCAATTTTCTCGAGAGAGGCGTGTGCTCACCGGCGTGCAGGTTGGTAGTGAACCGATGGAGTATCCGATAACTTTTAAATGACAGTTGTATGTTTGTGAAATTAAGGATGCTCCACGTTTTGATTATGGCGAATATAACGTCAAACGTTGCGACGACGACTTTGATTACGGTTAATTGAAATTCAGTGTTGAAAGCTGAAGTCTTAAATATTTAATGAACGAAATAAAGAGTAGTTCAAAAGCTGAGACAAGTATTGATTTCAATTCAATTCATTTCTCCTTTCAAATCAGTTTAAAAATAAAACAAAAAAATGTACTTCCATTGTCAATGGCTTGGAAAAAAATTTTCGCCATCCAGGAAACTATAAAAATATCACTGAAACTCAATGTCAGATATTTTTTTCTTAATACCTAATTTCAGCTCCATTTAACGTACGCTTAAGTTAATAATTTTTAACTGTTCAACACCATGAAAAGAGCACTTTCGTAAATGCCGTGTCTTCCTAGTTAAACAGCTTAATGTTGCGTGAAGAAAGGTCACCAGGCGCACGACACACAAACTTAAGGACCATTTGCTCCCTAAGTATAGGCCGTTTCATTTATTTAAGTTAAATTTTGACCCGTTAAATACAAAACACACAATGTTTTATACACGTATGTGTATATAAGTATCTTTTGTTGGCCTCTTGCCAGCAACACCTAACCTCAATCTATATAAGTGGTGATGTGACCATATATCCAACAAACAAAAACCAAGTTGATATTCTCCTGTTGCTTGAATTTGAATCCCTTTACTAGCATTCCCCCGTCCACAGAGAGCAACAGAGAGAACAAATGAAAATGTAGTATCCTTTTAGTGTGACGCAAAAAAATAACATTCTCTTAGGAAGCAATAACATATAGCAACACTCTATTGGATGTATTTTTTTTGGATAGTTAAATCGGATTTTGGTAAGGTTCTTCGAAAGCAACTTTGTGGTTTATTCTTTTTTTTTTTTTGTTGAATAAAAGCATGAAGGGGAGTCAAGTCAAGTCAAGTCCTTGACAATACGAAAAGCGAGATAAATGAGATAGAATTGTTTTTTTATTATCTTTATTTTGTTTTTTTTTTTGTATTATTTATGAAGAGTTTGCGCTTTGTTATTACGAAGGATGAGAACTGCTGGTAAAGAAATCGATTTGGGATTTGTATTTTGGCAAATCGATGGCTCTCCTTCGGCACATTTGTCATCAAATAAATTGATAAAACATTTTGTCGTTCAAAAAAGGAAACTACAACCGTGTCAGTCAGTTTTGAAGCTGGAGGGGCTATAATTGATAGGATTTTGGTGTTTTCTTTCTTGCTTCAACAAGAGAGATGTAATTGAAAGCTTTAAGCGACAAGTTACCTTGATTGACATTAAATATGGAGGCGATCATTGAATGTTGCTTTAAATGGGCGAGAGGAAAATTTAAAACTTTAAGTACCTGACGAACGCCCAAGGGAAAAAGGTCTGAGATGAGAGTTGAAGGGGATTATGGGTATTTTTCCGAATGATATATTTATCCCGCTGAGAAGGTCGGAAGAAGAATTCTACCACAAACGTACCAGTGACTGCTCAGTAATATCAATACCAATGGCGTATGCAAACATTTTACCTAGTGTATTACTTTCTAATTCTTTGAACTAAATATGATGTTAAACTCAACATTAATGCAGCAGCGAACTTTATCCAATTTCGTCATATATGTAAAAGGTGTTTTTTTTAGATTGGTTTTTCGAATAGAGAAAAAACTGACATTTTGTGGTCAAATCTGGCAACTCTAATGTCATTTATGTTCAGTTTGGTTTGCCATTTCATCATGAACAGGTTGACAAATGAACAACGCTGGCAAATCGTGCAAATTTATTTCGAAATTATCTTTACAGTTTTCGTAAATTTTTTTTTTGATTTTATTTGTGTCTCGATCGTATACGTATCATTCTAATTTTTCAGTGCAACTGTCAATTGAATTTTTCATTATTTCTCAGTCCTAATATTATTTATTTACATATTGTTAATCAAATATATAAAATTCTCGCGTCACAGTGTTAGTTGCCATACTCCTCCGAAACGACTTAACCGATTTGGATGAAATTTTACACGTACCTTTGTTAGGTCTGAGAATAGGTTTTTATCTATTTTTTATATCCCTAAATAATAAGGGTGCTCCACCCCCAAACAAATTTTATTTTTAAATTTTGTATACGTTCCTGCTTAAAATCATAGCCACTGTGGCATTATGTTGAAAAATTACAACTTAAAATAAATATGCGCGTTCAAATGCTTCATGATCCATCCGCTGAAACATTGTCGAAAAAACTATTGATGGAAAAATTACTGTAGATGAATCTGAATGCATAATAGTCATTGACCACATATTTTCCGATATACTCACAATATATTAATCATGAGTGGCTGTCAGAAAGAGCAATTTTAGCAGCAAAAAATGTGGACGTCAAAGAATTGAATCTCAAGATACCAAAGTTGTTGCCTGGTGACTTGGTGACATACAAATCGATTGATACAGCTTGCAATGTCACCGTAGCTGTCAATTATTTAGCAGAGTTTTCAAACTCATTAGATCTACGAGGCATGCCACCACATAATTCACAACTAAAGGTTGAATCTCCGGTGATTTTGCTTCGTAATTTGAACCCACGACTGTGCAACGCTCCGCGATTAGCTATTAAAAATTTAATGAAAAACAGAATCGAAGCCATTATTTTAAATGTCAAATTCCGAGGTGAAAATATACCTATTACTACCACGGATCCCTATTATACCTACAGATGAGCCTATTCAATTTAAACGTCTTCAATTTTCAATTAGATTGGTATTTGCAATTACTATCAATAAATCGACGATGTCTGTTTGTAGCTTAGATTTGAGCACACCATGCTTTTCGCTGGCAAACCATCTAGTTTGTTTGCTAAACATGGGATAACAAAAAATATTTTACATTCTATTGCGCTAAGGAATTGATAATGTAATTATTCTTATTATTTTAATTATCGATATAGAATACATTTTAGTGAATGAGAAAATCTTCTTCTCTCCATTTAACGACGGATCAGGATTACAGCACTTTACTGCATTCCTACTGGTCCGCCTGTGGGATTCGCCGGTTCGATCTCAAAATATATCTCTAGGCATCCCAATTTTGGATCACTTCATCATTGAGGTCAATCAAATGCTAGTGTTTCTGCAATTGTGTGATCCAGGAGTTTTTAGGCCTGCCTCTCTTAAGCGATTGTAAGGGAACGTTGATTGCCATTGCCTTTTTGACGGGGTTCGTTTCGTAGGATCCCTCCTTTGAACATGACAATACCAACTGAGTCGGTCGTGCTCCAATTTTTTCGAGATGGGTTCTTTGACGTGAAAGCGAAAATATGTTTAGTGTTTTTTATTTTTTTATTCCATCATCGTTCGCCGCGCTGCACGACTCTCCCACTCATATACCACCCCTAGAAATAATTTATATGGCAAAGCAACGTTTGCCGGGTTATATATAAGTATAACAAGATCATAATCTAAAAGGACTATGCTTGTTCCTAATTACAAAGCTACAACAATAATTGTTGGCCAAAAAAAAATAAACAGCTAATTTCGATCGAAACGATAGTCGCAATTATAGCAATGTGTTCCGCAATTGCGGCATCTGATATTGACAGCGTGCGAACTTTATCAAACCAGCCTAGCGGCGGCTGCACGCGTTCTTTATATTAACTTGGTGACGTGAAATAACGCCAAATGAAATAAGGCGCCTTTGGCAACAGTACCATAGTGACCCGCTACGCCGGATTAAGGGAATACAACTCTTTTTCTGCAGGCGGCATGTACCGCTGACGCAACTCAGCTCGAGGTATGTGCTTTTCGTCCGGCAACAGTACCTGAGTGGCCCGCTAGGCGGTATTAAGAGACTTCAACCCTCTTTCAGCAGGATTAAAACGGAAATATTGCTAAATTTTTAGAATTTCGCTTTATTTCGATTGGCGTTTTTTCACGTCACCTATTAACTTCTGTATCAGGGCCAGCTTTTCCTGGATATGGTGCAATTCATAAGAATTAATCAAGGCTCAGCGCTTGAGGTAAAATGCGACAAATCTTAACGAAAGGCAGTCTTTCTCCGTCCATACAACATGAATACAAGAGCTGCGTCTGGCCAGCTCATCGGCTCTTTGCTGACTCTATGGCAAAAAACCCAGATAAAAATGCTATTGAAACGTCGGCTAGACCGGCCCAGTAGGTACCTCCCTGCAGCCTCGATGACATTGTCAGAAAATAATTCCTATCCAATCTGTGCCCGCATTCTGTATCTCTTTCGAAATATTGACGCAGCTAAAAAACCACATGAAACTTTCGTATGAGAAAGTTATATAACATGAACACTAGATGGGAAGCCTGATAGGTATATAGGTATATAAGTATGTATGAAAGATTAAATTTGATATTGTGTAGTTAGTGGATCTCGATTAACCACTGGACAGTTTTAAAAGGATTTATCTGTGTTCATATTTTCATAGTCTTATCTTTCCTAAAATAGTCTTATCCTTTCCTACACGATACTATAGTCTATATATATAATTTTACGTTGACTGCTTTAGTGGGCTTAAGACGTTGCGATTTGGTAGGCTTTGCTTATGTCAGTCAACTTTACCAAGGATATTTGCAACAACGTAACATGAGAGAAACCACCATCCACATGACATAATCCTACACCCGCATTGCAATCTCCGATGGAAAATGCAGTTCACGCATTCACACAAATGCCGAAGGCAAAACCATTTTTTTAACATGTCATAACTTTCCAAATGTCAAAATTGGGAGATCATAAAACAGAAAGTGACCCACTCGACGAAATCATATGTGGAGGAGGTCGGCGTGTATGCATGTATTGAAGCCGATGTCTCACGCTGTCACATTGTAAGTTGCAGGAGGTATTACTAAAGCTATGCATTTAACTAATACTTTAGAGAAAAAAAAATCCGCATTCCCAACGGTTAAGTGAATTGAGGAAATGGTAATCGGCAAAATCAGCTGGATGCAGAGATTTCTTTTGACCGAAAAAGAGACGATGGGATTATTCCTAAGTAAAACGAGCAAGTAATTTTTTGTGCTGCAACGCAAGTTTGACGCAAAGTTTGATTTTTCTTCGTCAAGCTTTCCTTTTGTGAGTATCCTATCCTAGGCGATACCAGGATCCTTAGTGAGAATAGGATGTACCATGTCTGGAAACACACGGATAACATTGTGTTTTTTGTTGAAGTTCCCACTTTAGGTTAGGTTAGGTTAAACAGGGGTGTGGTGAAAACGAAATCCGTCACACGATACTAAGTACCCTAGGGGAATCAGCTGAATTCACAATTCAAAAGGCAGAAAAACCTAAACAATTTCCCTGGCAAAGCAACCAATTTCCCGTGAGAGACCTAAAAGACCCTTGCCAAGAGTCCTTGCCATCCATTTCCTCAAAGTTTTCAAAGAAGTGTTTTCCCAAACATTTTCTTCGACTGCGCCCTATTACCACACATTCATACAGTATACATAAGTGTTATGTCCTCAGCAGCATGCAGATCACCGCAGTATCTGCAGATATCTCCATCCGATAATCCGAGTCTCTTTGCATGTTTCCGCAGGAGACAGTGCTCTGTCAGAATTCCTGCTAATATTCTAAACTTATCCCTGCTCAGATTTATTAACTCTATAGATCTTTTACTATCGAAGAGTGGCCATAGAGCCTTAGATACTCTGTGTCCCTCAAGACTTTTCCTCCTTAGATTGGCAGACCTAATGGTTTTTTCCTCAATCGTGCCCTTTTTTATGCAGAGGGGAGGTTTGATGTCAGATGTCCTATTCTTGCAAGCACATCGGCTTGCTCATTTCCCACATCTCTTGATACCCAGCATACTCTCACTCGGTTCTGACTGCATAATCCTTTAAGCATTGTGCGACAGCTCCCAACTGTATCAGAATAGATATTGGTTGATTCCATTGCCTTGAGTGCTGGATATCGATGTAGATGGCGATAACCCTTCCAGATATCGATCTTATCTGCATTAGCTCCGCCACAGTTCTCTGTAAACTAACTAACAATTTTGTTTTGCGTATTATTGTTATTGTTAATTACACAAGAGCAAAACCGCAACATAATGATTTAAATTTTTTTTCGAAAAAGTGCCCTCAAAGTCAAAGATTACCATGACTGAAAAATATTAAAACCAAAATTAGATTTGAAGATTTAACGCAGAAAGAAAATTATTTCACATCAAAACAAAACTCAGCAAAAAGTTTCTTCTGTCACCAGCTGCTTACGGAGTTATTTAAATAATATAAAAAAAATATTAGGCGTAAACGGCCCATACAGGACCTAAAGCCTAGCTTCTCCAACCATTGTGTGTGCGAGGTTATATTTTTGACACGAATGGTGGGACCTATAGTTTAATGCCGATTTCGAACGGCAATTTATTTTTAAAGAGCTTCTCATGACATTTCTTACTCTTGGATGTTTGTCAGACGTTCGCAAGAGGTGGTGCAGCGAATAAAAACTTTCAGGTGGTTCAGGTCGGAATTTGAACCAGCGACATCTCGCTTAGTGGCCCAACGCACTTAACCTTTAAGCCACTGCACCCACTATTTAAATAATAATTTATAATATTATAATATTTATTTAAGTAATATCCCAAATAATTAAGCAGTAAGTTGGAAACACTATATAAGATCAAAAGTCGGTGGCGTATACGTAATATATTTTTTTTTAAATTAAAAACCGAGGAATCACCACTCCTCAATGATTTTATAAATTTCTCCCCTATCTCTGCACGTTTTGTTGTTGTTATCTTGATGTTCAATTTAATTCGCCTTTTTTTACAAAATGTCAATCAACCAACGAGAAGTCATCAATTATTTTATAAATAACCAACATCGACAAACCCTCACCTTACATCGATGCATGCCAGCGGCATGTCTTTATCCCAATTTCATATATTTAATCAACATAATGGTTAAATTACCCGGCATATTTACAATGTTAACATCACCTTGTCTATAGCCTAGAGAACATGAGGTAAAAATAAAACTCAAGCCGCTGCACCGATGCAGCGGTAGCTTTATTTTTACCTCAACCAACCTCACCAACAACAAACCAAAAAAAAAATATATATATATCCCACGCTGTAAGGATGCAAGTAGGTATTACGCAGCTCAGTGGCATAATATTAATTATTATCAATACTATCACTCACCTTTTTCATGAACGACATCACGTTTGTCGGCAACATGTTGACTGTTAATTTTTTTTTCCTTTCAATATGAACACGAAAACGAATATACTGCACGCGTGTGTACGTATTATAAATAGTGCTGTCGTTCCAGCTGCTGTCACAGACAAGGACGAGTAACGACAAAAGTAGACGTCTACACGTACGAGGGAGGTTTTTGCGTTCGAATAATAGATCACGTTGACGGGAGAGTATCCGCCGCGTGTGTTGTTTTGTTATGTAATTTTCTTGCAATGGAGTGCCAATGCATTTAAAGCGTAACTCTATTTTCAGTTTATTCACAGGACCTCAGCGATGCATACATGACAAGGAGATACATAGCTTTCGTTTTCTCTATAAATTTTGGTCTTTATTTCCAAAGCTCCAGCTTCATCGTGTTTGTGTAATAATTTTGTTGTATTTTTCTGCAACCGACGGTCTTTGCTGGAAAATTTATTCAAATAACTTGCACTGTCACTGTTGTGGCCTCTGTTGCATGCAAGTGTAAATAGTCCTGGCGATGACCTTCTCTAGACGGAGTTAGGCTGTGTGTTCGGCTAAGGTTGGCGATTGCATGTATTATAGGTGTTTCAATTCGTTGTGAGTATGAAGTATGTGGGTGTGAGTTTTACTGTCAAATGGATCTGAAAATATGATAGAAAGAAAATACATCAACACTTTGTTTTCTGTTTTTTTTTTTTGCAATGAGAGTATTAATAATTTACTCGAGAAGAAGAGGAAACAATTTCTCTCAGCTGTAATATTTTTAATATATGTCATATGGAATTTATTACAGTTATTTACATATAAAGGAGTGCGATGAAATTTTCATGGATAATAATTATCACATGTGACATTTATTGCAGAACCATTCCTACGAAAATATGGTTATGAATGGGTGAAAGGACATAAGTGGATTAAAAGCAGAAACGGGCTGCTTTTATTGAAATCTATGATACGGTCCTTGGTAAAGCTGTGCTATGAATAGATACGTGATGTACTAAAGAATTGAATTATATGGACATGTATGGATTGTTGATTGTGTCAGTGGATATGTTCCTCTAGTGATTTGTCAGTGCTAGATTATTCAATGGAACTAGCAAACGATGGAACTTCACTGCTAGTTTAGTTTACTTTAGAGGTTGCTTCAAACTGGATTCTAACGAAATAACCAAGCTTAGCTGGTTCGACCAGTGGCAGAAATGCGGCAAAAATTTTCATAACTTTCGTTAAGTTTCACATGCTACGTTTGACTTCCCATATGTATGATTCAAACCGGGCATATAACCAACGCACCCCCTAAGGTAATGCTAATTTTTTGTATCGCCACTGAACTATAGCCTAGCAAAAGATACCGACTTCACGTTTCCGATCGCCACGTACTTTCTTAAGCATGCAAACCGTGATCGTGGTAAGGTGTCTTTTCTTCACCTAAACCTCAATCTTCCAAGACCCCAAATAGACCAAAACAAAAAATACTACATAAGAATCACACACATAGTCTACGCCTCGTGAGTCGGTAACCATAAAAAAAAAATTACTTAACGCATAATACCAAGGAGTCACGCATGACGAAAGGTGCTACAGACGTTCGAGATAGTTCGGTGATTGTATAAATTTATTAGCCGAATTAATTGCTAAATGTGCCTATTTTCTATTTCTACTTACTTAAACTAAATATTTTTCTATCTTAAAGTTGTTGTATTTGCCTTTTTTTTACTCTAAATACGCAAAGTGTTATATAAAAATTAAACGTCTAGCACATCATCATCATCATGGTCTTCAAACGGAAACTTGTGGCCACAAATTTCAGCGACACGGGTAAGTACAGTCAACTGTAAGTAAAACTGTACCACACAATAATTTATTTGGTAAAATATATTTATTTTTACTTTTACAATAAGAATATTGAATAACTTTATAAATAAATTTTACACCAAGTTATAAATACACATACTACTATTTACTACTTAAATAAAAAAAATAAAAACCTAAGTATATATTACTACACATTACTAAAACCTAATTTTGCTATTTGTACATGCAATTACCTTTAATAATTTTGTAAGTCAATTTCTCGCGTTAAGTACTAAGGCTTTATGCTTAAAAATTATGGTTTCCTATTCATAATCATTAAATAATAATACCTAATAATAAAAATAAACATGAATTTTAGCAGATTATATTATACACATGATTTGTTAATGAATTAATTAAGCATTTCTTTTGCGACTAAAATTTACCGCTTTTAAGGTCATGATCACCTTAATTAGGGACTATCCCTTAAGATAAACGTTCATATAACACTTTTCCATTGCAATTTTCAAATAGTTCTCTCTTGAACACTTCTCTCCTTATCTTTTTTCTTTTTACCCCCTTTTCCATAAACGTTAATAGGAATATAAACAGGCAAGAAAATCATCTGTGAATAGGAAGGCAGCAAGATCCCACCCCACCGTCGCGTCAAGCTAAAGCCGTCCGATCGCAAGCGTGCCTACTGCTGCCAAGGGATTCAGGTCAAAAATATACTTAAAGACTACAAAAACGTTCGTGTAAATCACTAGTTAAGGAATGGCGAACTGCGAACCAGCAAAATCATAAATTCTGACATTTCATTCACAGGAAAACTTTTATTTGTCGCTGGTACCCCCGAATCTGATTTTGTTAATGTTGGCAGCAAGATGTGTTAATTTAAGGTTATGTTCGAACGAATTTTTCATTCATGGATTTGTGGATCGCATCTGTATTGTGTGGATTGTGAATAAGGAGTGACAGTTCGCGGCAAGAATTTTTTCAATTCGCAGCAAAATTTTTGTAATTGTAAATATTGCTATTTAAATCAATCAATCATAAATACATTAAAATTGATTTGTTCGCGATTCGCCTATTCGCAATCCGCTCTCATGTGAATAGTCCTTTAAACTAAACTGTCCTTCTTAGGATACACCACTCCCAACCTTTTTTCACCCCGGACAGACTGCTGGACTACTAATTCTAATTTGTAGCTTCAGCATAATTCAGGATAAATTCGCAATGACTAAATAAATGTGTATTTACGCAACCAAACAACAGTCCTGATTATAAAGGAATCCCATGCTTAAACAAAATTCTGATTCCAAAAAGTACATTTATCACAAACATATGGTTTTGTGTTAAACAAAATAAATGCTTAACTGGATCTCATTATTCTTAAAGCTTCATCAAGAAATACAACTTTTTTTCTTTCACAGAAAAACTTAATTGTAATTGTTGATCTTTGCAGAAACTACAGGTATAAGCGACAATACCTTAGAAATGTAATTCAATTTTCTAAGAAATAAACCGA
The DNA here is from genome assembly GCA_963576555.1 of Ferdinandea cuprea. Taxonomy (NCBI): domain Eukaryota; kingdom Metazoa; phylum Arthropoda; class Insecta; order Diptera; family Syrphidae; genus Ferdinandea; species Ferdinandea cuprea. The sequence goes on from OY754960.1 coordinate 25,452,994, forward strand.
ATATAAATTTACCAATGGTCCGCCGTTGTACAAACCAGTAGTACAGAATCGATAAGTTCAATACAAATTGAAATAAATGAAGTAATGAAGTCGATGTTTTATTTAACAAAAAAAATTAGGTGCACGACTTTGTAGTACGTAACTTGCCTTCTTTAATAAGTTAGGGGTAGTGACGGTGCGTTATAGAGACATTTTAGACACCGTCTACCCAAAAAATAAAGAAAGCTTATAATAAAACTAAGAGAAAGATTTGTTGAAAACGCATTTCCGTCTTGTCTTTTAAACTCCTCTTTTCACTGCCTCTCTTCGCTTCACGGCACATGAAATATAATTATTTTCAGATTTTGCAAATTCTAAACCTGTTTCAGGGAAATATATTGAAATTGCATCAACTGTAGGTAGACACAATCCAGTCTGTCTATTTCCCCTATGGAATTAGTATAGAGCCACTCTTGCAACTTTTTACGCTTGTAAGCATTTGTATATGGAAGAAAAAGACGCGTCTTTTTTGTTTTCATTCATCACATTTGATAATGCGTAATTGTAACTGGAGTGGTTTTTGAGTCCTTAACATATTTTTACGGAGAGCATATTGGAATTTCCACATTCGCCTCAACATTTAAAGAGCGAGCAATTAATCTATTGATAATAATTCGACACACCTACATATTCTGCATATCACTTATTGGCTTTGGTTTGGAAGGGTTAGTTTAGCTTGCGCCCAGTTGCATGAGGCTTGTATTCCTGAATGCAAATTAATCTTCTATTCATACTGCTAGCCAATTTTATGTATCTTTTAAATTGAGGAAAATACTGGAGTTTAATTGGTTAAGAGAGTTGTGCTGTCGCTGTTGTTTATATTTTATGTATACGGATTTTTCAGGAGATGTTAAACTTCTTCTATGATATCCTTTCCACTTTTAACTTTTTTAATGCATCTCTCCAGATCCACCCTGTGCGGTAGGTACTCTTGTTCTACTTAGACAAATTTAGTCAGGCTTCTCATTTATACTTAGGCCAATCCAAAGCTGTTCCTATTTTGTATTATTATTTTGTGTAGTAGTATTTTTATGTGATCTAGGGGTTTTTAAAGCTGCCTGGATGCATCAGAAGTTTTATTAGTTAAACTCTAGTGAGTTTCTTCCTTTTTTTATTCTTCTGTCATGATCACCATATGTCATTCAATAACTTTCCAAAAAAAATGTTCAACCATTTGGATGAAAAACATAGCCCGAGTTCTGCTTTTGTTTGTTTGACATCGTATTCAATAACTGCACAGAATTATTGCGAGATTTTAAATAGGATTTAGAAGGCACGGGTGATCAAGCAACCTAAGACTAAGAGCCACAGGAAAATCATTATGTCTACCCTAGAAATTTTGGTTCCGCACGTTACTATTTAGGGGCAGTCAGAGGCACGACAAAACAAGTTATTTAATAATTTTATGAAGTTATTTTTTTTTTATGAAAGCAGCCGTACTACTTCCTTTCTTTCTTTGAAAAGAAAATATTATTTATATAAAAAGTTATCACTGTTCCACAAGTAGTCCTTTGCGGTGACCATCATAACTTCTCAACAGTTCAATTCATTCCACAAAAAAAGTTCCTTTTTCTATTCTTGGTTGCGCCAATGGATTTGGGAATCTTCTAAAGATGAGGTAGACAGTGCTATAAAAAATAAATAATTCGCAACACCCGAATATTCGATGCCAGGAGTGTGCCTACATCCACACCACTACGTCCTTCAACCACTCTCCCCGCTGGACTGCCGTTAGGTTTTACTTCGCGGGGCTGGTAACCAATTTATACTATTCTTCTTGTACTTGCTTCTTCAGCTCGTTTAATTTTTCCTATTCTTCTAAGCTCGTTTTGCACGATTATCACAAGTGTGCCGATTTCCATCCGAATTTCGTCCGACTGCAATATTCTGTCTATGAGTTGTGTTAGATTGGGCAGATTAATTATCGACTGCGGAAAACGCCGACAATGAAATATGTCGTGTTCCGTATCTTCCTCCTCGTTTAAGCATTCTGGGCACAAAGGGGAGCTGTCGTGTCCGAATCGGTGCAAGTATTTCCCTTACCCGCCGTGACCTGATAGGAACTGCGTAAGGTGATAGTTGTTATTTCCATGTGTTCGTTTTGTCCAGGTCTCGATGTTCGGGATCAACTTGTAGGTCCATCTGCCTTTTATACGCTTATCCCACCTGGCCTGCCAGAGGGCTGCTGAAGCCGCTCGCTCCTCTCCTATTATTCTTGCAATTTCACCTGCATCTTGTCGCCCTGGGGTTTTTCTATTATAAATTCTCAACAACTCGTCCACGATAATTTCGATCGGAACCATTCCTGCTATCGCGAAGGCTGCTTCATCCGAGATTGTTCGAAATTCACAGATCGTTCTTAATGCACTGATCGATTCTTTCTATCAGACTATTTGATGTCCCACCAGTATATTGGTGTATTTCACAATTCTTCTACTCGTAGTTAAGACGGCTTTCGTTTAGTGGTCGGCTAATTCTAGACTGGCGGATACCAACCAGTCTTTCATGCGAATAATTGCTTTATTTGTGGCTGACTCTATCCCCTTTATTTCTTTTGCCACCGTAACAACGGCAATGTTGTCTGCAAATCCAATAACTTGAACTCCTCGGTAAGTAAGCCCTACTCCGTCATAGACAATGTTGCGTAGGAGTGGACTGAGTACTGATTTGTAGAACCCTAGCTGAAACGCTGTATCAATTTCATACCTCAGTTTTCTGCTGGTAAAGTAGTTTTGTACTATCCTCAGCAAGTAATATGGCGTCTCCATCCTGGTTAGTGATCTTCTGATGAATGCCCAGTTTGACGAGCCCGAATGCCTAGTTCGCGTATGCGTATGCAAGTATAGGAACAGAAGAGGAAAAAAATGGGCCGAACTCAGCGTGACTTCTTACCTTGAGGCAAATTCTATATCGAAAAACTTGGATGTGGTGGTATGCAAAAATAAAGTTTATTCGAAGGCAAATCTGAGGCACTAATTTCGAATATGAAATACTACTTCTATTTAATCAGCTCTGAGAGAATCAGGGGAGTTTTTTGACGAAAGATCAATCAGGATTGCAATAACGTTCTCCTTAATATGAGAAAAACTTTTTTTAAAAAAAAGGTCAATTGCCGTGCGTCCGGCTGAGCTAATTTACCAATACGAATCTCATTCGGTGCTGGAATGTCTCTCTTTCTCCCTCTCGTTTTCTTTCCTTTTGAAGAAGTAACCCTCCAGCGAAATCTCCTTTCCACAAACCAAAATTAAATTAAATTGAAGGGTAAACACGAATACATTACAAGACTCGAGTGTTTGCACAGTATTATGCCATTCCACTGTGGTCGGGGTCGGTTTCTGGAATGGGGCTAACATTTCACCAACTATGTATTGGTTTCCATTGTGCATCAGCTTCTTGGGCATAGTTTTGCTCCTTAATGGATCAATACTCTTGTATCTGTGGTTTGTCTAATGAAAACTTTATTAAATGCCAGTAATTTGAAACATGACTTTGGGTGCTTTCTTCAGCTGGCAGATGTTATTTCGATTGGAATTGATTGGTTTTCGAAATTTGGATATTAAGTTTTTGAAATGATTTGCTTGTTAGTTGTGATTTTAGGATTGCTGCTTTGTTTTTTTTTTTTTTTGGGTTTGAATTTTATTCCTTTGATATTTACATCTACATCTGGCAGTGTTAAAAATTTGTATAAATTTTAAAGAACGAAAACAATTGAAAATTCCAATTAACTTTACCCACATTGTTTTGATCTTCTACCGCCTTTCACGTCACAAAAACTTTACTTAAGATTTTATGGCTATTTCAGCCATTCTACAGTTGTCATGAAAAAGTTTCCAACTTCCACAGAACGACCTAGACCTTTGGCTACCACCTACCGTAATAATAAAAAATAAAATAACAATAAATCTACGAAGCTAAGTCCTTGAACCTCTGCAAACCATTTGCGGTGAATATTTTATAAATATTTTTTTGTGAAAGCGAAGGTCAGTGGGTAAAAATTGTTTCCAATAACAATGTGCGTGGTGTGGTGACATTTCTTGTTTACTTTGTGCTCCAATGCTCGGAGCTCGGCTGCTTTGTTCAGTGATTTTCGAGCTACACCTACATGCACGTGTTTCTAGATTGCATCGTATAAAATTAATTGTTTCATTCAGTTCCATGAATATTCAGACCACACAAACTGACTTTGTTTTACAATCTGCAGCACCAAACACCGACAACATTTATCCAAAGGATAAAGGACCAAAACACAATGTTTCCAATTAGCACGAGTAATTGACAAAAGCCTTTGTTGGTTTCGGAGCGCACAAGATTTCGAAAACATGTTTAGGAGTATACCTTACTTTTTTTCCTGCCGCGCCGGTATCTGTGTTGCAAATCATCAATCTTCTCTAAAGCTATGGACATGAAGGCGTCGTCAACGTAGCATCGAAAACCGCGAAAACTGTATAAAAAAAAGTATTTTACCCGCGTCGCGGTTTCCAAACAAGGGCAATAGGTTTCTGGCAAATGTTAATTTAGTGGTTTATAGCCATGAATCGCGCGGTTAGGCCCGAGGTGAGGCATATTCAATTTTATTTAACCTGAAAAAGTGGCATCAACAGCAGCCGGAAATGGTGACCGAATTATTTTCACGAACGACAGTACCATAAAATCCGCGTTGCAATTGTCATTGTGGTGTATGCAATTGAGTGGGCTTGACGGCAGCACTATGGTATACAGTGTCCAGTTTCCAGTGCCATTGTCGGTAGCTGAAATTACATGTGTGTGCGGTCGGCCTGCGAATACCAACAGAAGGGATAGAAGGGATTTTAATTTTTGACTTTCCCCCTCCCTCCCCCCGCCATTGCGGATATTGATTTTTGTGCAAGCACAAAGCCACCCAAGTATACTCGGGGCAAGTGTGTACTTAGGCTCAAAGTGTGGGTTGATTTCATTTTAATGAGGTTTCCATTCGGTCAATATATTTTGTTGGATTATTGGATTAGAATGGAGGCAATATGCTGTTTTTTTAATATTTGCCCGCGGGTGCAGATGGATACTGTGTTAGGAATGGAAAAATTGGCCAAACATATGGCTTTATGATTCATAGTAAACTCAATTTAGATATGAAAATTTGTTGGTTACACTAAACGTGTGACTATGGCTAATCAAGGGTAGGTGTTTCGTGGCGTATTATCAACTTATTCGGATTCGATTAGAATTGGAATTGGATACCGCCAACCCAAGGCTATTAAGCTCCATGGAAATTATTCATTATAATAGTAGTTCAAAAGAAATATGCAAAGCACTAAATAAAGCAACATTAATATCAGATTAGGTATCCTTTTTGGACAAAGGCCGCTGGAAAAATGTAGTATTACATACAATCATAAAGGTCAATATTTTCGAAAAGCTTTTTCCTCTTTCTGTGTACTTATGCTTTCTAAAATATTCTAAAAAAATTATTCATTTTAGGGAATAGAGCTATGAATTTAAATTCCAAACAAGCCTTTGCGGATTAATATATATCTATAGGTATCTATTTATCCTTCACATAAAGGATGTAAGTGAATATTTTGTTGGAATATTTTTCCCATTAAGAGGGCTTAAAAAGATAAAGGTACCCACCTACTCAATATTAGAGTGGCAGGAGAAATTTGTTGTCTATAAATAGAATTTTTTTTTAATACCAACTAGATCAATGGCGTAAAACTGTCAAATGGTAAGGACAACCCTTAATTCACTGTCAAATCGAAGGAAACATTTAACTTTATCGTTGAACCGCAGTCTTGAGATCGGCTCTACCAAAATGTACATAAGAGAGTAACAGAGCATTACTGATAGATATTTCTAAGAACATATCAGACCCTGTTAAATGGTACGTACAAATCCTGTCTCTATACATAAGGGAACTGCCCTTCATATAATTAGGGTTGGTTCAACTATTCAAAAGCCGAGTTCTGATAATCTTCCAGTGAAACTTCTTAGAAATAGAGGTGATGATTTGGTAACACAATTCGTTGGACTTATTTGAGAGGGGGAAAAGGGACTACGGGAGTTAACCCAGGTCAAGTATTTGATCTTTTGAATTATATATCGCATGTTTCAAACTTGGTACCTGGTCACCAAGGTTTTGCAGACAACGAATCTGCAGACGAGCTAGAGCTAGAGCTTGATCAGAATCAGCATTCTTGGTATGAGAAACCTACTGCGGAGTCAGTTAGGCAGCTGATTTAAGGCTAAATAACGATTGGGAACAACAACTTCGTCTGAACCACTGGGAAGGTATTAATTAAGCCCTACTCCTACAAGGAAATTCTGCTATTAAGTAAGGAGAATATTAAGAAGCTGGTGGGTATCCACACAGGCCATTACGGCTTGAGGTATTAGCTTAACAAAATTAAATTTGTGCCCAGAGACTGTCTGGAGGATGATGAAACTTCGGAAAATAAATAAATGTTCGGTTAATAAGACGAGTCTTAAATAAAGACTTCCGTACATCGGCAAATTTCAGAAACTCTGCAACTAAGGACATTTTGACATTTACTGGGGAAGTAGCTCGTCTCTTAGACTAACATCCCCTTTTTAGTACAATAGTCCTTTGAGGTCACAGTGTCAGCTACATATGTGGGCAGGTAGAAAAAAAAAATATATATATCGCATTTTTGAATGAAACAAAATAAATCTAAAAGATGGCTGCCCCAAATCTGGAGCATTTCTCCTTCACTGTGCGGATATTTTTTAAATGTTTGGGCTCTTGTTTGATTTGCTTTGTAGCCACTGCTGTGAAGATTAGTTTAAATCAGCAGGCGAAAGAAATATCTCTCTGTGAAATGCTTAAATTTGGATCCACCTCTTCTTCACTAGGTAGGTAGGTAGGTGAAGTGGCTGGTTTTCATAACTGCTATGAAAAACGCAAGTAGCGCTATAGCGCCGTTTTGATGCCACCACTCATGATAACCTTAGAAGAATGGGTGTTGGTTGTGTATACTCAGATCCACCCAGTGGAATGGTAATGATATCATTAAGACCCATGTCCGAGATATCTGAAAGGTCGTCGAAGAATGGTTTATTAAACGTACTGCGTCTAGTCTTAGCCAAATCCGGGCAACCACATGGGAGGTGAAAGACTGGTTCTCTCTCATTAGGGTGGTTACAGCTGCGGCAGTGGGTAAAGTAAAGTCCTGGAAAGCATCTTCGTCCCCTACCAGCCTATGTAGATATGTTAAGATATGATGTCGAACTTTTTAGAAGCATCTTGCCCGCCTCACTAATCGCAAGGACCTCCGTCTGGAAGACGCTAGACGAGTTCGGGGGCCGGAAAGATAAGGATGTGTGTAATTCGTCTGAAAAGACGCCCGCTCCTACTCCACAGTCCATTTTGGACCCTTCAGTTAAGATTGTTATAGCGAATGCGTCAATAACAGCCTGCCTCCCTTTTCTTCACTAGACTTTGCAAAATCACTATTACAAAAAAGGAACACTTTTACCTATCCCTTAAGGCCGCTTTCTTTTCAAATATTTTCAAATATCGCTTCCTTAGCTTCCTCCGTCCACCACCATTTCGTCTTGCTAGGACTTTTTGGAAGCTTCAAGCAGTGTTGCCAAGCTTTGTCCTAGCAAGGTCAGCATTCCACATATCTATTGTTTTCCACTTCGTCATTTTTGTTGCTGATGTAATTTCAAGATTGTTCGAATTTAGTTGTTTCTGTCGGGAGGAGACAGTGTTGCCCGTTGATAGCACTTTTCAATCTTTAAAGCTAAGCTTTATGAAACTGGCCGTGGTTGCAGAAGCTTACTGGTTAAGTGCGTTGTATTACTAAGCGAGAGGTCGCTGGTTCAAATTCAGACCTGAACCATCTGAATATTTTTATTCGCTGCACCATCTCTTGTGTGTGGCTCTACGTGGCAATGGCCGAACTTGGGATCCCAATTGATCCAATTGTGCCGTTTGACGCTGTGTTCAAAACTCTTAGCTCTAAGGACGAATTGGAAGCTGTACAAAACTCTGATCCTGCCAATTCTCCCCTTTTTTGCTGAGTGCTGGACTAAAAGTAGGAAAGGAGAGCAGTTAGTTACCTCTGTTGAGAGAACATTTTTTCGAAGAATTTATGGCCGTGTGCGAGGAGGGCGAATGGGGAGAAGATATAACCGCAAACTCTATGAGTTGTAACAGTTGATGTATTCCAAAAAGCCTAAACACGGCCGACTACATTGGCGCGGTCTCATCGAGCGAATGGACAATAATGCTCTAGCCAAGAGGATCTTCGAATCCCAGCCCCCAGGTTCGAGACGACAAGGGCGACCGAACCCCCGTTTCAAAGACCAAGCCATCGCGGATGCCCTAGCGCTTGGTCTGAATAACTGGAAGCAGCGTGCCCGGGACCGTAGAGGATGGAAGGCTGCTCCGTCTCAGGCAGAGACTCTTCACGGGTCGGGAGTCCGTTAAGTAAAGTAAGTACACACAGTGGTTGCAGAAACTAGGCTTTGGGTCCGCCAATATATATGTTTTTCATATTTTTGTATGAAACTGACCGCCACCATTATACTGTATGACTTGTACATTCTTAGGATGTCTTTTCAAGAGGAGTTACTATTACCGTACCATAGTCACTCATGGCAATCTTCAAGGTCTAGCTAAGACTTCCTAACATGTCCGTTTAGCTCACCGCCAACAAACAAAAACCTTTTTTTTAAGTGGTTGGGGAAGTCCAGTCAAAATGCATTTCCATCTGCTCGCACCCAACCTGGGAAGCATTTCAACTGACTATATTCACATCTCGTCTTGTATCACCAGTCTAAGAGCCATCGGACGTTCACCTAGGAGCTATTACTGCTAAAATACTTTACGACGGATATCGTTTTACTTCAAAAACACATTTTTATCTCAAAATGTTGAATATAGTTACTGTTATTTAAGCCATTAATTTCCATCAGAACACATTTATTTCTTTACTCCAGACCCCAACTTATTGTATCTATCTACATACAAAATTTTAATTTCTTTATTTGATGACGCAAAAAACTGTTGATTTTTCATTATGACTTGTACATTCTTAGGATGTCTTTTCAAGAGGAGTTACTATTACCGTACCATAGTCACTCATCGCAATCTTCAAGGTCTTAGCTAGACTTCCTAACATGTCCGTTTAGCTCACCGCCAACAAACAAAAACCTTTTTTTTAAGTGGTTGGGGAAGTCCAGTCAAAATGCATTTCCATCTGCTCGCACCCAACCTGGGAAGCATTTCAACTGACTATATTCACATCTCGTCTTGTATCACCAGTCTAAGAGCCATCGGACGTTCACCTAGGAGCTATTACTGCTAAAATACTTTACGACGGATATCGTTTTACTTCAAAAACACATTTTTATCTCAAAATGTTGAATATAGTTACTGTTATTTAAGCCATTAATTTCCATCAGAACACATTTATTTCTTTACTCCAGACCCCAACTTATTGTATCTATCTACATACAAAATTTTAATTTCTTTATTTGATGACGCAAAAAACTGTTGATTTTTCATTATGAAAAATAAATTTGTTTTCCCTGATTTGCCGTGATTAGCATAAGCTCAAAATGTTAAGAATTCTATTAAAATCCTTTCTTTGACATATTCCGCTCTCCTGTGTCGCAAACAAAATATACAAAAACATTAACCCCCTATAGACGTGTTCCTTTCAACATGATAATCAACGGCGGCAGTAGGTACTTTCACTTTTCAAATTTGCTGACAATTTGTTTTTTTTTTCAGCTTCAAATGTTTTTGTCTGCTACAATACCAAGCCGACGACCGCCATCAGAAATTGGTTACCAACAAAGACAAATACGAAACCATCCTTCTGCTTCTACCTCACTAGGGGAAATGTTAATTAGTACTTTCCCCATAAGGATGCGAATGTCGGTCTTTTTGCATTCATAATTGGAGTAAACACGACAGCAAAAATTCTACGTAAGACAGTGGGGATTACGCCCGCACACCAATGGGACATTTGGGCTTATTCATTGAATAAGCTGCAGTCCGTAGTACAGGACTTTATGAATATTCATTTCAATATTATGTATGTGTGTCTGGCTGCGGAACTATACGTGCCGATTTGTGTGGCGGATTTGTCAACCTTCTTGTTGACAAATTTAAGCGAATTTCAAGGCGCAATCGATTTATTTATGCAATGGGGGGACGACGACACATTATTTAATCTGTCATTTAATTTGTGCTAAACCACTCATGTGATTAATTAGTTTTCGAACAGATATAGGACTTAAGAGAATAAGCACACACATGCGTAATACGGTCAGACATTTATCCACTGGAAATCCAAAAGTAAATTTGAAAACAATTCAAAGTTTACCCAAACAATGATGTTCGACACGCAGATAGGTTAACCAAAATTATATCCTGCGTGTAGCACCACCCTAATCAATATGCAACAGCCACAACGTAAACATAAGCCCGAGCGGTAACGTAAACAAATCATAAATTTCAATCGACCAAAAAATGATTTACCATCCAAGTGACAAGTAATAAAATCAATTTCCTTAGCAGTAAATAACAACAACAACAACAACATGTTGCTTATCTGAATGAATCATTAAAATGACTGAATGAATGTGATCCTTATTATCGGGCAGAGCCGGGCTCTGGTCATGGTGGCGATACGGATTGCCTATTAGCTGCTCAGAGGACTATCTATTATCTCGGCATAATACATCATAATTAGTGTTGAAAGGAGGGGAAGCTACACCACCACACACCAATCATTGCGGCACGAAAATTGTTCTTAATTATGGTGGTAGCTGTTTCGTGTTTTTTTTTTCTTTGCGCTAACATTACTCTTTGTTCTTAGTTATTATTAGACGCGTCCAGTAATTGGGTTGACGAGAAAAGGGTAGGAGCCTCTTCTCAAACCACAGGAACACAGCAACAATGGGTTACGGCAATAGTAGATACGTATTGCAAGTGAAAATGTAATTTGCTTTTTGCTATAATGGGAATGAGGTCTATCGTGTACGTATGTTGGATAGTACTACAGCGCTGTAATGAATGACTTTTGGCGAAAGGGAAAGCGTTTAATATTACAACTGAATTTAATTTCTACATGAAATATTCATAAGGCACAAATATTGTGGCAGTAAGATCTGCCTGTGTAATTCTAATTATACAAATTAGACACCTGAGTAGGAGTTGTTGTTGTTGCTGAACTTTTCTATGGAAAAGTGAAGTGTAGGATGAAACAATTATATAGGAAAAAATTGTACAGCTAGCTAGCTCTGTTTGCATGCGAATTCGATTTTTTTTATTTTTTTGCGCCCTCTTTGTACAACTATTTTTTCTTAAAGCGATTATATCCTACCGGGCTTTGCGGGTTTAATAATTTTGTTCGAACCAAATGGCTTCTATTAAAGCCTCTGGTGACTAAATGTGAAAAAGTTTTAAAGCAGTTATCGAATTTAAATATGTTAAAAATGTGCCCCTCTCATAAAAGAGATTGAAATACATATGTTACAAAAGTCTCGCTAAGATGTAGGCACAAAAGTATAACCAAATGACCTGCATAATGAGCTAGACGATATGACAATATAGCTGCTGGTGAAAAGCACGCTACCCAAGAGCTGTCACAAAACAACATCTTCAAGTGATGATTGCACAGAGAAGGGCAAATGTTCAGGACATTCGTTCGTCGAAGTTTATTAAAATTTATTAAAACCAACTCCAGGCGGCACTATTTTCAGGCCGTGCTGCCATTTAAGAGGTGTGGAGCCAAATTCAAAAAATCGTGGCAAAATAAGCATAACTCAAATATGAAGCATATTGATTTTTAATCCTTAGGCACATTTATATCAAAGATGATAAAATTAAATAACCAAAAAAAAACCTTAACTGAGCTTTCGTTTTAAAATTTTTTTTACTGTACAAAGTAGCAAATCATTTGGGAAGAAGGGGGTCCAGCCACAAGTGAAGCTTAGTCTCAATGAGGTTTTAGTTGCTTGTATTGGTACAATTGTTTGTTAGAGAAAAATTTACTTTGTTTTGTGAATTTACATTAATTTATTTACATTGGTTTATTGCTAAAGAAAAAACATAGCAAGGCTTAACGAATAAAAGCTCTTACTGCTTAAAATGCCAATTAGTTATGCATTAGTGAATGTTAGTAAGCTATAAATATGGCATGAAATCCATTGTATTAGTCGTAAAATTTGGACCTCCACGATTAATGCTAAATAACGGATGATTTTTTAAGAGTTAAGTTTTTTAGGTTGGCAGCACTGGTTGTTAATGAGGTCCAAGTGTCATCCGACAACGTGAAAAGTTTTCAGTATACTCTGCCATTTAATCATGAAACGAGCAACGATTGCAAATTATTGATATTTATATCAAAATTCGTGCTCAGTGAAAAATTTAAAAATCCGCTGCTTTATCGAAAAATTGTGTTCAGCTCATTTCTGGCTCAATAGATACGTAAATAAGCAAAACTGTCGCACCTGGAGTGATGAACAGCCACATGCCATATAAGAATTACCGATGCATCCCGAAAAAATGACAGTTTGGTGTGGTTTATGGGCTGGTGGCATCATCGGTTCATTTTTCTTCAACGACGACCATGGAAGAAACGTTACCGACAACGGTGAACGATATCGAGCCATGATAAGCGACTTTTTTTGCGCCCTAGTTGACTGAGTTGAACTTGGTTGACATGTGGTTTCATCAAGACGGTGCCACATGCCACACAGCTCGTGAAACAAAGGAAATGTTCAAGGATGAATTTTGGTGAGCAGCTTATCTCTCGAAATGGCCCTGTGAGTTGGCCGCCAAGATCATGCTATTTAACTCCTCTTGATTATTTCTTCGACTGGGGTTATGTAAAGCCATAGCCATGTCTATGTGGATAAGCCGAAAACGATTGAAGCCTTACAAGATTACATAACACGCGTCAGTTGTGGAATACAGGCCGAAATGCTCGAAAAAGTGACGCGAAATTGGACCTTCCGAATGGACCATTTTGAAACGGAGCCGCAAACAACACTTACATGAAGTTGTCTTTAAAAAGTAAATGGCAAAGGCCTATTTATCGATTACAATACAAATTTTGAATATTTGATACAAATTTGAGTGTTTTATTCGATTTTTAAAAAAACTCACCCTTTATTAGGCGTAAACGGCCGCACAGGTCCTAAAGCCTTATTTCTCCAATCTTTGGATATGTGAAGATATATTTCTAATACGATTATTGGGACGAACAGTATGATACCCTATTCATATCCCTATATGCCCCAAAGAAAAAAGCATAAGCATTTTATTTCATTCTATTAAATTTAAAAATATATATATTTTTTGAAAAACGCCCCCAAAAAGTGAGCGTGGCCAAAACCTTTGTATGGGCGATATATTGGAAAAAATATTGGCTAAATACCTTGTTAAACATTTTTTTATCACTTTATATGAAAATGTTCGATAAAAAAAGGCATTTTAGTGAAAAACGCCCACGATAAGTAGTCGTAGCAAATAACTTTATATGACAGACTTATAAAGGAGGGCAGTGCCTACATATCTTGTGAAGGTTGTAACACTCTATCTCTCTAACTTTAGCTTTAAAACGGATTTTTTCTGAAATGTGGTCGTGGCAGTGAGCATATTAAAAAAAAATTTACGCTTAACCATTTCGGAGCCCTAGGGAACATGTGGTCCAAATTTTAGCTTCCTAGCTTAATTTGAAAAGCCAAAAAAAATCGTACGGACGTTAAAAGTTTAGAACGACATTGTTATACTAAAAATTCCAAAAGGTGGCTCTGATTCTTTGGTTTTTATTTTTTGCATCAAAAATATTTAGTTTAACAATTTACGAGGTTCTGTCGTTCAACCGTCAATATGGCAAAATGGTTCGACGGATTTCCTTTATAGGTAATTTTTTTAATAATGGGAATACATTTTGTTCATTTAACACATAATAATGTTAAAACGGGAACCCTGCTTCTAACAAGACGTACGAAACTCTTTGCAGAGTGGAGAACATTAATTTCTTTGTACTCGTATGAACATATTTTTACCTGCCCTAATTCACACGCACGGGTGACATTCGTGACACTCGCTCCTACTTCTTCATTGTGTCATATACAAGTGACAAAATATTAATATTGTATTTTATTTGCATCGCGTGTCGAACCAAACAATTCGTCGATTATTTCGAACATGCTTACGCCCAATAAATCGTCAATATAAATCGTCAAACAAAAGGTGAACTTTTGTGATTTGAAAACTTTTTATAGCGACTACGCACACTGTTGTGGCTTTAATGGCATCTTACACCCACTAATTTAAATTTATCCCCAACTTAACTCGGGGACAAACGCGAAATGTTCGTTTGCTTTTTCAGCATCAAGGCATTAAATCAATGTTAAGATCCCTCTCGTTCCCAAAAGAACTTTACGGATAATGGTTAGTTCCTCGGTTACCATGGGATAACAAGGACTCGTGTCCTAGTCTCGCCATTAAATAAGCGCAAAAACGAATACCAGAAGAAAACATACCAGTAAAATAAATAAAAAATAACCCCATTTACTGGTGACACTCCAGTGGAATTTTTCATCGCAAAGTATATGTACGAATTTATTAAAGAAAATATCCTGTTGGGAGGATACCTATTACCTAGAGGTGTTTACTCCCAAAACACTCTTCTATTTATTATTCATTAATATGTTATCCCTGTGGTAGTTTTACATCATCGAAAGGCAATGTTTTTTTTTTTGTTTTTATGGAATTCTGTAGTGAATGAATTCGTGCCATATTCTAACTACCGCGGTGCTTTCTAACACTGTCGCGGAATGTATTTGTTTATGACTGTAGATGAGAAGTGGGCGGAGGTGTTGACTCAGTGTTGGCTGTAGGTGGTGTGTTTATTTAAGGACTTGAATCCGGGATTCAAGATGATGTAAATACGTTGGGTGTCTACGAACGGGTGTACAGATGCAACCAAGTGATTTTGCAGACTGAACGAGGCGTTCTTTGGAGATAAATAAATCACGCAGTAAATTAAAGCGCAATTGTTTCTTTATTAGTTTGTTCTGTTCTGTTTGAAGGGGAGTTTTGTTCATGCTAGACGTATGCGTTTACAAAAATGGTTAGCATTTTCAAGCAACTGAATGTATATTCTATTCCCAGCCCCAAGTATTTAAAGACTTTTACAGCTATCATCTGATTGTCTAACTCGGATGGAGTTAATGGATTGTTTTCAACAAGCTCGAGCACTGTATTATTCGCCTCCAAAAGACGGCAAAGGCAAGATCAATATATCGAGAACCGGCGCGGCGGCCAAAGAGTCCACAAAATGCAATTATTTTCAAAACAGCCCCGAAATGTTTGCATGGGGAAAAAAAACTTTAAATTGTTGTTGCATATTCCACATATTTTCAATAGAACGTGACCCTTAAATGGCAGTTAGAGGATTTCTCCCATTTTAACTGAGGCCAATAGAAAAGAATTTTGTGGTACTTTTGTGTCATTTATGGGTTTTTGAACTTGAAACTCTTTTGCGGTTTTTATTCAACTGGTTTGCAATTAATTTTGTTCGCTTTATCTTTCATTTTACGACGAAGCACTCGGAGGCTAAGGCCAAGGACACCCACTGAGCGACAAAAAAATGTAGAACGTATGAAATTGTTCTAAGCAGTTGCTGAGCGGCACGTGACATTTCTAAGCTAGGGAACGCCATCGCTCGGCTTTCAATTTTATTCCGGTGCAGCACTGCAAGCGGCAATAAGTTCAAAGTCGTCCTGCTTTATGCCAGGATAGGCTAAACGATTTCAAAAATATAAACGTAACCGGCAAACTGTAGATCAACGTTGGAAAACAATGTAACTGTTTATGTGAGTTATCACGCCAAGGATAAATGAACATACCTTAAAATTCTTGCAGTGATTTTCACTTGAAAAGTTAGATGTCGCTTATCCAAATCTATTTGAGATCGGTAACTGCTTAGCCATTTTTCCTATTAAGTGGTTCTTCTTGATTTGAACCTCATCGACCTATTTTGTAATAGAGAAATAAAGAGCGTTGTACCCTTACTCAATGAGCAATATTCTCATTTTTCTTGGTCAATTATTTGAATCATCGAGCAACCAGCAGGGGAAATTACACGCCCATCAAATCTTCTTTTGTTTAAACTTAAGATAGTTCTGTAAATGTTTAAACCACTTTCTTGAAAAACACTGCGGCAAACAGAACTTTGACAACGACATTTTCTAAATTAATCGTCCGTATTTTGTCGCTCAATAAATGTTCACTTGTCGCTTAAGCTCGACGCTTTGCCATTTTCCGCTCTATACGTGGCCTAAATTGTATCAATTTGGATACATTTTATCCCCTTGTACAAAAATGTTATACATAGATACTTGTTTTCGATTTTTCTTCGATTCGATACGGTTCATCAAAATTCTGCAAATTTTATCTTTTGTCATATTTTTTCATGTCATTTTCACTCAGAATTTTTCACGTGCTGTACCCGTACGACCTGAGCTGAAATTCTAGTTCTTCAATTAGTGCTGTGCGTTATTATATTTCAAAACAAATAATTGGATTGAAGTGGAAGATCCGAGAACAAGATGAGCAGCCATTGAGTATTTACCGCAAGAAACTCTAGTAAACCTCATTATCCATCTTAAGAGCTACCAGAACATCGTCCTTCATGCAAAAAACTACAAACTTAATTAGTTAACTAAAAGTATTAAAAAATCTATTTTTATTTGTTGACAGTTTATACATTCGGAAATCTGATACTAAGATACATCTGATAATTTTATCAAATTAGGAAATCTTTCAAAAGAAGTAGATACAACTTTCGAAAAGTCAGCTGCCAATAACAAATTTGATGTACAACTTAAATTTGTCATCCCTTACGCTCTTAAGAAAAAGAAAATTCGAGAGAACGGGACCACAAATTTTAAAGTTTATTTATTATTGGTAAGGGCACATTTTTTCAGCTCTGGAAAGGTTCGTGCTGCAATTCACTGGACGTGAAACTTGACAACAAACATTACAAGCTTTGAGTAAATTCCCAATATTCTTTTATCTGATGCTTCTTTTACTGTCTATATCTATTAGATTAAAAGGAAAAAAGTCAAGGAAAATTGAATACATATATAGATGCTTTAGGAAACGATCCTTCAAATGCGTATCGAATGTATCCACACGTCCATCATCGGGGAAGTTTTAGTTTTTGAAGTTCTGCACTATAGCCAAAATGTATTTGGAAATTGAATTGAATGTTAATACTTAAATTGAAGGCAATGTGTATGAACAATTCATAATTGACATGGTTATCATCTTATTTGACTAATAGGACGCAAATTTTCTGAATAGAGAATCATTTCTCACGACCTTTTGTTATTCATTCTGGTGTACCTCAAGGTAGGTAGGTAGGTAGTTGGATCCAATATTATTTATTCTATTTGTTAATGATGTTTCAAAAATTTTCAAGTATAGTAAATGCCTTCTTTATGCTTATGATATGAAAATCTTTTGAAAAGTAAATAAAGTGCACGACTGCGTCATACGAAACTTTCTCGTTACATGAGATGCGTTCTTGAGTCGCAAAATGAATCGAAAATTAATGGTGAGAAAATTATTTAAATCACTTTTTTAAATTTTAAAAAATTTGATTTGCTCATAAACGATTTTAACGTAATTTGGACACTTTTAACATAATTGTTCAAATTACAAAAAATTATCAAAATCGTTAGAGCCGTTTTTGATAAAACGAATTTAGTTTAAATTTAAGAAAATCGTTATATGAAAAAAAATATATTTAAAAACGCAGATTTTTTTTTTTTTTTATAGTGTACGCGCACTAAAGACCCTTATAATGAAGTAACACAGTGCGCGCATTAGGGAAGTGAAGGATTAGAAAAGATTTGTTTGGCTTTATAGTATAAACAAAACTGTTAATATTTTTTAAGTTCCCTTTATTAGTTTTCGAGATATTTCTCGTTTTATAAATTACCGTTAATCGATTTTTTTTCCAAAAACTGAGTATGCAGAATTTTTGACCCCATTCTAAACATCCTTAATACAAAAAAAGACCGACTTCCTTGGAACCACTTTCGAGAAAAATGGTGACAAGTGATTTTCACAAAAAATAAAAAGATGCCCCGAGATGTAATCCCAAGAACCTTATATACGAACTTTGAAGCAAATCCATCGAAACGTTTCACCATACGGCGCCCGGACAGACAGACAGACCGACGGACGGCATTGGCGGACCCACTTTTTTGGACTTCTCTATATAATCCCTCATTCTCAGTTTGAGTTGGAAATTTCCGCACGATCGCAATAACATTTTCTTTAGTATACTAATGTATACGAGAAAGTTAAAAATTTTGAAAGATATTTCGAATTTTCCAGAAGAAGACTAATTCCTTGAAGCTTAAGATATCTAAATGTAAAATTTTTAAATTCATAAAATTGCTCATCCTATCCAAGGCAATTATTTTTTAAACAATAATGCTATTTTTCAGAGCTAATGAGGTTAAAGAATTAGATGTTATGTTTGGTCCCGGGGTGCTATTTAAATTTCATATGGATTATATAATATCAAAAGCAAATTCAATGTATGACCCATACACCCTTAAATCTATTTATATAAGTCTAGTAAGACCTATTTTAGAATATTGTTGCGTTATATGGGATCCGTTATACGAATTGCATAAAAGAACATTAAAATAGGTGCAACGAAATTTTACAAGATTTACAGTACAAAAATTTAACTGGTCGTATTTTACTTCATATGAAGTTTGATGTAAGCTTATCAGCCTTCCTTCTCCTACAAATAGAAGAAAATTGAGTTGTTTAATGTTTTTGAGAAATGTTTTAAGTAGTGAAATAAATTGCTTTCTTTCTTTGAAATATATGCTCCGGAAGTTCCTTTAAAATCCCGCAGTATTCTTTTTAAAAATAGACATTGCACAAACTATGGTCTAAATTGTCCCATTGATAGATGTATTTCATATTGCAATTTCTACAATAATAATGATGATGATGTTGAATGGGATTTCTCAATACAACGTTCAGAATTTAAAAAACATATACTTAATAAATTGTAATTTATGCTACTCATAGTCTGTAAGATATAGATTCTGTAGACAGGAAATAAATAAAAAAATAAATAAATAACTATAGCTGTAGCACGAGTTTAATACTAATTAACTTTTTTCATCAAAATTTTAAGTTTAAACCTCCTTTGAAGCATTGCTACATTTTTTTCAGGAGAAAGCTAAATTGTTCTATGTGAAATTGAAAAAACATGGAAATAGATTAATACTGCCATCTATGATTTCAGCTGTTGTAAGCGAAGCAAGCGAGGGAGACGGATTATGTGCCTTAGTTAGATTCTGTAAATACGGGTGTTTTGTTATTCCAAACATATGGCTTATGGTCTATTTGAATTCTCAAGTTGAAAGGAAGCCGTCGAAGAGAGCTACTGTAATGGGAGCATCACCTAAGACAACACATTTAAACGGGCTACATGAAAATTGGCCTCACGAAAAATGGCCCAGACCAAAAATTAAAAATGACCCCAAAAATTAAAAGTGTGAAAAATGGCCGCTAAAATAAATATGAAAAAAGGCGGGATGTCATAAGGCCCATGGACATCATGTCTGCTATGTAAATTTAGTATGTTGATATAAAGGCCACGGACCCATGGTAGAAATCTTTTAATCCCGCGTAGCAGGCCAATCAGGTACTGATGCCATAGGCGCCTGACTGACGAAAGGCACATACCCGCCCACGGAAGGAGGGTTGTAATCACAACTTTGTTGCTCCGCTCGGGGTAGGTGATTTTCGTCAATCAGGCGCCTATGGCAACAGTACCTTAGTGACGCGCTAGTGGCAGGTACTGCTCACGTAACTTCATTGCTCCGATTTTGAGGCCGTTTTAATTTTTGGTTTGTGGACATTTTGCATTTATTTTTAAAAAGTTTGGGGTAATTTTTCATAATGAAATTTTACATTAAACTAAGAAATGAAAAATGGTCCCAAATCACAGAAATGTTCGTGTTGTTGATTTTCATATGAATTTTTAGGGTCACATTTAATTAAGCCATTCAAACGTCATCGTTGAAAGCTGGCCGACAAAAATGGCAATTGTTATCCAACGTCAATGACGACCACCCATGCGGCAATTCGCATACTACTTTTTCCAGTGTAGTCTATCATTTAATTCATAATAAAACTTTATTAAATTAATTAACAATTCTATGGCTTAAAATAAATACTTTAAATCAAATACCAATAACATGCATTATTTACAGATACTTTAAATAACGAAAATTAATTGATCAAATTGTTTGCTGTAATGTATTCTCTCTCCTTTATTTTTTATTTAAAAATAACAAATAGCAAAAAAGCATTTCGATTCTAGTACTTTATAGTATAAAATCTATATTATCCACCGGCAATGGATATAAACAAAAAACTCATTTGCTTTTTAATATAAAGTTACTGCCTCCCAAAAGCATGCCCTCCAACCTGCATGTCTGATAGAATTTGGTGTTTGGTAGCATTTTAGTTCGGGTCAATGAGTTTCGCCAATCCTTGGTAGCGAAAGGAATTTCGATTTTAACCTGAATCCCATTTTATTGCCTTGACATTCCAGAAATTGAAAAAAATTCCATTTGCACTGGCTTATGACTACGACGACGCGACGGACACAATAGAAAAGGAATTTGATACCGAAATTCCTATCGTCTGACGTAGATACAAATTTTTTATATTCGCTTCAGGTAGATACACATTCCGCAATAATACTACGAAAATAGTCAGCTGCGAGGGACATCTATTACTAAAATTTGCTGTGAATGAGTGGCGAATAGTTTTGAATTGTATAACAAGGTCATTTCCAATGCGCGGTATTTCAGAGCAGCAATGCGGTTAAATGGAAAATGTGGTTAGAAAGATCGATGCAACTCATGATTACGAATTTCAATTTTGATGACAAATTATTTACGCACAATTTTCAATTAATGATAAATCGATAAACGCCCATGTGTCTCCTTTAATCAAAAATTCATCAGAACCTTTTGACATACAAATCCCAATCCTAATCCCAACCAATTTGGAGTAAAAACCCACAAGATATTATGAGTATGTATCTCAATCTCCAATATCCACAAAACCACATATCTGTTTCTTAATTTGAAGCATTGAGTCTGTGCCAAAAGTTAATTACACGTAATCTGCTTATAAATAATTTCCATTGAATTATTAACGAACATCAATTAAGTCAAGACATGCCTATCGGGAGTAAACCATATAGCAAGGACCTTACTGCAAATGTAAACAAATCATCATTGTCTCACCTCGCCCACCAACTGATCATTATTACCGCTATGCATCCTCGTTAGAAACAATAGAACATGTGCTGGCTGACTGCAGATAACGAAGGTAACTGTGTATCACATGCATATACCTACCTGGGAAAAAAGTAACGCAGTGTGTGTTCTGGAGGATGACATCACTATCCCCATTGCAGCACAAGCACAGCACAGCGCAGACCAGCAGTATGTCATTCTGTATTGGCCTTAAGTCCTAGACGAGGTGAAATATGGCAGAGTAACATCAAAGTGACAAAGTCTTAATGAAGCAATTCATTGTGTTTGACGAGACATTACTTGGAAAATTGCAAACTGTGTTACATAGTGAAATAACACGGCAAATACAGTCACACAATGTGGCTTCGCTGTCATGATTTGGACACAAATTATGTTAAACAAAGGGAATAATGAATTCGGAGATGCACCACTGATTTTGTTTCGTTTTATTTATACGATACGATGGTGCTGGGGTTGTGCTGGTTGACTCTGTTGACCCTAGGGATCTGGAATAGAACACGAAAATGACTTTTAAAATCGTAGCAACAACCAGTTTGAGGGTGCTGTGGTCGACAGCGAAGGGTGGTGGTCCCTTTTAACAAATGCATACATCTAGCTATTTTTGCGGTTGCCATAGCAAACGTGGGGAATACCATCCGTACCATTTCGTAGGTATGAGGATTAAGATATGTATAAAGCAGTGACGTGCGGCACCAACATTTCTAGGGAAGACACAAAGACTCTGCCTATGCATTTCACTCTTAGAGGAAGCTTGTTAAAATTGAGCACAGTATGCCTTCTAAATCATAATGGCGAAATAATATTTAGGAGCAGTTAATGAATATGATGTCAAAATCGCTGTTAGCAAAAAGTGAACAAACTCTGCTTTTTAATGGCATACAAACTCCTTAACATCCTCAATATGTTATGTTGATCCGGACAGACAAATCAAAGAAAACAGAATATTCAAAATGCTGTAAATGCATCCAGGCAACTTTAAGAACACTAAGCTTTGTATTTCCCTCAGTTACAATGGACGGCCTGACGAAATTTGTTAAAGCAAAACAGGCGAACTCCAGATCTTTCACTCTTGATCGTAACATCCTCGGAAAAACAAAAGAAGAAACAGCGAAACGCGATTCTCAACTGTAATGATCGGAAACATAAAACATGTCTACTTCTTCCATATAAAAATGTTTACAATGCTTGAAAGTTCCTAGAGCCCCTCTATCATAAATGCTTAGTGATATTAGATAATCGAGATTGTGTTTACCTTTACAGTTGTTTGGGTTTCACATATTTTCTCAGGAACAGGTTAATAGGTTTTAGCAGTTTCAATACATGTAACAGTTATTTATAGATAAAGTAAGAGTTAACTTTGTTTTTGTTTGATTTTGGGGTTTAAATTTTTCTGTTTTATTTTTTTGGTAGAAAGTGTCCAAAATGTCTCTATAGTGCACAGTCACTGGCATTAAGTAGGTTTGTGTAGTTAAAACAAAAGAAAATTCACAATGTGTTGGGTAGTTGTTCTAAGCTCTATCATTAAGCTTTTATAGAGGAGGTTAAGGGAAGGGCATTGAGGAGAGTTTGACATGGTTTATGTCTTTTAGAAACTGCATCTAGAATTAATGTGTATCCATTCTCCATGCACCACAAAAAACTTGTACCTGAAACTGACTTTTTTGATGTGAGCTCGTAAAATTGTTGTTAGCCACCAGATTGACATATTTATGGACCCCTAAGGCCGCATCTAACGTATTATTCAGTCCATTAAAGACATGATATGATTAAAAAAATATAGTATTTCTAATCGATCGAAAAATGAATCACTGCGAACCCTTCAGATACAAAAATAACAAATCCTTTGAAGGCGAGTCTAAACAATGAAATGACTGATTAGTCGTCCATTTTTATGCTTAGTACCATTATTCAAACTGATGTTTCCAAGTTTTTTGACTAAAGATTTAAAAGGAATAAACTTTTCAATTAGTTTCCACTTTTTATGTTTCACTTTTCGTTTCCTATTAGTAAAATAGTTGTAAAATTTAGAAATGCTAACCTGTTGTCAAATATAAGATATATTTATATGTATAATTAGAGTTTATCGCCCGAAGTTGAAAATAAGTAGAAATATGTAGTGATAAAGCGAACGATACGTCTGAACATTTTAAATGATTGTTCTATTTGTGGGACTAAGATAATACCGGACAAAGCTTTTCAACTCATAGCGAGCTACTACAAAACTCTCAACATATTCTCCTTAAACTCGATGCGTATCCGAGTTGCGTTGCATCTGCCCGAACTATAACATATTTTGCATTTTTGGCAAAAAAAAAACCACTTGAGTTAAGATTGTTACTTAATGTCGAATTTTTCGACGCGATGTTTTTAAGCGCACCAATAATAAGAAAAAAGCATTAAGCAGCTGATGGATAGAATTTTATTTCATTCTATGAAATTTAGAAAAAACAAATATTTTTTTAAAAAACGCCCCCAAAAATTGAGCGTGGCCAAAAACTTTGTATGGGCGATATATTGGAAAAAATATTGGCTAAATATCTTTTTTTTCGGTTTCTTTAAGAATTTTCGAAGAAAACAGCATATTAGTGAAAAACGCCTACAAAAAGTATCTCTCTAAATTTAGCTTTAAAACGGTTTTTTTGCAAACTGTGGTCATCGCAGTGGGCGTATTCTAAAACATTTTACACTTAACCATTTCGGAGCCCTAAGGAATATGTGGTCCAAATTTCAGCTACCTAGCTCAATTTTAAAGGCCTATAAATTTCGTACGGACGGACGGACATTGCTAAATAGTTATCAATCACTTGGATCTTGCTCTCTTGCACTTGCTCTCTTTATGTAAAGGTTGTAGGAGTGGTGTGCTTATAAGTCTACACGGTCTCTATCATTAACCATCAATTGTTTTATCATCTTCAACAATAATTCATAAAAAGTGGAGTTGATAAGAGAGATCTTTCTTAGCATTGGCATAATCGATTGGGAATGCAATCGTTTACTGGGAACGTAACAGCAGCTTACACCACACCTTCGGCTAAGGAATTGATAAGTATTATCCATTCAATACAAACTCATTAAATTAATTATATATAAAATTATATATAAAAGTTCTTAGCAAATTTAACAAGTATTTTTTTTCTTGTGTGGTTGGATCCAAAACAGTATTAAAACCAGCACTATAGATATAATGAAAAGCCACAACAAAAAAAAACCAAGTTGCAAGACTACTATGGCAGAAAACTTCTGAGAAAAGGTGATACGCCTTGGCTAGCTCCTTATCCTTCTCCAAATTTCGCAAGTGATCGAGTAGCTGATATAGACTTGGGTATATGCAAAAGCTATCTTTCACTCTACTATTTTTCACCAATAGACATATTTGCAGTACCAGAAATCGCCTAAAGCTATTCCTGAACTCGTGTTCCTTGATCGAACAATTTTAAAGGTATTCTGGTGTTATTCGCAATCGTTATACAGTTTTTAATTTTTAACAATAAAAAAACCAGGAAAACTTCTATAGTAACATCAACTTTCATTCTTGGTACCTGTAATGCACAAGCTCCCAATGCAATGAATTTCTTAGGACATGTTGTATGTATTCGTATTCCAACCCGTCTATATCATGTATACATTCCATTTAGATGTGATATGACATAAAGCTATCTTCGGAGTCACTCACGTATAATAAACATCCAGAAACCCACGCTTTGTCGTCACTGGTTGCATCTGTCCTTTGAGGACAAATATAAAATCAATAATATTACATGAAAACCTCTCAAATAACATCGGAGATATTTGACTTCTTGTTGCATCAACAATCGTTGCTGGTTGTCCAGACAAGCAAAGAGCAGGATCCTTGAGCACTGAAGTGGTGCTGAGCGAAAACGCCTTCTTCAGGTAGCCAAAGTAAAAAGCATCCACCATCTTCACACTAAATCTACTCCTCCTCCTACATAACAACATTCGAATGGTATGCTTATCGATGTAATGAAACAAGGATGGAATTCAGGTCAGCATGGTGTATATTATTTGAAGAGCAATCGAGCACCCCTAAACGATCAACAACAAAAGAACCAAATGAAATTCCCTACACAGAACGAATTTATATGAATGCGAAGGATGTTTTGCCCGTCATGGAGAATCGCAATGAGCGACGATTATGTTTCATTCAAAGAACAGCGAACAATAGATTGACATTCCCGGAAGAATAGTTGTGGTAGAAATTAGAAAATACCCCTTTATTAATGTATGTAGGTACCTTCAATTCTCATGCTTATTCCAGAAGGACGAATGTCGACAAGAAGAGAGAGAGAGAGATCGGATAACGCAAAACGAATGAAAATGACGGGGTAATTTGGATTACAAAAGGAACTCAACTCCTGTTTTTTTTTCTACAACCTGCATGTTCTATTATATTTTCCACTTAAACTTTAATTAAATTCGCATAAAAACATCATTAGGGTTGTTGCTGTTGGTTTGTGTCTACCCTTTAGAATGTGCTTTCAGTTCCGTCCGTAATTGAGGTAATGAATACCTAAAAGGATTTATTCAGGTGCATACAAATGAGACAAGATTAAGGACAATAAGAAAATGGAAAAAAAATACATTATTTCCCTTTAGTTTAAATAAAAATGAGCTGCATATGAGAAGGGTTGCAATAAAGATGCAATATTATGCAACAATTATAGCATAAGCTGGTGGTGGTCTTCTAAGAGGTTAACAAAAATTAAAAAGGGTAAAAAACAATGCTCTTGAAAAATATGAGTGCACTCTATTTTAGTCTCTCAACATAAACGTACAACGTGATTGAGTCTAAGCGGTAATTTGGCGGTAAGGGTATGATTATGTACAGAGCTAAAGGCAAGCACATACATAGTTCTAAAAAGAAAACTGAGTGCATTTCAAAAAAGAGGTTCGCCGAAAAAATATAATTGCTTCCTGTGAAATTTTGTACGGTCTAGGAGATTTACTTTGCAATCACCGTTTGTCTTCTTTTTTCAGCTGTTGTATTTCTAGTTATTTATCCAAATTATTGTGGTCAGGACTTTTTACATGTCTATTTTATATTATCTTATCCATTCCTTCCTCGATAACAGTATTCTCAGATTTTCAGCTTTGTTTGCGATCATCCTCAGACATTTTTGCATTCTGAACAGGAACGACAATGAAGTTGAATTTAATTCGTATCCACAAATTGCACTTGCATTGCAGAAACTGAAAGGCTATCCATTCTCGGTATGTGCATTAATGACGAGCTTTCATTGGAATTACTTCATATTCGATGTCGCCACGTATGCGCATAAGATTCCCGTAGCTAAGTAAGAAATACTTAGTTCACCCCTTCTGATCTGGTGGTCATATTAATATATTCTAGCTGCTGACAAAGTGAAAAAAACGTCGCTTGACTTTCTTAGGGACTAGTTATAGCTATCATTGAAATGCATCAGCAGTTTTGTTTTCCGATTTTAGGACGACTAAGTAAACAATATTGGCTTTAAATAGTATCAAAATAAAGCTTATAGAATTTTTGTACAAACAAAATTACTTAATTCTGATTGAAACTTTTTCTTTAAATCCATTTTTATTATTTCACTGATTGAAATCGATTTCAATGAATAGCTGACATTCGATTCTACAATTTGGAACACATTCGTTCCACTGATGTATTCGATTCTCTTTTTATTCTCATCTGTCAGTTTTGCTTCCAATGACCAACTCTCACTGATTTGTTCAAATGATGCATTTCAATGATAGCTATAACTAGCCCCTTAGTCTCCTGCCTGTTGTTCTTCTATTCGTATTTTCTCACAACAAGTGCTCAAACTAAATTGCAAGTGGACGTACATTGGAATATGCGTTCATCAGCCATTCAGCCGTTCAGCCGTTCAACAGTTTACCAGGTGTACCGGTATGAAGTGAGCGTCAAAGTACAAATGTTTCGATTGGGAAAATTGATTGTGAACGGGCTTTGATTTTTTTTTTGTTGGTTGCTGTGACACCTGTCAAACAAATTTAGTAGGTATACATCAAATAGATTAGCTTTGTTCAATGAGAAAAAGGGCAAGGCAGAGCAGAACAAATTTGTGAAAATTGTCAGTTCAAATTATAGAACAGAAAAATACAGCCATATGTTGGTTGTCAAAAAATGACAATTTCATTTTCGATCGTTGAATAATTATTTGAGTTTACAAGTTTACTATAAATCTTGAATTATTGAACATTAATCATGTACTTATTGTTACTTACTGTTACAACAACCGATTGGCCTTTATCAGAACATATTTCTATTTATTCCATTTAGTTAATCAAGAAACAACTTTTCACTTCTACGACAAAACAATTAATTTGCAATCACAACTGATTTTGACGATTCTCACAAATCTGTTCTGCCTCAAAAGCAAGTGCAAAAATTCTGCTTGGAGCTGAGTCCAGGCAGAGTCATTGAACAAAAAGCAAACATGAGCTGGACAGAAATTTTTCTCATTGAACACGAAAACCTGTAATTTACATGCTTTGCACTGAGCTGGACAGCCTCATTGAACAAAGCTATTGAGTAAGCAGCATCATAGTTTTTAGTTGTGTTGAAAATGTCGAATTTTATACTAGAAAAGGATGATTTGCGGATGACACATGGATTGAATGGAAGACAGATGGAAAACCGAAAAACCCGTTCTGAAATTCTGGTTTAAAGACAGAAAAAAATCCATTTTTAATGGCGATGAAAAATGGATTTATTTTCAGAACCCTAAACTCATGGGTTTATCCGGGACAACCATTAACTTTGACTCCAAAACCAGATCATTTCGATGAGAAGGCAATACTGTATGTCT
Organism: Ferdinandea cuprea; assembly: GCA_963576555.1. Lineage (NCBI taxonomy): Eukaryota > Metazoa > Arthropoda > Insecta > Diptera > Syrphidae > Ferdinandea > Ferdinandea cuprea. The sequence goes on from OY754960.1 coordinate 25,481,220, forward strand.
GGTTTGACCAGAAAATTCATTAAACCTGGTGAAGCCGTTAATACAGATCGCTACCGACAACAAATGATCAATTTGAACCATGCATTGATCGAAAAACGACCAGAATGGGCCAGAAGGCACTGCAAGGAAATTTTTCTCCATGACAATGCACGTGCATACAAAGCAAAACAGGGAGCTCCTATCCCACCCGCCGTATTCACTAGACTTGGCTCCTTACGACAACCATTTGATTTCATCGTTTGGATACGAACTTGCTGAGCAGCACTTCAAATCCTACGAAGAAGTCGAAAATTCAAAAGACGAACAGTTTTATTGGCGTGGAATCCATAAATTGCCTGACAGATGAAAAAAATGTATAACTAGCAATGGTCAATACTTTGAATAACATGTTTTTGTTTTTCCATTAAAATTTATTGTTTTGTTTTCACAAAAAAACGCTCACTTCGTTCCGGTACACCTTGTACAGACATCCAAATTTGCATTGTCATGTGTCCTTCAAAAAGCCACATCCATTTAAATGTCCCTGCTTAAATAACCACCCCTTATCTTTAGTTTTAATCACCACAAACAAGGTTAAAATTCTTTATTTCTAAGGTTCCCGCGGGTTTTTTGAACTCTTACTCATCTTTCTGCTCCATTTCGAAGCTGAATTTTACAGAAAATATCTGAAAAATACCATTTAGAAATGGTATAGTAATCAAAAGTTCACATTGGCGAGTTTTAAACTCTAGCACCGAGAGCACCTGAATTAGAAACTCTTACTGGGCTTGCTAATGAAATCTTTCACTATATTTACAAACTATGTACATCCGTGCAAATATCACAAACTCTGCAATTTCACTGCGTCTCAAATTTGCAAGTACTGTACATGCTGGTTGCAGTTGCAGTTGAAAATAAAATCTACGCTCATAAAACACGATAAAGATTTGCTTGAAAATCCCTTTAAAAAAAAATTTTTTTGCGTTTCAAATTGCAGTAAATTAGTGTAAGGTACAATGGCTCTAAAAGGTGAATTGAAACAAGTTCATTTCTCATGTGCAACAAAGTTTTTTTTTTTTCAAATTTGTCACGCTGACTTAGTTGCAACGTACCACCATACTTTTAGCCCTTTTCTCTATTTTAAAAGGAAAATACGAAAAAGAATGAAAGTAGATTGTAAAAAACAACCCATAAAATGTTTAAAGTTCATCTTGTCGCTCAGGTGAGGATGGTGCCATCAGGTGAATTCTGAATCTACCATGACCATGGATTTAGCTCGAGTTCTGCTGCAGTGGAAGATAAACTTTTCTTGTGCGACTTTATGCGCTTCCTATTTAATGTTGTAAATTTATTGTGGAATTTTCATTTTAGATCCCGATAGTCGCTAACACCGTGCAGCTGCATTAAAAGCACAACAAGAACACTTTTTAAATGACGAAAAAGCCTTCGGGGGTTGGTTTGGGGAGTCCTTTTGTGTTTATTTTCATTGCTTGGCACTTGCACCGTGTCGGACGCGACGTGGACACCAAAAAGAGTAATTGCGAGATATAAATTGTATTTACAAGGTGCCAGTTGGTTAGTAGTTGAGTCGTGGTCTAGGATTTGCATTCTGTTGTGTAGCGGAAGTGTGGTCGCATTAAATCGTTCATTTTTCTTTCACACGTGGGACAGCGAAATGAAATAAAATTATTATGCAAAATGGTCATCCACCCAAGAGGATAAGAATAATTCATTTTATAAAGATGAGACTGAACTGTTGTGCAAGTTGGTTTAGTATTTGTGCCAACTAAATTGCATGAATAACTTGTGTATGGTTAAGGGAAGGTAATGGAACACTGAACTTGGGATACATCAATTATATGCAGATTTGGAAGTGGAGTTGCTAACAAACATATCCTTATGCTCTGAACTGGGGTGACAGTTGACTGTAAAGGATTTTTTTTACAAATTCATTAATGTAAGAATGCGACTACACGGCCATTTTTGCGAGTCATTTAAAAAATAGCGCACTAGAGAAATAGCGACGTACATTGTCATTTTTGTCCCAAAATCAAATGACGGACACTACGAGCCATTAAATGACGAGCGAAAAAATGACGATCACATGGTAATGACATGCCTTATCAAAATGACAAATGTCACCTTTAATGACCAATGACGAATATATAGCTATTGTCATTTAGTACGACTTTTTTAATTAAATGAAAAAAAAAAAATATATTATATAAAAAATGTCAAAAAGAACTTTTACTAAACCAGAGGTCACACGACCACATGAGCGTCATTTAAATGACTGCTTTGTGACATGATTTTTACGTCACAGCGTCATTTAAACGAAATTCTAATATGGCCGTGTAATCTTACCTTTTAGAGATAATTCTTTTAAATATTGGGCAACATTTTTTAATTCAATATATTATAAATTTATGACGGACTTTCGAAGAATGCGGGATAGCGGAGCTTACGCAGCTTAACTTTGGTAGAATATAAGCAATAACCAGAACCCACAGTTATGGAAATACGACTCCGCTCTAAGGCCATACTTTACCCAGTTTCCACTAAACGAATATTGAACTTCGGCTTCGGCCACATTCGGCTTCGGCGAAAAAAGGCGGAAGGTTTAGCGAAGCCGAATACTGAATTTTTCAACGGTTTTTCCGAGAATTTTTCGCATGAGTGATTCCAAGCAAGTCATTTCTTGTTTGTTTAGTTTCCATAGTGTCAGTTGCAGCTGAATGAATGTTAGTTTACATTTGTAGTTAAGTTATTCACAGGCAATGAAACGGACTCATTTAGCTATATTTTTCTTTTGTTTCTTTGTAAAATACAGTTTGTTATGAATATTAGTTATTTTATCAAATAAATTGTATACTGGTCAAAATAATTCATCAGATGACTTATTTTAGGTTCCTTGGTATTTTTAGGGTTACCAACAGGGGTATCTTGGCCCGGAGACTCCGTGGATTTGCTGAAATCTCCGGACTGCGGGCCTAGCCGAAATTTCTCCGAACCGCTAGGTTTTAAATGTTTATAAATTCTTTAAACCTAAAAATCGCTTACAGCGATTAAAAATTAGCAGCATTGGCAATCGTTTACAGTGATAAATAGTTTGGCAAATGTACAGAGAACAAAATGGCAAAGGGCGCATTAGGTCTTATTTAACCTAAAATAATACCATTTTCACACCGCATTGAAATCTGAGGTTTTGCAAAAGTTTTCTGAAACCTACATCGAAATCAAGAAAATTCCACAGAAGCTGGTTTCAATGGTGAGGTTGTCGAAGCTAATGCACCTTTTAACACTACAAGTTCCACAAAGCAGTTGACAAGCGGTTGACAGATTTTCAACTGTGTTACAAGTTAACTGCAAGTCACCGAAGACTCTGAGAGTCAGCTTACCGATTTATTGAACGATGATCACGCGAACTATATGAGGATATAGGGATTGTTAGCTTATAGTGCACTTGCAGTGCTCTTGCAACTTGAACGCAATAATATTTTATTAGGTTTTATTTTTCGATGGCTGACTGATACGTCAAACAAATTTCTGATAGTGTTCGAATAAATGTTAGGTTAGGATAGTCAGAAAACACGTGGACGGAAAACGCCAATTTTTGGCATTAATCTGTTTATTTTGCTGTGGCTGCTGTGCTTTCTTAATTTTAAATAGGAAGTGGTAAGCGTCGATTGTTTTATTAGGTAGCCTTGTAGCTTCTTCTTAGTTACATAAAATCACATGATGTGCGCAATTAAACTTGCAAAACTTTCTGCCAGTTTCACTCGCCACTCTATGAACCTGCCTTAAATTTTTAATTTTTTTATTTTGTTATAAAAGAAATTATAATCAAAAATTAATGAAAAAATATATTCAATATCTTTTTCGAAAAAAGGGACTCTTTTATATTAAACCATTTCCGGCTTACGTTGCGAAAACGCAGCGTCGTAGTTGTAGGCATCTGGGACTTTACTGATGATAAATTTAAATGAACTAAATAGTAATCCAGAGGGTTTATACAAATATCTAATCGATCTGTTCTTGGACTTTTTTCTGTAATTTGATTTTCATGTTTTTTTTTTGGCATTTTCAAAATCTGACTTTTTGAAATTTTTTTAAAATATGATACATATTCTAGATCTTAGAAAAAAGATCAATTCATACATGAGTGCTATATGTATATTGAAAAAACCCTTTGTCATCCACGCGACTTCTCAGAAATAATCAGGCAGAAAACCACAAAGACTAGGTAATTGTTTTATGAGCGTGGTAAGGTACGGTAATCATTTCAATTTTAGGGGTAAAGAAAGGAATCACAAATACATGCCATTTTTCTTATGAGCATAGGCCTGATAAAGAACTCTACTATAGTTAGCTACGGTAACGGAAGTTAATATTTTAGTTTCGATAATAAAAAGAAACTCATCCGAAAGGAATGGTTCCGGCCACTTTTATCAAGATAATTGTACATTTGTACACGTGGAACATACATACATTGTACATTTACCAACAATTTGCTAGAGAAACTACAATGTCGTAACTAGAATTTAGAACGTGTGTTGTAAATTCCTTGTTACGATTAGAATCAACTATTCAATACACGCTCCAAAGGGAAGGAAACCCCCAATGAAGTGCTTCATTTCGATGACGTCAAGCAGACCTTCGGTCAGACCGAGGGTCGGACTCTAGTTTCCAAACAATGAATCAGTTGATAATGTTTTGACCGTTTTTTTTACACTATTAAATGTTTTTCCAAAAAATGTATCCCCAATAAAAAAAAGCATGCTCACAGAAATACCAATCGATGCCAAACAAAAACAAAGATACATCATTTTCTGAAAATCCTGCGAACATAGTCCCCTAGGCCCACGCTTTCAATTCAGTTAAGCTCGCCACAAACATGACTTCCTACCTTATCCACTAAAATCTTAATATACGTATTAAAACGTCTTGGCAAGCAGCACCCTGCGGTGATTGCCGATAACAAAAACATACTTAAACGCACACCAAATGTAATTTCAAGTCAATCAATTATGTCACGATCCCACGCAACATGCTACCTCTGTTGGGGAATATTTCTCTAGCATTTTATGCTATCTCCCAGTGCCAAGTGATTAGAATTAAGGTTCGAAATACTTATGTACTACCTTTCTCGCATGTTTTTGTAGTAAGAAGGCGCCTCACCTTGTATATAAAAACAACATACGCGCAATCACCTCGCAATTACTGCTCCCACTCGTAGGATATATCAACTTGTGAGCAATTTCGGATCATATGACAGCGTACACATTCAACACCCACCCGATAAAAATGCCAAAATAAATTCCATCGTCTTCATGATGCCGGATTACACACACACACACACACCTGCCTCTACCAACGGCGTCAACGACGCACGTCGTAAACACAGATGTTTGACTTAGGATTTTGTGGAACGTGATAAGAATTGCAAGCTATTAAAATTTCAAAAAAAAATTCTTTAAAGAATCTTCACTAACACATTCGCCCTCATCCATCCGGCTCGGTTTGGCTCGGCTCTGCAAAAAGGATTGCTAATCTATACCTTTGGCTCTGCATACAGAATCAAGGTACACAATTGGTTAGTCCATAGAAGCAACGCAACACAGAATGAAACCACAAACTGTTGCGAAAGATGTTCCCCTCTCTCGCACCATAACAAAAGTTGGGAATCTTAAAAAACCAGCTCCACCCACTTGCACATATACCTGTCTGGATATTCATTAAATCGAAATTGTATCCTTAGGATTTATTTACACAAACAAACAAGCGTAATGGCAGGCATCCAGGCCAGAAAACGATAGTTACATACTCCACAACCACCATGACTTCGACTTCATTGGCATTAGCTGAAAACGTGCTCGGATAATGGGAGGGAGATGAGGCCAGGACCAGCAGGGGCCCGGACTCGGGTTACGTGATGTTGGAACATATGGAGGAGTAGATAAGTTTTTGCGAGTAATCAACCTGAAAGGGATTCTCTGTGCAGCGTCGGCCGGCCATCGCTACCCCTCTCTATCTCTCTGCGCTTTGGCACAATGGCGCTCCATTAAAATTAGTCCACTAAATCTTCTTAATGAAATTTTCCCAGTGTGTGTTTGGTTAGTACCCGGGCGGACTCACAGGAAGTCGCTCTTGGTAATGGCATTGAATTTGAACAGGAATATGATTTTTTATTTTAATATTGTTACATCGGATTTTAGTTCTGGGAATGGTGGTTTTGTGCTTTAGTGCAGGATTTAGCTGGGTAAAGGGACTAAATCTCATTTATTCGTTATGTTGCTCTAAATATTATATGAGATGCTTGGTCGGAATTGTTGCATTTGATGTCTAACTGATGCCATATGTATTCTTCAAAATAAATAAAAGTATGCTGAACTATGAACACCGTCAGCAGCCATATTTGCAAATGGTAGGAAGCTGGTTAAGTAAGGTGATTAAGAAAAAACTGGTTGCTTAAGTTGGTTGAAAAGGAACACCTAAGTACAACGTGTGGAATTAAATCCTCAAGCGGTCGAAGAAGGGTTCTCCTAGAACTCGCTCTTTTTTTTTTGTTCCTACTTAATGTCGAATATAAGAAAATTGACCAAATTTTCACACTATTACAAATCCTGGTCGAGACAAATCATCTTTTCAACGACTTCAAACCGCAGATGATAGCATTCATCGTTGGCAGCTCTACGTGGCGATGGCCGAATTTGGGATCCCGAAAAAACTGATCCAATTGTGCCGTGTGACGCTGGAGAATACGCGGTGCACGGTGCAGTTTGGAAGCAGTTCATCTGAACTATTTCAAATATGTTCCGGATTCCAGCAAGGGAATGCGCTATCATGTGACTTATTCTGAAACAAATAGTGCGCAATGCAGGTTTAAACACGGAAGGAACTATCTTTAACAGCTTTTTGCAGCTACTAGGGTAGCTCTCAAAGTGCCATGATAGGGGCATTTAGGGTAATTGAAGAAAGGCGAGCTTAGTTGGTCTTGAAGTTAACGAGGATAAGACCAAATACATGCTTTCAATAAACAAGGAAACATCTGTCCACCGGCTACAACAAAACGTAACTGTTGATGGCAGAAACTTCGCGGTGGTTAGTTAGTTGGTTAAGGACAAAGTGTAAGCTTTACAAAACTCTGATCCTACCATTTCTGCTCTATGGTGCTGAGTGAAATCCTTCGACGGATATTTGGTCCCGTGTGCGAGGAGGGCGAAGGGATGAGATGCTACAACCGCGAACCAAGATGTGGATGTAGTCCAGAAAGCCTAAATACGGCCGACCACATTGGCTCGGCCACATCGAGCGAATGGATACTAATGCTCCAGCAAAAAGGATCTTCGAATCCCAGTCCCTACGTTCGAGACAACAAGGAAGACCGAACCTACGTTTCAAAGACCACCCCATCGCGAATACTGGAAGCGGCGTACCCGTGATGGTAAAGGATGGAAGGCTGCTCTGTCGCAGGCAGAGACTCTTCACGGTTCGGGAGCCAGTCAAGTAGAAGTTAATGTCGGACAGATGTATAGATAGTGAGTAAGAATTTCTTCTTCGGTTGATATTACAAATACCCTACAGGCCGTGGTAATTGCTTTTAATTGGTTCAGTTATTTTTGCATTAATGCAGCTTTGCCACATTTTCCAAGGATATGACTCAAATTATGAGCTATATGAGATTCGCGCTCATATTCTAAAGAGTTTTTTGCCTTGACTGTCCGGAAAAAAATTGAACTGGATTCCGCAAGGAATCACAGTAGTCTTCAACTGATCAAGCAGAGACAGCTTATCTCGTAATTCTACCTCTAATTTGTAAATTGTATTTTATGCGAGCCTGAGATTTGAAAGAGTGGTATTTCTTCGATACTACGTTTGGGGGTCGTTTGAAAGCCCTAGGTTCAAAACATTAGCCCTTTTGTAACCGCATTTACCCATCTTAACTCGTGTCCATAATTGAGATATGTTGTTGTTAAGTATAGACCTTTTGATAACCGGTTTAGGTCATTGAATTGTTAGATCTTGTGATTTGTGGACATAATGGGTAGAAGAAAGCCGTCCAGATCTGGTGATTTCCGTGAGGCTACTATTTGTGGCCCAGAAATTGATTTTCTTTGTTAATTATGGTAATAATGTATATTGTGATTTTCTAGTGACTGGAATGCGAGCATTGGGAGCTCTATGTGATTGTTGTCTTTGTAAAAAACTTCCTCCTTCATCCAAATTTCCGATCGGAGACTGAAAATGCTTCCGGGGGCATAACCAACAGAATGTAGCTTCAGATACACTCATTGGTTCCATGAATGAACATGTTTGAACCACTTCGATTGTTGCTCATCCCGATCGACAATTTTCATCAATCTTCAACTTTATTGCCAACAACGAGACACAATTTAAGAGAATATCCATAGTAGCAGTTAAGGGTATTCTCGCTCAAATTTGCATCTTTTACTCTGTGTTAATATATACTTCGACTCCTCCTTAAAAGGGTAAGACACAATCACGCCACAGGGAGCAATATATCCATCATCATCAGCATTACCATAGGATTTGAATCAGTGAGATTCGCCAGTAAATCGTAAGTGCACACATGTCACTCTCTCGTTCGTTGGCTCAACAAAAATAAAGAAAAGTCCTTCAGTTGGACTGGATGCTTTCTCAAATCTAAATACACACACACGCATCTTTGTGCCATCTGAATTCTGTTTATTTTCATCTTATGCAAATATTCTTATTTTTCTACTCAATCCAACACTGTTAGGAAAGGAATATTTACTCAGTATTTCTCTCGAAACTAAACTCGGTGTATTTGCATTCGCTCGGCTTTAATCGACTATTAAAGATATAGTTATGTCAATAGTGATATTAAATGAATATCCGCACTACTAGAGCTATCAACCCAGGCAAATGCAATAAAAATGCTTATTATCCTTTAAGTGTGAATACAAGAGAGCGTTCTGTAGCGTTAATTAAATCTACGTACTTTCACCATTGACTTGGTTCGTAATTGAAGATAAAAAGATAGACGGATGAGAATGGACGAAGAACAGTAACAAAAAAAAGCGAATCATTTAAGCGGACAAAGGATAGAGAGAAGGATAATGGAAATCTAATTAAGCACGCAACTTATAGCGCAGATAAAATGCTTGGAAATAAGTATAACTTTTAGATAGTTGTCGGCATTTTAAGGTATTTTTAACCATAGACACTACTTTACGGAACTTTTTCCACAAAATTAACTAGAGATAATACTAATTTGCTTTACGAGAGAAGGAGAAGTGTCTACCAAGAAGAGCAGGTAAATATCAAAGTTAGTCTTAATATTTAATATGTGCTGGTTTATAATGCTGTTATATATGTGGATAAAGTTAATTCCAAAGTGGGGTTATGCTGAGAGACATTTAATGAGCCATTTAAAAAGTAGTCATTGTCTGGTGGATAATGCATTTAATTTAGTTTAACTGATTTATTGCAACGGTTTGCCCGAATCATCTATTATGCCATTGTATTATTGATTAGGGACTATATAGGGCACCATAGCTACCAACCATTTCATTTTTCAGGCATCACACAATGCGACAGATGAGTTTTGTGTGGAATGTAAGGAGACGCTCGGAGACCATCATTGGCGCTGTTTCAATGAAAAACGTTAGTAAAGACTTCCCAATTTTTGTAACAAAATGTCCTCAAATAAAAAACACCGTAAACAGAGCCCCTAGATCCTTTTTGATTTGCCGTCGAGTCTGCGGTAATAACTGGTGTCTTAGACCCAAGATGATATACTGGCTCTATTCTCTCGTAGTTGAACCTGCGATGGCCTGTGCTGCTATGGTCTAGAGAGGTTGTATTCGTTCCACCGCTACCTTAGTATAATGCCATATTGGGTGTAACACCCATACAAACACACATTCAAACGGAGGCCATTCATTGACTGTTCCATTCGAAAAATATTGACCCCTACTCCTACCGTGGAGGTCATCTGTCTCTGTTAGACTCTATGAAGCTGAAAGCGCATTCAGCATGTTCCTAGACGACATGTTTCCGAAATACGGCTTCCATAAGAACTTCTCTTTTGTATTCCCGCCAGGGAGGACTGGGAAAAATATAAATCCAAGCCATCACAACACGATCTCGTCTGGTATACGTACGGATCCGAGACGGAGTCAGGGACTTGATCTGGAATTTATGGAGAGTCATCTCAAGAGAACTTTTCAGTCAGAGTTAACAAGAACTCCTCCATATTCCAGGAGAAGTCTTTGCCATTAACTAGTGCGCTAGAATTAATATAAGTTCTAACACACGAAGTAAAACTATATTTATCTTTTCAGATATCCAAGCAGCCATCAAAGCTCTTGACTAATCTGTCATTATATCAAAGCTTATTCTGAAAACCTTCATGGTCATCTATTACCTTGCTACGAAAAACTTAGTCATTCTTTACTGGATCCCAGCCAACAGGGGTTTTGCTGGTAACGAAGCGGCCGAATCACTGGCTAAAGTCGGCTCAATAACACCAATTGTAGGCCATAAACCCTTTTGTGGTGTTAGCAAAAATCACTTCAAATTTCATCCCAGGAAATCCAAATTCTTGATCAACCTGGACAGGAATAGTCTTAAAATCCTGACAGTTTGTCTCCTGAGTTTGGACATTCAGTTTGGACCTTCACCGCATTGGCCTCTCACCGGACTCTACATGTAGACTTTGTTTAGAGAGTGACGAATCCTCTCTTCATATACTCATGGACTGTGCGGCTCTCTTTCGCCTCAGAAAGAACATCCTCGGCGAGGAAATCATCTCACCAACAAGCCTCACTTCCTTACACCCAGAGAAAATTCTTGACTTCCTGACTTCCTCCGGAATTAAACTATTGCTCTAGGACCCCTCCAGGGAAAGCAAAATAAGCTCCATTTGGAGCCGTAGTGCCAGATCGCCAAGTGGGCTCTCCCTTCAATCTATCTATCTATGGTCAGAGTATATGATGAATATCATCTTGGTGATACCACGTCTTTTTACACCTTCTTAGCTACTAGGGTTTATAAAAGCTATCTCTCACTGGAAGACACTGGCATTACCTTGTAATGGACCAATACCTTGATCACAGAGTTTTACAGGTAATGACTGCGCTAGTACCGATGTCCACCTTAGTGGATACAAGAATGGTCTTGCAAGAACTAACCAGGCATATCCCTGCATAGTTTTTGATATAAGATCCTCTCCAACGTACTGCATGAACGACTAAAGCCGTTTTCCAAAACACTTATCGGCATACGGATACATGTATCTTCCCAAGTAAAAGCACGACAATAGACCGAGACACACCATCTTTTCTTCGGCCTTAAAGCCGCATATGATAGCATTTGCCGTCAAGAACTTAATGATAAAACTGATCCATCTGTATCAAGTGACAATGAAAAACATTTATCGAATTTAGGCAAGGAGATGTGCTGTCGTGTGACTTCTTTTTATTTTTTTAAAGCACAAGTGTGCAGGGCAGGACTTTAGCACGGAAGGCACTTTATTCAAACTATTTGTATGGCTACTGAGGTATGCGGACACTATGAACCTCATTGTCGGCTCTCAACGAGCAGAGGCGTTTACAGCAATTAAATTACAGACTTAGTTGCTATTCAAACAGAAGATGAACCAGGAAAAGTAGTGAATCTATTAGCACTCAATTTACCAAAATCTGCATGGGCTACAACTTCCAAAACAACTTTAAACTAAATTAAACAAAACTCTTATACGAGCGAAATTATGTGAAGTTATTAGAGAAAAGAGAAAAACTTTGGCAACCGACAAGAGCGCTAGGCGACAAACCCACACTGAACAATTTAAAAAATAAGCTCAGAAAATTTACAAAGCCTACTTTACCAGTTTTACAAATGATAGTAGAAATGTAAAGCTCACATTCCTCCAGCAAAAACCAGAGAATTTAACTGGGCAAAGCTTTTAACTTTTGCAAATTATTTTGAAGACGTCATCAAAGCCAATGAAGTGTATCAAGGAATCGATGTAAGGTGAAGGAGATATGTAGACCTTATTCGGCCGGTAACGCTAAACTAGCTTACCAAAGAAATTAAAGAAGCAGGGGGTCATATAAAACAGATCGATTCTTCAGAATGAAACAAGAGTGAGAGTCCTCAACATTAAGAAAAATTAAATCTGGTATTCCACAAGGCAGTGTGCTGTATCCTATTTACTAGCGACCTGCCTGAAAGTGGAGAAACCACAATAGCTACATTTGGAGATGACATTGATAAGAGCAACAAAAAGCTTCAAAAAAGCTTCAAAAAGCAATAAACAGAATCCAAAATGGACTTATAATTGATTAAATGACCTAAAGATAGTCCATATTAATTTAACGTGTAAGTAAGTACCACACATTTCATATAGATCAGTAGAGAACTATGTACTGCGCGTTGCCAAAAGAAAAAAAATTTGTGTGTTTAAATTCATGCTGCCTGTTTGTCTGAAATTGAAAAATTTCATAAATAGAAACAATAACTCATTTCGCCACCAATTAGTTACGAAAATATTTTAAATGCGATGTCATTCCAGCCTAGTTGCTGTGCTCGTTGATATGTGCACAACATCTAAGGCGAGGCATTCCTCTACTTCGTTCTCTCTCTGGCTGGAGCTTGTGTTCATTAACTCTAAATCAAATATCTTACGAAAAAATTCTTTCAAAACGACAAAGAATCAAAACATTCTCAATCGATAAAAAGGAGCTGAGTATCGATCTGAAGTTCTTGGGTTTTCTTCAGGATCTGCCTTAGAGTGAATATTTGGTCAACTGTGGACTAACCGGGCCTAACATCGCACTGATAGGGTGCAATCCTTGGGCGTTGACAAATTGTTTTGGGCGCTCGCACAATGCGGTGGGCAAGATCTTATATGCGATGTTTAGGAGACTGATACCTTATAGTTGTCGCAGTTTAGAAGGACTTCTTTCTTGTGAAACGGACAAAGGATGCATAGGTTCCACTCATCAGGCATACATTCTTCTGACCAAATTCTGGAAGAGAGTTGGTAAATGCTCTTTCTCGAGTTATCTCCTGTTGTCCCAAATAATTCGGCGGGTAGACTGCCCAGCCCAGCCGCCATGTTGTTTTTCAGTTTATATTAATCCTGTCCACAATCCATTTTCAACAAGTGGACGGAATTCAACGAACGCCTTCACAAAAATACTAAACTAACTATGCCACATCGTAGTTATATGGTTTTATGCGTAAATCTTAATAATTTATCACGATAAGGCTTTGTAGGAGGAAATGTAAATCCATATCACACAAAAAACATAAATGTTAAAAAATAGCCAAGTTCTTCTATACCAAAAACGCTTTTGTCTTCCAAGTCTGCTGCCAAAAGTACTGAGATCTAAAAATGAATGTTAAGTTTATTGTAATTATTATAAATTTTACAAATAGTTTCAGTACATTTTTATACTTGGCAAGTTTTTAAAATCTTGAAAATTGGGGCTCTACACACATGTATTATATATATATACATATATCTTCAAAACTTCAAATTGGAAAACATTTGTGTCTGTTCTTCAAATTCTTCCTCCACGTATAATTTCATACCTTTAAGTCTTTTGGGTGCAAAGTTAAAGAAAAGGGGCGCCTACCTCTCCCCTAAATAGCAAATCAACTAAATTTTATTTTTTTTCGGAGTTTGATCCTTAAATCCAAGCCTCAATTCATAATTGTATGATTTTTGGGGGCTGCGTTAATAGAAGTGCGCGGCTGCCACGCCCCCTGGATGGAAAATCACAAATGTTTGATATTTCCCTGGGGTTTATCCGTAAACCCTATTACTGTGCCAAATTTCAAGGTTCTACGATGATTGCAGGTGCCCCATAGTTTTGATGATCTGTCAGTGAGTCAGTGGTTACGATTTTTGCAAATTTTGAGCCTTATAACTTAGGAACCGCTCACGTTAAACAGTTGAAATTTGGTATGGCGCCTGCTGCTGTGCGTCCCAATAAATTCTGAAGTTTTATGTCTCTAGCTTTCTTGAAAGCGAAGTTAGAGGGGGTCAAAATGGCCTGAGTTGGTTCGTGTAAATAAGGGTGTAGTGCCAAAGTTGCTAAAGAACTTGGCTGGGCACTACCGTGCCCCTTGATCTAGTAGAGATTGCATCTTGATAAGATTAAAAACACTAAACAGAGCGACAAATGATCCTATCAGGCACTTTTTGGCAACGCTATACCAATACTCAAATGCAGCCAAAATCTAGGCAGGAAAAAAGAAAAATTAATTGAATATGCGATTCAGAAAAATGTGTAACTACACCTACAACAAGTTATTGCTGTACAAGCAAGTTCTAGTAGTGGGTATGCACGTGCCAAACAAATCTACAAAAAAGTCTTCCAAGAGAAAAGTCAAAGCGAAGTCATATCACCAAATCACTGTCACCAAAAGTTAAAGTCACTCTAATTTCGAAAGACACAGTCTTGCTGTTACATTCATAGCACTTAATTTAATAGTACTAGTGTCCTTGTGCTATTTAACCTTTGGTACCTTATAGCTAATTTTTTAACAACGGAAGACTATAAAAAAAAACTATGTCTATTCACCAGGGTTGTATTTTACCAAAATTGAATTTTAAAATCTTCCATTAAAATATACTTATTACGTATAGGTATGTATGTATATGTAAATAAATTTATTTCAAAAGCAGCTTATAAAATCCACCCTTCTCATCGTTTGTCTAGATATTCGCAAATAACACTCATTATTGACTCCGGCCAGACATCTTAAATCCAAATCTCCTGAATGACCTTCGAATGGGCGAATACAAAAAAAAAGTAAACAGAAGCATAAAATTGAGATACGTGAGTAAATTTACACAAATTTTATTCGTGAAAGGACGAAAACATCATAATCTTGCAGCTATGAATTCTTTGAATTATTTGGGCGGTGGTATCTTCGTGTTAACGCCTAAATTGAATTGTCGCTTCTCCTGTCAACGCCAACGAGTCCGAAAACAAACTTTTGCCTTTAACAATGTCCTCTTTGCAAGCAAGTATGTATTCGTAGATATGCAACAACGCAGTGTATGCAGGGTAAAGTGCAACGTTTGTTTTTTGTGTGCAATAAAAAATAAGTATTTAATACACTCTGTTGCGTTCATCCAGATTTCAGACCCTCTCAGTGCTCTGTAAGTAGGTCAAAAATGGTCCTATTCATGAAGCAAACAGCAGACAGCGCAGAATATTAAATAGACACAAAATTAAAGCAACAACTCATAAATTCTGCGATATATATTTGGACTTTGGAAAAGTCTTCATAGCGCTTCCGGCAAGGTCTGTGTGTGTGTGCCACTAATGAAATCGAAACAAAAAACCGGAAAATTATGCTTTCTTCTTCCATGAATTATCGGCCGGCTTGACAACGATAACGGGCGGCATGGCAGTCAGCTATCGCACTCCTCAAGCTGGCTAAATTTATCACAATATTGCCAAAGGGTTGATTCCACTTCGTTAGACATTTTCTAATTAAATGTCAAAAAGAGAATCTTGTTATCCATCTTTGCGAAGCGGATATAGTGTAATGGAAATAACCAACACTATAGCATTTCTCTAAGCCATTGATTTTTTGTAATTGTTAAAGGATAGCCAGTAGAAAGATGACTGAAAATAAGCGGCATATAGTTTTTGTTTTTCAGACCAAACGAAAAAAGAAAGTGAGGAGAAAAACTCGTTCAAGTTGGACAAATTTAAATTTATGGCTCCATCTACCACCCGCAATGAAGCCGACAACAATTCCACGCAAGCTATACGAGAATTTATTACGATGAAATGGGAAAACTTTTCGAAATATTGCTCGGTGAAAGGTTATGGTTTCAGAACTCAAACAAATGGTTTTCAATGTGATGATTTTTGGGTATTCTTCCGCATAATATTGTTCATGCTGGAAAATCCATTTGGAGACAAACAAAAATTTGGTAATTCAATAGACGAACATTTTTGTTTTTCAAGGATAGGTATTCGTTGACGTCATTCACTCGAAAAGTGCGCTTTATCTTTTGTTCCATGATGAGGCTTTTAGAAGTGACATTTTCTACTAAAATTTAACTCTTTCCAAATTATTTTTTTATGATTTTATTTTCAATTTACATTCCATAAACAAGACCAATTGGTAATAAACTATATTTATTATTTAAAGTAAAATACAGTGCACGACTGCGTCATACGAAACTTTTTCGCTAATGATTTGATTTTGATTTATTGAAATCACTTTTTAGGTTTTGAAAATTTTGATTTTCTCAAGAACGACTGCTACGATTTTGATGTAATTTCGCACATTGGACACTTGATCAAAATCGTTAGAGCTATTTTTGGGAAAACGAATTTAATTTACATTTAAGAAAATCATTATAACAAAATAAATTAAAAACAAAAATTATTTCAAAAATTTAAGTGCGCAGATTTATTCAACTTAACATCATAAAAAAATAGCAAACATTTTCGGAATTCCCTTTATAAGTTTTGAAGATATTGGCGGTTTTATAAATTGCCGTTATTTGAATATTTTGCAAAACATAAAATAAAATCGCTGCGAAACGTTACCCCACAAATATAATATATGAACTTTGAAGCAAATCCATCGAACCGTTTCGCTATACGGCGCCGGTGGATGGCATTAATGAGCCCACTTTTTTAGACTTCTCTATAGTCGTTATATCATCCCTTATACTCAGTCTGAGTTCGAAAGTTCCGCACGATCGCAATAACTTTCTAGATACAAGAAAGTTAAAAGCATAAAAAATTGATCTGCCACTGCTACTTACTATAAACGGATAATACCCTTTTGGGAACCAACTTATCAACTCTTATAAACGAACACTCTTAAAACGGACGGGAACACTTTTTCTCATATTTGTGTCAAATAGAAAGTCGAAGTCAAAGTTGTGGCTGCAGTGGCTTAGTGTTCATTGCATTGGACCACTAAGCGTGGGGTCGCTGGTTCAAATCCCGACCAGTATCACTCGTGTCAAAAATATATCTTCGCACACAAGATGGTTGGAGAATCTAGTCTTTAGGCTCTGTATGGGCCGCTTACGCCTAATATTTACTTTCTTATAGTGAAATAAGGCCATATACAGTGGCTCACAGCTTATTTGATCCGTCACATACCAAACGTTTTAAATTTGTATCACCTTCAAACGGCATGAAATATCAAACTGTAAATAAATTGTAACGCAGAATTGTCAACTGACGCTTAAACTTAAACAAAACAACTTCATTTATTTATATTCGTATATGATTCCATAATTAGCAAAACAAAACAAAAAATATTCAACAATTGAGTGCCACAGCTTATTTGACCCACGACGTTCATTGAACAGCAGCGATCGCTCGATCTGCAGGATAACGGTACTTGTTTTGCCTATGCTTAAGTCATTATATTCGCAAACTGGAGATAGCATTTTTGATTTGGTTAGCGGAACACGCGTTACCACAATGGGAAAAGGCACAACCATCGAACAGCGGTAGTTGGTACTAAACCACAACAAAAATGTCTTTCTCGCCGGAAAATAGCTCAATATGTGAATTTACCAGAGTCCACTGTAAAGGCAATAATTCATCGTTTCGTTTTCGCAAACAGAGTGGAAAATAAATGGAGAATCGCTCAAAACAAAATACTTAATACCACAGATAAGCGATATATCGTCCGAAAAGTTAAGGAAAACTCTAAGATTTCTGCACCAAAATTAGCTAATGAGATGGGGGTAATGTTGGGAAAGCCATGTTGTGCAGAAACCGTACATCGAGTGTTCCGAAAAAATTATAACAGTGTACAAAACAAAAACGTTATTTATTTCACCTATGCAAAGTTGCTTAGAGGTTGTCTAACTTAAACGTGTTTGGGGATTGTTTAGTGTCCACTTAAGTGTGTTTTTGTATGGAAATGTCATTTTATTTTTCTCTTGTGTTCGACGAAATTTTTTGCAATGTAAAAATTATTTCGAATGTTCCATTCAATTATTATTGAGGATTTTAAAGTGTATGTGCAATCGATAATGAATAGTAAGAAAAATAATTTGTGTGGCAGGGATGCGACGTGTAAGAATTATTCGTTTGTAGTTCGAAGTCTGTTGCATGAGTGATTTGGTGACGGATTGAATTATGTGTTGTTACGAAAAATTCACAACCACTTAAATTGCATTAGAAAAACGTTTACATGTTGTGCTTACTAGGAAATTTCTGAGTCGCAACTAAATACATTAAATTTGTTTTTCTACAAACAGCTGAGTTATGTTTACCAATTCGAATAACTAATTGTAATAGATTTCGCCTTTTTGGTACTTTATCTGACACAAGCACTATATAACTAATATGAGTATGAGTACTTATATATAAGGATTTATGCACGTAACGTTATATAGAGGCCGCTTAAGTACTTCGACTTTGTATAACTATACAACGCATTTTAGTGAATTCTAATAAATAAGTGTGTAACTTTTCTCACAAAAAAACAAAACCCTTTTGTATGAAAGCAGTCTTCATGTGGAGCAACCTTATTAAGCATCTTGATTTTACCGGATGCATCCACATGTAAAATTTATTCTCTGTTCATTTATGGCAAGATCTATTTAAAGAGTGTCGCTGTAATAATAATCCTAATTCATCCCTGAACGGATCATTTATTTTCTAAAGTCAGCATACACAGCGGACATGGATGTCAAAATCCTGACATTATCGAGAAAATTTTTTCCAATTCTTGAATCAAGAACTTATTCACTTAATTGACATATCAAATAGAAATATAATGTCTTCATTTAAAAATTCTTCCCTTAAAATATAAAATAAAAAAATATTTTCAATACACAGTATCATTTTACAAGGACGAAAACACAATACACCAAATCGACTGCACACGTACAAGTCCAACTCTCCGCTCTCCACTTGATATATCTCCGACAATGCAGTATTGAATTTCAATTCAATCGCATTTCTATTGTTAGTGTTTAGTTCACTATGCCAATAAGTCCAAGTCATCATTATATAAAATGTTGCGAAAATGGGAAAACGGAAAAAAAAATACCCAATCAGTGAATGGTATATTTTTTCCCCCGAATTATGTCCTATTCAAACCGGAAAATATTGGAAATATGTTCTTTTATTACTTTGAAGCAAGGAGAAATATAGAGAACGCAATCATTGCTACGTATGTGTATACATATATAGTTTCATAGTTTAAATCGGGTTGAAAATTACCTGAAAACGATGTGTTGTATGGACAGGCTTTTGATTGTATTATATACAGATATTTTCATTCTGAAATAAGAAAGAAATAAGGCAATTAGTTGGTGTTATTATGTGTTTTTTTTTTAATTTTAAACGACAAATTTTTAGACATTTAAATTATACTAAACCAAGTAAAATTAATAATAAAATTCATATAAATAAATTCTATAACCAGGAATAGTGAGGAAAATAAAGATTTAAAATGAAAACAGGCATTTTACGATGGCAGTATGTACAACAACAAATAATAGTACAAGTACTTAGAAAGGGATTATGGGAAGACAAGAAGCGCTTAAGCTAGTGTTAGACGATTTGTTAATTTATACACAAATTTAATTTGTATACGAATTTGTGTATATTTCAAATAAGTGTCGATTTCCTGTGTTGACCATGATTATTGTTCTATTAAATTAAATGGTTACATAAATAAATAAATAGTTATTACATTGATTCGACTAGTTCTGGTGTCAAAATATAAAAGAGATAAGGAAAGATGATGCGACCACGAAAGCAAATACAACTTTGTGGAGTTGCCAGCAAGTGCTGAATTATTATTGGCTTGCCCACAGCGAGGAGCGGATGGCTTTTGCGCGAAATTATTCATTATATAGCGTGCCGAAGAGCCGCAATTGTATCGCAATTTCGTTCGAATGTCAGGCATTTGCTTGCTTTGGTAACACCGTAATCTGAGAAAGTGCGGTTGCATTCCGCCAACTGCACTAATCTAGTGTTAACATGTCATTCGCGAAAACAATTCTAATTAAAAATTTGTTTGTTGTGAACAGAGGCCAATACCACATATCTGCTTCAACGTTGGCAATTCCACGTTGCATAATTTTTCTGAGCTCCTTTAACGCCGTTGGCTTGTTGCCGTATCGACCTAGCTTTACCCCATATAAAACCCATAAGAAAGGTGATCATTCGACCGCATCATTTCTATATCAATTATTTAACCAGCTGTTAAACATGTGGCAACATCTTGTTGGAACCACATATCTCTAATGTTGAGTCAATTTTGTAAAAATAGAAGAATGGCACGATAGCAAACTCCAATGACACCGTAACATGGTGATAACTAGACGAAAAAATAAGGATCAATCACACCTCCAGCATGAAATTACCGCACGGTCACTGTTTGTGGACGCAATTTAGTCTTGTGAACCCATTAACCCAGAAATGAGCTTTCTAGGAGCTTTTTAATTTGCGACCACCGACTTAGTTCAAGAATTTTGACATTGACCTATCATATAACCGTTTTGGGGGACGTTTATATCAAAATATACATTTAAAATGAACGATAAATATTTTATTCACAACAAATTTATACAATAATATTTGTGTATACACATATCGTCTGATATTGCCTTTTACACCTACTGGTATATTGTACTTCAGATCTTTCTAAAAAATATGCATATCTCTTAACTCCCAAACCGATACACATATCGATTTAATAGAAAAGAGTTTTTAAAAAATTAATTGTAATACTTTTGCGGCTGTTCAGTTTTTAAAGACTTTCTCCGCCCGAAGAAGTTAGAAATGTTAGCATAGACTGATTTTTAACCAAAGTGTACTTAACACATTTGTGACTTTTCGA
The DNA here is from genome assembly GCA_963576555.1 of Ferdinandea cuprea. Classification (NCBI taxonomy): domain Eukaryota; kingdom Metazoa; phylum Arthropoda; class Insecta; order Diptera; family Syrphidae; genus Ferdinandea; species Ferdinandea cuprea. Next base: position 25,502,052 of record OY754960.1, read on the forward strand.
TATAATAGTTCGTGAAGCAACAACTTTTGAAGTGCGTTTGATAAGAACGGTGACCATCCGTGCTTTCTTACTTAAGAGAAAATTATTGCGATCGTGCGGAAATTTCGAACTCAAACTGAGTATGAAGAATGATTTAACGACTATAGGGAAGTCTAAAAAAGTGGGCTCATCAATGGCATCCATCGGTCTGTCAGTCTGGGCGACGTATAGCGAAACGGTTCGATGGATTTGCTTCAAAGTTCGTATACACGTTTTTTGGGGTTACATCCCGGGGCATCTTTTTATTTTTTGCTTTATCGTTTGAAATAACGGTACCTGCCATACAATTTTTTTGTGAAATTCACTTATAAATGGTTCAAAGAATTTTGGTCTTTTTTTGTACTAGGGATACTTGGAATGGGGCCAAAAATACTGCATTTTGGAAAAAATTTCAATTAACGGTAATTAATAAAACCCCCAATATATAGAAAACTAACAAAGCGAACCCCAAAAAATGGTACTGCTTTTTTTATACTATTAAGTTTTAAAAATTTGCGTACTTCGATTTTTGAAATAATTTTTTTTTCATATAACGATTTTCTTAATTTTAAATTAAATTCGTTTTCTCAAAAACGGCTCTAACGATTTTGATAATTTGTATTTTGAACAACTATATTAAATGTGTTCTATGTGCGAAATTACTTAAAAATCGTAGGTGCCGTTTTTGAGAAAATCTAATTTTTCAAAACCTAAAAAGTGATTAAAATAAATTGGTCACCATTCATTTTCGATTCATTTTGCGATTCAAAAACGAATCTCATGTATCGAGAAAATTTTGAGTTTATATACAGTAAATTGTTCTGTCAAATTATCGATGTATGAAATTGGCATTTTTTTATTCAAAGGCAAGTTTATGTATGCATAGGAACTTTAACTCTTAGTAGGGGAAAGTTTATTGGGCAAAAAATTAATAAATTGTAGACCCAGCAAATCTATTTCCTATTATTTTTATTATTATTACTAAGCTTTATAAGCAGATAATACAATTATGCTGTAAATAGTAGTACATAAATAGCACTAGCTACGAGGGCTTGCGGCTAATTTTATAAAATGTATTTAATTAAATATTAGATTTTGTTTTCTGATTGGAGAGATGGAAGAACATTGTACACTATTTGAATATTAAATGAAGTTTGTGATGAATTTTTGTAGAGGGATAGAGGAAGAAAGGATACGGACTTTGGCTTTAATTTAACTACATTCGTTGATTATTTATCTGCTAGGATCTGCAAATGTGGCAAGTGGGGCGGTTGATTTTGGTGATGTTCATGTGTAAGACTTGTGTGTCCAAGGCGTAATCGAATAAATTTTTTTATCATTTTGCGGGTGCATTCTATAGGGAACCGCGGTATTTTTGCGACGGGATTGATTGACTTATATTGATGGGTAAATGTTTTTTAAACTCGTTGGTTTTGTTCAAACTTAGCACAGCTCGCAGAAAAATCTAAAATGCGATTTTGGGTTTTAAAGGTGGTCACTTTGAATATCGTATAATCAGTATTAATTTCCATTCCAGTAATATATTGATTATTGATATATTGATTTTTTTTTTTTTTGGTTTCTCGCACTCAAACAGAAAATCAAAATATTTTGAATTTAATCGATTGGTGTCATCACTGGAGACTGTCTGATAGCCATGCAACCAGGATTGTTGTTATTCAAATTACTTTTGTAGGATCTGAATGGATGGGGATGAGGAGGAGACAACTTAATCTGTACCTTGCTTGCGCATGCTCTGATCTCTTTTAGAAATTAATTCTTCATCTAGGAAGTTACTTCTACAATGATCTCAACGATAAATGATGTTCGACCCAAAATGTCTCTAACGCTTTGTAAGGAGTTCAAAATGGTTCAAAGTGTAGGCAGAAATTTCAGATCCAGGTGGTATCACAATGGACTTTACATCTGCCCGACTGCCACTACAACCAAATCTTAAAGTATTCCTTATGAATTTTTGTATAATGTACGTCGCTTTAGGGATTTTGGATACCCTTATAATGAAGTAACACGGGCATTAGGGAAGAAATGATTAGAAAAGAAGTGATATTGATGCAAGTTGGTTTTAAATGTCTGTAAATTATAATGTGAAGAAAAAACAGAGCGTGGTAGAGCATTCTACATTCTTATTGTACGGTTATGAAACGAATCCTTGTATTTCACTGTCCGTCCGAATATATGCTTAAAGGTGAACTGATGTGCATTCCTAGCATGGCGAGTATTGTTGTTGAACTGCAGTAGGGCTTATAATTTAGCAACTGGCTATTTCATTTGAGCACTTGTGGTGGAAATACCGATAAAACAATGACAGGCAGGAGACATGACGACGATGTGCAGGAGAGTCAAGCGATTTCGCAATATCTCGGTCGCCAATAAGTTTCACCGCACGTTTTTGAATTCTGTCAAGTAGCTCCAAATATGTTATTGGTGCACCAGACCAAATATGAGCGTTGTACTCAAGTTTTCGGCGAATAAACGCCTTGTAGATTCTAGCCAGATCAGAAGGGGTGAAATATTTCTTGCATCGCTTAGAGAAGCCTAGACATTTCGCAGCGTTCTTGGCGACATCGAATATGTGGTCATTCCAACGAAGTTTGTCGTTAACGCACATACCGAAGATGGAAAGTCTTTCTGTTTCGGCGATGCAAGGCCATCAATGGATAATGGCAGAGTATTGGTGTTTCGCTTTAATGACAGAAGACAATGCTGTTTTGGAAGCATAAAATTCTACTCTATTAGTTTTACTCAACTTAAGAATGCTGTCAAGGTCAGAATTTAATGATCTTAACATACGTTGCCGTTCTAGCTCCACGCCAGGAATGGATTGAATTAGAAGTGATAGACAGGAGGTCATTGATAAAAATGAAAAAGAGAGTCGGAGACAAAACGGAGACTTGAGGGACAGCAGCATTTATTTGGTGAGTTGCAGACTTAAAACCATTCAAAACGAGTTGAATTGAACGATCCGAAAGGTAATTTCTAATCCATTGAAGAAAGGTATCATCGATCCCAAATGCACGCATTTTCGGCAAGAGAGCTTGATGCCAAACTCTGTCAAATGCCTTTGAAATATCAAGCGCAACGACCTTACTTTCACCACCAAGGTGAATAGCTTGGTTCCACTTTTCGGTTAGATATGTCATCTTGCTGCGAAAACCGTACTGCCGGTCATTAAGAAGTTTTCGGGATTCAAGATATTTCATAAGCTGACGATTTATCAGCGTTTCCAAGACCTTGGAAAGAAGGGACGTTAGTGCAATTGGTCGGTAGGAGGAGACAGAGGAAGATTTGCCTTTTTTTGGATGGGCTGGACAAATGCTGTTTTCCATCTTCTCGGAAAGAGCCCTGAAGAATAGGACAGACAGAAAAGTTTACGCAGTGGTTTTGCCAGCGTGGAAGAACACCTCTTCAGAGCGATAGGGTAAATACCATCTGCACCATCGGATTTATGTATGTTGAGATCTCGAAGAACTCTTGCCACTGTACGAGTGCGAAAATGGATGGGTCCCATAGAATACGAGCTCGAGTACATGGGGGATAAGCACAATCTGGCAGCGTTGAGCAGATTGGCTTTAATCTTTGTAAATATCTGATCAAATTACCTAAATCCATTCAGCTAAGTGCCGTGTACGTCTTTGTAAGGGTTTGTTTAGGTATAATTGTCCTTTTTTTATTTCGCGATTCAAAAGCACATCCAATCATACGAGAAAGTTACGTGCGACCTTACAGGGCACCTAAATTATAATGATCTTTTATGAAACACGTCCGTTAGCGCTGCCAATTCATATAAGTACAGATTAGTACTTTCATGCATGGGAGCAAATGCAAATTTCTCACTAAAAATTATTTACATCGCAGATTTTATTTTCAAAAAAAAAAGCACATTTTGATTGCCAACATTGCAATAATTTTTTCGCATGATTTGTGCTCATCCTTTACGTAATCATCCGCATTATTTTTATTGTAAATAAAAATGATATAGTCATCTCAATATCATGTACATTTACATATATTATCATCCTCTTGGCATCACCTATTTGAATTTTCCCCATCCTGACTGCAGAAATATTTAATTTTACCATTAACGCCCTACAAATCGAATCAGAATTGAACCCCCGATGAAAATACCTTATGTATTCCAAAAATGTTTGGACATTATTACACACATGCATGCTTCATTAATATTTATTTTTGCGCAATAAACAAATTGTAATAAGCCTGTTTATTCCGGAGAGAGTATTTTAACTGTAAAATAAATACTTCCATCCAATTTAAGGTCTGTTCATTGAGCCAATAAATATTCACAGACAATAAACTGAAACCCACTCACTTTTTTCGCAAGCTAAAAATTATCCCTTACCAATTATGCCTCTGGAGAGGCAGACAGCAGCGAATTCAAGGAACATTTTATTGTACTGCGTAATTGTTTGTAAAGTGTAATTAATGATAAAAAGCATTAATTACAACGATCCGCAGCAAGCATTATGTTTCCCATTTTAGTTCGTTTCGATTGCATAACATTTCAAATATGGCCACTCAATGCTTTTCAAATTTCCCCGTCATTGAATTTGGTTAAAGAATTCTACTGGACTTGGGGCGTGAAGGTGTGGCGCTGTGTGAATTTATTATTTAATTTTTTTTCGTTTTGCAAATGGATTCGATTATTTTGTGGTTTCCGAAATAGCGAACCATTGTAAAATAATTAATTTATGATTCGTAATTAAAAGTCCATTCGTGTAGGATGTATGGACTTGCGTTGGTGCAATACGTGTCTGAAATTCATTCGACTTATTAACTTTGGTGGGCAGAGATAGAAAAATATCTAGGGGAAGGTTTGTTTACAAAGTACTGATTGATAGAAGTTTTATAATTGAAGATATATAAAATAAAACAAATTTCTTATTTTAAGCAATAAATCTTTTAAATCTAGAGACCTTTAAAGCTTTGTTCAAAATAATAACAGTAGCGAGATATCGCAAAATGTAATTTACGAATTATTAAAGGAGATTTTTACGGATTTGTTGTTGGTTTTTTTTTTGTAAGCATAGTAAGTATAATTTAACATAATTTAATACATAGAACTTAAGTTATTAATATAATTATTCAAATTAATAGCAGTTATTTCAAAAATTCATTAGTGATATTAAAAATTATCATTTTTTGTTAGAGTTAGAGATGTGAAAGTATCGGAAAATGAGGATATTAAACCTCATTTTCCGATACTTTCACATCTCTAACTCACTCTTGCCTTTCTTTTTGCGCATGCGTTTGTAGACGTCAACAGTACCTTACTTTGTTTACATTTTACTCTAGATTCTTCGCGGATTAATTTAAACTTTTTCTTATCACATTTGACGATTTTTATATCTGGACTAAGTCTTCATGTTCATATGTACACCTTCATATCAATGATTTTGTTTTCTTTTATTAAACTAAACTATGAATTTGGCCTTAAAATACGGCATTGTGTGGTACAATTTTTCTACAAAACTCCAATTAAATGGACTGCTAGTTATTTCTTCCGGTATAGCATCTCATGCGCAAAAAGAAAGGCTAGAGAAGTGAAAGTGTGGAATTTTAAAAATAAAAAATTATAATTTTTAAACGCAAAAAAAATGTGAAGGCATGAGCGCGCTCTAAATATATATCAATGTACTCAGAATGACCTCAAAAATCAAATATATCAAAATGAAGGTCATCGAAATGTTGTAGAGTTTCCGAATGTTCTTTAGTACTTCGTAAGAAAGCATTTATTTTTCAGGACTGCTTGACACCGAAGTGGCATAGAGTCCACAAGACTTTGACAATGAGCAGAATTAATTTTACGCAAAGTTTCCTCAACAAACTTCCAAAGTTGTCGGTTGTTTGTTTGTTTGGCATCAGCAACATATATTTTAACATCGCACCACAGGTTTTAAATAGGATTCAGGTCGGGGGATTGCCACCTCAATACATCTGACCCGAGACCTATCTTTTGGCTTTTTACTTTTGTGCCTTGGGTCGTAATCCATTTAGTGGCATTTTGTACACTTTTTCCTCTTCAAGGATTTTTACATAAACATGTTGATCCATGATACCATTTATTAAATGTATCGAACCCACACCGTAATGCGAAAAATATGTCCAAATGATGACCTTCGCACCACCATGTTTAACGGTTTTTACCATATACTGGGGTAAATATTTTGTGCTGTACGGATGACGGACGTATTGTCGGGAACCAGTTCCTCCAAGTACGACAAGTTTACTTCCATCCATCCAAAGAATATTACGGCATTTCGTCGCAGGCCAATCGGCATGATTTTTAGCAAATTTGATCCGCATTTGAGTGGGACTTTGCGTGGGCTTTAGGCGAAAAGTTCTATTCTTCACTAATAGGGAGCTCAATCTTGTGTGCTATGACTTTAGAAGATGCCGCAGGGTTGTTTTTTTATAGGCGTACTATTAACCTGTCATCAGCTTTGGACGTCTTTCGACATAGCTGAAGGCAATTCCAAAACATCACACCCAAGTGTTTCCTGAATCTCCTTCTATGATTTTCCCATTTACCTTGGATAAAATCCGCAAACACGCAAGCGCAGATATGCACATTTTTAACGATTTTGCTTGCAAAGTACCGTAAAAATATTTACCAAAGTATTCTTACAGTCTACGCGAAAAAGTTTTTGCACGGGAAAAAGTTAAATCGATTTCAACGTCGCGCTACTATTATTTTTAACAAAACTGTAAGTGTGCAACGAGATTTTCTGTATTATTTATTTAGAAATACCTGGTAAGTCGCAACTTCGCAAGAAGAAAATGACAAGATGTTAATACTCGAACTATAGGGCACAGATATTTTATTGCTGGATCTGTATATTTGTTGTCGTAAATCGCCGGCAGGAATAAACGGATGTGGTCTTTACTATAATTGTTTCCGTTATCCGGTAAAGACATGTGAAGTCCAAAGAGCGAGAAAAAGTTGCAATCCATTTTTATACCCTATCCAAAGCGTATATTATTTTTGACATAAAGTTTGTAACAATCCTTAATATTCGCCGTAGAGGCCTAAAAGTATAAATATTTATAATCAAGGCCAAAACCTAAGACGATTAAACAGTGTCCGTTTGCCAATATCAACTTTTGAGACCTGCTGAAAGCTGAAATTTCGACCACATAGTCCCTAGGATTACGAAATTGATAAGTTTAAAAAAATGTATACGCCCGCAATTTAGCAAAAACCGTTTAAAGCTATGGAGTTATAGAGTGTTATAACCTTCACAAGATATGTAGGCACTGCCCTCTGTCATAAGCTTGTCATATAAAGTGAGCCTACCGCCTACCTACCTTTGTGAGCGTTTTTTCGAATATTGAAGATTTTCTTAAAAATTTCATAAAAAAAAAATAAATGTCATCCACCACGTTCTTAAAAAAAATATATATTAGTATTAGGCGTAAACGTAGCTTCACCAACCACCGAACGGCAATTAATTTTTGAGAAGCTTCTCATGACAATTCTTACTCTTGGATGTTTGCCAGACGAGGTTCTTTGAAAATAAGGTGAAGAAATTAAGTAATTAAACATGAATTCAAGTCGGGACGAAGATATTTTTATGGATCTAATGCTAATTGACGAATCGGCAACCTGTCGAAAAGGGAAAAATTATAAAAATACAATTGTTCCATTTTTAAAATATTATATATTATATATCGTCATAATCGACATGGCATAATCGACAATTCGTGCTGTTATCACCAATTTTCGAACCAAATTTATTTTATTGGACATTAAACCATCGACTCGCATGCGTACAGTGCGTACCGAAGAGAATATTGCAGTCGTAGCGTTCAATGTTAATGAGTATCTGGAAATGACATTTCGTTGCCGGTATCAGCAATTGGGCATGTGTTACTCAATCAAATGGATGAGTTGAACTTGGTTGACATGTGGTTTCAGCAAGACGGTGTCACATGCCATACAGCTCGTGAAACAATGGGAATGTTGAAGGATGAATTTGGGGAGCAGCTAATCCCTCGAAATGGCCCTGTGAGCTGGCCGCCAAGATCATGCGATTTAACGCCTCTTGATTATTTCTTATGTAAAGTCGTTAGTCTATGTGGACAAGCCGAACACGATTGAAGCCTTACATTTACATGAAGTTTTCTTTAAAACGAGTGTTTTTCGATTTAAAAAAAAGCCTCTTAACGACGAGATTCTGAACAGGATTACAGAGATCATAACCCTTCCACTTCACTGCATTCCAACTGGTCCGCCTGTGGGGTTCGCCGGTTCGACCTCAAAATATATCTGCAGGCATCCCGATTTTGGATCACTTCATCATTGAGGCCAATCAAATGCTGGTGTTTTTGCGTTTGTTGATCCAGGAGTTTTTGTAAGGGAACGTTGATTGCCATTGCCTTTTTGACGGGGTTCGTTGGATCCCTCCTTTGAACACGACAATACCAACTGAGTCGGTCCAATATTTTCGAGATGGGTTCTTTGACGTGAAGGCTTGGTCGGATTCTGGAACTTCTAATTCGATCAAGCTTTGTTACTCCTGCTGTCATGCGAAGCATTTTCGTCTCCGCTGCTGCCAACTTGCCCTCATACTTTTTGTACATTGTCCAGCTTTGTGAACCTTATGTGAGCGCCGGACGCACAACTGCGGTGTAGAGCCTTTCCTTCAGATTAGGGGACATTTTTCGGTCACAGAAGATGGTAGAGTTTTCCTGCCACTTCATCCAACCTACGCTTATAAGATGATTGATGTCGTCATCAACGGTTGCTTCGCTGTTGATCATTGATCCTAGATATTTGAACTTTTCACACTTGGGAACCACCACCACATTCGATTAAAAGTCCGGAATGGGTTGACTTGGGTCAGAGAATGGGCAGTACTTTTTTTGTCTAATACGATACCCATTCCCTTCTAAAACATCTACCCAAACATCAAGTGCTCGTTGCAAGGAAGTCTGATCATCACTTATGATGGCTCCCTCGTCGGCAAAGAATTAAAAAAACTACGCTTAAAAAATCACCCTTTATATTACAATCTGACAAAACGCATACAGTCTTGGCTGCGTTAAGCTTGGCTGCGTTAAAAGGCCGCGTAAAGATTGCGTAACGCATTTTGAGGTTAAACAAATCTTGCGTAAGTATGTTTAGGCGTCAAAATGTCATTTTGACAAAAATCAATAAAATCAAATATTTTTAAATAAATCCAGAAATACGTGTGGTCATTCAAAATGCAAGAGCGACGATTGCAAATGTGATAAGTTTATTAAAAGTGATCCGGTTCAAAATTAACCTTGTTTTTTCTCTATTCTAAAAACATAAGAGAAACTATGCGCCTTGCAAACAGACCAATGGGCTTCTGCCCACCAAGTCAGTTACTGTTCGGTACAAAATATCAAAAATGAACACATTATCTGAAGATCTTAACTCTCAATTTGGTCAAATTTTGCTTTAAAAGGTTTGGTTTTGGGCACAGCTAAGAAAAAACTACGATACTTGATCGTTTTGGGACCCTACATTTTAAATGAATGTCTGCTAGATTACTTACGTGTGAACGGACACTGCTAAATTGGCATATCTTTTGATGGCGATTACTCATGCTTAATGATCAGCGACTAATATTAAAGATATTTTCTAAACAAAATAGCCTTATTACACCATCTAAAAGGAAATCGACATAAAGTTTTATTTCAAAGATTTTTTTATTTTTCTAGTTGCGTCGCTTTCCGATACACAAGAAAGTCATGAATCGAATAATTTTAAGAATAACAAATAAATACCTTTGGATAGCTTTTAACAACTTGATGATACCAACAGAAGAAAGTTACAAACTGAGAAGACCCAAGAAAGACATCTATAACATAGAAACATACTCCATCAGGGCATGTTGTTGGCTTCTGAACAATAGTCCTTCCATTTGAAGGAATCCTCAACTTTATCCAAGTAGTTTGTAACTTTCACATAGCAAAACTTAATTTTATTCAAGTAGGGAATGTACCGGAAAAGTACACAAAAGAGAGAAGACATCATTGTTTGTGTGCATACAAGTGGAAAATCAGTGCAAGCAGAGTATAACAATTTGCTGCAATTTAAAATATTTTGCTGGAGTAGTTTAACGATTATTTTCGGGTAATTTCAAAGTGCATCAAAATACCACAAAGCAACTTCATCAAAAGATGCCTTATGAAGATGATGTGCACGCTTCGTAGATACCTTAAGCAGCTTTAACTGAATGAATATGAGAAGTAAACATAATTTAGTCCTTAATTTGTAGACATTAATATGATTTCGTTGTAGGAAGCGCTCTAATCAACCCGCATAATATTGTATCTCGTAACTAACGTTGTTCCCAAATTAATTAAAACAACAATAAGTTCTGTTTAACGCGGTTGATTACACAAATATAGAAATGTAGTGAACAGTGTTATTTCATTCTGATGCAATTCAAAGCTCATTGTGTGTGTAATCTAGTTGAAACTTACACAGAAGCCCTTATATTTGTATGAATAGGTAAACCCATATAACCTACAACAAGGTGTGCATTGCTGGTGCTTTCATAGGTGGTCGACACAATGACGCACTTTTGAACACCATTGACTGTAGACTGGGATCTCTTCGAAACTTTGTACGGCCCTAAAGAGTAAAGGCATATTAGCTAACAAAATGAATAGCTACTTACGATGCGGAGTTAACTGATTAACAAACACACCTACACTAAAATTCCATGAAACTAACGCGGCCCACACTAGTTTAAAGAGGACAATTTTCAGTTTTCAATGTAAACTAGGAATTCCCAATAATCAATGACGATAGTAAATTATTCGCATTTCTGGTGAATCCGTATAAATTCTCTGTGCCAATGGTTCATTATTGCATTTAAGTTGAATTAACTGAAATGCAAATGCACACGGGAGCCATTTCCGTGGAATTCGGTATCATTTAATCTTTTACATTACTCGGAAATTCATGGGAATATTTTCAAATGAAATAAAATCCAAAAGAAACTGAGCTTAAGTTTTACACAATTTTTTTTACTTAATTTTGTATTCATGTTAATTCTCTGCTGGCATTAATAAGGTGACCACCTGTACCGGAATGACAGGTACGGTACCGAAATTAGGCAGAGTGTACCGGTGTATCAAAGCTAAGAGTCGGCACACGCAATTACATCGAAATCCTAGAATGACATATTGGCGTACCGACATGTTCCCAAGGTAATAGCGTATATATACACAGCTGGTCAAAAAATAGGTGTGAGAACATTTTTTTTAAAAAACTAAATTTTTTCATATTTTTTCGATTGGTTTTTTGTTTTTACAATTTTATTAATAAAATTTACATATTTTTAAAAAATATAGAAAATAGTTAGCTCTTTATTTTTCCAATAATTTAAAAAAAAATAACAAAAACTTTTGGAGTTCTGTTTTCAGCTTGGACAAAAAAATAGGTGATAAAATATCATTATTTATAGATTTTCTTTTTTTGTTTATTTTTTAACTTACTCTAATAACCTGAGTATCGTCCCGGATTATGCAAAATTTTTTTGGGTCGACGTGGCATTGATCCTACCAATTTCTGGCACGATTCGGAAGGAATGGAATACCATTCTGGCTTCCCACAGTTGATTCCCATTTGTGAAGAACTGACTCAACTCAATTTTCTTTTCAGTTCATCCCACAAGTTTTCAATGGGATTGAGATCTGGAGATTGACTTGGTCATGAAATTACGGAGATTTTTTGATCCCGAAACCAATCTTTAACAATACCAGACGTATGTTTTGGATCAATGTCCTGCTGGGAATGCCATCGGAGGGGAATGTTTTATTCGGAATATGGAAGCATGACATTTTCCAATATGACATTTTCCTATATCGATATTTTGTCATGTTGTTATTGACACGAAATATACGACCAACACCATACCAGGAAAAACAGCCCAATACCATTATATTTCCTCCGCCATGTTTAACGCTCTTTAGTGTATATAGTGTATAGCGAGGATGGTATTCTTTTTCTTTTCGTAGGCTTACGTTACACCCACAATCCAAGGAGAACAAATTTATTTTTTTTCGTCACTCCACAGAATATTCCGCCATTTTTTCACTTTTTCAGGTCCATTCTAACTTCTATGGCTTAAGGCGAATTATTTTCGGGACCATACGTTCATAGCTTTTAGGAGTGGAACCTTAGTCTTCTGCGGATTGTGCGTACACTGATTCCATCCCTAATTTGTGCGCCTATAGTCCTTGACGAAACAAACGGATTTTACTTCGCTAGAAGTAAGGCCATCTGCTATAAATTTATAGGTTTTCCCCTGACCCCTTAACCGTTGAACTAATTTCCTTTCTTCAGCAGAGCAGTGGACTTTGATTTAACAAAAAAACTTAAACAAAAATTGTGATAAGGTGATTAAAAGACAAACTCACCTTTAAAGTTAATCAGGTTTTAATAACAAATCGCAACATTTCAGCAATTTAATAAAGTACACCTATTTTTGTGTCCAACTCTTAAAACGTACAAAATGGTATTGCAACGAAAATTAATAAAATACTTAACAGTAAACTTAGTAAATGCAATAAGCTTGGCGTCATTCTAACGGAACTAAGCATTTCTTAATAAAAACGTATATTGCCTTAAGTCTTGGCAAAACAACTGTTATTTAGCAACAAGAACAAATCTACTAGTAACAAAGCACGTGGCACCTATTTTTTTTACCAGCTGTGTATCTTTACATATCGATCGTCAATCTTCTTCATCTGCATTTGAAAATCTAAACGCCTGCGACCAAATGCCATTTGACATGGTGAAAATGTATTCACATTTCTATTTGTTACTAGAGGATTTTTGCGATGTCGAATGTCGATGTCGTATAATAAAAAATGTGCTTGGCTTATCCAAAATTCCCTAGGTAAAAAGTTTGCATTAATAATTCAAAAAATAGATCTTCATCGAATCATTGACTCTTTGAATTTTTTTGTGCAGGCCGCATTGGACCGCTAAGCACGGAGTCGCTAGTTCAAATCCCGGCCCGTACCACCTTAAAGTTTTTATTCGCTGTCCCACTTTTTACGAACGTCTAAAAAACATCCAAGAGTAGGAAATTTCATGAAAAGCTTCTTAAAAATAAATTCCTTTCGGAATCGGCATTAAACTGTAGTTTCCTCCATTCGCTTTAGGTCCTATATGGGCCTTATTTATTTAGGCAGCACTCCTTAATCGTACAGGTAAATAAACTGACAGCGACTGCGTCTCGAATATTTTCGTAGAATCTCTTGAATCGCTACAGAAAAATAATTTGTTTTACTTAGCCGTCCAGAAAGCATTTGAACGAAAGAACGAGTACTAACTGGAAATAGGTCGACCATTTTACGAGTTGTATTAATATTTTTAATATTACGATTTTATAAAGTGCTAGCTGTTTCTAATGTTTGTTTTTTTTTAATTTTTTGATCACGGACTGCGTCGAAAAAGTTATGATTGTTAAATTTGACCAACAGATAACCAGAATTGGAACATGTGGAAGCCTCCGCAAAGTTCATTCAATCGAAGAACCGTTTTTGACCTCGGTAATCGGTGAAAAAAATCAGTCATAGCAAGAAAATAGCGTTGCTACTGACCAACGATGGGTGGAATTTTTAACACTTCGGAAAAAATATATTCCTTACAATAATGGAATATATTTCTTACAATAATGAGAGCGTGTCCTCTTTAATTATTGAAATATGGTCTACCGATAAAACCCACCTGAGTATTGGAAGGTAAGGAGACCTTCAAGAACACAGCCAAAAATGCTCAAAGAAATCGGCTCTGACCGAAAGTTCGCATTCAAAAATCGAAATATGTATATATTCAAACTTTTAAAAATACCAAATATGTATAAGTATGACATATTTTTGTGTACCGAAATTTGCTTCGCAATAAGTGGTCATGTTAGGCGTTAAGTTCGAAGACACAGCAAATCAAATCGAATTATTCCAAAACAAATTTTGCTAAGCGCAAAGGGCTCGATATGAAGCAGCAAAATTCGATGTCGGCATAAATGCAGCGAACTTATTTTGATAGGATCACAAAAGCATATTTTAGCCTTAACATTTAGTATGGGATGAAAACATTTGAAATACGTTCGGAACGGAATTCATAAATGCAATAAATAGCTAATGGGCGAAATGTTTGAAAACCCTTTTCTCGATTACACTTCTTCTTTTGCTCCGTGAGCTGCTGTTGCAGCAACACTTAAACTCCTTCTGGAGCATAGGGCGATGACCAGTCCCTTCCATCTCTCCCTGTTTACAGCTCGATACCTCAGCTTTTTCCACGATCGCAGATTCTCCGATTGAGCTTCCGTCAAAACAGACCTCCATGTTGTTTTTGGCCCACCAACTCGCCTTACACCTTGAAAGTTCCATTGGAAGCACTGCTTCGCTATGTTGTCATCTGCTTTCCTCAATGTATGGCCAATCCAGCGCCATTTTCTCTGCTTGATGTCAACATCCACTTTTGTTTGTCCAGTCCCAAACCACAATACATTGTTGGAACGCAGACAACGATTAACAAAAGCTTGTAACCTGCTCGAGATGTTGGCGGAGCATTTCCAGGTTTCACATGCATAAAGCAGTACATATTTTACCTACACCTTACTCTTTAGAAATAAGTCTTAAAAATAATTATAGGAAAAAGGCTTGGCCTTTCATATAAACTGCAAATTCGGCATCTGTTTGTTAATGAATTGTAACGGAAGAACACACAAAACGTATGCGGTTAAAAAATGTATAAACCTATTTAAGAGAGCACTCTGTTGAGTATTTTCAGCTATCGCCCACCTTTTTCCTGCATCAAATCCAAAACTGATATAGATTTTCCACAAAATGGCGGTAGGCATACAAAAAACCTTATAATGTTTCTGCCTTTTTTGTTGGAACAAAACAAAAAAATATACATATTATGTAATGCTCGCGCTAAAAACCGATTACCAACATTCAGATCTCCAAACTAAGGGCCACGCTAGTGCCAAGCCAAGTTCTTTAGCAACTTTGGCACTACACCCTTATTTACACGAACCAGCTAGGGCCATTTGGAACTTCCGCCCCTTAGGAACTTAGTTTTATTCTTTAACGAGCTACTGCTAAATATTTGATATCCTCGGATAACAACTAACAAACTAACAACTAACAGAATACAAAACGAGTGTGTACCTGGAATGTATCATGCTCACGATTTGATGCAGATATTACAGCCGATCGCGCAGAGGATAGAACCAACGTAGTTTGGTAAGAGACCCTCCAGAATACAGTCGAACCGCCGACCAAATTGACTGATACATTCAACATCTTGAACGTTCGCACTTAATGCGGGGCTTATGTAGGTGAGACTCTATAGCTAGGACGGTCGAACGAGAAAAAGTTGTAAACTGACCAGAAGTCTAGTGCCTTCAAAAAAACTGTGCATTCACCTATCTTAGATGCTAGAAACTAGTGGTCCCAGTATTCGTCAACCAAGTATGTATACAAGAATGTACGCCTAATGACCATCAGCCTGTTATGACCCGTCTTCATATAAGGCGACTCTGTGCCTCGCAAGAACACTGGAGGCATATCCCTGCCTAATTTCGCATAAATGTACCTATCCAACATACAATGATGGTCAGACCAATCATGTCGTATGCGGCCGTCATCTGGTGGCCCAAAGTACTTGAACGGACAGCGTTGCAACTCGAATATAAGTTTAATTTTGTAGACCATGTGGGTCACCTTAAAATACTTAAAGAAATCCCAAACATGGACATGTTTCACTGCATCCCTAATATATCGTTTAGAGAGTACAAGAGTGGGAATCTATTCGAGTTTCAGATACTAGACCGATCTTAATGAGCAAATGGTGTTCCTACACTAGATCTGAGAAGTTTGACCTAATACACCAGTGGAACAAAAATGGAATCTGGAGTTCGATCTGGTGTCTCTGGACCCAACACGAAAGTCTCGATACCAATGGGAATGTGTTCCACGGTATTTCTGGCGGAAATCCATGCAATTGAAATTTGCGTAAGTTTGATTTTTCGAAAAAGGATTAAAGGTGCCAGAATTCACATCTTCTCGGATAGTCAAGCAGCACTGTAGGCACTTTCATCGATTACAGTAAATTCTGTGACAGTGAAGTGCTGCTACGATCCCTTGCAAAACCTAGCCAAACACAAGATGGTCAAAGGGGACCTGGCCACCAAGGCAACGGCAGGCAATGAATCTGAATACGAGCTGGCTAGATCTGGATCAGAATCTGCATTCTTAGGACCAAAACCCCACTTCAGAGTTAATTGGGCTTATCTTAAAGATTAATTAAGCCCTACTCCTAAAAGGAAATCTTATTAACTATAAGGATAACATTAGGAAGCTGGTGGGCTTTCTCACAGGCCATTACGTCTTGAGGTATCATCTTAACAAAATTTATTTTTGCCCAGAGACTGAATGTCGGTTCTGTCTAGAATATAATGAAAATTCGAAACATATCCTCTGTGAGTCTCCGGCCCTTCATTGGTTGAGACGACGGATATTCCAAAAAGACTTCTGTACATCAGCAGAATTTAGAAACTCTGCAACTAAGGACGTTGTGGCTTTCAACAGGGAAGTCACTCGTCTCTTAGAGTAGAATTCCCTATTAATATAGTTCTATTTTAATGCTCGCAATATCAGCAACATAGGCAGGGAGAAAAAAAATACAACATACGGGGTAAGAATTGCGTATGTGTATTCCCGATCTACCTTATGCGATAGTCGTACATTTGGTGTTGCTACGTGATTTAGTGTACGCTGCATTTAACGTCACAATACCTGATCTTTTAGAGTGGGAAGTTGAAGACCCTAGGCTAGGCAGGTCAGCGGACCCAACTACAAAATGTAGTCTTCCCCTAGGAGACACAACATCAATCTTCCAAGTAGAAGTTTATGCCATCGAACTATACGCAAGTGAATGCTTAAGACGTAATCTCAGAAGATCAAATAATTATATACATTCTCTCAGACAGTCAAGCAGCACTCAAGGCTCTTAACTAGTTCAACTCTCTACTTGTTTGGAACTGACTTATTATTCTAAAACAACTCACTTCCCATGTAACTCTTTAATGGGTCCCAGAACACGAGGGAGTTATGAATGAAGGGGCTGATGAGTTAGTATGAAGGTTCTGCATTCCCTTTCATTGGACCACAGCCCTTCTGTGGACTAACCCACAGTAACATCAAACTTGAACTTAACACCAAATGCGCACATCTCAATGGAACTCCATCCAAGGATAACGCCATGCTAAAAAATTCATTGGCCCCGCCAACAAAAAACAAGCTCTTCAGATCCTCTCTATGAGCAAACGTGATGCTAAGATCGTAACTGACTACCTAACATGTCACTGCGCCCTGAACCATCATCTCATGAAAACGGAAAAAAGATGTACAGATCAGTGTAGACTCTGCCTCGAACAACCAAAAACGGCAGAACATATCCTATGCGAATGCCCAGCAATCATCCAAAAAAGGCTTAAACGCTTCAACAAAGGACTCACCGAACCTCAGGATGTTGCAGAATCATCAGCCTCAACAATCTAGGATCTAGGATTGTCGCCAGACCAAACACGTAATAAACATCCATAGGGAGCACAAAAATATATTTTCTTGGTCGCAGTGCTAATCAGCCCACAGGCTCCAGTGATTGTTCGCATTGTTGGAAACATTATGCTAGGAACAACTTCTGGCTTTCTGCCTTTTAAAGTACCAAATTTAGATTAAGTTATTATGCCCAAAGCTTTATTTCAAAACTTCAAAATAGCTTATCAAGCAACATGAGAACGATAATATTTGATTTTGAATAGTATTATTCCTCTTAATACTCATCGCATCTGTTCGGATGCAAGCTGAATATTCCGATGTCCACATCCTTAAAGGCTTGTATTTAATCTTCTAATTAGAAGCAATTACGGCAGGATAAAATGATGATGAGTTTTCACTCCAACACACGCCCCCCTCCCCATCAACTGCACATTCACAGAAGTACAGCCGGCGTTTTTTTTTTCTCTTGTAGCAAATTTAAATTAATGTATCCATCTCGGTGTTTGGTTTAATTTTTGTTTACTTGCTTCGGAAGGCGTGTCACGAAAAGGCACTTTCATGAAATATTTCAGTAGTCAAATTGACATCCTCCACCACGATTGGATGTCATAAATAAAACTCAAGGGAAAGGCTGCGTAAGACTAAATGAAATTGCCAGAGTGTCGTCCTTTCGATTAAAGTAAATGAAAAACCACCGAGACGTGTCTGTATCCAACATATTCTGTTGAAGACCGTATCCGGTGTTGAACGCAACATGCTATTTTATTCTGAAGTAAAAGAAAATGTATAACCATTTTACGTTAAACTTTACCCAAGAACACCACTTTGCTTATGAAACGAAAGGATTTCGATCTCATTTCTTTTCACGTTCTGTGATTCTGTTTTTTTTTTTTAATTCGTTTTAAACATGCAAGGAATTTCAGATTATTATTTTGCCATTTTATTTGTCCCTTCCACAAGGAAATAGGTATTTATATAAGCGGAAATAAAAATTCCGATTTCAGAATGTTTTTGTATTTGTTTTAACCGTTATTCAAAAGGTTAAGTTGGTATCTTTGTTGCCGTGTCTTTATTGTCTTGTCTCTCCACCATTGTCTCACACTCATTAAGTGAATACCCTAAAGAGGAATACGTATAAAAGCAAGTTATTGTCAGATTACAAGCGCAATGGAGCAGGACAATGAATGTAAAAAAAGGACAAATAAAAGTGGGAAAAACAGTAGCTAGGTGTTGAAACGATTGTTTTGTTACTCTTTTGTTACTTTTGTTACTCTGTTTATTTACCTAAGAAATTTGCAGTAAAAGCAGCAATAGGTATGATAAGTCTTAAATGCTTTGCCTGTTTAATTTTGTATGTTTTCTAAAAATCAGGAAATGAATTTCATCACTTAAAGGATTTTGTCTCATTACAGTAATAAATATTTGGTTTGGCTATATATTTTATAGAAAAAGAGATAAAAAGTGCGTTACATAATTTTTTTTTTTCAATGTCCACCTTAATTCGTTTTAAGCCTCATCCACTTTTCTGTGCATTTTGAAATTAAAATTACTCAAATTTATTTTGTGCTCGAAATTAAAAATTTACATATTTAGAATAAACAAACATATGAAACATAAAACTATTTCTCCCTCTTAAAAGGCTCATGAAAGGCTCATGAAAGGCTTCTTCTTAAAGGTTTTCTCCCTAAAACGGGCAATTGGAACCAAATCAAAATTAACTAAAACAAGTGTCCGATTATTTTTCATTCCCCATCAGCAAGTCAAGTTTCAGATTGTTATGTCCTGTGATTAGGGCAACCATCTTTGTCATCGTGCAAAAGTCACGATAATACCCTTTTTACACCGCATCGAAATCTGAGGTTTCGCCAACCATCGAAATTAGGAGGTTTCCCATACATTTTCGAGATTTCCAAACCTCGATATTGTATGAGGTTTCGATGCAACCTCCTCAGAATATGGTTTCAATGGTAAGGTTGTCAAGGCAACCGCACCTTTTAATATATTCCACAAGTTACTCAAAGCAGTTGACAAGTGGTTGACAGATTTTCAACTGAGTTATAAGTCAAATGCAAGTCACGTAAGAGTAAGCTTACCGATTTCTTGAACGACAAGCACGCGAATTATATGAAGTCATAGGCGTTGTTAGCTTATAGTGGACTTGTAGTGCACTTGCAATTTGAACGCAATAATTGTTTATTCGCTTTTATTTTTCGATGGCGATGGAATAATTCTCGAAAGGATTAAACAAAAGCTAAAGGAACGTATCAGGGAAGTAATACCCGAAAAGGTGGGTGCAGTGGCTTAGTGGTTAAGTGCGTTGGGCCACTAAGTGAGAGGTCGCTGGTTCAAATCCCGACCTGTACCACCTGAAAGTTTTTATTCGCTACCCCACCTCTTGCAAACGTCTGACAAACATCCAAGAGTAAGAAATGTCATGAGAAGCTTCCCAAAAATAAATTGCCGTTCGGAACCGGTATTAAACTGTAGGTATGAAGATGAATGGAACTCGAGATCCTATAAACTGCTCCAACTGTAGACGTATCAGTTAAGATCATATCTCTCGTACTGTGCGCGCACCTAAAACCATTCGTCAACAGTCTGATAGGACCAAATCAGTGTACAAAATTGAGCAAACATGACATCATATATAGAGATAAACTCATCCAGTTCTAAGGATGACAGACGAAAAAGCTGGCTTTTACGTCAAAATCGGAAAACACTTTACCGAGACATTTTATGTTAAAAATGGTTAAGGCAAGCAGAACGAAAGTTATTACTTTGAGGTTGTAAGAACTTTGTATACCTCGGCTCTGCTATCATATCTGAAACCTATACCTCTCTAGAAATCAAGCGATGGAGACTATGTAGACTGTCTTCTACCGAGGCTATACTATATTAAACCAGATCCCAGCCCTGCTCTATGGATCTGAAGCATGGGCTCTGTCTTATACGGATGAAGATATCTTTAGTCATTTCGAGAGGAAAATTCTTTGTTACATATGAATTTGGTCCTGTTTACGTTGAAGGGTTCCGGGGGCCACGGTTCAAGGACAAACTTTAGGAGCCGAACACCAACATCGAACTGATGAAATGAAACGGCGCCCTGACCAATAGAACATGTAGAGCGCAAGCCCCAAATCTTCGACTCTAATCTGGAGGGACAATGTAGGTTGAAGGGGCGCGGATAAATTAGTGCTGGAAGCACAGTATCAAGTGAAGTGGCTTATTGATTGAGGCACAAGTCCATCCCGGACTGTAGCACCACATAAGTAAGTAAGTTGAAAAACTTAACGCGAAAAATATTAAACTTAAATATATGCCAGCAATAACTGCGTGTGAGAATGAGCAGCTGTCAGTACAAAAAACTAAGTTATCCGCTTCTAAAAACACTCAGATCTAGGAAAAAACTGACTATTGTAGGCACCTGATGGAAACGACGTTATTGACAGTAAATAAATAGACAATGAACTGGCCAGAAAGAGCTCTAAAACTCCTTTAATGATCCTTAACACTTCTTCTGCATTCCCAAATCAGCAGTCAATTAAGCTTTTAGAAGCTGGGAGCACTCGATATGTGACCCATATTGTGAAAATATTAGTTCTTGCCATTTCGCTCTTCAAAAACAATATCAATAAATGTCTCAATTTAAGTCACAGATCACCACGGTTTAAGATTTCACCTCGACTCTGTGGAGTTTACGACGACTTCATCTTGAAGAAGGCGAACTCATTTGATGTGAATGTCCAGCCATAAAAGGTATAATAATAAAATTAGATACCGATGGTGGCATTATCAACTACGGAAAGTAAAAAACCTGCTTATCTACATTTCTGAAAACATGGCCCAAAAGATCTCTTAGGCCGAAGTTGCATTAATCGAGTAAGAAATTTATAAGACTAACAATAACCGAACCATTTATATGACTGTCATGTCCAATTAAAATAATTGAGTTGTGTGCAGCGTTGCCGCTGACTTTTTGAAAAATGCATCTTTTTCTTTTGCAAAATGTACCTTTATTTTAGATTGTTAAATGTATCAACTGTATCAAAACAGATAAATCAATTTTTTTTAATTTTTTAGTTGACTTTTTTAAGTTTGTAGTTTGAGGTCTCGTGGCGCTTAAGATGGATAATAAGGTTTACTAGAGTTTCTTGCAGTGAATACTAAAGGGTTCTTGGAACCACCATTTTAAACCAATTATTTGTTTTGAAAAATAATAACGCACTAACCCTTGACAGGGTTGTGATGTAAGAGTCATCAAACACCATGCTAGGCATCGAAGCGGACCTATTGCGATTCCGGCGGAAGCGGTTAAATTTGTACTGAAACGGTACACAAAAAACCAAAACCTTTTTTTTAAAGCCTTTGAAGTTTTTACCGTCAAATCCAAAAATTCGAAGAAGTGTCTCCCTAAGAATTTTCTACGATTACGTGAAATTGCCTTGCACTCACACAATATTTGCGGTATAAGAATATAGAATCACCACAGAATCTGCAGATGTCGGTATCTGACAGTCCGAGTCTGCATGTTTTCGCAAGAGGCAATGCTCTGTCAGGATGCCTACTAATATTTTAAGCTTACACCTGCTAAGTTTTATAAACTTCCTGGAATTCTTACAGTCGAGAAATAGCCATCCACCAAATGACTGTTATTTAATAGTCCATTTTAAAATTTTTAAAATTATAGTAACATACCAACTTATTCTTAAAATTATCAATGAAATCAAAACACAAACCACCACCAATCTATGACAACTTGTTAATAGTAACATAAGTCAGGTCGTACAGGTACAATACCATTGATACTGCCAGATTTTAAAAAAATTAAAAAATATGACGATTTTTGGTGAAAATTTAAAAACATATCAAATCGAAGAAAAAACGAAAAAAGCATCTACAAGGTGGCGCAAAAATAACCTTCCGATGTTTTTTTCACTTTGGCCAAAACTTCCGGCGATAGGTCCTTGACGTATATTGTCTTTAAGAGCTACAAGAGTCTGAGGCTTGTTGACATAAACCCGCGACTTCAAAAAGCCCCACAAAAAGAAGTCTGGAGCGATCAAATCAGGCGATCTTGCTGGCCAGTGCAAATCGCCAAAACGGAAGATTAGGCGCCCGGGAAATGCATTCTTCAGCATATCGGTTGTGGCACGTGCAGTGTGTGCCGTTGCACCGTCCTGTTGGAACCACATGTTTTCCAATCCCAATTTATCAAGTTGCGGCAAAAAGAACTCGTTGATCATTGCGACGAAATTCACGTTGTGCCAAAGTTACCGACCGATTATTGCTCAAATAAATAGTCACCAATATTCCGCGTTCTGGAGCAGTGTAGCGTAACATTATTTATTAACGTGTATTTCGCATGTGTTTACTACACAAATGTCAAAACAGAACTGACATTAGGGGCCAATCGCAAAATTTATAGCATTTTCTGATTACTTTTGCGCCACCTTGTATGTATCAAATGTTTGCACGAAAGCGAAAACTTATCCAAATTGATACAATTGTATCTTTATGGCAACGCTGGTTGTGTGTCTCTTTTGGGGCTGAGTTAAAAAATGTAGACGGCTGACACACCCTCTCGATGAGAAATCAGAAACTGCATATTTTCGATTGGAAGTACTCCAAAATCTGTCAGCTTATGCTGATTTGCAGGAATTGCCGGAATTGGTTCTTGTAAAAAAAAGCTTTAGTCTATGGATGCATTACTGTAGAGTTTGTTTTTTTTTTTTCATAGGAAAGCCAAATATTTACGCGATGTTCACACAAAAATTTTTTTTCATAGCAAACTATGACGTAAATAATGTTAAATTACAGAAAAAAATTCATCATTTATTTATCTTAAAGGTACACCATTTTAAGTGACACAGGTACTTAAGTGACACCCCTGTGTCATCCTTCGTCAGTGTCAACGCAATACACAAAGTCTGACAGTAGTCAAATCATTCCTTATTCATGCACTGTCACTCCAAAGAAAAGCAAAAAAAAAACATTCCAAGCAGCAAATATCAAGTGTTTTTAATATTAAAGTAAAGCTAAACAAAGACAAAAAACCGTATCCCAAAAACAGTTTTCTCGCAAACAATGCACCATCGTCTTTCGACTATGAAATATGACTGAAACATATCTGACAATTAAAAAAAAACAAAAGTTTGCATTCTCCAGAGTCTGGGCGCTTAGGATCCAAGCATCCCGAAATGGACAAACAAACTTAGACAAATTAGATCCATCCATCCATCCAATCCCCCGCCAATCCATACGCACTTGAATGATGATAAATATTTGAAAATATTTCATACTTAATTATAATTTCAGCAGAATTTCTCTTTTATAATTGAATAATACGCAGGATTCCGGTCCGTTCCCAGTTCCCACCCTCCACAACAGTCGTGGACTATCTATCGCATCCTTATGGAAGCTTCCAGATATTAATTACCTTTGCCTTTTTTAATTTTTTTTTGTTTTGCGTTTCGCATTCAAATACAAATTCCAATTCAAATGTCAGGAATGGAAATAAAAAAATAAATTATGTGCAAAGTCAAAGGAAACCACAAACAAACGGAAAACGCACAAACACCAAAGAGAATGTAAATTAATAATCGAAGCCGCAAACAACTTCTTCCCCTCAAAAATAAAATAGACATATTATAATGAAGGCATTTGGTGTGTGGTAGCTTCTGGATTTAATTTGAATATCCCAACAAGGAGCAATAAAACAGCAAATCGCTTACTTACCCGAAAAATCAGAGCGCGTTGTCGGTCTTTTTAAGAAGTTTTCCAACGAAAGTGTGGCAAAAGCAACAGTACCAACCATAAACGAGTGCTGCTAACCACATATCAAGCTCCACCGACTTTGCAATGGCAAGGAGCCGCGAGACGATGAGTGGGCGGGAAACTGGTTGATTGTATGTTTTAAGAGGGAGTGTAAGTGTAGCACTTTTATGGCTTTTGGTTGGTGCGTTAGGCAATTACAGTCAAAATATAGGGCGGAAAAACAACGTGAAAATCACATAGGAGATACTTCAAAGAATTCTCCTATGTAAGCCTCCGTGAATTGAAAATTATGCATATTGCCTAAATTGACTGAGAGGATATTAGTGTTTGATTAATGTAGGCCAAGTCGATGGTTGGTGTGCTAAATTACCTTGACTTAGGCGGGGCTTGGAAGAAACTATAAACTCACTCTATACATTTAAATTATTTTATAATGTGTTAAATTGTATGTGCGCATAATTCTGTCTACCTGTCCTTAAGACATATTAACTTTTTCATCGCAAATATCAATTAATCACGCCATAATGGTTGGAAAATTAAATCCTAATGTTGGTACCTTGCTGTCAAAGTCATTCATTCTGCATGAACGACAAACATGCTGTGTTTGCCACCTTGTTGACAGCATAAATAACGATGGAGTTGCAGTAGATGATGAATGACTATGCAGCACCGAATTTAAATTAATTTATTTGGATTATGCATCTGCCCAGTACTGAACACATAATTTGTCTTCCTCATCTTGACACTTGAACAACAAGTTTATTTATTCAGGTGGATAAGGTAGTCCAACAACTATCCTTCTTTTTTCAAAAGACATTCGTAGCAAAACACAAGCAAAATTGTATTGGTGTTTGCATAGGTCTCATTGTAGGTTTTAGGGATTTTTTTACCCGGATCCAAAATGGTATTACAAAATTATTGTAGCTTTTAGGCTGAGGCTGAAGTGGCAGTGACGGAGAGAGCAGGGTTCCAATGGGAGCTGCCTGTGTAGTAAAAAAGACTAATGTAATTTAAAGACACAGAGAGGGAGGAAAACATGTACAGAGAAAGGCGTAAGAAAATAACGCTGAAAATATCAAATAAAATTTATATAAGCTGAAAAAACTAAGGCTCAATACTACATATCGCCAAATCAAAATCCTCCATATAATAATAGCCATGGCAATTTGCAGTCCTCTGAACGGCGATTCTGACCAATCCAAAATTAATCGAAAAGTGCAGAAATATATTCTTTTCTAAGATTTAAGGCTGAGGCTACTTAAAAGCACTTTAAGTTTAGTTTGGAGAATGGATTTCTCAAGAATCGTAATAAATAGTTGGGACATAAATCGATGTTACACATAGAATATAGCGCCATCTAGATTGTCGTAGATAATAGTTGTTAGAAAATTCATTTGGATACGGTTGGAGTAATTATAAGAAGAAATCGAGGCTAAATCATCGCTTCTGAACATTAAGAAGAATTTACAATCCTTAAAGGTGTAGCCCAATGATCATTACTTGTCCCGAAGCTATTTAATATATATCTCTGTGATTTTCCTTTTAATAGCTCCAAATCTGAGCCTCAGTCTATTCTTTTTGCTGATGACACCAAAATAAATATTAGCAAGTGCGGTTAGACCCGACAATGCATTAAATAAAATTCAATCTTCGTTACCAGTGCTAACCAGTGCGGTCTAATCTTAAAGGCACAGAAAAGTGAATTTATTTGTTTCAGAAACAGCTATGGTAAAGGACATCGTAAGGCGATTAAAGAGAGTAATATCCTCTCATTGGCTATACCTATTCCATTGAAGACCGAACCGAAGTATCTAGGTATACATTTTGATCACAAACTCAGGTTTAACAAGCACGCTAGAAAATTTCTATGTAAAGGAAAAATGGCTTCTGGTCTCCTAAAACAATTAGTCTCATTCAAACACATTTCTAAGAAAACAAAAATTCTTATCTATTAGACGCTAATAACGCCAATTATTTCATATGGATTCAGTTTTTGGCTCACCACTCCACCAACAGTCACAAAAGAGCTTGAAAACTTTGAGAGAAAGGTCTTACGATGCTGTTGTTTTAAGATCAAGAGACCCAACAAAAAATGGTACTCGAATATGATCTTGTACATAGAAATATATAATATGGAGCTTCTAATCATGTTTATGGGTAAATTCTCTACCCACGAAGCTGCAATCAGTGCTAACCCATCCCAACCCACTTATTAGATAGTTGTGAGATGCAAACATTGTTGAAAGTGTGTATGCCAATCACTTATACTGATCACCATTTACCCTGTTGAATACAAGGTCTGACCCTTATTTAAACCGGAGTTAGATGGCGCTCTAACACTACCCTTTTACGAGAAAGCCTCGTTGCCTGCTCTAAGAGGATAGTCCAAGAGAAACTATAAATAAATTCAAATAGACTTTTCATGTATCTAAATTATATAGCTCAAATAAACTTTTAATGCATTCCACTTGTTATGATAGACCACTTTATATTATTAACTAAGTAACTTTGCATGTTTTCTTTTGACGCTTTTAAAGTCGTGATTTAAGTTAATTTTGTTTAATTTGTGAGCATAAGAATACTTTACATGGTATTTTTTCTTTAGTTTGCAAGTATTTCTAGTCCTTAATTGTAAGGCTACTAAGAGCCAGAATGAGAACGTATGTCGGGAGCAAACATGCGAAAAATAACATTCAATAGCTAAATCGCAATATACTTAATATTTATATGGAAAGATGCCATACCTATCTTTTAGTAATAGTCTCGCATAACCAGACATACTTTAATTAAGTCTGTATATTATAAAAACAAAACAATTGTATTCAAAACAAAAAAAAACTGTATTATTTTGTCTCAATAAATTTAAAAAAAAATCGAGGCTTAATGTAGCGCAAATAAAGCACCTGTAAAGCGGCATGACATTATTTATTTTCATATGGTAACAAAGAAAATGCGACATTTTGTAATAGGTTGGAGATAAATAAAGGGTGTTTTTTTAGAGGTTGGTTTTTCGAATAGTGATTAAAATGACATTTTGTGGTCAAATCTGGCAAATCTAATGTCATTTACGTTCATTCAATGGTTTGCCATTTCATCATGAACGATGTTGACAAATAAACAACAACTACAATGAGGCACATTTTGGGTTGAATGGCTACGTCAACAAGCAAAATTGCCGCATTTGGAGTGAAGAGAATCCACATGAGACCCTTGAAATGCCATTACATCCACAAAAACTGACTGCTTGGTGTGCTCTATGGGCTGGTGGAGTCATTGGGCCATACTTCTTCCAAAATGATGCTGGAGAGTCAGTTACCGTTAATGGAGACCGGTATAGAGCCATGATAACCGACTATTTTGTTCCCGAATTGGATGACATGAATGTGGATGAGATGTGGTTCCACCAGGCAGGCGCTAATATGCCACACAGCGCACGTCACAATTGTTTTATTGAAGGAATCATTCGATGAGCGCATAATTTCGCTGAATGGACCTGTCAAGATCGTGTGATTTGACACCCTTGGATTATTTTCTTTGGGGATATTTGAAGTCGCTCGCCTACGCCAACAAACCAGAAACATAAGGGGACTGACTTTGAAGCAGCCGCGGCAGCCGCATGCTCGAAGTCATATTTAAACTTAAATGGCATAAAATTATCCCTCCAATAAATCCAAATTTATGGACATTAAAACGATTTTCTTGTATTTTATTTCAATTCGAAGTTCTATACCTCTAAAAAAAACCATGTATAAGATTAAAATTGCAAATTTGTGTGAAATCAGATTGTAATAAATAAAAGTTTAAAATTACTTTCAAATAATTTTGCACTATTATTGTCTTACGTTACAAGTTAATAGTTCGAAAAAAAATATGCTAGATGCGTAATTAAAGATTAGTTAAAATTAATAAACTTTTTATCATATCAAATACGAGTTAAACGGTAACTTTATATTCGTACGTTTGTTTTTTATCGACGATTACCGTTTTCTCTACAAAAATAAGTAGAATTCAGAATAAAATTGTTGGTATGAGTAATTTATTTATTTTTTCAACTTGGGAGAAAAACTGTTTAGACAGATCAAGCGTTTTAGATCCAATTTACCGACTAATGCCGGCCTAGGGTAGTCGAGGGCTACCTTAGAGCTTATGTTAATTGATCAACAGATTTGAAATGTAGAGGAAGTTTGTTTTAAGCCAGTAGCTCTTTTAACCTCACAACTTATACCTTAACTCACTGCTAATTGCAATGACAGGATAGTGCACCAGATAAAACACCACCACCTACTTCTTTATTTTTCGATCCATCAGTGGATCTTTTTGCCTTCCAAATGTGACTTCTGTCAAAGTAGAGCCGAGTCATGTTTCTTAAAAAAGAGCAGGACCAAAAATTCATCTATGTTCACCGAAAAATTATTTTGAGGCCAAAAGCCGTAATATGCCGTCAATTCGTCAACGCGTTGTCAGATATGCGACCCTGCTGCACAATTATATTCGGCATTTCAGTAATTCATATTATTCAATGCAGTTCAAAGAATGTTATACAGGTTACACAATATGTTTTACAATTTTCTATAAAGACTTATGATACACAAGCAATTTCGCAGCTTGTCGATCACAAATGAGATTACCGCGTTTTTTTTTTTTTTGGATTTTATTCAGATTTTAACGCTGTACCTAAGTTTGCGATCCTTAACTTCCAGCAATTAGTAAAAAGTCTCTACACGCGACGCGAAATTATTTCATGCTCGAACGCTGCTTTAATTTATACAAAACAAGGGCCTTAGTGACGATTTGATATTTTAAAAGGACTTTCGATCATCTATGTCTTCTCGGTATGGCTATGATTGGTATCCTCGGTGTTTATAGGCTTATTTTCCAGATTTGAGAAGGTCAATCTTTTTAATTGAATATAGAGTGTGTGAGAAAACCGGTCCAGTCTGATTGGGCTTGCGTACGATTTAGTTTCTAATGACTCCATCTTCAGATTTTTGAGATTACGCTTTGCTTTTCCTGTATTGCTGTTTGAGTGAGATTTTGCGTGAAAACATCTGTAAATGGTTATCTATATTACTGGGTTGAATTCACATATTACGGGTATTTGAACATATTCTCTTTGAATTCTATAAACGGTTCTCATCTAGATTTGTTGAAGTTCCAACGTTCCAAGGCGATGTGGCGACGAGTTCATAAGTGAAACTGAAACGATGGATAGTCCAGTAGTACAAGTTGGATGGAGAGAATATTATTGTCTCTGTTATACTTCAGCAGATGGACATTCGAAAGGCTGTTTCCTCATCCATACAGTACATTGAATAGGATCTTTTATGTTGTATCAAGCCTCGATAGTTCTTGCAAAGCATAGGTTCGCCTTTCATGTGGATGGAAACTAGATGATAAAGTCGTCGGACATACTTTGTTTGTCAAAAATTATCTTTAAATGAACTAATAGCTCTTCTTGGGACAGGAAACGTTATGATTTTTAACTTTTTATATTGAGAATATCCCAGGCAAACTGATAGTCTATTTAGGCCACTATTGAAACTGTTTGATCCAAAAAGTAAAGGTTTAGGTTTTAGGAAACCAAAAAAATGATTTTGCCAAATTAACTTAAGTTTTCAAATAACTGCCAATTTGCTTAGCATTCTCGAAAATTGAAATTCAATTTTCGGATCTAGGATTCATCCGACGAAACAAAGGAGTTACAAAATAAATAAGAACTGTATCCTAGTGTACTAGGTACGTTCCACTTGTCTTTATTTATTCGCCACGAGTTGTTATCCATTTCGTTTTATTTCCACAGCCCGAATCCCTTTGTATCAATTTCATCTCAACTAACGATGTATCCTTTATAGATGATGCTTACCATTTCTGTTCATCTACTTCACGAACACTAGACAAGATTGAATTTCATTCGAAGTATATGGTAGAAACGAGCTCATAAAAACCAAAATGGAATACCAGGGGTGTGATATGTGTATGAGTATCACTTGTTGAGCATGCAGCACAGCACCACATCCTACACATCCTACACATCCTACACACTAAGTGGTATGTCAGTGAGAAACTATACTAACCGCAATAAAATGTTTTCGCCCACTAAAAATAAGGAAGAAAAAACGGAAGGATGTGGGTAAAGATTAATACAGTTTGTCGATCTAAATGTACGTTAGATCCTGTTGCATTAAATTTTGCTTCCTTAAATGTAGTAAAAAATTCTAAAATGTTTTTAATATGACAAATGAAAAAAACAAAAAATAAACCGAAGAAAAGAAACGGTTTGCCTCTTAGGATCTATTATCCTTAGAATGACAACATACAAAAAATACCACTTCATAGTTATGGCCCTTGGGACTCTTGTGCTAGGCTCTGTCCCATCATAATATTTCCTTTAATAATGGATTTCTTGTGTTTTGCGCCTCATCCTTAGACTTGGATATATATTTATTTTTTTAAAAAAAAAGGGATACACACAATAAATTTCGGATACGAAATTTACGAAATGCCAGTTCAAGTCTGTGATGTGAGTTTCCCGCACTTATTGACAAGTTGTTGCCCTTGCTTTTCTCAAATTTTGAAGGGGGGACGGAATGCAAAATGGAATTCACTGAAGTGTATTAAAATTTACAAAACAATAATTTGCATGAGACTCAGAATTGAGAATGTCCTTGTTGTGACAGTCACGTTGATGTCCTTTTTTTCGTGCTGGAAAATTTCATTATAATGAACGAGCATGAGGTCAAAGAAAATGAACTAACAAATGCCCAATGGGCGAATTGATTTAGTCTGACAGAACATATAGTAAAGTGACACATGTGAGAGTGTCCTTTTAAATTGTGGATTCTTTCGATCTTTAAATTGGTATTCTTTTGTTATTGGTTTAGTTTTTTTTTTTGAGATAAAACAAAATTCTTGACTGGACACAAAATTGTGTATGTTATATTTGCAAAAGGGAGGTAGACGTGTCCCTTTGTGGCGTTTCGAATGATGTCACAAATTGAACAAAGGACTTGATTATATGAATTCACAAATAAAAATTGCTGAATGAGGACCAAATTTAATCACGCCTCGGGGAAAAATTTATTAAAAGATCATTTGAGATATTTTCTGAGAATGGGATAAAACTTAATTTACAAGGAAGGTGAGGCATTACTAACAAAGAGAGAATTTGTAGTTCATTTTAAAATTGTTGACGGAAAGCTATGCAATTTAATAACTCAATATTAATCTAATTTTGGTTGATTGGCTTTTTTTTGAGATGTTGTTGATGTTTAATTTATTTTAATTAGATTAACTTTCAAGTTTCAACAACTACGGTGGATGTTCAAACGTGTTCTCATCCATTTTCAATGTATAAAGCGTTTGTAGGGGCTTATTCGGTTTTTTCAAATTAATATATTAGCTTTGATTTTGTTTTGCGTCTTGTACAGGGTGGTTTTTTTTAGAGGTATAGAGCTTCGAATTGAAATAAAACACAAAAAAAATCACTTTAATGTCCATCAATTTGGCTTTATTGGAAGGATAATTTTATGTCATTTAAGTTTAAAGAAAAGTCTGGAGGTCCAATTTTCAACCACTTTTTCAAGCATTTGGGGCTGTATGTCGGCAATAATTTGTTAGCGTAGGCGAGGGACTTCACATATCCCCAAAGAAAATAATCCAATGGTGTCAAATCACACGATCTTGGTGGCCAATTGACAGGTCCATGCCACGAAATTATGCGCTCATCGAATGTTTCCTTCAATAAATCCATTGTGACGTGCGCTGTGTGGCATGTAGCGCCGTCTTGTTGGAACCACATCTCATCTACATTCATGCCATCCAATTCGGGAACAAAATAGTCGGTTATCATGGCTCTATACCAGTCTCCATTAACGGTAACTGACTCTACAGCATCATTTCGGAAGAAGTATGGCCCAATAACTCCACCAGCCCATAGAGCACACCAAATATTCAGTTTTTGTGGATGTAATGGCGTTTCAAGGGTCTCATGTGGATTCTCTTCACTCCAAATGCGGCAATTTTGCTTGTTGACGTAGCCATTCAACCCAAAATGAGCTTCATCACTGAACAAAATTTTGCGATGAAAATCAGCATCGATATCAATCTCATTTTCAGCCCATACACCAAAATCACGACCCATTGCATGGTTTCGCGGCTTTAATTCTTGCACAAGCTGGATCTTGTAAGGTAGTAAGAAGAGATCTTTGCGCAAAATCTTTCATAAAGTTGATGGACAAAGCCCCAATTTCTGTACATGGTGGCGAATCGATTCATTCGGATTCTCCTCTTCAACACTTTGCTCTGTAGCGGAAATTGTTTCTTCGGTGCGTACTGTTCGAGGTTTTGCGGATGCGTATTATCACACAGAGTAAACGTAGTGTGAAAACGATCCATGGTTAACCGAATTCATTGCTCTGATGGACGATTATGTCGACCATAAAATGAACGGAGCTTGCGGTAAACTTCGCGAACTGAACCATTATTTTCGAAATAAATTTGCACGATTTGCAAGCGTTGTTCATTTGCCAACCTGCTCATGAAATGGCAAGCCAAACTGAACACAAATGACTTTAGAGTTGGCAGATTTGACCACAAACTGTCAGTTTTATCACTATTCGAAAAATCAACCCCTAAAAAAACACCCTTTACAAGTGACAAAATTGAGTGCATCTTTGAAGGAACAACCTTGAGGACACTTGTTTGAGCTGGAGGAATTATCGTAGTATACTTCTTTGTATTTTTTGACACATCAATTTGCAATTAATCCAAATGTTAAATAAATAAGCATAAGGAATAAACAGCCCATGCAGGACCCAAAGCACAGAATCTCCCCAACCATTCTCAGTGTGGGGATATACTTTTTAACACGAATGGAAGTGACCTTAAGTTTAATGCGGATTTCGAAGAGCAGTTTATTTTTTAGAAGCTTCTCATGACAGCACTTACTTTTGGAAGAGGTGTGGCAGCGAAATAAAAGGTTTTAGGTTGTACAGGTCGGATTTTAAACTGAGAACCATCGCTTAGTAGCCCAACGCGCTTAAATACTATTTTAATATATTTTACATGTACCTAAGACGAGATTTGATCAGACCCAAAATCCCTTTACTTCTTTTTGCATTTTAGGCCATAGGGCCCTGTATACTTGATGACCAACGGTGTTTGTTAGCTTTAAACAACTCTTATTAGTAACATTTGCTAATATCTTACCTTTAACCAAGCATAGCGGTGGTTTTATATTTAACCCACTCATCCGGGAGATCGTAACCTTATTTACTTACTTACTTACTTACTAACTTACTTAGCTTTCCAAAGTGACATTTTTTTCTAGTCGGTGGACAGATGATTGTTTGTTTGTTGATAGCATATATTTAGTCTTGTCCACTTCAAGGCCAACTAGTTTCGCCTGTTCTTCGGTAGCCGTGAAAGCCTCCATCACGGCACGCTGGGATCGACCGATGATGTCTATATCGTCCGCATACCCCAGCAGTTGGACTGCGCACTATCTGCTCAAGAACAAGATTAAAGAAGTCACACGACAGCGCATCTCCTTTCCGAAATCCGGTGCATGTTTTTAAGAGCTGCCAACCTGCACACAGCACCGCATGTTATATAGTTTCACGCGACATATCTGGATCTGTTTTGATGGAATCCCGAAATCGGCCATCGCTACAAAAAGCTCCTGACGATGAATGCTGTCATATGAGGTTTTAAAGTCGATGAAGAGATGGTGTGTCTCGACTTAAAACTCGTTGGTCCTTTCCAGGATTTGCCTTAGTGTGAAGTTTTGATCTACAGTTCATCTGCCGGATCGGAAGCCACACTGGTACGTGCCGATTGTGTTTCGGAAAGGTTTAAGACATTTTTACTCGTTACCTTATATGTCAAAATGTCGTTGTACCTAGCACAGTACCAGACCAGCTTCCAATTGATAACACAAGATTCCAGCATGGCCTGACCTGACTTTCAATGCAAATAGTGATATCGTGCGGCTTTAAATTCATTTCGAACCTTTGATTGGAAGACCCGGTAGAAGTTGCATAAACTTGTCTAGTTCCGCCGTGAGTAAAGCTCCCATTATAGCAACAAACCTGTTTCAATTTTTTTCAGCATTCTATCACACAATGGCTCCATAAGTAAGTAAGTAAGGATTTGACTATGATGCCAGTGCTCACTTCCTCCCTATAAAATCACAATAACATTATAATACTATTCTTGCCAAATTTTCAAAACAACGTAAAAGTTAGACCTTCTGTTTAAAGCTTGAAATCCCCGAAAGTGGGTGCAGTGGCTTAGTGGTTAAGTGCGTTGGACCACTAAGCGAGAAGTCGCTCGTTCAACTCCCGACCTGTACAACCTGAAAGATTTTATTCGCTGCCCCACCTCTTGCGAACTTCTGA
This sequence comes from Ferdinandea cuprea, assembly GCA_963576555.1. NCBI lineage: Eukaryota > Metazoa > Arthropoda > Insecta > Diptera > Syrphidae > Ferdinandea > Ferdinandea cuprea. The sequence goes on from OY754960.1 coordinate 25,536,839, forward strand.
CGAACATCCAAGAGTAAGAACTGTCATGAGAAGCTTCTCAAACATTAATTGCCGTTCGGAATCGGCATTAAACTGTAGGCTTCTTCCATTTGTGTCAATATATCCTCGCATACACTGTGGTGGAAGAAGCTAGGCTTTGGGTCCTGTATGGACCGCTTACGCCTAATATTTATTTATTTTTTTAATCCCCGAAAGACTACTACTCTGTATATTTGTCGAATTGAAATGTATTTTAACATTTTTAAAGCTTTAACCAACCACTTTGAAAAACCATTCATCATTCATACAGAACTCTTTGAGTTAAGGGTTATATTTTTTCATAACCTCCTTAGCATATATCGGACCCACAATGCTGCGCCTCCAATCAGAGTACGGCTTTCATTACTTATCATCTACATAATTTCGGTTTCATAAGGAAACACGATGTACCCAAACTCTGAAAGAGAAAGCTCTTCAATCTTCCAAAGTTTCCCCGCACACCTGTATCCCAAAAGTAGGTACGAATAACCTTTCCACCTTGCAATGCAAAAAAGATGGCAGAGGTTTTTCACCTAATACTTTATCCTTCAGCGATACTCCAAAAGAGAGAATAAAGAGCCTAATGAAAGTGAAGGGTGCGGGTAATTTGCTAAATAAATTTTAAATTCAACGAAACTTTTCGTTGTCAACGTCAAACGCGATATTAAATGTATGTAAGAGCCTTTTGCAGTAACTTGTACGCTGTTGCTGTTAGGGGTGTGTTTTTGTTGTTATTTTACTGTCTTTAGTCTTAAAGCGTTCACCAGGGATGTTACTTTACCTTAGTTTTATATCCTCCATTGCTGAAGTACACCTGCGCTTTATGCAAGCCTCTAGATTTTGTCTCTTTTTTACTGGCAAAATAACATTCGAAAATAAGCGCCGCCGGTCGTCAAACCAATGTGCCTAAATAAATTATAAAATCTTTGATGCGCCATGTTGAGTATTTTACTGTGCTACAACAAGTTACGTTCCATGCTTTTCATCTATGCTCCGAGTGTGGTTTTGTTTTTTTTTTTTTTTTTTTTCATTCACGCCGCCGTCGTTATTTATTGGTGTAGGTAGCTTTTTATTGTTTGTTCACTTTGTATTGAGTCTGTGTCACTTTTTGCATGTAACTTAATTGCTTTTGACAATGTAAGATTCGCTGTTTTTTGACAGTCGAGTTGACAGACAAAATGGAGCTTCTTGCTGGATGTGGGTTCATGTGTAGGTATATTCGCGAGTGTTTCTTCATTAATAAATGGGTGAATTAAGGAGGTGTCTATCATATGGGATTCATTTTTAATGCGGGTAATTTGCGTGCTACTGGATGATGAAGAATTTAATTAAGAATATCACTTAAGGTTGGAATTCAGCGAGGTGGTTTAGAATGAGTTGGTAGGGGGGTTTAAATATGTTTACGTATTCATATTATTTCAGTCATTTCAGTGCCATTTTACTTGTCATCCAAAGAGATTAACTTAAAAAAAAACCATAACCGAAAACGCATCCTCACCAAAAAGCAAAATCCATTGTGTGGAACTTTATTTGTATTAGCACTACACATTGTCACACAGTTTTCTATGATCTCAAACAATTGTTGATTTGCCCATGACGAATTCAAGTTTCCATATCTCGCAAAAAACACACATCCTTTCACTATCTCTGTCAACGAAGAAAATACCGCAGTGTACTAACATGAATCCTCAAAATACCCAACAAAAAATACCAACAGTGAAATGTAGAAAACTATTGTAACAGCCCTCTTTCACCCTCCCTTCACAACGCCACAACAAGAGTTGTATATTCGTCTGTCGTACATCCTACGAATATATGGTTGCCATCTGTTCAAAGTTGTGATTTTGATAGATGAAAATCTCGCTCTCTAACTAACAAGAACCGGAGAAGCGAGTAAGTTTTCCGGAAAAAAGTTACTGGAAATAAAAAAAATACACAAGCTCCTCCACTTAAATACACACAAACATACTTCGTACTCGTATCGTATATGAATACATTTATAGAGTTCTTTTTTTTTCAATTGAAAGTCCTTCCCATTTTGCGACACATCAATCCATCGCGCATTAAATCTACAAGATCGGTGGAGAAGGGCGGGAGAGAGTCCATCAATTTTCCAAAGTCGGCAAAGTTTGACATTTTAATAAGAAATGATATGAAATTTATTTCACTTAATGGAGCTTAAAGGTAAGCGGAGATGAACGCGACGAATACGTTGTGGAAAAGTACTTTAAAGTTCAGAGAAAATGTGCATCATAAATCATAAAACAGTGTCAAGCTAAAAAAAATTAAAACATACTCTGTCTCTGTTTCTCGCAGGAATATAATCAAATGGCGTGAATAATAATCATTGCATGGTTTTCGGTGACACTTAGCATAGAGAAAATCTGTTCCTGTTCTGGAGGAGGAGCAGTACGGTTGATTTATGGGTATAATTTGAGAGGCAAGACTTTACTGCGCATAAATTGGTCTTTAAATTGGAAAAAAGGAAAGGGTTGAATTTGATATTATTCGATTCATGAGACAATTTTTCATTGAATTGCAAATTTCAAAATTTCTTATTTGGTTATCGATTGTTTTTTTTTTTTTTTTGTTTTATTATTTCTGTTCTTCTCTATCTAATTTGAAGAGGGATGTGTCTTATTTTGAAATAATATAAAGGGTATTACAGATTTAATGTCCAATACTTAGGGATATGATCCAATACTCTTAGAAGAGTATTTTACCACAGTTACCGAGGATTTAAGAAAAGCCCTACATTTGCTCACACCAATGACAATAACACCGTTGGATTAAGAAGAAGGCGAACGAAGGCCATGTAAAGGTCACTTACGAATTTCAGAATTCTTAATATGGGGTCCGCCAAATAACTTTTTTTTTTTGAAACAGGGCGCAAAACATCGAGTGTAGCTTCGGCTGTGTGGCACGTAGCGTCGTCGTGTTGAAACCAAATGTTGCCAATATCCTCCTCTTCAATTTTTGTGAACAAAAATTCGTTCAACATGGCCCGATAACGATCGCCATTGACTGTAACGGCCACTCCTTGTTGTTGTTCAAGTTGTTGTTGTTGTTCGTTGTTCAAGCGTATACACAACCATATTCGTTCAGCGGAAGGATAAAACTAATTATCTGTAAAATCAGACATGAGCTAAGTGTTACCATTCGCGAAATAAGCACTAGTTGAAAAAAACGTTAGATGGGGGGGTATAAAAGAGGAAAATTTTCTTTTGATAAATAAGAAAAAGGGTGTGAAAGATTGGGGAAAATTTGTTAAAGAAAAATGGCGAAAAAACCATCTCTCCAGGATACGACTTCATCATTAAGATTAAGTAACTTCTTAGTAACTAAAGTAGGTGAGGTCGAAGATGAAAGAGTTGTCCACGAAAAATTTGACAAAAAAGTTGGCGATGTGACAAAAGTTCAGCTGATGAATTAATTTTAAACGAGTGGTAAATTCCTAGCCGTCCGATCTTATTCTATAGTTGAGAAATTGAAAAAAAAAAGTTAGATCATGCATGAAATTCGTTTGTGCAGTTTTTAGGTACAGATCTCAGTAATCAGAAAGAAAAGGAATTTGTGAAAAGTGTATATTGCCAATAGCTTATTCCTTTTGTTTATTATTCAGCAAACTCTATTTCTAAAAATAACTATATGTTTTTTGCGTTCCACAAAGACTTACCCCTTGAGTAAACATGCGTCTGTTTCCCAAGCGGTGGTTTTTGCCACTATATATAGCTATGTGCTATATTGTGATCAACAGGTGGAGGGCTAGAGGCATTTGCATTTTCAGTGATAGCCAAGCTGCATTAAAAGCGCTGCTAAACCCTCTTACCTCGTCCAAGTTAGTGCTACAACTCAAGCTTTCTCTGAGTTTGGTCGGAAGACTGAACACAGTGGATCTTGTCTGGGTACCAGGTCATACTGGCATACAGTGAAATGAGATCTCGGATGAGCTTGGTAGGCAAGGTTTTGAAGAAGTTTTCTCAGGACCCGAACCTGTGTTGGGTCTGCCTACATCTTTGCCATCAGGTCCATTGATTCTTGGATTCGGTGGCGTGATTGCGGTGGATGAAGACAGACCTAACTACTGCGCCCAGACATTTGCAAAAGGTCAGCATCTTTTCTTCTATCTCTAAGGAGAATCGCCTCTAGGCTGCTTGTAGGCGTCCTTTCTGACCACAAAGATTTTGCTAAACATTAAAATGTGTTGGACGACTACCTGCCCTTCTTGCAGTGAGGAGGATGACACAGCAGAACACTTTCTCTGCACTTGTCCGGCCTATGCTCGCATCAGGTGGCCGATTTTCGGGGCTGACGTGGTGAGTGGCGAACATCTAAGCTCTTCATCACTGAAGCTCTAAGTAAGTACAAACTAAGTACATTAATGTAAGTAGTCTGAATAGTAGTACAATGGACCTGTTGTTGTGTCTGAGCGCTCTGACAAAAAAAAAAAACAAAAATATCGATATCAGCTCAGTGGAGGCCTAGAAAATGTAATTATAATCAATTTTGAATGAAATACAAATTTAACATGTAGCCATGTTTTTCGTTTCTTCTCTGGCATTATATGCGGTGGTTGAATCCGCCTATATTACCCAAAAACAAAAACAAACATATCTGTTCTCGCGTTTATATTTTTGGGGATTTATTTCTTGGGGCCTTATTTCCTAGAGCCGAATTACTCATACTTACAGTTCCAATACTTTTATTATGAGTTCTCCTTATTTTTGGAAATAGACCGCTCATCGTCGATAAAAAAAACGAGAACATATTGTTACCATTTGACTCGTACTTGAAATGATAAAAAGTTAGTCTCTTTAACTAATCCTTATTTATTAATTTGGCTTAATTTTCCTTTCGAATATTCCAATTATTTACTTGTAACATAACAAAATGCTCTTCGTCACTGATTATAATAAATAATAAACTTACTTATTACTAATGGATTTCCCACTAATTTACAATTTCAATATTTTAAAAATCTCGAACCTATTACAAAATATCGCACTCCCTTGGTATAAAAATCAATTACGTCGTGCCGCTTTTCAGGCGCCTTCACTCGAGTTACATTTAGCCTTAATTCTGTATTATCATTTTAGTGTTAACAGTCCCTACTTGAGTCTAGATGGCGCAATTTTGTATGTATAACTTGGATTTATATCACAAATATTATGGTCTATGTGTTATAATTATGGTTTGATAATGTTGTAAAACTTAAATCCTTTTAAAGAACCCTTTGACATGGAACTAAGAAAATCAGTTATATTCCTTCACACTTATATTCCAAATTTCAGCTTTCTTTACAGTTTTTGAGTAATTTTCATTTCATTCGAAAGAAATTTAAAACTCATATCTATCAGAAACTGAATTCAACTATTATCTACTCCAATTTAGATGGCGCTTTACTTTTCGTTTAAATTGGTTTCATGTCACAACTATTAAAATATCTAAATGGCGCTGTAAACTTAGCGTGCACACAATTAAATAAATAGCTACAGCTACGTTGTAGCTATGGGCAATGTTGTACCAAATTATTATGTCCAATAAACGTTACCGTTTCACAATCCTTGCAGGTAATTGATCCAACCAAAAACAGATTCTGCCACCAACAGATTAATTTTCCTTTCGGGCAAAAATAAAGCATCGTCCCAAAATCATCTACCCTCTATTCTATCCTACCCTTATCCCATCCGCTAACATCATACAAAGATTCAGTAAATTTCCACGTATTTTGCCTCAAGGTAATAACTATCTATACCTAGTTTCTTGGAAAACTACCACTTCTACACAAAAGATAATTACATACACTTTGTATGTAGCAAAGGTGCTTAATTTTCGATATTGTTATATTCAACTTAATTAATATGACAAAGCCATTGTAAATTGAAGAAAGCGCTTGTCTACTTGAGACATATTGTTAATAATTTTTCCAACAAGGGGTTTTGCACTAATTGGCGTATTGATTGGTAAAAAAAATGCAAACTGTATTACGTAACATCAATTAGTCACACTCCATGAATGCGGTTTAGACACGTTTTTTTCCATTTCTGGAAGTCACTTTAAAATAATAAATCACTCTCTAACGCTCAATCGCTGAATTGATACTAGAACCGAAGAAGACTTAACCCATGTCCAGTTACAGGATATTTTAAGTGATAAAGTCAAAGTAACTGAATACATCGGAGACGAAAGGAGCGTGAAAATAGGAAAGTAATGGCCACTTGAGGATTTTGGCAATGTTAACGAGGTATTAAATTGCAATTCCACTTACCACCATAAGGACAAGTGAGATAAAATAAAGAAGTCGTCCTTTCTTTGCAATTAATCCTGTGGGCGATATAATTTGTGCGGTGTTAACTTTTGAAGAAGATTTTATCTTTAAAGGGTTTCAAATTGAATTCAGTAGCATATAAATACCATTTGGATGGTGTTGAAAATATAGGAAAACTAAAAGTAAATGAGAAATAGGTGATTCAACTAAATATAGAGGACAGGAGGGGATCCTAAATAAAAACGAATTGACTGGCTACGTAGGGTCCGTGGAGAAATTATATTATATCACTCGACAATATAATTGGTGCAGTGGTTTGATGGTTAAGTGCCACGGACCAGTAAGCGAGAGGCCGCTGGTTCAAATACCGATCTCTTGTGAACGTCTGACAAACATCCAAGAGTACCAACTGTCGTGAGAAGCTTCTCAGAAATTAATTGCCATCTCCCAATCCAAAAATTGGACACGATTGGAAGATCACACAGTCGTTAAAGAAGTGAGGCTTTAGGTCCTGTATATGTCTTTATTTTTCTTTTTCTTTTTATAGCTTATCCTAATGATACCTATATTAGTTTTGACACATAATTTGTAACTCCACTTAATATTCGTCATAGACCCCTAAAAGTATGTATATATATATTTATGATCAGGACCAAAACCTGAGACCATTTAGCAATGTCCGTCCGTCCGTCCGTATCAACTTTTGAGGCTTTTTATGCTAAGAAGCTGAATTTTAGAACATATACTGCTAAGGGTCCCGAAGTGGTAAAGCGTTAAACATTGTTTAAATCCGCCCACTGCCACGCCATGTTCATACCGCTTTTTTCTTTGGGGCATATAGGGATATGGATAGGGTATAATCCTTTTCGACCCCAGCGGACTGTAGCCTTTCCTTATGTTTTAACATACTTTTGTCAAGATATGAGTATTTTAAAAGAGAGTTAAGAAAGTTTTTGTGTGTTGTTCAAATAGTCATCAATTAATAGTTAAAGCAGACGAAACAAAGAAGATTTTTAATATAAATTTTGCTCACTTCAAAGAAAAATGCTCCCCTTTCTTGTTTCCAGCTTGCCTTAAGACAGAGTCCAATGAATGCTATTATTTAGTATGCATAGAGACGCAAGACCTAGACGAGTTTAAGGTGCACCTTTGGTCAGATGATAGACATGTGTTCAAATTTTTGTTCTATCCAAAGCTATCAATTCTATCAACAGTTTACAAGTAGCGATTGGTCCTTTTTCATGTGAGAGAATAAAAATTGTTCCAGTTCATCAGCCTTACTATTACCAGGAATATCTTTGTGCCCTGAAATCCAGCAGATGTGAAAGTTTAAACTGCTCCTTCATCTGATAGAATGATAATCAGCAGTTTAGAAGTTAATAGATACTGATTCTTGATTGCATCCTGACAGTTCCAGAAAATACGGATATCATTGGCAGATAGCTGGTTTCTTAAGGTCTACATTTTGGGTTACCAACATTGTTTAACATAACAATCACCCAATATACATTTTAATTTCAAACATCGAGGTCACGATTTTATTTGATTTTAAGCAAAAGACTTCATAAAAAATTCGGGGTGACTATTTTTTTAATGTGTCCATGGTTAAACACCGCCATTGGAAATAGCACCCGCTAAAAACGCAGGAAACAATAAGTCCCAAATTTGTATGCTTCCAATTCATCACATAGCAACATTTCAAACTAAGATGTCGAATCACATCATTTGGGCGTAAAAGGGTTAATAAATTAATTTTCACGGGAGCTGGTTGGTATATAAGTTGGCGGATATGACAGCTGACGAAAAGCAGCATCAATTTTGTTTAAAAAGTCATGTCTTTCTAGTGATAACCGCCATCACTAGTTTATTAAACTAAATCTTAAGACTGACCAATACTACTTAATTTGAATCTTTGCAATTTCCAGACGTCGCACAGTGGGGTATTTGTTTCCGAAACATGGCATTAATCTCCAGTTCTAGCTGAACAAATAATTATAGGTGGTTGAGCGTGTAGCCACAAGAGACAAAATGCATTTAAAAAATGGGCCCACTCCATGTATTCAAAAAACAAAAACTGACCAAAGTCAGTAGAGCTGTTTTTGAGAAAATGAGTGCTCAAAAAACCATTTGTATGGCAAGTACCGTTATTTGAAATGATAAATCAAAGAAAGACAAACGCCGCAAGATGTTACCCGGAAAACTCTACATACAAACTTTGAACCATAAGGCAAGATGCGAGTGGACTGACAGAAAGACAAGTCAACGGATGGAAATTTCAAGACCCAAATTTTTGGACTTGGCAATAGTCATCATACTTCATTATTTTTAGTTTGAGTTCGAAATTTCGGAACGATTGTAATAACTTTATTTTTGGTGTACTAACATATACCAGAAATAAAACTCTAAATAACTTCAAATACCGCAAATTTCAGCTGCCATTTTTTTTACCTCAAAAAGTGCACGCACTGAGCTACCAAACACAAAAAATAACAAATCTGGGACGACTTGGGAACATTAACAAATTGTCCATTATATTTTGAGGTTTTTTTTTCGTTATTGCAATGACCGCGAAGGCGAGTCTATTGCTTACGGGCAAATGATTTTATTTCATCGTAGACGGTTGCCACGTACAAATCTCTGTGGATATCGCTATTTTTGATATACCAGGGGGGCATTTACAATTCTTCTTAACACTTTGTTTTGAAAAGTTTGTAAAATTTTGATATTATTTGCTTTGGTACAACCCCAACCGGCACAGAACTTGCTTGGATAAAAGCAGCTTGTTTTGCATGCTGAATTTGGAAAATCGACCAAGCAGCCAATGCATTTGATTAATAACGAGCTCTTCCCGTTTCTTTTTTACGTGCGATTTCCATTTTAGTTTCGCTTATAATGTCATTGTAGCTTCATTTGCGTACGCAATTTGTACGGAGTCTATGAAAATGGGTAGCGTAGTTACATTTCTGTAAGTAAAATTAACATGCGTAGATTTTGTTTCATTAAGGACAATACGCCAAGTTTTTGTCCACTCTAAAACGTTGTTGATAGCCCGTTGTAGCTTAATTGTTGCTGATTTAACCGTATTACTCACGGCCAATATAGCGGTATCTTCTGCAAACGCCGCTACAGTTGTGCCTTTTTCCTGCGGAATATTTCGAGTAAAGATTAGAAATAAAATCAGACCCAGGAACTCCTGCCGCGATTTCTTTGAATTTAGAATATTCGTTTCCGTTCTTAACACGGAAAAGTCTGTCCGCTTAATAAGAACTTAATATCTCATATATTTGTTTGGGAAGGGCTAATTTTAGGTTATGTTTTAATCCTGTATGCCATACTTTATCAAAAGCCTGGGAGACGTCGAGAAAAAGCTAGAGCATATGTTGTTCTTCTCTTAATCTTAATCTTCTGTTAATCGGCGCTCTTCGATAATCGGATGTAACAGTTTAAGTAATAATTTTTAAAATGCTTTTGACATAATTGGTAAAAGAGATATTGGTCTATACGATTTCTTGTCATATGGGAATTTTCCCGGCTTTGGGACCATTATGACCTCAGCTACTTTTCATTGTGGTTGAATGCATAATAACCTAAACTAAGCATTTATGAGATAAACAAACATAGTAAGTACTTTCCTAGGCAACTCTTTTAGGACCTGTCCCTTAATTAAATCGTATCCAGGAGCTTTGTTTAGTTTAAATTTTTGTATTTTATAGCACAGTTCAGCCAATGATACACTTTTAATTTTAAAATTGTCAGGTTTCCCCTCTAAGGCCATATCTTCGATTAGCTCTTGACCGTCCAAGGGCTTAGACGTTTCTTCTAAGTGATTCTTTGTCTCGTTTCGCGCTTTCGCCATTATTTTTTTTGATAGGAGGCGCTTGTGATTTTGGTTTTTTGATGCTTTTTAAAACTATACGAGTAGTTCGAACTCTTGTCCGCTGTGAGACCTTCAAGGTATGAAGAAACTTCACGATTTTTAAAGTCCTGAATTTTTTTATTTTATAATTTGTAGTAAAGAGAAAAACAACTGCGGAAGAGGTGTCCACACATATATTCATCAAGATGCAATAAAAAAAAGTATTATTTATATTGCACACACCTTCAGAGACTGTTTGCATTTCATGTATTTTATTACTGCAAATATATCCTTGTAATAACACTCAACTTGACATGCTGTTATGCTTTTCTGATAGCTACGTTATTTCTCTTGAGGTATGCATTTTAATTTTTTAAAAAATACAGAAAAAAATGTTGGTTGATGCAAGATTTTGATATTAAATATCCCTGAGTTAGAAACAAACCAAAAGTGGAAGGCCTAAGTATGTCAATACGCTGAAACCTTCTCAATAATCAAAAAAAAGAGCACACAAAAAATATTCACTAGTTAAAGAGTTAAATTCAACTTCCCTCGACGAATTCCCTGAAACTACCAACCCAGTTTTTCTATTTCTTATCATCTTATCATTCTCTCTTACCGGGAAAAACTTATTCGACTTTTCGACCAAAAGACCACTTAAAGTTGAATAATTCCACTTACAACAAACGTTACACTCATGGATATAAGACTTAAACTGTAGCAAATCCCTTGGCAAATGGATACACGAACACATTTCTGCAAGAAGATAGCAAACACCTTAAGAAAACGTTAAATATCTCAATGTAGAAAAAAAAACCGGCACAACAAAGTAATTTTAGTATTCTATCGTAATCCTTGAGAAAATCTGCATTGAAAAAAATAAAACAAACAACAAGAAGAACGAAAGTGCGAACAGAATAAAACTAAATAACGCCTTAAGTGATCCGTTCGCTGCTGCCCAAGGCCAAGTGTACGAAAACATACCTATCCAAGTATACCTACACTTAAGTTTACTTTTGTTAGAAAAAGACAAACAAAAAACAAAAAGACACTTATCCCCCAATGGATTTAAAGTAGAGAAAACCCCTTTCTTTTTTAATCTACACAACCAGGACTAAAATACGAAGAAAATTGCAACTACCACGCTCGTCTGCAGAATAAAATACCAAAATTGAAATCTTAAGCCCATAAGAGGCTTACCAGCCACCACAATATAGCATGATATACAGAAATATTTCATCCACACATACGTATCGCATGAATATGTAAAATTCTGAAAGGATATTATTCCACACTTACGGGCGGTCCTTTAACATTACCGAATTGTGTGCCAAATGTTCTTTATGGGCACTAAAGTCTCTGCACTAACACCGCCATGTAACGAATTCACACGAAATGCTTTTGCCGCGCTGCCGTCAAGGATCGGTCCTCACTACTTAAAAAATCACTGTGTCTGAGCAGAGCTGTGATAGTGTGAGCATGACAGGTGTAGTGTGTTTGTGTGACATTAATGGGGCAAGGGTTTGAAGGTGCAAATATTGAATTTGAATGTTCATGCCAAGCACCTGACGTCCTCGCTTCAATCCTCATCGTCTTGAAATGCTGTTAAAGAAATTTCTTTTTACCATCACAGTAAAATGTAGGCGAAGTATGTCTATTACAATTTGAGTCCTTGTAAAAGAACAAAAAATTATATTTTTGCTTTCTTTTCCTTTTTCAATGATGGCTTTTGAATGGTTTTTTTTTAGTTTTTCCTTTGGTCATGTAAAACCTCTGCTTAGCATTTGACATTCTCCCGAATGAATGTCAATAATTATCGTTTGACTTTTATAGACATTTCAAGAGAATGAATTTGACAATTTAAGACATTTTTAAAGCGAGGAAAGCTAGAAGAAAATGCTTGGAATTTGTGGACAATGGCAATTTATACAATTGGCTTTGAATAATTAAATGCAGATTGGACAACAGATGGACGTTGTTGGATTTCCAAAATCCGGTTTTATGGGATTGCACTCTCTAAGTTATGATGGGATGAATGAAACATACATAGTTTAACTGAGTATAGAATTCGGTTTACCAAAAAAGAATTGCATAGGAACTAAATGCTTTTAAAAGCCAACAAAATGTAGAAGCAAGAATTTGAACATTACCGCCTTATATTATTCAGAGTTTAGTACGTTCACGGTAGAATAAAAAAGGCTAGGATTTGTCACCGAATTTTTGATCTGTCATTTTTCAAAATGCTGGGAAAATCCTACGCACTCGCTCTACAGGCCCGTTCATGTGGGAAAAACTGGAATACTATTCACAATCGACTTTAATATTAAATAGTTTTGCGAAAAACTGAGGACACCAATTTTTTAATTTTTTTTTATAAATCTAACAAACATCTGTATTTATAAAAAAAACGTCGATTTTTATTATATTAGACACTTCTGACAATGAGTAAAAATAGTTCTTTTGAAATTTATTTGTCTTTTTTATATTTTTGAAAATATTTCCTGCTTAATACAAGATTTTATAGTTATCTCAAATGATAAGTTGCCTGTGCCCGACGTGACACGCAAGACCAATTTAGGCCCTTATTTCAATGAAATACTTTTTGGGAAAGAACAGAGATACTGGCCGGCCGCGCCGCCGGGTTAGAGCCCCTCTCATTTATGTTCTCTGCCATAACAACATAGATGGGAGTGCCGACGAGCTATTCTGCCATGGCTCTTCTCTGCCATAACAACATAGATGGGAGTGCCGACGAGCTATTCTGCCATGGCTCTTCTTTTCCCTTTACGCGAATAGTAAATTCCTAACTGGGTTGCTTTTGAAGGGGAAAATCGCCACGCCCTTTACGGCAAGGATGATTTGACCCACCTACAAAAAATACAGAACTCTTAACCTCATCGACGTGCATGCTGAAGTCGTTGCGCTAGACTGGTGATTGTTCGGCATTTCCCTTAACATCCAGTTCTCGCAACGGCGAAGTTATTAATGAGAGTAAAATAGTGTTTCGTTTTATTCACGGGGTTTGGCCAAGGCTAATGCTTCGCATGGTAAAGAAACCCTTCTTTGATGAATTCTCAAACCCTGCAAACTTAATGTTCAAGGGCATCGTACTTTGATCGTTCGGTGAGTTTTTACGTACAGGTTTAATGAAAATGTTTTTTAAATTCTCATTGCACATGGGAAATATTATTTACAATAAGCCTCACACTCCAGATTTTTAGTCGTGATGACAGGCATTCTGTCCGAGCTTTCCGTATTATGTTGGCCTTCTAATGATGTCTCAGAGCAATTCCAACCTTTACAGAAGAGCTACCGTTCCAAATTTTTCTACGCAATCAGAGGAATTTGGTATCAGTCGATAGGTCTTACAGGACCTAAGATGTAATAGACGTAAACGGCCCATACAGGACTTAAAGCCTTGCTTGCCATTGTGGGTGCTTAGATATATATTTTGACAAGAAGGAAATACCGATTCCGAACAGCAATTTATAGGAACCTTCTCATGACCATTTTTACTCTTGGATGTTTGTCAGATTTTGGCAGGAGGTGCGGAAGTGAATAAACCCTTCGCTTGGTAGTACAACGCACTTACCAACTAAGCCCCTGCATCCACTTCTTCTCTCCATTTAACGACGATGTTATGATCAGGGCTATATGGATCACAATCCTCCCTCTTAATTGCATTCCTACTGGTCCGTCTGTGGGGTTCGCCGGTTCGACCTTACAAATATCTGCAGGCCTCCCGATTTTGAATTCATCATTGAGGCCAATTAAATGCTGGTGTTTCTGCATTTGGGTGATCCAGGAGTTTTTAGGCCTTCCTCTCTTACGCGATTGCTATTGCCTTTTTGATAGGGTTCGTAGGATCCCTCCTTTGAACATGGCAATACCAACTGAGACGGTCGTGCTTCAATTTTTTCGAGGTGGGTTCTTTGACTACAAGGCTTCCTCGGATTTTGGAACTTCTAATTTGATCAAGCTTTGTTACTCCTGCTGTCATGCGAAGCATCTTCATCTCAGCTGCTGTCAACTTGCCCTCATACTTTTTGTACATTGTCCAGCGTATGTTGTGAACCGTATGTGAGCGCCGGACGCACAACTGCGGGAAAGGGGACATTTTTAGGTCACAGAAAATGGCAGAGTTTTCCTGCCTCTTCATCCACCCTACGCTTACACGATGATTGATGTCATCAACTTTTCACACTTGGAAACCACCACCCCATTCAAATAAATGTCCGGAATGGGTTGACTTGGGTCAGAGAATGGGCAGTACAGTGTCTTTTTTTGACTAATACGATATCCTTTTTCTTTAAAACAATTACTCAAACATCAAGTGCTAGTTGCGGGGGGAAGTCTGATCGTCACTTATGATGGCTCCAACGTCAGCAAAGAATAACTGATGTAGTTTAGGGTCCGTTACTTTTCCCTCAAGCAGATAATCTAGGACTGTCAAAAAGGCCAAAGGACTTAAGGCGCTTCCCTGGTGAACACTGACTTTTATTGAGAATTCATCAGTGACTGTCCGGTACATGTCCATAATCATATGTACGTAGGTTTCAAGAACTCCTCGTTGTCTTGGTTGTCTATCAAATGCTTTTTCAAAATCAAACCAGATCATATGCAGATCACGATGCTTTTCCATTATGATCCTTATACTTTGGATTGCGGTGGTTGATTTACCCGGGACAGCCGTATTATTTGTCTTAGACGACCATCTAATATCCGCTCAACGATCTTCATGGTGTGTGACATCAACTTAATTGAACGGTAATTATCACAGTTTCGCGTATCTCCCTTTCCTTTGTGCAAAGGAAGAAAATAACTTTCCATCCACTGATTGGGCATTGGATCACCTCTCATGAGTTTGGAGATAAGAATCATGAGCCATTTGAGCCCGATGTCTCCCATCTATTTCCAGAACTCACTGGGTATCTCATCCCGGCCCAACCGCTTTTCTCTTCTTGGGGTTCTTGACCGCTTTCCCAACTTCTTCGACTGTTTTATCGGTCACTTCTTCATAATTGGGAGGCCGCACTTTTCGTTTAAAAGCTGCTCGCAATACTCTCGCCACCCGTGTAATCCACTGCACCCACATTCAGAAAGTAATTAACGCATCTTAAGCACTATGTTTAGGAAACTGATATAGTTGGTGTAGTTTAGAGAGCACTTTCTGTTGTGGATCTAGTAAAAAATATAAATTATACACATTCTTTCCTTAAGTTTTCGCTGACAAAACTTCATAAAAAGATTCTAAAAATTGATGCTCGGAATCAGCATTAAACTGTTAGTCGCATCCAACTACACAATGGCTTATGTCTTGAATGGACTGTATTTATTTTATTTATTTTTATAGTCCCTTTGAGTTTAGATTATTTCATTTTCACTTCATTTATCTTCGGTGGACATGATCCAAGTGCTTTTATGATCCAAGAAGAGTGTCTTCAGTCTGCACTTGTTTTGTTTTTCATACCTTAATACTGATTGACAAAGTTTCCATGTTAATCTCTTCAAATCTCGAGTCGGTTCATGTTATTTTACTTTGTGGCAAAAATTCCGAAAATTGTTTTGATAGTATATATGTAACTCCTTCTTGTGGTTTTTATTTTTCCTTCAGATGAGACTCAATTGTCGTATTACAAATATTTCCAAGTATTCCAAAAAGTTTCATCTGCAAGCCAAATATGTTCTGCCTCTTGGTCAAACTTATAGACAATATTGCTGTAGTTTAAGTTCTCAATGTCGTTCCGAAAAACTAAAACTCTGGTCTCCTTATGGCCAGGCTTAATGTTGTTTAACCATTTGAAGGATTTCTTGTAAAGTTTAATTAAAAAAAAACCATCATAGACCACAAAACTTGTACAACTTTACATCTAACATAAACAACCTCATACTAGTTAGAGAAAAGTTTTTCAAAAATGTTGAGTATACGCCCCCGACAAAAAAAAATAATAATAAACCCCGTATATAAGTGTTAAAAATAAAACTCGTACTTAATTCTAATACTAAAATAATATGAAAAGTTTACCCTTGAAAGTTTTTAATTACTTTGACGTTCACCCCACCTTTATCTACCTTCACATCTGACATCAACTCAACAGCCTGATGATTGCAACAAAAAAATAAAACACAGAAAAGAAAATGAATTCAGCAGGACTCGACTCTCAATAACGAAACCAACCATCATCAGGACACACACATTACTCTCTTTAATGATATTTTGTGGGCTCTTTAATGGCATCAGGATTTACTACCTCCAATGGAATGAACATAAATTTTGGTTTTTACTTTGCCAGCACACAGCCAGAGTAACACGACTTCCACATACGCACACTGCCGCATTCAATATCAATCTATGGTTCTGCGGTGTTTCGCATTAGATACTTCTTTCTACTAAAATATACGCGCTTCGGTGATTTAGTATTTTTAAAGGTCCAATAATCGTACTTTATATTCAATTAAAATTTAATTTCAATCCGACTAATAAAACTCGATTTTATGAACCGAACCACCATAGTCATGGATGAAGTCCATTAAAATTCCTCATTCGTGATACGAGCATCAAACATACCCAGTTTTGAGGTTGGTTTATTTCAGTACACCTGTTCGGAAGGGCATCCTTGCGTTTATCAGCTTGCTTCAGCTTTTTTTTTGTTACAATTTGATGGAGATGGGGTTGTAAATTGTATCTGTTGAGGGCGAGGGTATCTATCTGTTTTTCTTTTTATTCCTTTTTGTGTGTCGTTTTTTTGAAAAATATTAAAAACAAAAAAAAAGTAGTGATAGAAAATAAACTAAAACAAAATTTTTGCGAAAAGTATCTATGCATTGATGGGCTTGGTTACTTGGATACTTGGTTATCTGCGTTCTTATATAAAAGTAGTGCTGCTAAAAGTCGAGTTTTTATTATGCTTTTCAAGTGAATAAAGGTTTAAGGGAGTTTTTTTTTTGTTATGTACATATTTCTCCCTTTTGGAATAGATTGAAGGGCAGAAGAGCGGACAGGAGCTAAAAGGTTTTTGATTAATTTTTATGGACTTGTACAGCAGCAGCAACTGTTAAAAGATGAGTTTTATTTTTATATTTACATATTTTTATTTCAATTAATGGATGTTAGATTGCTTTTTTTATGTTTAGAGGCTGCCTCTACTTCGTTCTCGGTTCTCGCCTCGACACATGCCGTACCTGTGTTTCGGTTATAATGTTTCTTTTATGTTAATATCAAGTACTTCCAATAATGAATGAGCATAAAACAATGCGCCTTTTGTTAGCTGCAGTACTGGGAGCAAATTACTGGGTCATTCAGAGTAATATTGTGTTTTTTGTTTTATTATTTTTAAATTAATATTTAACTCGATAATTAACTCGACGAAACACTATTAGTTTTAGTTATAGATATGTTCACATTGTGGGAGCATTACACAACATAAAAATATGTAAATATTATACATATAAACCCCAAACCTATACCTAATCCGAAACCTAATCCTCTTCAAAGCATCCACCTAAACTTCAAGTGCATGTTAATCGATATAATTTTCGAATGCAGTATATAGCAGAGAATTTAGGACTTTTTCTTCAGGCACACCGACTTTGACTGATTCCTTTCTAGCTCCGAGAAGTGGTTTAGCTTTCCATTTATCTTTTACTCTGCACTTTTCATCCTCAATTATTTCGATGTTGTAACGAAGGGCTTTGCCTTTTTCCTTGTTTAGATTATACTAATTGATGTTCTCAGAAGCTGTTTTTTTTATTTTTTTTTTACTTCTGACGGTTATCGGGCTTTCGCTAAGATCGCAGGCTCTACCCTGTCCCTTTTCAAAGAAGGACATCTTATAAGTATTTCTCGTAACATCCAAGAAATTCACGTTTTGAAATACTAAGCTTCATCATACTACTACTAAGCCGAATACAACGTCTTTCTGTCTGTCTGTATAAGGTTGGTAAAAATAAAACGGGGAGGGATTAAATCAGGAAGGGTACGGGTAAGGAGTTTAGAATGTGAGAGAAGCCGTGAGAATAGCCTACCCTTTATATATACAAAAATATTAGTCTAAAAGTCGACAACCACTTTACCAATTGAGAACAAACTTGAACAATTTGTTAGTTTAGTCTGCAGGTTAATCTTGATATTTTCGTACTAATGTTGCGATTTGGATCAAATTTCTTTAATAAAAATAAGTTTGCTAAATAAAATTTGACCTGCTTAATCGCCATTTAAGGAAGATTTAGGTAATTAAAGTGAACAATATTCATTTACTCGAAGAAATAAATTTCAATTGGAAATCTGAAGCACAATTCGAATTTCCTTTATTTCATTAAAAATGTAGTAGTAGAGTGAAATCTGCCCCCATGAACAAATATCAAATCCATGACCAACGATTTAAGTAGTAATTTATATGAAATCGTTATTCCCTTGAACGGATACCTCCCGTGAACGGACGCGGACGTTATAAAACAGACATTGCAATATTTCCAATTGGAATTCATATATTTATCGTAAATCACCAGGTTTTTCTTTGAGATTGATTAACAATGAGCGAATTTAATAAAATGCTGTAATTCGAGATGAGACTGTTTATAGTAAAATATACCTATTTTGGCTCAATTTACTAATTCAAAATATGTATTTTACTAACAATATTAATCAATCTTAATTTGCGAAAAATATTTGGTAATTTAATGATTAAATCGAACAAAATTTGTATTAATCGTACTAACTAGCTAACTAACACCATTCAAGAATTGTAAATTGCGAAAGATATGTAGGGATCTAGTGATCACTTTCAGTAAACTTTGTTACTAACTTTACACATTTGTTGTATTGAAAATTAAAGTTAAAGAAACTGCCAAATACTGTTATGCAGTTATAGATTTTTCTAGTTCTCAAATTACAATACCTATTTACGGTAACGTAGACAGTAAAATTGATATTTTAAATCGTAGCCAGACCTTGGGCAAACGCTTCCACATTCATTGTCTTCGAAGATTCCGCGCACTGATAGATCATCAAAACTATGGAACACTTCTAATCATCGTAGAACCTTGCAATGTGGCACAGTAATAAGCTTTGCGTAGTAAACCCAGGAAGAAATCTAACATTTGAGGGTTTCCATCCAGGGGACGTGGAATTAAGATATATCACATGAAGAACAAACATTTTTTTTTAAATAAACACTATCAGATCTGTGTCGTGGAGTGCTTAATGCAAGCAACTATCACGAGCAGAAATTTGCCGATACAGAAACTCCACCCACAGGCTCATTACTTAGTGCAGGTGTAAGTATATATGTACTTATAATAAGCAAATATAAGAGGCATATAAATATAAAGTGCTTACACAAACACAACGGACGCAAAATTTACTAAGCCATTAGAACATGATATCAACGATTTTGGTAAAGGGTGTTTTTGTTAGAGGTATAGAACTTCGAATTGAAATAAAACACAAGAAAATCGTTTTAATGTCCATCAATTTCGCTTTATTGGAAGGATAATTTTATGCTATTTAAGTTTAAATGTGACTTCGGGCATGTGACCGCCGCGGCTGGTTCGAATGAAGACAAGTCTAGAGGTCCAATTTTTAACCACTTTTTCAAGCATTTGGGGCTGTATGTCGGCAATAACGCCACGAATGTTGGCTTCCAAGTCCCCTAACTTTTCTGATTTAATGGCGTAGGCGGGCATATCTCCACAGAAAATAATCCAATGGTGTCAAATTACACGATCATGGTGGCCGGTTGACAGGTTCATTCCGGGAAATTATGCGCTCATCGAATGTTTCCTTCAATAAATCGTTTGTGACGTGCGCTGTGTGGCATGTCGCGCCGTCTTGTTGGAACCACATCTCATCCACATTCATGCCATCCCATTCGGGAACAAAATAGTCGGATATCATAGCTCTATACCGGTCCCCATTAACGGTAACTGACTCTCCAGCATGATTTCGGAAGAAGTATGGCCCAATAAATCCACCAGCCCATAGAGCATACCAAACAGTCAGTTTTTGTGGATGTAATGGCGTTTCAAGGGTCTCATATGGATTCTCTTCTCTCCAAATGCGGCAATTGTTGACCAAAATGAGCCTCTTCACTGAACAAAATTTTGCCATTATTTTCGAAATAAATTTGCACGATTTGCAAGCGTTGTGCATTTGTCAACCTGTTCATGATGAAATGTCAAACCAAGCTGAACATAAATGACATTAGAGTTGCCAGATTTGACCACAAAATGTCAGTTTTATTTCTATTCGAAAAACCAATCTCTAAAAAAAAAAACATTTATAAGAGAACTTGGCTATGTCTTAAAATTTATGTTATTGATGTGCTTGTTCTTGAATTTTTTTAATTCAACTATTTCGGAAAAACGGTAGCCTTAAAGGTATTGCTAATAAAATGTCTAGTGCGAAAAAAAAGGCTAAAGAAGTCCTGTATGAGAATAAAGAATTGTACCATTTTAAATACTTTATTTAGTAGGTACCGTTATTTTAAATGATAAAGTAAAACAAAAACGAACACCTAGATATGTTATCCCAAAAACTCTACTTACGGACTTTATATCAAATCCATCGAACCGTTTCGCGATACGCATTCTTTACAGACAGACAGACTTACATACTTCATTCACAGTTTAGTTAACAAACCCCAACTAAGTGTCAATCACCAGCGGTTCTGAATGTAAGTGAAGACACCGTTAGGATTCCAAATTTAAAAAGAACGCAGACAAGAAGACATTTTAAAATATTAAAACCCAGAAAAAAAAGATTTACCGAGCAAAGTCGTACTAAGAAAAGATGGATATAATCCAAAAAATGGTAGCATTCCAAAAAATCAAGTTAAAATGACATCGCATTGCAAAATATGAACATAAATCGGAAGGACCGCGATGTGATAAAATTCCACGCATTCTTTTATACACAATTAATTCTTGTTAACATAAAATATGAACTTTATTTTGGTATACGAATTATAGTAACTCCAATACGATTGGAACCAAATTAAATGCGACTACCAGGCACATACCCATAAACGTAATAGCAGTTTTTATGCCCAATTCAGTATTTAATAAACTTCTTCCATCTATTTCCCTTTCAATTGACAAGAATTTTATCGCAAATTGTTCAATAAAAAAGCGTTTGTTTGAATTTTTTTTTATTACATTATTGACCACCAAAGGGAAGAATGTAGAAGTTTAAGAATATGTACAACAATATTTTTTTTTTCTAACCCTTACTACGCATTTAGGACATTAAGAGAGAGGTAATTTGAGTAGTATCTGATCACTAAAAAAACATAAAAATAAGGAATTAGTTTTTCAAAACAAACGGAAAATATTAACAAAATTTCACAACAATACAATTTTCACATTATCGATCGAAACATACATACACTCAGGCATAAAAAATAACAACAAACACATTCAACCCCGGGTCGGTAGCATTTTCAACCGCGATTCCCTACAACCAGACTTTCCCTGCGTCTCCGTATTCAACCTCACCCATCCCTTACCTGTTGCCAATTGGGAATTTCAAGGGTGATGATGATGACTAACTTTTTTTTTCTTCTTCCTGCTTCACTTTCGATGCGTTTTTTTTTTAAGTATTTACAGCCGAATGAATTCTATACCAGCAAACACTGTGGCGTTAACGCGATTTTTTTAAGTTTTAAAACAAAAAAATTCTCAAATGCATCCGAACACTACAAAACATCATTCAACAAAAAATACATATATACGCACTTCAAGTATTTTCACAACAAAAAAAAAATCGTTGAAAAATGAGACTATGACAATTATACGCTTTCTTTTGCATCCGTTAAATCAGATTTGAGTTGAAAAAAAAAACTTAATAAAGGACATCCAGTGTTAGTTAGCGTAGAAGTATTTTTGTATGAGTCCTCTTATCCCTGCAACGACCGGGTTTTTCGTCGACTGTGCTCCAATTTCAGTTGTTTCGATTTATTCCCCCGCTTGCGCTTGTGTCCTGGAGTCCTTTGTAATATGCAAGTTTTTCTGCAGGTGGAAGTAATTTTCCAACTCAGGAGATATCCTTTTTCATTGGTAATTGTAATTTATTTGTGTTTTAAGCAATTAAATGATAAGCGTCCTATGTTGGAACAAAAGAATTTCGAAGACTTAAGGAATTTTAAAAATTTTCCGTGCAAGATGAAAATTAATGTTACAGTCCGAGGAAAGGAGAATTTAATTTTCTTCACTTCAAAATTGAAGGTAAATTTGTTGAAAGTTTTGCAACTGAATTTATGAGAAAATCACCTCCATTGTTTTAATGTCCTTTAGGACATATTTTTTTTTTTTTTTCTTTTTGCAAATCAACAGTCAAATGATGGAAAATCGCACCACGAACCGGAAGAGGATATGCGATCCTCTCAAATGCTCAACTCGAACTGGGGACTTTTTACATGATAGGAACAGTTAACCATTCAAACCTAGGCAATGTAGTCCTTTTTTGCTCTCTGGCTGTGAAATTTTATGAGCCCCTCTCTCTTTACTTCCGGAGGAAACTTTTGATGTAAGTGTGTTTGTGAATGGAAATCGGGGAAAGATATCCTTGTAATCGGAATTTTCGCTGGCATTGATAAAGCGCGCAATAAACACAAAACCAGAGAGAGATAGTTGTCATTACCTCTGCCGTCGTTGCCTAAGGACATTGAATTAATGTTTACTTGCGAAATATTGAAGAAAAACATAGCATCGCAGGGGTAACTTCCAGTTCCAGTTGGCTTGTGACTAAAATGAGCATGCGCCATTCTCTCCTTGGAATGATTTCATTCTTCAAACACCAGCAAAGGCTAAACTCAAAAACCCACCCTAGGATAGGACAAAGCGCAACAGGGATATAAATTCTTTGAAAACATGTGTTTTGAGCCCTATTCGTGTGTTTCTGACGTAGAATAGCGATGAAAAAAAAGAAAACGGATAATAATTGGATATTCAACTGGTTGGAATAGTGTTGTTGTAGATAGCTCACACAAACATGTTGCACACGAGACACAGACAATATCCTTCGGATTTTTCGTCCGCTCTTCGTGTCAGAGTAGAAATTTTCCACTTCAACTTGTGTGAGTAGGTATCTTGCTTTTTTTTTCTTTTTATTCGCAGCGGATATCAACAGGAGAAAAGAAAACATCGCATTGCTGTTAATTGTTATCTTTGGAGTTATCCTGAAAGAAATGTTATTCCATCAAAGGAAAGGTGAAAAACGGAATATTTTTCGTGTGTGTATCCTTAACGAAGAGAGTCAGAGATGAGTCCGACGAGCGAGAGCGAGAGAAGAAAAGGATAAATTTATGATACTCTTACAGGTGATTACTTTGGTGATATGTTGGGTTAGGCAGTCGAGAATATATCTGCAAGGAGGCTACGAAATGATTATTGGAAATTGAATTCAGAATGGGAAGCAACGAAACTAATATGGGGCTTCGTCGTTTCGCCTTTTTTCCTTTTATTTTCTCCAGTTTTTTTTTTTCAATACGTTTTTGCTGCTGTGGTATTTTTAGTCGCAAGGGGTGTGGGAAACGCGCCTGAACAAAGGTAGGTGTGTAGGTGAGGCTCTAATGATTTTGCAGGTGCCCGCAAATCGATTGCTTATCCCACCGTGACGATGTTTGTATACGTTATCTTTATCTTCTTTGTGGTCGATGTATTGCAAGGAGACAAGGACTTTCTGTTTAAATGAAACTGAACCGCTTGGGGAATCAGAGCTCGGTGTGATGTACATAAATATGTATCTATTTGTTTTGTTTTCTGTGATCGGCATCGGATTGAAAAAATGGATTGTAATGCTGTTGTTATTAGTTTCCATTAGCCAGAGGTACCGCTCGTATACTTTCTGATTTCGGAAAGAGATTTTTCCCTCAATTAGTGATACATGCATGGGTGGATTTTTCAACAACGATATTAGTTTTCATTGTAGGTATGTCATGGTAATTCAATAAATTTGTTGTTGACAACATGGCTTTGTGCTTCCTTCTCCTATGTTAGGTGTAAGCTTAAAAATTTTAGCAATGAACATGGCCTTTAATAGCATGATGAAAAGCTGTTGAGTTTTCTTCCCTTCCAAATATAGTACTTTCTATCCCTAATAATAATATTTTTGCTTGCACAGTCCATTTTTTTCGGAAAATCGTCCAAACATTTCTATTACAAATTTCCCATTTAATAACATTCTTCTTGGTTAACAAGGAAAGATATCCACTTATAGTCCTGAAATAGTGATATATTGGCCTTTGAGAATTTAACACAAATACGCAGCAAGGATTTAATATATGTAGAAGATATTCTAGTTTCACCAAGGGAAGAATATCTAGCCATGAGATGGGATTGGGAAATACTGCATAAAAAGAAGAGAAAATACGCAGTCTCTTAGCCCAAGGATCGAAGAGTCTCGCCATTGAAACACTTAGAGCGAGTGATGGGATGAGAAGAGAACCGCTCGTTCGGGTAATGAAGATCCAGTCTCGCCATATGAAAATTTCTCGGTACATACGATTTGATCAAACACCAGATTTTTTTTAATCATTTTTTATGTATTAAAAAATCCTACGATTTTGATGTAATTTCACAAATTGAACACTCTTAACACAATTGTTTAAAACACAAAAATTTATCAACATCGTGGAGACGGTTTTGAGCAAACCAATTCAATTTAAATTTAAGAAAATCGTTATATCAAAAAAAAAATTATTTCAAAAATCTAAGTTCACAGATTTGTTCAACTTAACATCATCAAAAATTGGAAACATTTTCGGAATTACAGTTATTAGCTTTTTTGACGAATTGGTAGTTTTATATTCGATTATTTTTTGCAAAAAACTGAGTAAGCAGTATTTTTGACTCCATCCCAAGTATGCAAAGTACAAAAAAAGACTGCAATCCTTGGAGCCATTTTGGAGAAAATTAGTGTTATCGCCCAGAAATATATTTATTAATTGAATTCTTGATTTGTGTTTCCCGCTTTAGTTTTTCCTGGTGACATTGACAGGCGGCCGTTCATGGAACTAAAAAGCTGAGCGACCGGCGTCGTCACTCCATTTTGTTTATTGCGCCAAGAAAAGAAAACCTCATGGACGACTGTGCCCACTGTCACCAGGGAAAAGTAAAGTAAGTTATAAAATAAATATATTTGTATTTCCTATTTTTTAAATGGATTTCTGATACAACAGATTTAAACGTGAGCCGCCATAGCTACTCAACGTTGACAAGGAGTCAACAATTAGGGATAACTGATTTTTGCAAAAAAAAAAAAAATATGGCAGGTACGAAAGTGGCGAGATGTTACCCAACAAACTTTGTTAACCAAACTTTATCACAAACCCGTCGATACGGCTCCCGGACAGACAGACAGGCCGATCGACGAACGGCATTGACGGACCCATTATAGTTTTTTTTTTATTTAATCAATCTAGTGTACCAATAAGACATAGTCTTTTATAGTACTTACAATTATGGATATTTAATAAGTTTTAATTCATTTAAAATCATTCGCGTTATACATATATCTTATAAAACTAATTCTAACCGTTTTTAAATCGGTTTTTATACAGGAAATATATCTTGTGTGCAGGTTCGTTGGTAAAGCGTAACAGCGTAACAGAGGCCAGGCTTGCCTAAGGTAATGGAATTTGAAGATTTAAGTTCAACAGATTTGAAAAGCACGCTTAATTTCTTCGCTGATTTTTTGTGTCAGTGTACAATAAGTCGCATGTGCAGTTAACGAGAAATCATTACAATATGATTGCTGAAGTTTTAGACATCAGTGTGTTGCAATTCGATTTAATAAACGCATTAGAAAAACTTCATTTAAATAGCAACCCTGGCCCGTTTTTCATCCTCTTAAAATTATGTTAACCAGGCTCTTGCAACTAATAACTTCTTAAATGAGTGCAAATATTATTTCATAACACCTATTTACAAACGCGGCTTAAGGCAAAAAGTAGAAAACTATGTCATAGCTTTCTGCAATATCAAAATTTTTCGAAATTATTGTTCATTTTCGAGGTAAAAGAAATTATTTCAAATAGTCAGCATGGTTCGTGGTAGATCATGTGCGACAAATATAGCTTTCTTTAATAATTTTAATGAACGATTACAAGTTGATATACCTTACTCTGGGTTTACAAAAGCGTTTGACAGGGTGAATCACACCCTCCCTTTGGCTAAGCTAAAGTCTTTTGTTTTCATTCTGCATTTCTTAATGTAAAGTTTTTTCAGCATATGCATTTAATTTTGCATAATTATTTTATAAATGATCTTAGACTTTCAACGTTTTGATGAAGTGAAATATCTTGAAATCTATATTTGATAATAAATTGAGTTTCTTATTATGATTATGTCATTGCCAAGTTTAAGGTTGCACGCACAGTAAAGCGAGAAAGCGATGCGATGCGAAAGCGAGAAAGCAACTACCTGAGAAGACATTATCGCTTCTCGCATCGGATCACATTGCGCGCAACCTAAGTTTCAGTCGCGATGCAACTTCCGTCATGTTTATTCGCGATATTCTTAGTTATCACATTAATTCACCAGAATTGATCTGTTTTTTTTAAATAAATATGGTCCCAAAGGTGATTTCAGATTAGAAGCTTATTTGATGTCGCGACCCATTTATTCATTAATTCATTAACTATTATTTGAAATAGTCTATGAGTTGAAGATCAGTAGATGAAGCTTAGTCGCGCAACAAACAACCAGTTGCGTAAAACGACCCTGGGAGCTTACACTTAGAGAACGTAGTGTTTTGTATTTTGCGCTGTGATGCTCTTTTAAAGATGTCCGATCATGTGTCTTCTTCAAACTTTTACTTTTTTACACGGAAGACACTATCTTTGACAGATACGTCCAGCTCATATAAACCGACGAAAGACACCTTTGTAAGTTTTGATTAAAGACTCAAGCACATTGAACACATTGATTTGATAAATCCTAGCCCCAAGTTCGAAACTATAAGGAACACCGAATCTCTTGGTCTGGATACCTGGAGATAGCGTGCTCAGGATCGCAGGGAATAGATAGATGATATGTTTTAGTAACAAGTTTAAATTTCATAAATAATCAAATTGGAACTCAGAATGAAGTGCAACTAGTAGGCTTGTTAAAGTCCTCCAAAGGAACAGACCAAGTAACCTGGATGCAATCCTTAAGCCTGATGGCACGTACACTGAGACAAAGGCGGAGACTTTCAGTCTTCTACTTGAGACTCACTTTCCGGGAAATCAGGTTACTACGTGTTCTTCAGACCTTCAAACGACGGTGGCTACGTTTGAACTGACTAATACCACGAGGCACAGCTGGTATTTTGCATCGGGAGTGGTGACTGATGATGCTATCAAATATGCCATTGCATCATTTGAGAGTTTCAAGTCACCTGGTCCGGATGGAATTTATCAGGTTTTGCTGAAACAAGGTTTAAGTTGCTCTTCGATCACATCCTCTCTCTGAGATGCAACCTGCCAATCAGCACGGAAAATCCTGCAAGACTGCGCTTCAAAACCTTGTTGGTAGGATTGATAATGCTCTTGACCGGAAGGAGTACGTGTTGGGCATTTTCTTCGATATTGAGGGTGCTTTTGATAATGCTACCTTTGACAGTATGTGTGGCATGGTGTAGATGAAACTTTGGTGTTGTGGATTAAAGCAATGCTAATGTACAGAACGTTGGTAGCGGATGCATCCCGTCATAACAGGGGTAAATAGGGGCTGCCCTCAAGGTGGTGTTCTGTCTCCCCTCCTATGGTGTATGGTGGTAGACTCTCGTGAATCCTCTTAAAACCACGGTTGTTCTCTTTACGAGAAGGAGAATCATCACTGGTCTGTCTCATCTCACAGGTAAAGGAATCGATCAGACTCTGAACCGTGGATTGAATGCCATCGTATTTTCACGGATGGCTCCAAAACCGGACAGAGGTCTGGTGCTGGAGTCTTTGTGGAACGCGATGATATACGACTTTACTACCCCTTGGGTAAACATGCATCTGTTTTCCAAGCGGAGATTTTTGCCATCCTAATGGCTATGCAATATATTGTGAGCAACAGGTGGAGGGCTAGAGGAATTTGCATCTGCAGTGATAGCCAAGCTGCATTAAAAGCGCTTCTAAACCCTCTTACCTCATCAAAGTTAGTGCTAGAACTCAAGCTTTCTCTGAATTTGGTCGGAAGACTGAACAGAGTGAATCTTGTCTGGGTCTCAGGTCACACCGGTATCCAGGGAAATGAGGTCTCGGATGAGGACCTGAACCTGTGTTGGGTCTGCCTGCATCTTTAGTCATGTCTTCTATCGATTCTTGGATTTCTTGTGAACACAAGATTCGGTGGCGCGATTGCGGTGGATATAGACAGACCAAACTACTGCGCCCGGACATTTGCAAAAGGTCAGCATCTTTTCTTCTATCTCTGAGTAGAATCGACTGTAGGCTGGTTGTAGGCGTTCTTTCGGGCCAACAAGCTTTTGCTAAACACTAAAATGTGTTGGGCTTAAGCGACACCACTAACTGTCCTGCTTGCGGTGAGGAGGATGACACAGCAGAACACTTTCTCTGCAGTTGTCCGGCCTATGCTCGCATCAGGTGGCGGATCTTCGGGGCAGACGTGGTGAGTGCCGAACATCTAAGCTCTTTATCACTGAAGCTCCTTTTCGTTTTTCTTCAAAAGACGGGAAAACTAAGTACATTAATGTAAGGTGTCTGAACGGTAGTACAATGGACCTGTAGTTGTGTCTGAGCGCTCCATCGGATAGTAGCAACCTCCGACAAAAAAAAAATCAGAATGAATATATTTGACTATATTTTCTAACAAGAACATAAAGTTTCTGCTGTAACTAAAAACGGATATATTTGTATTCATATGGGTCAGAGTACTCCAAATACGGGCTTTACTTAAAATGGTACAGTACGGGGTAAAAAGGAGATATTCCCTTAATTAAGAACGTCTTTGAACAAGTCCACAAATCATATCCCAAAGTATCAAGCATGTGTAAATTTCTCCACTCTAAGAAGTTAGTTAGTACTTTCTGGTTAAAATGATATAAGATACTTTAAACGGCTTGACCTGGAGCTTTTAACGCTTAATCGTAAAAGAAATCAGCTTCGATAATCATAGTTATAACAGCACGAGAATATCAACATTTTTTTAGAGACTTGCCTATGACTAAGACTTACGTGTCACTGTGCCAAATCTGCACTCTACTTCGACCTGAAGGCAGTTAGCAAATTTAAATAGCAGCAAAAAAATTTTAAACATTATTCTTGCCATATTCCGATTCAACGACGAGCTATATGCTTTAAATAAAGGTATAGACCAGATAGACTTCGACCTCTAGGAGGAAAGTGATATTGCGGAAAATGAATCGAACCACTTCTACACCGATGGAGGAAAAACTTATGAAATGGGTGCTGGTGGCGTTTTCTCCGTTTTCATCTACCCAGTCATTGCAGTGTGTTCCAGGAGGAAGTCATGGCGATGAAATAGACTTATATTGAACAGAAACGCGACCTTAAAATTACAAGACTCAGTTTCTCTAAACTCAAGAGTAGCCCTAAAATGCCGATCCTCTCATAAGCCTCTCAACGTTGAAGCAGTTCAACATTTACATATGCTGGGTGCCGCGGCATAGAGATATTCCAGGGAACTACAAAGCCGATGGACTAGGAAAACATGAGATCAGACTGCCTGATATTTAACCTGATAACGGCCCCTTAGGCATTCCAATTGTTACATGCAAACTAATTGACCTTAAATTATAAGCTATTGAGAAAACCAACCGCACAACTTGTAAGTCACCGACTGCCACTTCCTAACCTAACCTAACCTAGACTTAGACCTGTGGAGCGAAAATCATTAAAGCTTAGCGCCGCAGAGAAATAGATTAATATCTTGTCTTATTTAAAAGTGAATTTTAACCAACTTCGTTTATGCTACAGAAAGAAGGTCAATTAAAGACCACTCTAACGGGAGAAACTTAAAGGTTCAGCCCCAGTTCTAATCCGATTTGCAGCACCACCTAAGTGGTGGAATGTTACGTACTTACTTGAAACATTTGTTTAAATATTATATATTTGAACAGCATTCATAAATCACCCATAAAGCTGTTTATCTCTTTTCATTTTTAATTACTCTGCATTCAATAGGATGCGACATGTGTTTCATCTTAAGTCTACAATCTGAAAGCCTTTCAAAATCTGCATTAATTCAACCAAACTTAAATGAAAGCCATTGTCCATACTAGAACAAAACAGCTTAGCTTAGATATTCATGAATAGAATAAATCCTTCGGTTTATCTAGATACCATTCTATTGAATGCCAAAATGCACTACACCAAGCACACAAAAAGAAAACCCCTAACCTGATGTTCTTCTTCGAAATTTAATTCACAAAGCTTTTACTCCAGCAGAACATCTTGCATACCGTATCCTTATGCATTGGATTCAATTTAGGAATTTTCAACATGACTCACAAAAAAAACGCACTCCCCAGCAAGGACAAAAAAGAACAAAAATGAAATTAGTACTTTCGAGTGTACACCGTATCGAATAGAAGAACATAACCATCGGAATCTCCTTTTACTAATTGCAACACGTCTCAGTGATGCCATTGCCAGTCCAAAACAACCCAAAGAGTAAATTCATCAGAATAGAAAATAAATACAGACAAAACTCTACATACCATCTTATGACTGTTGCCATGTTTATTTGTATCCTTCATGCCTAGGTACAGGCAGATTGAGCATAGATGCTGTTACACGTTCAGTTTGCCTAGAAAGGACGACAAGGATGCATTTGCATTTAAGGATTGAAAATTTCATCCCTGCCCACCGTGACACAAATGAATGGATGTGGTTGTGGCTATGGCTTTGTCATACTTCAATAGGTCTAGAGTTGAAGAAGGAAACCAGCAAAGGACATGACACAACCTTAATGGGATCACAAAACATCAATTGAATAAAACGTTCACACAGGCAAATGCGTAGTATCTCTCTATTGCTTCTCCTGCTCCCACCTCCGGAACAAGCTTTTTGGATCTGGGAATCTTTGATTGTTGGTTTTGCATGTAAATGAAGCACTCACTGTGGCACAACCAATAAAAGGACATGAATTAAAGTTTCGTATGTACTCAGTGATATTTAATTAAATCGAAGAAGCGTCACGTAATGAATAAGACAAATAAGCAATAAATACTGCGTGTGGCGGTCAGTTTGTATGCTTAAAGGACTTTGAGGACTAAACAAACAAACCGCAAAGATATCAATGATCCAATTCTGTGTGTATTTGTGTTTGTGGTTGTGTTAGTGCAATGCGCATGAATTTTTCAATAGAAAGTTGTCAGATTCCGAGATTCAGAGATTGCGTATGCAGACAATCACCAGCACCACTAACACCACCATCAGGAAGCAAGAATGATTGATGAATTCGGCAAAAGTGGATATTATACAATGTAGCGTGTGTTTCTATGAATACGGCATCAAATCGAAGTATGAGAACCGAAGCCACCCTGCTTCGCTTGGGAAAATATTTGATGAAAACTTACGAATGATGGACAGGATGTTCTGCTTAATATTTTGTGCAAATAAGAACTCAATTTATCAGTTAAAGTAGCCACTTAAAAAAAATAGCAGTTCAATCTCAATAATGCAAGTCACTGGGGCGAATACGTAACATATTTCTCTCAATAGTTGGGATCATTTTAAAATTTATATTTATATTTTATGTCCACAAAAGTGTATTGCATGCTTCATTTGCTATTTGGATTTGCTTTTTCCCTTTTTTATGTGCGTGTGTGGCTTGATTGATTGTTTTCAGGTGAAGTGGCATCGATATTATGACGCAAATTTGTTTCCTGCTGTATTAGCATCTCATTTCCTTGACTCTGTGAAGCGCATTATTAAGGGAATCAATTGAGTTTTTTTTTCCGAGGGCAGGAGTTGTTATAACTTCCACGGTAGTTATACCGAGATCCACTACTCAAGGAACATCGTCTTGTTGGCAACCCTGGACGCACAGAAGGCCTTCAACTCAGCCAGGTGGAGCGATATACTGAACGCACTTGAACGGAGGTTCTACATAGCAGCATATCTCCTGCGGATTGTAAAGGACTATCTCAGGGATCGAGAGCTGTTTTACGAGACCACAGAAGGCCCGAGAAGAAAGGAAGTGACATCGGGCGCAGCGCAGGGATCGATCTTAGGACCAGACCTCTGGAACATTTCCTACGACGACATCCATGGCATGGAAATGCCCGAGGGTGCCTTTCTGGTCGGGTACCCGACCACGACATCGCGGCGGTGATCACGGCACGAGACACCGATAACGCGCAAAGGAAGTCAGAAACCGAGGGGTAGGAGGAGTTTTAATTTACCTTTACCTTGAAAAAGGGGAGTCGGACACACGGAGATCAACGCCAAAACGGCCTACTTATGGTGCATCAAGCATTCTCCTCCACCCAACAGGAAAAAAAAAAATACCTAGATCACGGTGAATATCAGCGTTTCTGATATAAAATGCTAATAAAGGGTGATTTTTTAGCTGGTTTGGTTTTGGCAACACTGGTTTTGACAGCTGACGTGTGTTTAGTACCTTGTGTCACTGTCAAACAGCTTCAGTTTGGTTTGCAATTTAACCATGGATCGTCTTACAAATGAACAACGCTTGCAAATTATTTAATTTTACTATCAAAATTCGTGCTCGGTTCGAAATGTTCATCGCGCGCTGCTTCCATTTTATGATCGGCATTCTCGACCTTCTGAGCAGTCTATTCGGAAGATTGTGACCAAATTTCGCACCAAATTTACTTTGTTGGACATTAAACCACCAACACGTTTACGTACTGTGCGTATTGAAGAAAATATTGCGGCCGTATCAGTTAGTGTGACAGAAGACCGCGAAATGTCGATTCGGCGCCGTTCCCAGCAGTTAGGCCTTTGTTACAGCACTACGTGGAAAATGTTGCGGAAGGATTTGGGCGTAAAGCCTTTTAAGATACAGTTGGTGCAAGAACTAAAGCCAGCCGACCTACCACAACGCCGAATTTTTGGTGAATGGGCTCTTGGAAAGCTGGCCGAGGATCCGCTTTTTTATCGAAAAATTGTGTTCAGCGATGAGGCTCATTTTTGGTTGAATGGGTACGTAAATAAGCAAAATTGCCGCATTTGGAGTGAAGATCAGCCAGAAGCATTGCAACAGCTACCAATGCATCCCGAAAAAGCCACTGTTTGGTGCGGTTTATGGGCCGGCGGCATTATTGGGCCATATTTCTTCAAAGATGATGCGAATCGCAGCGTTACTGTCAATGGTGAACGCTACCGAGCGATGATAACAAACTTTTTTTGCCCGAAATGGAAGTTCTTGACTTGCATGATATGTGGTTTCAACAAGACGGTGCCACATGCCACACAGCACGCGAAACAATGGCGCAATTGCGAGGCGAGTTTGGGGAACAGTTAATTTCACGTTTCGGGCCGGTCAATTGGCCGCCTAGATCGTGCGATTTGACACCATTAGATTATTTTTTGTGGGGGTATGCCAAGGCTAATGTGTATAGGGACAAGCCCGCTTCGATTGACGCACTGGAAGCCAACATCCATGCATTCATTCGTGAGATACCGGCCGATATGTGTGAAAGAGTATGCCAAAATTGGACTCAGCGGATGGGCTACCTGAGACGCAGCCGCGGTCAACATTTGCATGAAATTATCTTTAAACATTAAATTGCAAGGTTCAAACTATCGATTCAAAAAAATATTTCATTCATTGTTTCGAATTTTTTGTGTTTTTTTTTTAAAAAAAGTTCTAAACCTCTTACAAAATCACCCGGTACTACCTGCTTTGGTATAAGCCCAAAGTTGTATATTGTTTGCTTGCATAAAAGCAGCTTGTTTTGCATGCTTAGAGAATTTTCCGATCAGCCAATGCTTTTGGCTATATCTGAAAACGAGTTCCTCGCGTTTCTTCTTAACATGCGATTTCCGTTTTAATTTTGCATCTAACGTCATTCCCAAGCATTTAGCCTCATTTGCGTACGGAATTTGTACCGAGTCAATATAAATGGTGGAGTTAACGTGCGTGGAATTTGTGTATCGTTGAGAACAATACGCCAATTTTTTGTCGAAGCGCATATTTTGTCGATAGCTCGTTGAAGCTTTTATGTCGCGAACTGAATTGAATCGTCTACCGCTAATGTGGCCGCATCATCTGCGAACATCGCAACGATAGTACCATCTAGAGTGTATGAAAGATATAAAATCGGGTCAAGAACGCTTCCTTGTGGAACTACCACCACAATGTCTTTGAATTTGGCATACTCGTTCCCGTGATTTACACAAAAGAGTCTGTCCGCTAAATAAGAACTTACGATCTCATATAATTGTTTTGGGAGATGTTTTTTGTAATTTATATTTTAATCCCGTATGCCATACCTTATCGATAGCCTGAGAGACGTCTAGAAAAACACTAGAACAAATTTTTCTTTGGAGGTTTTCCTGGCTCATGAACCATTATAACCTCAGATATCTTCCTCTGTCGGGCAACGTATAATAGCCTAATCAAAGCGTTTATACAACTCTTTAAGAACCTGTCCCGTAATTAATTCATATCCAGGAGCATTGTTTAATTTAGGTTTTTGTATTTTATGACAGAGTTCAACTAGCGATACTTATCCTATTTCATAATTGTCAGATACCGTGGTTGGAATAGAATCTTCAACCAACGCTTCACCGTCAAATGGTTTAAGCATCTCTTCAAGGTGTTCGGCAAATACATATTTCGGCCTCTTCCTTGTCTCCTTTCGCTTATTCCCAACTATTTTTCGAGATGGATGGCGCTTGCATCTTTGGCTTTTTCATGCCTCTCATAGCTTTCCAAAGCGTATAGTTGGAAGTTTTATCAAATATTAGGCTTACCATTTAAATTTATTTTACCCTGCGGAGTGAGCTTTTGTTATTTCATTTTTTAGAAAAGTATTCAACGAAAATTAGTTGCAACTAAAACCAAAAGAGGTTTGCTTCTATTTAGATATGCCTTTGTCTTTTCTTATGAATAAAGATTTAAATATCGAAAACTTGATCAGAATGATTTTCTCAGATATCGTTGATCAAAGTTTATGTTTCACAACACGAAAAATATTTTGATCAATAATATTCGCAATCACCTGTATATAATGGCAGAACATATTAAAGTCAATAGTGAAAACTCGAGATACAAACAACCAACAAGGGAAACACGAAGAAAACTAAAGACAAATTTATTTGTAGCCAACAACATCTTACATATGTTGGGGCACTCTCTTTCCATCATACAAATGCACATCTTTACTAGTCACACCAATTAGGCCGAAAAAACGGGCGGTCACTCGATGAATAGGCCATTAAATAATCATATCTTAGTTTCTCGCTCTCGCACATAGAATTATATCGATAAAATAATATTAATAAGAATAAACAAATGGATCCTTTTTCACAAAAATTAAATATCAATCCAAATGTTAAATGAACAAGATGATGTTAAATAACAAACAAATAAAATGTTTTACCCAATAACGGTAGTTAAACAAATGTGGTGACGTGAAATAACGCCAAATGAAATAATGCCAAATTTAAAATAAGGCGGCTTTGGCAACAGTACGTGAGTGACTCGCTATGCGGGATTATGGGATTTCAATCGACTTTCCGCAGGCAGTTCGATTTTGGAATAGAAATAATGCTAAATTTGTAGAATTCGGCATTATTGCGTTTGGCGTTATTTCACACCACTAACAAATATACCGTCAAAATATCTTAAAACCAGAAATTAGAGCATGAAATGCTTTTTATTTTTTTTATAAGCATACAGCTCTTCTTTTGGGCAGTGAGCAATGTTCAAACTTACTTACTTTAGCAGCGCTGACAATTTCGTTCATAGGAAAAAATGATGTGAACCAACCAATAACTTTCAGAAGCCAATGATATTGGTGTTATTGCTAGAACACAATAACATTTTCTCGTTCTTTCTTGTCGTTTTGAACCTGGGGCTAAGATTCCCTTCGCTCTTCCTCGAAATGATGCTAAGAAACACTTATTATTCCAGTCAGCCACTTGATTGGCATTCTAAAAACCACTTTAGGTGGTGTTTCTATTGCGTTTCTTTCGATCTTCGTAATCTGGGAGACTGCGTATTCGTAGGTATCTTCTTATTCCTTTTTTTCTTTGTACACATGCATTCTAAAAACATGGGCTCATTCGCTGCGTTAATAAAAATTATCCTTGATAGAGTCATTTAGATAGCAGCTTTGATCACGGCTAGGCAGTGACTAACTGGCTTAAATGCAACTAAAAGCAGAAATCACATATATAAATATATCTCAACCTTTTGAAAGGTTCTTAAATAACTCTTATTTTTTGTCCTTTTCAAAAAAAACCCAGAAATATTCATTAAAAAAAAATGTTTTTGGTTATTGTACGAGAGAAACCTTTAGCATGACTTTTTTTTATGTTTTTTACACCCAGCGGCTTTATCGCTGAAAAAAAAATCTCATCTGCAAAATCATCAATTAGAATGTCCGTTAGTATGACCAATAGTATTTTGTAGTGCTCTTGATCGGTTATCAAGACTAGAGTCATCAAGTATTGCCCGGGAAGCATAATTTTGGGTACATGGTTTGGGTACTCGCTTTATTTCTTATTGTGTTGCGTATAGGTAAATACAATATGATAAGGACTATGGTTTAAATTATTAACTTATAAGCAATTAAATCTTTTTAAGAAGTTATTAATTTCTATGGGCATCGAATGAAAAGGTTCGAGTGAGTAACAATGAAAAGGGTTCATGAATGACAATTTTCTGTTGTTTTCACTGGGGGGGTCCTTGGAACATTGAAAAAATCCTTGAATTCTTAAAAAAAAAAACACATTTTTCGAAAATATCTGACAATTGCTGTTGCATTAAGTTTTTACATTGAAAAAGATCCTTGAATCCTTAAATTTTTCGAAAATATCCTTATACTCAATTCAAGATCCCTGAATCCTTAAAAAAGGAAATTTTTCGAAAATATCCTTAAATTCATCTGACTCAATCTGTACTCAATTTTCACTTGGAGGTCTTTGGAACATTAAACATATGTATCTCAAAAACGCCAAAGGAGTCATTTAAATATTGCTGCTTCAAGGTCCTTGAAAATTCAAAGATGACCATAAAATTGAAAATAGGACTCGGAGATTTTACTCGGAGATCTTAATAACATGGAAAAAACCCCCAAGGCAGGATATTTCTTAATATTTGTGTTTTTTGTTTTCCTATATATAATAACTTTGCTAAAGGTCCCCGAACGTACATAAAGAGATTACATTGCTGTATTCGAAACTTCTCATTTTATGGTCATATTGTGGGTGTAAGAAAGTAAACGCATTTCTCCATTTTAAATTGATGATGACGACACATAAAACACCTTTCACCGTAGCATGGGAGTTGATAATAGCATATGAACGTTTAGTACAGTAAGACGTAATAACTAAGATAAGAAAAAATATAAAAATTTTATTTTTAAAATGAATTTCATGTTTATATTTCGATAACTCAAAATATTCTCAACATATTCGACAGTATCCCTTTCTAATTAACTAAAATTGATTTATTTTCAGCAAAAAAGGTTAAAGGTTGACCTTTACCATTTATCTTTTTCCTAAAAAAAACTCAACCATTTTAAAAAATAAAAAATTAATTTAAATCTAAATAAATTATTAAAGGAATTAAGTCAAATGTAGTAACTTTCGGAGTGAAACAAATTGAAAGATCTCTGACTAAAAGGCTAACTGATGACTTTCATTTGTAGCTGTCAATAAAATAAATTTATATAAAAATCCAAATGGATGTATATCCGTATGCTGCATTAAGCTACGTTAAACAAACAAATAAAACAATACTTTAGTAAAAATATCACAACATATTCAACTTTATCATTATGTCTAGTGAATATCCTGGACAATAAAAGCTAGCAAGAATTATCCCAATGCCTTAAAATTCGCAACGTGATGAATTTAGGCCATTTTCTATATTACCCTTCCTGTCCAAAGTTTTTTAAAAAATAATTCAAAACCTATTTTCGAACTAACTAACTCTAAATGAAATTATGAACTATGAAGACTTGAAGACTTACGCCAATCTATGGATGAAGGAAATGTATCGGTACAAGTTCTTCTAGGTTTTTTTAAAGGCATTTGATTCTGTTAATCACAATCTTCTGTGTGATAAACTACACGGAGATTTTAATATCTCGATAACAGCAACAAAGTTGTTCTGTTCTTATTTATCCGGTAGATCTCAAGCTGTTGAAATAAATGGTTCTACGTCAAATTTTCTTCCAAATGTAAAAGGTGTCCCCCAAGGATCAATTTTAGGTCCGTTGTTGTTCTCCTTGTATATTAATTCACTGCCAAAAAATGTTAAGTACTGCCTTTTAGCTTTGCATGCGGATGATGTGCAATTATATCTGAGTTGCCTCTAGGTCTTTTGTAACATTATGTTGTATGCCTTAATGAAGACCTAGAAAGTGTGTCCAGCTGAACCCCACAAAATCGAAGCGCTTGATTATATCAAGAAAACCACTCGACCTATCCTATGTTCCACCAATTGTAATGAATAACGTTCCCATTGTATTTGTTGAGACCGCAAAAAACCTAGGTATTACTTTCAATCGCACTGTTTTGTGCCATAATCATATAAACTCTATAGTTGGACAAACATATGCGGCACTTCGTTCGTTGAAGGCAGTGCAATATTTCACGCCCATTAAAATTCGTCTCATTCTTGTAAAAAGCTTGATAATACCAATTTTCACGTATGGCTGTGGAATTTATTGCTCATGTAGCTTCGAAAGCAAACGTATACCCAATATCGCTTTCAATAGTGCCATTTATTTTTGGACTGCGGAGAAGAGACCGTCTTTCTACTTTGTCTAAACAAGTGTTAAATATATCATATAATAATAAGATTTTGATATATTTATAATATACATACAGGGTGTTTTTTTTAGAGGTATAGAATTTCGAATTGAAATATAACACAAGAAAATCATTTTACTGTCCATCAATTTGGCTTTATTGGAAGGATAATTTTATGCCATTAATGTTTGAATATTAATGGCATGTGGCCGCCGCAGCTGCTTCGAATAAAGACAAGTCCAGAGGTCCAATTTTCAACAACTTTTTCAAACATTTGGGGCTGTATGTTGGCAATAACGCCACGAATATTGGCTTCCAAGTCCCCTAGAGCACACCCCCCACCAGCCCATAGAGCACACCAGTCAGTTTTTGTAGATGTAATGGCGTTTCAAGGATCTCATGTAGATTCTCTTCACCCCAAATGCGGAAATTTTGCTTGTTGACGTAGCCATTTAACCCAAAATGAGCCTCATCACGGAACAAAATTTTGCGGTAAACTTCACGAACTGAACCATTATTTTCAAAATAAATTTGCACGACTTGCAAGCGTTGTGCATTTGTCAACCTGTTCATGATGAAATGTCAAACCAAGCTGAATATAAATGACATTAGAGTTGCCAGATTTGATAACAAAATGTCAGTTTTATCTCTATTCGAAAATCAACCCCTTAAAAAAAACTCCCTTTATATATTACTTGTAGATCTTGTAGATTTATATAATGTTCAACCAAAAGTTGTAAAGATTTTCAAGCCACATATGTCAATTATACCAAGAGCGCTTGATATCGTAGCGCCAGCGTAGAAGATAAATTGCAGCTAATACGACTTACTCATGGATGAGAAGAAATAGAGATTTTAAATTGTTGCAATTTATTTGTTAACTTTTGTTTATTAAAGCTCGATAACTAAACATTTGCTTAATAAAGAATTCATCAGTAGCTGCCGATCCTTGTTTCAATTATATGGAAGATTATAAAAAAGCTAATTATGACATCCACAACCACGAGAACAATTGGGAATCCGTTTCTAAGAAGTGTACTTCTTCCAACAATAATTTATAATATTCAAAAGTTGAAGAGCAGATTCAACACAATTTGCAGCAACGCCAATTCTACAGAATCTACATCTACCTCAACACTCAACAATTACCATCTACTTTCTACTCATAATCCGAAATCTTCCAAATGCTAGAAACCATTTTATCGCATTAATTAAATGAAGCCGCCTACAGTTGATATACGAAGGGTATTATCTTGCACAAATTTAATTTAGTACAGACCTTTTGTCAATAGCACTTTGGGCTGCGCAGCCCAACTCTCTGTAATCTCGCCGTCTTCTTTGATGAAATTCTTTGTATAAATCTATTAACTTTTGACCACAAAAGTGACACTTGAATCGCTATTGTCCACAGATTCTATTGAGATAATCTTAATTATATTTTCTTAAGGCACGCGGGGATATGAAGTGACACCTCTTGATTCCACAGCGCATTCAACTTAACGTGGTTCATTGAGCCAATTCTTCTTCATAGTATCGTCGATGAAAATCAATCGGCCCCCAAAGTAAGTGAGAAGTTATTTTGTTTCTGCGCTATCCTGTCATTATTTCTCGTTAATGAATTAGTCAAGCATTGAAAAAATGTGAAGGCGTACAAGCGTATGCACACGGAGTACTCCAGCCTAAACTGATACTCAATAGCAATCAGAGTTACGTGGCTCACGACGCCCGCTGCGGGGCGAGTTAATGAAAGGGGGTAAGAGTTGTTGTTTTGGGATGCCACCCTATCCGTCTAACAAGGCGACGACAACGACAATGATGACAACGACCGTAATTTGTGTCCCACCCAGCAGCATGGAGCGATAAACAACACACGCACACTCGCACACTAGCACACAGAAGATGGAAATTAGAAAACAAAATCAGGGCCGGATAACGTCTTGAAGCGTGTAGGCGTAGGTATAGTCGTATAGTCGCCTTAACTCGCAAAATAGGATCCCCGCACATACACACAAAATATTCAAAGCAAAGAAGAAAAATAAGCACGATAACCACAAGTGTCTATGGCAACAAGTTGACGGGCGACAGCAGCAGCACAGAGCACACAAACAAGCGCTGCCTATCAGAATCAGGATCCCGACGGAAAGTGTGGGGGGGGGTAACATTTTCTTTCGAAGGCGCCACCACTATGTGCCTTTTTCTTTTGCCGTCCTTACGTCCAATTATGGATTCATTGTTGTTGTTTTTAATGGTGGAGGTGGTGGTTTTGTGTCACCACATACAATGTCAACCCACACTGGTATGCGGAATTCAACAAAAAGCGAATGATTCAAACAGCCTCGCACAAAAGGGAATCCACTTTCCCAGATGGTATCCCCACTTGCTTAGTGCATTCATTAAAAAAAAAAAAAATATATAAAAATTACAAAAGACCGCTGCTGCTGGCTATAATAAGACTTTTTCCCATTTTCTAGCGCTTAACTGATCCTGGGTGTGTTGTTGGACATTAATGAATGCCATTTGGAACCCGCACGAAAGATGTGATCCCTGATTTCATTTTTTTTTTTTTAATAATTGGTCACGATTAAGAAGATGGTTTCATAATCGCGTGGGTTTTGATACACCACTGCGATGGGTAATGGTTGGAGGATAAACAGAGATATACAGAGTGGTAGAAAAGCGGGACACTAATTGGTGAATACTCTCAACGATTAATAATTTAATCTCCGATCAATAATAAATGTTTTTGTTAAATTGCAAAACTGTGGACTTAGTCTTAGCTCTGGTAATCCATAATTTCGTCTTTGTACCTTGTACCAAATTGACACTAGACATAATCAAAATGTCGTTATGCATTATTTTCTATGTATTTTATTGTATCCTCGCAACATTATATTCTCATCGTGAGGCCGCATTAAATATTCATAGAGAACGCGTGAATGGGCTACAAAGTTGGATTAATTGTGGATTTTTTTTGTTTCGCCGCAAAACTTCTCTTCATTATCATCTTCAAGTTGTGCCTTGTGCCTAGGACCTATGTATGTTGGTAGTAGGAAGAGTGCCTATAAAATCATCATCGTATTAGCTGTTTCACTTGCCATACTCAAGTGTGTGGCGCAAAGTTTGTGGAGAGACAACGAAAGGAGCGTTTGGGCAAATACAAAATTGAAAAGTTTTAAAAGCGATTTTAAATAACCTGGTCGCTATTCTCTTGAGACCTGTTTATTGGTAGTTCTAGGATAGAACTAATGTTTTATTCATAATGTTCGTAGAAAGTATTTTCCTGGAAATACATCGAACTGTCTGCAACTTTTACACTTGTTGTGATATTCTAGCTTTTTTACGTTCATTTAAAATGAAAGAACTCTGCTCAGTTGGCAGGAAAAATATAATAAAAGCTCCTTGGATGAACTTCTTTTACATTTAAATAAAAATATGTATATCTTCAATTAATAAGAGGGTTTTTTCAATTAAAACCAATTTCATTTAAAACCATACTGCGTGACAAGGTCCATGAATTATAGAAAACGTAGTAATGATTTTAAATCAGCAAAAACGTTAAAGTATATCGTGTAGGGTAACCATGCTTTTTCTAGCATTGAAATTTTCATTTAAATTATTTTGTTTATTAAAAAACAACAAATTTATCTTTTTCCACACCAATAAGAGGTAGGATAGAAGTCGTGTTTTTAAAGGGTATCCCTTTTAAATAAAAAACAAAAAAAAATAAAAAAAATGTATTCATTAAGATTATAATTAAATAAACAAGTGCATATAAGGAAAATAAATATAAATTCATCTATTAAATAATAATATGTATTAACAAAATATTTTTGTATAGTCTTTGGATGATTTTGAAGCGATTTTTTTTAAAAACACGACTTAAAATTACAAAACTAGAAATCAAAAACTGACCGCTCGCTAAGAAAACCTACGTGAGTGGCAAAAACACTTTATATGGCGAAATTGTGAAGTTCAGTGTCTTCATATTTTATTCAGGTTCGGACCCTTCATCTCTTCAACTGCACCTCTAAAACAGTTTTTTCTCTAAATTGTGGGCGGCAGAATATGGGGATCCAAAATATTTATGTGGATGTATACGGCAATTGTACGACCGATACTTACATAAGGCAGTATAGTCTGGTGGCAAGACAGACATATCAACCAATCTTAAGATATTGGTGGAAAAACAGAGACTAGCATGCATAGGAAAACCCGCAAGCAGTAAGAACGACTCCAACCGCAGACTTGGAAGAAATTCTAAATTGAATACCCATGGATCTTTTCCAGAAAATGAATCAGCTGCCAAGAGCGCCTTGAGAATGAGCCAAACAGTCGGCTGGAACCCAGGTCTCTTCAGGCACGCAGAGATTTTGAGAATTCGTTCATCTATTGTCAGACTAATTAAATATACACACCAAGTATTTTCCAAGCTTAGAATCTGGCAATCACAGTAGCGGTCGTACTGTATCAATGGCGGCAATACCACAGAAGGCTATTACGATATTCATTGGCAGCCAAGCGGTCATAAATCAGTTAATTATATTAAAATAAAATCTAAGCTGGTTCATCGCTCACAGCACTATCTATTGTGCAATGTCTCTGCTGAGTTCCTGGAATCGGCAATTGGACGATCGACAACCTAGCAAGACAAGTTTCCGAAGTGGGTATGACCCACTATGAATAAAATCGGCACTATGCAATCTTAGAGAACGAGTGGTATTCAAGACCAGAATAAAAGGCAGTAACTTAGGATGGTCAGAATACGATAAAAAAAACCGCCTAGAAAGCTCTTAAAGCATCGCTGTCTAAGCGTGCCTTAATTGTCCCGTTTTTTAGGAAACCACACAATGAACGTGAACCTCAAGATATACACACAGGGTGTTTTAGTAATTTCATTGGACTGCAAAGCAGCTCGCCAAGTGTGGCTGGCGACTGGCCGGGTCTCTGACACCAGAGGAACAGAACAGTTAAAAGCTTCTTATTTCAAGACATTGAAGAATTTGCAGATATCTAACTCTCTAATTTTTACAGGTTTCTGGAGGCATTGGGATGGCTTGACAGCATAGGCTAGCCACGAGCTGTAGGATGGAATCACAATGGAGGCTATAACGCCAGCTTATTCTCCACGAAGGGGTTTCACAATTGGTCCACAGGAACCTAAGTATGGCAAGCAGGTTATTTTTCTTTCTCGCCGACCCAATTAAAATGACAAATTAATATGCCAAAAATTCCTCTTTGCTTTACATACTTCAATTTGTAAGGTAAAGCGTTTAATAAACTTTTTGCTGCCAGAGAAATGAAGACCAACCTACTACAAACTGGGTGAAATCAATGCTTACGTCTGATAATTATTACTTCAGCAGAGCTGACTTTAGGCCTAGGAAACCGCGCTCAGAAAGGAGTACTTTTGGTCCTCAGTCATCGATGATCAGACTTAAAACCAATTTTCATTTGTTGCTCACCCCTTCTTCTAACTTACACAATGAACGTGAAGCCCATGCTACGTTACTATCCACAATATAAAAGTGCTAACAATCACTTTTGCAAAGACCGAAAAAAGACATGCCAACATATTTTGAGCTCCATCGATGA
This sequence comes from Ferdinandea cuprea, assembly GCA_963576555.1. Taxonomy (NCBI): domain Eukaryota; kingdom Metazoa; phylum Arthropoda; class Insecta; order Diptera; family Syrphidae; genus Ferdinandea; species Ferdinandea cuprea. The sequence goes on from OY754960.1 coordinate 25,581,483, forward strand.
ATCTCCTCGTAGTTGATCGCACAATTAATCTGAAAAAGTTCAAGAACCACAAAGAATTGTTTTTTTTTTTGTTGGAAAAAATTATTTTTATTTAATATCCTCATAGTATATGTTGTTGTTGTTTTTTTTTTATTATTTTTTGTTGATATCACTTTGTAATAATAATAGTAGTAGTAGTAATTGTTATAATTATAATTGTAATAACTATAGTTTAAAATAACGTTTTTTACTTAAATTTTTAATAGCAATCGTAACCATTTACTTCTCACATAGACAAATTGATATTGTTGTCATTCGTTTTATTAAAATAGCTCATGGTTATTTGTTTTTTTTTTAATTAAATGATATTGTTGTTTTATTATTCATTTATTTATTTTTACCTGATAAAATTAAATTTATGTATTATGCCAAGCACATGTAAGGTAAGTTAGATATAATATAATATATTTAATTTAAGCACTTACTTAAGAATTTATTTACATGAAATTGATAAACTTTAAGTTTACTAAACTAAATTTAAAAGTGAACAAAAAAACAAAACACAAATTAATGTATTCATGTATATTGTTTGAATTTGATAAGTTAATACATAAATTGAATTTTTTTTTTTTTGTAACTTTAGTATTTAGTATATTTTAATAATATTTACAAAGGATTTAAAATTTTAAATAAAAAATTCAAGTAAACGCAAAATAAATAACAAGGATTCTAGAACAAGCGATTAAGTACATAATTTTTTTTATTTATTTATTTTTTTTAATAATTTTGCTTGCAATAGAATATAAATTCTTTCGTAAAAATACATTATTTTTCTTATTGACAATTTACGAAGATAAAAACAGATAAAACAACTCACACAAACTCTAACGAAATTAATTATTTATTTTCATAGATTCTACATACACAATGCACTAAGCATTCAATCAGAATATAGATACGTTCTCATTTTTTTTTTTTTTGTGTAATTTTCTAGTGTAACAAAATATCGGAATAGTTAAAAATATATATCTAATTGTATATTTTATTGTTTTTTTTTTTTTTTTTTTTTTTAAGAATTTAATTTAAGTTAGAAACGGAACAAAATAAAAATATATTCTTGTTTTTTACTTAATTAAAGGCGTTTTCTTTCCTTGGAGGAAATACTTGATTTTTTTTTTCGTTTTTTTTTATATTTTTTAGCTAATGTGTAAATTTTTATATATTTTTGTTTGTTTTTGCTTTACCTGCGATTATGAAGTTTCTTTTTTTTTTTTCTTTTGTCATTTTGAAGAGAGCATGTGCAGAGAGGTGTTCCTGTTTGGGGAAGTGTGGAAGTGCTGGACAAGAAGGCTCTGGCGCTACGAATGAAATGGAACTTTGATCAAATAAGGACATGCCCTTAGGCCGGAATGAATGGAAAGGAAGGGGAAATGCTTGATTTTTGAGAACATTATTTGCTGTCCATTATGTTAGTTCAGTATTAAATGCGTAGGGTTAATGCCCAGATCTTATTCAGAAAAACGAACGATTTGGTTGCTTCTTCTTTGAAAGGAAGAAAATGCAATTCAATGGAAAATGATGTAGAATCGAATTTTCGTCTCTGAGTGAAAAGAAAAAAAGTAGATTAGAAGAGGGAAATGATATATTTTTGTCGGACGCTTGGTGTGAGGACGTGAGGTGAACCGTTTTTCATGCTAACTTTCTTCGGTCAAGATTCCCATTTCAATTCACTTCTTACAAGATGCCAGTAAGCGCAATTTCGAACACGGCACCGAACCAATACCTTAATAAAGGATTTAGTTTCCTTCAAACTATTTCCACTCTAATCTGATTGCATTTTTTTTGTACACAGTGCAACCATCCCCCTCCTCACATCTGCACATCCTTGAGCATACATATATGTTCATAAGCTACATTAAGCCTTGCAACTTTAAAAGAACCGTAAAGCAGTTTCTTAGTTTTTTTTTCAAAAGAATTTCATTGGAATGATCTAATTTTACGTTTTTTTTTTTATTTTTATTAATTTACTTCATTACTGCACACGTATACCCTTAAACAGCTTGATGAAGATGTGATGGGGATCCTTATATCCCTGGGTTTAACCTTTTTGACTTATTTTAAATGCACTCAATTCCTCTCTCGCTCTATCTCTGTCTCTATTGTCAGATTAAGACATTTTCGTTTTATTATCTTTAGACAGCAAAGTCACCCTCACCCCAGGACATCTTGTAGTCGTCAATATTGAAAAGATCCAAGATGTTGTCCTGATTTATTGGCGACAAATGATTGCCTCCGAAACTATCGCCATTCTCCATCATCGAAGCACCTGGATTAGACGAGTTGCCACTGCCACAAACTGACATTTGTTCCAAAAGTGAATTGTGATTTCCGATTGTGGATGATGGGGAGGAATGGGATGCCATCAGACCACAACTGTTGGCGCTGCCTCCACCAAATGGATGCGGCGGAGTATTTATATTGGAATCCGGTGAAAGGTGAGAGCTGAAACTGAAACTGCCCAGGGGATTGTCAAAGTCATCGCACACATCCATTGGAGTTGATGTGAAATTGTTATTTGATGATGCGAAGCTGGACGATGACGATTCGCCGGGATTATTATTGACATTTTGATGGTGATGTGGGTGCTGTTGTTGCTGCTGCTGCTGCTGCTGCTGCTGATGGTGCAGATGATGGTGATTGTTGACCATACCATTGGTCATCGTGCTGTTGCCACTGTGTGGGGAGGAATTGTTATTGTTAGAACTATTCTGTTGTATCAGTTCATTGATAGATGGCTGGAGCGATGGATTCATATCACGTCGCATAGGTGACGAAGAGATTGACTGCTGTTTCTGATGCTGATGGTGGTCATGTTGCCCGAGACCAGCAAAGCTGTGGCAGTTCTCATCGCCGCCAATGTCCATTTCCAGCTGTTGACTCATAAGCTCTAGCAGTTCGAATTCGTCGAAATGATTCAGTTTAGTTTCACGATCATTGGGCGACTTCTCTTGGCCATGGCCCTGATGGTGTAGCGTGGGGGAGGACTGTTGGTGTTGCTGTTCGAGGAAGATGTCTAGCGTTTTGGCTGGATCTATGTGACAATTCGGTTGATGAGATGGTGACATGTCGATATTTTCCAGTAGCGACGGCTGGTGAATGGGCGGTTGCGGAGGTAGTAGCGTCGGAGCTGGTGGCGGGGGAGGTGGTGGTGGAGCTGGAGTGTTTAGAAGTTGGAAAGTTGGCGATGCTAGTGTGGCGTTTAGTTGAGTTGGCACTGGTGCAGGAAGTGTAGGAGAGAAGATGAGGTTTCCACTCATATCAGTCATGATGCTGCTTCCGCCTGGCGTCACAGGTGTCGAGGGAGTGATTGGTTCACGTGCGCTCTCCGGCAACTCGCCCTGCTTGATCAAGATGTCCAAAACATCGGTTAGCTTTTCCGATTTAACATGCTGCTTGCGCTTTGATGTTGTGGATTGTAGCGGAGGTGGTGGTGGCTGAACGATTCCATTCATCTGTGGATGTTCGATTAATTCCTCCTTAATTTTTACTGTGCAGAGCTGTTTGGTTGCTTCCTCGTAAAGTGGTGGAGGGGGTAAATTCTGTGGCTTAACATCAACCTGAATCCGTGGCATCATTTGCTGACGTTTGGCTTCTATTATTTGTTGTTCTGCGGGTGTGATAGGAAACACTATGCTGGGTAGAGAGGTCGTGCGATGGTGGCCATTAATCAGCTTTTTATTATCATGTTGCGGAAGACCAACAAGGAAGATAGTTTGATTTCCATCGTTCCACATCAAGCTGACATTGTTCTGTCCCTTTGCAGAGCCCATGGGAAGTCCTTGCTGATGATGCGCAGTGAGTGTTGATGCTGGAGCTGTGGCTATAATCGTCTTCTGGTCCTCCATTTTGGGTATTATGACCGTATGGTGTGTTGGAGCGGATATTGCCTTCTGCATCCGCATCAGGTTCTGCGCCTGAGCTTGAGCTTGAACTTGGGCTTGTGCTTGAGCTTGAGCTTGAAGTTGCGCCTGAGCCTGAGCTTGTGCTGCTGCAGCAGCCGCCTGTTTCTGTTTTTGAATTTTTGCTTCCAGCTGCTGTTTAACAACCATTTTCTGGTTAATTGGTTGAGGAGGAGCCGACGACGCCTTAGGTTGGTGGGTGCTTGACACAACGGGTTGCTGGTGTATTGGTTGCTGTTGCATTGGCTGCTGTTGCATTACCCGATGATGTTGCATTGTTTGATGTTGCATTGACTGCTGTTGCATGGGTTGCTGTTGGATTTTGATAACCTGTTGCTGTGGGACGATCATTTCCTTCGGAGAAGTGGTAATAAGCGTTATTTGTTGTTGTGGAGGTGGACCATGTTGCTTCTGACGGATTTGATGCAGCTCCTGCTGACTGAGTTGCAATTGGCGCTGAAGCTCATCTATTTTTCTTTGCTGCTCCCGCAGAAGGTCCTCGTTTGATAGACTCAGGATTGTTGCGGTTTGAGGCTGAGGTTGCATCAAAGTGGTTGTCTGCAGAGCGACCGGCATTGGTGAGTCTACTTGCTGTGCAACATCCATTTGTTCATGGTGATCGTTGAGCCCTTCTGGTGACATTGATTGCCGCGGGGAGTTTACAATCATTGCTACTGTTGTATCTGGGGCATCGCAAGTCTCACTCGCAACAGAAACCACCTCCGAAGTAGAAACTGGTGTGCAGTCCATTGAATCAAGCGGTAAATATGGCCTCAAGCGCTCAATCAACTGCGGTTTCGGCCCTGAAACTGGAAGATTACGACGCTTCAGCTGCATCTTCAAATCGGAGACCTTCATCTTTTCAAGCCGCGTCATATCACCCATGGAACACGTTGATTCTGCATAACTTGTCGCCGGACTGGGAGGAATCGACGAACTCACCGATAGTGCTGGAGATGGCATAGGCGGCGGCCGAGGTGTTCCCGCTGACATGGACATAGAACTCGATGTACTGATATCGCTACTGCTCACCGTCGATTGTTGTGTCGTCATCGTAGCCACCTTTGGCGTTGGACCACCAGTTGTTGTGGGTATAATTGACTGGTTCTTATTGAGATGTTCGAGGAACTTTAGCAGACAATTTTGCTGCTCCAACATCAGCTGGTATGATGTTTCCTCTGTAGCACTCGACTCCGACGAGGATGATATCTTCTGAGCACTTGGCGGACCTTTATACTCATGGAATTTGATGGTTCTCGCCTTGGAGACCGGCTTTGACTTGCTTTTCTTTCGGTTTTTGTCCTTTCCAGGGGCATCGGACTTCTGAGAGTGATGCAATGATAATGAGGGCGACTGAATTGTCGGCCTGGGCGTTATCGAGTGCGGTGGGGATGCCACCGACGATAACGGACTCAAGGTCGATGCAGTTGAACCCAATGACGATGGGGAAGCCGCCAAGGGCAAATAACCTGGACTTGGACTAGGGCCAGCTACCGATTGGCACAGCTCTTCGAATAGATTAGCCGTGTCCTGCTTTACACGCGGCGGCAGCGGTGGTGGTGGTGGAACATAGGGTGCCAAAGCCGATTGGAATTTCGTCTGGAGTATCGGTGCCGAGGTGACAACTACCTGACCACCGCTTGTTGGAATTGTTAGAGCGACAGTGACAATACCCGCGGATGCGGCAGCAGCCTCCAATACATCGGTGGTTGAACGTGGTGGAGTGTTGCGCGTATCACTTTCTGAGCTCTGCGAGTCGTCTTCGAATGTTATATAGCTATTGGGATGTTGCGGGCGGGTGAGTAGACCTTCACTGGTTGCCTTGAAGGAAACAAGGCCCTCTTTAACAATCTTCTCAATTGGTTTCTCTGTGTGCAATATATTCTTCTTGATCAGTTCCAGAGGTCCCGGTCGATGTTGGATTTGTGAGTTCAATTGATCGGCTAGCCGGGCTTTCTTGAGCATGCGCTGCTTCTCAGCAAGACTGGGATCAATGTGACACTCATCTTCTTCCAAGATGTGACGACGTTCGAGTTCCTCACGATTTGGCCGCTGCTGGATTTTTGCCTTCAGCAGGTCTCCAGTTTTGGCACGTTCCAGCTGTTTGCACTGCTCGTGTATGGCTGGTGATGTTTTGAGGGCTGCAATTGAAAAGAAAAATGTTGTCTATTAGAATTGTTGTAATGGATTTATTGGATTAAAGCATTAAACAACTACATATGCATTTCTTTGGCATAATCGAAGCGTTAAATCGTTGAGTATTCTAATGACTATGCCTGCCGTCGTCACTTCAATTCGCGCGAAAAAAAACAAACCTCCAATAAAACCTGCGACAACACGCACAACGACGACTGAAATTTGCATCTCAATTCACAATATTTATCCTACAGCACAGAAGGCAATTGATCCTCCAATCACACCTACGGCAGACATCTAACATTCTTTAGTCGACACAATGGTCACCCCTCGTCTTCGTTCGTTTTGTCATTTGTAATTCACCGCGGCGCAATTTAAATTTAAATTTTCAATATCACCCAATATCAACGCATACGCCATAAGCATCCTGTCGCTTTTCATTCCATTTTATTGGTGGGTCTGTTTAGAAAATTTGCTATAACCGAAATGAAGTTTAAATAAAAAATATTTTTCTTACTTATCGAAGGCGGATTGAGGGAGCAACTACTACGACGACAACAAAAATGTCATTCATGTTAGCGAACCTCTCTCTATGTCGTCCTTCATCAAGACTGTCAGAAGCTATGCATGATGAATACTTAATGAAGGAAATATAAAATACAATAAAGAAGAAAAGAAAAAAACTCCGAGTATATTCTATATAAATGGATGTAGAGCGTATACGGGTCCATGAGTTGAGCATCCTGTGCTGCACCATAGAATAGGGACGCAATTTTTTTTTCAACCTAACAAACACACACACACTGTGTCGCTGTGTTCATATGTTAATGATGTTGTCCTCGTCTCGGGGAATTTATCGATACTGAAGACGGCATAAGGAATTTATTGGTTAACAAATTAATGGATTTATTTGAATAATTTCAGTGACGGGAACGGAACAGTGCCACCGGATATTGGCATTAAAAAGCTAAAGCTGAAGCTGAATAGGGAAGAAGATGTCAACGATGTCACAGGCAATATGCCTGATTTGCATCGATAGATAAGTAGGGAATCTTAATGAGAAACTGGTGAAATACTGCAGATTTATTTGGAGACATTTGAGTCAATTCTGGTTATTTCCATCTAAACACACATTGTAGCAACACCATCGCTGAAGGACATCGCAATCATGTTTCAACAGCTTTTCGGTGAGCTTCATCATTTCCTGACAACAATAACTTTTTGAATCAATTCCCTCTAACTAAGTGTCAAAGCCAATTTGAGAATATATTCAAAATCAGCATGGCAACTACGCACTCAGATACAACTCTTTTGAATCATTCCATTGGCATTTCCGTTCACATTTTCATTTTGAAGAATCTTTTTGGTGAAAATTGTTACCCATGTATGGTATGGTCTCTCTCTCGCTTAGTGAAAAACAACACAATTGGATCATTAAATAGACATTTTCATGGTTTTTTTTTTGTTCTTTCTGGCAAATAAAATTTCAACACCGAAGGCGGATCGGTATTGCTTGTTTGTTTGTTTGTATAGTGAATATTCAGCACATCAGCAGCAATAGCACACACAGCCAGCCGTCTCCAAATCATAAAGATATACACGAGATGGTCCTTGTTTATGTGAAAATTGCTGCTCGAATGCTTAAAATAGCACTTTGTTGTTGGTGTTTTGCGCGCGCAAATTCCACTCACGGTGAGTAAAACAACACAGACAACGAAACGAAACTAAACTAAACGACGAAAAGGATGGTGGTGATGATGCTAACGGAAAGTTATGTCAGTTGGGGGTGATGGTGATTACGACGCGCCGGTAATAGTTTAGGAAAAGCCAAATCACTATTTATTTGCGTGTGTATGATTATACCGTGTAATGACGTCATTAGGTGACGTGTAAAACACAAAGAACAGAGCTGTGAATGGGAATGAATGGAGATACATTTTAACTGATCGTTGCATTTCCGTTTGAAATTTTGAATGAACGATTTTATTTCAAAATGTCGACAAATTGCAATAAAATAATCAAAATATGTTTTGTTTTGGTTTTTACTTACGCGGAATAATTCCTTGCTCCACCAGCTGGGTTATGGGCCTTCTCACCATTAGTTTGACTTTAAGCGCTGAAAGTAAAGTGAACAAAGAGAAGGGACGTTAATAAAATTCGGGTTTATTCGATTTTTAGTCAGATGAAGGTAGTTTTAATTTAGCCATCTTAACAAAAGAAAAAAAGAAATATTTGGATGCAATAAAATACTAAGGTTTATTTTTGGTCGCCGTATGTGTACTCGAATTTGAGTTTGGACATCGACAGAACTTTTTATTCAGCACGAGCTGTTGACTTAATTGCACGAGCAATTAACTTAATATGCAAAATTCCATCAAAATAATTAGAGAATCGTTTTTAAAAAAACGAATTTAATTTAAACTAAAGAAAATCGATATATGAAAAAAAAAATGTAAGATCAAAATGCGCTTATTTCAACTTAACATCATAAAAAATGTAGTAAAATTTTTAGAAATTTCCTTTATAAGTTATATTTATATTGGTGGTTTTATAAATTACAGTTATTAGATATTCTTCTTTTTTTTTCAAAAAACTGGGTAAGGAGTATCTCAAGTATCCAAGGTACAAAAAAATAAATTAGAAAATTAGTGATAAGTTAAATTAAATTTACGCATCCGATCGCAATAACTTTCTTTTTAGTATACTAACGTATGCGAGAAAGTTAAAAACTATTAACACCTGATTATAAAGAACAGCGAAGCGATCTGTATAAAATAAATATGTATTTGCCTATAGATATTTTCATAATTACAAAGGGCGATCGCATTGCAAAACAAAATTTCTTCTTCCATTGTAAATGGTGATTTTTTAAGCGTAGTTTTTTTTAAAGTCGAATAAAACACTCAAATTTGCATCAAATATTCAAAATTTTTATTGTAACCGAGAATTAGGCCTTTGCCATTTACATTTTAAAGACAACTTCATGTAAATGTTGTCCGCGGCTCCGTTTCAAATGGTCCATTCGGAAGGTTTAACTTTGCGTCACTTTTTCGAGCATTTCGGCCCGTATTCCACGAATTACGCGTGCTATCCTGTAAGGCTTCAATCCACATAGACTAACGACTTTACATAACCCCACAAGAAATAATCAAGAGGCGTTAATTCGCATGATCTTGGCGGCCAACTTACAGGGCCATTTCGAGAGATAAGCTGCTCACCAAATTCATCCTTCAACATTTACATTGTTACACGAGCTGTGCGGCATGTGGCACCGTCTTGATGAAACCACATGTCAACCAAGTTCAACTCAGCCAACTGTGGCAAAAAAAGTCGGTCGTCTTTGAAGAAAAATGGACCGATGATGCCACCAGCCCATAAACCACACCAAACTTTCGTTTTTTCGGGATGCATCGGTAATTCTTGTATGACATGTGGCTGTTCATCACTCCAGATGCGACAGTTTTGCTTATTTACATATCCGTTGAGCTAAAAATGAGCTTCATCGCTGAACAAAATTTTTCGATGAAACATTTTTCACAGAGCACGAATTTTGATAATGAATTTTAATAATTTGCGATCGTTGCTCATTTGTAAGACTTTTCATGATTAAATGGCAGAGTATTTTCACTTTGACAGATGACTTTTGGACGCCATTACTAACCAGTACTGCCGACCTGAAAAACTTAATTCTTAAAAAATCACCCTTTATTTCTGCTCTCCTTTTCATGAAAATACTCACAAGTAAAATGAAATTCGTTTAAATCATACTTGGACTTGCCTGCCAACACAAAGAGGAACAATATTTTTAAGAGTCCGGCATACTACTCACATATCAATGACATTGACACAATTGGAAGAACCCAAAGTACTATTGGTGGCGCAAGCGTTAAAGACGTAAGGTTTTACAAAAAGTTCGTATGACAAATATGCACTCAGAACGGACATTTTGTTTTACGCCCCGTGTACTTAATAATATTTTTTATTGTAGCCAAACAGGCTTTTCGACACTAATCGCAGTTTCTTGTGAAATTCGTCAGGCAATAAGTTAGTGCGTAGCAATGATCTTCTTTGCTTAAAATATTTTTTTATTTCAATTTGGGATGATGATGGTTCTGTTTTCCTGTGTCGTTTTCGTTATTTACCAAACTGTCGTTTTTTCGGGATGCATCGGTAATTCTTGTATGACATGTGGCTGTTCATCACTCCAGATGCGACAGTTTTGCTTATTTACATATCCGTTGAGCTAAAAATGAGCTTCATCGCTGAACAAAATTTTTCGATGAAACATTTTTCACAGAGCACGAATTTTGATAATGAATTTCAATAATTTGCGATCGTTGCTCATTTGTAAGACTTTTCATGATTAAATGGCAGAGTATTTTCACTTTGACAGATGACTTTTGGACGCCATTACTAACCAGTGCTGCCGACCTGAAAAACTTAATTCTTAAAAAATCACCCTTTATTTCTGCTCTCCTTTTCATGAAAATACTCACAAGTAAAATGAAATTCGTTTAAATCATACTTGGACTTGCCTGCCAACACAAAGAGGAACAATATTTTTAAGAGTCCGGCACACTACTCACATATCAATGACATTGACACAATTGGAAGAACCCAAAGTACTATTGGTGGCGCAAGCGTTAAAGACGTAAGGTTTTACAAAAAGTTCGTATGACAAATATGCACTCAGAACGGACATTTTGTTTTACGCCCCGTGTACTTAATAATATTTTTTATTGTAGCCAAACAGGCTTTTCGACACTAATCGCAGTTTCTTGTGAAATTCGTCAGGCAATAAGTTGGTGCGTAGCAATGATCTTCTTTGCTTAAAATATTTTTTTATTTCAATTTGGGATGATGATGGTTCTGTTTTCCTGTGTCGTTTTCGTTATTTAGTAGTCCGCAGAAATGGTATTTTAATAGCCTAAACAGTGAAGGTGCCTTCAGGTTTGGTCTTTTAAATGAAGGAATAAGCATTTAAAAATACTCAAGAGTATTAAGCAATAGAAAAAGAAAAACCATCAGATGGTGAACAACGAAAAGATGGGCTCCAGGAAAGAACAACCTCAATGAATATCATTAAATGTCATTATATAACTTAATTAAATTCTTTTATAAGATCCTTAATATGGCATCCTTAGACCAAACCAACACAGCCGAACTCTTGAGTCTATTCAACTAGAACGAGCAAAAACATTTAATTTTGCCATTTCTTTATCATTACCATAGAATTTTCGCATCCACCTATTTACGAAATGATGGTATCAGTCTTTTTTAAACAAAAAACGTAACCCTTCTGTGAAATTAAAAACAATCAAAACCAAGTTATTACCACTCAATAAAAACGACGACCCCCACCAAACTACATAAATAGTTATATTTTGAGTTAAGCCCCCCACTGAGCAAGCGTGAGCGTAAATCTAATAAAATCTACAAGTGCCATAATAAACAATCGAAAGGGAAATCTTATTTTGCACGAAGGGTGAAAACAGCAATCACATCGCAAATGACACCACCCGGACGAGGCGGTTGTTCTCTGCCCTATTTCAAATCGGCTATAATTGTATTTGCCATGCTTGAAGCAAAAGCATAAGATTTAAGTGAATGAGTAGATTGAACGAACGAACAAATGAATGAATGAATGAGAATGAGAATGAATGGTAGTACAACGAACGTACTTAAAATCGGATTTCGTAATTTATGACGCCTTCTTCGCGTGAATTTAATTCCAAAAAGCAAATTACTCAAATTCCTTTACGACGACTTGCCGTGGAAGAAGAGAGGAGATGATAAAGCAAAATAAACGAATAACAATTCAAAGAAAATACTCTTCGAAAGGGGTCAGCAGCTATTCATTCACTGGTGATGATCTCCCAACGAGAAAATACCTTCCAGGGTTGTTGTTCGTAGGGTGGTGTGGGTGGCTCGCAACTAATCCATCACTGGAGGGTTGTACTTGCTCTTGTGTGTTTTTTTTTTGTCTTCATAATTTATCTCAAGGATTTGATATTTAATTTAGGAACAATACCACTTGGGCATAATTAGAATACTCTAATTAGTAAAATTAAATGGAGAATGAAGTCTGCTGGGCAATAAGAATAAAAAAACGAAAATGTTACGTATACGCAAGAGTGAGTTAAATTTTCTGATGGCAACCAAATTGCATTTAAAAATCGAATGTGTCATCTAAAAACACATTATTTCGGATGTAACAGTGCACTTTTACCATGTATCACTGAATAAACATATTCCGACATAGGCCATTAAATATTTAAATATATTTTGAAAGCATTTAACTATGTGTATACAGTTTATGTTTACATTCGCGAATTGTTTAGACGAATTTATTGCGTAGCTCACGAGTTTTTGGGTGCGATATACTGCACATAAGATGGGTTACAATTTGCAAAACAAGGCGGAAGTGTTTATCTATTTTCTGCAAAATTCAATTTCGAAAAGATAATTTCTGTTTTGACGGTCATTTTATGCAGTGCAGCCAGATATGTGCGGCCTTCAAAGCGGTTTTGTGTGCTTTTGTAAACATAATCAAGGTTGAACATATAGTCATAATGTGGAGAAGCATTGTATCCAAAATGCGTATACAAAGATCTTTGGAATTAGAGTAAACAATGTAAATTGTTGACTTAGAATTTATCCGTAATTGTAGGAATACGCGAAAAATATATACATACATATGTACGGCAGCAATAGGAACAATATTTTTGAAAGAAATACGATTTTGTATTCAGTAAAAACAAGATAAGTACTTTCAAATAGATTTTAAAATTGGGGATTCATTTTTTTTAAATTGTTTGGCAAGACGTTCGTGCTATTTACAAAGGGTTTGTGATTTGCATCAAGTAACTCGTGATACTTTATTAGTTTATTTTCGTAAAATTAAAATTTTAAAATTCGTACAACGTTGTATTTTAAATCCTTTCCCGAATCCGGTGAAAGTTTGAAAGAGTTCAGATGGGCCGCAGTCGTACTGTGGTTTTAACGACGTATCTGGTGACATAGCTAGATCCCGATTTCGGAATTCGCTTTTTCCAGTTTTCAGCTTTATAGTGGTCGTTCGGACCTCTTTTAAACTGGGAAGTGCAGTTTCATCTTCACTGACTTGAAACAGATAATTATTACGAAGAGCCTGCATTCCGGGGTTAAGGCAGCCTACAGTTGCTTAGTTGCGGTAGAGGGACTCTTCGATTTCCTTAATCTGAAACATTGCGTACGTCATTTTATTTGTGTACGCTCGACACTCCTTCTGTGCTCTGTTTTACACTGTAGCGCTTGTAAGTATACTCTTTATGACACCGTTTTCCGATGGAAACACTCATCATTATTCCAGGAACTACTTTGGGCTGGTGGACAAAAAAAATAAAATAAATACAGGACCTAAAGCCTAGCTTCTCCAACCATTGTGTGTGTGAAGATATATTTTTGACACGAATGGACAAAATATGACAAAAATAACATTTCTTACTCTTGGATGTTTGTCAAACGTTCGCAAGAGGTGGGGCAGCGAATAAAAACTTTGAGGTGTTACAGGCCGGGTTTTGAACCAGCGACTCCTCTCTTAGTGGTCCAACGCATTTAACCACTAAGCTACTCCATCCAATAGTTGATAACCTACGAAAAACTCGACCTTAATAAGGTCTTCAGCTTCATAGTTAGCTGCACATATTAACCAAAGCAATGCTGTGCAACTTGCCTTGTATGCGAATTACAGCCAGGCGATCTTTTATCGGTGTAGAATCTACTTTTGATTGTAGTCGATTTTCCGTGAATCCGCATTTTTACGTGTAGATACATTTATGGCAACAGTAACTGTTATGCCGCACATTTTTATTTTCTGCATACCTGAACCTACCGGACTTGTAACGTTCCAGGACAGATACCAGCTTTGGAGCAGCAACGCTGGGTATACACCGTATTTGCGTTCCAGGATCATACTATTAAATGATAGTCCTTGATCGTTGGTATAGATTAAAAGTAATTCACTGCGGGAATGCCTGCGCTGCCATTGGCCCATAAACGACTCATCTGCCATCACCGCTTTTGCAGAACACCGGCTAGTCCGGAAAACTCCTTACTTACCTAAGCTAGAAATACGTCGAATTGGCTCATGAAAGGTATCGGCCATCAAGACACGCGATGACACTGTTGATGCAATCTAGTATGAGGTTCTTAAATCGACATATGAGACTCATTCAGCTAGTTACCTTAGAGTTAGACATTATTATGGCGGAGCTTTTTTCTTTTTGTTCAACAGTCGCGCTTAGGCAAGTTAAAGAAGCACGAGCAGAATACAAAGATTACTGGCTTTTTCGTTTCAAATGCAAGTCTTGGTAGTCTAATGTTAGCGAATTCCAATTCCGGAAAATGATAGTGGGTTATCAATCAGTACAGTATCCATCCGTGCCTGCCAATATCGTCAAATCAAACTACAAATTTTGACCATATTTCAATAATTCATCATCCTCCTTAGAGATACGGATACGCACACGAAACTCCGCACTACTATTACCACTCGGTCCTTGATGGTACCGAAATTCTTGTATAAATTTAAATAAACTCTACAAAGACTCATTTATAGGTTTTGCCAGTTACGGATAAGTTTGTCGACAGTAAACCCTTCTTTTCGAAATTACCGACCTTATCGTCGTAAACTCATTTTAGCATACCACTGTGTCGACCATCTTTCATCTTTAAAAATCAACCGAAAAATATTCCTCTTTCGTCTAAGCAGATGTAAATTCCTCCCCTTCGTCGGAGCGGCGGCTTTGGGGAGGGAATCAACAGACACGGGTTTTTCCTAATATCCTGCCGGCCTTCAAAGACGCATTCCATTTACAATAAGACGCATATAGATACACAAATTTATATTATTATTATTATTTCGATAAAAAGTATTATGAAAGAAGCGAGAGGAAGATTTCTCTTACAAAGCGAAAAAGGGACATTTTCTAAATTC
The DNA here is from genome assembly GCA_963576555.1 of Ferdinandea cuprea. Taxonomy (NCBI): domain Eukaryota; kingdom Metazoa; phylum Arthropoda; class Insecta; order Diptera; family Syrphidae; genus Ferdinandea; species Ferdinandea cuprea. The sequence goes on from OY754960.1 coordinate 25,596,534, forward strand.
AAAGGATTTTTCATCCTTGTGGAGGATGTTTTCTATTTCTTTTTCTTTCTTTTTTCTCGTTTACAACGCTCTCATTTCCTCTTTGATCCACCTTTCAGTATTCACTTTGTGGCAGTACAACACAGAACATTCGAGGTGGCAGAAGAGCTGCCTACACCCACTCGTCTCGTTCCCTTTAATTTGTGAATTTCACTGAATAGAGTTTTTTTTGTCGATTTTCGTTTTCTGTTTTCTGTTTTTTTTTATTTGGATTTATTTATGGATTTACAAATGTGTTGGTTCAAAATACAGTAGTCCTCTTTTGAATTAAGAGGCATCGATTACGAAGTTTGCCAATTTCACAAACAAGGACTTTCTCGAATGCATGCAGATGTTTTTCTACATTCAAATAATGTTCAGACAACATGTTTCGGTAGCATAAAATCTTTTTTGTTTTCTTTTGTTTTTAATTTTAAAAGCACACACAGTACACGCCCCATTAAAATGTGTTGTTTTCGGCGTGTTTTGCACGCGTAATATCCGAAAGGAGATGGGCGTCATCTTTTTTTCTTTCGTATTTAAAGAAGAAAAAACGAAACACAGTTTTAAGTGTCGTTAAGTAATGCATGAATTGCTTTTGTGCCACTTTTACGATGCAATTAAAAGAATTAGTCATTCGTCGCACTTTGAAATAATGCTTAGCATTCCGTTTAGCAGTTTGTATATGTAGTACATGTGTATTTTGATTCACGAACAATATATTATTGATTTGAACATACGGAACAAGTGGGGTTGTTCTAAGTACGTGGAATAAATCAGTGTTCCTAGTGGTGTCGTTTGTGTACCTGAGGTTGCAATACGTTCTGTAAATTGGAGATTTAATTAGTTGGCAGTATAATCGCGAGAGGGTGAAAGTCTGAAAATAAAATGGCACTACCACAAGTAGTTAAACTGAATGTGCAGAGGAAGCTGTTTTTAAAAGGTCAACTGTAATTACTTTTGTATGATTTTATAGACACCACTCAAAAATTTAGGGAGATCTTTACAACATTCGGGGTTAGACGAATTTAATGTACAGCGAAATCTCCCATTACTGGCAGCATACATTTTATGTTTCCTAAAGCAGGCAAGTTGTATGAAAATGTGTCTGTAGTTAGAAATAATTTGAAAGACTGGAGGTCAGGGCGAAATTCCATTTTCCTGCCTTATTAAAGTACATAATTATTAATGGTCGTAGATGGTAGATGGTCAGAAAAGCCCCAGAATGTAGCTTCTTCAATGGATCAATCTTGTTTATACCACCAACGGCAAGTTGGAGCAGCTTCTCTTGACTTTCGAAAGAGGTTTGCGAATATTCATATAAAAACAAGAAACTAGAACCAAGGACTCCTACTGTTCTAGTCGGTGATCCAAAGCACTCACCAAATTCTCTCCAAATCATCGTTCTTAAAAAAAAACACATTTTACAATAAAAAAGTGTTTCTAACGTATTCTGAATTCCTGCAGAAAAAAAAACCAAGTTTCAACAGATGACTGATGTTTATGAAAATCACAATTTTTATATATTTAACAAAAGCTATGAACGTCCTACAGCAATGAAACCCTTTAGTGTTGTCACAGTTGGTGCTGAGAATATAAATCAAATACATTTCTGGAAAAATTCCAAAGTCACGACAGAACAAAACATTTAACCTCGACGAGGTTAATTTATTCAAATTTATTTAATGCCTTTAGTATTTAATTAGCCATCATCCTGCGTTGATCTATTTAACCTTTTTTTTAACCGTTAACCGTTAAAATGTTAACCTTTTTTTTTATAACCAACCAAATAAACAATCATTCTTCCACCGTCTGGGCAAAATGTGCTGTATGAGTTGTACCAAGATGTGGATGTATCCAAAAAGCCAAGAAACGTCGACTACATTGGCTCGACCACATCGGGCGAATGGACAACAACGCTCCAGCCAAGAGGATCTTCGAATCCCAGCCCCCAGGTTCGAGACGACAAGCAAGACCAAACCTCGGTTTTAAGTTCAAGCCATCGCGGATGCCAGAGCGCTTGGTCTGGACAACTAAAAGCAGCGTGCCCGGGATCGCAGAGCATGAAAGGCTGCCATGACTCTTCACGGTCAGGAAGGAAAGACAAAATGTCACTATTTTTAGCAGCAACTTTGATGTAGTAAAGCAGTCCCTTGAAGAAGATACAACCTAGAATTATATGAGCTGCACCAAAATGTGGATGAAAAAAATCCGAAACATGTCAAATACTTTGGCTCGGCCACATCAAGTAAATAGACAATAGCAGTCCAGTAAACGGGAATCCTCGATTCTGAGCCATCTAGTTCGATACACTGTTTCGGTGTCTTAGAAGTTTTGATTCTCTTTGTGCACTATATTCGTACCTTTAGGTATTTCATATTTGCTTTACTCTTTATGACAATAAATAATTCTTTCTAGATAATTTAGTGATGTCTTTTTGAACATTCGAACATTCTGTCCGTTCATAAATAAATCAGGTTTTCAAGTGAAAAGCCAGGATTTTCCAAATTTAGTTCATACACTTATAGCTATTGTCCGTGTACTATATTAATAGTCAAAGATAAAAACTACATTACATTTCTCTTACCATTAACCCATTTCAGGCGGAGAATAGAATAAACCATTGATGCGTCCAATGCGTTTGTCAAAAGAGGCCAGTACCATTTCTTCCCGCGCACGCTAATGCGATAGTTGTTCATCGCAGTGTCGAACAAGTCAACACCGCCGATCCGTTGATTATATTTATGCAAGACATCCGGCATTAAATGGATTGCAACTTTTTGTTTTTCCGGTCCCAACGCTTAGCATGATGCGTCGGCTCAATCCCTTTATGGTTTGATGCCGATTTCATGGTTTTGTCGAATGCGAAATCGAATGTTTCTTGTGCCTTTTTTCAACTAGCCTGGCTTCGTTTGTACGATTTTCACGGATGGTGCTATTTGCGAAGTAGCCGAGTGATGTTAAGCGGCACATAAGCTTATGAAAAGTAAAAAATTGTCAAACATGACGCAATGCGCAAGTGGCGTTCCCAATTTTGCAAGCAGCTTTATAACCACTGTTTCGCCCAAACCATAATTCGATGAATTCCGGATCTTTTGCTGCACTTACACCGCCATATGGGATAAATGAAAACAGATACTCTTCCGACGAGCACGAATCCCAGTATCTGAATCCGAGCCGAATGGGTTTTCCTTGATTTGAAACATTTTGCAAGAATGGCGCCCATAATATACAATCATTTGTTCATCAATGGAAAGTTCGTGCGCAAAAATTTAAAATTGCATGAACTTTTCGTTCATGACATCGTTTTAAAGGTGCCACCTTCGCAAATTTGTCGTTCACATCCAATTGCTGGTTATCGCACACATGAAATTCGACCAACCCATTCGACGGAAACGATCGCGAGTCATAGCAGAATGGTGCGAAAACTCACCACTCACCTTCGCGCCGTTGAGACTGGCGTTAAAAATGGGGGATTGCATTCTACATATTTTTCACGTTGAATATACATATGTACGTCTATGTGTGACTTTTATTGGAAGTAAGTTTCAAGTTTGGTTCTCAGTAATTACCTGAAACGCTGTTTTTTTTCCTGAAAATGCCCTCACGCTGCTTCACCGTGAGCCAGGTGAATGGAGGATTCAACCCAAATGAAAAATAATATATGTTAACAAAGGTTTAAACTAACATATGCGCTTTGGTGTGACGTGATATAATTTTCCAGTTCACCTATAGAAAATTCCAAAGTAGCTGGCATTTAACTACCCTGAAATGGGTTAAATGCAAATAAACTGCACGAATAATCCCATTAAAATTCGTATGTTTTAAACACTTTTATGTACTCAAATAAAAAAAAATAAAAATTTAATAAATTAATTCAACAAATCAAAATAATGTCCACCTACTTCTTTAGAGAATGCTCAGCAGCAAACATTTTTATTTTTCATGGTTGTGTCTGTGTATTTTTTTGATATGTATTTCCATCGATGTCATTTGGTTTCGCCCCACTACGGAGAATAGAATCCGACTCAGATTGTTGACACTTTTATTTGCTGGCATAATCCACACCGTGGTTGTGGTGGGCGAGATTCTATGGGCAAATAAATGTAATTTTTTTGTTGTTTCTTGATTGCAAGAGTGTGCTGCCGGCCCTGTTTTTATTTCTATAGCAGGCAACGCGTGTATGAAACCAAAAACATGCTGTAAACAATTTACACATTCAATCCAGTACAGCCATTACGTACACGGTATCATAGTTCTAAGAAAATATGTGTGGGGGTTTCAAGCAAATTTTACAGAACAACACCTTCAAAAACTGAGAACACAAATGCCCAAGGCGAAGGAAATTGCCTACGTATACCCAGACACCCAAACACATCTAGACACATTTAGATGACTTCCATGTGAATAGCACGAAATTCCTAACAAATCGAAACAATTACCCCGAAATACTGGTGAGAAGCCACCAAGCCATATGCGAAGGGGTGGAGGAAAGCAGGGGAAGACGGGTGGGCTTTTTATCGCTTTCCTGGAAAAAATCAAACATAATGTTTTGAATTTAAGGAAATCAAATTCGCATTTTCCAAAAAGTTTATTTGTATTTCGAGGTAAACACATTTAGGCCCCGCACGCTTGAAGAGCATTAACAATATTTACATCGTCCCCGCGATGAAGCCAACATCGATCGCATTAACCAATCTGATGTCAGATGACATTCCTGTCCTCCTGCGCCATTTCCCCGCAGGCATGAAAACAAGAAAATTTGCTGTTTGTCCCAAATTTGTTTGCGTTATGGAAATGGAAGAGAGCACATATGGGTGAGTATGTGCATGTGTGTGCGTATTTGAAAATAGAACTTTGTAATAAAACTGAATTTGTCGTTTTCGCCTGCTGACAAAATGTGCAACGGAAATTCCAGTGGCCAACCGAAACAGTGTTTTGAGGTCATATAAAATGAAAAAGCCGTTTGTAATCTTTACTCCGGCTAAGATGAAAATGTATGTGTTTGGTTTTTGGGAAATAATTTCATTTCACACAACGCCATACGGAGACGAATTGTTGTGTTATATATTGTGTGAGAATTTAATGTTTATTTTTGTTTTTTTGTTATGGCTGAAACCGCATCCTGGAAATTTAGTTGAATGAAATTTTATTTAAATCTCATGCGACATTGTTTTAGCTGGCCCATTTTTTTTTTTTTTTTTTGTGTGAAGACAAAGAAACTGCTTATAATTTAGAACGCATATTTGAAATTTCAATTATCATAGCCTCAAGCCATTGGCACTGAAAATCCACCATGCTTCTGCACCATCACCTCCGCAGATCTGTTAATCAAATTATAAATTTTAAATTAATTCAAACATTTGCTATTCAATTTCGGAAAACGGATGGAAAAACGCCCGCGGAGGAATAATTATACTAATTATTTTGGAAATAAATTAATATTCAACGGATAAATGAAAATAAAAAAAAAAAGATACGCCACCGAAAATTCAGTTTGGACAGAAGTATTGGGAATTTACATAGCTTGAACTCTTGTCGGTTTAGATGTGTGAAAAGGAGTGGGCATTGGTAGCGGTTTAACTATCGTCGACTAGTATCGCGGCTGGGGGGAATAAATCAACATTTAAAGTATCGCATCGAAGTGAGAGCTAATGGCTACTAGTGTTGTTAATCCGATAAAAAAATGTGGCGGCATCCTGATTAATATGCAACTGGGAAGTCAGTCCGTCAAGAGTGAATATAAAGTGAGGATTGTATCACAACAGCAAAGCTACGATTTAAAAAATTATATTTGCCCCAACTGCATTAAGTTATTTTCGCTGCATGCGTTTTCAAAACAGCTTGGTTAAAGAAACGGGCTCAATTTCAATTCAATTTATTAATAAATCTAGTGTACAAATAAGACATAGTCTTTAAAGTCTTTTAATTGAATAGATAAATAGATAATAAACATAGATAGAAGAATTTGAGAGGAGGGTGGCGATTGGTATGAAGGATGGGGGTGAAAAGCGGGAAAAGGGTAAGAGGATGAAATAGATATTTGTTCAATTTTTAAGAGAAATACTTCAGCGCGGCATTTTTAAAATGTGAGGCTCCGATTATTTGTTTTACCCTAGTAGGCAAAGAATTCCAGAATCTAGTGGCAAAGACGAAAAAATGACGATAGGAGTTCAGATAGTTCCAGGCAGGAGTTATAAGACTGAACGTTCTAGACGAATAAGTGAATGAGAGTTTTTCACACAGGTATGCTGGTGTTCTGGTCTGAATGATTTTGTGAAGGAAAACACAGCACCTGACTGGCAAGAACTGTTGAAGCGAACAATCAAGGACGTAATTGTGATAGCGGGATATATGGTCGTAACGTGACGTGACGAATCCCGTAAACATACCTAACCATTGAATCATTGAATGCAACAGTCAATTTGTGCTGAGACAGGAAGTCAAGTTTGCAATATACTGCTGATGCATAATCAATGTATGAGGGAACTAGTAAGGCTTGAGCTAGTCTCCGTCTCGTTATTACAGTAGTAAAACTTGGGAATAACCAAAGTTTGCGAAGACCACTATAAATTCGGCCCAAAGTGTAGTTAATGTGGCTTACTGGGAATAGAGAGCGGCTAATCTTAAAACCTAGATTGGTTACCTAGCGCGAACTGCACTTGTGTTACATTGAGAGGGTTTAGCTGGATTGAGAGTCAGGCAATTGTGAAGTGACCATTGGTGATGGCATTCAGCCTGCAAGCGATTATGCAAGTCTTGATATGAAGTTGAGAGCATGAAATGGTTAAGCTGCCTCCAACCATGCGTTGTTTGGTAGGCAAAAGAACAAGCATTTACTTCCGATTCGGATGATTTCAGCTTCAAATTCTACAATTTCTGACAAAGGCAAAGGCAATCGGGGTTATCCGATTTTCTTGCCGCGTTCTTTATTCTTTCTTTATCATTGCTAATTAGACATCTTATTGAGGAATTGAAAGTGAGACATCGGAAAATGTTTCAATAGAAGTTTTCTGCTCCTAAAGCGACAGAGAAAGTGTGGTGTGTCCTCATGGAATTCTTCGTCGCCGCAGTCAATTTCTGAAAGTATTTTTGTTGGCTTTCATTTCACAGGTGGAAACCGCTTTAAAACAGTAATCGGCGTATTTTATATATTTTGTGTGGCATTTAGTCCGTTTTCGATTCACTGTTCTATATTGCGTTACCAATTCGCCTCAGTTGAAAGATTGAGACGAAAGTTTTTTAGTTTGGGTGAGTTCGATTTTGGTACGTCTTATTTTTCCTCGTGAACAAGATAAGTACAAAAACGCAGATGTATGTAAACGATTTTCAGATATTAGTAAAACTATATTTGTCATCTCAATTTCACCTCGAAAATGAATATATTTCCAGCGATTCCTTGTGTGAAGATATGAATTTGCGTTGATGCGAACTAGTCGTCCTCGTTGTTGATATCTTTTAAGAATGTACCTACACTCAGTGGCGACGCGTCCTATTGTTCAACTCGTGCATTAACGCCTAGCTTTCAGATGATATTATTTGAATTTTTGCGTTAGCTAAACCAAACACAAAATATTCACTGTCGTCTCCTTGTACCTATTTCCTATGATCCAACTCGCGCATTTTACCAAAACAAAAACAATTTGTTACCTGCTAGCCTATTTCCTACTCAACCAATGTTTGTATCTACCCAATTCCTTCAAACCACACAAAAAAAGAAAACAACAAAAAAGGGCGCACGACACAGGGACCAAGTCGTTCAAATTTGTAATGAACAAGGATCGTTTTTATTATTTGCATCAAACGGTTTGGAAAATATTAAAACTTTCGATTTAATGGCCAAACGAATGTGATCGTTCGTGTTTTCGAGAATCAGGCAAGTTTAGCAACATATGAATTTTGGCGAGCGCTAATACCACTTTTTACTAAAGTAATAAATATTTGTTTGGAAAACCTTTCAAAAACTTTGTTTAAACGAAAAATATATCTAAACTTCTTAAATAAACAGTTGTTTTTGTGAAAGGGTTTGTTACGCATGTTTCCATAAAGAATTGGTTCCGGAATGAATTACAAATTCTTAACATTTCGCAACGCTGATGGGTATATATTGTATTAATTTTCGTTTTTAGTGGAGAGATGTGAGGATAATAATTTTTACTACTTATTTATGTATATAAAAACCATGCGAATATTTTCTTAAATCAATCAACAGATGCAAAAGTTAACTTAACCCTCTAGTTCCCAAATTTTTGTTTAGGCTCAAAAAATTAGTGGAGACTAATGTTGGAGAGAGAAACTCCAATCAAATGATAGAATAGTGGAAAATGAGTAGGCGTGTGTTTGGGAGCCTATGTCCATAAAAAATAGACTGCACATTTGGTTTATATAATTATTTGTTCGTGTGTAGGTGTAGGCGGTCTAGAGGCCCGCTTGGGAACTAGAGGGTAAAATATTTAGTATGTAGTTATGCACCTAAATCTCAACTGAAAATTTACTGAACGACAACATTTTTTAGGCACGCGTCGGTACTGCCTACACGTTTTACCCTTAAGAAGTGCAATAGCCACCTAATCGTACTAAGAAACAAATACGAATACGAATTAGAAACATCGCACGCTTTATGTCAAAAAGTGGTTATATTGGCAAAACGTCCTCAAGTAATGAGTGTAGTTTTGTCATCGTCATCGGTTAGAAACCGAAAGAAGCGTCCATTTAACTTCTGTCACGTTATATTTGGACTGGTTTTGTACCCTCATGGGAGTACCGACTAATTTATGTATATATTTGCCAAGTGCTCCAATTCATAGATCCAGGTGACAAGCAAACAAATATTACCCAAGACCAAATCTTATAGTTAATTAACCCCTTTCCTAAAAAATCATTTACACTCTCTAGGAACAGCGCCAAAATTCCAAGAAATTCCAATTAAATTCATCTGCTTTGTATAAATTATTATGCCATTGGCAAGCGTTAGCAACGAAAAGAAAAGAAAAGACCACTCAATTCTATCTTAAAATAACAATCATTATCCTGAAATATTACAAGGCGACAGTGTTAATCTAAGCATCATCCATTAATCAGCCGCTTAATATCGCATCGAGTCGAATCCAAATAACCAGAACAATACGACGAATACCCTCTTCTCATACATTTCAAATGGTCTGTCAGTCTCCCTGGTGACCAGCAACAACAACAACAATGAACGAAACAAATTTTCATTTCGAATTAGTATTAAAAAAAGTGGATGTGCAACAGAAACGAAAAGAAGAACGCGTGAAATCAAGTGAGAACAAACATGTCTGGCCCCACCCACGCCCAGGTGGAACTGATTTACAACCGCTAAATCGAATATTTATTGTTTTAAAACACGTATTTGGAAACCGAAAATTTAGAGAACTCTCAAACATGAAATGGATATAAAAAAAAACACTCACATTCTTTATTTTTGTCCATCGCCGGTTGCAATGGACTGGAATCAACGATCGCTTTTGGCGGTGACTGTCTTGAATCATAAAAATCAGAATTTGTACCATCATCACTACCAAACAGTGATGGATTGCATAGGCGATCACCTGAAATTAAAAAAACTTTTCTTAGTTAATACATTTTGCGATTACAAATTTAGAACTGACTCACCCTCTGACATATCGTCGAATGTGTCGTGCAATAGGATTGAATCCTGCAGATACGACCTATCGAGATTTTTCGATAAATGTGCTAACAGACCGTTGCAAGATGAATCAGAGATTACATCGGCATGCAATTCAAGTAACGACGATTCAGCAATTTTATTATGCTTGCTGATGTTGTTGTTGCTATTATTATTGTTGTGATTCTTTGTGTTGTTGCTTTTGTTGTTCGATGCTGATGTCTTCTTTGATGACTTTGATGACAGAGATGATTTGGAGCACGATGACGACGACGATGACGATGATGATGAGGATGATGATGAGGACGACGAGGATGAGGATGATGATGAGGATTTCACAGACGATGAAGATGCTGACGATGATGATGATGATGTTGTCGACGATGGTGATGACGATGCCGACAACGATGACGTCGATGATGAGACTGAATTATCTACAGTAACGCTGTTATTGTTGTTGTTATTGTTATTATTATTGCTACTGTTGTTGTTGATGTTGTTGTTATTATTATTGTTGTTGTTGGTAAACCAATTTGGAAAACTTCCCTTCAGCGTGTCGATAAGATCCTGATCGAGCGTTAGACGCCACGATACAGGCCCGTCCACGCCGTGCGTAGACTCTGGAAACAAAAAACATAAATAGAGAAATTAGTTAAAGTTGTTGGAAAATGTTTAAAATATATAATTCAATTTTTGCCACCCAACAACAAGTTTGGAAGTCCTTTTATAAAATAATTCGCATAACTACACTGACACGTTTTCTAGTGAGGGGTCTCGTGTGTTTTTCTTTTTTAATTTTTATACAAACGTTTTACGACCAAAGAACGAAGCTTGGAAAAGGAAATCCCGTGAGACTTTGGACATAATTAGCGGTAGCAGCGGGCCTTAAACAAACTTTTAAGAACGATTCGCTCCACTTCCAACCAATCAATTCCGAAACGTTTCTCTCTATTTTCCGATGGCCAGAAATGCAGATATTTAACCGACGAAACAACCAAATTGATCATGTGGCGATGGTTATAAGCAACTTCTCCAGTGTACTACATATCCGAACAGCCAAAATAGACCCTTCGTTGCGAGGTACGTCACGGGCTATGATCAAAAGAAACCATCAGAAGCTGATGTGCTTGATTAAATCCGAAGATCATCAGGAAATTATTCGCAAAATATGCTACTCAAGGATTCGCTTCGTTTTATGATTCACGTTCCTCATCTTCGGGCGTGGAGCTAGAAAACAACGTATGTTGAGCTCATTAAATTCTGACCTTGACAGCATTCTGAAGTGTGGTAAAACCAATAGAGCAGAATTAAATACTTCCGAAACACAATGTTGTCTTCTGTCATTAAGGCGAAACCCTAATACTCTGCCATTATCCATGAATGGCACTTGCATCGCTGAAACCGAAAGACTTTCCATCCTCGATATGTGCGTTAACGACAAACTTCGTTGGAACGACCACATATTCGACGTCGCCAAAAACGCTGCGAAATGTCTCGGCTTAATAAAGAAGCAAAGAAGATGCAATAAATGTTTGACCGCTTTTGTTTTGGCTAAAATTTCGGCCAAAGCTTGAGTACAACGCTTATATCTGGTCCGGTGCACCAATTACATATTCAAAAACAAAATTCAAAAACGTGCGGTGAAACTTATTGGCGACCGAGATATTGCGAAATCGCTTGACCCTCTTAGTCATCGTCGTAGTGTCTCCTGCCTATGGTTGTTCTATCGATATTTCCCCTATAAGTACTCGAACGAAATAGCATTACACCCCTACAGCAATTCAACCGTAATACTCGCCATACTAGGAATGTGCATCAGTACACCCTTAAGCCTGTATTCGGACGTACAGTGAAATACAAGGATTCGTTTCTTAACCGTACAACGCGAATGTGGGATGCTCGGCTTTTCCTTCACATTACAGTTTACTGACATTTAAAACTAACGTTCATCGGTATCTCCTTTTTCCTAATCCTTCACTTCCCTAATGACCGCAGTGTGTAACTTCATTATAAGGGTATCCAAAATCCCTTTAGTGCGCGTATATTATAAAAAAAAAATGGAACAATTTTCACGAAAAAGTACTTTCCAAGTGACCCAAACGATGTCTGTTGTAGTCGGTTCTGAGATCCTATACGAACAAAACATTTCTGATTGCATTTAGGTACTATTGACGATAAAAAGTTGCATCTAAGTGGCTCCCAACTCGCAGATATATAAAATACAAGGGGTGGCAAAACAAGCCCAATTAAAGGAGCACACATAACTAACGACCTTGAGCGATGCTTAATGGGAAATATAACCTAAGAAAGATTTATCAAAAATAAACTTTTGCTGACAAACGTCTCTTTTTTGAAATGTCATGGTCTTTATACACATGTAGAGGCATATCCCATTTTTGCGACTAGTCATCATCATTCCTGAATAAACAACACCGACTAGACAACAATTAATTTATGCTGGCCATGATTTCTATGTTCCACTCCGGAAAGCACGTAAGCATCATTAGACCCTCAAACGCATATTATCTAGCACCCTCCACAATTCCCCCCCTTTCTAACTCAAACACATAATATTTAATTTCAAACACAAAAGACTCTCACTTAAGAGCTAAACAAGAAAAAAACAAAACATATACTCAATTTCAGGAACTAGGTTAGTTGGTGAGCCAAGAACGTATAATATTCCGACAATACCCTTGCTAAGTATGTCTCCTTGTTGTATTTTCCCTCATTTCAGTCCCGCTCTTTAAGTGCTCCAAGGTTAAAATAATGTTTTCGAAAGAATATTAAAAAGAAACAACAACAAACACACTCAGTTTGTTTTAGTTTTCCACACCCCCGTTTTAAAAAAAAAAAAAAAAAAAAAAAAAAAACAGCCAACACCAAGTGAGTATCTAGTTCAATTGGGATAACGCATCGTTCGCACCGCTCAATATTTCTTTTCGCGTGGGTTGCTCTGAGATGGCGGCACTGACGAACGCATTACAGCCGATTTACCATGGGTGTGTGCGTTTGCTTTGTGACATGAAAATTGAAAAAAAAAAAAAAAAAAATTAAAAAGGAAAAAGTGAAAACAGTAGCAGCGCACATGTTGTTCTTCACTCACTTGCTCAGTCTCTCTCTCTCTCTGGGCAATGGTCGTGATTGATGTTGAACAACAAACTGTGGATTGGCCCTCATACCTCATTAAATGAATTTTCCAAACAATTTGATTGAGCATGTGTTCCTCAACACACCCCCTACCTATTGTTTGCATTCTTGCCAGAGGCTAGAGGAGCCATACAGTTAAGCTAAACACTGTGCTACTGGTATACTCCCAGACCACGCACCAAATTAAAGGGGCTTTGTTCCTCGGGCAATCGTCATTGTGATTTATAATTTGGATATACATACATACACATAATATAAATACCCTATGTACGTATAGTTGGATCCTTTTTTTGATTTTATAGGAATGAATGGAAGCTTTAGCTAGGTAGAGCCCGCATCAATGTACCTAATAAAACACGAATCACAATAAAAATTTTTTCTGATTTGATTGAATACACAACCGGTGTGAGAGAAGGTCTGGAGGAGATGTAGGTGAATGATGAGGATTTATTGTTTGATCTTCAAGGACATTGCTTATTTGCTTCTTCTTGTTTTTCACTTTACTAGTAAAGGGAGTGCGGGTGAAGGGATTGAAACGATACTTGCCATTTTATGTGCTCATTAGGGAACAATAAAATGGTATTGTTGCTTCAACTGCAAATGGAAAGGACAAGCAAAGTGGATACATTGTCTGCAAAAAAAGGGGAATGTAATTGCAGATAAGTATAATGGTGGACTTGGATACAAATGCGAATTAATTGTGCAACAGCTGCTTAAGGTGTCCGAATAAGAATCTAGTTTTAATTAGTTTTGTTTTTTTTTTTCAGTATTTAGAAGTGTGATTGGGATTACGCAGCCAAGTCAGAAAATCGCAACGGTATTCTTTTACCAGCAGGTTTACAAATCTGTGGAGATAAGACATAACAACTTAAGTCGACATAAGTCGAAATTGAGTTGACGGTTCCACACAATTCAGCTATATGCGTGTCATAATTCAAATGGTTAAAAAGTTACAGCCGAATAAAATAATTTGAATCAAAGAGCGGCACGATAGTTTTGTGTTTTGTCAAATTCGAGCTCAATTATGAAAATAATCTAACAAAGTGCAACTGACGTTACTTTCCCAATAAATTTTTTTTTAACACTATCAGATCTGTGCCGTGGAGTGCTTAATGCAAGCAACTATCACGAGCAGAAATTTGCCGGCACAAAAAGTGCACCCACAGGCGTATCACTTAGTGCAGGTGTTAGAGTATACATATATTAGTAGTTTGATACGTTAACTGTAGGGGGGAAGGTTATACGGATATTCCCATTTAAGACCTCTGAGACCAAATCGAATAAAGCTACGTTGAATGGCTTTAATTCGATTTGAGTGAATGTTGTAGGTCGGAGTCCAAACTTGTGAAGCATACTCAAGATGCGGACGGACTAAGCAATTGTACAATGCCTAAGTAACGTAGGGGTCATCAAATTCTTTGGACCACCTCTTTATAAAGCCTAGCATTGGATTTGACTTATTCACAATGAAATTAATATGTCCTATAAAGATAAGTTTGGGGTCAAAATAAACTCCAAGATTCTTAAAACTATAGACATTGGAAAGCATATGATGAGATAAAGAATAATGAAAGTTGGAAGAAATGCGCTTTCTTGAAAATGTCATATGTTGACATTTAGATGGGTTAAGGATTAAACCATTCATAGCACACCAAGTAGCGAAACTATCAATGACATTCTGGAGAAGATTTCTGTCATCCTGGTTGTTGACAAATTTAAAAAATTTTATATTATCGGCATATATTGAATTCAGATTTAACATCGTTAATAACTAGTATAAACAATATGGGTTCCAAATAACTTCCTTGGGGAACACCCGACTGAGCAGAGAAAGATTCTGATAATGAACCTCTAAATTTGACTCGATAGTCTCTTAGCTAATAATGGAAATAACTCCATAGAATGTGCATTTGACAAGGGCTTAGTAAGGTTTCTTTATTTAATTGATTTTTTAAAAGCTGGAAAACTTCGCGTAGTCTCTGTAAAGATCGAGAGAAAACTAAGCCACGAAAACACTACAAACTACAGAGTACGGCATCATACTTTGTGCATATAGGCCGTAGAGACATAGACAGTCCCCTAGGCCTTGAACCCATGTTATTAAAATATATGTTTTCTACCTTGGAGTTTTTAAAGTTCCCAAATTAGGTCAGCCATCTTGCTTCCTATCTTGATAGCCATCGTGGAGCCATTCTCTTCATCCTCTTTAAACTATTTTGAAAATGCCATTAAATACTGCTTCCTGTTCATCAGCGTCGACAATACCAAGTTTTTTAATGTTTTTCAACAAGATAGTTTATTCGGTTTATTCGAGGAAAAAAAGTTACATTGTCATCAATTTTTTTTTTATATAAAAAAAATATTTTATTCAAACTTTTTACAGTTTTAAAGATATACATTTGAAAAAGAATTGTTGAAATTTTCAAAGGAAAATATTCAAAACTCCGCCATTGTGACGTCAATTCCGGTGACCCCTCGGAAAAAAGGTGCGTTCGCGTTGGCAGTAGAACTCGTGACAGGATCATCAGAAGTGAAAAAAAAAATGTGTGTTTTAATTAAGACCATAAACTAGAATTTAGACTAAGAAAAAAAAGAAAATTAGATTTTTGGCAGACCTTTTTAAAAAAAAAATGCAAATTTTGGTATAAATTTTTTAAGTAGTTGTGATTGAAAAAAAAATCTTTCCTCCAAGTCCTCGTGAACTGTATCTCGAAGACCTGTGTAAAATTCCATCAAAATCGCTTGAGTGGTCCTCGAGAAATTTTGACAACCGACTTTGAAAACACAGTTTCGAGAAAAACGCGTTTAAAGTTTGGATAAACCTCATGATTCAATTGAGTGCGCACCTTCCCAAGGCTGTATCTCCGAAACTTTTATTCGGAATGACTTGAAAATTTAGGATAATTTTCTCGAGATGCTGTAGAAATTAATAATCGCTAAAGTACCGTCAAACAAAAAAAAAAAGAAATTACTTTGTAATTGTGAATAATGAATGCAATAAAAATATTCCTCAACGATACGTTCTAGTTCCAATTGAACAAAATTCTGTTTGATTTAAATTTTGTACAACTAAAACTAGACCGTCATTTTAGAATTCTTCATCAAGGTCATACAGGATTAATTAAAATAAAATAAAAACGAAACAAACAAAACAATTTCGATAAAAATCAGAAGAAGAAAAAAATCGTCCAACATTGAACATGACAGCCCACACGCAGTAACATAAATAGTGTTTGTCAAAACCATTAATTACCGCCATATTGAAATTCCTAAATTTAGTGTTTGACGAAACCAAGCAGAATTTCTTCATCTCATTGATCTTAATTGTTATTATTTTTTTTTTTCCTTGTGGAAAAAATTATGAATCCTTGGATTACAAACAACTCAAAAGGATAGTAAGAAATACAAAAAACAAAAAAATTATATTAAAATAAAAAATGACAATTTATTTTTTAATGCTGATAAAATTTATCACATCCGTATCGCATCGGCGACAATGACTAGGAGGAGGTGGTAGGGTACATTTTTAAACATTGATAAATTCGAACACATGATTCAACTGAACATTTAATGGACGAAATGATGCTAAAATTAAGTTCATGTCATGTTATTGTGTTTGGGGCTCTTTTTTTATAGTTTTCTAGACGCGCCCACCAGTTTTTTTTATCTTTAAATATAAATACATATTGTCTTTTTCTATTTTATATTCACACCATTTAATGCATAGTTATAAGTTTTATTGTGAAATAACAATAATTGACAGACAGCAATCTGAGAAGAATTTTTGGCAACACAGATGATGGATTGTTTTCGAAGACATTCTCTTCGATGGTGATGCCACCTCATCATCATCGAAGCATTTCTTTTTAAATCTAAATCTAATTTTAACGTGTTTACTTGTTCTAAATTTAAAATGGGGTATTTAAAACATAAAATAAAACATTTTGCAGGTAAAAAAAAACATGTTTTTTTTTGCTCACGA
The DNA here is from genome assembly GCA_963576555.1 of Ferdinandea cuprea. NCBI lineage: Eukaryota > Metazoa > Arthropoda > Insecta > Diptera > Syrphidae > Ferdinandea > Ferdinandea cuprea. The sequence goes on from OY754960.1 coordinate 25,613,333, forward strand.
ACTTCAACCTTAGGGTCCCTTTGTATTCAGTTGATATGATACTGATTGGCGGCACATACTTTGTTGTGTTACACTTCTCTGTTGTTTTTAGTTGCTCAGGTGTCGACAATTTTATTTAACCTTGTACGAGTCTTATGTCAGGGAAAACACAATTTATCATTTTAAAACGTCAATTGGAATTGGAATTTGCTGTTGTCGCCTCATTTTTTAGCTGACAAATGACTAAGAGGATGTTGGGTTTGTTCTTTTGTGGATAGATGGCGCGATAGAGACTGAAAATATATTCGGGTTCCTCAGGATTCTAGGTTTGGTCTGATTCCATTGACAATTATTTATGCCGACCCTTAAAGCAATTATGCTTCACATGGTAGCAATAGGAAGTTGTTGTTTTATTGAAACCATTCCATGTAATATATGTAAGCTTGGCAGCCTGCCACGTGTATTGGCACAGAAGTTAAATTCTATTTTTAAATACATTTCGATTGGTAGTAACTTTAACCTCATTCAAGTTGGCAATGTCTTCTTGCGATGAAAACGCTTCAATAGCGTCAAAATATTCGTGAAAGCTTGTTCATTCCATTCATTTATTGTTTGTAGGACGAAGAAGTCAATAGCGCTAGAACTATTAGGCAAGGTATCGCAGATTCAAATCAACTCCACAGTCACAACTTTACGAATGAAAATCAATCGCGGGTTTTTTCAGACCTTTTCGCTTCTTAGTCAAAATAACACTTCTTCCGTGCTCTTTCCCATGCCTCATCCAACTATTTCTGCTTTCATATAATCTTTCCGTATGCCATTGGTTTCCTACGGCAGATTTATTGGCCTAAGCAGCTCATTCTTCTCTATAAGGGTTATCAGTATATTCCATACGAAGCTTTAGAACTTATAATTCCTTCCCTTCAGATGAGTTTAGGAAACAGCTTCAGCTTGCAATATAGTAACTTTAAGTGGTATATAATTGGAGTATGTTTGAGCCTCATCCTTGCAGTTTTGGATATTTTTCTACAAAGTGTATGTGACATTGCAATGGAGGAAAGGCTTTTAAATCAATGTTAGTGAAATTTCAAAATTTCTAACTGAATACCCGCATTAAAAATATATATTTACACATATACTTAGATCATTTAATATTTGCCATTCGGAATCGGCATTAAACTTAAGGCCCCTTCTTTTCGTGTTAAAAAAAAGAGCTTCGCACCCACAATGGTTGGAGAAGCTAGGCTTAAGGTTTTTTATGGGCCGTTTATTGATTTTTATTTTAAATAAGATTGCCTTTATTGCTCATCATGAACCGTTTGAATTGTGACTCATTTGCTTTATGTATTTTTGATATATATATGTTCAAAACCAACTAACTTCTTTATAATATAATACAGTCCATGTCAGACTTGAGTGAGTAAATACAAAGCCTACCATCGCAGGTTGCCACATTTCAAGTAAAGTTACCTGTGTAGTTCATCCGCAAATTGTGGGTTCATTACTCTTAGCAGTCCTGACAGAAGATGCGCAATATTCCAAAATCGAAAATCGAAATCGTATTTCTATAAATAATTTCGATAAGTTCAATGAAACAGCTTCCACGATACAAAGATAGTGCCTACAGTATGAGCATAGTTCAATGACATGTTTTCAACTTATCCAAAGAATCTGTTTTGTCTTTTTTAAACATCTATTGCTCTATGGTGTAAGAAAATTCGCGCAAACATCCTTTTTACGAACCACCAGCAAAAGAATAAAATAAAAATAAAAAATCAGAGTACATTAATCCCATATAAATCACTATCCGGATTCACCCTGAAAATACCCCCCACCGTCACAAGAAAAACAACAACCATCTGCTTGTGCTGTCACGCTATAAGTGGCATTTTGCCGGCGATTACAAATTAAATTACTTATGTGATGTTATCGTAATCGTCGATTACTACATATTACAACACTGAACAGTGTGAAATCTAATTTTGAATAATGTGGTTCATGACCGTGATCTGTTGCCCCTATTTATAGGATAAGAACCCTCCTCTGTGTATATGCTTTGATTTATTTTCGTACTCGAGAGCCGATGTTGAGAGTCAGTTTTAAATCATGTGCATTGCAAATGTCACCATGATGATGTTATATTCGCCGAACACGTTCTTTTTCAGAATAGTACTACTTCGCAGTAGTTAATTTAATTTTGAATACCTGAGTAAGTTACTTGTAATTAAGACTGACGGTTTTGGGATGGCAATTGTTGGGTCTTAGGTTGGGTACATGAACTCAAAAGTTAAGCGCCCTGGTAAATTGCTCAAAGTTTTCTTCTTGTATTGCTTGCTAATCTTCTATCCATTTAACGACGAGGTTATGATCAGAATTATAAGGATCACAACCCTCCCACTTCACTTCATTGCTACTGGTCCGCCTGTGGGCTTCGCGGGTTCGACCGCAAAAAATATCTACAGGCCTCCCGATTTTGGATCACTTCATCATTGAGGCCAATCAAATGCTGGTGTTTCTGCGTTTGTTGATCCAGGAGTTTTTAGGCCTGACTCTTTTACGCGATTGTACGGGAACGTTGATTGCCATTCCCTTTTTGACGGGGTTCGTAGGATCCCTCCTTTGAACATGACAATGCCAACTAAGTCGGTCATGCTTCCAATTTTTTGAGATGGGTTCTTTGACGTCAAGGCTTCCTCGGATTTTGGAACTTCTAATTCGATCAAGCCTTGTTACTCCTGCTGTCATGCGAAGCATTTTCATCTCAGCTGCTATCAACTTGCCCTCATACTATTTGTACATTGTCCAGCATTGTAAACCGTACGTGAACGCCGGACGCACAATTGTAGAGCCTTCCTTTCAGCTTAGGGGACTGTTTTCGGTCACAGAAGATGGAAGAGCTTTCCTGCCACTTCAACCACCGTACCGTTACATGATGACTGATGTCGTCATCACCGTTTGCTTCGCTTGCTAATAAGAAAAGAATAAGATAGATAGCTCCCTTCCCTAAGGTATCTTAAATAAATTAATAACTTATCTCCTCCCTTTTCGATTTTTGCAACATAAATTCCATTTATTTCCACTTTGACAATCTACAAGTTGATTGTCCTTAATTCACTAAAATTTGATCATCGCAGAAACCTTTTATTCGGTCCTATCGCTTCGCAAATAATGACTTTCCCATCTCCGGCGCGCTTTATGCCACAACTTTAAACGTGATGATAACAAAAGTGAAAATATTTAAAATTCCATTCAAGTTCGAGACCACTTGAAATATCTTTCACGTTCACGTTGCAGGGAAGGAGCGCTAAAGTATGCAAAGCTTGTCAAGGGGTCAATTATGAAACCACCAAGCAAAGTTCACTTTTCTCCAAAAATTGTTCAATTGGTTCTTCAAAGTTTGCCCCAACCGGTCGCACCATAAGCAAAATACCAAAAAAAAAAAAACCAACAACACAAAAGATGGCAACAAGTGGGGTGGTTTCGAGAAACAATCTTGTTAAAAATCAATTAATGCTTTTTTTTTTTCAAACAGAAAAGACGTAAGCAAATCAAATAAAAACACAATAATTGTTTTAAAAAAAAATTGTAGACAAAAAGAAAAACAGCTTAACACGCAAATATGATGCCTTGAAATGCCTTGGCTTAGGTTAATGTAATCTCAGGCGACAGTCTACTACTAGTCGCAAGAACAACAACAAAACATAACTTAAACAATCGAATTTGCCAAAGCATAAAATTGGATCATTCGGGGATAGAAATCGAAGAAACGAAACGAAAACCCAGAAAAAAAAATGAATACGTATGCGAAGCGAAAAATAAAAGGAAAATGCAAAAAAGAAATTTGTATCTTTTTTGGGATTTCCATGCGTGTGTTTATCTCCCTACAGCTTTATCAATATTTGCCAAATGTCTTATTCCAGAGATTAGATGGGTGCGTGGGTGGTTTTCTGTTTCAGTTCAGCTTAAAAGAAATGGTCCAAACGAAAAAGAAAGAAAATGCTGATAGCAGTCCTTCGATGAAAGGAGCCCCTATTGATCGAATATACTCCGCTCTACGTTTATCCATCCATCTTGCATGTACTTGTTACCACTCTTTTTCTTGCTCTCTTTCTCTTTGTTTCTCTCTCTCTATCCCTGCCTATCTGAGGGATGATAGGCTTTATATGAATGGTAATTTGTTTTTTGCATGATCTAGCTCGGAAGTGGATTAATTGGATTTGAGAATAGCAATTGAAAACGGAATACCGGGGCTAGGGTGGACGTTCTGAGTGAGTTGGGAACATTTTTGGGTTTTTTTTACGTTCTTTTATTTTATTTTATTTTTGATTCTGTTCTGCTACTCGAAAACGAAGAGGCGGTTTCTAAGCAATTAAGCGAGTCATTGAATTGAGAAGTTGTTAATCGCAATTTGTTGTTCTATTGTTGGAAAATTTCCTTGGTAATACGGAAAGGCATTCAGGTTCGATTGAAGTTCTTATGGGAACAATTGGGTGGTTTGGACTAGTGGGCAGTAAGTGTGTTTATGGTTTCTTGTTTTTTCTTAAGGTTATAGAGGCTATTGACGTGCTGCAGTAAGGCTATGGAATCGACTTAAGATTTTTTGAACTTCTCCTGTCGAACCGAATGTGTGAGAACAAAAGTGTGAGGTTTTTTTGTTTTGAAAGAAGTCTGGATCTGAAATTCATATGTATTAGGAGTTGGAATGAATAGAGCACAGAACATAGGACCAACGATACCCGCAATCAGTGTATTGCTCCAATATATTGGTCTAGGATGTGTTATTCCGAAATTAAGGGAGTATCTAGTTCAATTAGACTCTCGGATTACAGCAGGTTTTTCTGAAATGAGTTCCTGGCAACGCTAGAAGCTGCATATTTCTTTGACAGCCGAACTTGGTGTGCAGAAAAGCTCCCCACTAATTAACTGCTAAGGATCTCTATAACACAGTAATATAAAACAGGCGATTGAGAACAACATTGAAGTATAATCAAACAATAGATTTTGTATACTCGACTCCTCCGCAGAAAACTTCAACCACTTCACAGGAAAATATAAATAGAGAAAACTCTAGAGATGCCCTTTTATGGGTTTTCCCTAATCAGATAGGGCGGACGGTAGGTAATATTTCAAACAAAAACGTTCAGTGACTAGGGAATATGTACGATACCGAAGCGGTTGAAATAATGAGGAGACCATAGTCAGCAAGGAGTTCAAAAAAAATTCGGATTCCAGAGCACTTGGTCTGAATAATTGGAAGTAGCATGCCCGCGAAAGTAGAGGATAGATAGTTGTCGTACCGCTTAAACTATATGAAACCAAAACCCTAAGACCTACCTTGTAGGTAAGAAAATATTTTGGAAAACTTTTTCTCTAGGGTTCTTTTTCGACTTCGCTTGCTTCAACTGCCATTGCTTTCCTTAGCCTAGATTAGATTAGATTGTGTGTTGGAGGTGGTATACTAAATCCCAGATCACTGCGGCCTCATATGGGCCTATTATGATGTCCTCCATTTAGAGCTTATCAATGATGCCGTTTGTTATAAAGGCGACTACCTTTTTGAGTGAGCTGGCAGCTATATCCCCTGCCTCAAGGTAGAACTAACCTAAATAACGTTGACGGATTTGTATGAGGCAGTTGCAATCACGTTATATGTATTCTGCTGTTTCCTCGTCCTCGTTGCACAATCTACAGGTATTGTATTGTGCTATTCCCATAGTCATCAGGTGTTTTTTGACACGGCAGTGGTCCGTAAGAAAGCCTGTGGCTAGCCGAATCTGACTACTACTGTTTGGCATGACGTTTTTTGCTTGTCTGTTTCCTTCGGTCTCCCTCCAGAATTGTAGCCACTTTTTGATACAACTTTTTATAGTGTTCATAGGTAGCCCGCAGAATGGTCTTGCCATTGTGAATAGGGATGCCGATCCTGTTCTTGCTAGTTCGTCTGCTTTTTCATTGCCTTCATGTCCACTGTGACCTGGCTTCTAAATCAAGTGTACTTTGTTAGTGGTGGCCAGTATTAGGAGGAGATGGAATGCAAATCATTTTATTCGTAATGAATCTGTTTAGACTCTCTCGGATGCAAAGTTCTATTAGAGTATAGGTAAGTAAAGGGTGATCCATTTCGAGGTTCCCTATTTTTTTAAAGAAAAAAACACAGAAAATTCAAATTTAATGGAGAACGTTTATTATCATTTGAAAGAACATTCTTTGGCATTTATTTTTTGAAGATAATGTCTATCAAATGTTGGCCGTTGCTACGTCGCAGATGGTCCATCCGTTGAGTCCAATTTTCGATCACTCGTTCGAGCATTTCGACTGGTAACTGCGGAGTGACACAAGTCTAACGGTGTGATATCACACGATCTTGGTGGCCAATCGACCGGCCCAAAACGTGAAATTATGTGCTCACCGAAATGTTCTCTCAATAAGTCCATTGATTGATGCGATGTGTGGGAACCGTTGTTTTTTCTTCAGGTTGCTCTTCGTCCCAAATGCGGCAATTTTGTTTGTTTACATACCCATTGAGTCAGAAATGGGCCTCATCGGTAAACAAAATTTGCCTCGAAAACGTCGGATCTTCTTGGAACTTTTCAAGAGCCCATAGAGCGAAGCGATGTCGCTTGGGAAGATCGAGCGGCTTCAGTTGTTGCACAAGCTGTATTTTGTACGCTTTCAATTTAAGATCTTGACGTAAAATGCGCCAAGTCGTTCCATACGTCAGTCCGAGTTGCTGCGAACGGCGCCGAATCGAATCGAGTCTTCGTGTACATTCTCAGCTACGGCCGCTAAATTTTCTTCACAGCGTGCTGGACGTGGTCTATTCGGTCGAATATTATCCAGTAATGAATGCTGGGTCTCAAAATGGGTGATGGTGTTGCGAATAGTACGCTCAGTAGGCGGATTATGTTGACCATAAGTTGAGCGAAGTGCACGAAACACATTCCTCACAGAACGTGAATTTTCATAATAAAGTTGAACAATTTGTAACCGTTGTTCACGCGTAAGTCTTTCCATTATGAAATGCCAAACAATACTAAACAAAAATAACATGACAGCATGACACGAATCACACGTGATCTGTCAAAAAAGGCTATTGAAAAAGTATCTCTACTTGGATCACCCGTTATTAGTGCGAGGACCGTATACTCCCGCTTCAATTCCTGCATTTGTTTTGGATCCGTCCGTGTACCATACATAGGAATCCTTGGCAAATGTTGGTTTGTTCTGTTCGCAGTTTAACCGTTCTGGGAATGTAACCTTGAAGTTGTGTTGGAAGTTTTAACGTGGCAAGCCGTTAGATGTATTCCAAGTAGTTCGTGTTTTTTGAGTTCCTGTAAGATTGCAGAATGGACCAAATAAAAATTAGTTTCATCTTCTGTGATGAGCGTGTAGGCATTCACCATAGCTTCTTTCATAAGTTCTAGATGAAGTGGTGGGATGTTTAGGATAATCTCAAGTGCAGCAGTCGGTGTGTTTTCATTGCACCGGTTGTACATACACAGGCTAGTCTTTGTATTTTACTTAGTTTAGTCTGTGCAGACCTCTGCGTAGCTTTATCGCACCAAATGGCGGCTGCATACCTGATAATAGGTCTAGTTATTGCCGTATACTTATATCCTTAGCCTATAAAAGTATTCTTTTAAATTGCAACTTATTAAGTTCATTCAGGGGCAGAGCTACATTAATTTGTTGAAATAATTGCTGGGGGCGACCAACGTAAACGAAGTGTAGCGACTGTGTAGCATTTTTCTTTCGGGAGGAATACTGATTTATTAAGAGTTAAGTTTTTTTAGGTTGGCAGCACTGGTTAGTAATGTAGTCTAAATGTCATCTGTCAAAGTGAAAAGTTTTCAATATACTCTGCCATTTATACATGGAAAGACTTACAAACGAGCAACGATTGCAAATTATTGAAATTTATTATCAAAATTCGTGCTCTGTGAAAATCCGCTGTTTTATCAAAACGCGAAAGCGATGAGCTCAACAGATACGTAAATAAGCAAAATTGCCGCATCTGGAGTGATGAACAGCAACATGCCATACAAGAATGACCGATGCAATCAGAAAAAACGACAGTTTGGTGAGGTCCATAATGCTGGTGGCATTATCAGTCCATTTTTCTTCAAAGACGACCGTGGAAGACATGTTACTGTCAACGGCGAACGATATCGAGCCATGATACGCTCGACTGCCCCAGTTGATTGAGTTGAACTTGGTTCACATGTGGTTTCATCAAGACGGTGCCACAGCTCGTGAAACAAAGGAAATGTTGAAGGATGAATTTTGTGAACAGCTTATCTCTCGAAATAGCCCTGTGAATTGGCCGCCAAGATCATGCGATTTAACGCCTCTTGATTATTTCTTGTGGGGTTATGTAATGTCGTTAGCTTATGTGGACAAGCTGAACACGATTGAAGCCTTACAGGATAACATAACACGCGTAATTCGAGGAATACGGTCCGAAATGCTCGAAAAAGTGATGCAAAATTGGACCCTCCGAATGGACCATTTTCAAACAGAGCCGCGGAGAACATTTACATGAAGTTGTCTTTAAAACGTAAATGGAAAAGACCTATTTATCGATTACAATAAAAATTTTTAATATTTGATGCAAATTTGAGTGTTTTATTCGATTTTTAAAAAGAATACGCTTAAAAAATCAACCTTCATTAGCTATACCTGAGTTACGGCATCCCCTTTGCCGAAATCGAATGCATTTGAGCTAGAAGTTGTAGAAGTTGAGGATTAAATAAGGAAGGCTGCCAATAGGCTTCTCAATTACGTCAATATTAGTTAATGCGGTATTTATTAGTATGAAAATCGACAGAGAAGCTTGGCTTTTCTCTGTCTCCAGCTTCACGACTTATTTATTTAAATTAACAATTCAACCAACCAACGTTCGATGGTGTCAATAACACCAGGATAACCCCCGCAAAATCATTATGTATCATACTTCGAAGATGCCACCCCAAGTTATTAATAGAACCACATTCATTTATATTGCAATTTATTCCTCAATATCTGTCATCATCATTATCTGCCATTTTTTTCCTGCATGCCACTCTCAAATTGGAAGTTGTCATGGTTATGCTGATCAAAATGAACATCCAACTCCAGCGCGCAGCAAAGTATTGACATGAATATGAAAATAGAAATTCGAAAAAAAAACGAAACAGAAGGACTTGAGTAGACGTCACAAAAATAGACTGCAGGTACAAAAAAAAGACGAAATTTTGAATACTCTACAATTTTTTGTTTTTTTTTTTTAGGAAAAATTTCGTATTCACCGGATGAAGTTGCACAACTCGCACGCACGCTTGGTGCATTACAAGCACGTGAACTATGCCCACGTAGACGATTCTGTTCGATACAGTCAGAGGAGACGGTAACTTTGCGGATAACCCTCGCTGTTCCAGCAGTTAAATGAATGCAGACAAGATTTTGCATATTTTAAAATTTTATTATCTGCTTTTGGGGCGGCGCGGCTACTGTAGGTCCGACCAACCAACCAATAACGACATTTATGACCGACAGAATTGTTTTTTTTTTTTGTTCTGACCATTGTCGTTCCGTGGACGGATTATCGCCGCAACATGATGTGGATATTAATGTGAATTGGGTAGCTTATGTTTGTTGTTGTTTTTGGTACTCAAGTCCTGAGCCTTATATAAATTGGTATGAATTTTATTTAACCATTCAAATGAAGGTAGATTCTTTGGGAGTTAAAGATTCAAATCGCATTTTGAGTTGGGTCAACATAACTTATGCTGTTATAATTTTTAGAGCGCTAGTCCTGTGAATCCTAATCACTTTCTAAATTGAAACCCTTTCGTTATATGTATGCTAATGAAATTCGATTAAAAATTGATGGTTTTATTAGGACAGGAATATGACTTCTAAGCTTAAGGTTACCAATGGAGAATGGGGTGGATTGAAGAGTATCTATTCCAAGAAATCTTAAATGTATTTTCTGCCTGTAATACAAAAATATATAAAAATATCTTTTCACAAGGGATTACAAAAAACCCTCAACATTTGTAGAGTACAGCGTGGGAGAAAGAGTGGGAGGAAACAAACCAGGAACTGAAGCACTTTGGTTTTAAATATTTGTATATTAAAGCAATAAGGCAGAACAGAATGCGACAACGCATTTCACATTCGTGTGGTGCGTCGTTTAAAAATCAGTTCCATATTGGACAGTACGTCAGGATAAACGACACTTGCTATTCGACTGTCTAACCCTTAAAAACTTATTATAAGAGAAAATACAAATCTTGGAAGCATATAGACTCGGAAATAAATCAGTTTTACTCCAAGCACATATTTTTCGTAATTCGTCTCTCCTTGTTAATGGATCTCGTAAATTGTTGTTCTCCATTGGGGATTTAACCGGCACCACCAGTGTTAAAAGTCATCACGCTTATCTTTGGACCGTCGCAACCAACATAGTTAATAGATATGCACGTTTCATGTACCGATAGCCCAAAAGTGCAGGAGAAGTAGTATAGATGGAATCTATGGACAAGTGCTATTCTACATAACATAAGAGAAACACGTCAAATTAATAAGAAAAACCTTCGAAAAACAGTTTATGGTCTTGGATGATGCAAATGTTTGTATTGACAAACAACTTATGATTTTACCATGATTTTTAATCTAACAATAAGACCCATCCGTACTGCTATGTTACGTTAATTGCTATCTTTGGTCCTGCTGTCTTTCAAACTGCTATCATACGGTACATGACTAATTAGACATACTTACGGGTGATTTTTTAACACTCAAATTTTCATCAAATATTCAAAATTTGTATTGTAATAGATAAATAGGCCGTTGCCATTTACGTTTTAAAGACAACTTCATGTAAATGTTCTCCGCGGCTCCGTTTCAAATGGTCCATTCGGAAGGTCCCATTTTGCGTCACTTCTTCGAGCATTTCGGCCTGTATTCCACGAATGACGCGTGTTATGTTATCCTGTAAGGCTTCAATCGTGTTCAGCTGGTCCACATAGACTAACAACTTTACATAACCCCACAAGAAATAATCAAGGAGGCGTTAAATCGCGTGATCTTAGCGCCCAACTCACAGGGCTATTTCCGAGAGATAAGCTGTTCACCAAATTCATCCTTCAAAATTTCCTTTGTTTCACGAGCTGTGTGGCATGTGGCACCGTCTTTATGAAACCACATGTCAACTCAGCTCGATATCGTTCGCCGTTGACGGTAACGTTTCTTCCACGGTCGTCTTTGAAAAAAAATGGACCGATGACTCCACCAGCCCAAAACCACACCAAACTGTCGTTGTTTCGGGATGCATCGGTAATTCTTGTATGGCATGTTGCTGTTCATCACTCTAGATGCGACAGTTTTGCTTATTTACGTATCTGATGAGCCAGAAATAAGCCTCATCGCTGAACACAATCTTTCGATAAAACAACGCATTTTCCCATTTTCACGAAGAGTACGAATTTTGACAATAAATTTTAAAAATTTGCTATCATTGCTAGTTTATAAGTCTTTCTATGATTAAATGGCAGAGTATACTGAACAATTTTCACTTTGACAGATGACATTTGGACGCCATTACTAACCAGTGCTGCCAAAAAAAAAACTTAACCCTTAAAAAATCACCCTTTAGTACACATAATTTGAATCTCGATTGACAGCGATATTTCACACCCACGACGCTTGGCTAACGTACAGCAAAACCATTTATAGTTTTCAGGCTGATTAGGGAGGTTGGAGCTTCTATGGTCCTTGGAAGACCATATGAAGAGCTCTCTAGGAAATCTGACATTAAATTTGTATGAAAATTGAAGAAGTAGCAGAAGCCTGTTTTTCTACGATCGCTAACCGAATTCAAATGGCATCGGTAACGTACCTACATGTGTACAGGGTCTGTAATACGAAGTAAAACAAACGTATACCTCGCTTTTGCTTTTACTATCGCTGTCAATGTGGTTTTAAAACCAAACTCTGGCCTTTCTTCTTCCAAAAAAAAAATGTGCAAGTAGTCACTTAGTAGTCACTTTGCTCCAGTGCGAAGTCCAAGTGTTCCACCAATATTTTGTTTAGCCTCTGCTCTTCTGCTGATGACTACAGAATTTCATCTCACTTTTCTGCAAATCTACGGATTGAAAATCTCACTGTCAACAAGTGTTCAACATTTAAGAAAAGTATAAACACATCCGATAACAGAGGCCCCAATAGAGGGAATAGATCTTAGGAACTAAAATGCATCCACCCAACAATAAAACATCACACGTGCTTTAGTGGTCTTTGATACAACAAGAGCCGACGAGGATACATATTAATTTCAATCCTTTAGCAAAAAGTCTGCAATTTTATTTATCACACTTTTCCCATCGGCAAAATGGCACGTACTTCCCCTTGCCATGCGGCAATCCCAGCACGTACTTCCGATAGTATCATACACGAGTCATAAGCACAATTTAATTATGTAGAAACATTGTTGAATAGTGTTTTCTTTATTTAGTCAGTGCATAGCAATCAAGAGTCATTAGGTCATTAGACATCCATTAGCATAAAAAATCAACAACAACAACAAGTATTCTCCTTCATTGGTGTCCGAGACAAAAAACAACGAACAATTAAATGTCTCATTAGGTTCTTGTTCTCATTGCAAACTTGTATCTATAAAAAGCAATTGCTTTCAAAAACTTACGTAAAGAGAGCATAACATTAAGTGTAACCAAACGAACGGTTAAAGAAAAAACAACAAGTCGAAATGTGTCCTAAATATTCTCAATGTGCGATCAGCATCGCCGACGCCGACGCCGAAGCCGCCGCCACCGTTTCCTTACAATAGATGCACCAATGCGCGGTACTATTTTCAATCTAAGCATTCATCGGTACGAATCTGTAGTAGTTCTTCATCTTGCTTGACAGTGACAGCAGCAGCAGCAACAACATTTCTGGTCTTTCTGATGCGCTGTGACGAACACACCGAACATTGCAAGCGAGAACTATGCGCGACGAACATTCCTAAGACTCCCCCGAAAGGGTGCAGAAAATGTTGTCACAGCAGAAGCAAGGAGAGAACGAAAATTGGAAATTCGAAAGCTCTACTGTCGCCATGTATGTTTTATTTAATTTGGGAAAAAAGTTACCTAATGGTGGTTCTATTTTGCCAGCCCTCCGTAGCTCTTCCGCTCGGTATTGTGTAATTTTATCATCGATAACCAAAGGTTGTCCCATCTGATTGGCTCGATCGATACAGAGATGCGACAACAACAAAAAAAATAAAACTTTGGCACAATCGCCAAATAGTCGTCCCCACAATGTAAGAATTGCACTCTCTCTTTCAACGCATCAATGTCTGCATGCATCTGTATGTAGGTGTTTGCTGTGACATTCCTACTCCTTCAATTGAGAGTGTAAGGCACTGTACCATCAGCAGAACAGCACCCCCAGTCGATTATTTAATGCAAAGAGTGGTTTAAATTTGGCCGCCACACACTTTGGTATTCAGACAGTGTCTCTATTGGCGAGAGAGTTAAAAATATCCTGCCAAACAATTAGATGAAATAAATTGAAAATAATCGAGCTTGAACTATCTATAAATATCAGCACGGATGAATGTGAATGGTACCGAATAATGTTGGAATTTTTTTTTTTTTTGTTACTCGCGTCGTTTCTACCCCAACGGCTGCGTCGCACCACACCGTGCCGGACGCTCATAGACAAGTGAATGTCAATTATTTAAATTTATTTTTTTTATGCGCTTTCAGAAGAAAGATCGACCAAAATGCTTCTGCATGCCATCCATGCGGCGGCTATCTTTCAACGCTGTCAATATTTTTTTGCTCGCGCTAAACAGATACAAATTCGCCTGTTCTTGTTGTTGATTAGTATCTTATGCAAGTTCACAGATAAACAGCATCATTATTGTTGGCGCATTTCATGAACGCAATTTGATTTGTTTATGATGAAATAAAATCAAATGAAAATCGATTTAAATGCGTGGGATATACATAAGTATAGCGATACAGTTAGACACTGTTGAAGATGTCCTTCAAAAATTTAATGCGCGCAGATTTGAAACTATTTACACATTATGTTGGACAGGTGTGGGTAGGATGGCGTGAAGAAGATTTTGATAAACTGCCACTGTTTTTTTTTTAATTAAAGTCTTAAGTAGATCAGAGAGGTAAGGAAGTGAATGTGAAATTCAATAACAAATGCCACTCGCATTGTGATGGTGTTTTGGCGCTTTCATCGACGGTTAACTTCCTCGATTTTTTTTTTTAAATTCATTTGATTTGAATCGCTTTTCCAATTGCCAAAAAAAAAACTATACGTGATACAAAATATAAGATTGAAACAGTCAAATAAAAACGAGTTCATAATTATGATCAGTTAGCAACAGAAATTGCTGAAACATTGTATCCACCTTGAAACAGTTAAATACGCCTCAAGTTCATAGTTCCACAGAAAGAGAGCGCGCGACTGACTGTTTTTCAATTTGATCCGGACTAGGTTTTTAACTGAAAGCCACCTTGATTTCAGTTTGGATTAAAGTAAGATTTTGACATTCAGCGCAGTAGGTTTTTCAAAAAGACTTAATTCGTTGGAAATAAAGTTATTGAGAAAATTGTGTATAAATAAGTGCATAGTCAAACCATGCGGGTAGCACTTGAATGACAGGAAGTCCACTGAATTGACCCACGATGAATAAAAACTTGGCTATGTAGAGAGATAATATATAACCGCCATTCAAAGAAAAACTTTATTTTCATGTAAAGGAACAAATATTTCCTTGTCAGCATGGGTTTATAGTGGAAAATCGACGACAACCAATCATACTTTGTTGACGAACTTTGTAAAAGCTTTTGACACCGTAGGTCACGATGTATGTCATGTCTTTAAATTGCAAAATTTTGACATTCACTCTGATGTTCAATCAAAATGTATACATGTTCTTTCTGGTGTCCCACAAGGCAGCCACCTTGGTCCCTGTAGTCTTTTGTAAAATGCAGATGATTTAAAAATGCTCGCTTGTGTAAAAAAATGTCAGTGATTGTATTAATATATCTTGGAGTTATTTTTGATACCAAATTAAGTTTCTCTTTTCATGTTGATCACGTTGTAGCAAGAGCAAACTCATTGCTTGGATTTCTAAAAAGAAACTGTAATGATTTTTCCAACCCATTTGCCATTAAATCTTTTTTTAGGTCTCTTGTACTTTCCGTTCTTGAATATGCTTCCGTAATATGGGAACCAGAATACGGCATTCAGAAAAAACCATTGAAAATTTTCAAAAGGTTTTTACTAGATTTTTAATACGGCAACTTAAATTGAACCTTGAAGAAATACCTTCATATTGTACAAAATGTGCTCTTTTAAGTTTAAATATGATTGAAAACGTCGTATCGTTAGTAGTGCAATGTTTGTATATGATGTATTGGCATACCGCATTAAATGTCCCGAATTACTTGAATTGTTCAATATTAACGCGCCAGATAGAATAAGTCGACCACAACCTTTGTCATATATTCCAAGGCTTACTTATAGTTATGCTGCTAATGAGCCAATCATAAGATGCCTAAAATTGTTCAATTTACTTGATAATAATATTGGTTTAAGCCTAGAAAGACGGTGTTTTTACAACAGTATAAAGTACCGAGCATCAAGAACTTGGCTTCAACTCCAGCATCATAAGCTTTGCCGATAAACCAATGGCTCGTAACTGTTCAGGGGCCTTTCATTGTAAAGAAGAAGACTTAAAGTTCAGTTAAAAAGAAACAGAACTTAGAGTATGTTCTTTTAGCCAATATTCCAACACAGAGTGTACTTTTGAGGTACCTATTTTGCTATCATATTACATTTTTAGTCAATTTTGTTCAAAAACTAATGCTAAACTTTGAGTGATAGCAATTTCGAATATTATTTATGTGTATACTAACTGCAGTCTTTTTTATATAGGTAGTCATGGATTTAGGCACGTGACTAAAAGTATGCAATTGAGTGTATTTTATATTGCCAGTTTCGGGAGTTAATTTCTGAATGAATTTTTGAAAACAAATTCGACCAAGAGGATGTGAAATTTTATGTGGTTTAAAATCGAAAAAATCAGTGAAAGGTTCTACCGTCGACTTAAAGTACACATGTATTACTTTCTAACGTAGATTTAAATGCTCATGAATAGGTTTTAGTTTTTCGTTTACATACTCACGTACCTCAGTCCTTAGAAATTATCACTGATGCTTACCTGAAATTAAAATAAAAATACAAAACACTTTAGTTTCAATTATAAATGTCTCGGTGATCAAGTAATTATGTAATGATAAACTAAATTTAAATATAACGTATATAACGTTGTAACGTATTTACCTAATCTTAATTTAAGTAAAACATAAAACTGTTTTCCAGTTTTTACCAAGGAAATAAAAGTTACGTAGGACTTTTCTGGACGTGGAACGGCAACGAATGTTAAGCTCATTAAATTCTAACCTTGACAGCATTCTTAAGCGGGTTAAAACCAATAGAGTACAATTTAATGCTTCTAAAACACAATTCTGTCTTCTGTCTTTTAAGCGAAACCCCAATAGTCTGTCATTATCCATGAATGGCACTTGCATCGCTGAAACCGAAAGCCTTTCCATTCTCGGTAAGTGTGTTAACGACAAACTTCGTTGGAACGACCACGTATTCGACGTCGCCAAAAACCCTGCGAAATATCTAGGCTTCCTAAAAAACCAGAGAAGATGCAAGAAATATTTTCCCCCTTTTGATCTGTCTAGAATTTACCAGGCGTTTATTCGCCCATAACTTGAGTACAACGCTCATATCTGGTCCGGTGGACCAATTACATATTTGGAACTACTTGACAGACTTCAAAAACGTGTGGTGAAACTTATTGGCAACCTAGATATTGCGAAGTCGCTTTACCCTCTTAGTCATCGTCGTTATGTCTCCTGCCTATCGTTGTTCTATCGATATTTCCACCATAAGTGCTCGAACGAAAAAGCCAGTTGCATTCCACCCCTATAGCAGTTCAACCGCAATACTCACCATGCTAGGAATGCACATCAGCTCACCCTTAAGCCTTTATTCGGACGGACAGTGAAATACACTGATTCGTTTATTAACCGTACAATACGAATGTGGAATGCTCTACCAGGCTCTGTTTTGCGTGGATCGATATCTCCCTTTCTCTTATCCACCACTTCCACTCCCGCAATTAAGAAAGGAAACAAAAATTGCAAAATTTTTACCAAAAGTTGCTTTGTGCTACTTAAGGAATCGATACGAACCAATTAGTTTTAGTCGCAAAAAATAAGGAACGGTGTCCCTTTTTTTCTGACAAATGCTATTAAGTTTTTATTCGTTGGGTTCCCCATTATTTTCGAGTTCATTTTTTGATTTCTTGAAACCATTTAGCAAAGCAAGCCACAAGGTTCAGTATTCGGTTCATTGCTTGTAATGCTTTTATCAATGACATTTTAAGGAGTTTTCATTTATGTAAATGAAAACACCTCAGTTGCTGATAAACGTAACAAAACAATAACCTTCTAATTAGCTTTTAATGGCTGTTGAAATATGAACTCGATCTCAGTCCAATCAAAATTCCACTGTTTTTTAATAGAGGTCGTTCTAACAGAAAAAGTACCTAGACCTAATGGTACCTTAGCTCCTTTGTAGAATATATAAAAATGCTTAATTATTTTACTTTAATAAATTCCATCGGTAATTAAGGGTCAATGAAGACTAATAGGCCTTGTCAGATAAGAGCGATAGCGCTTTCATCATCCTGATTTGCATTGGAGAGCTTCTTTATGCCATCTGTTCGGCAGATCTCCCGAGATGATTAAAGCTCTGATTGTTGGTTTTATTCGATATCGCAGTACCAAGGATATCTCAAATGTTTCCTCAGATAATCTTAATCATCTAACTAAGGAAAACCATAACTACATAACCTATAAACTGACTACTTTAAAACACAATCAAATAAACAGCGCAACTCAAAAGTCAACGCAACTTGTGACCAACTTCTCATGTGACTGCAAAGTTCAGTTTCAAGCACAAGCAGATTTCGATGTCCAATGACATTCCATTTCGAGTTAAGTATTTAAATTTAGATTTCACCATGTAATTGGTGTAACTTTACATTCTCAAAACCCACTTACTCTCATCTTAAATCCCAGTTGAACTATGCCACATAAATCTCCAATTTCGATTGAGGCAAATCCCATACGTGAATGAAGCAGTGTATGTGTGTGTGTGTGTCAAAGTTCATTCTCTGACCAAATGCAGCGACCCTTATGGAACAAATACTATTAGTTACACAGTAATCTCGTTAATGGTAGAAAAAAAAATTAATTTTCCTTCCTCCGAACATCGAGTATTGGCACAACGTTTCACTCGATTTAATTTAGTTCATGCCCCACAATTGATATTCTTCTGCGACAATAATTATTTGCTGATTGAGAAGAGGGGAAAAGGGTGCAGATTATGCAATTATAATTAGAAAATTAAATTGTATGGAGATTAGTATTTACATTCTGGTTCTTTTCATTCGTAGTCGTCATTTTATTAGCATTTATTCCATAAATGAAGAGAAGTAATTGTTTTCTAGATTTGCTATTATTTTAACTGTGACAGTAAAGAAAATATCGACGCATCTATCTTTCTTCATTCAAACCTTCTAACAATGAGACTAGCGTCACGTACTTAATGCTTTGTAAAGTGATGTGACAGCTTATAGTGAAGTGATTTGTTTTTTCTATTTTTTTTATTAAATTTACATTATGATTAGGAATAAGAATTTCAAGGGGG
Source organism: Ferdinandea cuprea (assembly GCA_963576555.1). Classification (NCBI taxonomy): domain Eukaryota; kingdom Metazoa; phylum Arthropoda; class Insecta; order Diptera; family Syrphidae; genus Ferdinandea; species Ferdinandea cuprea. Next base: position 25,632,110 of record OY754960.1, read on the forward strand.
TGGGTTCGGGTTACCTGGAGAGAGAAACTTGTGCATATTGATCCACAACGATGACACTTTTTATACGTCACATGGCAGAGTACTACCTACTGTAACACTTATACGGAAAGTAGTGTCACATGTTGCAGTTCTTGTGATTAGCGGATGTAATTGACGGCATTATGAATATACTACTACGTATGGGGACATAGTAATTAAATTGCGAGAAATGAATGGACTTTTACGTGGATGCAGGGCTTAGTGGTTAAAGTTTTTATTCGCTGCCCCACCCCTTGCGAACGTCTGACAAACATCCAAGAGTAAGAAATGTCATGAGAAGCTTCCCAAAAATAAATTGCAGTTCGGAATCGGCATTAAACTGTAGGTCCCGCCATTTGTGTCAAAAATACAACTTCGCACACACAATGGTTGGAGAAGCTAGGCTTTAGATCCAGTATGGGCCGTATACGCCTAATATTTTTTTTATTTTTTAAAGACATTTAAGAAGCATGATTTTAAAAATTAAAAGCCTTTCTCCCTTTGTGTCTGAAGCGATTCCTGATCACAACAAGGCCTCACTTGAATGAACAATGAAGTAAAGCGAGGAAGAGATTGTCCGATCTGCTTCGATGATGAGTAAACAAAATCTAAACTAAAGGTTGGGGATAACTCAATCTTTCAAACAAACAACATAAGTTAAGTCAGGGAACGTGGTGACAGAATGTGTTTGAAATAATCGTCGCCTTCTTTTGGACTCACTTTAAAAACATTGAAAAAATCTTAAATCTTTAAATCTCAGCTTAATGTTTGATAAAAAGAGTATTTTGCACAGTAGTTAGCCAAATCAGTAGACCAATGCGTTATTAGTATGCAATACAAGCTATAATATCCAGCGTGTGGAGGGCTCGCGTTGGATAGTGTGGCAAATTGACAATAGAACACATTTTCATACAAAGACATAAACTAAAAAAAACAACGAGTTTCAAGTCAACCACATAAGTTAGGTTAGATAAAATGGGTTGGCATGGAAGAATAGTTTCCTTCCTGCCACACTCAGGTCCTTGTGGATGCCCTTCAGTTATGTTGCCAGAAACCTGCAAAGATTAGAGAGTGAGACATCTGTTCTGTTCCTTATGTGACAGGGACCCGGGCAGTGACAGAGATAGTGAGGGGTGTCCTCGTGGAGCTCTTCATCGCCGCAGCCACTACAAATGTCGTCATTCTTGAGGTTTAGTGGTTTCTTAGAAAACTATGACCAGTTACAGCAGCAACCAAATTGGACGGTTACGGTCTTTGGTACTGTAAAAGCTTTTTGGTTCGGTTTTTATTATATGCTGGCCATAGTTTCCGTGATATTTAATAGGTGGTTAGAGATTTCCATCCATTGTCGGCTCTTGTATTCCACTAGTTCTCTGAGGTTGCAGAGATCGACTGAAGTGTCTTGTAGCGATCCATTTCGGAACCTTTTCTTGCCAGATTATTGCCGGTTATTTCCCTGTGTCCATGAATCCAACAAAGACATACCCTGTGCTGTGAGCTAAAAGCCCTAAAGTCTATGCGACAGCGGTGAACCAGATTGGATTTGATTTCAATAGCACTCACTGCCTTAATGGCCGCTTGACTGTCAATAAAAATTGTAATATCAATTCGTGGTATTGCCGATATTGATACAGAACGGGCAGCTTCTCACTGAAGTGATAAAAAATATTACAAAACTTGAAGAACAGGCAAATTAGAGTAAATAAGAACCAAACCAAACATCTGCAACTGTTGCTACCAGAAACTTAGAGGTAGCTAAGGAGTTTATTTATTTCGAGATTAACATAAACTTCGGTTATGAGACCTTTATGGGGAATTCAACGAAGAATGCTGCAAAACGGAAAATGGCGCAGCCACTGAATTCTTTTGTGAGAAAAATTCTTCGAAGAAAATATGGCCTTGAGGGTTGGCATGGCTAATAGAGGTGGGGATAGAACCGTGAGCTATATAAGCTTAACAAAGATGTAAATGCAGTCATTCCTGTTCCCAAAATTTCAAAGAACCCGTCATCGATGTCAGAATGCTAGTAGTGTTTTTTGCAGCGCAAATATTTAAATATTGCGCAAAATGTACAACTCGCTTAATGGCGGTGTCCGCTAACATCTACTAGATGCAGTATGAGTCAATCATTGGCAAGTAGAAATCAAAGAAGACAAAAAATTTAAATTGGCCTAACAAGACATCTATATTCACATGAAAAATAAGTATAGCTTCATCTTTTTTATTAATTATTTCCTCACTGGAAACTGATGGTCCACGTCTTCTCGTGGTAGCAATCACAAGTTGTGCCTATTGTATTATTTAAACCATTCAATGAAAAGCCTACGTAAGCTTGGCAACTTGTCATGATTGATCACAGAAAGTCAAACTCTATATTGTTGGTCATTTATAACATTTGAGGTACCTAACCAATTGAGTCCTCCACCGCTGAAACATACACTATAGACTTTACCTACACCTAGTTGAGGTAAAAGGCCGCGAATATTAATAATAAACAGACTGCGTCAGCCATTGCCCATTAATTGTGGTGCTTTGAGTTTTGAAGCAGCAGATATAGTTGCCAGCTTACCCAAAGGGTTCTTAAAATGGCCTCTGACAACAGCCCTGGGGGCTAACTATGCACTTCGCCACAAAGCGCATTTTTCCGATTTCACATTTTGGTACTATTCAGTTTACCAGCGAAAGCTATCGCTCTTAGTTCTATAACATTCGCGCAACTATGCAAATGCGAGCGCCATTTTATCGACGACAAATACGATAGATGTTTTGACGGCGAATTAATTTGTCAGCGGTGGAAAAAATAAAATAAAAATAAACGACAGCGAAAAATAGTGTGATTTTTTATATTTTTCTTGTATTTAGGGCAGCCAAAGAAACCACAACAAATATTCAAAATAAAGTATTCCCACATTCAAAAGTTTTTTTTGACAGATTAATAGAAAAGTTTGTGGAAATATTATAGTTAGACCCCTAAATAGTTAGCCCCCTGAATAGATTCTGCGGCTCAGTTTTTACTATTTTCAATTGATTTATTATTTTAACAAAACTAATCTTCGTTAGAGTCGATACGCATATTCTTTACATTGTAGTATATTTCCCCTTTTTAATACTTTTACTTTCAATTAATCCTCCCAAAAGAGGAATAAATGGCTTGTGCTACTATTCTATTTAATGTTTAGGAACGATTTGGTGAAACAAAACATGACCAATAGAGAGCAGTAAACTTTTAGCGATGCATCCCGAAAAAACGACAGTTTGGTGTGGTGGCATCATCAGTCCATTTTTCTTCAAAGACGACCATGGAAGAAACGTTACCGTCAACGACGAACCATATCGAGCCATGATACGCGACCCCAGTTGATTGAGCTCAACTTGGTTGAAATGGACCTTCCGAAGGGACGTTGCCCTTAAAACGTAAACGGCAAAGGCCTATTTATCGATTACAATAACAATTTTGAATATTTGATGCAAATTTGATTGTTTTATTCGATTTTTAAAAAAACTACGCTTAAAAAATCACCCTTTAGTTAATGACAGGTACAATAGTAACCATAATTGGCACGTAATTCTTATTTGAATCGACTTTTAAAAGATAACTTCTATAAATTCAGTTTAAAGAAAATTAATAACTTAAATGACGAATCGTATCGTCTGATTTTCCTTGTAATTGCTCCGAAGGATGTTTCTCTGAGTAACACTAACAGCCCGACTGACCAGTTTCAGACGCCATGACTTCTCAGCGCTACCCTACTTTCATTCTGTCACGTCACATCTTGCACGTATACCATTTGTCCCATGTATGGCTAGTTATTAACTACCATGTTTTGGACAGACAGACAAGTAGGTCAAAAGCAACAAATTCGTAACGAATCGAGATTTACTAAAACAAAAAACTAAAAAAAAATTGCAAACAACTTCGAACTCATACATAAGACAACAATTACCAAAATGTCCGTTAAAAATTCAAAAAAAAAAAAACCCAATCACCAATACATACCAAACATCTCTCTGGCAACAACAAGCAAAGGAAAATAACAAAAACTAAACACAAAAGAACTCGCTCGCTTTTTCTGAGTCAGAGTCACTCACTCAATCACGACGCTGATATTCACGACCGCAGCTGTTGCAAAGCATTTAACAAACAATTTCAATGCTATGCCCGTGCGTTACCTCATGATTGTTCAAAAAAAAAAATATTCAAACCTCAATATAGCATCCAATATTGTGTATGAATGTATCTCCGCACATCATCAATATAAATTCACGAACCGATTAAATGTAGTCAAATAATTGAAAACTCTGCTGAAAAGTTCGTGAGTAGCTTATTTCGATATATGCGATGCGACGCGATGCGGCGATGGGTGCGCGATTACCATGAAAACTTGTTTATCCAACAGCTGTGCTTGCGGGTATGACGTAATGTAAGCATTCGCGGCGCGACCACATTAAGAACAAATCCCTTCAAATCAAATCCCGTCCATAAAATGTCGATTTCAGAGATTCAGATTTTAAGAATCAATCTCAAATGTCGATTCAATGTGTATATTTTGTAAGGCAGACAGATGCGTACTATTGTCGAATAAGAACAAATTAACCATCGAGCATAATTTCGCGTTTTATTAGACTTTGGATACCGCCGACGACGACGACGACGACCAACACCGACACAAGAACATGGGGGCGGGCGATTTGTTTTTAATAAACATCATTTAGGATTTCACTTTTTTTTTCGAATCAAAATCTAAATCAAATTCAAAATCAAATCACTGGCGCTGTACACACACGTCAATCTCGTTCAGGTAAACAAAAACCCGGCGATAATAATTTTTTTTTTTTGTTGCTTGTTGGGAGGGGAAGGAGAAAAAACCCACTTTAGATCAATTTGCACGCACGAATTGGATTTTTATCGAAAACAAAAAAACCGTTTTCATTGATAAAATTTATGATGGTTTGGTGGTGCAGTTTCGCATTCGCGCAAGTAGAACATAATATACTGCACAGGTGAGACGCAGACGAGACACGAGCACACAAACCAACACCAATACCACAGATTTGTGGTGAAAATAAAAAACTTGTCTTGCACCCAATTCGATGTCAATAGATTCACCAATACTTTTGTGATACTTCACTTTGCAAGTTTTACCGGTAATTAACCGGCCGTTACAACAAGTTTTGTATGAACGCGCGTGCACGGACAAACCGTTTTCGATGAACTGTTCTGTGAAATCGACGAAAACGCTCTGCGCATCTAAATAAAAAATAATTAATCATCCGGAAAGATAAGATGCCCCGGCGATTTGTCGATTGTGATAGGAACACCTTGGCTTTGGCTAAATAAATATTAGAAACGTTTTTTATCTTATCGATTAACGGAGGGGAAAAAAGTACAAAATCGAAAAAGAAACACACTTTATCAAATTGCGATTTGACGGAGGCTCAATAGTCAGAGCTCACAGTAGTGGCGCGTTTCATTAAATGAAAAGAATGACCAGTTTATGTGTCATAGCTGTGGAAAGACGTTTAGTGCAGTTTTTTTTGTTTTCTATATTTATTTATTATTTTATTTTCACTTAATACCCGTCATTCTGGTCGATAGAGATAGGTGGGTTTTGTGTTTTTGTTGGTTTTCTGCTTTGAGCTGTATTTCTTACAGCTGTTTGCGTTCATGTGTAGGTTGGGGCTATCTGCGGTTAAGAAAGACACTTAAAACGTGGTAGCTGTTCTGGAGTTCTGGCTACAACAAGTTAGTGCGAGCAGTCGAGAATAGATAGATAGATAATAGGTAGAGTATTAAACGACTGAAAATACAGTGTGGTCATAAAAAACGTCAATAACATGAATTATGTCCAGTTAGCGATGAATATTTATGATGCTGAGGATGAGGAGATGCAAATGTTTGATTTTTATTTTGCACGATTGGTGTCTTGAACTTGAACTCGTTGGTTTAGCAGCAAATCTACTTTTTCTTTGTATGTTTTGCACATAAGTATATCTCATCAACAGCGACTCGATATGAATTTGTGTTGTCGATCTAAGATCTGTTCTTGAAAATGGATCATGAATTGTTCGAATATTCGAGTCTAATTTCATAGAAAATCCTGAGCGTGATTCCGTTTTGCATCTTCATCTTTCTGTCGTGCGCACTGGAATTCTGGCGCTTCGTTGTCGGGATCAATCCCTTCAGCTCAGTACACTATAACAAAGGAATGCCATCCTATACTATATAGAAAAGGGGATGTTAAATTGAGTCCGAGATCCGCAAATATCTAGAGTTCACATTAATACGACAAAAATACATATTGCATGGACACGGTCATTAGACTCTCGGTCTTAGGTCTTTGTAAACCTTTTCACCTTTAAACGCTTTATCTTAATCACACAACAGACACAACCACTTTCTAACAAGTTAGGCTGTCAGCTTTAATTTCGTTATAAAGTTAGACCCAAATCAATATTTTACCATGTCAACATATTTTATCTTTACAACTTGCCGTCCTGTTCCTATTTACATTCGTTTATTAGTCAGTTATTAAGGTTATTAAGATGTTAGGTCCCCAACAGCGGACCAGTAGGGTTGCAGTAAGTTTGGGAGGGCTTTGATCCCTAAAATTCAACTAAAGTATATAATGGACTAAGTTTGTCGAAAGAGAAGACTGAACTATTCTCTACAAAAAAGAGGCGATTGATAGGGACATGTAGTTTCACGTCGGCTGAGATACAATGGAAACAAAAAATGCAGTAAAATATATGGGCAGCTAATAGGACATACCAACTTATTTAGCAAGCTTATAGTCACAAACTCGATCCATCTGTTAGGATGTGAGATTGGGGCTGATGCCTTCAAACAACAGAAATGCAGAAAGCATTGGTGGTGGGCTGCGAAATTGATCACAAGTGTCACCGAATGTGAAAGTGAACTTCTACATCAATCAATACCTTACCGGGCACGGATAATTCAAAACCTACCTGCATTTAGATGGGAAAAGTGACGATGGATATACTCAGACTCAACCACACGATTTTCAAATGCAAAATATATGGTCAAAAGAAAAACATCCCTGAAATGATGGTATCTGCTGGAGGAACAATGATTCATTGGAATAGAATTTTAAGGAAGATCATAAGCTTTAGGCCACGGAAGGTTACTAAGGCGATTTCCAAGAAATACCATGCCCAACACTGAGTAATGCAAAGATGCAGTACCGTGAAGATTTTAAAACCTAAAGAATCAAACGCACCAAGGCGGAACAGACATTCTTTGACCGTGCATGATGCATTCTCTTCTTCTCTGATGATATGATATGATATGAAAATCTTATACAGGGTGTTTTTATTAGAAGTTGGTTTTTCGAATAGAGATAAAACTGACATTGTGTGGTTAAATCTGGCAACTCTAATGTCATTTATGTTCAGTTTCGTTTGCCATTTCATCATGAACAGGTTGACAAATGAACAACGCTTGCAGATCGTGCAAATTAATTTCGAAAATAATTGTTCAGTTCGCGAAGTTTCATCGCAAAATTTTGTTTAGTGATGAGGCTCATTTTGGGTTGAATGGCTACGTCAACAAGCAAAATTGCCGCATTTGGAGTAAAGACGATCCACATGAGACCCTTGAAACGCCATTACATCCACAAAAACTGACTGTTTGGTGTGCACTATGGGCTGGTGGAGTCATTGGGCCATACTTCTTCCGAAATGATGCTGAAGAGTCAGTTACCGTTAATGGAGACCATGATAATCGACTATTTTGTTCCCGAATTGGATGGCATGAATGTGGATGAGATGTGGGTGCAACAAGACAGGCGCTACATGCCACACAGCGCACGTCACAATCGATTTATTGAAGGAAACATTCGATGAGCGCATAATTTCGCGGAATGGACCACCAAAATCGTGTGATTTGACACCATTGGATTACTTTATTTGGGGATATGTGAAGTCTTGAGACTTGAAAGCCAACATTCGTGGCGTTATTGCATTCGTGGCGTTATCCTTCCAATAAAGCCAAATTGGTGGATATTAAAACGATTTTTATGTGTTTCATGTCAATTCGAAGTTCTATACCTCTAAAAAAAAAACCCTTTATGAAAAGATAACAGGCCTACTAATTGTTAATGAATTTACATCTGCCCATCTTTCTTATACAAAGACAGACACAATGTCTACCACCAATCATTCCATCACTTCTCTAGCCCAAAGCCCACTTGCCGTGTTTCATGTTATTTGTTTTCTATGAAAATTAGATTTTTTCCATTTTTTTTAAAAAAAGAAAATATCTTCTAAATAAACATTTAAAATAATTGCATCATTATTTGTATATAGATACTATGCCAAGGCATAATAGTCGTGGAGGCGTTTAACCTACTTGCTTCCAAAAAGAAAAAAATACCACCCTCATTCATTTAGAAACAAAAAAAAATTTTAATTTTTTTTCAACTAAAAACATTGTATGAGCGCCGCACCATAGCATAGAAACATACACATATTTTCTCCGACCGACTGAATTTTGGCAAGCGATACGGTAACAATAAAATATAAAAGAAATATACATACATTCAAAAAAAAATACTTATATAATGTTTGGAATTATTATAACACCAACAAACAAAACATACGATTTTTTTCTCATTCACCAACCTCAATATTTAGCGAAATATTTTCAAGGGCAAAACAACCATCTTCAAAATGAAAAATAGCAAACAAAAAAAAAAAACATCAAAAAATCCTCAAATTTACACTAAATAACGTAATTTATGTTTATTTTTTTTTATCAAATAAAAATCCACAGAAGAAAACAAAATCGAATTCGCGCTGCCAATGTTTGAAGTTGTCACGTCGATTATTGTTATTTGTGGTCAAATTTCAGATTGAGTACAGTTTTTTTTTTTTTTTGTATTTCAAAATATTTTGTGTTAAGCGATTACATCGCATTATTTAATGGGCTATCAATTGCTACTTGACGGGATTTTACATAGTTGTAAAATTTTAACGATAAACACAGACAAATTTGAAAAATACATAATTTCGATGGAGAACAAAGTTATTTGACTTTTCGAAAGCAATTAAAAAGCAATCAAATATTGAGCAATCAAATTGGCAATAAATTATTGCAACATTTAAGCAAATGGGTGTAGAAATCAGAGTCTTTCATTTTTTTTTTCTTTTGATAAATTTGGCGAATTTCGCTCAAAGTAAATAATAAGGCACATCTACGTATTCTCTTGTTATAACATTTGTTATCAAGTGGGTGAAGCGGCTTAGCGGTTAAGTGCGTTGGACCACTAAGCGAGAGGTCACTGGTTCAAATCCCTGTTGTCATACTAAGTGAGCGCCTAGCACCTAATCATTCTGACTAGCCCATGCGATTGGACTGCACCTCGACCTAAAAGATCTTTTGAGCTAAATGTCAGAAATATTGGTTAGGAGAGTAGCGCCTCTACTTTCCTAGTGTATCTGATGATACGTTCAGCAGAAGAATTCTTTATAGCATCAGTGCTCTAAGAAAAATTGTTCTTCTAATTCCGTATATGATGTGGTCTGCGGTTTCGTCTTGTTCAAGACAAAGTCGGCACTCCGGTGAGGCGACTACTTTTAGTTTATACTACTGATATCGTAATCTGTGATGACCTGTTAGGTATCGATAATTTATATCATGTGCGGAAAGATTAAGTATCTTTTTGCTGAAGGGCTGTATAACCTTTTTGGTCTGTCTAAGACCTGGGATGCTTTCCCAGTAAGAGATGCAAGTTTTGTGTTCCTAGCTTTTGAATATTAAACTAATAGCTGATTTGTTTAATGGACAAAAGGGCTCGGGTCCTGTAAAAGGGGTCCCCGTGCCTTTTCTAGGCAATTCGTCAGCTTTTTCATTTCCCTCAATTTCCCATCAGATTTTAGTTTTGTTCCTGATACTGAAGGTTCCTGCCTGAAGGTTTTGAAAGCAGTGTAGTACTGATTTGGAGTCAATAATTGACGAGCTAAGGGCTTCTATAGCTGCTTGACTTTTGGTTATCGCGGATTTTCGAGTGGTTTTCTTCCACCATATAATAGAAGCGTATGATAAAATGGGGCTTATCATTACTGTATAGATCCAGTGAGTGATCTTTGGTGAGAAACCCCAGGTTTTTCCATAAATGCGGCGGCAGGCCCAGAAAGCGTTCGATGGTGTTTTAATTTCATTATTAAGGTGAAAGTTCCAAATTAGTCTTTTACTCCGAGATATTTTCCCTCATCGGAATACTCTATGAGATTATCATTTATGGAAATTTGGTTTAGATTTAAATTTGTTCTATTTATGACAGCCTGATCGGATTGATAGAGAGTTTCTCTTTGTAACACCAATCCAGGACTATGTTAAGAGCATTTTGCATACGTGTAGTGACATCGTCTGTTTCATTGCCCCTAATAATGATGACAAGGTCATCGGCGTTTCCAACGACGTGGAAACCTAAATTACTAAGGTCTTGGAGGAGGTTGTCAATAACCAATGACCATAGTAGGGGTGAGAGAACTCCTCCCTGTGGGCAGCCTTTAGCTGCTGTTACTGATACCGAGGTCAGGGCTGATCAATAAGCTACTTACAATGCATTTTATAGGGCGAAAGAATCCTTTATTGAATTTATATCACAACGACATATTCATAATAATTCCAAAACTGTATTCGCCGCATATTTATTGATTTCAAAGAGTACCGTTTTCAGCACTTCTGCATTTCCATTTTAGCAAGATGTTGAAAAACGCTTTAGAGCGTTGTTTAGAGGTTACATTTTAAACAAATGTATCCTGTTTCGATGGCTTTGATGTATTCGGAAAAACGCAGCGGGTTTCTCGTGTTGTGTTGAAATAATTACTCAGAATGCGACAAAAGCTGATTTTAAAGTTAAACGCAGACGAAACGAAATACATGCTGCCTATACCTACTGAACAATGAGCTGGTACAACTTAGAGATAGAAGGGACTTTATGCAGGAGCCTTATAACCTTATCCGGTGCAAAAGCATAAAACATGTCAAAAAATTAGGGCTTATATTCGGTCCAAAATTTATATTCATCGTCAGGAGAAAGCTCCGGCTAGTTATGCGTCTTTGATAAGATGGTTTTTCGAATTTTTTTTGAAGAAGAAGCTTCAGTTTTGAAGAGCTTAGGTTGCCCCCTTACTCACTCACTCAAATGCAGGATAACTACAGAGTAAGTATTCCGCTGTGTCATCCTTCTCACCACATCCTTCTCAGGACAGGTGGTATTGTCGCTTAAGCCGAACTTATTTAAGTGTTTAGCAACAGCTTGGTGGCCCTAAGGGACGCCTACGAGCAGCCGCAGTCGATTCTCCTGAGAGATAGAAGGAAAGACGCAGACTTCTTGCAAATGTCCGGTCGCAGTAGTTTGGTCTGTCTGCATCCATCACAGTCGCGCCACCGAAACTTGTGTTCACGAGAAACCAGAAAACATATAAATAATTAATTTTAAGAACCACAAGTGGTATGGCGAGTGGGCAATCTTAGCCCCCAAAAATGATTTTATCAATGTTTTGAATGATCAAGTTCAAATGCATCTTCTCAGTTCGCCAATGAAACACATATTTTCCAAAATGTCTAAAGCGAATTCGAACAAAGTGTAAATTATAGAAAGGAAAATAGACTTGCTGAATTCATTGGAACCATTTGGAGTTCCATCGCATACAATAAGCATTAAGGTTGGACAAAAATGTCAGTTTCAAATAATGAGATTATTTTTGTCCTAATTGAATCCGTACTGATTCTGGAAAACATTTAAGCAAGGAGATGCGCCGCCGTGTGATTTCTTCAAGCTTGTTCTTGGGCAGTATGCGTAAACCGGAAAAAGTGACAGAAGATGCACACATTATAACGCTGCAGAGAAAAACAACGGCAGCAAGGGATGAGTACCCAGCCAGGAGAAGGGAGGAGAAGAAGATCCTACGTAAGAAGAAAAGAGAGCACGCAGTCTCCCAGCTCAAGGAGATCGAAGAGTCTCGAAGCCGAAACAACACCCGAAAGTTTTATAAGAAAGCCCAGCAACTGGCTTTAAGACCGGAACGCAGGCTCTTCACAACCGCGGTGGAAACCTAGTCACCGACGAGCAGGGAATAGTAGATGTATTTAAGCAGCATTTCCATGTGATGTTATGGTAGTACGCATGCACCAAATCATAAACCAAGTTTGGGTGGGGGAAAGCATGATACAAAAAAGGCGATTCTATGTCCTGCAAGAACTATCGAGGCATATCCCTGCTTAATGTCCCATATAAGATCCTATCCAACTGTGTGAACGTCTCAAACCTTTTTGCAACACACTAATCGCCACGTACCAGTGTAGCTTCCGGCACAGCAGATCAATTGTAGACCAACTAAGGAAAATTTTGGAAAAGGCCAGCTGTATCGCGTGGCCCTAGAAAACACGCGCAGCAATGTGCAGTTTGGCAGCAGCTTATCTGCACTCTTTCAAACATGCGCCGGATTTCGGTAAGGAGATGCGCTTTCGTGTGATTTCTTCAAACATGTTCTTGGCCAGATAGTACGCCGGTATCAACACGGAGGATCAGTCCAGAAAGTAGGATGTTGGGCAAAAAGTAAATGAGGACAAGACGAAACACAGCATATGTCTATCATCAAATAACAAACACATGTAAATGTTGCAACAACTTCAAGATGGCAAAGAAAACAAAAAGAAAAGAGACAAACAAAATATCGATGACATACTCCTTGCTCCCAAAATTTTTAAAATATTTTGCTGGTAATTTTGTTTGAAACTCAAAACGGCATGTTACAAAATAGACAACAGCTATTAGTACGATTTGGGCAATAGTTAGGAAACTGGTTAAGAGGATTATATATCCCATATAGTTCGATGTTCTGACATATTCCAACATTGCCAAATAGGAATCGAATAAATAAATCGAATTTCTCACAGCCTGTACATGTCACACAATTATCATTTAGGCCTTACGTACACATATCGAGAGATTAGGCCTTCCAAAAAGTTATTCCTCAACAACAAAAGTAAATTTCCATATAATTCACCATCACCATTGTAGTAGAATGCTTCATTAAAAATTCAATCTGTGCACTTTCAACTTGATAGATAGAGACACCTGTCTCTTCTTCGTATCTTAAGAACATCATCGTCATTAAATTTCATCACGTCCAAGTAAAAAGTGCTTTAAATTTTGTCAGTTTTATAATATCCTGATCCTATCTCTCCCCCCGAGCAAGCATAAGAGGATTTTAAGTGTCTGGAATTATTCACTAGACAATTCGAATGATTTTTACACTGCCGAAACTTATATCTCAGCAATAATTGAGTGAATTTATTAAGTATTTTCATCACCTTGTCTGACGAGGAATGAAATTAGTGTTCGCAAAATGCATTCACATGTGAATCGATTCGATGCTATGCAATGTTCCAAATGTGCACTGAATTCGACGAAACATCCAACATCAGGAGCTAATTAAGTTTGAATAAATCGCGTGGGCGAATAAATATATGATGACTACGGACGACATGCGACCACCTAGAAATTGAGCAAAGCAAAAATATTTGTTCCCTTTTTTTGAAGAGTCAAGGAAAGGTCATTTGAGAAAAAACAAAATTTAGTTGTTGTTTGATGATGATGATGGTTTATCCGAGTTTATTGTTTATAATGTGGTTGTCGATCACCGACCACTGAGTCACCATAAATCTATATAGGAAAAGGATTATCATAAAAAAAAACCGACGCGTCGCCTTCAGTAGCATTAAAATTTGTCCTCAATTAAATTTAATTAATTTTCCTATACGCTCAATAAAAATTCAATTTCACTTCAAGTCACTTCAGAGAGTGTTGTCTGTGTTATAATTACAGAGAATGAAAAAAAAAATATTAAAGTGAATATTTTATGTCCTAGATGCAAGTAGCAATCGCAAAACCCTGCTATGTTCTTGTTCATGTCGATCGAATGATGTAATTGGGAGCGGAGGGCGGCAGATGTGTGGCAGACCTGGCGTTAAATATTGCAGCACTTTGGTGGTCGATCTTGTAGCGTGCGCGCCCGCACCAAAAAAAAAAACACAAAAATTAATTGCTAATTTGTTTATACCACGTTGCGCGTTGCTTGATCTGTTTTTGGCAGTAAAATACCACCCATCAAACTATTTGCATGTCGATAAATACGTAGGTGCGAGTGTGTTGCTATTTTTTATTTAAATTTAATTTCAACGGATAGTAGAACATGTGTGTCGGCAAATACGCTATATATTTTTTTTTCTATTATATTCTGGTCAAACAAAAAATGTCAGTCAATCTCGTTGGCTGGCTGGGATTAGACAACTACTGTGGTATTGGCATTTGATGGGAAGGTCAGTTACAGCTGGCACAATGATGGACGTTGGACGTTGGCGGCATACTTGCATGTGTGCGTGTGATGATTGAATTCGAAATGAAAACAAAGATTTAGTTTATAAACAAATGGGAAATGTTAACAATCTGTTTACAATGTTTCGCTAAGGTATTTTTATGGACTTTGTTGGCGAAAGGTCGAAGTTCATTGTGATACATTAAACAGAACAGTGATGATATTGCTTTCAAAATGAAAATCAATTAACTTTGAGGCACGTTTAGATAGATTTTTGCTTTAAGGGCAAATGTTGAATATGTTTGGAGCAAGGGCGTAGCCAGCTCAAAACAAATGGAGGAAACGGAGATTACAACTTCAAGATAGATAGTTCCATGCAAAGTTACACTATAAGTAGTGAAAACATTTTAAATGAATAATAGTTTTTATTTGATCTTGCCAAGGACTAAAATTATCTATATATATAATCTGCAGATCAACAATTGCCCATTGTTTTCTTCAACTTCAACTGGAATGTCTCCTTGTTCAAGTTTAACACTAGCAAGCCTAATTAAAGCTTATAGACCCTTTTTTACTCCTTTTGTGGTCCATAGTAAAATACATGAAAAGTGTGATCCTCATCTAGAAAACAACTGATAAAATAGAACCAAACTTCAGCTTAGATTGCCGAAACTGGTCAAAATATATTTGTAAGAAAAAACATTCAACACGGACTAGATTATCCAGTAAACGAATGTGGGAGTTTTTTTATTTTTTTACTTGCTTCCTTATACCCTATCCTAAGGGTATATTAATTTTGACACATAGTTTGTAACACCCCTTAATATTCGCCGTAGACCCATAAAAGTATATATATTTATGATCAGGACCAAATCCTAAGACTATCTAGCAATGTCCGTCCGTCCGTCCGTCCGTACGCAATTTTTAGGCCTTTAAAATTAAGCTAGGAAGCTGAAATTTGGACCACATATTCCCTAGGGCTCCGAAATGGTTAAGTGTAAAATTTTTTTGAATACGCCCACTGCCACGCCCACAATTTAGAAAAAACCGTTTTAGAGCTAAGGTTAGAGAGATAGAGTATTACAACCTTCACAAGATATGTAGGCAATGCCCTCCTTTATAAGTTTGTCATATAAAGTTTTTTGCCACGCCTACTTTTTGTGGGCGTTTTTCACTAAAATGCTGTTTTCTTCAATAATTTTCATAGAAACCGAAAAAAAATGTTTAACAAGATATTTAGCCAATATTTTTTCCAATATATCGCCCATACAAAGTTTTTGGCCATGCCCACTTTTTGGGGGCGTTTTTTCAAAAAATGTTTTTTTTTTTTTCTAAATTTTATAGAATGAAATAAAATGCTATCCATCATCTTCTTAAGGTTTCTTTTGGGGCATATAGGGATAGGGATAGGGTATCATACTGTTCGCTCCAAGCGGACTGTAGCCTTTCCTTATGTTTTTACTTTAGTAATATACCCAAAAAGAGCTTAGATGTTCATATCTTCTCCTTCTCATCTAGCGTCAGATGGCAAAAGCGTGTTCGCTCTTCAGAATTCCTACTAGGCGTCCACAGTCTTTTCTTGCTAGTGGTAGCAAATACGCCGAAAATTTTCTATCGAATATTGTGACAATTGCAGGCACAGAGACCCAAAACAGGTTCATGTCCTAAGACACCGTGACACCAGTCTGACCCGGAACTCAAACAAGAATCAGGGTGTTCAGTCTGCCGACCGAATTTAAAGTGTTCTCAAAGAGTTGGAGCACTAACCTCTTAACTCCATCTAAGATTAATGAATTGAACAAGGACAAATACTTTGACCGGCACCTGTTCTTCACAATATAGAAACAGAAAAGCTAAGATTTCTGCTTGGAACGACGAGGCAAATGTGCCCAACGAGTAGAAAAGCCTTACGTTGTCACTAGCACCTGAACACCGACTGGTTTTGGAAACCTTGGCTCAGATCCTGCCCGCAAATATTCTTGAACTTGGAAAAAGTCGACTTTGACTATGCAGCCAAAGTAGCTACTACTGTAGGATTTCTAGCGCAGTGTCATCGAAACTCCAATACGAATTGTACCAAAAAACACTTCTCCTTAGGGCTGCTCCCTTGATATAAATATCAAGTGGTGGAAGCATCTAGAGCAACGCCAGGGGTGAATATATGCAGTTCTTTGTTCCAAAAAACAACCGATGCATATTATAGGATTCGCCTATCAAACCCCATGCTTTGTCAAAGGCACCCTTGCAGTGCTAGATGTCCCTGTTATCTTGTTACTGACATCCATTTCAGTAAGATCAGGTTTTCTGCCGAAAGGCTTCGACAGTCTGGTTAAAATTATGTTTAATTGAACATGACATAGAGCGACAAACAGGGCCCAGCAGATGGACGTATTCAAAGGTTACACACAAAGCAGCATTTTATTGCCTCTTCTGTATTCACCAGGTAAAACTACCCTGTAATATGTGTTAATTATCAAAGAGACATTTGAAGGGTTGGGCAACAAATACTTCAGCATTTTTTATAAATTTCTCAGCATCAAAATAAATTACTTGCCTACATCAAATACCAAACTTTGGACACATTCCACAAATCTTGACCTTGTCATCCTGCCAAGAAAAAGTAAAAACCAGCCCCCAAATACTTATCACCCTTTGGCATCTATTGTCCATTACACGATACATTAAAATTGTTATTTAGCTCGCACATACTAAATACATCAAGTCATCTGCCGCCTCCATTTAAATAACCGGATGCCGACCAATTCACATCAATGGCATTTTTTTTTCTGTAAAAATAAATCTACATGTTACAACAAAAATGCACAGATTTTTGGTTGTTTTTGAAAACTGTTTTCTAACCGCTTGTCGTCTATTTCCTTTTCAAAACCACCCAAACAAAAAAAAACACAAAATTCCACAACTAAAAGCTTCAATGAATCTCACCTCAGGCGTTTTACTACGCTGTATTGCCGCTCTAAAAGCATCCAAATGAAACACTTCTTCCCACCTTCAATCGAATATGTCAGTTGATTGAGAAGACTTTTTGCAAAAGGTCACTGCAAATGCCACAAAACATTTGTCTAAGTCAGAGCGCCAGAAAATTATCCACAAAAGTATAATTATTCACTCAAAAATATGAAAAAAAAAATACAAACAAGAACAAGAACAAACAATGTGTCAAGAAAGTACAACTGAAAGCGACACTGTTAATGATTAGCAATATCCTTAAAATAAAAATATACATATTTGAGAAGATGTCCCTCTTCGGCCCCAATCATCACCATCATCATCATCGTCAAGCAAGCAAACATGACTGCCGTCACAAAAGAAAACAACAACAACAAGTAAACAATTAGTCACTTGAGGATTGCAAATCCCAAAAATAAAATCAATTATTATCGATACGAGTATCTATTAATATAATTTCCAACATCCCCCATACTATATAACAACTGTCGCATCCTGTATTGCAGCAGCCGCAACAGTGGCTTCTTGTAGATATGTGTCAAACAATTTTTTTTGCTTTTGAGCAGCACAACACAAGTACCATCGCACTTTCGGCATTCGATGAACAAAAAAATATTTTTCATGAATGAAAATTTATTTTCATTTGCACAAATAATTTGTTGTTGAGCAGATAAATGGAGATGTAAAGATACACACAGAGAGATGCAGCGATACTTAGCGTGTGCGACAACGCGACGGCAGCATCCCCCGATGAGGTAGATATTTCCTTCTTGCTGCGGTTTTCTGAATCTTTTCAATGTGTTTCTGGTTTTGTTGTGGTTCACTGATGCTGCTGCTGCTGATGGTGCATAGGGAAACATCAAGCACAGCACGACATTCTGCGCTACAAAACGCTGATCTTTCAGGTTGAACTTGAGGCACAAACACACAGCAATGAACTGCATTTGAGAGATTTATTATGACTAAAATGCGAGTGTAGTGCTCTGTATACGCCTTATTTTTTTTTGTTATTATTATTCTGAATGCACTTTGGGGTTGGGCATAATGCGGAGTGGAGCTGTGCGGGAAGCGCGTGCGATGATTTTGACGATGGGATTTGCTAGGAGACAGCTGCCAATTGAATTTGGGCCGGCATGCGGAAATTTTTTGTCGGTAAATACTTTTTGTCGAAAATATATGCACACAGTAAGGTGAATTGTGCTATGATGGGGATTTAGTTATGAATTGGATTTTATTTTTCAAAAATTCCTTTTATAATTTGTAGGTGGATGTTAAAACTTAGAAACTGCTTATGTGTTCTGTCGAAAATTATGCAGTGAGCATGTAAATTATATCGATGAGTTGTAGACGCAATTTTCATGTATAATTTTTTAACCGTGGGCCATTTGAAAGCTCTCTAGCTCAGCTTCAGAGTGGCCGACTCGGTCTCTTTTTCATGAGGGTGTAGTGCCAAAGTGGATACATTCACTCCACCCTTCATGTATTACTCCGAGTACAAACGTCCTGGCGAGGCCCTAAAGAGTTCTGAGATCGTACATGCCAGTGTTACTTTGGTGCCGATGCGTACGAGTTTTTTTTTGTTTTACATAGAAATCCGCACGTGTGCACTTCTCATTTACAAACAACGTAAAGATGACCACAATGAGGCAGGCATCTGCAGAGCACAGTTTGCGTTGATTGGGTCGGTGATTTTTCGATGTCTTTTCCCACACGGTGGTGTTTTAAATCATCACCGCTGTATTGGCCGAGGGTAAATAAAGAGTGATTTTTTAAGAGTTAAGTTTTTGAGATTGGCAGCACTGGCGACCAAACGTTATCTGTCAAAGTGAAAAGTTTTCAGTATACTCTGCCATTTAATCATGGAAAGACTTACAAACGAGCAACGATTGCAAATTATTGAAATTTATTATCAAAATCCGTGCTCTTCGTGAAAAATGTGAAAATCCGCTGTTTTATCGAAAAATTGTGTTCAGCGATGAGGTTCATTTTTGGCTCATCAGATGCGTAAATAAGCAAAACTTTCGCATGTAGAGTGATGAACAGCAACATGCCATATAAGAATTACCGATGCATCCCGACAAAAACGACAGTTTGGTGTGGTCCATAATGCTGGTTGGCATTATCGGTCCATTTTTCTTCAAAGACGACCGTGGAAGACAGTTACCGTCAACGGCGAACGATATCGAGCCATGATACGCTCGACTGCCCCAGTTGATTGAGTTGAACTTGGTTGACATGTGGTTTCATCAAGACGGTGCCACATGCCACACAGCTCGTGAAACAATGGAAATGTTGAAGAATGAATTTGGTGAGCAGCTTATCTCTCGAAATGACCCTGTGAGTTGGTTGCCAATATCATGCGATTTAACGCCTCTTGATTATTTATTTTGGCGTAATGTAAAGCTGTTAGTCTATGTGGACAAGCCGAACACGATTGAAGCCAAAATGCTCGAAAAAGTGTCGCAAAATTGGACCTTCCGAATGGACCATTTGAAACGGAGCCGCGGACAACACTTACATGAAGTTGTCTCTAAAATGTAAATGACAAAGGCCTATTTATCGATTACAATAAAAATTTTGAATATTTGATGTAAATTTGAGTGTTTTATTCGATATTTAAAAAAACTACGCTTAAAAAATCACCCTTTAGTTGGGATACTTTGACTTCTCGGTTGCGATGTGCTATTTAAAATATTGCTTTTTCATACGGCAGAAAGATGTCTTTCGTTTTGACAGTGTTTGTGCCATTTTTTCGCATCATTTCATTTAAAAAATTGAAGCTCCCCTAATGTACAAGTTATGTTTCCTTCAATACATCTTTTGCACATTCATGCTGTCATTAATGACGGCCGTAACAAACTGATTTGCTAGGTAGAATGCGATTAATACAACCTAAAATAATGTATCTACTGCCCCGCTCCTTGCGAAACTCTGACAACCATCCATAAGTAAGAACAGCCATGAAAAGTTCCTCACAACAAGCTGTGGTGTTCGGAATAGGCATTAAACTGTATTTCCCTTCCATTCGTGTCAAAAAATGTATCTTCTCCCGTACAATGGTTGAAGAAGCTAGGCTTTAAGTGTATTAGTTTGAGCTGTTTACGTCTAATATATTTTGAAAAAAATAGCTACACTTTTCAAAAATATGACTCGACCAGCCCACAGACCGCACCAAACCGCACTCAAAATACGACAATTTTGACAAACCCATAGAGCCAAAAATGAGCCTTGCTTGGCGCAAAAAACAATCATTTCGGAACCATTTTCCAAAATTTGCCACGTTGCCATTATGATTTGCAGACTAATGAAGAAAATTAAACTGTCAGTTCGCAATCTGACAATTGGTTTGACACATGTAACTGTCTGAAATTTGTATTGAGCTAAAAAAAAACCTTTTATGACCCTGAGTATTGAAAAAAAACTCCCAAATAATAGTCAGTGACAGTGGCTTTTAAAGATGTCTGAAATAGCTTATAAGGGGTAAAAATAAATTCCTTTGATCAATAAATATTTTACGGAAATAAACAAATACAACACTAATTTTTCCCTATTTCTAATAAAAAAAAAAACAGTGTAAATATCGCTGATAGAATATTGTAATTTATTTATTTAGATTTTATATGTTTACCATCACTTGAAACGCTTAAATTAGAAAACACATTATCACAACAAATAATAAAATTGCATAAATGCTTCTCAGTAAAATTACTCAACTATGAAAAATTTCGAGCAAAGTGTTAATTTCGGTAATTCATCAAATTCAGAGAATAATCAATAAAAACAATTGTTTATTATTTATATAAAACACATGCCAAATGAAACGCACTGACATCAGTTCGATTAATTAAAACGTTTATACACATTCGTACACACAAATTTTGTTGGACTTTGCAATGTAGGTATGCTATGCTCGAGTTTTTTTTTAAACATATTTCAACATGTTTAGTATTATAATTATTTTCCTTGAGGCTCATAAATAGAATAACCAACCAACGACGAAATGGTGGAACATTTTTATATTTCCAAATTTTTCCAAAATACCATCATGATATATTACTGTCACTGCTGTCACAGAAAGGTTACCAAATGAAGTGGAATAATTTTGATTTTTCCATCTCTTTCCCAGCTAAAAAAAAGAAAAAAATATTAAACAAATTAATGAGATTAATATTTCAAAATATTTGTATCTTTCGCTCATTAAGAAGAACGTGCGGGGGCTTTTTATCGCGCAATGACGATGCACAGTAAAATTGTTGTAGCCGCAAAAGTGTAGGTTGACTAATGGATCGAAATGTTGTCCGTGCATTAGGTGAATTCTCATAATTTTTGGATGTTTTATGTCTTTTCAGTTTTGAACGCGAATGCCTTTTACAAATATCTTTCTAGTCTAAACAAAGTTCCTTAAGGTGTTGTCAAAACAGACACATTTTTGGTACTTAAATATGTTTATTTATACGAGGTAAAGGTCGAAACAATTAAACAAGTGTTTTGTTTCGCCATTTCGGTGTAATTTGTTCCTTATTCCAATTAACCTAGTTTTCGAAAATCGAAAATAGAATAAAATAAATTTTGAAGTAAGAAAAACCCAAGACATCTGCCAGTCGAAAGGCATTCATTGACCCGACATAATGTTCTACATCTGTCCAAAACTGGAAAAATCCACAAAACAACAAAACAACAAAACAAATATACCATTATCTTCGAATGACATTTTGACAGCTCAAATGACATTTTTCCAAAATTGAAAGCATTACACGAGAATTATTCCATGTCTTTTTTTGTACATTTCCGAAGAAGTATCTCCATAGTTTTGTGTTTGTTGTTTTTTTTCTGCTCGATTTGCCATGACGGTTGTCAAACAAAATACATTACATGTCAGTGAACTGACAGTTAATGTTCGAATTTTGCAGACCAACACTAATTGAGTTGTTAATCAATTTTGTGTGCCTTGAGCAAGCAAATGACTCGACAAAATAGTTCATTAACCAAACACCTCTGGTTAAAGTCGCAAGTGAAGGGTGGAACAATGCTGCTCCTGACATCTATTGGTGAAGTAATTTATATAAAAAGAAATAAATTACATAAAAACAAAATATAACATTTAAAAATTTACGAATATGTACTTCACTTCATTTTAGTATGGAATACAGTGGGTGAAAATATTTTTAAGCAATTAAAACATGTTTATCGCTTTCGTGTTAGATCTGTGCGGTAATTTATTTTT
Organism: Ferdinandea cuprea; assembly: GCA_963576555.1. NCBI lineage: Eukaryota > Metazoa > Arthropoda > Insecta > Diptera > Syrphidae > Ferdinandea > Ferdinandea cuprea. The sequence continues at coordinate 25,654,665 of OY754960.1, forward strand.
ATTTATATTTGGTCGTAATTTAGGCAAGGAAAAATCAAGAAACACCTCAACGACTGGGTAAAATTTGGTTTAATTATTATAATCATGAGGAAGTTTGTTCATTTATTTTTACATTTCTCTCAAAGTATTAGGGGGAATTAATAATTTTAATGCACAAACACATTACTTACTTACTTAACGGGCTCCCGACCCGTGTAGAGTCCCTGCCTGAGATACGGCAGCCTTCCACTCTCTGCGATCCCGAGCACGCTGCTTCCAGTTTTCCAGAACAAGCGCTCTGGCATCCGCGATGGCTTGGTCTATAAAGCGGAAGTTCGGTCCTGCTTGTCGTCTCGAATCTGGGGGCTGGGATTCGAAGATCCTCTTGGCTGGAGCGTTGTTGTCCATTCGCTCGATGTGCCCGAGCCAATGTAGTCGACGAGTTTTGGCTTTTCGGACTACATCCACATCTTGGTACAGCTCATAGAATTTTCGGTTGTATCTTTTCCATTCGCCCTCCTCGCGCACACAGGACCAAATATCCGTCGAAGGATTTTTCTTTCAAAGGATCCCAGTATTAACTCTCCTCTCCTGCTTATCGTCCAGCACTCGGCGCCGTATAACAGAACTGGCAGGTTAAAAGTTCTGTAGAGCATGCACTTTGTCCTTCGAGTTAGGAGTTTTGAACCCCTTTGTTTTGCCAAACCGAAGTAGCAGCGGTTTCCTAGGGTAATTCTTCGACGGATCTCCACGAAGATGTCATTTGTGGAGTTGATGTTTACCCCGAGGTAGATGAACTCCTTAACTACCTCGAAGTTGCTGCTATCAATAGTAACATTTTGTCCTAGTCGGCACAAACACATATACGTGAAGCATGTGCTCTTTTGATGGAATTTATGTCAAAAGGTTCGAAACCGCGTTGGCATTTTTTATTCGTGACCTTTTTTGGGGATGTTCCTTGTAAAAAGTCAATTCAGGCACGTTTTTCGTAAGAATCTAAAGCCTACCTACATATTTTTTTAAACGAATGGAAGGTTTAATACTGATTACGAACGGCAAATTTTTATTGTTTGTCAGACGTTCGCAAGAGTTGGTAAGGGTCGCATTTGATCCGTCTTGCAGCGAAAAGTATTTGGTTTTTTGCCTTCATCGACTCGATTAGTGGAATTTATAATAAAAAATATTTTTTGAAAAAACATTACCAAAAAGAAGGCGTGGCCAAAAACCCCGCATGGATGATATACTAAAAAACTTCATGCAATTTTATTTTTTTTGTGAAATAGTGCGGTGGTAAATTTTATTTGTTCACTACTGTATTGTTAGGAAGAACAAAGCGAGCAGTAACAGGTGCTTTCACTACAATGGAGTCAGCAGCAAGCAGTATGGGGCTAATTATAAATGGGGACAAGACGAAGTATTTGCTTTCATTAAAAAACGTCCAATCCCACCACTGACTTGGTCAGAAAGTGACAATTAATAGGTATAACTTTGAGGTAGTTACTGAATTTGTCTACCTGTGCACTGCTGTAAATGCAGAAAACAACATCAGCGCGGAAATCAAACGTAGAATAACTTATACTAATCGTTGTTTCTTTGGGCTAAATAAGCAATTGAGGTATGAAGCCCTATCGTAAAGAGCCAAGGAGACGCTATACAAAACACTCATCATCCCGGTCCTGCAATATGGTGCTGAAACATGGACTCATACCCAGTCGGATGAAAGCTCCCTGCTGTATTCGACAGAAAAGTCCTACGAACGATTTATGTTCCCATATGCATGGACAATGCAAGCAATGTTTGGCGAAGAAGATACAACTACGAGTTATACGTGATGAATAGCGACATAAGCCTAGTTAAAAAAAAATCCGAATCTAGCGGTTAAGATAGCTGGTCCATGTAGAGCGGATGAACATTGATATTCGAGGAAGTCACTAAGGAAGGCCTCCTATATATGTTTTCTATGAACACAACAAACTTGTGCACGGAGTTCAGTGTCTACATATTTTGTTAAGGTTCTAAACCTTACTTAGGCATTTAAAAGGTATTTTTTTTTTATTTTTGTGCGTGGCACTTTAACCATTCCGGGACCCTAAAAAGTAAATGTTCCAAATTTCAGCTCGCTAGCTTAAATTTAAACGCCTCAAAAGTTGATAGAGACGGACGAAGATCCTTAGCTAGGGTTACAATTTTATACCGAATTCGAACATTAATGGATTTAAATCTTTAGGTTAGCGAACTCCATTGGATGTACCAAGATGTGGTTGTAGTCCAAAAACCCAAGACACGTCGAACACTCGTCAAGCGAATGACAACTCAGCTTTAACCAAGCTTCGAGTCCCAGCCTCAGGTTCGAGACGACAAGCTAAAGAATACGGAACGACGCCGGATTTCCAGAAGAACCCGTTAGGTAAAAGTAAATAAATCTATGTTCTCAGTGCGCACTCGAATGAACACAGAACGGAATCATCTACCTTTACGAAATGAAGCTGCCAAGCCAATTTTCAACAAACAGTGAATTCTGGAATTACAGCTATTTCACGGCTTTGTGTGGTTTTCATTTAGTTCCGTTAATTCTCGTACATACTGTACCGACGAGTGTAGGCCACTTTCAACCACACAAGATATACTTTCCACATCAAATCACTGCACACATGACTCACCTTCCGAGACTGTATCACTCTCACCCGCAATCACCAGTGATGACCACCCGCCCGTGTCATTCTCCTTCTTAGCCCCCACGATCAGAAATCGAAAATGCTCATATTTTTGGCACTTAATTCATATAAATTAGGTAAATATTCAGCAGGCATTGCAGACACATGTCAAATTGCAGCAGACCAACCGAGAGAAAGCTAAAACCGCCGCCATAAACGAGCGTACACTTGTCGTACAGATGCATTCACCATTACCCCAGTTCAATTGCGCTACGGGATGCACCAGCAGCACTGTTTCAGAGCCTACTCTATACTACCAACGATGTGCCACAGCAGTAAAAACTGTTTTTGGCTGCAAGGCGAGCACAAATGTTAAATTAAAAACTAAATACATTTTTTTTTTAAATTTGGATACTTTATGTAGGAACGCTATTCACATTTTAATTATTATTTTAATTATATTTATAATATTATTTTGTGCCGGAGAGGTGGTTTCGGCGGTGCACAGTGGTGGGTGGCTGGGTGGCTGGGGGTGTGTTAGATTGCTCGGGCAAAAAAAATGTATCTATCTTTTTCTTCTTCTTATGCATTTTGCATTTCTGACAGAGTTTATCGAGTGTGGAATTACGGGTTATACAATTTGAATTAAAACATTTTTTAAATATTCCAAATGCACATGATTAATCGTCGTGAGTAATCGTGTTGACTACATTTCAATATTAGAGTGTCAACGCATTGATGCAAATAGGTTAATTACATTTACAGTTTTGTCGTTCAAATCATGTGTGAGTTTTGGGCAAATTGGGGAATTCAATTAAAATTAATGTGCACTTAATCAATGATGTTTTCGGGGGAATATTGTAATTTGTTTAAATTTATCAGGGAACATATTTTAATAAATTCATGTTGGAATGTTTTCATTTTTTTTTTTGCTAAATATAAACAAACATACATCAAAGACATTACAGATTTGTTAGAGAAAAAGTTCACGCGTCATTACCTTCTGCGGCTTATTGTTTCAAGCTTCAAAAATACCACAATTATATTGGTCCCTCAGATGGATGTCCCCAATACCAAAATTACTTCCCTATTCACTTAAGTTGTTTTGCTTCTTTTTTTTCACTTTCAATCAGCTTTCAAATTCCGGAAATACGTTCACGTTCACTTAAACCGACGAAAATGTCGAGCAAAAAAACAAACATTAAAGCACTAGAATCTAGGCCAAACGTAAATTGTCATTTAAGTATTTAATGATGTAGTTTGATGGTGCTCCGTGGATGTGTGTCTAACTTCGTTTTGTGTCATATTCGCATCCTCGCAACATCATTATCATTGTCATCATCGTCGGCGTCAGCGTCATAATCAACATCATACTTGAGGTTGTTTTTATTTTTTTCTTGAAGCAAAAATAAATTTGGATTTAGGATGACAAATCGTTTAAAAGACCGAGTTCGGGTATATTTATGTATTTATTTTGCTCATTGTTTTCGGTGACTTGGATTTGAAGTGTTTTCTTTTCTTCTATCGCACAGGGAATGTTTAGCATTCTACATTATACACTTATTGCAAATATGACTCGATGAGCGAGTTTCATAAAAATAAAAAAAAATAAAACGCTAAGAAAAGTGATGCTACTTGTTTTATGTCCGTCAAAGTGAGAATTAATATTTCAGACGACACTGATTCTATTTTGAGAAGTTTTTCCATTTTCTGTGAATTTTTTTTTTTACTTTTGGTTCATGGCTACCTACATATTACCGTTATCATTCGCTTATTTGTGTCAGTCGTAAACACAATAGAACTGCAACAAAAACTCATAATGCATCAAGAGGTGGTACTCGTGTATGAGGAATGAAATTAGCTGCAGATAGTTTTGTAAGACTCTTAGCCATTTTAAAGTCTAGTGATATATGTTTTCGAAATAAAGGTGCATTTATGAAGATGGTAGCATTTTCATTTGTATTTTGTTCTCTCTTCTTCTACGTTAGTAGACTAAAGAAAAAGTTATTGCGATCGTGCGGAAATTTCAAACTCAAACTGAGTATGAGGGATGATATCACGACTATAGAGAAGTCCAAAAAAGTGGTTCCACCAATGCCGTCCGTCAGTTTGTCCGGGCGCGGTGTGGCGAAACGGTTTGACGGATTTGCTTCAAAGCTCGTATATAAGGTTCTGGGGGTTACATCTGGGGGCATCTTTTTATTTTTTGCCATACATAAATTTTTTTTTTTGTAAAAATCACTTATCACTATTTTTCTAGAAAATGGTTCCAAGGATTTTGGTTTTTTTTTTGTACTTAGGATACTTGGAATGTGGCCAAAAGTATTGCATACTCAGTTTTTGGTAAAAAAATTGACTAACGGTAAAGTATAAAACAGCCAATATATCGAGAACTAACAAAGTGAACTCCAACTAATTTAACTGTTCTTTTAATACTATTAGTATTAGTCACTTAGTCAACAAATTAGCTTACTTCAATTTTTGAAATAATTTTTTTTTTAAATATTTTTTTCATATAACGTTTTTTTTAAATTGAAATTAAATTCGTTTTCCCATAAAGGGTTCCAAAGATATTAATAATTTTTTTGTATTTTGAACAATACTTTTAAAAGTGTCCAATGTGCGAAATTACATCAAATTCTTAGGTGCCGTTTTTGAGAAAATCTAATTTTTCAAAACCTAAAAAGTGATTTAAATGTTTGTCAGCATTCATTTTCGATTCAAAAACGCATCTCACGTACCGAGAAAGTTTCGTATGACGCAGTCGTGGACTTTTTTTTTCAGAGTCCTAAGTTTTTATTTCAATGACAAACTTTTATCCTACTTTCCTAACCATTAGCGGCTGCCTTCGGAAAGAAAGTTGAAATACCTTAAAGCCCGATTGTAATTTGGGCTTGGAACACAACATTTCAGTAGGTACATATCAACAAATAATTAAATATAACTTCGAGTGTACTTAACCTAGATCAACCAAAGTGGGAACATTCTGGTAGATGTCATATTAATATATTAACCACTATTATCATGGCTTTCATGGTTCTTGGAACAGCTTTAGTCCACCAAAAGTTATAATTATATAAGTGTTGTACCAGTAATGGAACTTTCTAATCACCCTGTAACTCAGTTGGTTTTCAAGAAAGAAACAGCTAGCTTTTGTTCTGTATTTAACCCTTCAAATGTTGGCAAGTGTAAGTTTATGTCCGCCTGTGCAGCAATAGACTCCCATACATCTGCTAAACGATAGGAAGCAACAGTCAATTATCCTTATTGTTTCTTTAGATTCTCCGGAAATATATATTGTTGTTCCAACTGCTTCACCTATTTGGGATCCATTCGACCATTTGAATTATCAAGGAGTCCAAGGCTTTTCTTAACTTTGCCCGCTTTCTTCAATTGATGAAAGCAATAATTGTGCTTTTTTGGATTAACGTTTAAAACCTATTGTTCAGAGACCTATAGAGGCAATCCGAGCAATCTTCGGCTGAGAATAAACAGCAGTTAATTGATAAAGATTTGTCATAGTAAGGGGGAGAGTACTCATCTCTAAGGGGGTCTATGATGCTATGACGTTTGTAAATGACCAGTGAAGTTTTTAATTTATTATCTTCTAGCATCCACTATATCCATTTACATGTAATCATATCTACTCTCTTAGAAAATTAAGTATTGCCAAATGCTTCTTCGATATCAAGAAAGCAGATTTTTGATTTGTTCTTGATACTTTTGGAAACCAATAAACTGATTTCAGGATAAACGTATAAATCTATCTTATTACTTCTGTTATTTGGTCATCCTTCTAACATCTCAGGACAAAACCTATGAACGAACGCAATGTAATATCGAAAATAATACCCGTATTTGCATTGCATTTCAAAGCAATCATTTGCCCCTATTCGTATTCGTATTCAAATGAAACATATACTTCTCTGCACAAAGTCTTCGTAATCTCGATGTCTAACTGTGTCCAATTACTCTTTATCTAACACGGAAACCACTGGGACACTTGTCCAAAATGTAAACAACAAAAAAGGAACACAAGTGTCTGCCGCAAAGCAAGAAAAATATCCCATTTAATTACACATCTCCATTTTGTTTTGTTTCCTTCTCGACTTGTACCTAAAGATATTTTTCCCTCTCTCTCTTTCTCACTCTCTCTTCCCAAGGCAGACGACGACGATGATGAGATGCTTTTTACCCACTGTCAAGATCTTGTAATAATTATTTTCCTTGGTGTCTGGCATTGCAGCGGTCAAAGGAAAGAAAAAAAAACACATTATTTCCCGCTACTACTGTTAAATTTATCGCCTCGTCTGACTAGACTAGAATATATCTTATCCGCGCACTGCACCAGAAAGGAGGTGAGAACAGAGGGAATGATATACAAAAAAATCGTGTTCGCTGTGTGGTGTGGAGATGTGCATCATAGATAAATGGAGTACACGTTCACACGAAAGAAGGAAAAGATTTCGAGAGTGCAAGCCAACGAACAACCAAGTTCATTACCCTGTTGCTCCAAATAGGTAGCTGTTAGGAATTAAAAAGAAAAAAAAATCATTCTCCTCCTCAAACTAGTGAAGGAGGGCATCATCACCAGTACTAGCAGCAACACCACCAGCAAATGAGTAACGCATTGTTGAAATTCATAAGTGAAACAGTTTTTTTTGTTTTGTTTTTTATAAACAAACAAACTCGAAGAGGCAAATGGAAAGTGCTGCTAACAAAATTACTCTTGCCGATGGTGGATATCCTTAATGGTTTGATTTCGTCAAAAAATATTTGCTTGTGGAAATATTTTTATCGATTTGGTAACAAGGTCAAGATACATATCTGAGAAATCAGAAAAGTTGAGGGAGTATGCTTGCCTTTTTGTATCTTTGGTATTTTAAGGGATGCATGTTTTATGCATATAAATTTTTCAACCATTTTAGCTTCACAACAAACAAACGCCTTACAAGATAGAGATAACATTTTTCATTTTACACTCAGTTTTTATGCGTTTACACTCTTGAATGTTTGTCAGACTTTCGCAACAGGTTTTTTTGTTAAAAAACTGTATGCTCCAACACACATGGGGAAAGCGACCAATCTTAAGCCAATGAAAAAAATACAAAGACTAGCATGTATAGGGACAACCAGTGCGTTGAGAACTACAGCAACTGCTGGACTGGAGGCAATTCTTAATTTAACACCTCTGAACCTATACATAGGGGAATCTGCAACTAAAAGTGCTTTAAGGATTAGCCAAACTAACACTTGGAACCCTGGCAATTTTGGGCAGGCACGGATTTTAAGCAAACACTTTGGAAACATTGTCAATTCTGACTACATGCCTCCCCAAATTGTCTTTAATACACTATTCTCCTGCTCCCTCCCGAGTAGAGATGAATGGGATAAGAATGAACCTACAAAAAGTAAATCACTATCCATCTACACTGACGAATTAGCGAGGATGGGTCTGCAATGAATCATCATCGAGCATTTCAGTCGGTCAAGCCACCACTCTGCGATCTAAGGAAACGAGTGGAGAACAAGATTCATATGAAATCTAATAACAGGTGGAAAGAACTAACTACCTGTGAAGGTAGTCAAGGAAGCTCTGGTCAGAATACAGCAGTGGCCGAACCATCAAATTCATAAAGTTTGACAGATCATCACTGTCTAAGCGGGTGGGGCCCTAATAGGACATAACTTCCTAAGAAATCATGCAATGAAATTAAACCTCAAGGATGACGATATAAGTCGGGGATGTGGTGATGAAGAGTATCATTGAGGAACAGAACACTTGGAAGCTACTACCTCCATGACTTACATGAACTTCCTTATGGCCCACTTTGTGATCTTTATAGGTTTCTGAGGATATCAGGATGGCTGGAAGCCGTCGGGTAAAGCGACACGTAGCCTACCCAGCTCTAACACCAATGGCTTACCCCTTAAAAGCGCATCACAATGGGTACATGAGGACTTAGGTGTTACGTAAACTTTGCCTAAAAACCATTCTCTGACACACTAAAATACTAAATCAACCACTGAAGACAATAGGATTAAAGACCCCTTTTAAACTATATCTTCTAACTATGTCTTTTGAGATTACATTAAAAATGGGACTTGACAACTCTGAATTTTTACTGCGAACGCACCCTTAAACAAATGACCAAACTGTCAATGTCAAAACATTTTCATCATGGGGAAATTCACGAACGCAGACATTTTCCAATTAATTAAAATTTATTACCAAAATTCCGAGTCGAAATGTTGGAAGAAGATGACGCATTTTTAGTTAAACGGCAACAAATATGGCTCTAGTCGTGATAATGTCATATCTCAAAAACTAAACAAAAAAAGTTCTGTCAGAATATGCCAACATTTTTGCAGAATTTGTTTACTTCGGCCTTGTTATTCAATCGAATTTTTTTTAAAAAACTTAAAAGTAGCACGCTATTTGTTTTTAATAAGGTAGACTTCGTGTTACCGGAAATGGTTCTCCAAAGCGTTCTATTTCAGTCCTTAGATTCAAAAATGGTTCATAGCTGAGTTACGGTAATTCCTTTAAGGAATAGCAGAAACAAATGTCGATCTGCTAAGTTAAACTTCAAATTCTCAAAGATATGTGCAGTCTTTTGCTATTGTTTCAGATTACATGGCACGGTGGATTTGGAGGTAACAGGCATTGGAAAGATTTCGGAAATTACGTCATATTTAAGGACAAAAAATATATGTTTCTCAATTTTAATTTCAAAATATTTTATTTTCTTAAAGAAATCACATAAAATAAGCACTCCAAACGACGAGACGATTACAAAATTTCCATCGCTCAATCGAATCGATGAAATTTGACAGTTAATTTTTTTATGTGAAGCAACAAAAGCCGATGATCGTCGAATCGCCAAGAGGATCATTGAAATTTGTAAGTTACACGAAGCAGAAGCATCGCCAAGACGCCCAGAGTATGCGTTATTCGTAATCCTAATCAACTTCAAGAAACACACAACTTCATCCACAAAAAAAAACTTTATGGTGTGTTTGTAAGTGTTGAAAATGGCAATCAAGGCACAGTCAATAAAGGTCGCAACGGAGACATATTACAACGCTATTTCTTTGGCCAATTGCATGGACTAACATTAATGATATGTGGTTTCAACAAGATGGAGCCACAAGCCACACAGCGGGTGTAACAATCAACTTATTGAAAAGTAAATTCGATGAACGTTTTATATCAAGAAATGGTCCTTCGGTTATCCGAATAGATCGTGTGATTTAACACCTCTAGACGTGAGGAGAAAAGAACCGATTCAGCCAAAATTTGGTTCAAGGAATCGACTGCTACAAACGTGGTACATATTTTTTTAATCATTCCTGCCCATATAACACTGCGGCTTCAAAGGTCTATTGTATCAAAAGGAGATGCTGACCTAAAAGATGGGGGACTTCCCTAGTGAAAGCCAGAACGTCCTTCGTTGCAGAGTTTCTAAATTCTGCTGATATACGGAAGTCATTTGGGAAATCCGTCGTCTTAACCAATGAAGAGCCGTCATTCAGTCTCTGGGCACAAGTTCATTTTGTCAAGCCGTAATGGCCTGTAAGGAAGTCCACCAGCTTCCTAATATCCTCCTTACTTAATAATAGGATTTTTTTGTCGAAGCTTAATTAATCTTTTGGATTGTCTTAGACCCGGGACACTTTTCGGACCACTGTGAAGGTTGAAACGATGATGTTGTTCCTAATCATTCGACATCGAATGAACGACGTCGAGTTCTATACACAAAATTTTTGAATGTATTTCATGTTCTTAGAAAATAAAGTTATCCAAATTTTTTTTAAAAATCGATAAATTCCTGACAATCCAAATGTCGTTTCGAGGATGTCAAACGCAGTACACACAACTCCAACCTCTATCAGCTTGAGCAAGGTGTGGATGTATGTAGTACAAAAATCCAAAACACATCAACAAGATTGGCCCGTCCACATCGAACGAATGAATGATTCCAGTTAAGAGGATCTACGAATCTCATCAGCCAACGACAAAGTTCCAGACGACAAAGAAAGTCGAACGTAACCGTTTCAAAGACCAGGGTCTTTGCATATATTGTAACAAATTTTTAGAATATTCCGGTTAAAAAAGTCCCCAAAGAGTGGGTATACTTTTTTATGGGCATATTGCAGGGTTAAAAACCTATGATTGTGAAACTCGCTGTTTGAATCAGCTATGTGTTGTGCTCTGCAACAAAGTGAAGCTGCAACAAAATGTTTACGTTGCGTTACTTCAAAATAAATAATGAGAATTACTGCCAATTCTAACTGCCAAGTCTAATCTTATCTAGGTCAGTGCACTTAGAAATGTGGATATTAAATAGAAAAGTATATCTGGAGCAGAATATATTCTGTTTAACGCCATCTTGGGCTGCTCCTCTTCTGTCATTATTCGCATAACAATTTTCTATTCATGACCCCCAAAACCTTTCAACGCACTAATCATCTAAAATTTCAATTTGCAAGTCAAATAAATTTTTGCAGAAAAATTATCTATACCCGTCTAGTCTCCTAGACGCCAAATCCACATTCACCACCACACCAGCAACCCAAATTCTGAACAGAAAAATTATACTACATACTTATAAATTTATTTTTTTCAAATTACTAAGAAATTGTTTTTTCCCATTAAGCAACACACCCGCTACATGCCTCATGGTTGCTGATGCCTATCCAATTTATTTATCTCACATGATCCCTCGAAATCCCTGAATGCAAAAAAAAAAAAAAAAAAAACACAAAACACATTATACGAAAAGTAAAACTACCCGCCAAAATCGATCCGCTCCTTTAAAAACAAAAACATTTTAAAAACATCATAAATTTACATGGTTTTTCCTTGATTTTTGTTTATACAAAAACAGATTGCTACATATATTCCTGTGCTACCTGAAATATTTTAAACGCCACTAGTCACACCAATTTGGCAAACGTTAGATTATTATGACTAAACCAACATGAAGCGCTTGACCGAATAACCGGTAACAATGTAACTAAATTTGAAATGGATCAGCAGCACATAGTCTTCGTTCGTTTCTTTATTGTAACATTCTTATTCTTTGCACTTCATTACGTTCTAATTTTTAAATTAAATTTTAAGACAAAACAATAAATTTATATATATTTTTTTTTTCTTAAAGATCCCAGAGAAGGTGTCGAGAGAGATCATTCTACTTTTGAATCACCTTCAATTTTAATTAAAGGAAAAAAATTTAAATATTTTCTATTTTCCTCTGGCCTGGCACAGTGTTCGGTTAATTGGCCTTATAAAGCGAAAAATAGTTAGCCAAAGTCCGTGTAAATAATGATCGTGTGAAATTCGTTTGGCTAGAGTGCATTCGAAAGGAAATCTTTGAATTGGGTGCTATGCGGTCGCGTCATTTAATGCCTCATAAATAGGTATTCCTTAAGAAAATTATTAGAGGGCACATGAAATGGTGTGAATGGATGAGGATGACGTGAAAAATTCATCCAAATATCCGGTGAAAAATGTAGGGGTTGGTATTTGCAAATGTATGCAGAAAAGCTGTGGGAGTCTAGGTAAGGTTTGGTTTCAATGTAGTCATTAACAATGAATTACTGTGTTCGAACTGTGTTCTATTTCTGAAATAATTCGTCCTATGACAAGGGCTTAATAATAGATCCACACTAGGTAAGTTGTGGGTGCAGGGGGTTAGTGAATTACTTACAGATTTTATTCGCTGCCCCACCTCTTGCTAACGTTTGACAAACATCCAAGAGTAAGAAATGTCATGAGAAGCTTCTAAAAAACTAAAATTGCAGTTGGGAATCGGCCTTAAACTGTGTGCCCCTCTACTCGTGTCAAAAAATACAACTTCGCACACACAATGGTTGGAAAGGCTAGGCTTTAGGGCCTACAATTTATTTTTTTTACGTAAGCTGTGAGCCGTGAGCAACCACGGAAGTTGAATGAGGTGAGATGTAACACATCAAAGGCATCTACATATATAACCGACTTTAGGCTGCTGTACGGAAACCACGTCACTATTTAGTCTACGTTGAAATAGGAAATGAAAGTTTGAAAAGTTCACTGTGAGTGAGGAAGGTTATATGGATTATTCAATGGAAATCGAATAATGCTCAGAGTCAGAATGATAAGGGGCCAGTTATAGCTATCATTAAAATCCATCATTGAACACTTTGTTTTCTTAATTTAAGACAAATAAACAAACCATATTGGCTGTAAGCGGTATCAAAATAAAGCTAATCACTTATAAAATTTTTCTTCAAACAAAATTACTTAATTCTGATTTAAACTTTTCTATAAATCTATTTTTATTATTTCACTGATAGAAATGGATTTCAATGAACAGCTGATAATCGTTTCTACAATTTGGAACACAATCGTTCCACTGATGTGTTCGATTCTCTGCTGTCAGTTTTGCTTTCAAAGATTAACTCTAACCTTAAAACCTATAACAGTGGCTTTCCACTGACAGAAATTTTTCAATGATTGCTATAACCGACTTGTCAAAAAAATTAAACAACTATTTCACTGATTTGTTCCAATGATAGCATAACTGGCCCCTAACTTTGGCTCGTTTCCTTTGATTTACGCTCAAAATAATAACTGACATTTTATTTATTTTGGTGTTCGTGAAACCTTTTTATCTGCATCTGCGAAAGTGAAAACCAAATACAATGACACATCTCCGAAATGCCGACGATATGTATATGTTATGTTATTTAATTACATTTATAATTTTGGTAGTAATACTGTTCCTCCTACCTTTTATAAAAAGGTATGTAGTTATGCAACTTGAGTTTTGCTTATAACAAACTCCTCTGCAAGTGCCCGCCCACAGCGTTTATTTTTATTGCACAAATGATTGCACATTAACCAACTTTGTTCCACATTTTGTTTTCTTTAATTTACATTATTTCGATTTATAATAATCGATATTTAACAAAACGCATTCGCTTGCGAACGAGCAAGAAAACTTGTTCGATGCATCAAGATTCAATAGAAAGAATGTTCATTTGACTTACTATGGGGAAACCCCTATCTAAGGGTAGTTTCGATTTAACCATATTTTGTATCTTGTGTGTAAAATATGTTCCAAGGCCCCTGGATCTGTTATCTTCCATTGCATTCAAATTCCTTGGAGGTAAGTTTACGCAGTGTGGATCTTTTAGTAAGTGCTTTTCATAGGACGAATTATGGCTGGAATGAGCCAATTACTCGCATGAGTAGAATTTATAACTTAAATAATAACGCGATTGGTTTGAATGTCAGTAAATTTAAACTGAAAATGTGTTTGCGTAATCATGTTCTGCTGTCTTAGATAATTTTTATATCTTTTGGGTTTGTGTTATCAATATTTGTGTGCTCTATGTATTTACTAACACCACCACTTTTTTGTACCGGCAAATTTCTGCTAACGTTAGCTGCTTGTACATAGCTGCCACGACACAGATTTGATAGTGTTTAAAAAAAGGCTTCAGGTGCGCCCGTTAAATGGACAGTTTTGTTAAGTTTTGGTCTGTAATCGTAATGTAGTGTTAAGGGAGGTGTCTATATAAAGGAATAACGATTTCAGTAATAAAATCGTCCGCCATGGGTTTGATCTCCGTAAAAGGGAAGTGTCCGTTCCTAGGAGGTGTCCGTTTAGGCAGTTTTCTTTGTAGCTATCGAAAAATGTGACAAAAATTAATAAAGTGACTAGCATCTATCACGTATCACTTAAATCGATTCCGAACACGGTGTTTTTGTATTTGGCTCACCCAGGAGTTTTTAGGTCTGGCTCTCGTGATGATTGATATTGACTTTTTCATGAGGTTGGTAGACCCTCATTTTAAAATGATATTACCAGCTGAGCTGGTCGTGCACACATTATTTTCATAAGGGTTTTTTTTTAATATTAAGGCTTCATCGGATCTTCGAAATTGTAATTCCATCAAGCTTCGGTTCTCCTTTATCTCCAGCTCATCTGCTATGTTTGTCCTTGTACTTTGCATTATTCAACATTAGTAACATTTTTCGGTCACAGAAGGTAGAAGAGTTTTCCTATCACTTCAATCCAAATCACTCTTTCGGAGATTATTGATGTCGTCATCCACGAATGCTTAGATGTTTACCATAGATTCCATATCTTCTTCTCTCCATTTAAACGACGAGATTATGATCAGAATTATAAGGATCACAGCCCTCTAACTTAATTGCATACGTACTGGTCCGCCTGCAGGCCTCCCGATTTCGAATCACTTCATCTAAAGGCCAATCAAATGCTGGTGTTTCTCCATTTGTGTGATCCAGGAGTTTTTAGGCCTGGCTCTTTTACACGATTGTAAGGGAGCGCTGATTGCCGTTGCCTTTTTGACGGAATTCGTAGGATTTGAATATGACAAAACCAAGTGATCCGGTCGTGCTCCAATTTTTTCGAGATGGGTTCTTTGACGGATTTTTGAACTTCTTATTCGATCAAGATTTGTTACTCCTGCTGTCATGCGAAGCATCTTCGTCGCCGCTGCTGTCAATTTGCCCTCATACATTTTGTACACTGCCCAGCATTGTGAACCGGACACTGAACATCAGTTCAGGCACTAAGTGAACTTTGCCATCTTTAAAACTACAATAAACAAGGAATACTAAGGTCTGAAGCGGTGTTCTCAACTGTCATTGGATTTTCATTGTCAGTGACATTGGCGGAGCACTTTTCTTAAAGTTTTAATTGAGCTCTTCAAAGTCGCTTATAGATTGCTTATCAACTCTGAGGTTTTCCAAATTTATATATATGTAAACTCATTAAAGTTAAATGAGTAAACATTGCAAAGTTTGTTTTGATTTTAATTGATTGACCTGGCAAGATGTCCAATGACCTAAATTCTTTTCATGAAAAAATCTCCAATAAAATTTAAAAACATTTGTGTCCGTCGTAGTCACCCTCAACGAAGCATAATTATGTTCCAATAGTCATTAAACTCTTCCTGTATATGTATGTATTACCAAAAATTACATCTCCCAAGTGATGATCGACATAAGCTTACCTGAAACGTAAAAGAAAAGAAAAAACAGCAATTAATTTACTAACTCCATTAAATTGGACATTTTAATTCTTATTTATTTGAAAAATTATATATTTCAAGTTAAAAACCGTTTATATGCGCGCGTGTATTTCACACGAAAGTGACAATCCACCAAAGCCCTTAGGAAAAAAAAAAAAAAAAAAACAAACTAATAAAAGCGAAAAAGGAGCAAAGACTGACGACGACGACACACAAGCCAAGAAGAGAAAGAATCTTATTATTTATTTTCCCAACAAAGATCAAACACAAATCTCTTTCTGTCTGTCGGCCTACTCAGGCATATATGCCATTAACTTCCGAAATGGTGAAACCATCTATGAATAGAGTCAACCGACATTTCTGTTTTTTTTTTTTTTTTGTGCCCCAAACTATATGTATGCCACCATAGTACCACCTCCGCCGCCACTTGACTAAGGACCGATGATTATTCAAATGGTGTGTTTGATGTGCGCTATACGTTACGTTGCCGTTGCCGTTCTGCTGCAGTATAGCATAAACTCTATGATAGACGTAGACACGTTGCCCTTATTATGAGTGTTGTTCTTGTAGTAGGTACTTGGAGCTCCATCTGCGGATGGCAAAAGTGCCAAGTAAGAGAATCCAATTACTATTTCCCATGTCGACACACAGACATACACTACAAACAATCCATACAGGCAATTTAAAAAAAAAAGAGAAATAAATGATTATTAGAGGGAAACACCACTTTGAGTGTTTGATTATTTTTCTAACGGTTAGTGGAAGCACAAAGCACCAAAGGAAAAAGAAGACTTAGGAATGCTTAGAATGCTAAGTTCTGATGGAGTATGTGTACTTTTTTATTTAATAAAAAAATGTTTTTGATTTTTTTCATTCAACTTTTTTTGTTTTTGTCTCTGCGATTAGGAAAACGTTTAAAAAATAAATGTTAGTTTTGTTTTTTAAATGAATAATAAGCAAACTCTTAGGGAAGGGAATAGGTATTTATCCTTGGGCATAGTTAGATGCAGGTGTTTATTTTACAACACAGGTCAAGGTGGTAAGAGTTGCTTTGAGAAACTTTTCACAATTGCGGTAGCTAAGGCGGAATTTTAATTGTAAACATGAATTAATAGAAGCTTACACTTAAACATAGAACGAAGAAAAACGAGAATAAGCTTCAGTGATGAAGAGCTTTGATGTTCGGCACTCACAACATCAGCCCCGAAAATCCGCTACCTGATGCGAGCATAGGCCGGACAACTGCAGAGAATGTGTTCTGCTGTGTCATCCTCCTCACCGCAAGCAGGACAGGTAGTGGTGTCACTTAAGCCCAACATTAAGTGTTTAACAAAAGCTTGGTGGCCCAAAAGAGCGCCTACAATCAGCCTACAGTCGATGCTCTTCAGAAATAGAAGAAAATATGCTGACCTTTTGCAAATGTCCGGGCGCAGTATTTTGGTCTGTCTACATCCACCGCAATCGCGCCACCGAATCTTGTGTTCACGAGAAACCCAAGAATCAATGGAAGACATGACTTAAGATTGAGGCAGACCCAACACAGGTTCGGGTCTTGAGAAAACTTCTTCTGAACCTTACCTAGCAAGCTCATTCGAGATCTCATTTCCCTGGATGCCAGTGTGACCTGGTACCCATACAATATTCACTGTGTTCAGCCTTCCGAACAAATTCAGAGAAAGCTTGAGTTCTAGCACTAACTTGGACGAGAAAAGGGGGTTTAGCAGCGATTTCAATGCAGCTTGGCTATCACTGCAAATGCAAATGCCTTTAGCCCTCCCCCTGTTGTAAAAAAAACCCACCGCTTGGAACACAGACGCATGCTAACCCAAGGGGTAGTAAAGTCGTATGTCATCGCGTTCCACAAAGTGAAAATACGATGGCATTCAATTCATGGTTCAGAGTCTGACCGAAGCCATTCCGTTACCTGTGGAAAGTTGACGTGGTAGTTTATTCGCAGAAGGATTTCTGGTGTCATTGCTTCAGACGGCATATCCATAAGACAGGGGTCAACGGATAATTCTCGAGCAAGTTCTTCAAAATTCCAGTGCGCATGGTTCCAAAATACATCTCTCTTTAAGCGAAAGATGGTTTTTAGCGTACACCCCATGATATATAAATTAAGAGGGTGAAGATTCATCAAAGCATCTAGAGCAATGCCCGGGGTGCTAGGGAAGGCCCTTGTGCAGCCGAGACATGCCGTTCTTTGGAGTTTGACAAAAGAAGCAGTAGCACGTTTCCGCGAAAGCCTGTTCCACCAAACAACTGATGCGTATGAGAGTAGCGGTCTTATCATGGCCGTATAGATCAAAAGGACCCGGCAGAAGGCAGAAGAGCTTGATGGCAAACTCTGTCAAGAAATATCTAATGCAACTATTTTATAGATTGGGTCCATCTTTCGGTTTGATATGTGTGCTTTAATAGCTGACTTTTTATCAGCCCCGGTATAACCTTGGAAAGAAGGGACGTGAGTACATTGGCCGGAAGGAAAAGTGAGAGGAAGTATGATCACTTTTTGGACCCGTTGGGCATATGCTGTTTTCCACCTTCTCTTTTGCAAACGACTTCTGCAGAAGCTGCAGAGACGAAGAGGAAATAAAATCCGTGGAACATCTCCTATGCCACTGCCCAGCCTTACAAGAACGCCGCTCATTCTGTATGGGAGCAAGGCTCTTCAAAAGTTTGGACGAATTGGCTGGGGTACCTCTATCAGACATGAAACTATTCCTCAACAGATCGAAGTCGTGAGGTTTAATGTAAAATAAAACACATAAATTTGAAAGTGGACCTAAAATTTGTATTATTGGTTAATTTAATTTTTTATTCAAGGCATTTACTTTTTGAAAACGATATCATGTAAATGTAGCCCACGACTACGTCTAAGATGGCTAGGACATGTAGAGCGAATGGACAACAACGCTCCGGCCCGCAGAATCCTCGACTCCACCCCAGAGGGACGACGCAGTCAAGGAAGACCTCGCCTTAGGGGACGTCGACCTCAATCAACTTGGAGTGAGCAACTGGAGGCAACTGGAGCTAAGAACCGGGCTAGTTGGAGAGGCATGTTGATTGAGGCCCAGGTTCACCCCGAACTGTAGTAAATAAGTATGTTGGCTTGCAAAGCGTCAATCGCTGCTGGCTTATTCCTGAAGACCTGAGACTTTACATATTCCTAGAGAAAATAGTCCAAAGGTGTGATATCGCACGATCTAGGCGGCCAATTTACCGTAGCAAAACGTGAAATTAAGTGCTCACCAAAATGATTTTTCAACAAGTTCATTGCTTCACGCGGTGTGTGGCTCGTAGCGTCGTTTTGTTGAGACCAGAGTTCACCAAGACCGTGGGTTTGAATTTCAAGGAGCACATAGTTCTGATTTGCCTGATTTTTGACGAAATATGGACCAATGATTCCACGAGCCCACAAACCACATCATACCGTTGTTTTTAATGGATGTAATGGTAGCTCTTGGCCCAAATACGGCAATTTTGTTTATTAACGTATCCATTGAGCCAGAAATGGGCTTCATCACTGAACAAAATTTCACGATAAAACACAGGATTTTCATTGAGTTTTTCCAGGACACTAATAATACGACGCAAATTGAAGTTGCCTGGCTTGAATTCTTGCATAAGTTGACTTTGTACGCCTTTAGGCCGAGGTCCTCATGTAAAATACGTCAAGCGAGGCTGCTCAGTACGACGACGTATTGATTCGACATGGTCTTCGCGTACGTTCTCAGCTACAGCTGCTATAGTCTCACCACTAACGTGCTGGATGTGGTCTAAACGGTCATTTAGTTTGATTATGCGCACCGTAAGTTCCTCGAAAGGCACGAAAAACATTCTTACAGAACGCTGATGTTCGTAAGAGAGCCGAACAATTTGGAAACGCTGTGGTGGTGTGAGTCTTTCCATGATGACTTGCCAAACGATACTGAACAAAAGTGACAAAGCAGTTTGATAGGAGTCACGCCTGATCTGTCAAAAACGCCTAATAAAAATCAAAACCTCACGATCACCCTATATTTGGACTTGGCAGTCCGATATCTCTGAACCAAAAGCTAATACTCGGATGCACGTTTGTCAACATTTGTTGTTGCGACCTATTTGCTAAAAATAAGCATAAAAATGAGCATAAAGAAGTTCATAATTGAAGGTTAATGGAGATCAAGCCGATTTCATTGGCTTTGACCCATTTCCTTTGCAAAAAAGGAATTGTTTTCAAATCCGGGTCATCACCCGAAGCCCTATGTACTGCTGGTTTGTGATTATTGCGTCTTGACTCGATTCCGCTGCTATTTGTCACTTTAGGTGCCACAAAATCAGAGAGTTAATGATGAAAACTTACCACCAACTTTCCAACACAATATCCCATTCACAGTCCCAGTGTTTATATTAAATTGCATTCTATTCTACATTACATTGAACAGCACCTTGCCAATCAGCTGTCGTCGAAAACAAAACGTCGAAGGAATCAACAATTTCCAATTAAAATTCCTTGCAATTGAGTCATAGCGAAACCAGCCACCACCCATCAACCAAAGGCAAAGTTTGACATAGATTTTTCGACGATAGGTATAAGAAGCCTTTCGATTTTTTTTTTTTGTTCTTTTTTGATTGCTCGATATGCTCAATGTGTCGCGGGCCTCCTTACACAAAACCTCAAACGCACGCCCCTCTTACTTATTGCTTTAGATGAGAAACGCAAATAAATCGATTGATTTATCACTCAGGTGTGCCAAATTATTTTAATTATTCTTTTCTTTTGCAGCTGACTCGAATGCACACACGATGAAGAAGGCGCGCGAGTATTTTTGGGTAGAGTTCTGCTTTTCGCAAGAGCTTTATTGGCTGCGGCATTGTCGCTACGTGAGGTGATCTATTTTACAGATACTTTGTATAAAAATGAATAAAAATACAACGCACTTTGTTCGTGTAGACGAATCGATGTGATCGAGATCGAGATCGATCGAACGTAGAGGAGATTCATTTAGCAGGTATGGACGGCATGCCTTAAAGACATTGCTGTTTTTTTTTTGTTGCTTTTTATTTGCGGATTTGAGGAGATATTTCGGGAAAAAAAACCTTTGATACCATTATCAGGCGAGTCTACTGCGTATTTGTGAAGCATTTCTGAATTTTTTTTTTTTTTTAGGGAAAAAGCGGTATGTCTGCCGTTCTAAGTTGGTCAAATCTTAAGGGATACAGGGTACCTAAGGCCACTTTTTGCCAGGAAAATATCTATGGAGTTAATATAATTAAGCAGGGATAAGCTTCCTCCGTCTTCCGTTGTTCTTTCGTCTCCTGAGGAAACACGCCGAGGTTTGGATTATCGGATACGCATTTTGCGCAGATCTGCAGGCTGTTGTGGACATAATACACATAGCGCGTAGTCGAAGAAATTTTTAAGAAAAACCTTAGATAAAATAGATGGCATGGACTACAAGAGCCTTCTAGGTTTTGCAAAGAAATTGGTTCTACTGTAAGATCTACTGCCATTTTTTTATAAATATACTGCTCCAATCATCGGAAGGGTGGCAACACTAGTAACTGTAGTAGTACTAGAAACAGAACTGTACCTCAAGACATACACCTTTTCTTGCTGAAAAGCTGATTCAACGTTTCACATTACGTTAACGTATGCCAGGTATCCGGCAGACGGTTCCTCTGTATTTATGCCTAATTTATTTAGCCTCTGTAGGCATTTTGAGACGAGCCTTGAGGTCTGATTGGGTATCTGCAATTATTTTTAGATTGAGTCAAACTCGGATTGTATCATTCTTGTTGTTGAGCTTCCTAAGGAAACATTTTTCAAAGCCGTCCTCCACCAAACTTTATTTAAATTTTCTTCTTAAATTTTGTACACATACTTCAAAAATGCAACAAAAGTCTTTTTTAAATGTTTTTAATGTGTAAACAAACTAAAAAGCATAAAGACACAATTCCCAATCCCAATTCACTCCACTTATTTGTATGAGCCCGCGGGGCAGCCTTCGATTCTTTGATGTTAATTGCATTGCTGACACAGCCCACTCAAACTTTTGCGACGAAGACGACGACGACAAGACAAAATAAACAACCAAAACTTAGTTTGCCAACAACAGATGCCATAATAGTGCCAAAATGTACATGTCAGTCGCACGCGAATATGTGTACGTGTTACACAGCTAACATCAAACAAGCAGCCAAACCAACATGATTTACTCATATTTTAGCGCTCACTTCGGATAGATAAATTACCTACTAGATAATAAATTAATCCTTGTTAATTGCAAAGACGATGACATACATGATAACAGCGCCAGAAAGCTTTCTACTTTTTGTCGGATTGTTTGGCCACACAGGAATCACCTGTGGTCAGGTGGTCTGTTCTGTTCTGCTCTCAGATTGGCTATCTTTTGTTTGTTTTGGCGAAAAGAAATCTCTTAACAAATCCCTTATGAAATGCGTTTTGTTTGTTTTGATATATTGCACAAGTTGAACAATAGAATTTATCATTCGAGAGTTGATCTTGATATATTTTTGGCAAATCTCTTCCACTGTTATTACAACTATCTGTGTGTAGTGAGTAGTAGTTGGCGCGCATTGATAAGGCGGCCCCTGCGCTTCTTCTATCCATCCAAGGGGTACTTGCCAGGAATTTTGCAAAGACTGCTTTACTTGCGCCATACTTGCGTTTAGCGACGTGATGTATATCTTTGATGGGTCCCTTCGATACTTCTCTATGTACTAGAAAAAGATGGGCATAGCATAACACAGATGCTTAAAAAAGATATTTTAACACATACCTAGAAGCAACGAGAAGCAGCATCGAGCAAAAGCAAGCACGACCACGAAAATAAAAACAAAAAAAAAACATCCTACGGAATGCATTAGAATCGAGGATTCGTGCCAAGTTATTTCATCGGCCGTTTGGGGCCTATTTGGATAGAAATTTTCTACTTCTATAAATGCGTTCGCATTAGCACAACAAACAATGTACTAAAGCTGCGCCATACCTATCGATATAGATACGCGCCAAAGTCGAATCATCTTCTCGTTGAATTTATTTGCATTTTTTTCTTAGTTTCTTGAGGGGGATTTGCCTCTTTCGAAGACTGAAAAACACCGAAAACTACCTACGAGCTACTTATGTTCGGCGCGCAGATACAAACATGTATATATGTATTTTTAGTTAGATAGATGCTTAATAGAATTATAGACATTTCTATTCACATGGTGAGACACTTAAATTTAAATCGAAAAACAAAGAACTCTCGCCATAGCATCCATCGCCAAGCTATCGCGCACATATTGAGTGTATCTAAAACACATATTTATTGTTAGTGTGCGGCGAGGCGAGCGCATCCGTTTGTTGTCAACAGCAGTGGCGCGGCGTGCAAATGCAAAGATGGGCAGCATGAGGACGCCCGACCTAAAAAACCTAAAAACGACGACTTATGAAGAAATAGTTTTTGACTTCGATTTTTTTTTTTGTGTGTTAGCATTTCGTATGGTTGCCTTCTTTCTGTCTTGATGGGCGACGACGAATTTGGTTTCAAATTGTGTATTTTGGACGCGCACAAAGGTTTCGCATGCAATAGAATGGGAATCATGCGAAATGTTAGGCAAATGGCATACTTAATCTTTCTCGCTCTCTCTCTCTCACACACTCATTCTGATAGGATAAATAAAATGAAAATATTTTTATGTACATACATAGTTAGTTGAATTTTGCAAAAATTTCAAAAAGACCGTGTGTTCCCAAAAACTGTGCATCTCGTTGCAATGGCATGCAAAGTGCTTAGATTCACGTTTTATGCATATTCTGGGATTTTACTTTGTAGCCATAAGTATTTGGCGAGTCATTGCCTCGGGGAATTTTCCCCCGAAAGATGGGTCATTGTTGTGCAAATTAACAAAACGGAAAACTAATTTGAAAAACAAAAGAAAATTCAATTGGAAAAAAACTATTTGATTTTGAAAATGTTTCTTCGAGCGTAATTGACATGGGGTGAAGAACCTTTGCTGGGAGCAGCGAACTTTGTGCTGCAATTTTGCTATATCAATGGAGATGTTTTTCCTTTTGAGACTTGATACAAAACTAACTAAGTTTTCTGATGCCGCCAATGAGGTGATATGAAATATTTACACGAGGCAATGAGCCAAGGTTTCATATTGTCTGAAATAAACGCAAACTCGAGAAGACCATGCAATCGGGAAAGAGGTTATTAATGCGCTTAATAAAGTTTACACGAAAGTTGTAATAAAGCCAAGGCAACGAGTAGAGACAGTCTACTTTATGCGGTTCACCCCATATTATTTCTACTGGTTGTAAACGTTTCAAGCTCTTGATATACTGGAACATGAGAAGGCTTTAAGCAGTGCTTCTCGGGTAATAGTTAAGACTCAAAAGACCTTATCTCTCAGTAAGATGAAATACCATCAACGACGGAAAACCGACCCCGTTCCAAAGATCAAACTTGGACTATTACTGTTTATCCGACGCGCATTAGTAAACCGAGGCAAAAGGCAGCTGTTTTAAATCAAAACGATTTTTGTCCGCAAAATTACTCGGAAAATGAAAGGCCTATGAAGCCGGAGTTTGGCATATAAGTAAATCATGGTTCAAATAGGTGCAGAAAGCCCGAATCTTTTTGTAAACACTTTAAGTTACCCATAATCTAGAACCATAATAGTTGTGCCAAGGCTGCCACCCTACGCCAATAGCAGTAGATCTACTGCGTTTTAGCGCAAATGAAAATGTACTACTCCCCTTTATTGAATTTTTAATAATGAAACATTTTTTTTAGCCAAAGTTTACTTTGAACACATCCGCCCAGGATTTCAAACGCACATCTATAGTTTACTCTGAATGCACCCACAGAAAATTTAAAATTACATTCGCTATTAGCTATCGGCTGGATAACATCAAACTGAAACTAGATAGCGTGAAACTGTAAGTAAGTAAATGTTTTCTTTTTTTTTTTGTGGTTAATTTTTTAAAAATGGACAAATATGTTAGTACGTCTAAAAAGCCGAGGTGTTTTTGAAGCTTAAATGTATTTTCTGATTAGGTACTAATATATTTATGTGTAGCAGCTCCAGCTTTATCCGGAAAGTAAGGATTGGCAAAGCAATGCAATAATCAGATCGAACGAAATTGCGATTTTTACAGATGGTTTGAAAACAGACGAAGGAAGGTATCTTCTCAGAAGGTCAAAAACTGAGATTGTATACAAACACTACCGGGCACAAGAGTGCTGTCTTTAGGGTGGCTGAGCTGTTGCAGATTAGATCGGTATCCGGAAGAGATATTGCCATTTACATCGATTAGATCGGTATCCGGAAGAGATATTGCCATTTACATCGATAGCCAGGCCGCACTCAAGGCAATAGAATCAACGAACATCAATTCTGATACAGTCTGAAGCTGTTGAACCGTGCTTAATGCTTTGTGCAGTCAGAACTGAGTGAAACTGTCCTTGGTGGCAGAACACTGTGGTATTGAGAAAAATGAGCAGGCAGATGAGCTTGCTAGAATATAAGATAGCTCATTAATAGCAGACATCAAACCACCCCTTTGGGTGATAAGGGGCACTGTTGATGAAAAAAGCGGTAAGTCTGCCAATCTAAGTTGGTCAAGTCTTAAGGGATACAGGGTACTTAAGGCCAGGTTTCGCCAGGAAAAGACCTATGGAGTTAATATAATTTAGCAGGGATAAGCTTCCTACGTCTTCCGTTCTTCCTTCGTCTCCTGCGGAAACACGCAAGGAGGCTCGGATTATCGGATACCGATTCTGCGAAGATGCGGTGAAAATTTTTAGGAAAACCTCGGAAAAAATAGATGACATGGACTTCAATGGCCTTCTGGGTTTTTGCAAGGAAATTGCTTGCTTTACCAGGGAAATTGTTTAGGTTTTTCGTTAAATCCCATTTCCCGTTTCGCTAAGCCTATGCAAAGTACACCCGCAACCGTTCTTTGGAAATGAAAATACGGAATTTTGACATTTTGAAGACACATGCTTTCTGACAATTTTTTCAAATTTTTGTTTATACCTAGCGATTTATGGATGTAATTCCTACATCCTAATAGCTCTAATAACAATCGTGGAATGCTTTGCGTGCCCCCAAACAAAAATACTTAGCTTCACGCTAAAAAGCAGTAAAACCAGGACATGAAGTTATAAATATTCCGACTACAAAGGATTCAAAATAAATCAACCCACAAATGCCACTAACTACGCAAGTATTTATGTACATATTTGAATTAAAAACCCCACGTGAGGTCTTCCTTTCGTTTAATTTTAAATAGTAATCCATTCAAAACAATTTTAAATAGTAAACTAGTCGTAAATTTGTCTTAAGAAAGAAACCAAATTTTTTTTTTTTTAGAAACATCCTACGTACTTGAAATGAGCAAAATTCTGCTCCGAAAAACAATCATGTGCCTTCTTCTGCCGGCTACTGTGTTATGAAATAGCCCAAACATAGACGTAAGCGTATAAACGGTAATAAATCCACCTCACACTATTCGCTATATACATATTGAGCTTTACATTTTCTTTTTTTTTTGTTTTAAATTTTTGCTACTTTTTTCCCCTTTTCAACGAAAAAACAATAATTTTCCACAAGCTGTAAACATCGGAATGCTGCTGACTACGCTGGCCATTTAGGCAGTCCTCCAAGAGTGATTCAATCGATTGGCAGAACAATCTTGACGCTTAAGAGTCTGACGATGATGATGGTTGAGAAATAAAACATTGGGTCGCGATCGGTCTGGGTGATTGCTGCTTTTTTTCGACTAACACACGATGGAGTAGATTTCAATTTTTGCCTCATTCGGGAATTTTTCTTAAAAGAAAATAATGTTGAACACCATGTGGTGGTAAATGGCGGGCGGATGTGTGATTCAGTTGGATATTTAATTGCTTTATTTGGTTTGGATGTTTTTTGCGCTTAATTTTGTACCATGTTTGTTTGAATTTAAAAACCAATAATCATGTTTTGACCATCGACGCACTAGTTAATGGATTTTCTAACAACGAATGCATTTCAGCCCTTGAATAACTCACCATTCAAATTCAAATTATGATAAATGTTTTGCAATTATTGAAGTAAAGCAAATTATTTTAGGTCATTGAAGTCAGTAAAGGTTTTCAATGGGTTGAAGTCCTTTGCATTTAGACACACAATTTTTTGGTGTGACTTCAATAAAAGCATTATGTAAGAATTGTTTTACAGCTCTATTATAAAGCAAAACACAAACAGAGATACTTTTACCGCAAAAAATAACTTCCATAATTGAACCATTCTTCGCAATTTCCAAATCCAAACCACGTTTCCTTAATTTCCCGACTGTGCGTCTATCAAAAAGTTATTACAAACCTCATAACAATAACGGAAAACTCATAATGTTTCCCTTACACCCCACAACATTTCACTTAAAAGTTAAAATAACAAAAAATAAAAACTGAATAAAATACATATTACAAAAAACCGGTGAGCTGTATTTGAACGTCTGTGTGTGTGTATCATTTTCCGCTTTTGAACATTTTTAAACCGCCACCGACGCTGCCGTCCTAAAATTTAAATCATTTTCCCTCCACTGAAGCAATTACTCAATGTTTTACATTTCTTTCGGAATCCTAATTACCCATTACTGCCAAAAGTAGCAGCAGAAACCAAAATACAAACAGCAACAAAAAAATACCCGTCGCGACAATTTATGGGTTAATGCTCTCTCTCTCCCTTCTCCATATCTTTCATTTCGGCTCGACATCGGTCTTGTCAGGCTGTTTTTTTTTTTCATGTGTCATCGTGAAATGGAAAAAAAGAATCACCACACGGAAGAGAACATATGTAGTTGGGAGCAAAATATACATTTCGTTTAGATACTCCGGCCCGATCTCGAAACATTCGCAAAACCAAAACCAAAAACCTAACAGAAACAACTTAATACCCGTCGGTCTTCAACGTCTTCTGTACATCTTTGGCTCACGAATGTAGGTTCATTTTCGCGGTTGGAGAGCCGTACCATTACGGCCCATTTCGCTTCGAAAGTTGATGATTTTTCTTCATACATGCATCATAAACATGGACAAGGAAAAAACGCTGCCAAAATGAGATCTCCACCAACAGCTGTTTCAGTTTTCCGTGTAAAAAAAAAACTTTTACTCGCAAAACCGGAGCAAATTCCCATGAAAACAAACGTCTGCCCGAACACGGATCAGTGCGTGAATGTGTGTGCGTTTGCATTAGAAGCAAGATGTGTTGCAGCAAAAGGGATAGATACGCGATGTATAATAAACTAGACCACGACTATATGGTGTTTTTTTTTTAGCTACTTCTATTTTTGGGGTGCGAATTATGGAGTAATAATCAGAAGCGATAGTGCCCCAATGCGAAGGCAGCAGCAAAAACGAATCTGCTTAAGGTAGTCGGGACAAGAGTGCTAGCGGCGGCTGTGCATTTATCTTCTGGGACATGATGGAGTCGGTTGTCATTAAAACTGGCATGCGGTAGTCGATGGTGTTGGTGTTGGCAACGTGGTTGTTGATCTATAAAAGGATCTCTGTATGGAATATGGTGCAATGGGGTGAGTCGTGTGTGGAATTTCAGCAGCAACAACGGCTACTTGTATCATTAATTGGTGGAGGTCTGAAACGTAGTTTTTAGCGTTAAGATGTAAATTTTATGGGTCTAATGACGCAATGATTATTTTGGAGATGTGATATTCTTTCGTAGTAAATAAAGTATTTTAGAGTGGTGACACACAGGGTTGAATACTGTCAACTGTACTTTTTTTATCCCTAGAGATAGTTTTTTTTAAATAGACGTTTTATTGGGATAGTCAATTACCAAGAGTTTTCGTTCAAGTTGTCGAATAACCACGCTTTCATGCAAGATAAGCGGCATTTGTGAGTAGCGGAAGGGAAGTTCGGTTCCCCGGCTTGTAGCCTGACAAAATTAAGGATTTATTGTAAGCCTCTCAAAAATTGTAATAATATCCTTCAACAGAAAGAGAAATATCAACCTACCTCCAATTACCTTAATCCGCAACTACTGTCCTATAGGCCTACTACATATTATTTGGCAGTAAGTTGAGTCTTTGTTAAAAGGGAAATCAATAGGCGGCCACGATCAGAAAATGCGCCAATCTTAAAAATAACTCAAACTAATCAGCGAAAATATAAATCCCTTTAATTACTTTCCTTGAGGAAACGTGACATTGGAATCCTAATTCTTCCTCACTTCTCTGAACTACCGTCTAACAAAATTGAGCAAAAGCTTCACAGATGCGTTCAATTTGTGCCTCGAAAATCAGGAAAAGGCTTACACATCCTATGTGAATGTCTGCCAGCTGGCCAAGGCCTTAATATTTTAGAAGAGACCTAAAAGTATTTTTTTTTATAATTCAAGCGCACTTAAGGGACTTTGCGAAAGGAAGATACCGATGCAAGTTAGTTTTAAATGTCTGTAAACTATAATGTAAATGAAAAACCGAGCGTGGTAAACGTGTAGAGCATTCCACATTCGTATTGTACGGTTAAGAAACGAATCCTTCGATTTCACTTTCCTTCCTAATATAAGATTTAGGGGATAACTTATGTACATTCCTAGCATGACGAGTTTTGCGGTTGAATTGTTCTAGGGGTGGAATGCAACCGGCTAACTATTCAGTACGATCCAAAGGAGACCAGAATGATGCAGGATATTGCTAATCTCCAGGCAAAAAATATTCTTAGGCATACAATATGAATGAATAAATAATCGATGAAGTGCTAACTGATACTGTCTACGAGGATAGGTATACCATTTATGGCAGGTACTAACACGTTGAAGGATTTATCAAACTCATACTATTGTTTCTCACAATAGAAAAGTAACATAAGTTCCTTCTGCGTTATTGCGTAGAATCCCAACCGTATGTCAAAATAAATTCCAAGACAAGTTTAGTTATGGACGTCATTAAACAAGCAAGCAAGCGTTTGCACCATTTTCACATTTATAAGGTAGGATTGAGTGTTTTACGCCTCCCACCAATTGATCTTTTTATGGTTCACCGCAAGACCGTTAGTATCTTTAAAATGCTTTAAAATGCAATACAAATTGAAAAGGGAATAATAGAGTTTAGAACTAGTGATGTTACAGAATTTGTATACAAAATAAAATATTCTTGGGGTCCGCCCGGAAAAAGCGGAAACACGTTTACAGGTGACAAATCGAGGCAAGTAAGTGAATTTAAGAAGTCAGTTTTAGGGTATTAAGCTTTCGAACTATGGTCAATGCATTTTTATAGCCTTAGCTTAAAGGTACTTTCCGGCCGAGTTATAAATTTAGCAAAGTGCGTCTTAATTTTGCAAAGTCAACCCCAAAGAAAATAATCCAATGGTGTCAAATCAGACGATCTTGGTGGCCAATTGACAGGTCCATTCCGCAAAAATACGCGCTCATCGAATGTTTTCTTCAATAAATCGATTGTGACGTGCGCTGTGTGGCATGTAGCACCGTCTTTTTGAAAACAAACATCTCATCCACATTGATGCCATCCAATTCGGGAACAAAATAGCCGGTTATCATGGCTCCATTAACGATAACTGACTCTGCAGCATCATTTCGGAAGAAGTATGGCCCCATGACTTCACCAGCCCATAGAGCACACCAAACAATCAGTTTATGTGATGTTATGGCGTTTCAAGGGTTTTATGTGGATTCTCTTCGCTCTTTGCTTGTTGACGTAGCCATTCAACCAAAAATGAGCTTGCGGTAAACTTCGCGAACTGAACCATTATTTTCGAAATAAATTTGCACGATCTGCAAGCGTTGTTCATTTGTCAACCTGTTCATGATGATATGGCAAACCAAACTGAACATAAATTACATTAGAGTTGCCAGATTTGACCACAAAATGTCAGTTTTATCTCTATTCGAAAAACCAACCTCTGAAAAAACATTCTTTATTTCCTTAATGGATTAAGCACTAAGTGACTTAAAACCCACTTTAAATAGAATACCACAATCCTTGGTCTCTGAGTGACGAAAGTCTATTTCGCAGCAGTTTTAGCAGCAAACTAATCATACACTCTTTCACTTAAACACATCAACATACACCTCCAAATGAACTTCCAAATGAACTTCCTAATTGCTGTCAACTAGATCCAAATCGAACACAGTTATGCCACTAGCCTAGCCTTCATACCATTTCCCCCCCATCTCATTAACACTAATCCCTAAATATACTTGTGACACATGTTCCCAACTAATTGGCTCCATTAAGTAAAACTACACACCAAAGCCCAAAAACCAATTTAAATTAATCACAAATCGCATCGCTCCTCCAATTTCAGCATAAATCAATTACCTCTTCTTCTTCTCCAAAAATGCTGAACAACATTTAACGATATACTGCTTGCCACCAAGTTCAATTTCAATTCGAACCAAAACGATTTCCAATCCCATTTTCACCCCAACAAATTTCCAAATCCAAGATAAACGAACGCGTCCCCGCCAATCGTTAATCGTTGCCCTCCAATTAAAATAACACTTTACAAATTAACAATTAGCATCCAGATACAAGTATCTCATGAAGGAGAAGAATCCAAAACTGAACCAATTCAATTGAAGCCAGGGAAACAAGGCGCTTTCCTTCGCCCTCCCTTCCTTCCTCTCTCTCTCACTCTCTCTTATCATCATGAAGATTTTTGGCATTTTAAGAAGTGAAATCAGTCAATGTGTATTCTTATTCATTCCAAAACACCACCAATACGATGATGATGATATTTATTTATTTTCTTTTTTCTATTCTCCTCCGCGTTGTATAAATAAAAAAAAAAATAGAAAATTATTTTGGCCAAGTGCCAAATTAAAGAAACATTTTTCATTATTAAATTTAGAGTCAACTAATAAAATAAAAATCAAATTTTGTCACACAAATAATTTGGTTAAAATGTCTTCTTGTTTTTTTTGTTGCAGAAACAAATAAATAAATAAAATACCAAAAGTATTAATTTAATGTGAAAATCTTTGATAAACATCAATATTTGACTTTTCGAACTTAACAGAGTCTCCTCCTACGCGCAATCAAAACCCGCTCCGGGTACTGCAAGCATTCGAATAATACACGCGTTATAAACATACAATCTATCTCTTTCTCCCACCCTATAGAGACGACTGTTTACTTTTGGAATAAAACATTATTTTCATTTTAGATACAAACATATTGTGTTTCCGCATATCTTTTATTTCTCTGATTTGTAATTAATTTCAATGGTGTTAAATAATTGGGAAAAAAAATTAAATTGAAAATCGGATAAAACTGATTTTAATAGGTATGTCTTTTTTCTCTCTTATAACAAAAACTGAATTAAAAAATATAATAAAAGAAAATTTGTGTCTGGGATAGGAAAACACTGTGGGAAGCATTTCATTTAAATTTCTTCTGTTGTCCGGCTTTTTATCATCGATGTGACCATGAAAAGTTTTTTTTTTTTAACTTTTAATTATCTAAACATCGTTGAGAAACGTATTTTATTATTATACATTTTGTTTTTTTTTTAAAGAAATTAATTTTGTTTTTGCTGTCAACCCTATTTGTGTGATTAGATAAAAATGCCGGCATAAAAAATTTTATAAAATTTAATTTTTTTTTAATAAAAAAAAATATGTTAATTTATTTGAAACGAAATATAAAAAAAACAATACACAGAAAGTGACCTTCAAATAAAGAGCTAAAGATCAGAAAAAGTATTTTTTGCACGCATAGAGGTTGGCAAAAAATAAAATATATACATAGTTCAGGGGAGTTCATTTTGATTGTTTAATGTTGTTGCGAAAAAAATGCTTATGCTGGGGCGATGCTATTTAAAGAGTACAGTTCAGAAAAAAACTTTACGGTTTGGGAACTAAAAATAACAAAAAAAAATGCTACAACATTGTAACTTAAAATAAATTAAAAAAGTATGCACCATCGCCAGGAGTTTATAAAAGTTATTTGCAATCGTTCTATTTTGCGTAACTAAGTGTTCAGACAGTTACAAAAATCTTTTTTCAACCTCTGATTGCGGATTTTTTAAAAGCGGCAGACTTAGGCAAGACATTATGAGTTTTCCGAACACTTATAAAAAATGGCAAAAATCAGTCTGAGCCACTTCTTCGTTCCTGTGGGTTTTATTGACAAAAGAAGAATAAAGAGGTAGTTTCAACCAATATACGTCCCCGGATATCTCAGACGGCACAACAGTGGAGAAACACTGTACACGAAAGAAGGGAGAAACCTCGGCCGTCGAAAAAGAAAGAGCTTAAGAAGCGCGTGATCGGAGAAGTAAAGTGGTGCTACTACAGGAATATTGTTTGAAATGTCAGGAAAACAAAACAAGGACAGACACCTGTAGCGATGAACAAGAAATAACAGTAGATGCTAGGTTAGGTTAAGTTAGGGTAAAACAGGGGTATGATGTAAAACCATCACACAACACTAGGCACCGAGGTGGGCCCATCGAGATCCCGGAGGAACCGGCTGAATTTTAAAAATCGAAACGGTACACAAAAAACCTATACATTTTGCCTAAAACACACCAATTACCCTACAAAAGCCAGAAAGGTCTTACCTACCGTCTATTTCCTTCTAAGCTTCGAAGAAGTATTTCCCTAGGAATTTCCTACGACTCCGTGAAATTGCCTCGCAATATGTGCAGTATATTCTCAACAGCCTAAAGTTCGCCACAGAATCAGAAGATGTCTGTATCTGACAGCCCGAGTCTTTTAGCAAGTTTTTGCAAGAGGCAATGCCCTGTCAGGATTCCACTAGTATTCTCAGCTTATCCCTGCTAATTTTTATAAACTTCTTGGACCTCTTACAGTCGAGAAGTGGCCATAGATCTTTTGACACCGTGTGTCCCCCAAGACTTTTTCGCCTTAGATTAGCAGACCTAATGTGTTTTTCCCCAATCATGCCCTTTATTATGCAGAGGGGAGGTTTGATGTCTGCAACCTCACTGAGCAAGTAGCCCTCCTATTCTTGCAAGCTCATCCGCCTGCCCATTTCTCTCAATACCGCAGTGTCTTGGCGCCCAGCACAGTCTCACTCGGTTCTGACTGCTTAATGCTTTAAGCATTGTGCGACAGCTCATAACTGTATCAGAATTGATATTAGTTGATTCCATTGCCTTAAGTGCGGCCTGGCTGTCGATGTAGATAGCAATATCTCAACCGGATACCGATCTCATCTGCATTTGCTCAGCCGCCTTGAGGACAGCTAGAACCTCTGATTGAAAAACGCTGCTTGTTCCCAGTAGTAGATGCTGAGAATAAAGAAAACAAAATTCTGCAGACTGCTAATAGGTGAAGATGACACAAGTTGTTAGACAGAGCAAACCATTAACCTTAAAGGATGAAAGCCAAAGTAAGCCACATCTTAAATAACAAAGCTGCTGGGCCGACATTTGTGGTCTATTGTGCCCTCTACTTAAACCATGGAGAGGTTTTGCTCTGGCTAAGCTTAGGCTAAGATACATGCTAAGACTGATACATGCTTTAAATCTTTTGAGATTATAATCTTTTAAGAATTTTATGGCTTGTCCAGACCTTGGAGATCTCGAAAGGTTCTAGCCATTTTTTCCTTTTCCGATATTCTGAATTCTTAGCGTAGGGTGTGTTCCTCTATCCCGCAGAATGGTTCAGGTCCTATGAAGGGTGTTGCTGCCCCTTTTCTCGCTAGAGAGTCCGCCGGATTTGGATTTAATGACAAAGAAGTCCAGTGCTTTGACAGCTGCTTGACTATCCGACATTATTGCTATGTTACAGTTTTTTGATGGCTCATATTTCTGCTTGAAAGATGCTGGTACTCTTGCCCATGGATTCGTAATGTTTCCTTCTTGGCCCAAACACTCCTGCACCAGTTCTCGAGCCGTCTGTATACCACTTGATCGTGTGGTCGCTCAGTGCTAAGATTGTGGATTCATCGCTCCATTCTTTCTTGTTGCTGAGCTTTTTTAAGGCCGAACATGTTTTACAGGCTCATATAACAGCTTTTACAGAAACGAGGCAAGGCGAAGCGTTGTCATGTTTAACACCATACTGAATAGAATTATGGAATACACAAGCCAACACATGAGGAACGATTTTTGAAAAGTCTGTTTAGCAACTGAGGGAGACGATTTAACAACTAACTTTGGATTAAATGTATCGAAGATTAGAAATTCATGTGATTTATGGTTACGGATGTTCACCATCAATCCACTCTGATATATAAAAAATGTAAACTTGCGTAGCGTGAAAGTGTTTTGTTCAACTAAACGTTGGCCTGTACGCCGTCAAATAGGTATATTTATACGCAAACCATCTAAAGCATTCTAAATGCGCGCATACACAATTAGCCAAAGTCCTCAGCTTTAACAGAATTACCAGCCGGAATGTGTGCGATTGCAATGTGAAGAAAAACACACCTAGAACATGCCAAACTTTAAATGAGTTCACATAAACATATTCACCCCGATAAAAGGTTCATCGGATACGCAGTACTCCTCTAAAATTTGCTAATTATTGTTGCAAATATTCAAAATAAAAACAAGAAAAAAATTCACCCCCATGTGAGAGCTAATGGCTTCAACTCACCGATATCCCTGATCCATTCCATATGGGGGAGAAGCACTAAAAAAAGAATAGAAATTCATTTCATATTTTAGCCAAGAATTAGCTAGTCGCGCGCTCGTATTCATATTTTGCAATCATCGTTCGCCCAATGAATGTTTCTCATCAAAATCATAAAATTTCTGATTTATGCCGAAAACAGAGTTCTTCTATTCTTTCCTTGTAATAAGTTGTTTTGTATACTAAAAATGTATTGAGTTCAAAATCAAGGTCAATGGGAAAAAAAATCCATTCCTTCCTGTTTTCCGTTGGGAACGTGTCGTAGACGTGGTACTCGCAAAAGGAGATGGAGAAATGTTACCGATTTTCCCTCTGTGGATCGTCATGCACACATCCGTATCCGTTGCTGGGTTTTTTGTTCACTCTCCCGCTCTTTAATAAATAAGTAGTACCGTATACTCTGTAGTAGTACGTATTTTTTTCTGCCTTTTGGTGTTAGGAATTTTTTTTTGACTACACGCGATGGCGAAGTGAAAACAGAGCGAAATTCATGTTAAATAAACAAATAATGGATACGCCCGCCAATGCAGTGTTTTTCACCCAAATTTTTTTTTTTGTGTTTTTGTGTGTTTGAACATTAATATTGCGTGTGCTGGTTAAATAGGAGCTAGAGGTGTTTTCATTAAATAATTTATGCCCGCGATGTAGATGATTTGTGAAGCACTTAGCCAGAGGAATGGGATTCGCATTTAGTCTACGGGAAAGAGTTGTTGCTATGGCTGGAAGCTGAATGATGCAATAAGGAATTGGAACGGCTACTGCATGTGGGTGTATTATTTGAAGGATATATTTCATTCAGCAACGATTGTTATAAAATGAAAATAAAAATTGTCTATTTCAAGATCGTTTATCAAATAAACTGCCAAAGTTTAAGGCATTTGTATATTCGTGTAACCAACGAGCTCTTGAGTGATGCTTTAGTTGCTTGTCTTAAAAAGCAAACTTGTAGGTATTCTATTATGGAAATACTCACTTCGACTTAACACTCCTTCAAGAAGCTGTAGTGAAGTACGGATACTTTGGACTCATATAACCGAACCGACTCGCCAACTATTTAAGTCTGACCAATTATCCTAAGGGATAGGGCAGCCGAAGGAGACACTACTACTGTCATCTGCAGACTTTGCAGGCAGAAGTGGCTTGTAATTTAATGGCATGCCCATCAAATTAGATTAAGTGAGATTGAATTGCAGAATCTGCAGAGATCTTCATCTGAAATAGCTCTTTCCCTTAGGTATTCTAAATTTATAATGACCTCTTAAGAAACCAGTAAGGATTCGCAGGTTATTTTTGCTTAGACTGATGCATGCCTTAAATCTTTTAAAATTGTAGTCTCCTAAGAGTTTCTTGGCTGGTCTCAGACTTTGGAGATTCTGAAAGGTTATGGTCGGTTTTTTTCCCGATTTCCTGAAAATCTTTCCCTATCCAGGCCTTATTTGTCTCAGTAGAGAGTCTGCCATCTCGTTACCAATAATGCTACATGGCCTGGAATCCAGCACACGAATACTCTATTTTTCTTGCCTAGTTTGTTAAAGCTTTGTTGGCATTCCGATACAAGTTTGGATCAAGGACTGGACAAAGGACTTCAGTCCTTTAAAGGCTGCTTGACTATCTGACATTTTTCCCATGTTACAGTTTCTGTAGTTCTTCTTGAGATTTATTCGAACGAATCTTTCTTTGGCACACATTTACGCCTACAAGATCCTGGTACTTTTGCCCATGGATTCGTAATGTTTTGTTCTTGGGCCAAAAACTCCCGCAACAGTTCCTTAAAATAAGATCATCAACCATTGGCAACGCACAGAGTTTAGTTTCATCAGATATTTTTCTGTGGGCGAGAGGAATATTCGAAAAAGACCGCCATCACAGTGTCGAACAGAATGGCATGCCACCAACTCTCCGCAGCTCAAAACTAAAACGAAGTATTCCATCAAAAAAAGCAAACAAGTTACTTGTCAACTAACTTAATTCAACCCTTATTTTTCCATTATTTAATAATTCAATGGTCCTCCCTGCATACGCGAAACCACATGATTTTTAGTATCCCGATTTTTCTGGTTAGGCACTTAGTTAGACTGTCGTCGATGGACTAAGTCATGAAGAACGTGTCGATGATGTAAGACACAAAAACACAATCTGAGTCATCACGCATAGTTACACCGCGACCGACAGCAAATTTCAATACATAAACGTCAATATAAATGGCCAGTATAACTATTCAATTGATTCCGCTACTGCCTTCCCATCGGTTGTCGAGATGGCTGGAAGCTATTCCAGTAGAGAGTGCAACAGCAGATCAAGGTATACAATTTGAGAGCAATATTTTGGACAAGCTGACGAATTTACTAGATATTAAGCACCTACGAACAACTACGTATCATCGTGGTAAATATAACGGTTTCATATAGTCAAGCTGTGGCACTGAACCCTGCCACAACGATGTAGACCAATGTGCTACCGACTGTTTTGTTAGAACTCCGTACTGTCACTGTAAGACAGACTTTTAAGTGTTCGTGCACAATGATGCCTTTAAATAGCCTTTGTATCATCCGTACAGCCCATAAGGTAGTATCAAACAAACCGATAAGAAAGGAAACTCACCAATATCTGTAGAGATGAGGGTGAGCTGTTTTCTTAAAGTCAACCTAGACGGCTCGTCAAAAAACTTGAGGCAGATGATGGTGCTCATTTTTATTAAATCTACGAATACATAGCTCAATCGCTGTTTCTAGGAGGCGAGTACTGTAGCGTAGCGCAACCCCTTACCACGACTATCTAGCAGGCGCCAATATCTATTTTCTTCGAACTTCTACGGTGTCATCGGCGCTACAAAATGTCTCATGAAATTTTAGGTGGAAACAAAATTTCTAAAATGTCTTATGAAATGGTGAGTCAAATATGTTGCTGCGGAGCTCTAACCTAAAAGTGTTTTCTATAAAAACTTTAAAAAACATTAATTTGTTGATTTCTGCTTAAAATAAAAGTTGAATACGTTCAAAAATGGAATCAAAATTTCGTCACCCCTATTATGAGCAAACCCCAATTTTGATGGCACATTACGCTAAAAATAAGCCATCGCTAAAATAAAAAATAAAAAACAAAATATAAATATGCGTGTATCCATCTTAAAAATAGATAAAATATTGTGATGCATCACATCAGGCGAAATAAAGTCATGTGTCACCTTTGTGAAATCAAAAATTACAGTTGACACAAAAGAAGAGAATATTTTTTCTCGGCTATTATTGTTGTTCCTTTCTTCCATTCAGCCTTTGAAACCCATTTGTCAACATGAAAACATAGTTTTTCGAAGCATAAAAACAAATGACATTTCGCACGCATTCCTCTGCATGTGTAATTTAAAATATTCCCAAGTCATAAAAATTTCTCAAAAAAATCCAACAGAAAGTGAGAGCCGAACGCAACCTACTAAATTAAATAGAAAAATATATATATATCTATATAAACATTTCTTAGTAGTTTTTCATCGACGGGTGTTCTCAAATGAAGAAACATTTTTTCGACATTTTACTTAAAACAGGAGTCTTAAAAAAAAAAAAGCGTAATACAAAATTTCCCAACAACATCTTGTGGTATAAATCATGCAAGCGCATTTAGTAAGCAACACAAAATTACATCTTAGTTTGCGGATCTG
Organism: Ferdinandea cuprea; assembly: GCA_963576555.1. Lineage (NCBI taxonomy): Eukaryota > Metazoa > Arthropoda > Insecta > Diptera > Syrphidae > Ferdinandea > Ferdinandea cuprea. The sequence goes on from OY754960.1 coordinate 25,693,632, forward strand.
TCAAACGCGTGGCATATTGGTGACTGGGCGTCTCTTCGCGGTCTAATATTTCGCTAGCGAATGTAATTATGCGTTTAAAAGCGTTCGCACAAAATTTCGCAGCTGAGAAATTTTTCACCATTTTTATGTGTTTTTTTTTCTTTTTGCTTTGACAGTGAAAGAGCATTCAATTTATATAAAAAAAAATTGCGCAACATAGCATTGTATATTGGCTTCTTAATTTGAATGGGCTAATAATTGTAACAATTTAATTTTATGCTCTGATACGTTGAAAGTTTGAAAATATTTCTCTGTCAAACTAAGCAGGGCGTAACGGTGAAATTATGAGTGCAGATTGGCTTTTATTATGACGTGTGTGTAGGATGCGCGTTCATAAAACTTGACTTGAGGCAGATACTATTGTTTTAATTTACAAAAATGTAAAGTTCGTTTTGTATAAAATGTCTTAAATGGATGACAATCGGTTTAGCGCCAGAGAGTTTGAAAAATTCATCAATTACTCGTTTGCGTTGACCTGCTTTGAAAGAGTAGCATAACAGTGACATACTAGGCTACTAGGCTAGGAAATATCTTAGCAGTTCGTGGGTTTTTTACTTTTGGGGAATTCCAGGGATAATAAATATAATTCTTGCCAATATATCAGTTCTTCCATTACCCGGTAGCGTATATGGAAAAGCTACTAAAGTATGTCCTCTCCATACAAACAGGCAAACAACGATATGTTATGTACATCTTCACACAGATATCGATATCGGATTTTAACTCTCTTTCTGCAGGCGGCAGGTTCCCCTCACGCAACTTCTTTGCTTCGCTCGGAGTATGTCGGGCAGGCGCCTATGTATACAAAACAATGGTTACACGCTCTGCTGAATGTATGAAAAAATGTTGTATCGCCATCTGTATGAAGATGGCGATACGTTGTTGCGAGGGGACGTACTGAAGTAGCTTTTCCATACACGCTGTTATGTCCGGGGCGACCTACAAACTTAGATTTTGGTATTCGTTAGTTTTTAACTTCCAGTTAGACTCAACATAGGAGCACGTCTTCTTCTATTCTTTTATCGACGAGGTTATGATCAGAATTGTAGGGATCATAACCCTGCCCCTTCATTGCTTCCCTACTAGTTTTTCTATGGAGTTCGCCGGTTCGACCTCAAAAAATATCTGCAAGACTCCCGGTTTCGTATAACTAACTTAAGTTTATTTCTTCTTTGGAACACTCCTATTTGCTGGACATTTATTTACTAAATAATACCGATCTTTCTCTTTTCTGCAGGTGCTCATTTAATAAGTGATAATAATATCTAGAACTGCCAAGTTGCTATAGTATTGGCTTACTCTCTACTCCTAGAGTAAAAGCCGTAGCGCGGATCACTTGCATGATTTGTTCGTTTCTTTTGGCGGCTTTTACATCTAAGTGTCTTAATTCATGACGTCTCAGAAGAAAGATAACTTCTTAAAGCAGTAACTAAGTACCAATTGCGACCGGATAAACGAGTTTTACAGGTTTTTAATATATATGGACTTTTTGTCGACATTTTAGCTCAGCTTTGGTACTGTTTAGTAGCTCAGTTTTTTTGGCGCCATACCTTTGAACTCGTTGCATGAAGTCTAATAAAGGTTTGTGCCATTAAACTGTGTCACCGAAATGTAAAAACCTGATTTTGAGACATAACCGAAAATGTTTAATTCAAAGAACTTTTATTTTAATTGCGATGAAAGCGGTCCCATCAACCTCTGATTTGTTTAATCTTTGGACCCCCAAGAATCTCCATCTGATCCAGTATGTGATCAAAGAATAATACTGCCGGCCTCATAAATACATTTCTTTACATTTACTACAAATCAGTGATACAATTTACCCTTAATGACGTATTCTGTGACAGGGTTAATGGTCATTTAAGGCTAACGAGAAGAAAAAAAAAACCTTGAACCGACCGGAAATCCCAAATATTTTTCTATGTTGCAACGACTTAACTCTGACGATACTTAAGTACCACTCAAACACGTCATTTAACCTGCCAAAATGGATATCTAATGTCGTGATGGATAAATTAGGAAACAACAGGCGGGCGGACACCAGAACTAATCCATCGCCAAAACGTGCATAGAATATACATGGTCCATCTGCCCAGGGTATATACGTTTTAAAAGGTTAAGATGTCATAATCTCCTTAGTTGAAAGATACAAATAAAAAAAAAACAAATAAATACTAAGTACTTGCGGCCTTGAAACCATCAGAAATTCTACGCAAATCAAACGACGACAGAATTTCAGAGAAACAACAAAAAATTGTTTCCTTTTGTTGTTAGTATTTGTTTCGTCATACAGAAAATTCGTATTCAAAAAATTCATCTCTATGGCGCTAATGTTTAATTTTTTTCCCTCTTTGAAATACTTTGTATACTATTTTCGCCTCAAAAAAAAAATGTATGACACAGAGATGAAGCGGTAAGCTATGCAATACAGCGAAACCGTCAAGAAGGTGAATATAAATTAAAATTATTCCTTTTCACATAATCCTTAGTAGATTCATTTTCATAATCTTCATAGTCGACTTAGATTCTATTTCGGGCATGAATGCATTCTGAAATGATTCTCCAAATCGGTCGTCTAATAAATTTCCCAGACCAACTAATGGCGACAGAAAAACATACACCCACGTTCGAAAGAATCGCTTACAATGTGCTTAAAGGTAACACAACGACATCGTTCACCGTTTATTCTATTTATAGGGCAAAAAGTTACAAAAAAAAACAACAACAACAACAGAAAGACTATTCAGGAAGAAAACTTTTTTTTCCTCTTTGTTTCTTCTCATTCGTGAATGTGCATCGAAAAAATCGTGTCACACGAAAAATTGAAGTAATAAACTTGGAATGGAAAGTATCGCCGGCAAAAAATAGATATGAAATAAAGGGAGAATACTATCTCATATGGAATAGAAATAAAATCGATGGAATTTCGTGGGCGTATACGCGTGACAATAGGCATTTTGCAAAACTTTTAAAAAATTTCCTTCATTCAGTCTCCAGCGATCTCCAGAATATCCGCACAGTTCCGCATTAATCATGTCAAAATCGATAGGCTAGATTGGCATCCCTTAATGTGGAACCTGTGGGTGTTGTTTTATTTTTTCCTTCTTCTTAAAACATTCTGTCGACAGAATTATGCTTCAATTCCACTTAGAACTTGTATATACATTTCTTTTTTTTAAATATCATTGAACATGGTACACACTGTTGCGTTGCGTATGCTGGATGCGGTTCAAGAGTTCAAGTTCAAAAACCTCTTAGAAAAAATAAATAAAAACATTAACATGCGTTTTGTATCAAAATTGAGCGTGCAAATTGATTTAATTTATAGATCTTTCAAAAGTTTTATGCAAAAATATGGTAAATTAAGTTTTTAATATTCTCAGGGTAATGAACTTTTTTGTCCGGTGGTTAGCCGGATTTGAAATGACTCATTGTAGGGGTTATTTGTATACAAAATGTGTTTACATATTCCAGCGGCGCGCGGCGGCATGTGCAAAATGACAAAATTTGACCGGCAACTTGAAGTTTTTATGTTTTCTAAATATAACAAGAAACCAAATCTACCTGATTTTTTTGATCCACACTGTAAAATTATTCACACTTCCTAAGCCTGTGCACTTCAAATCGATAAAACAGAAATACCCCCACTTCACCAAAACTGTGTAGTCGTGTTTCCTACTTCAACTTGAAGTATTCATCGTATTGTTTACATATTTATAGTTTCCAGCAGATATTTTGTATTCACCCACCAACCAAAGTGCGTTGTACTACATCAGGTCAAAATGTATACTATCTAAAGACCAACATGCACACTCTAAGTGTGTGTGTGTGTGTTTATCGAATGACACAAGGTGAATACGAGTTGTAATATTTAAACTCTTGTAAATAAACATTACAATTTCACTGTTTTTCAATTCTATCACCGATCGAAAAAAAAAACCTTCGCGTTGCCCATGCCCACCTCGAATAGCTGAAATCAAAAATCGCAAGCAAAAACAAAATGCAGTTTCTTCGGTATACGGTTCTAATATAGTGGCCGCACATTTTCATCGACACCTATCATTGAGAATATGCCAAATGGATAGCCTTAGTAGAACGCACTTATAAAAGTTTTGGCCAACAAATAAATCATTGCAAGCAAAAACAAAAACCAAACTCAAAATCAGGTGAGATACTTTTATATCGTGCGGAATTTGGGTTACGTTGTGAGATGTGGCGTGCGTACAGCATCATAAGTAGGATATACGAGAATATCCGTTCAACATCAGTTGGCTTTGCTTGCGGTTCCTGATTGATCCAATTAAATGGATTTTCTTTTTTCTCTTTTTTCACGATCACTGATTAAGGCAGATTCGCAACTGGCAATTATGCAGAATTTGTTTCTTACTGAAAATTGATAAAAGAAAAAAAGAAAAAAGAACACATCTTCAATGGCTACAATTCAAGAATTTTGTTGTCGTGTCGGGTGTGGTGGTGTGACATTGAATTTCTTTTTTTTTTTTTATTGTTATTATTTGGTAAATGGTCGGGTTTTTGTGAAAATAGAGTTTGTTTTTTTATGTCGATGGCTGTTTGACAGCCACTTGAAGTGGACTTAACTAAATAAACATTTGACAGTTCTAATAGATTTTTCAAGGAAAGATTTATTAGGTTTCGTGTTTCTGTGAACGTTTTGCGAATGATTTGCGTTTCCTGGTACGTTTTGGATTTCAATAGGTATTTCGAAATTTGTACTAAATTGGTGCAAGTTTAAGTGATTAATTAGTCGAATTTTGGTTTCCGTTTGACGATTGCATGTCGATTGCTGTTGTTTTGTTTTCATTTCTCTGTTTTACGTATGGCAGAGCAACAAAGGATTTACTTTGAGTTGGTATCGAACCTGTCGCCTAGCATTCAAGGCTCTTGAATAATAGCACAAGACCAAAGAATTGGACAAAGAGCGAGAGCCGATGAACTGGAAAGGAGCTGCAATTGGTTAAGAACAGGCAGTTCAGTGAAAATGGCCATTATCTGCAAAAAGTCGGACCTTGGTAGGCTAAATTAATTAATTAAACTAAGTCCCAAGAAAGACGGTATTTGTAGAGGCTGCGGTGATGAACGAAGACACGAATATACACCTCATTTTCTACGTCACTTGAGGAAAATAACACTTGAAAGTTAAACCGATAGTTTATTTATAATAAAGTCCACTCTCCTGTTTTTAGAGAACCCTCAGAGAATCAGCATAAATAAAAAGTTAATGAGAGTAAGATTTGTGCCGGTTGGAAGAGCACCTTCTGCAGAGCAGAATTATTGCATATTTTTTCTTTACATGCAAGATTTAGGTTTTAAGAGAGATTAAAGCCAAGCTTCATTTTACACTTTAAGTGCTGACTGTGTTAAGGGGTAATATGGGTTAATTCGAGGAAAAAAATGCCTATTTTCAACAATTTCGTGTTTTAATTAAGAATTTGGACTAAGAAAAAAAAGAACATTGTTTTTTTTGCAGACCTTTTTACAAAAAAAATGCAAATTTTGGTAAAATTCAACATATTTTTAAGTAGTTGTGATTGAAAAAGAAATCTTTCCTCCAAGTCCTCGAGAACTGTATCTCGAAGACCTGTGTAAAATTTTATCAAGATGGGTTGAGTGGTTTTCGAGAAGTTTTGAAAACACAGTTTCGAGAAAAACGCGTTTAAAGTTTGGGTACCCTCAAATAAAAATCGTGATTAAATTGAGTGCGCACCTTTTTAAGGCTGTATCTCCGCAACTTTTATTCGGAATGAATGAAATTTGGGATAATATTCTCGACATGTTGTAGAAATTAATAAGACAATAAAAAAATCGATTTTTTGAGGCTATGAAGCTATGAAGCTATATATTTGTGTGGTGCTACATGGGAAAATAAATAAGAGCCTGGGTTATATCTTTTAAAAAAAAGTAAGTTTTTATTGCGACAACTTGCACTTTTTCCTTCCACAAATGTTTGTTTACGAACATTTTTTACAGAATGTATTCAAACAAGGAGCTTTTTGATGTATGGAGTTCCAACTCAACTGCCTGATGCAGATAAAATTAAATATACAAGGTCCTTTGGTGCCTGTAGATCAGGAAATCTTGAGAAGACATGCTTCAACAACTTGCTCCGATATTAATAAACGTTGGCAGAATTGCCACAGAAATTGTGATCGCTATTTGAGCAGGAACAAAGACTGGCTTGGCAGTTTCCACTCCTTCCCCGACAACATTAAAGGTCTAATTAGTGCATCGAGAAGATTCCACAAGTAAGCGTGGAGGACCGGAAAAAAGAGTTTGTAGGGTGTTGCAACAAACTAAAAAACAAAGAGTTGACGATTTAGTAAGGACAGAATTACAGATTACAGATTGCAGATTGTAATTCAAATTCAGAGCAACAAATACAGTTTTTGTCACCGGAAGAAACCGTTGCATTATACCTTGACCTTTTTATCTATTTTAAGCCCATAAAATTAACAAATATATAAGAAAAGAATATGCATACCAAAATCTTGTTTTTTTCCCCGAATTCCCATACATTCAACGCAATGTGCGTCGGGCTAGCTGGACAACAATTGGTGGGGCCATTAACAACGAAGTGCTGCGAAGTCCTATTTGACATACACACACGGGGCGAACGGTAGTGTATTAAATTTTTGTGTTCCTCTCTTCTTGGTATTAGAAGACTGAAATATTGTTTTATTGATATACTCATTTTGCTTTACGAATAAATATATTGATATAATGTAGTCGAATTTGGAAGCCGCTGAATTTGACTAGCCGCATGACGAAGTGATACGAAACCAGCAGCAGATATTTTTTGATTTTACGGATGCAGTAAAGTTTATCCTGTAATCCTAATCATAAGAAGAGGATTGTAATGAATATATAAAACAATATATGTAAGAACGTACTTTACTAGCTATCAGAGGGTTGGGGCCTGTGAAATAAATATTCATTAGGTAGGAACCAACCAAAAAGTTATCACCACACTATTTCATATCATTAAAATAAAAATCTGTTAATGAACGATGTTCCCCAACTAGAACATTTTAGTCTCAGATTATTTGATGACACTATCTGAAAATATTTACTGCAACAGTACCACTTTCTTAATGTAATAACTATTCAAATCCAGAGAGTCTCAGCGAAGTTAAGTTGAAATGTTCTGGTGGTAATTTTTATTTGTTGAAGGCTACATCAAATCAAACAGAGCGCTTAAAGTACATGTTTCTACGAATTATAAGCGAATACAAAAATAAGATACGAATTTTACTGCACTAATTCCACGCTTAAGTGTTTCACGTTTGTTTAAAGATTAAACACAACCGGTACATATTTCGCTGAATTTTTAATCTTTATGGTCGTACACAAGAACTTGACTTTAACTGACCCCTATAATCGCAGAGTGTCGATGGACTAGACTTTTTTTTGCAGAGGATCGAAAGGTTTTACATTTGGGATCGATGATTTTGGGATTAGAGCAGTCAATTTGTTTGCAACTCACCAAATAAATGGTGGCGTTCCCCAAGGCTTCTGTTTTTTCTCCTACTCATTTTTGCAAATGTCTTTACGTCTAATCTTGTCCATTCCTTTGCTGATGACACTACCCTTAGCTTCACATATTAGTTTCCAAGCTCACGTCTCTCATATGCGTTCGATGAACTTAAACGACACCGTATGTTAAACGCCTATTGATGCCTTCTGTCATTGAAGCGAAACCGTAATGCTCTGCCTTTATCTATGAATGACCCTTACATCCATGCAACCCAAATACTTTTCATTCTCCTAAGCGATGCAAGATCGCCTTTTGTTTTAGTTTCAATTAAGAAAGCGTTTATTCATCTCAAACTTTAGTAAAACACTGGGCCAATGCACCAATCACTTAAAGCTACTTAAGTGTCTCCTGTCTATCTTTGTTTTATCACTACAATTATCATAAGTATTTCAATATACATGTACATTTAGCAAGTGCAAAGTATGATTGGACAGCATTGTAGTTACCAAATGATTTTCGACGATTAAAATGAGTCAAAATGGACTTTAATACATCGTAGTAGTCTCCTCTGCCTCACCTCCGACGGCGTACCGCGATTTACAAAATATGCTTTGTAGATATAAGCCAGTCCGCAGATTTTTCTCTACAATTGCCTTAGTCAAGAATCAGTTGTGCCAAAATCAAAAGCAGTCAACACAAGACCTCACCATCAGACTTGCTATGATAGAAATCCAATCCGCAGGTGGTATCTGCCACTAACAAAAACACATAAAATACCTGATGGTATCGACTGAAATAGTCATTGGTAACAAGTTGAAATTAAAAACCAAATTCAAATTTAAATCACATAAACATTATTTCCACTCGAGCTTTTTAGATTTTAAAACACATTTTCAAAAATAAAATTACCAAAAAAAAAAAACCCAATTTCCATTTCCCAAAAAATAAAAATTCTTTTAAGATATAAAAAAAAAATTAATAAATAAATAAACATAAAATTCACATCCTACCCTCACAGAATTTGCAACATTTTGCTGGCGGTTCGTCAGAATCAGCAATGACCGGCATGGTCCTCTTAAGGCCCACCCACACCAACTTAATTACACCAGTAGTAGTAACATAACCCTTTAGCAAGCAAGGGAATAGAAATTTCTTTTCTTTTCTTTAGCACTTTTTCTTTTCTTTTTTGCTTAGTAACTTTGTTTTATTTTTTTATGTAGTACACGAGCGCATTTATGTATAAAGCATAACGATTTGTAAATATTTTTTTTTTCTTTTTCTTCTTATTTTAATTAATTAAACTTATTCACTTTCAATGGATTCAATAGAATTGGAAACTTTGCTTTTATTTTTCCTTATTTTATAACTTTCTTTATTTAGTGGAATGATTGATTTAAAATTTTTTTTTTTTTTATTCCTTTCTTAGAGCATAACACGTTTACACATTCCCTCTCCGACCATCAAAATATAAAAAAAAAGAAAACAATAAATAGAATTCCCATTAACTTATCGGCATAGAACAATTTTTTTTAATTCCCATTTCATGTTTTTCCGTTGATTCGGAAAAGCACACAAATTCTCATCTCTCAAAAACAGCGCACTCACTTTTAAAACATTTCCAAAGAAAAATGCACTTATTAAACGAAATAAATTACTAAATTTTGCAATTGGGATCAAATGCTTTTGGAAATTTTCGAGAATTCACTAATAATCGCGGAGACATTTTCGAGTAAGTCGTTTTTTTTTTTTTGTTTTCCAAATACATACGGTCGAGAAGAATATTATAAGTCGTTTTTTGTTTTCTTTTTCAAAAACCCCTTTTGATTAGAAAAAAAAATTCAAGCACATCACGATGCGTTTTGGTTTGTTTTAGAAATATCGATCATAACGTGAAACCTCCGTGGAGACCACTGAGCTGAAAACGGTTCTCGTTGTCGAATTTTCCTCCACCCTGGCAGAGGAAAAACGTTTTTTTTTTTGTTGTATTCGAAAACGTTAACAAATACAAACAAAACGTAAAGGTTGTTTTAGCTTTATTTTTTGTTTGTAATATTTGCACCGCCGAGAGCAAGAGAATGAGAAAGAGAGCAGCGTACAAGCGTCAACGCACGATGGACACAAGTCGGGACCACCACCAAACAACTACGACAACGAATCTAGAGTGAAAATCGAGGGAAAAAGCCATCTGAAAACGGCCAAATACACCAGTTTGCCTCGATTAGAATCTATGTTGTTAGAGGAGTTCTCTTCTCACAGGTATCTCTGGTGGAGCACACGCACGCCTGGCGTGAGATAATAGAATTTCGAAAATAGAATCATTCGAAAAGAAAGCACGTCAACAGTGGACATGGGTAGAATACTCTTTTCTTTTATTGTTTTTTTTTTTGTTTTTACTTTTTTTTAAATCGAGAGGATCTCTCTGAATAGCTACTACTCTCTCTCTCTCTCGTTTGATAGCGCACCGCAAAGAGTCCAACAAATTTAGTTCCAAAAAAAAACAACTTCAAAACTGAATGAAAAACTTAGAAGCATGATCAACTCAGCTGTGCCGTGCCGTGTTGCTTAAATGTATTTCCACCGAAAATAGTTCCAAAAAAAGAAACATTTTTCAGCAGTTTAGAGAGAAAGTGAGAGAAAGTTTAAAATTTTCAGCACACAGACTGTCAAACTGTATTCGGTCTTCTTATGATCGTGTAAAACGTGAAAATTGGGAAAAAGCTTTTTCCATACCACCTGCTCGGTTGTTTATAGCAGAAAAAAAAAATAAACGAAGGAAAGAAGAAAAGCAAATTGCGGAAGAATGAGTAATTTAATTTATTTTTTTTCTCTTAATTTAAATTAATGAAATTTTTTTTTTCCTGTTGTATAAAACTTTAACTTTAAACACGAATATTGTAGTAAACGAATCTCGTAAAAGCATCGAATATAGGGGTGAGTGCTGCTCATTTGCCGGTGGTGATGCTGCCGCTGATGATGATGGCGTCTGGTCTTGTTAGGCGATTGTGAGAAATCATCTATTTTTGGCACGTTCCTATGTTCTCTCTATGAATCACTGGGAGTAAAATTGTGCCCACGGACGCTATTAATGAAAAGCTTGACTAAAATGTGGTAGCACTTTTCGGACGTTATATAGGCTACATACATAGTATGTACTCTTATGCACACATATTTTGACAGAAGAAATTTGAATCGCATTTAGCTGAGAGGTTAACTTTATAACCCAAAAAATGCACAACAAAATTGGGTAATTTATAGAAGACTGTTTGACACCAGTGAAATTTAACGATTGTCGCACTGTTTAACTTACTTGATTCCTTAATCGCCAGGATCTTATCCGAAACACATGGCGGAAAGGCATATGTTCAGGCCCCCGGTCCTACTCCGCAGTCCTTTTTGGAGTTAAGATCAGTTAAGATAGAAAGATTGGAAAGATAGAAGATTAAACCTACGCCCCTGGGTACTGGAAATTGAGTACCATCAGCCAGCTACTTACAATCTTATTGTGCAGCATTTTGCTATTGCTCTAATGTGCAGACGCTGGGATAGAATTCTATGGATCACATTGAGTGTTTAGGTCGGAGCTAACCGTAGACTCTTCTCAGTTTTGTTATGATTATTTAATCTTTACTGAAGGCAAGCCATCATACCAGGCGTACCACAGTGAGGATAAGGGGAACCAAATTTTTTGTTTAATACACTTTTTTTCCAGCTAAGCTTAGGTTTTAACATTACCCCAAAATATTATGAACTGGGGAAAAGTGAGAGATTATGGATATTTAAAAGGTTTGTATTTTGGTTTTGTTGGTAAGGAGCAGCATCAGTTCGGTTTTGGTTTTGATACATAATCTATGCAGTAACACGCCTTAAAATTGGTTGTAGACCCTCGAAAGCATGCGGTGAAGCTTTTAATTTTGCTGATGTAAATTGTAGGTGCTACCTAAGGCTAGGCATTCATCTACTTACTTACTTACTTAGGCCGCGCTACAGTTCGGGGTGAACCAATCGGTGTCTTTGGCTAACTGCCTCCAGTTGCACACTCCAGGTTGTTTGAGGTGCCCTTCCACTTGTGCGCGCCACCTAAGGCGAGGCCTTCCTCTAATGCGTTGTCCCTCCGGATTGGAGTCGAGGATTTTGCGGGCTGGAGCGTTGGTATTCATTCGCTCTACGTGTCCCAGACATCTCAATATAACCCGTCAACGCACACGGGACCAAATATCTTACGAAGAATTTTTCTCTCGAAACGACAAAGAATCGCTTCATCCGCTTCAGAAAGAGTTCATGCTTCGAACTTATAAGGGTCCAATGTAGAGTTTCCTTAGTTGTTCGGGAGAGCTTTTTACTACATAGTTGCCCTCGCAGACCAAAGAAACAGCGATTGGCAAGCGTTATTCTTCGTTTGATTACGTCGTTTTCAGATGTGAGCCGAGGTAGACAAAGAGGTAGACTACTTTAAAGTTATAGCTGTCGATTGGGACATTCTGTCCTATATGTCGATGTTGGGGGTCCCATATTGTTGACAGCATATACTTTGCATCCCTCGTTTACCGCTAAACCCATTTTTGCCGCTTTTGTTCCTATACTCGCAAATGCACCAGTGTTCTACTAATGATATCAACATCGTCGGTAATTGAACAGACCTCGTACCTCTTGTGTTGGCTTGTGAGTTCTGCAGAATTCTTTCAAGCATGATGTTAAAGAAGTGACATGACAGCACGTCGCCTTGCCTGAATCCTTTTTTGATATCAAAGGTCTCGGTTAGGTATTTACCGACCTTGATGCAGCAGCGAGCTTTCTCCATCTTCATCCTGCACAGACGGAGGAGTTTGTCCAAAACTTCACATGGCTTTGTATAGCTCGTCTCTATAGATGCTGTCATACACGGCCTTAAACTGCACTGATAGGGTCCATTCAGATCGTTGGCAAATGGTTTCAGGCGCTCACACAATACGGCAGACAAAATCTTATACGCGATGTTTACGAGACTGATAACTCTATCATCTACTTAGCTTTGTTCAATTGAATTAGAGGTGCACATTCTGCGAGTTGGCCTTTTCGAAGTCGTGTTTCAGATTTCATTGTTCAGCTTTGTTGCTAACAGTTTTGAAGTGTCAATTTCAACAAAGAATTTCCTTCCTCCTCGACAAACGTCACCCCCATTAGAGTGAAACCAGAACAACCCTAAGTTAATTTAACTATCACAAAGTGCGTCATATTTTCGGGCAAAATTTTAGAAAACACATGCAAAAATGATTGTCATAACTTGACTGGATTTACTCAAAGTAATAGACTTGAAGAGCACAACTAACATCGCTCCACACTTACGTTACTCCGCGCGGAAAATCCAAACTCATTACTTCATTAAAATTTTGAAAATGTTCTACCTTTTGCCCCCACAAAATGTAAATGTAATTACAATCAAAATGTTCGCTCCCTCGCTGCTATCGCACAGCTATCTAATTTGATCAAGTAAAACTAGCAAGTGCCTACCAAAGTGTTGCCTCCTCCACAAGTGGGTGTTTATGGATTGACGTATTCGGAATTTAATTTAAAACTAAAACATCCCCACAGAACTAGGTGTGAATAAAGTTAAAAATATCCTATCAGAAGGCGACTGTGGTGGCTGCTTTACTGTTGCTGTAAAAATGTTCTTTCTACTTTGCATCTCCATTTCTTTCCAAATATACAGATTAGATAAGAGAAAAATCAAAGTAAAAATTTATTATAAAAATACAATCACTAAAAAATCGCGTGATAGAAAAAAGTTAAAAAAAAATGTTTTTTTTTTTTTTTTCAAAATTTAAAGTACAATATAATATAATGAAAAACAAAAGAAAAACTACACACGTTCTTTTTATTTTTATTTTAATTTATGGACAACAGAATGCAGAATAGCTTTTTTTTCTGGCAAGCATAATAAGCGTTTGATAATTGGGACTAGGACTTTCGACGAGCGGTGGCACAGAATCGAAAATTGTTCACTTGTATGTTGTGCAGCTTGGCAGTGGGTGGTGTCGAAATTATTTAAAAAAAAAAATTTCACTACATTTTTTCGTTATTTATTTATTATGATATATGTTATATCTGTTGTTGTTTGTGTTTCAATTTTTTTTTGTATTGTCTCTAGACAAAGAGGTGTGACCTGTAGCGTCTGTTGCGCTTTGAAGAAATGTATATTATTATTTTTTCTCAAAGATACTCACAAAAAAATAGAGAAATGGATGGACATTATTTTTCTAATGCGATGAAAGCTAAAATATAGGCAACAATAAATAAGAGGACATTGTGCAATTTAACAAAAGTTCGTTAATGTCAACATAAAGATTAATTTTTTTTTTTCTTAAATATATTTGAAATTAACTTGACGAATTTTGGTATTTTTCCTATATTTCTCAAGTTGATGTGCAATTTGTGTACAGTAAAAGTAGGAAATTAATTTATAAATATTATAGCTTAATGGCAGGGGAGTTCTGGTATGCAATTAGGAATGCTTTGCAAATTGCATTGGGCAAAAGGCCTTATATTAATGGGTCTGTAACGGTGCCGGCAATTTTTACGAATTTCTTTCACAACTTATCATTTCTATTGAAATGGGCCTCAAAAAATCGATTGTTTTTATTTTTTTATTTCTACAACAACTCGAGAATATTATCCTAAATTTTCAGGTCATTCCGAATAAAAGTTTCAGAGATATAGCCTTGGGAAGGTGCGCACTCAATTGAATCACGATTTTTATTTGAGGTTATCCAAACTTTAAACGCGTTTTTCTCAAAACTGTGTTTTTAAAGTCGGTTGTCAAAAGTTTTCGAAAACCGCTCAACCGATCTTGATGAAATTGTACACAGGTCTTCGAGATACAATTCACGAGGACTTGGAGGGAGGATTTGTTTTTTTTTTTTCAATCACAAATATTGTAAAAAAAAATGCATTTATTGCATTTTTTTGTAAAAAGGTCTGCCAAAAATTCAATTTTCTTTTTTTTTTTAGTTTCTTATTAAAACACGATTTTTTTTCTTTTTTTTTTTGTACTGTCAACACGGACGTATTTTTTTTCGGAGGGATCACCGGATATGGCGTCACAATGACAGAGTTTTGAATATTTTCCTTTGAAAATTTCAGAAATTCTTTTTCAAATGTATATCTTTAAGACAGTAAAGGTTTGAATAAAATATTTTATTTTTTATTATTGAAAATAGACCTTTTTTTTCCCCGAATAAACCCACGTAACCCCTTAAAGCAGATATCCGCTTTTTTGTGTTCGATAAATAATGGATTTATAACGAATTTAACCTGGACCTCCGAGTCACAAACGAAATACTAACATCTTCACCGTCGCCCCCCCTCCACTAGATAATTCTGGAGTATTCATATCTAAGCCAGATTTTTGCTAGAAAGTTGTACTTTTTGAACCGGTATCGGGAAACGACTTAGGAATACTTTCCGTTGCGGTAAAGATAAGGTAGTGTTATTGGAATTTTATATGCTTTACTTTATCTTTAGTTTAGATAAGCCCTTACCCTTATTACGGTTATCAAAGGTCGATATTTGATATACGATACGATTCATCAAACAATCGAAAGTCAATTGAGTGTCAATTGATACATATTACTTCCATTCTGAATGGTCTTTAAAAAGGCATTGTGAATGGGTGTTAATTACGTTTGACGTTTGAATTTTGGAATTGTTATTTATTATTAATATATTATTTTATTCTTGGCTAGTGTTAGTTGTGCATATTGCATATTGCACATGGCGCTGAATTGGGCGTAGACGTTAATTTACAAAATTCCAGCATTGTGGACGAAACCATTTCAGAAGTTGTCGAGATTCGAAGTCACTATGCAGTCATTGAGGCCTACTCGGAGAACTGCAGCAGCTTTGAAAAACAAAAATGATAACTACCGAATGACATTGCTAGAAAAACAGACGTTGGCGCTGGGAACATATTACGAAAGTATTATAACTGTCATGAAAAATGTTCAAACAAACTTGGATCATGTACAAAAAAGTGATCGCTAAATTTAGTATATTTTTGCACGTCGTGTGTAGTTGAATTTTATACATTTATACATTTATAAATTCATGTTTCTCGGTTTGTAATGGGTTTAGCATCTTGTAATATTCTTCCGACAAATCCGATTGTTGATATTTTCCTTTAAAGATAGTGCTTACAATTTTTATTAGCACCAAATTTGTGACTGACTGAAAATACGGTAGTGATCAAATTGTTTGACAATGATAATACCAATTTTATCGACAGAACTGTTCACAATAGACCTAAAAACTTCATACAATTCACAGCTGATCAAAAAAATTGATGTTTGATCACTGTAGTCAACAAATTTGTTAATAATTGTCATCTATCCTATCGGTATTTGACAACCGTAATAAGGGTGTCTGTCCTCCGTTTTTTCTTTTTCTCTTTAATGTTTCTGGGTACATCTTTTTTTGATAATCGTACACGGATTGACTTTCTTTTGGTACATGATATAAGAATTATTAAGAAAACGAACTAAAATATATAAGAACCAAAGTACTGTTGATGGATTTGAACAGTTTTTAAGAGATTTAAAAACTTGTACAAACTTAAGCTGAAGGTCACCTTGTGCATGGTCTGTTTATGTCGACGAAGTTGCAAGAAAAATTAATGAATTTAATTGCGAAATTCTAAAGTTATGTGCACTGCAAGACTCCAAGTTCGGATACCGAGAAGTTTTTGAAGTGAATGAACGAAAAAATGTGGATACGAGAACATCAATCTTCGAAAAAAACATATTTATGCGAATTAATGTTATTTAAGCAAAACATTGTTACTTCGTTCCTACATTACAATATAACTGGTGTAAGCATGCTTGTGATAGTCTACAAACTTGGTGGACCATATGCAGTGCTATTGTTTCAACTCCTAAGAACTATTAAAAATCAGAAATAAATTCAGACTAATAACAAAGTGCCCACACCCATCCCCCCCTTTATTTAGCATCGCCATATAAATTTGTTTTTCAGCTATTATTTAACAAAAGAAAACCCCTGTTCTCTGTTCATTAGAAATTCAAAAGCAACAGAAGCCTCATTTGGAGCGAGCTCAACTTGTAGCATTAATGGCGGAATACGTGGTTGCGCGAAAAGACGTTGCTGTATGATGATCGATTTCTAGTGTAAAAAAAAATCAAACCAAAAACATAAATGTTAAAGAATATCCAAGTTCCCTTATACAAAAATCGCTTTTGCCTTACAAGTGAGCCAACAAAAAGTACGGAGATCTAAAAAAAATACGCCAAGTTTGTATTGTAATTTATAAAAATTTCACAAATAGTATTAACATTTTTATACTTGGCAAGTGTCTCTAGCAACGTTGTAAGCGAAGTTGGGGGGGGGGGGTCAAAATGGCGTGAGTTGGTTTGGAGTGCCAACTACTGGTTGTAGTGCCAAAGTTGCTAAAGAACTGGACTGGGCACTGCCGTGCCCCTTAATCATGAACAAAAAGTTAAAAAAAAAAACTTTGGTAAAAAAGGAAAAATATGTGAAAACCCCATCCAAGGGTATATTAATATTAGCTCCCCTTAAAATTTATCGTACCCGCTTAGTTGTAGATACTTATGATACGCATCTAAAGTTGTTGGCTGTAACATTTTCTTTTAATTTTCATTCTTATTTTATCTTCGTTGCAAACACCCCCTTATCTAACACATATTTTTTTTAAAACAGATGATCGATTATAAAAAAAAGAAATGAAAAACACGATGCAAATTCAATTTTTAAACACTACGCATTTATTAAGGTATGTAGTGTATCCATTTCGTTGTTGATTATTTGCACGGAATTTTAAACATTCATTAAAAACACAAATTTTGGTTCTATCCAAACTAAATTGTTTGCATTGCAACGTTTCGGAAATACTTCTAATTTCTCAGTCACTAAAAAATACCCAGCTTCTGTTGAAGTTCAAGGATTTTGTTTATTTATTTTAGAAGAACGCAAATTTAGAGATTTTAAGCGATATGTTTTCAAAGTGATAAATGGGAAATGTTCCTGAAGGAATTTCCCAGACAAACCCATTTAAATGTAAAACTAAACGTTGAGCATGTGGGCTTTGCCATGGGAAAACTTTTTTTTTGGTTGTGCAGGATGTTCTGTACTACAGATATAGCGCTTGGCGTTAACTAATGATACAACAAGCTGAAGAAGTACTAATCATAAACTTTTTCTCGTTCTATGCTTATTACCCATATAGTAACAACAAATTGTTAGCACCAACTTTCTCGTATACGTTGGAATAGTAAAAAGAAAGTTAATGCAATCGTGCGGCCATAAAAGTGTGTCCCGCCAAGCAATTTTTCAGAGTTTGGTTGCGTGTGTCTGCCTATACAGTGAGTCAAAAAAGTATTGGCACACGGATTATTTTTGAAGAAAGTCTCTTTCGGTGGTAAAAAAAAGAAGCGGTTCGAGTTCGCTAAACTCCACGTTAATAAGCCGGAGCAATTTTTTGAGTATTCAGCGACGAGTCAAAATTCAACCTTTTTGGCTCAAATGGCTCACAAAAAATATGGCGAAAGCCCAACAAACAGCTACAAGAAATCAACATCACTAAAACAATTAAACACGGCGGTGGTGAAGTTATGGTGTGGGGGTGTTAGTTTTTATAGACGACAAAATGAACAAATTGAAAATTTTAAAAGAAAATCTATTTATCAAGTGTTGAGAAGTTTGGATTAAAGGATCAGTAATGACTGTTTAAGCAGGATAACGAAACCCGCTTCATATCTGGTCCAAAAATGGCTTATCTACTATTGAAAATTTGAAAATAGAAGTGTGCCAATACTTTTTTGACTCACTGTATGTCTGTCTAAAAGCTTTCTACCAATAGGGGTACACGGATTTGATTAAATGTTCTCTTTTTTCTAAGGACCAATCCATCACGGATGCCAGAGAACTTGGTCTAGATAACTGGAAGCAGCGTACAGAGCATGGAAGATTGTCTGGTTTCAGGCAAAGACTCTTCACGGGTCGGTAACCTGTTTAGCTAACAAAGTAAGTTGTATCAAGCCCTATCAACTATCCCTTATATTCATCGTAGTCCGCTTTAACAGTGTACATCAAAAGCTAAGACGACTTAGTAATGTGCGTCCGCTGACCGTAGCAATTGTTTAGGCCTTTAATTTTGAGCTAGGAAGCTGGAATTTGGAACAAATACTCCTTAGGGCCCCGAAACGATTAAGTGCAATTTCGTTTAATACGACGACTGCCACGCCCCCTACGTAGAAGAAAACCGTTTTAAACTTAAATTTGAAGAGATAAAGGGGAAGAACCTCACAAGTTGGCGTATAAGGTTGTTTGCCACGCCTACTTGTTGTGTTGTGTGCCAAAAATTTTAATATTTTTATAAATTTCATAGAAAATCAAAACAAAAAATCAAAAAATCCGTCGTGTTCTTAATACTTGCTTTTCCTAGGATATGGATAAGGATTGTAGTATTTCGTTTGTTTTTTTTTTGTTTTAACAAATTTAATTGTTTATTTAATATTATCATATCATTCCCTGTCATATTTTCGAAATAATTTCATTCAAAAATGAATTTAAATTGCCGATAAAATTGCATGCACCTTATTTTTAAAGATAGGATGTAACAATGAACGCTTCCTAGAACCAATGTAATAGATATTAAAATTAATAAGCAATTATTGCATGAGACAAAACAATTTTTAAAACGAATACTTGATTGTATTACAACATTTTTTTTATAGATATCTACTTCCACCATAAACGCCATTTAATTTAAATGACTTAACCAATGCCAAAATGTCGAGTTGAGAAAACGGGCGATAGTAAAATTTTATTTTACGCTTCGTTAAGCCGTCTGTTAAATATTTAATAGTCGCTAATTTAAATGTAGGGGTAGGAGAATTATTTTGAAACACGTGCACGTGTATCCGAGCAGATCATTATTATTCTTGCCAATTGTGTTGATAGGACATATTATGATTAAGCCGAAAGTAGGTACACTAATGAAAATATCAAATTAATTGGGACTTTTTAAATGTTTCAGGCACTTGAAGCTATGTGAATTTAATAAAACTCAGCGACTTTAAGTAAATAAATAAAAAAAAAGCGTTAGGCGTGTACAGAGCTGAAAGCATACTGTGAGAAAAGCAGCGATGTGAGAGTCGGAAAAGCGCCGAAAACAAAATATGTTTTCTCATAGAGACATGATGCGGCGGTCATCGCTGCTATTTTCGCAGCTACAGCCCTGGAGAGGCCCCCAGTCGGGACTTATTTACCAAGGCATACATACAGTTGCTCCCAAAATTCAGCGTTCACTTCTTTGACTTTAAAATACTATATGTATGTCAGGATTTTTAGAATATTAAATCCTAAAATCGCATAGCTTCTGTACTATTATAGCTACAAAAAATGATTTGTTTATTTTGGAGAGATAATAAAACAACGTAAAAAACCGTAACTAATAATAAAAAATTATATACTTTTCTCAAAATATTTTCTTTATTTGTCGGAACTCAAGAAGACCCATTGTAGAATTCTTTTTGCACTTTAAATTCGGAAAAGTAATATAACTTAATTTTTTGACACGAATGAAAGTGACCTACGGTTTAAGGTGTTAGGGGCAGTCAGGAGCACGAGAAAACTAGTATTTTTAATATTTTATTTTATGGCAAAGTTATCATTTCATTTGCCATCAAAACAAGAGAGATGATGCTCGCTGTTGTGTACTTTACAATTTTTATTATGCTTACGACGAAAAATACAGAACTGTTAAAAAAAATGTATTTTTATATCAGGATAAGTATACCAGGATAAAAGAGATGAGCTTTCGCTCCAACCCAGCTTAGGAAAATAGGTCAAATTCTAGTACGACCAAACGTTGACTCCAGCTGTCAGCTCTTCAAATAAGGCCAATCTGCTTTTTGCTAATTTTTCAGCTAGCTTAACGCTCCCAGATTGTTCTTTATATCGCCCAGTACGTGAGCGCGTAGAACACTCCATGAGAGAAATCCACTTAAGCACTCGTACTGCGGCAGGAGAACGTTAAGATCTCAACATTCACAAATCCGCTGGCTCAGATGATATTTCCCCTATCGTTCTGAAGAGGTCTTCTTCTGCGCTGGCAAAACCACTGCTTTTATATCTGTCCTATTCGTCGGGGCTCTTTCTGAGAAAATGAAAAACAGCATTTGTCCAGCCAGTCCCAAAAAAATTCGAATCTTCCTCCCCCTCCTCGTACGGACCAATCGCTCCTACCCTTCTTTCCAAAGTCGTGGAAAAGCTTTTCCGACTCTCACATCGCTGCTTTTTTCACATTATGTTTTCAGCTCTGTACACGCCTAAATCGTTAGCTTATGAAATATCTTGAATCCCGAAAAGTTCTTAATGACCGGCAGTACGGTTTTCGCGGCATCAAGTCCACTGGTGATTTGATGACATATCTAACCAAAACGTGGAACCATCTATCTATTCACCAAGGTGGTAAAAGCAAGGTCGTTGCGCTTGATATTTCTAAGGCATTTGACAAAGTTTGGCATCAAGCTCATTTGTCGAAATTGCACGCATTTGCGATCGATGATACCCTTCTTCAATGGATTAGAAATTTTCTCTCGGAACGTTCAATTCGAGTTGGACTGTTTCAAGTCTGCAAGTTACCAAATAAATGCTGGTGTTCCCCAAGGCTCCGTTTTGTCTCCGACCCTTTTTCTCATTTTTATAATGATCTGCTGGATGTTACTTCTTATTTAATTCATTCCTTCGCCGATGGCAGTACCCCCATACATATTCGTTCCCTGGGCAACGCCCATCATATTCGGGCGTTGAACAGGAACGGCAACCTATGTTAAGCTCATTAAATTCCAATCTTGACAGCATTCTTAAGTGGGTTGAAACAAATAGAGTGGAATTTAATGCTTCCAAAACACAATGCTGTCTGCTGTCACTGAAGCGAAACCCTAACAATCTGTCATTATTCATGAATGGAACTTGCATCACCGAAACCGAAAAACTTTCTATCCTCGGTATGTGTGTTAATGACAACCACATATTCGATGTCGCCGAGAACGCTGCGAAATGTCGAGTCTTCCTCAAGCGATCTGATCTGGCAACAATTTATAAGGCGTTTATTCGTCTCAGTACAACGCTCATATCCGGTCCGGTGCTCCAATTACATATTTGGAGCTACTTGACAGGATAGAAAAACGTGCGGTAAAACTTATTGGCGATCGAGGTATTACGAAATTACTGGACTTTCTTAGTCATGGTCGTAATGTCTCTTGCCTGTCATTGTTTTATTGGTATTTCCACAAGCTCAAGAAATAGCCGGTTGCATTCTACCACTTGGGCAGTTCGACCGCAATACCCTTAAGCCAATATTCGGACGTACAGTGAATTACAAAGATTCGTTTCTCAGCCGTTCAACACGAATGTGGAATGCTCTACCACTCTCCGTTTTTCCTAAACATTACAGTTTACAGAGATTCAAAATCAATGTGCATCGGCATCTCCTTCTTGTCTTTCCTCTTATCGCTAAATTCCCTTAATGTTTATTCATAATAAGGGTAGCTAAAATTAATTTAGTGCGATTAAATTATAAAAAAAATACCCATCTAGGCCAAGATCTACCTAAAATTAATTTTCAACCCCAAACTGTCTGATATTTTCCCAAGATCCAAACACATTAAAGACTTCTAATCTTTGTTATTTTTGACATAAATTAGAATCCGCCATATCATTAAATAATTTTAAAACACACACAAACATATAAAGTAGACAAATAAATTTAAAACCTTTAAAGATCTTGCCAAAAACACTTTTTCAATCGCTTGGAATTCCTAAAATTAATGTTCATCAAAAGAAATAAAACACAAAAAAAAATTGCCCCGCTCCTAATCCTTTTGTTTAACTTTCACACAAACAAAACCTAAATAAATACATAGAAATGTGTAAAATATAAAAAAAGACAAAAAATCATACCAAAATTAATTTTTAAATTTACTTTAATCAACAAAACAAACAAAATATATATAATATATATTATTATCTTGATCATGATTTCAAAGCATTTAAGCAAAAAATAAAAAATAAATAAATATATTTTTAACTGGCATATTTGTCAAATTAGATTCTTTTTCCGACCAGAGATATAAATTTAAATTTTAGTAAAAAATGCGATTATTAAAATCTAACAAATGCATAATAATTAGCAAACAATCTGAGAAATTTTTATTCTCAAAAATTCTTTCTCCCACAGGGGAAGGAAACACGTCCGTCCGTTTAGAGTATCTATTGTAAAATATAAAATTTTAATTCATCTTCCCAAGTGATTTAAAACGATTAAAAATTTTTCGTAGAATATATAGAAAATATTTCTGTAGTTAAGAGGTGAGGACGAAAACATGAGAGTTTAAATGTCGTGAATTGTTCCCTCTTAGCCTTCGAGCGAGTGGGGAAAACAATTTTAATTTGTTTATTTTTGGTTTAAATTAGTGTGATATAATATATTTTATGAATAAACTGAATGTGAAATTTTATAAAAGTGTTTCATAGGGACAGTGGGACAATCATCCGACTAATGTCGTAAATAGTTCACCATCGGTATAGCATGAAATGATAGGATTATGTCGGACAAACAAAGTCGTAAATCACTGACTTGAAATTACTTTCAGACATATTAATAGCAGATGTCATTTTACAAGTGTTAAACAGTTAAAACTTGTCTCTGTCATTATATGGGTGTAAGGTGTATGTATGTGTTTTTCATTTGTTTGTTTATAGATTGAGTGGGATAATAAAAATGACATTACATTGGCCAGTTGGATTGGCATAGTAACAAGGATAAATCAAAGAGCATCATGATTACGAAAAATAAGACTGACCTTATTTGACCAGTAGAGAAAGGTGCACCTGTTTATAAAAAAAATCAAGGTTCTATAATTTTAAATTCAATAATTGGAATATTTATTTGTTATCAGGTGTTTAAAAAAATCGTAATCCCGTTTTAAGAACGTGCATATTTTAACATTAAGTGCTTGAAAATCCCTCTTGTCTTTGCTAGATAATATATAAAGGAATAGAAAAGGAATTTTGATACCCCTACAATGAAGTAATGCAGTGCGAACATTAGGAAGATGTCGGGCTAAAGAAACAAATGTGACACCCATGCACGTTGGTTTCTAGAGTCTGCCAACAAGTGTGTAATGAAACTGGTGCCCCAGACCAGATATTACCGTTTTTATATCGAATAAAATTAATTTTAGGCCCCCTAACAGGACCTAAGGCCTAGCTTCTCCTACCACGTTAATTTTCTCGTATACATTAGTATACGAAGGAGAAAGTTATTGCGATCGTGAAATTTCGAACTCAAACTGAGTATGAGAAGTCCAAAAAAGTAGGTCCGCCAATGCCGTTCGTCTGCCTGTCTGTTCGGGCGCCATATGGCTAAACGGTTCGACGGATTTGCTTCAAAGTTCGTATATAAGGTTTTTGGGGTTACATCTCCGGGCATCTTTTTATTTTTTGCTTTATCTTTTGAAATAACGGTACCTGTCATACATTTTTTTTGGTGAAAATCATTTATCACTATTTTTCTAGGATTTTGGTATTTTTTTGTACTAAGGATACTTGGGATGGGGCTCAAAATTCTGCATACTCAGTTTTTGGAAAAAATTTCGAATAACGGTAATTTATATAACCGCCAATATCTCGAAAATTAACAAATCGAATTCCAAAAAATGTTATTGTAAACATTTTTTTTTTTCATATAACGATTTTCTTGAATTTAAATTAAATTCGTTTTCTCAAAAACGCCTCTTACAATTTTGATATTTTTTTGTATTTTGAACAATTATGTTAAAAATGTCCAATGTGCAAAATTACATCAAAATCGTTATAGCCGTTTTTTAGGAAATTTAATTGTTCAAAACCTAAAAAGTGAGTTAAATAAATTTGTCACCGTTCATTTTCGATTTATTTTGCAATTCAAAAAAGGATCTCATACCGAGAAAGTTTCGTATGACGCAGTCATGCACTTTTTTTAAATATTTTGTTCATCGCTTTTGGAACATTTCGCAGCGTTCTTTGCGACATCAAATATGTTGGCATTCCCACGAATGTTGTCATTTAGGCAAATACAGAGAACATAACGACTATTGACCGGCAAGTTATCAGTATGAATAATATATAGACAGGAAACAATGGGTTCACACTTCAGTCTGACTTCAGAAAGTTATTGACTTAAAACACTGCCTAGAAGTGGCTAAGGGATTATGTGTTTGTTTTTTTTTTTTGTAGAATGTTTTCTTTTTGAGTGAGAGATACTTTTTCGCTTGCGGTATTACAACTGCGACAGTGTGTGTTATGTGGGATACCAAGTCTGACTGCAAGGTCTTCTACAGACAACCTGTTGCGTTCGGATTAAGAAGGTTAAATTTATATGACCAAATTTAACCTTCTTTTGACATATGACACAGTTTGTCAGACTTCTCCATCTAGGGTTGGCTTTCATTTGGAATTCTGGTATGATTTTTGCCTTGACTCACTCAAGGTGAATTATTAATTGATTTTGCAAGAGAATACAAAGCTGAGCCCAGCCAAACCAGCTTATCAGTCAGCGTTCGTTTATGTCAACGAAACTACGCCCCGGAAACCATACCAGGATAATTTTGCATCGCTCAAGCAAGATCACATTTTTCAACTTTCTCCATCAGTGGTTGTCATTTATTAGAAATTCTGAGGAGAATTTTGTCCCGACTTTCCCGAGCCTATTCACAAAAGGTCAAGAAAAAGCTAGACCTTGCTTGGCCAGCTCATCGGCATGTTCGTTTCTATCAAACCAGAGTAATCTTGGAAAATAACATATATGGCAACTTGACTGTCAATGAGTGTGGCTATCTTAAAAATTTTGAAGGTAGAGAATATAAAACATTGCTTTTGACCAAGGGTTGCGCAGAACAGCACCCAGACTCCCTGAATCAGTTCGCGCTTTTGTTTGTTATGGCTATGTGATTGCCGTACAGTTCTTAAGACTCACTCTGATTGCACAAGCATCAGTTTTTTGTGTCATTTGATTAAACTGAATAATTAAATTAGAAAGCGAGCATAGTTAAAGGACTAGCAGGTACCTATGTGGTCAGTGCTTCCATTAATACTTTTATTCTCCCATCTAAAGAAGCACAAATTAATTCATAATAGATGTAGGTACTACGCACCGAATGATCAAAGAGATAGAAGCGAAGTGATCCAGATCAAAAGTTGACCTCATCTTCCATTACTGCTGATTCAAAAAAAAAAATCGGGCTTCGTAGCCGAACTCTTGCATAGACCAAACAAAACAGCAGTAATATAGGGAACTATGTCCACCTTACTCAATCGTATCTACTACGTATCCGCAGAGAAACAAACTTTGACCTGTAACAGACATCACTGTGCATGAAACGTATCAACGAAAAATACAACCATCAGAATAGTCAGGTTCCAAAAGCAAACACACACAAACTATTTCAACATCGTCATCTTTATCCGCAGACTCTCCTCGACAAACATCCCCTCGCCCTTACAATCATTCACAAAAATTGTTGTACGGCAACGTTCATACGTCGCATGAGCCAAATTGATATTGACTTGCTAACAGAAAATCGGCTTTTAAAAACATGTTTTAAGTAATTGCGCATCTTAGGTATCGCGAAAGTATTTATTTTTCGGTCAACATTATTTAAACTCAATTCTTTTTTATGTGTACTTAAAATGTTCTCTGCCACATTCAATATAATTTTGTTTTCCTCGTCAACGAAATAGTAACAGGTGCAGACTTTAAAAAAATATACATAAACGTGTAAATAAAAAAAAACGACACATTTGGCCATGACGTTTTGTCTTTTGAGTTTTCCTTTTTTTTTGTAAACAACCGAAGAAAAAATTAATTTAGTCGCTAGAATGACCCTAATTTTAAATTAGTCGTCATCAATTTTCAACCTCAAAATCTAATTAAAAACCAAATAAAAACTAAAACTTAAAATGATTTATCCGCACATAAACTCAACACAAAATATTTACAACCCTACACCCTGTGGCGTATGAGCAACCAAAAAAAAAATACATAAAAATACAACCTTTGACGACTTTCCAAAAACAGAACCATAATTTAAGAGGCCCTTCTTTACTCTCGCCTCTCTATGGAAATATACAAATTTCGTCATTCATTTCATAGAGAAGAAAACAAAATTTTGAAAAAGACAAAAAAAAAACTGTTTGCCCGCCAAAACGCCCACACTGAATCGCGCCAATGCTGACGTTGCTAATATTTTAACAAATGAAAACTTCAAAATTATGACATAATTTGTTTACAGACATATTCTATTGGTTCTTTATGTATATTAATTTTTTTTTATTTATTTATTTACGTGCTTATTCAAAGCGAATAAGTTCCAAATAATTTACGTTTTATAGTTATTCTGAGAAAATTATTCACATTAAAGAGGAATGGCTGACAGCTTGGGTTAAGAGTGCAATTAAGTGTCAGCAGATACTTGCTGCTTAAGTTGCACTATGCTTAATGGAAGTGAATAGCATTCAGAAAATTTCCATAGAAAGATTTCTTATAAATTCGCGGGAATTTAGAGAAATTTAGATTTTTATAGGTTTTCAGCGTCAGTTAACTAAGAATGCTTTTATGTGCGTTCGAAGTAAGTTCAACTTACATATATTCCCATTATCGGCTCATTAGGCAAAACCATTTTATGAATGACATTGCATTTGGTTTTACTGAAGATGACGTGTGCAGATTAATAATAAATTTAATTATCCAATAATTGTAAACGGCGGACATGTGGGCGCGATTACCCGTTTTTTTTAGTATTTAGTATTTCCTTATTCAACCTACGATTTTACAAGCAACAGGTTTTGAAATTCATTTACAAAAAGATATTTTATTGATATTTATTAAATTTAATAGTTACAATAAATTCATTGATTAATAATAGAATTTAAAATGTTTAGAAATATATTTGGACATATATATGTCTAATTCTGAACAATACATATTAAACATTTTACTGCACAAAGAGATAGGTTCACGCTGACCATTTAATGTATTATGACGGCCCTTGATGGCATTACAAGGGCCTCGGTCTTAAAGATTCTAAAGGAGCATACAAATACAAACGATTAAGTAGATTCTAACTATCGACGGTTGCACATAATATAGCACAAAATATTTTCTCCTGGATCCAAGTAAAAGACAATTCAAATGATAAGAATGATACTCTTCAATTCCATTATTGTAAAACAATTGACTAAGAGCAAATCTTAGAAATTTCATTTGAACTCTTTCGATTCTTTGAACATTCAAAACGGTAGTAGAACCCCAGACAACACATGCATTCTCTGAAATAGGACGAACGATGATGCAAAATAAAGCCTTCAGAGTATAAGGATCCTTAAAATCTGAGGAGCTTCTTTTGACAAATCCTAGAAGAGATACAATGCTTTTGATACAATGCAATTGATGTGTAAGTGAAAAGTTAATTTGACATCAAAAATTACACCAAGATCCTTATAATCTTCAATAGTTTTTAGCTGGACATTATATACAGAATAGCATGGAACAACAGAGTTCTATTATAATTCATACAAGCGCACTTGTCAACAATTAACATCAAGTCACATAATCTGCACCACGCACAAAAAGAGTTAATGTCATTTTGCAGCAGCATGCAGTCATTTATTTTTGAAATTTTTGCAAAAAAATGTATATCGTCAGCTTACATAAGGCAGCAGCAATGCTTTAATATATTTGGCAAATCATTTATAAAGAGAAAGAAAAGAGATGGACCTAAATGGCATCCTTCCGGAACACCAGAGGTAACATGGATTTCTTTGGAAAAAATAGTCACCTATATTAACATCTTGCTTTCTACCAAATAAATATGTTTCAAACCATTTCATTAACGGCCCATAAAAGCCATATGCGCTTAGTTTTTCAAGGAGAACGGTGAGGTTAACTCTACTAAAAGCTTTTATGAAGTTTGTGTAAATTACTTGTTTACGGTTGTCAATTTGACTCAATACAAAAATTTGTGAATTCTACCAAATTCAACCAAAGAAGTTAATCTGCCCTTCCAAAAACCATGTTGATATTTAGAAACATGCTGTTTGAGTGCAAAATTAAATTTATCTAAAAGTTTTGGAATTTTGCACAAGTAAACCGGTTCCTTTCTTTTCAACATATTGGTAATATGTTTTAAACAAAATTTTGAAATTACAAAAATATAAATGTGTTCAATGGCGGCTAATTCATTGTTGATCCCAATCAAAAACTGCAGGTTTTCTACAGAGTTGGGCTCTAGTTAACTTAATCAGTAATTGAATAACTGGCAGCGACTTATTTAGTTGTAATTGCTGTATGGTACTCTGTGTCTACTGGAATTACAAAACTAATTAGTAGTTGTAGTGTGCAACCTTACTAAACTAACTATTAACTTATTAAGGGGTTACATGGGTTTATTCGGGGAAAAAAGTTATATTTTTAACAATTTTCTTTTATATAAAAATAGAATATTTTATTCAAACTTTTTAGTGTCTTTAAGATATACATTTGAAAAAAATTTCTGAAATTTTTAAAGGAAAATATTCAAAACGACGTCATTTCCGGTGATCCCTCGGAAAAAAGTTCCGTCCGTGTTGACAATAGAACTCGTGACAGGATCATCAGAAGTGAAAAAAAAATGCGTGTTTAAGTTGAGACTATAAACTAGAATTTGGACGAAGGGGAAAAAAAGTGAAAAAGGCAGACCATTTTACAAAAAAAATGCTAATTTAAGTAAAAATTTGCTCAACATTTTTTTTACAATAGTTGTAATTGAAAAAAAAATCCTTCCTCCAATTGTATCTCGAAGACCTGTCTAAAATTTCATCAAGATCGGTTGAGCGGTTTTCGAAAACTTTTGACAACCGACTTTGAAAACACAGTTTCGAAAAAAACGCGTTTAAAGTTTGGATAACCACAAATAAACCTCGTGATTCAATTGAGCCTTGAGCCTTCCCAAGGCTGTATCTCCGAAATTTTTATTCGGAATGACTGGAAAATTTAGGATAATATTCTCGAGATGTTGTAGAAAGTAATAAGACAATTAAAAATTCGATTTTTTTGTATGTAACCCCAAGTTCAACTAAAACCCTTAAGTGACCGTTTTTTTTTTTTGGTTAGCAAAGCGTGATCCTACAAATCTCCAGTCGTGGCAACCCATTGACATAGAAGGGCTGTATGCCGATTTGAACGGCGGACATTTTGGAAAACTTAGGGTGGTACTGGAGCTGATACAAACCTCTATGAAACCTCAATCAGTAGTACAACGATAATACGTGAAACACATTCAATGATATTCCAGCTGTCAGCTCTTTAGATCAGCAAGCCGATCTTCTACATTCAGTTTTTAATGCAATAAATCTATTTCCGCAACATAACTCGTCACAATTGCAATCATAGTCCAGGTGGTGCTTCCCTAATAATTTAAAGTAGTCTCTTTTAACACTGGGTAAACCACGGGGTAAGCTTTTTTATCTGTCCTATTCCCTATGGTCTTTTTCCGGGTAGATGGAGTAGATTTACCAATAAAGACGTGCCAAATTCCCCTTTACCTACCGACACCCATTGCACTTTCCACTGCCATGTAAACGCTTTAATAGAAAGCTTATGAAATAACCTTCAAGGTTTTTCCCGATATATTCTTACTTCTTGTCAGTTTACACTTAAGTCTTCTTTTGGACGTACTCTGGAATACAGACTGTTCAATAAGCTTTCCCCATTGCTTTTAATTATTTAGAACCAATGTGTTACAGTACCTGTCTTCTTTTCGTTCCTTTCTTTTTCGCACTTTTGTTGTGTTAAAAACATGTTCAGGGAATCAAATAATCCTTTGTGCACAAGTGCATTATGTCTTGGTATGTCCAAGGCATGTCGCACTTCTACCGACTGTACCCTTCATCTTTAAACAATATACATAACTACGGTAACTAGTAAATCTCCTTTTAACGTACACTTACTTGAAATTTGATTTTTTACGTATAAGTCACATCAGAATGTCGCAGTGTTGAAAGAATTTTTTTATTGTGTAATTAATGTAAATCCGACGAGTTATACCTTGAAATCAGACATTTTACTTTTACAGAAGTAATATAGGGTGTTTTTTTTTTTTTTTTTTGAGGTATAGAACGTTCAAATGGAATAAAACAAACATGATTTTTTTTAAATTGACATGAAATTTACTTTATTCGAAAGATAATCCTCTGACATTATAAATTATATATGATTTCTGGCATATGACCGCCACGGCTAGCTCGGACGTAGTCTAAACTGGAGGTCCAATTTTCGATGACTTTTCCCAACATTTGTGGCTGTATATCGGCAATAACGCGGCGAATGTTGTTCTCCAAGACACTAGCGACTTCACATATTCCCACAAAAAATAGTCAAGCGGCGTTAAATCGCACGATCTTGGAGGCCAATTCACGGGTCCGTAACGTGAAACTATGCGTTTCCTTCAATAA
Source organism: Ferdinandea cuprea (assembly GCA_963576555.1). Lineage (NCBI taxonomy): Eukaryota > Metazoa > Arthropoda > Insecta > Diptera > Syrphidae > Ferdinandea > Ferdinandea cuprea. The sequence goes on from OY754960.1 coordinate 25,724,704, forward strand.
ATCAATTATGGCACGAGCTGTGTGGCATGTTGCGCCGTCTTGTTGCAACCAAAGCTCCTGTACATCATGGCTGTTCAATTGATGAACGAAAAAAATCAGTAATCATGGCCAGCATCGTTTTTAAAGTAGTACAAACCAATTAGTCCACCAACCCATAACGCACACCAAACAGTCAGTTTTTGTGGATGTAACGGTGTCTCAACATACACTTGAGCATTATCATCACTCCAAATACGCAGTTTTGTTTATTGAAGTGTATCCATTCAACCAAAAGTGAGCTTCACGCTAAACAAAATTTGCGTATGAAAATTGGGATCAACGGCAATCTTGTTTACACCCTTTAGTTGACCCCACTATCACACCATTTTATTTTCCTTGGGTTTCCATTAATTTTACAATACATTTTTTTTTCAGTGCTGTGATATTCTGAGGTGACTTATACGCAAATATAAGAGAGGTTACTTCAATTTAAAGTAAGTGTACGTAGATTTATGTCGGCCACTGTACCCACATATTTGCGATTTTTATTTTCTAACTAACTAAACAAGTCTATTCCCCATTCACAATTAATGCAATACGTTGAGTAAACAATTCATCCAACCAATTGATGATATAATCGAATAAAAGAACAAAAGATTAGAGGCCACCCCGCTCGTTGGCTATGGATAATCGAAAGCTCAACAAAAGAATAGATAACAACAACAATGGCCCACAGAATTATGAAATCGTTAGGATATTTAAGCAGTTTCGCAAGAGTCTATTTGTGTCGTTGCTATTCACATAGTCTCACCACTTTCACTCGGTATCTCGTCTGTTCGGTTTTAAAACAATCGCATCGCGACCACCCCTGGCGCTACAACTTAAACTTATTTTTCTCAACTATCGCAAATGCAACGCTGTTTACCCCGCGTTGCTGTTTATTTCAATGGCGAGCGGGCAGCTTATTACCCGCCCCTGTCGCTACTGTACCCCCTCGACGCGGTCGTCACCGTCGACGTTTTCGATATTCAAATTTGCTGAAAATATAATGCGCGAAATGTAAATAAATAAAAGATTACCACCTGCCGCCATAAAAAGCAGCAAAAATTACTCATTCGCAAGAATTCGGTGCCGAATCGCAACCGCAAGAACCCACAAAACCGGCACAAGGATAAGGATGCGCGAATTTTGTATTAAGGCAATCTCCTGCTAATCTCCTGGTTTTGGTTATTGCGAGGAGTGCGACGATGACGGAGGCGGCGGGTGTTTCTTTCCTAATTAATCGGTGAGAAGAGTTTTTCGTTTTCTTATTTTTTCCAACGACAAACGTGGTTAGAGTCGAACGTGGAGAGATTGAATGGAGTTCCACGTCCCGGGGGAACTTAGCTAATGATGATGAGTTGCGAGACGACGACTGGGATTAAGGATGCTCATGCTGATGCTGATGCATAGTTTTATGAGAGTGTAAGTTACAAAAGTGAATATTGTGGCGAAAGGATTTATCCTAATATCAAAACGAAAGAATAGGAGGACTCTTGCTAATAACGAAGGGAAACCTAACAATTTGAGGTCACGTTGTCGGGCGCAAGAAGTGGTCTGAGCTAAATGGAATTAATTTTAGAAACTTGCATTTTATTATCAACGTTCAACTTTATAATGCAGCCGCAGCAGCAGAGATGAAAAGTACTTGACTACGACTTCGAGTACGGTTGGTTGGTTACATCATAGATATAGATATTTAAATTCATGCAAGACCTAATCCAGACCATCCGTTTGTTCTGGAATTTAGCGCTGTTTACGTTGCTTCAATAAAGAAATTGCGATCAAATTATGAATTTATAAAATTCAAGAGCACAATGTATTTGAAATGTGCTTAGTTTTGCAAATCGTCTACGTTTAATAGGGATTCGACGTTTTTTTTTAATTAGTAAAAAAGGAAGGACTTGCTTATGTAGAAATAGAGAGTATTTGATGGAGCTAAATTGAGGGACTAATTAATTGTGGCATTGGTTGAAAAAAGAAACATTTACGAATTCTCCCATATTTACCGGATATTTAAGGAGGTTCAGCATACTAAATGAATCGTAAGGGGAATTTCGAAAAAGATGCAAACTGCAAACAATTTATTGGTGACGTGAAATATTGCCAAAAGAAATAATGTCAAACTTTAAATAAGGCGCCTTTGGCAACAGTACCTTGGTGACCCGCTACCCGAGAATAAGAGATTAGGTGATTTCAACCCTCTTTCTGCAGACGGGGTGTACCGCTCACGCAACTTCGTTGCTTCGCTCGAGGTATGTGCTTTTCGTCAGGTAGGTGCTTATGGCAACAGTATCTGGGTGGCACGCTACGCGGGATTAAAGGGTTCCAACCATCTTTCTGCAGGCGCAGGTACCACACGCGCAACTTCGTTGCCTAGCTAGGGGCATGTGCTTTTCGTTAGGTAGGCGACTATGGCAACAGTACCTGAGTGCCATTTGGAATGGAAATAATCAACCCTATCGTGAAAAACGCCGTATCTGATTGTGAGATTCCCTTCAATTGTCGTTTGCATCGAGGAATCCGCCGGGAAAACTTCCTTATCGATGTGAATTTCGAATTTGAAGTTGGTCGGTAAATGACAGTAGTGGAAGTTGAAAAATAATTTTAAATTTCAATTAAAAAAGTAAAATCAGTAGCATAATTGATAGCATCTCCCGACAGGAAAAACGCGAATTATTAGAAGAAACTGCAGAACACAGAATGGATCTTCCAGATTCAACGTAAGTTTTGTAAAACATAACATAATCATATTCTATTAAGACCTTTGATTAATGTTCTAAGTTTGTTAAGAGCTTTCGTCAATAACGCATAATATAAATATGTTTTGAATATTTTGCAGCCAACAAGCACCAAATAGCTGCGTATCTGAAATGTCAAAGATTGTATGGCGAGTGTTTCATAGTACGTTTTCTACAATGGTGTGAAAAGCATTCACTTTGCCGACAGGTGAACGTTTCACCTCGAATTTTAGTGCAACGTTTTCCCCCCGGCGGATTCTACGATAGGGCTGAATGCTAAAATTTTTATAATTTGGCTTTATTTCTTTTGGCGTTATTTCACGTCACGCAATTTATTTAACCACTTCAATGTCAATAGAAGAAGGTCTACTATTTTTTATAGTATTTTTTGATTGAAGAACTTTACTATACCAAATACAGAGGGTTGGAGTTTCTGAAAAACGGATCATAAATAATTTGTATGATTAAACTGAACCAGCGGTATGAAATGATGAACAATTTGTATAAGACTGGTCTGAACAACGATGGGCGTTTAACAAGATTGTTTACTTAGTACGCTTTTCTTTGCACTCATTATAAAAAAACATGCACGAGTTAATTGGAGAGTGGGTAATACGCTGAATGAGACATTCGTACGTCAAAGAATATATGCGGATGACGTTGTGCCAATAGCACCAGGACGCACATAGTCAGGACATTATCAACAGAATCTCTGAAACGATGGAATTTCATATCTTTAAAAGTCCGTGGTGATAGTATTCAAAAAGCGGTGGGAGGTTAAGCTAAGAAGCAAACTTGTTAACCAAAGACAGCACCCGGGAAACCAAAGAATTTTTGTACAGATACAATTGTGGAATATTTTGCTTACCCCTGCTTTTTGGGTTCCAAGCCCACCAAAAACAATTACGTTTATTTTTACTATCTAATAAGAAACCAATGCGCGGAATACACGTAGTAAAATCTAGGACTAAAAGAAAACGTACAGCAATTTATCTTAATATGTCCTCGAATAATAATAAGAGCGAGTAGTTCGAACTTTTATTTTAAGTCTTTTTCTTCAAGAGTGATACATAGAATATTTTATATCATTTTATACTGCTGGGCCTGAGGTTGTTACCAACTTTTATGGCCTTTTCTTTTGTCTTTCACCAATTATTTCCCAAGAATATTTTGTTTCTCTTGCTATTTTGTTCTCTTTTGGACGAAAATGATCATGGAACAATTTCAATAGTTCTTCGAACGATTTTTCATTAGACATTTTGGGAATAGTTAATGAGAATCTCGTAAGTCTCCATTCCAACTTAAATGATTAAAAGCTGTGTTTTTGCCTCTTCTTTTATGTCATTTACAATAAAAAATAGTTTGATTTGATGCTTTAAAATTATTGCCAGGAACAAAAGGTTAAATATTACCGACAAGCCGCGAAATTTTTTTTAATTTATTTAAAATAAAAGTTAAATACTTTGCAAAACGTGCTTCGCAAATGCTTGTCGCCAATATTAAAGATTTTCCTAACAAACGAATACCACTTCACTGCATTCCTACTGGCCTGTTGGGTTCGTCGGTTCGACCTCAAAAAATATCTGCAGGCCTCCCGATTTTGAATCACTTCATCATTGAAGCCAATCAAAAGCTGGTGTTTCTGCATTTGTGTGACGCAGGAGTTTTTAGGCCTGCGTCTCTTACGCGATGGTAAGGGAACGTTGATTGCCATTGCCTTTTTGACGAGGTTCGTACGTTCCCTCCTTTGAACATGGTAATACCAACTGTGTCGGTTATGCTCCAATTTTTTCTTTGACATGAAGGCTTCCTCGGATTCTGGAACTTCTAATTCGATCAAGCTTTATTACGAATGCTGTCATGCGGAGCATCTTCATCCCAGCTGCTGTCAACTTGCCCTCATACCAGAACCGAGCTCTATGGTCCAGCCCATAGTTAGTTATATTGATCTTTTAGACTTCAATTCAGTATAGTTAATGTTGAAAATATAAAAGGAAACTGCTTAATTAATATGAAGCCGCTAATTGTCTCAATAATAGCCTAATACTAGGATTCTTCGATATAACAATTCTTCGACGGATATCGAGACGACAAGGAAGACCGAACCTCTGTATTAAAGACTAAGCCATCACGGATGCCAGAGCGCTTGGTCTGGACAACTGGAATCAGCGTGTCTGGGATCGCAGAGGATAGAAGGCTGCCGTTTCTCTGAAAGGGACTCTTCACGGGTCGGGAGAACGTTAAGTAAGAAAGTAAGTAAGCACTTGTGACAATAACAAGCGAGTGGTCAGAAGAGAGATCGAAACATTCTTCTTCTCTAACATAGAATTCGGATATCCCTTTTGCGATATAAAAATCTGTTTGCCGTATCCAAAGACCAATACGTCGGTTTGCCTGACAAGTAAAATTAGTTAATTAAGATTGGGATCTTGTACGAAATCAACATTGGATCGTCGATCAACTCTCTGAAGGATGATAATTTAAGTATTCGTTATGTCGTGGAGTTTCAATGTCTTAGAAAAGATCCCATCCAACTAAATTTGTGAACGCCCTAAACATTTCTGCAACATACTAACTGCACCGTACCAGTGTGACTTCCGGGACTGGCAGATTGATCATAGACTAAACATTACCATTAAGGCAAAAGACCAACAGCAGTGCAGTTTGGCATTCTTAAAGATAGTTATCTGTCTACGTAATATAATGCTAAAGATTATTATATTCTAACATTTCTAAGTAGACTCTGCAAACTCAGCCGAAGCAGGATGATATGGCAGAAATAAGTAGCAGCTTCACGGATCAAAAAAGAAATTATACATTTTCGCTTTTCCAAAAAACCTTAGCTACCTACAGAACATTAAGTTAAACCTCAATTTGATTTCAAGCCGGCTTCACTCTTCATTTCACACTTCATAAAGAAATCTCAAAATGAACTGCTTCCATTTACATGTTTATGAATAAATTCGATATCGCTTATCAGGGCGACCCCTTTGCAAGTAAATATAAATGCAAATACCATTCCCTATGCAATGTCAACTTAGACCAGCCTTGGGCGCGGTTCCCTCCAATCGCACAAAGTTAAACTTTAACTGATAAGCGAATAATTTCAACCAGATAAGCCCTAGAATTTTCTCTAGAAACTCCCAACTCCCTGCTTCGTGTACAGCACGTGCGAAAACAACCATCCAATTGACAGCCGGCAACCGGTTTAGGGTTGGTCCTTGCACAATAAATTTGCTTGTTCTTCGAAGTGGCGTGCCGTTGCCGTTCTCAGTCTGCCTACATTTGCGTGACTAATTCGCCAAAATATTTTCGTTTGCATACATAATATTGTTTTGCCGGCATTTATAGTTGACAAAATTCACTAAGCACTTAACTAAGGAAATTAAAAATAAACAAATAGACTCAGTTGCCTGCCCGGGAGACGGATTTTGGTTTTTTTCTTTCTTTTTTTGCGTTTGGGTTTTCCAATTCAAAGAACAGACAACATACATTGGGCAGAATCAAATAATTCGACAGCACAGATAGTCAATGAACTAGAAAAATCACACAAAAGAGATCCGCTAAATCCAAATCGCAATTGTGGATGAGAAATTCTCGGAAAACTAGTCACACACGATGAGCTAAAACTTGCATAGCACGAAAACACAGGTGGGTGGGGTGCTCTTGGAAGCAGCCAGTTCGAATGATTTTTTCTTCTTCAATTCGGGAAATAATAATAGATGTTTATTTGTGGTAAATTGTTAATTTAGATATTAACATTTGAATACGCAAATGTCAAATCATTGAAGAAACAAAGTGGGGTTTAGCTTATTGGCTTCCAATAACAAAAAAATTTAGTTTGGGAAACTCACCAAATAAATATCCGTTGATTTGACGCACTTATTCACTTTGATTGCTCACAATTGTCACACTTATTGAAAATTAATCACACACGGATGTATTTTTTGGGCAATTTTTAATTCTTTTTAGCATATTTTCAACTGAATTTCGCAAATTAGTACACAGACGTTCGGAAGAGTTCAAGTTTAGTTGACTTTTTAATAACATAAGGGCGGCCATATTTGATTTTTCGATGGGTTACTTGTCAAAGTGAATTACGTTAAATCGAATTCGGTGACATCTAGAGTGAGATAGGGAAAATGTGGTGATGGTTTTAAACTTAGGGTCGTCGTTATGGAATTGTATTTTAAAAATTTAATTGACAAAAAAGGCATTTCTCCTAGAAGTTTGAAATAAATTTAGCTGAGCGATGTATTTACAGCAAACAAAGACCTCTGTTGCTAATTTCATTACGGTAAGACGTTGTAGATTAATATACTACTCGGAAATCATTCCTGACCATCATTTTAAATAGTTTAGTTAATAAGTTGGAAAGGTGACACAACGTAAAAAATTAAACTTTGGAGAAGTAAATGAGGGATAATATTACCACCATAAAGAACTCCAAAAAAATAGGGTCCTGCAATACCGTCTGTACAGAAACAGTAGCGTGGTTCGACGGATTTGCTTCAATGTGCGTATTAAAATTTTTTGGGAAAACTTGTTCCGATTCTGTTTGCTGTTTTTGTATTTTAGAGACCATTGACTGGTGTAAGAAATTGCGTACCCAGTTTCTTCAAAGAACGCATGCTTATGAAAATACTAATATCTCAGAATAAAGCGAAGTGATCTTAAACTATTTTAAAATATTTGCTTGTGACTGAAAAATGAATCGCAACCGCATAGAGAGAATGTTTCGTACCAGTTTTTAATTTCTTGCAGTAACTGAACCATAATCTTCACACCCCAAATCTTGCAAAAGTTTGTTGCATGGCTAACTCAACGACGTGGAATCGACAAATTTTCATGCACTTATTGAGCTACAGAAACTGAAAATTCAATATTTTGATGTGCTTTACGTAGGCGAGAAATTTCCACTTTTGTACTTAAGTGATTAAAATTCATAAAGGGACACTCTTTGTATCTTAGGCTGATGAACGTCACAAATTGTTAATAAAAATGCGAATTGAGAAACATGAACAAATTTGTTTAAAGCAGAATGATAAACGGTGGTAGAATTTTTGATGTAGTGGTAGATCTACCACATTGTGGTAGAAGTGACAACACTGATCATGCGCAACTACGATATTTTATATTCTTAAATGAAAAATGTTACTTTTGTTATTAATCATTAATATCGCAACAAACAATGATTGCACAGTAATTTCAAGGAGAGTTTTAAAAACTTATTCGGAGTTCATACAAGGGCCTTTGATGATTTTTTTGAGACAAGGTTTTATTTTTTAGCTTGGCAGTACAACTACCAAACTAATTTTTTTTCCGACGGGTAGCAGAATATGTTATTAGACTTAATTCACAATTTAAATAACACAACATTGGTTATACTTGATGCAATGAATAAATGTACCAAGTGAAAATGTATGTGATTATTCATCAGTTCAGTAAGTGCCTGGCTACAAGTTCATGGGAATGATCGTCATGTCGCACGAGACAGGTAGATTTTATGTGAGTCAGAAAGAAAAAGGTAGATTGCACCAAGAATCCACCGAAAATCCTGTTTCGATTTGAATTCTCGGCGTGGGCATGAACGTTTCGGTTCCAAACCATATCACTTTTGACAAAAAACCTCATTTGAGATTTGTGTTGGAAGAGTGAAGACCGAATACAGGTACTAGAGAGCACAAAAGTATTCGATTTTCCAAGAGAAATTTATTTTTTTTCAGATTTCAGCGTTCCCCGCCATTCAAATTGCTTTCATTCTTATGAGACTTTTTTGTGTGTGTAGCCAGGCAAGGTATGAACGTTTCAGCAAAGAAATACGTTCCTAAGCGGAGTGAAAACAAACTCTTCCACTAAGGACGTACTCGCCTTCATAATGAGGTTATAAGTGTTTTCATGACCAAGGGTTTACTAGTGTGGTTCATGTTTTAGTTTATATAGTCTCATCAACTGAAGAGAGTGAATTCTTACTCAAAAACGAAAAACAGGGGTCAATTCTTCTTCTATGAATCAGTGAAGTTATATATAACTTATCTTTTCAGTTTTCATATGTGTTTTTAATTTTACCAGTGGCAAACTAATTCTTTTGGGGCCTGGACGGCATCACGTAATGGAAAATGAAGAAACAATAATTTAAAATAAACGTCGTTTATTACACTGTCAAAGTCTAATGCCCTTGCTACTTTTCTCTCGATCGATAAAACTGCCAGATTAACTATTCTGCTCTCTGTCATTGTGGATCGTTAATAATTTTTGGTTAAGTTAAGTTTTGAGAAACTTCTCTCGCAAGAACCCAAAGATACGTAAACAGATAAAAAGTTATGTAAAATCCTGAATATGTTAGAAAGCGATGCATTGAAGTCCCATTTGGTTATGCGTTGTAAAAATGATTGTCCAGCTTAGAGCTATTTGTTGCTCGTAAGTGCGGTCGAATTCTCTTTATTTCTATCATCACTTGTTTATCATAAATCTCGTTATAAATGTATTGAGATTTGCAATGGCATTGTCAAAAGCTCCTATCACAAACATCGCCAGAAGAACTTGGAATGTCTTTGCGATATTATCCATTGCAGAACATCTTTGCGACAATTCTTGCGAATAGATCTACACATTCAAGTATCGATCTACAAATCTTTTTTCGCATTGTTAAGCAAATATCATGTAAAAGTTCTTCTGGTCGTGTTCGTTTTGGTTTTCGTTACCCTTTATCGACGACGGCAATTCCCTGTTCACTTAAAAATACTGGACGAGCTCTCAGTTTTTTTTAAGGCCATATCTAATTATAATTTTGTTATTTTGCAGGTATATTAACTTTATCCAATATGACACTGCAAAAGTGCAGAAACGAGTAAACTCGCAGCAGACATGGTATCAGATTTTTTTTTTTTTGATGGATCAATGTGGATCAATGGATCTTGATGTGAACAGAGCATTATATGGCTTTTAAATCGCCATAGATCGCTACAGATTTTTTATATTTTCAAAATAATATTTTAAAAAATCGAGAGCCCGAAATGGGTTAATGGTTGAGTCGGGGGTGCGATGCCTTTGACGGAACTGCTTTTTACAACCTTACGAACATAATTAATGCGTTTCTCGAATTCATCATAATAAACTTATTTCAGTGTTTGTAGTACACACCTTTTTAGTACTAAACAATAAATGTTTTTTTTTTTCTATTTCCCATTAGTCAGCCAAGGCGTCGTTTTTACAGTATGCGAATGCAATGCTCGTCTTGGCTATGTTTTATTTTTCAACATCTTCGTTACGTTCTATCTAAAAAATATATTTGGAAGTTTTCAAAAAGACTGAAGTGTGTTTAAAAAATTGTACTTCAACACTTAGCTACATTTACTTCAGAAACTCCTTAAATCAATTAAATCAAATTAATCAGATGACCAATTTAATACTTTTTGTCTCTGAAAGGCTATCGACGCTTATTTTTTATTCCCTATGGCTCTTAACAGTTATTTACAAAATGAAATGGCTTTGATAAAAAAATACTAATATCAGAACATATGCCCTCCCGGATTTTTCAGCATTGTGCTATTAATTTGTAGTTTATTCATTTTGCGAAATTTTACCCGTCAAATAAAAAATATGCGATAACAAATAAATTTGCTTGACATTTGACACTTTCCATACACTTGCTTTACCTCAAAGTGCAAAAACTGTATGTACATACATAACATACAGGGGATCAAACATATTCACTTCGTAAGAACAAGTAAACAAGTTTTATTTTTTAATATTTGAACATTTTAAAAGTGTATTAAAAACAAAAACAATAATAAATACAAAAAAACGGCATAACAAAATTCTTTGCAGAAATCTCATAGTAGTGGATTTCCAAAAAATATTAAAGAACAAACTTTAGTACAAAAATATTGTGATTGCCTTCGGTCGCATAGATACGTTGTCTTCTTAATCGGTTTTTGGAGTGAAATACTTTAGCTGTGATAATTGTGGTCATTTGGAATCTAATCTTGTTGCCACTGCAAGAAACATGGTAAATTAAATATTTACTTTAAGAGCTTCCTTCCAATCATACCTTCAAGACAGGAGCACCACCTTGCTGCGCAATTGTCCTTTCCTGGCGCTCCATTTGCTCTGCCCGCTGTTGCTGGCGACGCACTTTCTCAGGATCCTTAACACCACGTTTTTCGTTTTCTTGTCTTCGTCTTTCAGCAGCTTCCTCTTGTAATTGTCGGCGAGTTTCCTAAAGAAAAATTATTTACGCCAATCAAGCAGTGGTGAAAAAAAGTAAACAAACAGCTGATGGCATTAGTTCCGTCTCCTCGGAGCTTCCTTTGCAACACGAACATCCCATAGTATAGAATAATCTTGTGCTAACAACTTGTGTGCTTAATTTGCGAATATGTGCAAATTGTTTTTACAATGAGTGTTTCTTTTTAAATACAATTTCACGATTTGTATGGATTCTTTATTTTTAATCGCTGGAGATGTATGTGTTTACGTTACGTTGTTACTAGGCAAACGTCAGAATCAAACGTCAGCTGATTATTCATTTTTTGCGGGGTTTCCGTACGATGCAACTTAAAAAGATGATGGTGTGTAAAAAGCGTTGTAGGGAGATATATGCATATAAATATTACTACGTATTATAAATACTACTACGTATTATAAATACTACTACTTTATTTAATAACACCAAGACAGATTATGCCATTTGATGTGCATATTCACCCCGATTACCGTTGCCGTTTGCGCCTTAAAAATACACGACTCTTCCAAATTTCTATTATGCTTGTCGTTTTCAGCCTACAAAATTCGGATAAAAGTGTTAACGTCCGTCATTTCTCAACAATTATCTAAGAGAATCCGACCATAAGCGACTTAAAAAACGACTTTTTTGTCATTACCATATTTGGTGTCTGACTGACTATCTGAGACAGTGTTTGTGGGTTTATTCAGTAAAACAATGTAATTAAAATAAATTATTATTTCTGAATACAAACACAAATACATTGTTGGCTGGTAGCCAAGAAACAACAAAATCGACATTCGCATTCCTTTTCTAACAACATGTAAACGCATACTGATTTTCTTCGTCAAATCAAACAACTTCAATTATCATCCCATCTTTGACCATTTCTCAATTGTTTTTTGGTTTTACAACATTCAAAGGGTAGCGATGCAAGTATGCGTTGTGCAAGTGTGCGTTGCATAGTAAAGTTACAAATCCGACAAAGGTCGATTTTATCTTAAACCTCATTTGCCACTTTTACGATAATTTTACGGCGATGCATGACCCACATTACTTATTGTTGTTTTAGTTAAAACATCCGAATTCTTTTCCTCATGTCAATTAAACATCCAAAAATATTGGTAGAGTAGAACAATATCCTGTAATGCGAATACAATTTTTTTGTGTTTAATAAATACTAACTAGATCAGAAAAGAAGAGAAGGAACGGTATTGTGAGGTGTCTAAGAGAGAAGGCTAAGAAATGACCACTAATTAAAATGCAAAAGTTGCTATGCTTGCGCTCTCGCTGCAGTTGTAAACAGTTGAATAATATAATTGCATAAAAGAGATCTGACAGATACATCTCCCTTGCTGATTTTTTGTTAGGTAAGGAAATAAATTCATTCAACCACTCGCCTGAACGCAATGTTCTGACAACTCTTGACATTTGCCGGTCGCCTTTTGCATACTCCCCCTCTCATCTTATTTTTTGACATTTCTCAAACAAATCATCACAAAAGATTCTGTTTCTTGTACTTGTGTGCCCAAAAAATCTCTTCTTTCCGGGATTGTTTCATCTAACTTCATATTTTATCAGCAGATATTTAAATCTATCTTGCGCTTGTAATATTGTTAATAAAATATCGCCCTCGTTTTTGTTTCGACGGTGTTGCAGGTACAACGGAAGTTTTGGCGACTGGCAAGAGTTCATTCATATACTAAGGCGCGCGACAATCAAATTATTTTGAAGTTTATTTGTTGAAAAAGATTTAATAATGTTAAACGTTCCGAACGAAGGCAAAGTAAGTAGATTTCTTGTTAGATAATAAATTTGTTTAAGCAGTTTTGTAATTGACATTCAAAACTTGCTCAAGGACCACAAAAAGACGTCGGTTTTTTGTGTACATATTTGAAATAACCTTCAGTTGACCTCCCTAGAATATTTGAATAAACTCTGCATACAAGAACTTGAAAAGTTATCCTTGATGATCTCCAATTCTGGTTCGAGTTTTTTTTTTTTTGCGGATGTTTGTGTTTTTGTTGAATTAGAAATTAAGTAAAGAGCTGTTTTTGTTTGCGCGTAGTAAAGATAACATTCGTCGATTATTAGATATTTATGGAGGAAGATAAAATGTGATTATTGTATACCTAAAAATTTTTTCTTTGCTTACATAACGAGTGCAGTTTGATATGTGTTTTATTTAATATTTAACTGGAGATCACCAGTTTTAAATTAAAACAAAATTATCTTTAAACCCTTGTAGCAAGTGTTATATGTTTATAATTTTTTTTTTAAATTTAATTAATAATAATAACATTTAGTTAGATACAATCACATAATTATGTACATACATTGTTTGAACTTTCCAGTCGACAGAAGTTCAGACTGGAGCCTTATCAGGTATTACTGCGTTAATTCTCCTTATAGTGCAGCTTTACCGAGTATAACGAAATATTCGCACACAGAATGTGGTTGGGTTGCTTGACCTTGTTCTATTTTAAGGCAAACTTAAAAGATTGTAAACAAAGTGTCGTCAATTCAATTGGTGACTTAATTTATTAAATTGAACGAATGTGAGATTGGTGGGACACAATTGCTGTTTTATTTTTCGCAAAAATGGAGGGTATTTTAATATTGATTTTGATTGTTTGATTTTGAAGCGCTGGAAACAACGAAACAATTCATACAATATTATGCTCGTCATCGTATGTCTGTCTGTGTTATATCTGATGAATTTTATCAATAATTATCGATAGATTTAAAAGAACAAATCCGTTAGCTATTAGGTAAAAACAAGAAGAAAGTATCTCTTAGCCATAGAAAGGAAATAATCAATTAATAATTCTTCGTGCCAACTGATCGCACACATGTCAGCTAAGTCGTCTGTTACACGTAAAATTCATTTGAGTTTTTCAATATATGTAAATGCATAGAAACATTTTCAAGCTTAATGCTGAAGTTATTGAGGTTCATGTGCAAAATAATCGTTAGTAAAGGTGCGATCAGACGGTCATCCAAACTTGTCATCCAGACGTCACTATGACCTAGAATTAGTACAATATGACAACTTTAGTACAAATTATACGTCATAGTGACGTCAGGATGTCATCCGGATGACAAGTTTGGATGACCGTCTGATCGCACCTTAACGCTTAATCGATTAACATTTGCGATACAGCGATATCGAAGTCCGCGAAGTCGCTATACTAAGAGTAAGACACTCAATTGCCTACGAGAAAGACAAAGGATGAAAAATTGCCAAACGTTGTAGTATTTGGACGATAGATTGAGGGATTCTATATACTTTCTCAAAAAATCTGAATTGCAGTGAAAGTTTTTTTTATGACAAAAATATCAACTACGAAGATGCCACCAAACCTCCCAACAAAAACATTCAACGTGCTTCAGTCTTCTCAACTAAATTAAATTTAAATTAAATTCTGATGCAAATAACAAAAGTCTTGAAAAGAATAGGTAAATAAATTATTATTCAAAAATGATATATTTCGTTTTATTGATTTTATTTTAGTTTGATTGATTGATTGGCAGCTTGACCTGACTTTTTCGGTATTTTTCGAGCCTACTATATTCAGGAAAGTGGGGCGCAGATTACTTAATTTGATCATACACAAATGAAGTGTCATGAAAATTACGCTGGCACAAGGCTTGTTTAAGCAGTTTATTTTAAGCGCCTCAACATTTTACCGACTGCGTCACATCTCGATTTTCTGATTAGTTTGTATGTGTGATTTTCTCATATAATTTTTTTGTTTTTTTTTTTGTTGAGGAAGTCGCGGTTACTTCTATAAAGAAGCATCCTATTCCGATTAACAATTTTTTCCAATATATATTTCCTCCTTTCTTCCAGTGGTTTACAGCTTATTCACACATCACATGCATATGTTAATAAAATTTTAAATTAGTATAACTTTTAAACGGAATGAGATATCAACAGAATAACTTCATGTTGTTTAACATTCTTGGTTTATTTTATAATTGACAAAATAACCATAAAACGTATCGGAGCGGTGGCGGCTTCATGATTTGGGACCGCATTTCTGCCGCGGTGGTCGGAAAACTACAATTTATCGAAACCAACGTAATTTTGCTATTCTTAAAAACAATTTGGACCAGAGTGCTGAGGATCGAGGCGTAAAGAAAAGGATTTGGGCGGTTGTTTATAACAAGGGGGCGAAGAATAATCGAAATGTTCCTTAATATTTTTTAAATCATTATTTTTTAAGCTGGTTCAAATAGGCTGTGGCACTGAATTGTTGAAATTTGTTTGTTAATTAAAAAGTAATTTACGAATGAAAATAATTAAAGTTGTGTTTAAATTGAAATATTGACCCCAATCATTTTACCTTCTCCCTATCATACAAATAATGATCCGCACTAAGTTGGTGCATGTTTTTTTAGGTAAACTGCCCAAAAGTAAACGCATGTGATTTTAGTGGAATAGAGAAATTCCAAGATCAGCTCTTGGATCGTCTCCTAATAAATATTTGAATAAATGCTGCATTTTGTTATCCCTTTGCATTCGCTTCGTGGTACTGCTATTTTTCTTCAACTAATTAGATAATATAAAAAAAGTTTGTATGTATATGTATTTTGAAATTTGCTTCCAAAAAATGAATTGTGACAGCAAACCAGCTGACTACAAAACAGTTGATAAAACGGTTTTGTGGACCGATAACGCAGTTCATACGCCCATTTCTGTGATAGCGCCAAGTCAACGGATTCAGCATTTAAATTTTGTTGATAAACCATATCGTATCAAAGTTATACTAATTTAAAATTTGTAATGGTCAAATAAGCTGTATAACCAAAAAAACAACATTTCAAAATACAACTTACTTGCAGATTTGACAAGTTACAAGGTCTCCATATGTTCCATCTTGAGTACTCTTGTTCAATGGGCTAAGGGAACAACGAGAAAACTCACTGCTCAAGGTCGGTAACAACCTAGATGACACCTTTTATGTCAAAAAGCAAGGCGACACGCTTTCATGTTCCAAAATCTGTTCATTTATTTACATACGAAAACGATATCAATGTCAAAATTGTGAGGAACAAATTTGAATTTTCTGGGACAACATTGATTCACTAACCAAGTGGAGATCCGCGAAGAATTGCCCAAGGACACCGCTGTTACTTCTGTTTGGCAAATGGGTTAAAAGCTCTTGACTCGAAGTATAAATTTATTGTATTGTATTTTCTAGACTAGAAATCTAGTAGGGGTTCCTAGATAAGCTGAAACAAGTATCCTTTTCGAGTATCCACTTCACTTGCAAGTAGATCAACTTCTTAAGCACCGTGCTTTGGTTTTTCCCATATATAATAATCTTTTGTATTAGACAGCGAGCTGGTGATTACTTATTGGCTGATGCGCTTAGTCAAATAACCAATCCAAATGACTTACAACAAAGTGGGTTATAACGATTTTGAACTCAGCCACAAGGTACTGAGCTTAAACCTGTAAGTACCCGAGAATATATACACTTTTTTAAATTATGCAACCCAACAAAATTAAAGTACCAGATCGATACCCTTAGCTGATTTGCTTTTAAAATCTTATTTCGGGCACTGAACATTTAAGACTCGTACCGACTGGTGAAATTTCAAAATTTCCCACATTATCGTTATGTCTCTGTCATTAGATATGATTATTTATAAAATTGGCATCGCACCTAACTTTATTAGCCGACTTTCACAATTTTATCGCAATTTGTTATTTTCCGCGATAAGGTTTTTTGACGTTTTTGTTTTTTTTTATTGTTTTGTGTGTTTGCACAAAATTAACCAAAAGTGTAAAAGTTATTTTATTAAATCACTCCTATCTGACGTCAAGGGAGTTGGCAAGAGAACCTAGTATCATAATAGGCTTTTAATTTGATTTGATTTGATTGAAGTACGTCGGTCTTTTCCATGATTTGCCAGTAGATTAGTTTGACCTGCCGTTACCGGATACCAGATTAGGCCATGTCCTTGTTTCGAAAAGGTTTGAGATTCATTGCACTTGATTTTATATGCAACATTAAGCAGGGATATGCCCTAATAGTTCTTTCATAGCCTTTCCTGTGGATGGGGCTAATGAAGCTAATCGTTCAGTCATAAGAGTCTTATTAAAAACTTATTTTTGGACTATCAAACTATTCCAACAAACACACCATCAGCCGTCACGACTTATCATGTACGTCAATTAATTTGAATTTTAGAAATGACCTTATAAATCTTAGAAACGACCGATGTCGCAAGACTTAAATACTGAAACACGCTATTATCAGGCAAACCGCAGGGGAGTTTAGATGCTAAAGCCTTAATCTCAATCGCGCTATCGATAGATCATGCTCCAAGAGCACGCAATTGATATAGATGCTCCATTTTTAAGTACGTACATACGTCTTATATTGATTATATTTCACGCCAGAGTCTTGAAGAATTGTCATTAAAACAACAGCCTCATGCCAAGACGAAAACTCTGAAAGCATGATATCAGTCAGTTGTGCGTCTACAAAATTATTTATACTCAATTTTGAGTTGATTATGATGCGGCCAAAGGCGCCGCCATATTTCACATTGTGGAACATACAAGTATTTATTTTTAGACACCTTCACAATTTTGATACTGATAACCGAATGATGCACTTCTTCTGTCACGGGAGCATACAATTCAAAAGCCAACATGTATGTATTCATCTTTATATAAAATTCCTCAAAATACCCATCTTGGTTAATTGGCAAATTCGAAGTATTAATTGAAATATCTCATCTTGTGAGCAGTACATATATCAAATTTGAGTACGATAGGAGGAGGGCGTTCAAGGTCATTTGTGTGTTTACACAACGTGACGTTGTGGACAAGCCCACTCGTTCAGTTTTGATTGTTTGATTATGTATTGCGTAACGATTAGAAGATGGTGATGATTTCTACTTTTAGAATTTCGCAAATAGAATTAGTGGGAAGAGCAGGTGCGGCATGAGGACAATAGTCTCGGCATGTATCATCTGGTGGCTCATAATTAACATTTTTAATTCATTATAAATTTGTGCACTGTTGGTTAGTGATTTTTCATAATTTTTTGAATAGATTGGATAAAGCTTTTAAATTGCTCATTAAAAAGCGATTAGACTGGTTTCTCGAGTCTAGAATGAACAAAATCGTTATATTTATATTTAGTATGTTAAACCAATACCGATAACACCTGATCTATAAAAGTCGAAACAGTTAAATATAGCTGTCATAATGTACATTAAAAGGTCGCAGTCGAGCTTATCTTTTGATACTTTCGATCGTTAAATTTAAGAAATTTCCCATTGAAACGGGGGAGATGTACTAAATGGGATTTCGCAACGGCTTACACAGTGATAAACTGCGCCAGCATAATGCAACCCTTTGGTCTTGCACTAAAGATTTTCTATCCATTGACCGGAATGCTTCTTGCCAATTATGTGAATCTAATTTCGAATACTAGCTTGAAAAGGCCACTGACCGATTTCGATAATAAAACTAGAAGGGGGCATTTTTAAATATTGGTTAAGTCATTTAGTAATATCTCGCGGCCTTCAGAAATTATATCTGAATGAAAGTACAAAGGCGGCGCATGTAGACGAATTCAGTGCTAGACTCTTTCGACGCATCACGAAAACAAACACAATTAGCAATAAAAAAATATCTAAAACTTATCACAAAACATTAAAGGTGAGCAGGTAAAAAAACAACAAACCGTGTTCCATATTTAACTTCCCTTACGAATTTTTATCAATTTCACCAAACACTTCTCGTTTTATATACTCAATCAAAGCACTTGACGTTGGAAAAATTCCACCCTCGTAATATATTGGAAGATGATCTCTGTTTACACAATGCCCCGGCAATAAAAATCTAAATACACTTGACTCGGATCGGGGTAAATTTGATATGTTAGTTGTGGTGTGTGGCTTAAGTTCCACCACTGCTCTTTGCTCAGAGAGCAGAGTAAATCGCGCTCTAAATGGAGTTCAAACTGCGAACTTTTACATGAAATTGATAAGGCAACAGGCGCTTCACTGTCGTTGGTTGCTGCTCCGTTACCACAGCATGGCTAGACGACTGGGGTCTCATTAAGTAGCTTCACGCGTCGATAACACAAATCGTTTGTTTCTCTCTTCACTTATTATTGTACTTAATGTCTATGCACTCACATATATGAGTGTACATATAATTGTTTCTTCTTTTTTTTAATCTTTTTTTTTATATTTTACTATAACTAACATTTATTATTGAGATTGCTCCGGCATGAACTTGACAAGTGAGTTCAGTCAAGCCGCGGCCGTCATTGAATACTGAATATAATTTTTGTGATCGTGGAGATACTTTGAAATTTCCTAGAAAAAAAAACAATACGAAATATTGTCGCTACGATTTGATAGTTGAAAGCACAAATTTGGTGAAAGAAGATTTTGAGCGCGCAGTAGGATAAGATTTAAATTTGCTATGAGCAGACCTATTGATATTTTACTTAATCGAGTAAGTTGTTTGTTTGTTTGTTTTTTTTATCGAGTTCTCTTTGTGCGAGAGGCAAAGCTTCTCTTCCATAAGAGCTGCTTACCTACGTTGCAGATGTATTGTTTTTTTTTTTTAATTCGCACAAGAGTGTAGGATTTAATATTTGAATTGGTCTTCAGAGAGCAGATTTGTCAAAGTGTTTCTGAGGAGTGCAATTGAGGTGTGCTCGTAGTTTCGCGCGCTTTGCGTCTACTGCTGTGGCTTAGATAGCTCTTGGTTTTTGTGTATCTTAACCTCAGACATCGGGCGGGTTTGATCTTCTTTATTTACCTTTGAAATGGATATTGCTAGTAATTCGAGATTCACTTATAATTGTGGGATAGTATTACGCGTTTGGTGTTTGGTTTCAATTAAAATTGTTTGGTTCGCTATTTCCGGTCTAATCAACGTCTTAATACACTTGTCAGTTGAAAATTCACATTGTTATCAATAGAAGTTCTAGGTATATGTGTTATGTGTTCACAAAGTTTTTATTTTTTTTTTGAAGGAAATTGCCTTTGACATTGATATAAGTGTTTGTTTTGTTTTAAATCCGCGAGTGTCGTTGATATTTCATAATTTACGTATAAGATAATGGATATTATTTTAAATTGTTTGGTTTGTAAAAAAAATATACTTAAATAATAATATGTAATTAGGTTTTATGAAGGTTAAAACTGACAGCTAATGCATTAATTAAGTGAATAATAAACGACAGTCCGTTAAGATATTCATAGACTTTTTTATGGTCAATTTATTTAAGAACTTTTGGCGGCGATGGGTTTTGTATGTATTTGTTTAGTGCAGGGTGACACAATCTACTGCTGCGCCCAAGCTGAAAGGGATGGTTGTTTTAGGTTAAATACAGCGGCGGATTTGAACCTGAAACTACTCTTAGTAGACCAATTCACGATATACTAGAAAAAGGGGTAGTCATTAGTTTTATGAAGTTAGGTGAATGTTTACACTTTATGAATAATTACGAAATTTTTTCTTTCAAATTTCAATCAGTTTGCAATTGTTTATGATTAAATGTTTGTGGTATATACTAGCTGACCCCCGAACTTCGTACAAATATTGCGTTAACTTATTGCCCATATTAATTAATTGCAGCTTTTTATTAACATAAAATGAGTACTTAAAATTAATTATATTCACTTATTGTACAAAAAGCAAATTCTTGCATAGAAATTATTAGCAATCAATGCAATTGCTCTGTTGGCGAAGGCAATTTCGCCTTGCCACTGAGACAGCACAATCCAGGTGTTTCTTCAGCGAACTTCAATGCACCGCACTGGTCGTACACAACATTAGGATGCGAGCTAAAGTCAATTGTTAAATCATATTGAAACGCTACTCGATTCAAATCAACAGCATTTCTTTTTTCGCGTCGAGGATTACTGCGTTGTTGGTCTGTATGATAAGCTCGACGATTTCTCATTGTCATTGACGTTTGACGTTCTGCCTCTCTTCGTTCTTTTGCCTGTGAAGCACAAAGTCGGGACATACTAACGCGGCGCTGTTATTGTGCTTTTTCTTGTTCATTGATTGATTCACAATTATCCAAAGTTTAATTGCATTACGGCTTCGTTATGAAAGATTAGATATTTAAAATAACATAATGAAGCAATTAACGATTCGCGCACAATCACAAATGTGATAACTTCACAAAGTGAATATCTTGGAAGACAATTTACCATTTAAAAATCACTATCGAAAATAAAACTCCACAGAATTACGAAAAAATTCATCAGGAAATTAAAAAACACAGTCCAAAAATACTGATTGTATTGATTATTTGGGAATAATCTAGGAAGCTAGGAATGACAAACGACATAACATTTTACGATGTGCACTTCATTAAACTGAATGAACCCATCTCTTTGAATTTGATATCACTTTTCGCTGATGAATTTCAGTAAAAATCGCGGTCGAAAAATGGCGAGCTCAACGGAACCAGCTGAACCAACGTTCATTTTGGTCCTATTTTGTTTTTGCATAAGAAAATAACAAAAAATTTAAATCCATATACAACGCCATGTCTGATATATGATTTTGTTATTTTCTTTGTCATATATCAGACATGGCGTTGTATATGGATTTAAATTTTTTGTTATTTTCTTATGCAATAAGAATAACGCAAGGACGCTTTTCGAAGCTGAGACGAACAAACAAAAATCCATCGAAATCAGTCAATCCGTTTCCGAGATATAAAAAAAAACACCATTCCATACAAAATGTATGTAAAATCGAGTTTTGTAATTAGACAATTTGACAGGCCAGTTTAATGTACTTACATGCATACCTCGTCAATTTTTTTTAACCAAGTTGATTGTCAGCATAAGTGATTGTGATGTCTCTGGCAGTCATCGGCATATCCTACGTAGTTGATAGTTCCCTCTTAGCAAATGTCTACGGTTACTTCTCTTCCGTTCACCACTAAGGTAATTGATGGGCACCCAATCTGTCTATTTGATTTACATAAGCTAGGAATCAGGATTAAACATAAATAGTCCATGTCATTATTCTTATTTTGATAAACTTTAGTATAAAAATGTATTTACAAAAACATAAATTTTTTTATAAATTTTGGAAAATATTTCACGATTTTTTATATTTAAAACAACTCACAGTCCGAATTCGCTCAAGTGTTTATAAAATAACCAAGAAGTTTTTTTTAACAAGTAGAACTAATCAAGTTTTTATCCCTCCCTATATAAAATAATCACTCACCGTTGACTAGTTGTCACTCGTCCCCTAATTATCGTTGATAGTATTGGCTCACCATCGTCAAGTAGCCAACATAAATCTTAGTGGATAGGTCCGTTTTGGCACAATTTACACAAACTCTACTGAAAAATAAAATTAAAATAAAATGTACTTTTATTCATTTTTTATCACACAGAATTTCGTCTGGTAAGAAAATAAAAGCTGTCTTTAGTTGTGACAATTATTAAACACATATATTTTTGTTTGATATTTTCCATTTACATATATGTTTGTTTGACGTTTTCACACAAAAGGAAGCTAACTGACTTGTTGTGTAGTTTTTCACAAATCGTCTTGTTATTGCCGCAAATGCAAAAACATTTTTATAATTCCATGATCGTAAATGATTAGCACCTTAATTTAAGTATTTTGATCACAGGTATTTGAAAAAAGAAGCTTTAAAACCATTTCAAGTACCTAAATTTTATACCAATTGATGTAACCGAAGTTGACTTTATATGAGGTTAATCTTAATCTTATTGAATTTCATGGTTTTTTGCACTCAAAATCGAAATCTTTTTTTCGCAGAAACTTCCTCCTTTGAATATCTAAAAAATAAAAAATACTAAATTCCGTTCAAACGTTTAAAAAAATATTAGGCGTAAACGACCCATACAGGACCTAAAGCCTAATATTTTTGACCGCTCAGGTACTTTTGACTTAGGCGCCTGCCTGACGAAATGCACGTAGCCGCCTGCGGAAAGACGGTTGAAATCCCTCAAACCCGTGAAGTGTGCTTAGTGTTGATAATGCGCTTTCCATACTACATTTGGAAATGAAGCCAAAAAGATAAACCAATTTCTTCTGATTTTACTTCCGAACCAAATTTGGAAATTGTGCCAACAAAAAAATCTTTTTCTGGCATAATTTCCTGGATTCTGTCGAATTTTCCTTTCTAATTTTTTTGGGTTTTTTCCAAAAACTTAACGCCACAATACGCCTTTTTTCTAAAAACACTTTTTGGCTTAATTTCAGGAAGCCATTTCTTACACACTGAATAATTACAGTAGTATCCTTGCATGGTAATCCGCCAACGAGAATCGTATTTCATAATGAGTGCCCATTTTTTAAATCCATTTCAACTACGACAGTTTGTGTGTCTGATTCTCGAATAGATGTGATAAACATATTGTACGTAATCTTAAGATTATTTTATTTCGCTCACCTGCACGTACCCTTGTACGTAATCAATATTCAATGTCTGATAACTGAAAACTATTTACGTTGCGAAATTCTAGTAGCTACAATTAGAAATTCACTTGTCATGATGATGTCGTGGTAATTTCGATTCTGCATATCAGTTCGTTAAAAATTAAAAATGCTTCAATATATAATTGAATATTGCAAAGATTGTTATGCCGTTGCAAAGAATGCATTTAAGATAGTAAAGAAAATAACATTGAAGTACGAATCATTTCAAAATATTATTTTAGAATTTGTTTTTCTTTTATATGAATACAAAAGAGGCTCTCCTGACTTAATCCGCTAGGCACAGCCGAAACGGATAAACGAATAGCTATGAAACTTTGTTTTACCCTAACTGTGTAGACGCGCAAACATTTTTTGTAGGACTGCCAACGGCTTTTCGAGAAGCAATAAACGGATTTGGATGTGGTGTTCACTTTACTGATTCTGCATCCTCAGGTAGGATTTATTTATGCTGGAAGCAACAAGGGGCTAAGTAATTGAGGGACGAAAAAAATTAAAAAACATATGAAATCGTATGGAGGTGGCCTTAAAATTTACTTAAAATATCAGCCAATTAACATTGCGAAATACTGCAAGTTTTAACCTTTTTAATCGAGAACAAGGAAAGCAAATTATGCAGAACAATAGATTAGTTTTAGACGAACGTATCAAAATTTCAAGAACGTAAGTCTGTTCTCCGAAACTGCCCGGCCAATGTCGATGTGATAGGTAATCTTGTGGTCCCCATCTGCCTAACCCTAAAACAAGTTATTGTTTTACAGAATTCAACACCTGACAACTAGCACAGATTTTAGGTGAGAAAATATCAGATAGTGACACAAATAATATGATGTAGATTTGGAAGGGAAAACAAATTGTTGCTTTTTAAAACTATAGTTGTAAATGGTGTTTTTTGGTTGGTTTTTCGAATAGAGATAAAGCTGACATTTTGTGGTCAAATCTGGCAACTCTAATATCGATTATGTTCAGCTTGGTTTGCCATTTCATCATGAACAGGTTGACAAATGAAACACGCTTGCAAATCGTCCAAATTTATATCGAAAATAATGGTTCAGTTCGCGAAGTTTACCGCAAGCTCCGTTCAGAGCAATTAATTCGGTTAACCATGGATCGTTTTCGCACTACGTTTAATCTATGTGATAATTAGCATCCGCAGAGACGTCGAACAGTGCGCACCGAAGAAAAATTGCCACTGTAGAGCAAAGTGTTGAAGAGGACCCGAATGAATCCATTCGCCACCGTGCACAGCAATTGGAGCTTTGTCCATCAACTTTATGGAAGATTTTGCGCAAATATGTCTTCTTACGACCTTGCAAGATCCAGCTTGTGCAAGAATTAAATCCGCGAGACCATGCAATGCGTCGTGATTTTGGTGTATTGGCCGAAAATGAGATTGATATCGATGTTGATTTTCATTGCAAAATTTTGTTCAGTGACGAGGCTCATTTTGGGTTGAATGGCTTCGTCAACAACGAAATTGTCGCATTTGGAGTGAAGAGGATCCACATGAGACCCTTGAAACGCCTTTACATCCACAAAAACTGACTTTTTGGTGTGCTCTATGGGCTGGTGGAATCATTGGGCCATACTTCTTTCGAAATGATGCTGGAGAGTCAGTTACCGTTAATGGAGACCGGTATAGAGTCATGATAACCGACTATTTTGTTCCCGAATTGGATGGCATGAATGTGGATGAGATGTGGTTCCAACAAGACGGCGCTACATGCCACACAGCGCACGTCACAATCGATTTATTGAAGGAAACATTTGATGAGCGCATAATTTCGCGGAATGGACCTGTCAATTGGCCATCAAGATCGTGTGATTTGACACCATTGTATTATTTTCGTTGGGGATATGTGAAGTCGCTCGCCTACGCCAACAAACCAGAAACTTTAGGGGACTTGGAAGCCAACATTCGCTGTGTTATTGCCGACATACAGCCTTTATTCGAACCAGCCGCGGCGGCCACATGCGAAATCATATTTAAACATTAATGGCATTAAAAACATTATTATCCTTCCAATAAAGCCAAATTTATGGACATTAAAACGATTTTCTTGTGTTTTATTTCAATTCGAAGTTCCCTACCTCTAAAAAAAACACCCTTTATATCGAAATAAACCAAATACCAAACTACCTACAAAAGCTTGCAAAAATGCTTATATGTTCTAGTTCCGCCAAATTGTCATCACGCATTAACAACACTTTTTTTTTGTTTGCAAGTCATCAATGAAAAGCTAACAAAATGCGTTTAAACAAAACAAAACCCTTTTTATTTGGGGTTGGTGGCAAACAGTCGTATCATAATCGCATTTTAATGAGAGTTTCAGAGAGAAGAAAACAAAGTGAAACGTAAGCACCTCCTCAACGTGATAAAAATAATAATGCCGGCATGTGATGTAAGCGCTTTATGTTTGCATATAAGCGAAAGTTATATAGATTTGCCCGTATATTTGGGTAGTGAAAAACGCGTTTAGCAGACATGTTACATTGACCCATAATTTGTTGTTGTCTAGCACATGCGGGATGTTGTAGTTTTGATTATCAATACAATATTGGCACAGATGTTTTCAGTTATTTTATCTTTTGTATTAGGAAACTAGTACATGTAATGGGTTTTAGTTATTGTATGCAAATAGATATTGCTTCCATCATGAATAAAATTGAATGTATGCATAGCAATACTTGCGAATTCTGCCCAAGCTGAACATACAATAGGGTGAGATCACTATATACCATTTACTAAGTCTTACTGAAGGAAATAAGTGATACGGAAATACTTTTGAGAATACAAATACCCTTAGTAGCACAATTAAAATTCAGATCCTGCCACCTTCTGTCGTTACGGTTACATATTTCTAAACAACATGACATTCGCAATTTCCCTCGTTTCAAAAAGGCTAACAGTGCCAGTGTTACAAATACAAATAACACCGTTATCCACCTTCATTGTTGTGAATTTCCACTATCTGTAAGAACAAAACTTCAATTCAACATCCTGTCACTATCAGGTACTTTGCCATTCACAAACACAATGTTTGTCACCTTTGGGTTAGAATACGTTTATTATTTTATGAGAAGACAAAATTCCCACTTGTATAACTTCTTTGTTGTAAATCCAACAGCTCTTCAAAGTCAATGCGAACAAGTGTCATCATAACAATAACAGAAGAGCTCTTTTGTCTAGTATCATATTATATGTATCGTTTCCTTACAAATATATCTTGACTTCTTGCCAATGCGATATTCTCAACAAATATTTACCAAGCTTTGTAACAAAATATATTTGACCTGGCATTGAAAAATACTTACTTGGTTTGACATGCTTTTACGTAACAGATATCGTGCACTACAAATCCTAGGCACATTAAACTGATACACCTTACGCCTTGGAGCAAAATGTCTTTAAATTGCATAAGCTCAGCTTATCAGCAGTAGTATAGATAAGGATGCACTCATTTCACGTATGGATTAGATTTGCTGCTTAAGCAGAACAAATATGTTTTTCACAACGTAACTGTTTGCTGAATTGGAATTTGTTTATTAGTTTTATTGACTCAATTGAGATTTTACGTAATGAAATTCACGCCGATCATGTAAGTTAATTTGCTGGGATGTTCTTTTTTGTTTTAGGTCAGAGGCCACCAGCGAGCTCCGTCTGACTCGAAGGAGTTCCATGAAGTCACTAAACGCGATGCACTCCGCCTTTTGGAGGGAGAATTGGACAATCTGTTGCAGACCGCCCAACCGGAGAAAAAACAATTTCTTCAAAATGAAATGAATCGATTTTCGGACTTGTTTGGACGTTTTTTGCAGGAGGGTAAGTAGAGGTTTTGCCTTTTATAAGGAGGTTTTTAGAGAGTAATGTGTTTGTTTGTATGGTTTGCAGATGGACCATCCATTAACTGGAATGAAATTCAAAAACTGCCAAGCGATGCTGTCATGGAATATACTAGCTTGAGTGCACCAAAAACTGATAAGGTAATTGATGCATGAATTGGGCAAAAAATTAATTATGTATTTTGTTTTATTTAAGGGAAGATCACATTTATTGCTAAGTCTACTCTTCTGCGCAGTAGATCATGTCTAGAAATATTTTACAAGAAAGAAGATACTTCCTGAACTTAGGGACAACTAATTAAATTACTGTAGTTGTTGTTCGCATTGATGGCGGCCTAGCTACAATCTGTTGTTTGAAAATATAGGTGTTCCAGATAATATTTTCCAAAAAAACAAGATTAAACACAGCAACGTATTAAACGATTAACTAAGCATTAAATTACCAAAACTTGTTAAAATGCATTTAAACTGACTCCGTAAAAAGTCACCTCAAAATAATTGCAACGTTACGATTAAAAATATAAACGGAAGGTCAGAAGTCTATCATGATATAAAGTCCACATCATGCAATCGCGCGTCACCTTCTCGGCACTATCAAAAGCAAATATACGCTGTTACTAGATCTGCTAAGAGATTTAATCATAAAGTGATCATAAGCTAATGACAGAAGCCCTAATTTAGTTGCTATTAGAGACCCTTAGTGATGAACAACGATACATTGTAGTAGAGCGATAGTATTGTTTTTGAAAATGGAGTATCCAGTTCTGCAAACTGGTGAAAAGTAGGGAGAACCCACATTCATATTCCCGTATAGAAAATTAAATTTGAGATTATATCAATACTTCTTACATTAAAGAACGCCACACTCTAGGTACGTGTTTATGGCAGCGAGTGATAACTTAGTGGAACATTTGAAAGCATACAACAATATTTTCAGTCCACTAGTATCGAAAAATTTACATTTTGTCAGATTTCTGGGTCTGCAATATGACCAGAGACGTGCGGTCTAGATTAATATTTAGTTCCAGCATTTCTGTCAAATTTGTCAGATTCTACAAAATAACGATAAAGAGAGTTCGACGCTCGATAAATATTGGAAGTAATCAAAATGATTCCTTAGGGTCAAAGAACGATTTTTCAAAGGTATGTGCTTTCATGTGACTTCTTAGACATAGGAAATTTCAAACCCCAGGCTCCATGCCTTTCTCAATTCGTTGTCTATAGTTTAATAATGTTGTTTAAACACATGTGGGTTAGTAAAGAGAATCAGCCTAGGGAGCAGCGTCAAATAAGTTTTTATATAATACACGGCTCTTGAGCAATATTGCAGAATATGTTTTCAAAAAAATTGAGTTCCTACAACGAGGAAAGAATTCACCAAAATCCTTCCTTATTTCATTCATTTATCTTCATCAGAACTACTGCTCATTCACATCACAAAAGCAACTGCGTTAGCATCAGAAAAAGAGGTTTGAAAGCACGATGAAAAACAGCATACTCTCTGAAAATAAGCAATTCTTCTTGTTTCTCCGAAATGTTCTGATAAAAATCAATTTTATAACTTTATAAAACTACTGATGCACGTTCTGTTTAGTGGGGCTTAGTAAAGAGTCTTTTTTAGAGGTATAGAACTTTGAAATGGAATAAAACAAAAAAGTTTTTTCTTAAATTGACATGAAATTTACTTTATTCGAAAGATAATCTTTTGGCATTATAATTTAAATGTGATTTTTGGCATATGACCGCTGACTCGGACGTAGTCTAATCTAAGGTCCAATTTTCGATGACTTTTTCCAACATTTGTGGCGTATACCGGCAAAAACGCGGCGAATGTTGTCATCCAAGTGATCAATCGTTTTGATCTTAACAGCGTAGACTAGCGACTTCACATATCCCAACAGAAAATAGTCAAGCGGCGTTAAATCGCACGATCTTGGAGGCCAATTCACGGGTCCGTAAAGGGAAACTATGCGGTTACCAAACGTTTCCGTCAATAAATCAATTGTGGCACGAGCTGTGTGACATGTTGCATGGCTCTATAGCGGCCACCATTGACTGTAACGTTCTGGCCAGCATCGTTTTTAAGAAGGAAGGACCAATTATTTCACCAACTCATAAAGCACACCAAATCAACAGTTTTTGTGGATTTAACAGTTTCTCAACATGCACTTGAGGGTTATCATCACTCCAAACACGGCAGTTTTGTTTATTGAAGTATATCCATTTACCCAAAATTGAGCTTCATCGCTAAACAAAATTCGCAAATACGTATTCCGAACAAAACCATGGTTTTCAAAATATATTTGCACAATTTGGAAGCGTTGTTCAGGCATCAGTCTTTTCACGTGAATGCCAAACCAAACTTAAAATAAATCACTTGACAGCTGACAAAATGGCCGCCAGTTAAAAAATTGTTGCCAACTTAAAATTCTATACCTCTAAATAAAAACTCCCTTTATAAGCTCTTCATCTAATTTTATTTCTAGAATCAACGCTTTCTTTTGTTAGAATAAAAAACCTTTTGCAAGAGATAAAAAAGTGTTACAGGGGATATTAGGACTGTGAACTCTTGAACGCACGTACTGCTGTCATTGCACTCAATTCTATATTACTCACTTTAAATTTTATCTTACTTAGTGAAAGGCAAACCTGAAAAAAAGAATATTATTGAAAAAGGAAATTGCAAAAACTATTCAAGAATAAGTGGCTTGAAGTCAAATCAAATCCAAACAACCTGTTTTTAATATAAAAAAGAAACAATCGCTATTCACAGCGAACTTAAAAAATAGAGCATGAGCAGCTTAGAGTACCCCAAGGAAGGTGCATGCATATTTTGAAGCCTTCGCTGAACTCAACAATCTTCCCGACCTAGTAAATACGTTGACCATTAAATACCGGACATTAAACTTCAAACCTAGAACAGTTTGGGCTTGTTTCTTAATTCTATTCCTAATAAATACACTTTTAACATATTATGGCGTCTGTATTCGTCAGATCATTATGTCACATACAAAAATTGTAGAACATACGAAAGCCGATTGGGAGGTGTTTAATGTTAAATCGTTCCTTAACATCAATTATGTAAAACATAATTCACTTGGGTATAAGTGAATACTGGTGGTGTGACTCGAATGGCAGTTCAAAAGAGTTAAGCTTTCGGAAATAAAAGAGTTAACCATCTGAGAAAAATCAAACAAAGTTAAAAAAAGCTGCAAAAAGAAATGGAATTCAAAATTCAGTTTATATTCTATGAAATTCCTGACAAGTATTTTTAATACAAGCTACTTTGCACAATAAACCTGAATGAGTCTTCTTATCCCGTTGCTATACTTAAATTTCGTATTCTTTCAGATCCGTTCTATGCTGGACAAATTGGTTGTGATAAAGCTTAATGGTGGTCTTGGTACCTCAATGGGTTGCCACGGACCAAAAAGTGTAATTCCAGTGCGGTCTGACCTAACGTTCCTCGATTTGACTGTGCAACAAATTGAAGTAAGTTTATCCCTTTTTGTGTACACAACCAAGAATGTTGTAACACTTTCTTTTAAAGCACCTCAATAAAACCTACGATGCCAATGTACCTCTAGTTCTTATGAACTCGTTCAACACAGACGAAGATACTGAGAAAATTGTAAGGAAATATCAAGGTTTCCGTGTACAAATCCACACCTTCAACCAGAGTTGCTTCCCTCGTATAAGTCGTGAGTCTTTCTTGCCTGTTGCCAAGGATTTCTCGGTAGAAACCGATATAGAAGCGTAAGCCTAAGCATTTCGACTTTCTTTGATCATACAAATAAATCGTTCTTTCAATTGCAGGTGGTACCCACCCGGTCACGGCGATTTCTACGAATCCTTCCAGAACTCCGGGCTGCTTAATCAATTCATTAAAGAGGGTCGCGAATATTGTTTCTTATCGAACATTGACAATTTGGGTGCTACCGTTGATTTGAATATTCTCAACAAATTGTTAACTGATCCAACAATACATGAATTCGTGATGGAAGTAACTGATAAAACAAGGGCTGATGTTAAGGTGAGTTTGAAGAAAGACTATCATTGTCACATGGGTATGGGTATATGATTAATCTCCTCCAGGGTGGTACTCTTATTCAATACGAAGACAAACTTCGACTGCTGGAAATCGCTCAGGTGCCAAAGGAACACGTGGATGACTTTAAGTCGGTGAAGACATTTAAATTCTTCAATACAAACAATATCTGGGCCAGTCTTAAGGGTGAGTCAGATGAAGTGACATTTTTGAAGTTAGAAATTTATTTGGCAATTTTATAGCAATGGATCGTGTCCTACGGGAGCGAACACTTAACATGGAGATCATCGTTAACAATAAGACTTTAGAGAATGGCCTGAGGGTAATTCAACTGGAGACAGCCGTTGGTGCTGCAATGAAATGCTTCGATGGCTCAGTTGGTGTGAATGTGCCACGTTCTCGGTTCTTGCCAGTTAAAAAGACATCTGATTTGCTTTTGGTTATGTCGAATCTGTATCATCTGAAGAATGGCAGTCTTGCTATGTCACCGCAGCGGATGTTCCCCACAACACCTTTAGTAAAGTTGGGAGAAAATCACTTCTCCAAGGTGAAAGAATTTTTGGGACGGTTTGCAAATATCCCCGATATCATTGAATTGGACCACTTGACTGTGTCAGGAGATGTCACATTCGGAAGAGGTGTCTCATTGAGAGTAAGTTCTGTGTCCTCACAACAACCAAAAACTTATATAACAAATTATTGTTATATTTTGTCTAGGGCACTGTCATCATTATCGCTAACCATGGTGATCGTATTGATATTCCTCCCGGAGCAATTCTTGATAACAAAATCGTTTCCGGTAATATGCGCATCTTGGATCACTAATCATAGAACCCACACAACGATTGATGCTGTATGATGAATGTGTGTGTGTGTGTGTACACGACAAATATCACATCTTCTCAGGCTTAATGCATAAAAATGCTCTTAAAGAGTTCAGCTTATGCATTAAAAAAGATTCTCAATATAAAAAAAGTTGAATGATTTGGAACTTTTTTTTGTTTCCTGATTATAAAGTTTTACATACAATCGTCACAGTGTCCATCAAATGGGCAGCTTATGACGCAATCGCGCAAAATTCTCTACTTACCAATTGATTACACAATTTCTGCGGTAGTTCAATTCATTTTAAATTTTTTTATGCGTAATTTAAATTTAATTAGTCCGTAATCTACATATACATATATGATATATTCCCGTGTGTTTGATTGTTTTATTTTATATTTTTTATCATGATTATTGTTTAAAAAAAAAAAAACATCACGTTTTGGGTGCAAAAGTTTATTTTCACAAAAAAATAATATAATAAAGTGTTTCAAAGAATTTTTAAAATTAAGTGTTAAATCATATGAAAAAACAAAGTTTTGCAAATAAAATATTATATTATTGTTAGTTACCTACCGGCTTTCGTTTTGATTTTTTACATTTTGGTCAAATATAGGTCAATACAGCTGTGGTTGATATAAAAAAAATTCCGTACTTTAAGGATTGGAAAAAAAAGAGAATAGTTTGGCAGTCAGAAATCTGGTCTGTCCGTATAAAATTAACGAGGGTGAATTTGAAACACACTTGAAACTCGAAATAGGTATTGTAAGTCCAAATTAAAGTGGAATTATCACACGCGGGGTCATTGAATCGGAAATATTCTTCTCATGAAAGAATCGTCGTCCTTACAGTTACCTGTTATGTCACTATGCACCGGCAGCCAGCACAGGTAAATGTTAAACTGCTCCGCCATCTCATTTATAGATGATTGACAGTCTAAGACTACTGAATAGTTAATAGGACTGAATTAAGACACTTCATGGCCGCCTGACTGCCCGAAAAGATTCGAATATCCCTTACGGATACCGCGTTATTCTTTAGCCAGGACAAGACTTCCTTGATCACCATAATTTCTGCATGGAAAACACTACAATGAAAGAGAGACTAAGATTTAGTCTATCTGAGGAGACACCCCCACCCACTAAATAATTTGTTTTTGACCCATCGGTGTAGAAATGGATGGATTCTTCACCGGCAAGGCACCATCCTCCCAAAAGGATCTAATGGGGGAATGAATAGCTGGAAGTTTTTATCAAACTGCTAAGTGGTAGTGGGTAGTGTATTCCGAATTACGGAGTGGCCGGTTTCATTTTCCATGCATTGAGAGGTTGCTTTAAGGCGAATGGCCGGTAGGAGCTGGTGGTGCGAAGTGCTCCGCGTATGCATAAACAAGCTGATCTTAAGACTTTGCTAAGTTTGTCGAGATTTATCGCTTTATCTAAGGCAGTCCACCAGACAATCGTCATACAACCGAGATATAAAGCCAGTGAGTGATTCAGGAATTCAGGGTTGAAGTCTATAGTTGTTACCAATAGCTTTTTTGCAATAAAAGAGGGCTACCGTAGCTTTCCGAACTCTTTCTTGTATGTTAAATTTCCAGCTACGCTTCCTATCTAAGATGAGACCTTAGTCAGAGAAGATTAGGCTGGTAACCCTGATAGAAGTAAGGTCGACGTGTGGGATTAAGTATTTCCTAGTAAAGAGGACAAGTTCAGTTTTGTGCGGCTTGACGCCCAAACCACAACTATCAGCCCATCTTGTTAACTTGTTAAGAGCGTTTTGGGGGGTCTCGACAGATAAGGACGCCTACGAAATAATTATGCATTTTGAGACGAAATACTATATTCCGGTTAACAGGTAACTCAACGCACACCATTCTCAAGTGAATAAGGCATCATATGTATGTACTACGACATATGTAAGAAAATTGCATAGAAAGTTTTTTCAAGGAAGTTAATGAATAAAAAGATACATTATGTAAATGCCAATAGGGCAAAGCGATTTTAGATTTAATTGGTATATGACAAAACAATATAATTTCGATCAAACTCACCCACCTCTTTTTATTTTTAAAGTATTGGCCCATGATTCAAATACTCATCAAGTATTGAGAAAAAGTTTCGTATTACTGGTAGTACCCAGTCGTGCAATTTATATAAATTTGCTGAAATATGATACTTATTTCTGATGTTAGGGTATAGTTAAGTTTTGGCATTAACTGAACGTTGTAATCTTTCAAGCCTAGTAAACGTTTGTTAAGTGCCAAATTCTTGACACCAGTTTTCGTAATATATTGATTCAATTTTAAATAAGTGGAATATTCACCATTGTAATGAATAGCGATTAGAATTTTAAAACATTTTTATTATATGCAAATTTGAATTCAGTAGGACTTTGTCTTTAGTTTTCGTTTGTAGATGAAATAGCATGGATAGGAAAAATCTAGTGATATCACTCGTCAGATCTATTTAAGCTATCTTACATTAGGTTTTTCAGAAATCTTTCTGATTCTGTCGAGTGCATGACAATCTTATAAGGAAAACATAAGGAAAGGGTACAGAACGCTTGTGGCGAACAGTATGATAACCTATCCTTATCCCTATGTACCTCAAAGAAAAAAAGCATTCAGAAGATGATGGATAGCATTTTATATCATTCTATGAAATTTATAAAAGAAAAATATTTTTTGAAAAAACGCCCTCAAAACGTGGGCGTGGCTAAAAACTTTGTATGGGCGATATATTGGAAAAAATATTGGCTAGATATATTTTTACGAAAAAAACAGCATTTTAGTGAAAAAAGCCCACAAAAAGTAGTCGTGGCAAACAACCTTATATGACAAACTTATAAAGGTCGGCAGTACCTACACATCTTGTGAAGGTTGTAAAACTTTATCTCTCTAACTTAAGCTTAAAAACGGTTTTTTCTAAATTGTGGGCGTGGCAGTGGGAGTATTTTGAAAATTTCAACACTTTACCATTTCGGAACCCTAGGGAGTATATGTTCCGAATTTTACGGACGGACGGACATTCCTAAATAGTCCCGGGTTTTGGTCCTGATCATAAATATATATTCTTTTAGGGGTCTACGATGGATATTAAGGGGTGTTACAAACTATATGTCAAAATTAGTATACCCTTAAATAGCTTGGTTATGTAAGGTTAGAAAGGCTGTTTCGAACAAGTGCAATTTGACCAATAATAGAAGGCCCGCTGTGAATTGTACATGTCAGGACATGTGACTAGCAAAACCACTAAAATCTGATAACCGCGAGCAAAGTAACCCAAGCTGTCAAAACCCCTTGTTCGGTGTAATCTGGGAAAGACATATGATAATGTTCTACCGATTTTATTGCCTAGTCATCTCCACTTCCAAACGATGCTATGCGCCAGCAATTTTGTTTGCTTTCTTCCTGCTTGTTATCTTTTCGTGAGGATCTCCAAGTATTTGTAAAAAAATTAATATATCCAACCAGTTTTCCAGTATTACAACATATTTGAACTCCCTGAAGATAGCAGTGCCATTTAAAATGTACCTAATCTAAGTCTACACAGTATTTTTAAAAGTTGGATAGAAAACTAAACTTAACAAACTCAAATGTTCCTCGTTTAATTTTATTTAATTTATTTAAAACTAAATCTCAATATACGTTTTCTCTGCAATTGATCCTGAGCTAATGGATATAACTGGATTATCCACTGTTAATTCTTCCAGTTCCTCTTCCTGTTGGTCTTCTTGTACTTCATCGCCCTTCAAATACGGTCCTATTTCAATGTGATGAATATTACAGCAACCCCACTTAAGAGCCTCCCTACATTCGATATCAATCAAAACCATGAATTCCTTAATTGGCTCCGGTTTCGGCCACTTCACTACATCATCCTCCAAGCATGACTTTAGCAGCGAAATAATACTCCTTGGTGCCCTAATTTTAAATGTTAAAACTGTTGGACTCTTCAGACGATCACTCCTTTCAGTGGCATCATTACCATAGACAAACACTTCGTCGTCACACTCCCACATCTTTCTGAAAAATAACATTAAACATCATTTATCGGCGTCCATAAGTTTCATGACCTACTTGAAAATACTTAAATGTTTGATGTGTGCTGTTAGCAATAGCAATCTCGCATAAAATCATCAGAAGCTTGCAGCGCTCATGTGGCTCCCCAGCCGTTTTTGTTGAGTGCAATACACCAAACCAAAGTCCGCGAAGTTCCAAAACTAATCGCCAGTAATTTGGTGGAATCAACATCGACACTAGTAAGCGAGAGATTTTGAATCTCTGAA
The DNA here is from genome assembly GCA_963576555.1 of Ferdinandea cuprea. Classification (NCBI taxonomy): domain Eukaryota; kingdom Metazoa; phylum Arthropoda; class Insecta; order Diptera; family Syrphidae; genus Ferdinandea; species Ferdinandea cuprea. The sequence goes on from OY754960.1 coordinate 25,761,186, forward strand.
AGGGCAAAATAAAGTAAAACATGAGGATTCGTCTCGCAGTTACCACCTTCAAAAATCCCATCAGCGTTGTACAATAGAGCAGCCTTGAATTCTGACTATTTCCGATTTGTTCATTGACCAATTTGTAAAAGTGCTTTAAAAAGAACTTTATTTTCTCTTGATCTGGTCTAAATTTGGCATTATTCCAAATGAGACGCAAAATCGCACCACAAAAGACCGATTCAAAACCATTTAGAACATAATACCATGTGGCATCCTTGATTGCCTGAAATTTATCTCAATTACTATGATTTAATGTATATATTTTTGTATGTCATTGCTTTGTACAGTCAGTGCAGCATGTTCATAGCCATCGGGATCCTTGCAACTGTAGTCGAAAATTGCGGAATTGAATTCATGCAGCAATACTGAATCACAAATAGCACGCATTCGCCTGCATGATTTTCTCAATCGAGGACGATGCCAGAATGGTATGTAGCTAACTATTTTCTCTAGGAGCTCGTTGGGCAAAGCGCAGATACGGTTGTATAATTTCGAATCGAATTTGCGTATTTTTTTTGGTGGTCCCTCATAGATTTTAGCTTTTTGATATCTTTTTCTTGGCATTGAAACTGTGAATTTAGACTTTGCTTCAAAGGAATAAACTAATTTTTTGACAATTTTGTGAAAATAATCGCAAAACATAGGATTTAAATAAAAAAAATAAAAATCAAACACAAACAAGTATTTTGTTTACATGTCGAAAAGGAATGGGGTTTGGAAATCTTCCTGAAAAACCTGGACCGGAATGATGTATATTTTTCTTCCTCCATTAAGAACCTGCTTAGGTGCAGTGGTTTAGTGGTTAAGTGCGTTAGATCAAAACCGCCCGGACCACCTATAAATTTTTACTGTTTTTGCTATACGGATCTGTTCAAGAAGGTGCTTTTATGTATTACGCCTGCGCACTGTTTGCTCAAAAATAATATTAGATAAGTCACACGATAGTGCATTTCCTTGTCGGAATGCGGGTCGTGTTTGGAATAGTTTAGATGAGCTGCTGCCAAACTGCAGTAAATTACACGGCATGTTCTCTGTGGTTCGGATTTGGATCGAATTCAGCCATCGCCATAAAGAGCTCTTGGCAGATAAATACTATAATTTTTTTTTATAAACCCTTGCCCACTTCGTTGACACTGCGACCAGAAAGGTCTATTGTATCTAAAGGGATGTTACCTTAACAGACGTGTGATTTCTTTGATGAAAGCCACCACGTTCTTAGTTGCAGAGTTCATCAACTCTGCTGTTGAAATGACCTCTTTATGGAAGATCCGTCGTCATAACCATAGAAGGGCCGGGCATTCACAGAGAATATGTTCAGAGGTTTCATCGTCCTCTAGACATAATCTACACTCCATTTCTTGGCATATGTTCATTTTGTTGAGATGATACTTCACGTTGCAATGTCCTGTGAGGAAGCCCAACAGCTTCCTAATACTCTCCTTACTCAAGAGCAGGATTTCTTTGTAGAAATGTACAATCTTTTGGATTGTCTCATAAACGGAACACATTCCCAGTGGGAGAGACGAAGTTGTGTTTCCCAAACGTTAATTAGCCTTAGAGCAGCAGCCCAGTTGACTCTGCAATAGGGTTCTGGTCTTAGGAGGACAGATTCCGATCCTGCCATAGCCAGCTCGTGTGCAAGCTCATTGCCTGCAATACCTTGGTTTATATACATTCACTGATACATTCCGATTAGTGTGTTGCTGTGTTTAATCACACATTACATTGGTTAGCATCTTATTTATTAAAACTATAAAACATAAACGATGTGATATTTCTTAAGTTGTTGATTTTATATTTATTTAATTAAAATAATGTTTCAAGTTTCTTAAACATCAATATTTTAAAAATATATATAATTTTAGCATTTAATTCTTGTTTTATTTTTTTCATCAGCCAAAGCTACTTCACATTTTTTATAAACATTTTACAATGAAATTATTACACATAACATGTATGTATCTAGTTTTATATTCAGTGCATTTGAAAATAACTGTTTTTTGTTTATTAATACAAGTAGCACCATTTACAAAATGTAAGACTGAGTAAAGTACACAATTATACACAGCATGTAGAGGTTACATTAAAAATAGATCGCAGTTAGGTATACATTTTATTTTGAAAAAAAATTTCAATGTTTTAGTGTTTCTATTGGTCCAGTTGTTTTTAGCAGGGTTTTGGAAAAAATATTTTTTTTTTACAAAATTCATACATACATATGTATACAGTTGACAGTTATGCATGCTCCTAAGTCCATAAATATGAGAGTATTTATATTTTATTTTCCTCTGTGTAAACATATTGATGTTCCACAGTATTGGACGACTTTTTCGGTATCTTTGGATATGGAAAGGCAGCGCTGTAGTTGTCCTTATTTGAGTCTAGCTAAATTGTGAAAGTTTTCTTTTAGAATTTAACATTTAATAATTTGAATGAAAATGTTTGCAAATTTTTCTTATACAAAATACGCCTTTCTATAACTAGCTGTAAATGGTATGTATATGTATTTTATTAGGTAATAAATTGTGAATATAATACTATTGATGGTTTTTTATACAACTATGTACTGTTTAAGTTTAAATAATTAAAAAATGTTAACCTTGATGCTAGTGACTAGATGATTTTTATATTTCAAATTATTTAATATTTAAGTTAAAATATATTTAATTTATGTAATATTATAATTTTGGTAATAAAATTTACCTAGTCTTTAATGTTACGAATTTAACTTCCCGTACTTGAACTATAAAAAGCTTGAAGTCTAAAATTTTTGCGAACTCCTTTTAAATGAAAGCCGGTTTTTAATAAAAAAAAAAAATTTCAAAAAATTTACATTTTCTGAACGAAAAAAAATACGTATACGCCTTGGTAATTGGTGCTGGGCAAATACCAAAACTATGTCAGCTGTTTTAAGAAAAGTCGTATATTACTTTAGCTTTGTTGAATGAAAAAAAAAGGCAAAGCAGAGCAGCACAAATTTGTGAAAAATGTGAGTTCAAAAGTAGAACAGAAAAAAAACAGCCATATGTTAGTTGTCAAAAATTACAACTTAAATCAAAAACAGCTCTACTTGGATAATTATTTGAGATTACAAGTTTAGTATAACTCGTCGAAAAAACATAATAGAACTAAATTTGTTGGAATTAGATGCGATGGATTTAGAAAGTGACCATAGTTGTTCAAGTGATAGTTTGGAGTCCAGCGACGACAAAACAATTAATTTCCAATCACATCTGATTTTGTGGTTTCTTACAAATCTGTTCTAACTCAAAAGTAAAAGTCATTGAACAAAAAGCAAACATAAGCCTGACAGAAATTTTTCTCATTGAACACGAAAACCTGTAATTAACATACTTTGCACCAAGCTGAACAGCCTCATTGAAAAAAGCTTTAATGAACATCTTTAAAAAATCACTTAATTTAATGACAAAGGGAAACACTGTGAAATTTTCTATTAAAAAAAAGCAATTATATAAATGTAGTTTAGAGTAGTTCAAACAACGATCCGCTCAGTTGCAATTGCAATGATGATACCCTTCGAACCCTGTCAAAAAGGCAATATCAATTAACCTTGCGGTAAAATACAATCAATACAAATAGTATATGGGCCCTTAAAGCGGAAAAAGCGCATATTGAGTTCTTTATTTCTTTTACCGACAAACTATATTATGTACCAGATTGCAAGTTCAATTTAGATTGTTACAAAGTCTCACTGACGTTCCGTAGGTAAGTCATGGTCAACTTAACCAGTAAGAGATCTGCGACAAGGGATATTCACATAATGAGCGATTATGGAGAGCATATGGATCTTTCCCGCAGCAATAGCAGTGACCAAAAATGTTGGAAAAAAATTTAAGTTTGCGCAAAACATGCAGCATTACTGCTCTGTACTTGGAATGCATTTTGTTTTATTGATGCTCCCACTGAACAAATGATGAATTGCTGTAGCAAGTCGCAGGCAAATTGTTGGAATCGAACAGGCAGTTCAAATCATTGCAGGTTAATTGGCTTAAGTGCAATACCTCAAAGGAACAATTTCCATTTGGTCGCAGAAGACACACAATGGGGTATTTGATTGCGGAATATGGCATTAATCTCCAGTTATAACTGGGCAAATAATTATTATAGATACAGATGTGTTTGTTCATCAACTATTAGTATATTTTGAAGGTTTCTAAGTTGGTGAAGTATTAAGGGTGGGGTGGTGAAGCGTGTGGCCAGTATATAATAGACACAATGCCTTTGAGTTTCTATAAAGTACTGCTATTCAATATTTTACCAAAAATTGAGTAAAAGCATTCCGGGCCTCACTCCACGTATACAAAAAAACAAAAACTGATCAAAATCAGTAGAGCTGTTTTTGAGAAAATGAGTGCTCAAAAAACTATTTATATGGCAAGAATAGACATTTTGAGGCTCACTTTCTAGAACTTAATATCATACTTCATTTATAGTTTGAGTTCGAAATTTCGGTACGATTGTACTAACTTTAATTTTAGCATACTAACATATACCATCTTGCCTGCATCTTTAGTCTTGTCTTCTATCGATTCTTGGGTTTCTCGTGAACACAAGATTCGATGGCGCTACTGCGGTGGATGTAGACAGACCAAACTACTACTACGCCCGGACATTTGCAAAAGGTCAGCATCTTTTCTTCTATCTCTGAGGAGAATCAACTGTAGGCGTTCTTTCGGTCCACCTGCTTAACACTTAAATGTATTGGGCTTAAGCAACACCAGTACCTGTCCTGCTTGCGGTGAGGAGGATGACACTGCAGAACACTTTCTCTGCAGTTGTCCGGCCTATGCAATGGACCTGTAGTTGTGTCTGAGCGCTTCATCGAATAGTAGCAACCTCCGACAAAAAAAAAAAACATATACCAGAAACAAAACTCTAATAACTTCAAAAACCGCAAATTTCTGCAGCCAATTTTTTTTTTACATCAAAAAGTACAAGCATTAAGCTACAAAACAAACAAAATAATTAGATCTGGGACGGCTTGGGAACATTAACAAATTTTCCACTATATTTTGAGTATTGATATGGTCATCAAGATGCAATAAAATGCACACAATATTATTTATATTGCACACACCTTCAGACACTGTTTGCATTTCAAAAACTGTTACATAAACTTATTAGAAGTGTAATATATATGTATTTTATTACTGCAAACGTATTCTTGCACTCAAAACTCAAATTTGCACTGTCGCTGATGCCGATTAGTTTGACAGATTGGCATGCTGTTGTGCTGTTCTGATAGCTACGTCATTTCTCCTGATGTATGCATTTTAATTATTTAATTACTGGAGGAAAAGAATTTTGGTTTCTGTCATGATTGATGGTCAAATACCCCACTGTGCGACAGTATCCTCAATTTTCATATTTGTTTCCTAGTTCACATCCCTCAACCACGTGTTCTGAGACCATTTATGTCGTTTTCGATTGGTAATCCGGAAGACTTCCCGTCTCTTCTGAAAGTGTTCGTTTGGTACTTGAATGGCAGTTCCTCTTCTGGAAAGAAGAGAAATTTGCTTCTGACTTTGCATTCAGAATCAAAACCAGAAGCACTAACACAATCAAACACCATAAACGTCATAATCGATAAATGTCATACTTGTTGCTGTTGCATTTAATAATTCTTCAATTTTGACAAGATTAGCTGAAAGTTATTACCTAACTAAACAAATAATGAACTAATATTGTTCGTAATATAAATGTATAGCAATTGCGGATACTATTTGTCTTTCATCCCCTTCATGGTCATCAGATTGACAGTGAGGCGGTTGGAAATTCACACAAATACAACGACAAATACACTTTAAATTAAAACGTAATGTGTTTGCTTCTTCGATTGGCATCCCTGATCGAGGAGTTCTTCCGGATTACCAAACGAAAACGACATTTCTATCTAGACATAATCATCTTAAATAATAAAACAAAATAAATGAAGAAAAATAAAACTTTATTTAAATACTGAATAATAATATAAATTAAAATGAAGGAGGAAATTCAATGAAAAACAAAAAATTCTACACTTACATGTTATGTATTTATACATAGTAAATTTTTTTTTTAAATTGACCACATTTGTTGTTAATGGATTCAAAATACTAAAATATATATCTACATTACTTATAGCACAAGAATGCATTATATTAAACTTTAGTCCATATTTTTTAGCAGTTAAACATTTCTATCTAAATTGAATCTTCTTAGAAAATACCTAATGAAATAAGTACAAACAATTATAAATGCAAAATGCCAAAATGTTACACAAAAATAATACACAATAAGAAAAACGATTAAATTGTTTGCATGAAGAATATTATTTATGTGCCTTTTCCGAATCCAGGAAAGTCTGACGCCTCGGACTCGTCATCGTCCCTCTCCACACCTATGCAATGGATGCCAGTTCGTAACATTGGTGTTCCTTTACCCTTGCCTAGAACTCGGGCGGCTATTAACAATTTAAAGATCTCCATTGAGTTCTTCGAATTGACAATAGTCAACGTTTCCCGCAACAACTTCTCCTTGTAGGCGAAAAATTCTATTTTCATTTCGAAAAAGTCATGCTGGTCATGCTTGACGCCCGTGAACTCAGTGATTCGACAATGAAGGTTAGGAATTGAACTGACATCAGGTACAAATTGTGTTGAGGCAAGACTGTCGAATTGACCAAATATTGACGAAGGCAGCTTCAAATCTATTGAGTATCTGTGATTGATCTGAAGGAATCCTAAACTGATGACAATGGTATCGCCTGAACGTTTGTACGTTACACTGCTATCCGATTCGTAGTCCTCTTTGAGGCTGGCTGTGTCAAAATGCACATGAGGATGATCTGAAAATAAAACATAAAAAAGAAAAAATTTATTTATGTGAAGAATTAAAACTATGGAGCAAAAAATAAATAATCTGTTTGTGCCGATGTAAAATTGTTTGGCATATGGGTGGAAAACATCTACCTAAGCATGAGTGCACTAGAATGTTACGAACTTGCCTGGTGCTTGTGACATTTTACACACAAGTACGTTTACACAAGAGAACTAGGCCAGAGATTGATGAGGAATATATTACACAGTTCAACTATTGTACATTGTTGCTATGTCAGCGATGATGTTAGGTGTTTACTGTCAACAAGTGACTCTTATTCCTCTGGTACTGGATGATAAATTTGAAATGGGCCTGCTCAACACAGGTCAAGTGAGTTGTGTGTATTTTATGTTTTCTACACAATAGAACTGAACAAATAACTTAGTTTTAAGATTTTTTTAATAAAACAGCGATAAATAGTAAAAGGCATAACAATTTTGTGTTTGTTGTGCTGCTAACAAAGCCTTTGATGACAAATACTATAGAGTCACGAGAGATTTTAATTAATATATACAGGGTGTTACCGACTTAGTTCAATCCTTTGGGATATGATTTGTGGGCATATTATAGGGAAAAAATAGTTCTAGATGAAAGGGACAATCTTCAATGTTAACCCTGATTACTGAAGATAAGGGAAAGTCCTACTTTGGTGCACCTGTGTAATAACTCACATTAATGCAAATAACTCCGTTAATAGTTGCTTTTGAAACAACATATTTTAGTGTGGAGTGCTTCGTCATCAGAGTGCTTTGAGCACGATCGGTTCAAAGCATCGAAAAGCTTGAACTCTGTTGTTTAGTGCTCAGCTCTAAACGAAAATGGATTTTGGAAAAAATATGAGCTGTTTTCTCTTATTAAATAAATGAATAGATAACATTAGAATAGCACAGTGCAAAAAAAAAATATATTCGGAGGCAATTTTGACATGCGGGGGTAATTTGCTTTCCTAAAAAATAAAAAGAACATATTTTGTACAGGCTTTATCATTTGTGTCAAAAGTTTGGCAAATTTATGTATGTATTATATGCCCGTGAGATAAGTAGATGTAATCGACGGATGTGAACTCAAAACATTACCGTTAATAGATAAATTTGCGGGCTTCAAACAGTGTGTTGAAAAACAATATGCTAGTTTGGCTCCACTTACTTGAGTTCCACTTACGAATGCCTCCACGATGGTAGAGAATTCCAGGATATTCGTATTCGTAAGTCCAATTTTGTTATTTCTAACTTGAAACATAAGGAAAGGCTACAAGTTTGATTGGGCGAACAGTATGATCCATAGCCTAATATGCCCCAAAAAACAATCGTTTCGACATAATTGATGACATTTTATTTCGTTTTCTTTGAAATTCATAAGAAAAAAACAATTTTTGACAAAACGCCCCCAAAAGGTGGGCGTGGCCAAAAAATGATCGTCTAGAAGTATAGAAATTTTCATAGAATACATTATTTCCTATAAAAACACCAACAAAAGACACCCACTTAGACGTGAAAAAAAACTTGTGAAGGTTCTAGTTCATTAACTATAGCTTTAAAAGTTTTAAAAAATAAAGGATACTAGAATCTTTTAATATTCTACTATTTCGGGACCATAGTATATGTTCCAAATTTCACCCCCTAGCTTAAATCTGTAGGCCTAAAAATTGGTGACGGCATTGGTTGCGTTTTAAATTGAAACATAAATTAACAAAACATGGCACTATATAAAATAATATCAGTTAACGAAAAAAAAAAGACAGAATTTTAGTTATCTTCCTCATTATCACTAGATAATAATCCTGCCACTTTGCTGCGTTCTTAAAAATCAACATTTAGGCTTTGCCGATTCGACCTCAGTCGACTGTTACACTAACGATTTTAAATCACTTCGTCACTGCAAAAAATTGTCATAGATTTTCTGACTAATTTGTACTGCAATTTTGTTTAAAAATACATCAAAAACTAATAAAATTCGTCACCATTTTATGGACAGTCGACTTAATGTTGGTCAACTGTTAAAAGTCAAGTGGCAAATACAATTTAAAAAAACCGAATTATCTAATTTCAAGTGAAAGTGATGACGAAATACTATTCGTAAATAGAATAGTTCAATTTAGCGTTGCGTAAGAAAGTATTATGCAATTTGAAAGTGATAGTAAGCGATAAAACATTATTTATAGGACAAAAGACTTCAAGGCATTTTTCATACAATAATTCTACATAACTGAACTCTTCAAAAAAAGGAAAATTGGAAACTTTTATTCTCGTTTCTCATCATAGCTTCGCTGGCATTCGGAAAGAAGTATTCCAAGTTGACAATAACAAAATAGGTCCGTTCGCGTACTAATACGTTAATTTAGAAAACAAAGCGTGCATTTATATTGGTTTGGCGATAAGAGCGACGACTTAAGCAAAGCGGAGAAATCTATACATTAATTACTGTTTAAAGTATTAAAGCTGAGTTTGGAAAAGCGAATCAACATAGGCGCGTCCATAATTAGCGGCATATGCCAACTTTTCTAACTAATAGATTTTAAGCGAGAAGTTTTCATTGCTTGTGTTAAAAACAAAAAAAAATTATGTGTGCTATTTCTGTAGCCACAAACCATTACTGCTGCCTCGTCAGTCGAACTTTTTTGGGGATATAGCAATGGGAAACTGGAAGGCGTGCCAAAACTTTTTTGATGTTGAACCGGCGAACGCCACAGTCAGGCGAGTAGGGGTGCAGTTAAAGTGGAAGGATGGAAGGATCAATAAATGATTTCGTGGATCAAAGACAAACTTTAAACTGCTTTACTGAAAAATAAGAAAACCGACTTATACTGCTTGTGAACACAGATTTATCAAAAATATGTAACTCTACTTTCGTTAGGTAATGCTATATGAGAAAGCGATGTAACTCAATTTAAATGGGCATGAAATAAAAAAAAAAAAAAAAACAATTCTTGAGCGTAAAAAAAATTGTTTCTTAAATCTTAATTTTTTTAGTAAATTGTTGGAGACGGAGGTGTAAGTGATGAAATTCTTCATTACATCTGTGTCCTTTGTTTATGTATGTTTATCACTTACTGTTCACTTAGGATTGCACCAAGCAGGGGGTTTATGTATTGTGGACTAAACCATATAACGGGTGAATTTTTAAGAGTTAAGTTTTTCAGATTGGTAGCACTGGTAAGTAATGGCGTCCAAACGTCATTTGTCAAAGTGAAAAGTTTTCAGTATACTCTGCCATTTAATCATGGAAAGACTTCCAAACGAGCATCGATTGCAAATTATTGAAATTTATTATCAAAATTCGTGCTCTGTGAAAAATTTAAAAATCCGCTGTTTTATCGAAAAATCGTGTTCAGCGATGAGGCTCATTTCTGGCTCAACGGATACGTAAATAAGCAAAAGTGTCGCATATGGCTGGTGGCATTATCGGTCCATTTTTTTTCAAAGACGACCGTAAAAGAAACGTTACGGTCAACGTCGAACGATATTGGCCATATATGATTTGGTGCTCAGCTTATCTCTCGAAATGGCCCTGTGAGTTGGCCGCCAAGATCATGCGATTTAACGCCTCTTGATTATTTCTTCGACTGGGGTTATGTAAAGTCGTTAGTCTATGTGGACTAGCCGAACACGATTAAAACCTTACAGGATAACATAACACGCGTAATTCGTGGAATACAGGCCGAAATGCTCGAAAAAGTGACACAAAATTTGACCTTCTGAATGGACCATTTGAAACGGAACCGCGTACAACATTTACCTGAAGTTATCTTTAAAACGTAAATGGCAAAGGCCTACTTATCGAACACAATAAAAGTTTTGAATATTTTATGCAAATTTGAGTGTTTATTCGATTTTAAAAAAACTACGCTTAAAAAATCACCAATTAAAACTAATTGCACTACCGACGAGGTACTGTTGCCATAGGCACCTGACTGGCGAAAGAAACAGTGAAACAGTGAAAAAGAGTTGAAATTCTTTAATCCCGAAAAGCAGGCCACCCAAGTACTGTTGCCTGAAGCGTCCTCCGAATTTGCGTGCCGCTTGCGGAAAAAAAAATTAAATCCCAAAAACATGGGTTTGGCGATTATTCATTTTCGGATTTCCGTCTTGGCAACAGATCCAAATGTTTGGGTAAATATTCATAATTTTTTTGGGTGATTATTGTTTTTTTTTGCGATCCTATTCATTCTTTGATTTTGAGCGAAGCAATCACGACTCTGGGGATAACGTTCTGGAATAAACATTTAACACTTATTTTGATAGAAATTTAAAACATAACTAATTCTATGCTTGTTATTTATTTGAAATAAGTTACTGCACTTTCGTTTGACATTTTCAACGAAATAGACAAACCAGCTTAATGCTGGCGGATCTTCAACCAGACTCATTGAATCACCCGAACTTCCGTGACGTTCTCTACATAATATAAGTTTTAATGACCCCAGACTTTAAATTCATCTTCAAATGGTTTTTTGTTATTTCCTAAAAAAAGACGCATAACTATTTCACAAAGGATATGCATGGCTGTGGTTCTATTTTTAGAGTCTTGACTGTTCGCGTTGACTACTAGGTAAACACACTATTGGCACTGTCGTCAGTATCCACATGGGTATATGTATTTTATTGATTTGAAACATCTGGAAATGGCAACGAATGTATATAGGTATACGAATACAGTGTTCGTGATTTCGCCCCCTCAAATCACTGATAATGACTGCATTACAAATAGTATAACAATCTGGCGTTGTAGGAAAGGATTGCTGTGCAATGGAATCGCTGACGCTATCATTGCCGCCTTATTCAGCTTTTTCTTTTTTTTTAAATTAAAAATATGTTCTAAGAATTCGCGAAGCTTTTCTGGGCTGAAAAATCAAAAAAAAATAACCACGTGATTGCTAAAAATAATTGCAATCCAAATGCACGGTTAGGGTATGTGTAATCAATATTCATAAGTTTGTACGAACAAAATGCAAGATGGTTAGCTGCATAAAACACTGTGAGTTTCTGTGCTCTGCTTTTTTGCGCCGACAATGATATGAAATTGTAAATTTGATCACGTCTTGCTAACCACATTAAATCGAAGATATATGTAACTGTAAAATAATGCAATCTGTGAAGGAGCAGCTGACATACATAAGATAGGATTTATTTCAATTACTATCTATGGTTTGTTTTTTTTTTTTTGGCAGGAGATTCGAAATGTTTGTAATATTTTTAAACTGTTTTTGAACTTGACAGGAATGCTAATTTCACCATGTCAGTTTGCAACAAAAGCTGCATGACAATGGGGAATTGACGTGACAGTTTCGTAACATGTCAAGTTTAATGAAAAAGGCTCTGACAAAAAAAGGAAAATATATCCTCTTACACAAGGCCTGCCTATTTGATTAGGTTAAAGAAAAAATGTCAACACTTCAGGCTTGTATCTGCATGTGTCATGTAAAATAACAACTTCAAAGTAAACACTTTGCCAATGAAGTGCAGATTGAGGGAGAGACACAAACTATTTTCATATTTGATGAAGAAAATGTTAAAGCAAATATGTAGAATGATTTTTTCACGATTAAGGTATTTTCATTCTGTGTACTCCACGTATAGTATGGATGTATTTTTATGTGGAAGAAAGTGAAAAGGATACATTTTATAGGAATTATATTATTTGTGCTTCTGCTTCTGCCAAGAAAAGTTTTTATCATCATTGAAGAATATGGTGGTCGACTGGCTTTTGTTGAAAAGCTTTTAGTTAATGGACAAAATTTCAATATCCAGAAAGAGATTTCAAGGCAAAAGACCAATATAAAGGCGTGATGAAGACTTTTATATTCCAAGACGAGATTTGAAAGCGACTAGTTAGTTGATGACAAACCAAGATATATGCACCAATCAAGAGGATTCTATGCTCTAAATATCGAAGTTGAATTAAAAAAAATTACTAGTGTTGTTTAAAAGAAAATATTATTTAATACGATAGATGTTATTCACATAGCGGCATCTGCACTCTAAGGTTAGCTGATTTTATTTTATTTATTTAACAAAACGGATTTTGTTTGAGCGACATGCTGTAAGTTCTTTAAAAGCATACTTTGAAGAAATAAGCATAAATGACCAGACATACATCGGCGATATTTTTATACAATAGGTTGCGCTTAAAGAGCTGTCATCGGTGCATGTCAATAGAAACTTCAATGGATATCATTTCTTTAAGCTTTAACTGTTACCGTCTCTTTTGTTTATTGTTCCTGTTTTTCTTAAAATTACAAGCCATATTGTCATACGTGCTGAATGAATGTTTCCTCGTTTCGATTTATAAAATTTATCAATTACTCGACCATAGCAGGGACTGTAGTAGCGCTTAGCGGCATAGCGGCAAAGCGACAAAAATCTAAGCGGCAAAAATTTTAAAACGTATGAATGTGTACGGTTGCGGTAAAGCTGTTGCTTAGTGGCAATCAATGTTTCTAACGTACACTTTTTTGCCACTTGCCACTCAGCGCGCTTAGCGTCTTAGGCTTAGTGGTAATTTTGGAAAACACATGTGTAGGCAATCTTAATGAGTCGCATTTTTGTGAAGCGTTATATTTTTGCATAAGAAAAACAATGATTACACTTTTACATTGAATATAAGATATTTAAATTGCACCTCTTTTAAGCTCTAAATTATATAACTACGTTTTCTGAGAGCTAAACGATATTAAAAATACTTTTGCTTGATCTACAATTTATGAAATTTGTTCATGGTGCGCAATAACTCGTGCTCAGTTGTGTATTTCGCATTTTCTGTAATTAAGTTCCAGTTTGTGTTTGAGTAAATGTATTGCAGTCAGTGCTGTCGTTTTTTTTAATTTCAAAAAGGAGTCCTTTTGAGGATTTTGGGGTGCCATTTCAGTAAAACGGAAACCACCAAAAAAGTTTTAAATATTTTGTGTATGGATTAACCCATCACCTCACTTCAAAATTAAATGGGTGCCGTTAAATAAGGATGCGTGAATTTATTCCGCGATAGTAAAACGACACTAGACCGCATCATTAATTCATCAGATGATATGAACTTAAACGGAGATCGAAAAATGAAATTAAACTGCGCGGTCCTATTTCATTTCACTATCATCGCGGCCATATATAATTTTTAAAATTAATTTTTTAACGCCTATACAAAATCATCCGCGACCTAATTACGCGAGGTCATAATTCCATGGCTCAATTAAAAGTCTAACAATTTTAAACGGAAAAAACTAAAATAATATACATATGTATTTACTTAATAAATAATAAAGTGCACGACTGCGTCATACAAAAATTTCTCGGTACATGAGATGTGTTTTTGAATCGCCTAAAAACGCCTCTAATGATTTTGAAGTAATTTTACAAATTTGACACTTTTGACCTAATTGTCCAATATAAAGGGTGTTTTTTTTAAACAATCGATTTATTGAAGGAAACATTCGATGAGCGCATAATTTCGCGGAATGGACCTGTCAATTGGCCACCAAGATCGTGTGATTTGACACCATTGGATTATTTTCTTGGGGATATGTGAAGGTGTTCGCCTATACGGATGGTTAAAAACCAGAAAATGGTACAGGAGCCATCGTATTCTCAGAAAGTCGTTTCGACTGACTGATCACTGCAGTGTCTTCCAAGCTGAGATCTATGCGGTAAAGAAAGCAGCGCAGACTATCCTATCAATGGAACTACCAGCAATGGAATTAGCCATCTGTGTGGATAGTCAAGCAGCACTTAAAGCAATTGGCTCCAACCTTGTTAATGCGAATTGTGTTACAGATTGCCTCTTGGCACTCAGGGCTATACGTCATCACTCAGTTCTTATCTGCTGGGTTCCTGGACATGTTGGGGTGAAAGGGAACGAAAAGCGGATGAATTGGCCAGATACGGCTATGATATGTACCCTCAACTAGCGGACGGAGAGGTGCTACCGCCTTTCAACACTGCTAACACTTTTAGTGAAGGCGTCACCACACAACCGACTAAGAAACAATGGAGCAACATTATCGGTTGCGTCATAACTCGAAGTCTGTGGTCTGTGGTTGACACCAAAAGATCAAAGTCCCTAGTCTCTCTTAATAGAAGACAAATCCGAATGCTCGTCGGGGTATTAACCAGACACTTCATCGTAGCAAGCATGGCTAAAAGGCTGGGACTTTTTGCTAATGACTTCTGCAGAAGCTGCAGAGACTATTCCTCAACAGATCGAAGTGGTTTTTTAGCCACATGTCCTTACATGTACAAACAGGGCACTCACAATGGGACTTCACGGCTTCCGGGTGAATTTTGTATCTGATGCAAAACTGCCCTCCCAACCTAACCTTACCTAACCTAACCTACCCCAAAAGCTTTTTATACGAACTTTGAAGCAAATTCGTCGAACAGTTTCGCTATACGGCTAGCCGACAGACAGACATTGGCCGACCCACCTTTTTGAACTTCTCTATAGTCGTAATATCATCTCTCATACTCAGTTTGAGTTCGAAATTTCCGACAGCAATAACTTTCTCTTAAGTTTACTAATGTAAACGAAAGAGTTAAAAATTAGATATATACTTACGTATATACACTGAGTCAAAAAAGTCTCCATACAGCATTCATTTTTACATATTTATTATAATTTCTTACGACAAAGAAGTAATTGGTTGAAATCAATTATTTAGTCTTATTAAATTAGATTATTTAAATTCATATAATGTTACTTTCAACTTTTTAGCCCAATGTATGGAAACTTTTTTTGCATTGAATTGTAATATATGTACTAAGTTAATTTTTTTGTTTTTGAGACTTATTCTAAATTTTTTTATTTATTGTTTTTGCACATGAATAAAAATAATCTAATTTAATAAGAATAAATAATTATTAAACTAAATATGAAAAAATGACTGCTGTACTTTGACTCAGTGTATATATATATATATATATTAGGCGTAAACGGACCCAAAGTTAGCACGAATGGAAGGGACGTACACTTTAATGCCGATTTCGAACAGCAACTAATTTTAGAGAAGCTTCTAATGACAGTTCTTACTCTTGGATGTTTATCAGACGTTCGCAAGAGGTGAGGCAGCGAATAAAAACTTTCAGGTGGTATATCATTTCATAAACTTACTCAATACCAAAATAAAAGAGAAACATTAGCAAAATAAACATAGCTTCAATTATTGACAATTGTACAGGTATGCAACTTATATTCGTTATCAAGTAAAGGGTGATCCATTTCGAGGTTCCCTACTTTTTTAAAGAAAAAAACACAGAAAATTCAAATTTAATGGAGAATGTTTATTATCATTTGAAAGAACATTCTTTGGCATTTATTTTTTGAAGATTATTTCTATCACATGTTGGCCGTTGCTACGTCGCAGATGGTCCATCCGTTGAGTCCAATTTTCGATCACTCGTTCGAGCATTTCGACTGGTAACTGGCGAATGACACGCGTGATGTTTTCCTCCAAGGCCTGAATTGAAGCGGGTTTGTCGGCATAAGCTTTTGACTTTACATATCCCCACAGGAAAAAGTCTAACGGTGTGATATCACACGATCTTGGTGGCCAATCGACCGGCCCAAAACGTGAAATTATGTGCTCACCGAAATGTTCTCTCAATAAGTCCATTGATTGATGCGACGTGTGGGAAGTGGCGCCGTCTTGCTGAAACCAAATGTCGCCGAGATCACGAGCTTCAATTTCAGGCATCAAATAGTCGATTATCATGGCACGATAACGGTCGCCATTGACGGTTACGTAAGCACCGGCATAATTTTTAAAGAAATATGGACCGATGATTCCACCGGCCCACAAACCACACCAAACCGTTGTTTTTTCTGGATGAAGTGGCAGTTCTTCAATCTCTTCAGGTTGCTCTTCGTCCCAAATGCGGCAATTTTGTTTGTTTACATACCCATTGAGCCAGAAATGGGCCTCATCGCTAAACAAAATTTGCCTCGAAAACGTCGGATCTTCTTGGAACTTTTCAAGAGCCCATAGAGCGAAGCGATGTCGCTTGGGAAGGTCGAGCGGCTTCAGTTGTTGCACAAGCTGTATTTTGTACGCTTTCAATTTAAGATCTTGACGTAAAATGCGCCAAGTCGTTCCATACGTCAGTCCGAGTTGCTGCGAACGGCGCCGAATCGACTCTCTACGGTCTTCGTGTACACTCTCAGCTACGGCCGCTATATTTTCTTCACAGCGTGCTGGACGTGGTCTATTCGGTCGAATATTATCCAATAATGAATGCTGGGTCTCAAAATGGGTGATGGTGTTGCGAATAGTACGCTCAGTAGGCCGATTATGTTGACCATAAGTTGAGCGAAGTGCACGAAACACATTCCTCACAGAACGTGAATTTTCATAATAAAGTTGAACAATTTGTAAACGTTGTTCACGCGTAAGTCTTTCCATTATGAAATGCCAAACAATACTAAACAAAAATAACATGACAGCATGACACGACTCACACGTGATCTGTCAAAAAATGCTATTGAAAAAAGTATCTCTACTTGGATCACCCGTTAGAAATAGAATGCAAATATTTGTTAGCATTATGCATTAAAATGTACTTTACTTATTACTTTTATTTCTTGCAAATCTAACATTTTAAAAATTTGGGGAGCCATTTTGATCGAAAGCAGCCATTTTGGCAGCGCTGATTACAGTCGCATCATACAATATATGAAGTTTTTTGTGTTTGTGGGTGATCCAAATATATAATTATGCGAGGATGATGATGTGTGTGTGTGTGAATATCATCTAGTTTTTTATATAATAGACAAGATTTTAGCAACTAATTGAAGTCTTTGTTTCGAGAAATCACACGTCCATGAAATTTTCCACGAAATAAAGTTATTGGTGGATCAGCTGTGTGGGATATGGTATTGATGAATATTTGAAGTGACCTTTAGAGACTATGATATTAATAGTTGGTTTGAGTGGGC
This sequence comes from Ferdinandea cuprea, assembly GCA_963576555.1. Lineage (NCBI taxonomy): Eukaryota > Metazoa > Arthropoda > Insecta > Diptera > Syrphidae > Ferdinandea > Ferdinandea cuprea. Next base: position 25,779,021 of record OY754960.1, read on the forward strand.
TAAACTCAAATTTATTTGACCTTATTTTATTTCGGCGACGTTTCGGACCACCGTCGATCGGTCGCTTTGTGATTTGGCTATACATGTTGCTGAGCTTTTCACAGGCGGATCTTCTGTTGACAGCATTCTCTGTGTTTACAATATGTAGCATATCCAGTAGCATACGTTTTCCGTAATGTCTCTCTGTTTGTAAGATTTTTACATCGATTTCTCCATTCTGTCCACACTTCCTTTGGTGTTGGTAAACAACTCATTTCTAAAGGGCCAACCATAATACACATGAATAAGCTTAAGTTTTCGTATACTTCGTCTGGCTTACGGAAAGTCTAAATGAAATGGGACATTCAGTACGGAAATTTGACAGAAGGCACACAAAAGAAAGAAGAAAAAAAAAAACAAAACAAAAAATGTAACAAAATACGGAGTACGATTTTATAAATCTAATAACTTTAAACGCCCAAACAAATATACTTTACGTCTTTTAATTTTCTTAACTGATATTCCATTTTATTTTTTCGAAACTAAACCGAAAGAAAACAATTTGACAGATTATGAAGTTCTCTCAAGCTCATTATGTGTGACTAGATAGTTCGACAGAAATTGAGTGGACTTTTCGTTCTGTTTTGATATAAGGTTAATCCCACTGAAGTGCACGAGACAGGTAGATTTTATGTGAGTCAGAAAGAAAAGGGTAGATTGCACCAAGAATCCACCGAAAATCCTCTTTCGATTTGAATACTCCGCATGGTCATGAACGTTTCATTCCCATGAACGTGTAGCCAGTCACTAAGCGTGTGTGCAGACTTGAAAGCAATTTTTGTTTATGGAACCTTGCTCAACATCGTTGACTAACGCAATTCATTCACTGTTTCAATATTTAAATCGCTCAATCTGCGATTGTGTATTCGATCCATATTGAATTTGTTAGTTTCGACTTATCAAAAGTTATCACGAAATTTAATAAATCACCTCATGTTGGATGGCCTCAATACCAATTAAGATATAATAACTTTAATAATAAAAAACGCATGTTCATAACTCAAAGCTTACGAAGTTCATCACGAAAGAAAACAAGCAATTGATTAGATCGTGAAGAACCACCACGTCAATTTGCAATATCAATATCGCAAATCGTGACTTTCGCAAAACACCTAATCAAGTTTCTTTTTAAATACAATACCTGACTCTATTTAGAAATTTAAATAAAAATTGCAGTCCGCCGTTGTAAAATAAGTTTTTAATCTAACAAACTTGAATAATATTTAAAATTAAATTAAATTGTATAACTTTATAAAAACGGTGTCATCATCAATTGATGCAAAGTAAATAAATTGAGCCCAAGTACAACAAACTAAATTGCAGTGGTCTTACGTAAGTCTTGCAAAACGAATAAAGAGAGGACAAACAACATTAATAAGCTTCTATTAAAGCAATTTAATAACAATGAATATAATAACACAGCGGTTTAGATTTTAGCATTTTTCTTCATAATTGTTTACGGGGCCCTTAAGATCTAATTAATGCTAATTTATTTTGTAATTAACTTTGGATAGTAAATTCAACAATATTTCAGTGAAACCAACCGACCCCTACCACCGCGAGGGTGGTTATATGGTTGAGTTGCTTATCTTTTTATGATCTGCCTCTGCATGCCGTCACATTGTAATGTATGGAAGGAAAATAATAATTTAATTTTGTCGTGATTTCGATTAATCAAAATTGCTCGTGTGAATCTCGCTCGCAGATTTGATGTTGCCGTTCGCGCAAAGACATCTTCTATTTGCACACACATATATGTACGTTCAGTAAGATTATGAATGAATACAGCAGTCAAGGAAACCATTTATAATCGTTACGTTATGTGACCAAATAAAATAATATATACCCACAACTACATGCATAAGTTCCATCTACCATATATGTATTTATGAGTCTTATGTGACAAATTGAACAAATTTAAGTCAATTATGGTTGGCGGTGAAGGGGGTGGGTTTAAATGTAAGAGCGATTTGAAAATTTAACAACAACCCTAATGACTTCCGGTTTCAAGTGACATTTAGCCGGGTGGGTGAATTACAACACAACGGGCTTACCGGTTGTAATAGATGAGGTATCACATTAGCATATAGAACCTAACCACCTCTTACCGTAATTGTCTTCAATTAACTACGTGTTAGATAATTCTTATCATATTAATTCATTATCAACATTAATATGTATTCCGGTATGTGCATCCGTAATCCCATTTAATACCCTGCATTGAATTGGGGAAGTAAATCTATTCAAACTTGTTGGGTTGAAGGCTGTAGCCATCGTGATCACAATACCCCATCATTAACAAAGAATGGTTTGATAAACTGAAATAGATCATATATCATGCTGGCCATGTTTAACTGTTGTATGATTTGCAACGACTCTTAGAAATGGAGAAGATTTTCTCTGGTTTTGCAGATAAGAAATTAAAAGTTTCACAAGCCTCGATTGACAACAGCACAAATGGCAAACAATTCAAATTTTGCCAGAGCTTTTACGGGACACCCTTTATAAGAATGCGGATTCGTCGTAGGAAATCGGTCTTGGTCAAGAGTTATTGTCTTCAAGCTGATAAGTTATCGCATGGCAGTGCTCCATATCAAAGCTATACATTCTAAATCCTTATCCTAATATGTGTTTTACGAGAATGAAGACTGTGCTTGGGGGCCTTTAATGCTAAAGTCGTTAAGGAAAACCTCTTTGATAAGCACATCGTCCATGAAACGACAACAGATTACGGCTAGCGACTAACTGGTTTCGCAGAAACTTGTAGTACGGTGATAAGTATCACAAGATTTCCAATGCTCTCCTACGAGCTAAACCTTGTGCTAAACGATGCATGAGACGAATCTAACATTTTAAACGATCACACGTCGGCTCTAAAGTTAGAAACTCTTAACTATGCATTCAGGATGTAGGCGTAGGCGTATACAGGAAAGAAATAATAGCAGATGACATCAAAACGTTTTGGGGAAAAACAAGGGCAAAGGAAGACTATCGAGCCAGGAGAAGGGAGAAGAAAAATGTCGTGCGTAGAGAGAGGAGGGAATATGCAGTCTCCAAGCTTAACGAGATCTGAGAATCTCATGATCGAAACAACTATGGCTTTAAGACCATAGCTTAAGCAATTACAAGAGCGAAGTAACCCTAATCACCAATTGTATTTAAGTAGTAGCTGCTTAACGGGCAATATGAAGCAAGAGTTAAAGTGCAAAACGATAACCCACTTCCAGTCAATAATGAATCAAGTTCGCGACCTAGTATATTTGAAATAAGATATACAAAAAATTAAGAAAAACAAGACCGGCGATTTTGATTACCATATTAAATACAGACTTGTAGTTTGCGAATGGAATATGAACCAATTCTTCAACAAAGTATAGGCGAAACAAATCATGCCCGATGATTGGACTATCAGCTCCATAAGCCCCATATACAAATACTTTATAGACTAATGAAACCTTTCTGCAACACACTAATCGGCACGTATCAGTGTGGCTTCCGGCCTGACAGACCAAGACCAAATTTTCCGACTAAGGCAAATTCGGGAGAAGACCAATGGATTTGAAGTCGAAACACACTAGTTTTTCAAGATTATTTCACATTCGTTTCTATAAATACTTTAAACCTTTAACGTTTTAATTGTCAAGAAATAAATATTTAATTAGTTTCTTCTGTTCATTTTCCCTGAGGAACTAAAGATTTTTCAAAATAAAATGTTCCTCTATTGCAATAACACTCGTGAATGTATCCTATCCTATAAAAATTGCAACTGATAACTGCATGCACAGAGAAACACATCTCATCCTTTAAAATCCTCTTTAAAGTTTAAATTCCATTTAACTGTGACTGGTAATCAAAATCCTATCATTCAACTCATAAAATGGTTTCATGCCATACATCGGAATAACTATCGTAATATTCTATAGCTGCCCTGTCACCACAACGAGGCATCATCACGTGGATTGTAAAAGTTGAAATGGTTGACTACCACAATATCCGCTTTAATAGCTGAAAATCTGGTTCTGAGCTTAAAGAATACCATGTCAAGGACAGCACATAACCGTTCATGTGTTGTGACGTGAAAATTGCGGTAAAAGCTTTTACGGAAGAGAGTATAGGTATACCAGTTGGAGTTTCGTTAAGGGAACGTTAAATCAAAAAACATTAAAAAGGACTTAGCAAAAAACGCACAAGAAAACCTTGTAAATGTTGAAAATGAATGTGCTGACATTTTTTTTTCGCATATTACTCCCATACGCTTTCAAATATTCTGCTACTAATTATGTCTTCTTACAATGAAGTACGATCAATTGGTTAAGTTAATTAAATTTCCTACATCAAAGTAAAGCTACGAGCAGACGGTATGCGAAAGTCGCATATATATGCGACTGAGACGTAATTTTTGTGTCAATATATACGATTCCTGCTCGCACATCGTCTGAACGCCATTTTAGGACAGTCCGCATATACCCGCAAAGCATGTGCGGACGATATGGGATACCGAGATCGCAAATCGATTTGCGACTTTTCCGCATATCATGTGAACACGCTCGCATATAATTTGTAACAATTTGCGAATATATACAAGCATTTGCGAGCGTCCCAACCATATGCAACCGCACGAAACCACAACATTGCACAATCTGCAAATTTCGGGCAACTTGTTCTTGTGATAGAGTGTTTAATTATCAGTGAACTTGATGAGCTTGGAATGATGGACTCACCATAACAAGATAATAATTCTCTGCCACCCTCGCAATCAAAACGCTTCTGCGACTGCTTCCCAGTCGCTTTAGCTTTTCGGCATCTATCCAGAAAAAATTGGAAAGGGCCGAAATACTGAAATTATGGTGCAAACATTCACCTTAAAATAATCGACGACAATAACTTTGTAGTTCGCGGACAGCACTTCCGGAATTATAGTCGAAATAGTATTCACTGGAATGCGGAAAATTTATTGCAAAGACCCAGAGCTGTCACCAGTGACCAAGAAATGCAGCGTCAGAAGCAGCCGATCTGACACAGCAATGCTTAATTGCATGTTCGTGTCTGCTTTTTCGATCAGCGGCTTTACCAAACCAAGTAAATGATCAAATTGATCGGCCGACGTGCGAATAAAACCGCGATATAATTCTGGATGCCACTCATTGCCACTTAATTCCAACAATAATTTTGCGCAAAAGCCTTCCGTCTCGCGAAGTGGCAGCCAATCCTTTGTCCACACACGACGCACCCGTTTCACTATTTTCAAACTAGCTTCTTCGTCGTCATTTTCCAGCATATCTAAAGCCCACTTTTTTTCGACAAATATTTAATTTACCACTTAAAATGTTTGAGACGAGGTTCACAAAAAACACCAACACAATACAAAAAGTAACAGATCGATGTAATGTTCGCAAACCTGCATATGATTGAAAATATATGATGTGCAAATTGTGTCACATATCGTGTGAACACCTCGCATATAGGCCCCAACATATGCGAACTCATATGCGATTTGAGATTTTTGGGACAAAAGTTGCATATCGTGTGAACATACCTATAAATATGCGAAGCATTGCGGTACGTATGGAATTTACGGTATATTTGCGGGTTTTTTTTGTGACGTCAGCACTCGCATATATATGCAACTTTCGCATACCATCTGCTCGTAGCTTATCATTCAGAATATTTGATTTCATAAAGAAATCTATGCAATTCTACATACTAAGGGGTCGAGGGTAAGTTAGCTTTTTTATGATAGCTCTGTTGCTTTTGTTGTACTATACTTTCATTCTTCTTCTTCTCGTCATTTAAAGACGAGATTATGATCAGTATTACAGGGATCCTAACCCTCCCACTTGAATGCGTTCCTACTGGTCCGCCTGTGTGGTTCACCGTTCGCTCATTCTTTCTAGTCTTTTAAAAATACCTTTTCAGGGGTTTGGTTAAACTTCATTCTAACAAACTTTTTGTTTGCTTCTGATTTGGCTTTAGCTAATTGTAAGTGTTAAATTATATACACATTTCCACCTCATAAATAATTTGTAATACACATTTGAAGATTCCCCAATGAATATGTGCTTACTTTATTATGCTGCTGACACTGTCACCATCCAATCAAACTTACGTGTATATGTCAATCACTTTTAACTTTACAGCGATAAAGGTATCCGCACTTGTATTTCCTCTCAGTCTTTCATAGACAATGAAAAATTTAATATGTAATTTAAAAGAACAAAACAACAACCTGTTGCAGTTTACAATAAATAATTCCGATACCACTTTATTCCTACATTGTTTAATGAATATGTAAAAAAAATTGATTCACGTGATAAGTAACTGCTAATTGTTTGGATTATACAACAAAACAGGAGAGAAGAAGAAGAAAAAGTGTAAATACAGAGTGGAATTAATTAAATGCTTGCATGACAATATTTTACTGTCATACGGACTCTTGTTTCACTTCAGGCCAAATCAGGTCAATTATTGTTTTAGATTTTAATCATCGCGTGACAGATGTGAGCAATAGACGACAATTAAGTTGTTAATATGTTTGTAGTGCTATGACTAGAACAAATATTACGCTTTACGCTTGTTGTTACCTACCTTCATTTAGGAACATTACGCGAGCGAGAACATCCAAAGTTATCGTAAATTATCAGTTCAAATTGCAATCAAAAAAAGGAAATTATCAAGATTGAGCAAGAAACGGTAATAATAGTAGGTGTGAAATTTAAACCAGTATTAGGCACTTTTCATTGTTCGTGACTCAATGAATAAAATAAGATTAGTCAACATGATGTTTGTAGCGGTTTTGTCATTTATGCTTTCCTACCTCCCCTCTTCCAAGAACCGCACAAGTTTTTGTTTCGCCATATCAGTATAGTATAAACAAAATCATATATGAGATATTTTTATTTAGATACCATAACAAAGACCAAAAACGTTTCCATTGGGACATAACATTCATTGAAAAGAGATACCAAGATTTCTACTTTTATTTGATTGTTTTGCTTTACTAATAGATTCAAAAATGCCAACAGAATGTGTGTAACAAATTTCTAAACATTGTTGACCAGTGTAAAAGTAAACCATTTAAGTATGTTCTAGTAGGTGAAAGTACATCCGTATAGTCTCAGAAACTTTACCGTTGTACTTTCGGACAGATACTTCCCTTTACGTAGTAATTTACGTTACCTTAACTGATAAGAAGCTTAGATGTTCAGCACTCACGACATCAGCACTTAGAGCGCGGTTCTAGTATAAAGACATCCAGAAAGGAAATACTTCGCGGTAATTGTCCCTTCTTTACAAGAGTCACAAATAGTTTTGTCGCTTAAGTCTAATGAAAAACCCTTGAAAAATCGTAGAGGTTCATCAGATAAGGAAAAGACCTTGATGTTGGGCATAATCGACTTTGAAATGTACACGTAGCCACAGTTCCTCTATCATTACATCAGATTGCAAATACGTTAGACAGGAGTCGTAAAATAGCACTCGCACAGTGTAATCGCAACACCAGTTTTGTACTAAAAGCCACTTCTTAAACTTAAACGAGAAAAGACCTTTAGGATTCTTTTCATGAAAAAAATATCAACGCAAGAAAATTTTATCAGAATATCTAGAACTAAGCGAGGTGTGTTAGAGAAGGCCCTGATGCTACCTGAACATACCGTTTTTTGGAGTTTATTGAAATTATTAATAATGTATTTGCATGGAATGTTATTCCACCAATTAAAAGATGAATCTGATGCCCCGTGCAGGGACGGGAAGTAATAATATCCTTGCAGCGCCCGCCAGTGCTTGTCATAAATAGCGACTAAAGGGGAGGAATCACTTCTAGGCAATTTAAACATCCAGGTGAGCCTAGTAACATATTTAACACCTTTAAACTGCCCCACAAGTGTGCATGCAAATCCATGGGTTGACTGGAAATCACCGGTGTCATAAAAGTAAGATCAATCAAGAACTCATATCAGGAGCATGCAGTTGTTGAACAAACAAACTCGCTTTACCTAGCATTATGGAAATCTAGGTTCAAAGAAACACTACCCCGCCAGACACTTATAATGCTACGCATGATTTTGATCCTGGGACGAGCAGAAATGCACGGGTCAGAGCTATTTGGTTTTCGGGGGATATCAAAGTAATGCAAAAACTAAGGCGAAACCTAAAGGTCGCGAGTTGGAACGTTGGTATTGTCATGTTCAAAGGAGGGATCCTGCGAACCCCGTCACATATATCACACAAATGCAGAAACACCAGCATTTGATTGGCCTCAATGATGAAGTGATTCAAAATCGGGATGGCTGCAGATATTTTCTGAGGTCGAACTGGCGAACCCCACAGGCGTACCATTAGGAATGCATTGATGTGGGAGGGTTATGATCCCTGTAATCCTGATCATAATCTCGTCGTTAAATGGAGAGAAGAAAAAAATGCATCTGATAATATTGGACCAATCACTGTCGTGAAGATACGTAGAACTGTTTTGGGTGACAGACCCCAAGTTTTTCCAAAGGCAACCCTACACTGCCAGAAAGCCAACAATGTGTTAGATGTCATTGTCTCGATATGCTTGGTCCAAGGTAGCTTGCATTCGAGGAAAATTACAAGATATTTAGCTTCCCTTCATAGCTGAAACTTTCATACTAAACGGGTAAACGGCCCATAGAGAGTATCTGCCTGTTCTCGAAGTTCTTTATGGGTTTTGGAGCATTTTACGTTAGATTAATTCTACTGAAGTCCATTATGGTTTGCCCCTAAAATTGTGTCTACAGCATGCTTCTTCTTTTAAATGAGTCAAATTATACAAACCACAATTAAGTGATTATGTTCTCCCGACACTGACTATGAACATTATATGTTCAGTGTGCTCCCAGCACAGAACACTAAAACATACATGTCAGTAGAAGAATTATTGCTGGCAACAATGTATTTATTGTCACACATATTTATATTTCACAATTTTGTTAGTCTAGTGAGACGAAGACGCGCGTTAAACGCTTCTAATTTTAAACCTGAACAAATGATTCTCATAGAAAAATGAACTTTTCAGATAAACATTCAACGCCATATGAAAAGTTTGAGTTGGCCAAATAACTCGGTACGAAAATGCATAATATGTTGCACGCTAAATTTTACTTACTCATGTTAAGCGAAGGATAACATTAAGCATGTGAAACATCATGTGCCCGTGCAGAACGTGTCTTCAATAGAAGACTTTGACAAATTTTTAGATATGTGCATACATTATATACTTAGCAAAAACCTCACGTTCGAGGTAACAAAAAAATTAATGGTGTCAATTACCACTTGAAATAATTGAAATCGCAAATGGTACAAAAACAATGTACATATGTAACATACATATGTACGTGTCTATCACTGTGACGTACCATAGTTAAAGAAGAAAATGGAAGGTAAAAACTAATTTGGCAATGTGAAAGAATTTGTTTGATTTTTTACAGGCGAGAGTGATGCTTTTACATTTATCTAAAGTCTTAGATGGATGAGAAATTCTTTTACAGAAATGAACATGGAAAGCACAAGCACAGAAGATATAAAAAAAGATTTTATTACCCAAAAAAGCAATTAATAATGCATTTACTGTAGAATTTCAAATTGAATGACTTAATGTTGTTTTCATTCCATCAAATGTTTATCAAAGGCAACAGGACGGGGACTTGGACTCCTAGACTGAGAGATAAAAGTATGACCGTTGGGTATATTTCACCATATATTTGAGTGTATCAGGATTTTTTGTCGCTGTGCTGTTTGAAGTTTATTTTTGATACCATGACGAATTACGGTCAATTGATTTGGTACCTATTTCGTTGATATTTTTCTTATTCAATTTTTAGTTTTTGTAAGATTTCGTTTCCTTCTTATTATTATTCGTGAGATGGGAATAAATTATTTCCGTGAATTTTTTTTACAACCCAAATAATCAAAAAAAAAATTATGCACAAAAAAAAAAGAACAAGCACAACCCAAAATCGAAAGATAAATAAAAAACAACATATTTTTAAATTATTATAGGGGAATGACGAGTGTGTACATCAATACCGCCGTAAGTAGTAAGTACATATGGCCAAAATTTATTTTCGCATGACGGTGAATGACCGGTTTATGAATAACAACTCAACTTTTGGAGAAATACATACACTTCCAGAAAATTTTTTTAACTTTATCTACGAATATCTATCCGACTCAGGAGAAAATACGTATACAAGAAACAAAAACAATCAGAAGTTCTCTGTTTTGATGATACATTACAAAATAATAAATATATACATATGTATGTACATATTTATGTTTCATAAAAAAGTGACTTGTTCCGACAATCAGCGTTTGTAGAAAACCGACGAACAGTGATGGTAAGTATTTGCAATTAGTAGAAGTATTAGTGGTTTCACATTGACACATTTAAGTGCAGCTAGGTAATTCCCTGAAATAGTATACAAATTTAAAATGAAGGCATCAACATATTTACAATATTAGGTTAGCAATGCCAACTTTATCACATGCATTTAAATTGTATAGTGAGTCCGTGTTTTTTTAATATTTCAAGACAAAAAAAAACTTATTCAACATAAAAATAAGTTACTGCTCGTTGCTGTTAGTGTTATTTTGATGTTGATTAATGTAGCAAACGCTCTGATAACTTTTACAGCAGATTGTTTTTGTCGATTTTCAGCTTGTTGTAGAAAACGGTCAAACATTTATTGTGGGCTGGCTCCGGTTACAATGACACTATGGCATTTTTTTGCACTTATCGCACTAATATTTAATATTATCTACATATTTTGGTTCATATATTCTATATAAGAGGCCGCAAAATATTTTATATTACTCTTATATTTATTTTTTTCTCGCTAAATTAAGTCTCCAAACTGGCCAAACTTGTTTTTTATCTAAAGTAGTTCCAAATTTATAGTATTAAGAGAAGTTATACCTCATTTTCACTTTGAAGGACTATAACAAGAGTTGTGGTGAATACATACCCCCATACAAAACCACCATGTTTTCGTCAAAGCTTCAGGAGAAACGATATACTGAAGTTGAATACTATGCTGAAAAACGCTTAAGTGCATATGCTTATATATATAATTAGAAATATTGAATACCAAAACTTATTTCGTGCTTAAGTTTTGGCCAACACTGTATATAAATTTACCAGCGACATTTGTGCACAGTAGAACGACGTTCATTAGGATTCAACATTTTTTTTGTGGGAATGAGAATGACTCTAATATTTGGTCATTCAGAATCTGTACTTACGACTTGGAAATGGTTTTGACGAACATAGAATAAGGAGTGATTAGTAGTTATCGAAGACATCATTGACTATTAGCCAGGTGGTGTAGAATACGCAAAAGACAACTTTCCTCTTGCAGATTTTGTTTTGTGGGTGCAGTAGCTCAGCGGGTAATGCGTCTTTTCATGTACTTACGAATATGTGTATTGACAATTCAAATCTCGAAACCATCTCTATGGAAGGCACCTCAATGAGTTATTCCAACGAAGTCAGATATCTGAGAATTATCCTAGATAAAAAAACTCAGCTGGAACGCCCAAATTAAGTCCGCCACGAAGCGTGCAACTAGAGCCATGTGTACCAGTAGGCGCCTGTATGGCAGAGCTTAACCCCAGAATGATACTGTGGCTGTACACAATGATGGTGAGACCCATAATTGCGTATGCCGCTATCGTCTGGTGGGCCAAAACACTCGAAAGGACAACGCCACTAGAAGCTATTATTGGGCTTTCACCACTACAGATCTTCATTAAGAAGACAGCTGCTAGATGTGCTATTAAGTTGCAACTCGAAAATAAGTTCAAATGAGAAGACCTTAACTCGATCCCAAACATGGGCAAATTTAATCTCCCAAAAGGGTATTAAAGGTGCCAGAATACATATCTTCTCGGATAGTCAAGCAGCACTACAAGCACGGGCATTCTATACATAGTATTCTATGACTGTAAAGTGCTGCTATGATGGCTATGGCAGGAGCGAAATCTTTCCTCCTAGGAACAGAATCCTATTGCAGAGTCAACTGGGCTACTGCTATTAGGCTAATTAACGTTTGGGAAACACAACTTCGTTTCTCCCACTGGGAATGTGTTCCGGTTTTGAGACAATCTGAAAGATTGTACATTTCGACAAAGAAATCCTGCTCTTGAGTAAAGAGAATATTAGGAAGCTGGTGACTTCCTCACAGGACATTGCAATGTGAGGTATCATCTCAACAAAATGAACCTATGCCAAGAAATCGAGTGTAGATTCTGTCTAGAGGACGATGAAACCTCTGAACACATTCTCTGTGAATGTCCGGCCCTTCTATGGTTAAGACGACCGATCTTCCATAAAGAGGTCATTTCAATACCAGCAGAGTTGATGAACTCTGCAACAAAGGACGTGGTGGCTTTCATCAAAGAAATCACTCTTTACACGTTTCTTATGGTAACATCGCAGTTTCAGCCAAGTTTGCCCACTTGGCTTGGCTTGGGTTTATAAAAAAAAATACAATTCAATGAATTCATACGGTGACGTGAAATAATGTCAAATTTGAAATTTGGCTTTATTTCGTTTTCAAAATTGAAATAAGACCAAATTGGCTTTCTAAACACGAAGCGAAATAATGCCAAAAAATTAATGGAAATAAAGCAACAACAAAATCGAATGGTATATGCAAGATTTACTGGGTTTAAAAAAAGTTTGCATATAGCCAACCTCATGCTTACTCCAAATCTAGACAACAAGCAGGACATCATGCCCCCCCCCCCATATTTTATAACCATTACGAAATCATTAAGAATTAGAATTTTAAAAACGAAATAATGCCAAACCAAGAATTTGTTCTTATTTCAATTTTTTAATGGAAATAATGCCAAATTTTTTGAATTTGGCTTTATTTCGTTTGGCGTTATTTCACGTCACCAATTCGTACACATTATAAATTACCTTATCCCAAAAATATAAAAAACAAAAAGCTATCGTTAACCAACTCAAAGTTGCAAAGTCGCATTTCTTACGTATGAGTTGGCATAATGAAAATATTCATAATACTTGAAGGCTTTAACCCCTATGTTACCATAAAAATTTAAATCTTGTATCTGACGCACAGTACTCCAGGTAAAAGGATAAAGGGGGACCTTTTTCAAATTCTTGGTTCTCCTTTTTCGAAATATTATTGTTTTTCATTAATGAAAAAAATTGACTTCAAGATTTCAAAAAATTGCAAGAAAATATATCTAATATTCTTAATGTTATGGCACTTTGAAAATCACCATTTGATTACCCGGGTACTCGGTGAAAGGGTTTAAAATAAACCATCAGAAACGGAAAAGTATTAACAGTTAACCATTTAATTCACTTTTTAATCAAATAATCAAAATTGTTTTCAAAACAAGTAACTAAAGGGTGATTTTTTAAGAGTTAAGTTTTTCAGGTTGGCAGCATTGGTTAATAATGGCGACCAAACGTCATCTGTCAAAGTGAAAAGTTTTCAGTATACTCTGCCATTTAATCATGAAAAGACTTACAAACGAACAACGATTGCAAATTATTGAAATTTATTATCAAAATTCGTGCTCTTCGTGAAAAATTTAAAAATCCGCTGTTTTATCGAAAAATCGTGTTCAGCGATGAGGCTCATCTCTGGCTCAACGGATACGTAAATAAGCAAAAGTGTCGCATATGGCTGGTGGCATTATCGGTCCATTTTTCTTCAAAGACGACTGTGAAAGAAACGTTACCGTCAACGGCGAACGATATTAGGCCATGATACGCGACTTTTTTTTGCCCCAGTTGGCTGAGTTGAACTTGCTAGACATATGGTTTTATCAAGATGGTGCCACATGTCACACAGCTCGTAAAACAATGGAAATGTTGAAGGATGAATTTGGTGAGCAGCGTATTTCTCGAAATGGCCCTGTGAGTTGGCCGCCAAGATCATGCGATTTAACGCCTCTTGATTATTTCTTCGACTGGGGTTATATAAAGTTGTTAGTCTATGTGGACAAGCCGAACACGATTGAAGCCTTACAGGATAACATAACACGCGTAATTCGTGGAATACATGCCGAAGTGCTCAAAAAAGTCACGCAAAATTGGACCATTTGAAACGGACCCGCGTACAAAATTTACATGAAGTTGTCTTTAAAACGTAAATGGCAAAGGCCTATTTATCGATTACAATAAAAGTTTTGAATATTTGAGGCAATATTTATTTTTTCGATTTTAAAAAAAACCTATGCTTAAAAAATCACCCTTTATATACAAATAATGTATGTTTAATTCGTCTTATGCTATTAATGCATTATCCACTTCCAACATCAATTGGGATTTTCATAAAAGAATTAATAACAACTTACCATCATGGTTATAATGGGGTAGTAGTTTATTGCTCAATTTGTAGTTACGTTTTAGCCCTTAAATGATTGTTCGTGTTAATGTTCTTGTATGTATATAGCGGTTCACACATAGTGGCGGTATCGCACACCATAAATAATTTAAGCACACGCAGATGCAATTATAACTTTTCTACCAATGGATAAAATAAAAATTCACCTTAAACCAGGAAAGAAATCAAACAAACAACCTGCTGCTATGCTGTCTCATTACCATAAAACCATACCAGGGAATATTATTCTTATATAGACTTCTAATCTATAACTCTCAACCAGGCTCACGCAGTGCTTGTTGACACACATTAATCGCAATCAAGATGTTTATCTATACATACGAACATACATTGGTATATGTATGTATATCCCTCGTATCGAGTTCAACTTTTAGGTCAAGACATGTGGTGCGCCATCGTTTATCTTGCTGCCTCCACGTCTTACATGTATTGACTACTAATTGTGAGAATAGCGTTAAATATTTATTGCGAAACAGACGGATTCTTCATATGTAAACATTTACACTTTCTTGGCAAACCAATTTCATGTAATCCCCGTTTACCGTCGCGTAGGTATGTATGTATATTTGTACATACATATATGCGGCCGCGTTTCCTTTTGACCCTTTGCCTAATTGGGGATGAGCTAGTTGTCGGAAATCGATAAAGCGTCAAATGCAGTCAACCAAAGAAGGGGCTTTTCTGACGCATTACAAAGTACGATACCATAAGCGATATAAACCCGGAAATTCTGATGTGAGTGTTTGGCTTGGCAAACGCCAATGAAATAAAAACGTTGGAGAATTTCTAGGATTTCTTTTGGTTACCCCATCCAATTGAGCAACAATACAAAATATTTTCTAATGGCGTGCAATGTCTTAAAAATACAATTCGAATAAATATACTCGAATATTGTTTCTCGAGGTGTGGTGCGACAAAATACTTTATACCGTCAACAAAACATTTATTTTTTTTTTTTTTCAAATTTGCCTTTATTTTGTTATGCTACAATTATTTTCAAGGACAATTAATTCTACATTTTCTAAAGAAAAGAATGTTTGACGTGTTTGTGTGTATGTGTGTTGGTTGGGATTTTTGCAGAGCTAGGGACTACAAAATGCCAAATTACAAAGTTTTATTGTGGATGATAGCCTTCTTTTAGTTGGGGAAACAATTGTAAAGAATGTTTTCTAGAGAGGACAAGGAATGCATAGCTATGAATACATCCGGATTAGGTGTCATTCGTATACAATGAGCGCAATGACTGGCAGGAAGAGTGGACAATTTTCACTAATAAGATTAAAATGAAGTGGATTTAAGATGTTTATTTTCTTTATTTTTTGTGGTTGGCTTATTTTGAATTCAATATATGTTAATACCGTAAGTATTCTGCAGACAGTATTTTTCTAAGAATTTTTATAGCTACATATTTGACACATACATATATTTTTATATTTAACTTTTGTTGGGTGTGGAAGCAAATAGTTGGACACGAAATTTGTTTAATAAACAAAAGTTTTATAATACAAAATCGGAAGGAATAAAATAAAATACAATTTGTGTCAGCAAACATTAATTCCCTCTTTGAGATATTGGGGCTTAGTTGTTATCAAACAACACTAAATGTCAAAATCACTTTTTTAGTTCTCAAATTTTTAAATTAAATATTAAAATGAGTTCGAGTGACGAAAGTATATTTAGCGATTTGGAAATAATTTATTAATCTCCATCATAAATTAATGAAATCCCATCATTGTTTAGTTATTTTCGGACGAAATAATGAATCTAGTCGAGATTTGTACACAGATTGGTACACAGATATGTCAAAATAAGTTCCTTCGAATATCGGTAGGTGTTACCGTGTGGTAAAAGAAGTAGGTATTTCAGCACGAAGTATTATTTCTCTTGACACCCGGTTGTCATGTTAAAGCGCTTTTAGTTTCATTATAGTCTAATTAATTAAATCTTGATTAACAATTAAATCTTGTAAGGCAATTATTAAGATTTCTACGTGACCCCACTGATATATCCCACATCAAATATAAGTGTTTGACGAATAGAATTTAATTAACATGAGGTAAGGTTATTTCGACATTACGTCCCTGTAAACTTTTGTGCATTTTGATTTCCAACTGAAGCTCCTTATATTATACATGTCGAACCCTTTTATTCGATGAGTTCCGAGTAGGAACTTTTAATATACATTTATATGAATATGTACAGTACGCCCTCGGTAAAAGCAACCGATAGAAATTCGAGCAATTGCGTTAATTGAGGTTGTTGCTTTAACCGAATCACAAAAATATGTGCCTTGAATTAGAATTTAAGGTGAAAACCATAGCTTTAAAAATAAAAGAATACTGTTCGTCATAATATATAAATATTTTTTTACAGTTTTTGGTTAAATTGCTTTAACAAATTGGCCAATATTCGTTTATTTCTTCTTAGAGGATATATTAATGTCAAAGGCCAGCTCTCTCAGTTTTTGAAGAGTCAAGGTATCTTCTAGTAGAACCGAGTTTTTCAGCCCATTGAAGACAAATGCTGAATGCTTGGATAGCATGTTCTGTTTTGTTTTGGCCGTAGAGGATTTACACTTGCACCTGTGCTATCTTCTTAGCTCTCGATTTTTTCGGCTTCTAGATTATTGCAAACTGGCACCTGCTCGATATCGTTTTCGGCAATCCAATTGATTAAATTCTCGGTTACAAAAGTTTCAGTGGCAAATAAATCTTGAAGCAAGTCATTAATGGATAATCTTCAACGGCAGCCTCCTCACCCCACTCACTGTCAGGAGACTACAAAGGCATTTTTGTATAGCCGAAGACTTAACCTTGTTCCACGCAGTAGCCAGGAGGCATATGACATGTTTAACTTGAAAGCTTTTATCTTGCTCTCCAAATCTGAACATTGGCATCCGACTAAGTATGTCAAAAGTGCTTTTTATACCCTATCCTAAGGATATATTAATTTTGACACATAGTTTTTAACACACCTTAATATTCGTCGTAGACCCATAAAAGTATATATATTTATGATCAGGACCAAATCCTAAGACTATTTAGCAATGTCCGTCCGTACGCCATTTTTAGGTCTTTGAAATTAAGCTAGGAAGCTGAAATTTGGACCACATACTCCGCAATGGAGAATTTTTTTGAATACGCCTACTGCCACGCCCGTTTTAAAGCTAAAATAACTGCCCAGTTACAGTAAAATCAATCACAAAAAAAAACCAAACAAAAATTAAATGAAATATGAGCATGGATGGAAAGTTGCGTTTACCGAAGCGCAGTTTTTTGAAAAGTTTCAATTACTGAGTCACTAATGGTAAAATTTTAGGTGTTGCTTTAACTGAGGTATTGCGTTTATCGAGGGTTGCTTTTAGCGAGGGCGTACTGTATTTGGGAATTTTTTTTTTAAATAAATAAAACACCACAGATTCAATATTGTAAATAATTATGTTTAGTTCAAAATGAATGTAAAAGTAGAAAAGTAATATAAATGCAAAGAATTTCAAGAGCTATGGAGTGCGGAGTGACAATGACCGTGTGTCTTTATTGACTTTGAACTACTACTCAGCTCTTTATTTGCGCATGCGTGTGTGTTGTTTTCTCCTTTATCGTCAAATTTATGACCTTCATCGTTAGTATGGACTGCGTCTAGACGTGTTGTAATTTATTTATACTTTCTACTTCGATGGTATTTTGTGCGTTGGTATATTTGTTCGTCATCGTAGTCGTTATCGTTATCCTTATCATTCCTTCCGAATCATACATGTATTTAAATTTATTGCTTATTAACCTGACACCCTCCAGTACATTTGTGTATTAAACTACCTAATTTAAGTACCATCATCTTGTACAACAGGTAACACCTGCTTCGAAATTGCAGTTTATACTTGTATGGATACGACTTAAATATGGCCTTCCATACATTTAATTTTATCCTCTCGGTTGTAACTAAGCTGGGCACTTACTTCTTTATTGATACATGATTTGTTTAAAGTGTGAAGATTTCTATTTAAGCATTCACTAAATGTGATTATTATTAGTAAGCCCCATTGAATTTTCAATTATATAAAATTATTTTTAAAATATTCTTGTAACTACTTTGAAATTTTGTCATTCTCTCATTTAGTTTTTTAAATTTCTTGCGGTTTTCTTACCCATGCAAATTTTTACACTCCGAAAAATTGTTGGGTGCTTGTGGCATGGAAGAATAATTTAATTGTTATTACCGCCGATGCATTGAAGTTATTTTCCGCTACCGCATTGAATATTTCTTTTTAATGAGCGTCATTTTATACGTATGAAGATGTGGCTTCTGCTTTTAATTGATGATATGTAGAATTATGGTCCTTATTTTTTTTTACACATATTTTTAAATTTTTTTTATATTTTTATCGAGTATGACAAAATATTAGGAATATTCACGCTTCGTCAAAAGAGTGTGCGCTAGCTTATTCTTTCGAATTTATAGTCACACAAAAACATATTTTTTTAACTTACTACATTGCTATTTATTCCTCTTATTTCCTTCCTGCTTTCAGTTCTTGTTCGTAGCTTTTTATATGTTTAGAGCCCAACTTGTTTATAAAATTATGACCAAATGCCTTATAGCTCAATCCTTTACAACCAGCTGCTGATTAGAGCTGGTGTATTTTGTTATTGTTTTGTAAAAAAAAAAACTGGGTCTAGTGGCCTCGATGGTCAATAACCACCTAAACGGTTTTCCAAAACTTTACAATGCCTCACTTCCACTCAATTCATAAAATTGTCATGAAAACCATTTCCAAATTTGCATTTCGCAGTCGCCATAAAATTGCGCAAAGATTGAACTTCCAACGCACACAGAATAGAAGAAGCTTCTTGTAGGTACGGCCCAGTGCCTTATATTGGTCTATGAAACCAACCTTGGGCATTTTTTCCTCTGAAGCAGGAATTTATAACCCATTTATTTGGCCAAACTGAGGTAGGTTTGCTTTGCACTTTTTGCTCAAGAATGATGAAGAAGTCTTTTTAAAAACGTGCCTGTTTGGAAGAGTTTAGATTTATACTTCGCAAGTTTTTTATTCAATATCGATGCCACCATTTGCAAGGATACATATTACAACTCTTACAAAATTATATTTGTTCCTTTAATTGTTTTGAGTAGTGTAGTTGACCCAACACTACCACAATACTTAAATTTGAATTGAAGCTTTCGGCTTGATATAAGCACGCGATGATGTACGTTTTATATTATATTACCCACTTGATAGCACAATGCACTAAAACAGTGACATCATTGTATTATTTCATTATAATACAATGGATTCAAAATCTTCAATAGGATTAAACAATTTTAATTAAACAATTCATTCTGCCGTCCACTCGAAAAAGAGAACACAAGCGGTATCATTAGACTCATTATTTTAAATTTAATCTACTTAAAGCTAATTATACCCAAATGATTTTGGAATTTAATTGGTACTAGTTAGATTTGAATGGGAATACAAATTAAAGTTTACAATTTGGGACTATGTCAAATAAGGAATTCATCCTCATCGTGGTATAGTAAACTTCTTTTTTAATTATTTTTTGGTTGACTAAATTTTCGGGTGTACGCCATGGACGAAAATATCAACCATATACTTGTGTGGATGAGTAATAAAGTAAATAAAAATAATCATGACTGGAATAAATAAACTTTAATTAAATGAAAAAAAAAACGCATGTTAAGAATGATTAGTAAAACTAAACAAACAAAACAAATACGAAAATAAAAACGATTTTTTTTTCTCAATTGAAATTCATTTGTTTTTTAATATTCATATTTTAATTGAAGATTAAATTTTCTAATAAGGGAAAGAAGATAACATCACTACATTCATGGCAAGGGAAAAATGATCCCAGTTGAGTTTATAAAAAACAATGTTCGGGGGTTACATGAAAGGTTTATTATGCAAAATAAAAATTTAATGGCCAAGTTCATAATATGTATATATTAATAACCACCCTCTTACGGCAAAAACACGCGAAACGTTTACAGACATGAAACATGAGAGTATGTGCCAACACTATTTACTCCAGGTGCAACTAAAAAAACTTGAGTCCGTCTTTACGCAGTATAGGGCACAAATGGGATATACATTAGGTTAGGTTAGGTTGAAGTGGTTATCGGCGAGGCCAACTGACTTAGACCAAAAAGAGGTCCGTTGTGATACCACATAGATCTAAAAATTTACTACACTATTCGTCGTAGGTAGGTATGTAGGTTGGTGGATACCCCTGTGACTTCAGCCACGACTCACTTAGACCATCAATTGGGTCCATTGTGTCCACCTGGGTACCTTTCCTCAACTTAGAAACACCTGGAAATAGACCAAGAGAAAAAACCGCTAGTATGTGCTCATAGTAACGCTCTCTTAGAACCAACCTGATTTGTACACAAATCTGACTAGGTCTTTCGAAATCGGAAGTAATTGACTTCAAACCGAAAAGCGATCGCCGCTGTGAATTACTTTGAAAACATTTCTCTAATTGCACACGGTCATACTGACGAGGCTGAGTAAACTATGAAGGAGGGGCGTATGTGGAGTAGTTTTGGGTTACTCATACATGAAGCAACAAATTTTTCTAACAACGCGCCAAAAATAATCAACACATTACTTAACTCAACCTTTCTCCCTATCTCTGTTGACTCAATTGTAAACACTATTTTGTAATATATAATTATAGTATTTGTATTATATTTAGCTGCCTAAGAACCCACCCTTACCTCACTTTACTCGACCTCATTTAAATATAATATAGAACTTTAGAGGTACAGAACTTTGAAATGGAATTAAACTAAGTTAATTTTTTTAAATGAAATTTACTTTATCCGAAAGATAATAATCTGACATTATAATTTAAATATGATTTCTAGAATATAACCGCCACGGCTGCCTCAGACGTGGTCTAATCTGGAGGTCCAATTTCCGATGACTTTTTCCAACATTTGTGGCCGTATAGCGGCAATAAGGCGCCGAATGTTGTCCTCCAACTGGCCCCATAGAAAATAGTCAAGCGGCGTTAAATCGCACAATCTTGGAGGCCAATTTACGGGTCTGTAACATGAAACTAAACGGTTACCAAACGTTTTCTTCAATAAATCAATTGTGGCACGAGCTGTGTGACATGTTGCGCCTGCACATCATGGTTGTTCAATTGATGAACGAAAAAGTCAGTAATCATGGCTCTATAGCGGTCACCATTAAAGAAGTACGGACCAATTAATCTACCAACCTAAGAGAGAGTTTTTGTGGATGCAGCGGTGTCTCAACATATCACTCCAAATACAGCAGTTTTGTTTATTGAAGTGTATCCATTCAACCAAAGTAAGCTTCATCGCTAAACAAAATTTGCTTCTGAAAATTTGGATCGACGGCAATTTTTTTTGGGCCCATTCACCGAATCTACTCCTTGCTAGGTGGCTTCAATTCTTGCGTGATTTGGATTTTGTAAGCACACAAACCAAAATGCTAAACCAAACTAAAAATAAATCACTTGACAGCTGACAAAAGTATTATATCTCTTAAAAAACAAACTTTACAACTTGTATTACCTAAAGACAGTAACCCCTCGTGATCGGCATTGGGGAATAAGATGAGGACTTTAGGACACTGTTTCTCATTCCTCAAATGAAGCTTTGAGTGTGCCTTAGCACATCTTGAGTAGCCATAGTCTATTAGAAGCGCCCGTGTAATAAACTGTTGACTGTGCATTCAATCTATTATTCCATTTTTTTTTACAGAATGACGATAAAGAACGCTCCATTTAAAATAATATTAATGAATTAATACCCAGGCCAATAAAGGATTGCGTTCAAAATATTTCCCATACTTCAATAAGAAATTGTGTAAATTTACGTTCTTTTATTTTTTCAACATTAGGACCGATTAAATGCCCTAAAATATAAGTGAAAATTAATAGAAAATATGTACATAGAAGAGGCAAAGAAAAGCTGTAATTCCACCCTTAAGTCAAACAAAATACGGGTAGTCCTTGATATAGTTTCACCGTACCAAAATACCAAAAAAAAAAATTATTCATTGACCGAATTCACACGCCACTAATTGCTTAAAGGTGTTCGCGCATATAATTTGTTAAATAAAGTTACTAATTTATCAGTGAAAGCATAACTGACGTATCCACAAGTAGATAAGATTACTTTTTGACTTTAATTGATAAAGTAGGTGGGTAGTAGAGACTTCTTGCGTGCTTTCCTCTCTATAAAATGACAATTTATTTGCCAACGCTAACGCTGACAATAATGACGTTACGCATTACTGCCATTAAATAAGATAATAAAGAATATAACAAAAGATCCATGAAGTTCCTTGTTAAAAATGATTAATGGTGTTTGCACTAAATTCTGTGAAAAACAAAATGGGCACGTCTATTGACAATATCCGACTTGATTTTCTTTTTTCGATAAATGACATTAGATAGCTTTCGAATTTTACTGAGCATAAAACTGTCATTTATGTGTACATACTTAAAAGCTGAAGTGCTCGCCCAACGGCCTTGTCCTGGTTATACCTACTTTAATGTTGCTTGATTATTGCCTTTATAAATACAACTTTATGGATAGCAATCTTGTTTAATTGAAATAAAATTCTCAACACAAGGAGTGAACCTAATATCCAACGGCCCTTTTAATTGAGTGTTGGCAATGAAGGTAGTCTAACTAAATTCTAAAAATAAAAGTACGTTGTGATGCTGATTCTTGGATGGAAAATGTGAAAACAGCCCAGCAACAGTCTTAAATCAATCATAGTCTGTTTGCGTCTCCAATAATGTTCACGTGCACTTGTTCTAACGAGTATTAGGTACGTTCTTATTAACACGCAGTCAGCTCCTAAAATATTTTCATCACACTTAAGATTGATGGATCGCCAAAAACACATCCGGTTTATTTATTATTTTCACAGATCTCTCTCTTCAGTTCACACTTATGCTTTATTTGTTGAAGACAAAAGTAATTTTATTTTCCAATTTCAAAAATTTTTGAATCAACACCTATGCCAAAAGGTACTTCACAATAGAATTCTCTATCTATCTAGGTGAGCTATTTCCAAGTGGCATAACGTAAAAATTGAATCCCACACACTCGCGAGAAACATTATTTAGTTATAGATGTTGTACTTTAACAATTAACGTTATAAAATGTGTATAAGTGAATTTATGTTCCATGACAATTATGAGAGAGGAAGATTAAATTTAAGATAGTACAATTAAAAGCATCTATTTCATGGCGGTTACTTTTGGGAATGTCTTTAACAGGCTATTATCACACTGGATGCTTTCTACACTTCCCATCTTCTGTTTCTATTTACGCGATTAGATGAGTTATTTATAGCGAACAGCTGTTGTTGCTTGTCAGGGGAGTTGGTAAGAGTCTATGTATATGGAAATGCTTCCTGTTCGTAAAAGTTTAGGAAACCAATTAGTTAGCCATTGTTGTTGGAAAATGAGTTTTCTGTGTCATCATGGTTTTCTGCGTTTGGTTGGTGAGTGGGCATCTTCGGTTAGGACTATGACCTAGTTAGGGAAAAATTGATTGCCTTGAAAAATAGTGTAAACAAGTTCATAGTAAACTCAATTATTTCTCAAATGTTGCAAGTTTGGTCCCATGGAGATGCGGGATGTTTATGAAAACATATTTGAAAAAAATATTTTTTTAATTGATGATTTATTGATTACTTGCTTATGTTTATGAGAAATAAGTTTATAGTTCTAACTAAATCAATTAATGCCGTAGCACCTCCGTTGGGTGCCAACAAAACACCCTTCAAAACTTTTATAAAGCGAAAAAGTGCTTACAATTATTCTATGGTCATATATTAAGAAGTGTTAAATATTTTTATAGCTGGCTATCCACTGGAACTCCAAATTTCCCTTACAACATTGCCATGGTTTCGGTCCACCCAAACAAAATGAAGGGAGGTCATCATTATCAAAACTGAAGGCTACTTGCCCGGACGACATACATGACAATGACTTGGAAAAGAGCATAATATGCCATCGGTGCGTTTATATATACGAAGCTTTGCGAGTATTAAAACAGATGGGCCCAGCGGTTAACAAATTCAAGTATATGCTGTCTATAATTGAGGAGTAAGTTAGGAACATTTCAACGAGAACGCATCCTCATAAAATGTTTTTTTTTAAATCGAATTAAACACTCAAATTTGCATCAAATATTCAAAATTTTTATTGTAATCGATAAATAGGCCTTTTCAAATTCACGTTTTAAAGCCAACTTCATGTAAATGTTGTCCGCGGCTCCGTTTCAAATGGTCAATTCGGAAGGTCCAATTTTGCGTCACTTTTCGAGCACTTCGGCCTGTATTCCACGAATTACGCGTGTTATGTTATCCTGTAAGGCTTCAATCGTGTTCGCCTTGTCCACATAGTCTAACGACTTTACATAACCCCAGTCGAAGAAATAATCAAGAACCGTTAAATCGCATGTTCTTGGCGGCCAACTCACAGGGCCATTTCGAGAGATACGCTGCTCACCAAATTCATCCTTCAACATTTCCATTGTTTCACGAGCTGTGTAGCATGTGGCACCATCTTGATAAAACCATATGTCTAGCAAGTTCAACTCAGCCAACTGGGGCAAAAAAAGTCGCGTATCATGGCCCAATATCGTTCGCCGCTGACGGTAACCGGTGATGCCACCAGCCCATAAACCACACCAAACTGTCGTTTTTTCGGGATGCATCGGTAATTCTTGTATGGCATGTGGCTGTTCATCACTCCAGATCCGACAGTTTGGCTTTTTACGTATCGAAAAAAGAAAGTGAGCCAGAAATGACCCTCAACGCTGAACTAAATTTTTCAATAAAACAGCGGATTTTCACATTTTTCACATAGCACGAATTTTGATAATAAATTTCAATAATTTGCAATCGTTGCTCGTTTGTAAGTCTTTCCATGATTAAATGGCAGAGTATACTGAAAACTTTTCACTTTCACAGATGACGTTTGGACGCCATTACTAACCAGTGCTGCCAACTCTTAAAAAATCACCCTTTAATTATTCAAATCGTTGTTTCTTTGAGCTGAGAAGGCAACCGTGTAACTACTACTTTCGTCCCAACTAAGGAGACACGATATAAGACAATAATCATAGTCCTGCTCCATTGATCTGTAGAAAGCACTTTTCAAAAGCTTGGCTTAAAAAAACTGCGTCTTAAGTGTATGAGATTTTAATATTCAGAATATTCAAAACAAGTTTCTGTCTAACTTCCCAAAGATCAATCTATCAAACCAAGCTAAAATTGAGCAAAACTAATTTTTGAATTTTTGTTCAATACTAAAAAAAATGGAAGTACGATTGACTCAGTTGGTATTTTTATGTTCAAAGGACGGACCACTATAAACCCCCTCAAAAGGTAATGTGAACCAACCTCTCATACAAGCGCCCAATAGAGGCAGGCTTTAAATCTCTTGGATCGATATGAACCACATGCGGCTCAGCCGCAATGATGCAAAAAGAAAAGGGGTTGATGTCTATAATCCTAATCCCCTTGATGGGGGAAAGTGTTTTTCGAATTAATGACCAACATATACACCAGCACCATACATCTAATGATCGGCCGTTGCAAGCCGTTAAACAGCTGTAATTCGTGGTGGCAATCTGAAGTTGTTGTTGTTGCTTTTAACCATTCGATATGTAAAAAGACGTTGAGTATATTTGTTTAATGCAATGGTAGTTTTGCAAATTTGCCAGACTTTTGCAAATCGTTGAAAATTACTTTTGTTCGTGGCTCTTTTCGAGAAGATGCAAAACAGCATTTGTCCAACGAATCATCCTCTCCCTGCCTCTACAAGTATGTCCTTTTTTTGCAATTATATTGAAACACTGACTAATTGTCAGCTTATGAAATGCTTTGAATACGGAAAACGTCTTAATGACCCGCATAAGAGTTTTTTTTTAGCAACAGGTCCACTGGTGACTTGGCACCATACTTTAGCGTAAGATGAGGACACAACTGGGTTCTTTTATTAAAGTAAAACATTATATTCTGCCATTATTCATTAATGACACGTGCATGACCACTTTCGTTGGAATGATCACATATTCAATGCCGCCAAGAACGCCGCGAAACGTCTAGGCTTCTTCAAGCGATGCAATAAATATTTCTCCATCTCTTATCTGGCACTTGATCTCTATTTAAGTTAATACTACCATTTTTTTCTGTCCTAAATAAATTTCAGTCTTCTCTTATCTTTGCATACACGCGAAACCGCTGGTTCATTGACTTTAATTTGGATAAAAAAAAAAAAAACCTTGCTTGTGACATTTATCATAAAAATTAATGCAAAGGTTAGAATGGTCTACAAATTAATGTTTCTAGTGAGATTAAAGTGTTTAAGAATAAATATATTTACAATGACGCATGTTCCACTTCATTGTGATTGTATTTCATGCGGTAAGTATTATTATTTCATCTTACTTATATTGTAAAAAATTGTTTCCCAAACGGCTGGACGATTGCTTATGAAATTTGACGACATGTAGTACTTCTTATAACGCTATTCTTCTAATACACTTATAAGTATAGCCATTAATAGTTTCGATCTATAAGCGTTATGTAGCAACTTCATCGACAGTGTAATAAAAGCAAAGTAAAAAAATATCTTCTAATTAAGTTTTCATCCAAACAAGTTAGTTACACATGTGAATCTATGTTTTTCTAGGCAGGTTTGAATTCGTAAACAATACTATCGTAAATGATAATATTCGTTTATTTTAGATAATTTTCGAAAGTGTAGAAATATAAACATTTACTATTTAAACTGGTTCAATATCTACACTTAAGATGCGCTCAGATAAAAACGCGAAAATGTTTACTTAATTAGTGCTAAATTAACCAAACAGTAGTTTTTCTTAAACTGCATTACCAAACACTGTTTTTTATAGGACAAACTTAGTAAAAAAATGTATATACATACTTCATACATAATTGCGGTCGAAAATGAAAAGAGAGACGAAAATCTAATTTTATATTAGTAAAGGGTGTTTTTTTTAGGTATATAACTTCGAATTGAAATAAAACACAAGAAAATCGTTTTAATGTCCATAATGTCCAATTTGGCTTTATTGGAAGGATAATTTTATGCCATTAATGTTTAGATATGATTTCGGGGATGTGGCCGCCGCGGCTGGTTCGAATAAAGACAAGTCTATAGGTCCAATTTTCAACCACTTTGTCAAGCATTTGGGGCTGTATGTCGGCAATAACGCCACGAATGTTGACTTCCAAGTCCCCTAACGTTTCTGGTTTGTTGGCGTAGGCGAGCGACTTCACATATCCCCAAAGAAAATAATCCAATGGTGTCAAATCACACGATCGGTGGCCAATTGACAGGTCCATTCCGCGAAATCATGCGCTCGTCAATGTTTCCTTCAATAAATCGATTGTGACGTGCGCTGTGCGGCATGTAGCGCCGTCTTGTTGGAACCACATCTCATCCACATTCATGCCATCCAATTCGGGAAGAAAATAGTCGGTTATCATGACTCTATACCGGTCTCCATTAACGGTAACTGACTCTCCAGCATCATTTCGAAAGAAGTATGGCCCAATGATTCCACCAGCCCATAGAGCACACCAAAAAGTCAGT
Source organism: Ferdinandea cuprea (assembly GCA_963576555.1). NCBI lineage: Eukaryota > Metazoa > Arthropoda > Insecta > Diptera > Syrphidae > Ferdinandea > Ferdinandea cuprea. The sequence goes on from OY754960.1 coordinate 25,807,111, forward strand.
TTTTGTGGATGTAATGGCGTTTCAAGGGTCTCATGTGGATCCTCTTCACTCCAAATGCGCCAATTTTGCTTGTTGACGTAGCAATTCAACCCAAAATGAGCCTCATCACTGAACAAAATTTAACTTCGTAAACTTCGCGAACTGAACCATTATTTTCGAATAAATTTGCACGATTTGCAAGCGTTGTTCATTTGTCAACCTGTTCATGATGAAATGGCAAACCAAACTGAACATAAATGACATTAGAGTTGCCAGATTTGACCAAAAAATGTCTGTTTTATGTCTATTCGAAAAACCAACCTCTAAAAAAACACCCTTAATATATTTAAAGGTCATATACATATATATGTTGTTATATTACAAGAGAAAGTATATGTTAATCTGTAAGTTTAAGTAATGTACTTATTTTTAATCCGAAATATAACATTATGTTTTACAAAAAAAATTAAATTTTAGCATCGCTTAGCAGTCTGTCAAGATCAAATTCAATTCAATTCAACAAGTTCGCACAGTAACTGATTATTATATCCAGGATAATATTTTTTATATTCCAATGAAGAGTTTGTGACCCGCGGCTCCACTTGTGTGTAATAATACACATAAGTAACTTATACTTATCGTGGAAGTTCTCACCATTTCGACTTTGAAGGAATTTTAAATAAATTCCTTAAAATGCACCACTGTGTAGGGAATGAATTTTGTTGACGTAAAAAATCAAAAAAGGCATAAATGACATTTATTAAAAAGAAAAAAATGTTTTAAGACAATTAAAAAACAAATCACTTTAAAAAAGAGGGAGCATAGTTGGAGCATAGTTAAAAGACGCGCTAAACTTTTTCACAACTCAAGCAACTTAAAAATTACTTTTGCTTTTAGCAATTTCTCACCGATCCCAATAAAAATATTTAAAATATCTCCAATAAGGATTTTTAATACAGTAGAATCCCAATTAACCGAACATCTGATTATCCGGACTCAGTCGTCTTGGCTCTAATTATTAATTTAAAAATGTTTTGACAGCGAGACATGTTACGACAAGTTTTGTGTTGGAAATTTAAAATATCCAAGCGAAAAAGAGTAGTGTTGTCTCTTAAAGACAAAATGAAGATAATTGAGAGTATAAAAACTGGTGAATCTGGCAGTAAGTTTGCACAAATATATGGTGTCGGAACTTCTATGATATCAGACATTAAAAAGAATTCTGAAGCAAGAAGATGGAAGCTCGCAACGTAAAGTCATGAAAAAATCTCAAAAAGAAGCTCTAGATGTTGCTTTTAAGTGGTTTGAAAGGCAGAACGAATCGGATCTCATACAGTTGTTACAACTGAAGCGCATCAGGGACTTGGCCGCAATGAAAAGAAGTGATTCATTACGTCAAAGATCAATAACAAGTTATTTCCAACCAAACATTTAAATTACATAGGTACCTATTATGTAATTCATTATCTATCGTTATAGCTCGTTTTTTATATATCGTATTATCTAAGTAAAACCCATTACACAATGAAAAATTATTGAAATTTAAATATTGTTTGATTTGCTTTAAAATCGGTTATCCGTATTTTCGATTATACGGAATACCCCTGGCTTTATTTGAACCGGATAATCGGGATTCTACTGTATTACGATATGCATTAAAAAAATAATTCAAATTCAAACATAAATCTACTCTACTCTACTCTATCACCTGTTTTTGCAAACTTTGCAATATATGCTCTTTCGGGTCCACTAAAAATCCTCCATTAGTTTTGTGCCTGAACTGATTCATTGGTGATCAATATTTTAATCTTTAATTTCGAAGGGCAGAAAAAGCCAATATTGGTAAAAAAAAATCCAAAAAAGGCAAGTTAAACAAAATCCGTTCCCTGGAATCATAATGGTATAATAGCTAAATTTAACTTAGGTATTTCACCTCACACTAGGCTAGTAGGGAGATATTGAGCGTAAATAAGCTTGAGCTTTCTATTTGATTAATATTTATATTCAGTTGTTATGCCCTGTTTCACATCCAAAATAATTGTATGCGAAAAAAGAGTGTTTTTTTATCTTATTGATCTTCTGAATACTATTTTGGGGAGCAAATGTATGTCTTCTTCTAAGTCCGAAATCCGTTTAAAAAGCCTCATTATTCAATTAATATGATGGTAGTAGTTGAGGGCGGTTGACGGAAATCGGAATATTTTTGTCAAAAGGCACACAGTCAGCGTGAATTTTGCAATTCATCGTAATCACAAAATCAGCTTTAAACATATTTATTTGCATTTTTCAATGAACATAGATATTTACACGTGCAATTTATAGTTTTCTTTGCATCGGAGAGTTTGAGTGGGAAATGTCTTTCAAGGAGAAATCGTTATTTAGGCTTGTTCCTAGATATTTATACGACTTGACAAGATCCGCAACTTTTGTACTTTATTTGTAGCATTCATTTAAACAGCGACAAAAAAAGCCCCAGAGGGCGTAAGTGTTTTTTGAGAATAATAAACAAGAGGTATGCACGACAAAAAGGAATCTGCCTCCATTTCTAGTGATAGAAATCAGTAGTGGTTTTTGTTGTCTCTTTCAAACAATTGGCAAAAAGTTATTTTATTTAATCATAAAATAAATCCAAAAATCTTCGAAATTGAAAGTAGCTTGGTAAAAAGCAATGTCCATAATAATACTTTATCACAAAATGTAATACTATATCTGGGATATAACCCTTAAATGCATTCCGTACCATATATGGTCCACATCTGCATTCATACGATAGTCTCGATTAGATTAATTTGGATTGTTATACCGAACACTTTAAATTAAAGTAGACAAAATGACAGTTCATTTATTAACCTTTACAGCTTGCTAATGATTCGTTTCATTTGTCAGTAAGCAGCTAAAGTTATCATATGCACTATCAATAGTGAAAACAAATTTAGTATATTATTCGCGTGAAAAAAAGTGCTGATGAGTACATTGAGCTTTTTTTAGCTAACTATTATGCATCTGGTTCAAAAGCCTTTTTTCACATACATGGTACAACATCACAAATCATCATTTTTCCTCTTTTACGCTGGTTCAAATCTTGACCCGTACGCTTAATATTTATTTTTTATCCCAGAAAAATGGTGGATTGGTCAACATAATGGCGTGCATTTAAGGGTTGCTGATTTTAAAGAGTACCGTAATATGGACTAGGAACAATATTTACCTGAAACCATTTTTTAGCTTTAATGCTACTGTGTTGAGGGTCGTTGCCATGTTAAAGGATTTATCGAATAGACATTTACTACTCTACGAAGACGCAGCGTTGTTTCGGGAACATTGTCAACGTACGAATGCTGATTAAGAATGCATGGTATGAAAGCAGTGTGGTTTCATTTTATAATAGCATGTTTTACTATTTTGTACGTATACTTAGGCACGTCTGCATCAGTTTGGTAGGCGTCGCACATACTTACAATAACCATGCTCCTCAAGCTACATGCAGCACGGTTTTACTTTCATCAAAACATAATATATTTCGACACACGTAATGTCTTTGAAAACTTAATTCAAACTTCACTTGGATATCTGGCGTTCAGAAAGTTTTTGTATACCCTATCTTAAGGGCATATTAATTTTGACACATTGTTTGTAACACGCCTTAATATTCATCGTAGACCCCTAAAGGCGTATATATTTATGATCAGGACCAAAACCTAAGACTATTTAGCAATGTACGTCCATCCGTCCGTATCAATTTTTGAGGCCTTTAAATTTATACTAGGAAACTGAAATTTGGAACATATACTTCCTAGGGTCCCAAAATGGTATAGTGTTAAAAAATTTGAAATACGACCACTTCCACGCCCACAATTTGAAAAAAACCCGTTTTAAAGCTGTAGTTGAAGAGATAAAGGGTTAGAACCTCAACAAAATGTGTAGACACTGAACTCCTTCACAAGTTTGCAATATATAGTTTTTGCTCCGCCTACCTTTTGTGGGCGTGTTTTTTAAAAAAAAAGTTGTGTTCAACAAAAATTTGTATATGAAACGAAAAAAATACAAAACTATAACAAAATAAGTTGTTTTTTACTACGCCCACTTTTTGGGGGCTTTTTCGTAATAAATTTCATGAATGAAATAAAATGTCATCCTTCATGGATATGGAGAGGGTATCATACTGTTCGCCCAAGCGGACTGCAGTCTCTCCATATGTTTTCTTTTAAAATGTGCTTTAATTAAACAAATTTCACTTCAACTACCTATATTTTGAACAGATCTGTATACATATAAAATGTATGTTCCTACAACATAGCAATATATTTACAGATATATTTTAAGATCTGATTAATTCAAGTTGGTTTGGATTGCCTCTCAAAATACTACCCAATGTACTTCAGTAATCTTTAGTTCCCCTTTCATATTTATGACCACCTTTAGCCGACGCTAAAAATGAGGTTAATCTTTCTTCAACAACAAGAATTAAATATATTTCAAAAGAAATCCTTTTTCATGAAATTTGCGTATTTCTAAAAAAAATACGAAAACCCCCAGCCAAATACCAAAGCACACAATAAAAGAACAATTTGTTAACAACAGAAATTTGATAGACTTCCACTTAGAAAAATTAAACACAACTTTTAATAGGACCAATTAACATTTTATGAGATCCACGCCCACGTAGTAGAAACCGAAAACCCAAAATGATTAAGCTTAATCAACTTCCTTTTTTTTCGCTTTAATATAAACTTTACACTCATTCTACCCAAGAGAATACATTCTCACAAATGACAAATAGAATATGATTTTGCAACATATAGTCTACTATTTCTGGATAATTTAATTTTCTCTCATCCCCATTATGAACGAATCCCAATTGTAGGTATCTCATATCGAGGAAACCCTATATTTCCATCCATTTTTCCCAATAATTAATTGATAGGAGTCAAAGCACTCCGGCCCATTGATAATTATACCTACCAAAATAAATTTGGCTGCTTGTGCCGGCACGGGCGGGTGAGGATTGAAACACTAGATTCCCTGGAGCAATGAACCACATCACAAACAAAGAAATGAAAACAAGAAATTGCCTAGAACTTGCATTTTTATTTGACATTCTCCGTACTCTAACCTTCTACACATATTTCAGCACAGACAAGCAGCTTTTTTGCGAAACGAGGTCACCTCAGCCTGCGGCAGTTGTAAATAAAAGAGAAGGCAATTTAAACCCCGCCGCACATAGATGAATGCATAGCTTTTGGAAGGAAATGGTGGAACAGGAAATCCTATTCACACTGCTAAATCCTTCTTAGAGCCGCCTATGAATGGGGAATGTTTAGAAATTTGGTTATGCATGTGATATAGTAGCTGGGAGCTTCATAATACACACGATTACGTATCTCAATGAAGTGTGAATTATTTATATAAGTGTACTGATAACGATTTTGCCGGAAGAAAAGGAATATATTCTACTGCTGTAACTGACCATATATTTGAATATTCTCCTATTCTCTCCTGTTTAGACGAGATTCATTTAGGGAAAGGGTGACGCAGTGTGCGATAAATTAAAAAAAAAAACTATCTATGAACATACTTTTCGCCAGACGATTTGCAGGAAGTACACGAACCATTTGTGGGGCTATCTCCGCGCCATTAAGGCTCATATCGCATGGAAAATGTAAAGTTCCTTAAAAAAAACCTGTATTACTGATTTTTTAACTTTCTCGTATACATTAGTATATAGTATACTAAAGAGAATTTTGTTGCTATCGTGCGGAAATTTCGAACTCAAACTGAGTATGAGGGATGATATTACGACTATAGAGATGTCCAAAAAATGTTTCCGCCAATGCCGTCCGTCGGTCTGCTTCAAAGTTCGTATAACGTTTGTGGGATAACATCTCGAGGCGTTTTTTCTGTTTTACTTTAAACTTGGGGATGGACCGAAACGGTAATTTATAATCAAGCAAATATCAACAAATTTTCCTTTTTTTTTTTTAAATAATACGATTTTCTTCAATTCAATTAAAGTTTTTAAAGTTAGGTTAAAACGGCTCTAAAGATTTTGATTTATTTTTGTGTTTTGGACAGTTAGATTAAAGGCGAACAATGTGCAAATTACATCAACATCGTTAGAGCCGTTATTGAGAAAATTTAATATTTCAAAACTGAAAAAAGTGATTTAAATAAAATACCGAGAAAGTTTCGTATGAAGAAGTCGTGCATTTTATTTGTTTTAGACACATATTTTATGGAATTTTGTATTATAAAACACTTAGAACGGTAACATATCATTCATTTCAGTTATGCGGAATTGTTTAAATCTTCTTCTCTCCATTTAACGACGAGATTATGATCAGGATTACAGGGATCGTAACCCTCCCACTTCACTGCATTCCTACTGGTCACGCCTGTGGGATTCGCCTGTTCGACCTAAATAATATATCTGCAGGCCTCCCGATTTTGAATCACTTCATCATTGAGGCCAATCAAATGCTGGTGTTTCTGCATTTGTGTGATCCAGGAGTTTTTAGGGCTGCCTCTTTTACGCGATTTAAAGGGAACGTTGATTGCTCCACTTTTTTCGAGATGGGTTCTTTGACGTGGAGGCTTCCTCGGATTCTGGAACTTCTAATTCGATCAAGCTTTGTTACTCCTGCTGTCATGCGAAGCATCTTCATCTTAGCTGCCCTCATACTTTTTGTACATTGTCCAGCATTGTAAACCGTATGTGAGCGCCGGACGCACAACTGCAGGGACATTTTTCGGTCACAGAAGATGGCAGAATTTTACTGCCACTTCATCCACCCTACGCTTACACGATGATTGATGTCGTCATCAAAGGTTGCTTCGCTGTTGATCATTGATCCCAGATATTTGAACATCTCACACTTGGGAACCACCACCCCACTCAAATAAATGTCCGGAATGGGTTGACTTATTTTATTTTTTGGGTCAGAGAATGGGCAGTACAGATACTCTGTCTTTGTTTGGCTAACACGATACCCATTCCCTTCTAAAACATCTACCCAAGCATCAAGTGCTCGTTGCAGGGAAGTCTGATCATCACTTATGATGGCTCTATCGCCAGCGGAATTGTTTAAATTTAACAAATTATTTCTATTTGAATTTTTTCCAGTTAACCGGCGTTTACAGTTACGCTGTAGTTAAGTGAGTTTATGTATGTAAGCAAGATGGAAGCAAAGTTATAAATTGTTCATTTCAACTAACCGATTTCTTTTGGGAAGCAGAGCTGCACATACTTTTATACATATGGCGCAAAAGTTTGGGACGAGCTTAAACAGAAAATGTACATACATACAATTGAACTGTTGCAAGAGATAATGATTGAGAACCAAATATACGAAAAAGACCTTAACTATTGCTACTTCTACTCTAGACCAGACCAGACCTATCGAAATTTATTTTTTAAATAATAATAAAATCCTCGCGATGCGGCAAAAATAAGTAAATAACATCACCCGTATTAATAAACACGAGTTAACGGTGAGTTACCCTTAAGCCACGAGTAAAATGTTATTAATAAAACAAATTTTAGACTAACTGACGTTTTTCAACTGTGAGATAACTAAACTCACCGTCGAAGGTGGTTTAACGATGGTTTAGCAGGCAAACGAAAACATTTTTGTTTTCTTATTCCTACAGGAATTTCTCACTTCTCCTTCTTTTTTTTTTTGTACGATACTCAATTTGTATTGTCCACATTGCACTTTTAAATCTAAAAAACATTAAATTTGAAAAATGCTCCATAGACAAAGCAAATTTATTGATTGTAATAGAGAAGTAATAGATTTGCGTAAATGTTTTTACTGAACGTCAGAATTTTTATTAATAAGAAATGTTAACTCCTGAGTTAAGTCTTATTCCATCGCTTAGTTTGCTCATGAGTAGAGGTGAGTTAAGGGATTTGTATTAATAGGGCGGAATCAATACAATAATAATATAAGCATATATCAAAGTTTTGCCATCAAAATATGCCCAATGGAAACAAAAAATGACAGACATTTTAAAATTAGCCAAAGAACATACATCGTCTTTTGAAACACAAGAGCAGTCAGTTGCTTATTTGTCAGCAGGGTTGAAAACTGGATAAAAAATACAAACACAAACATGTGCGTATATAAAAGAAATAACAGGACCGATGTTCTTTGTACAATTCAAATGGAATACCTATGCCCGAAATGGTTAAAATTAGATATGAACATAAATAGACTCATTCAATTGAAAACTGCATAAACAAAAAGTAAATACTATAAATATGTACATAATATGTTTAAGACCGCACCAATTTATCTTGCGTGCACGTCGATTGAGTAGAGTAGACTTTTTTTAATTTTGCCGTAAGCTTCAATAGCAGTTTCTGTCAGTCTTGTAGAATATACAATCAACATATTTATTATCACAACTAGTCGATATTGGGGAAGTTTCGAATTTGTATTTAAACATAAAGAACAGTTAAGAAACAGATCTTAATACGTTTGATAGATATATTTCATTAAACACAGCAGCATAGAGGATATTTTTGTTGGAATTCACTTAGTGTATAATAAGAAGTAGAGTTTTATAACATTAATTTTTTTTTAGCTAAAAAAAAATCAGACTATTAAGGGTTAATGTACATGTGAAAAATTAAAAAAAATGGTTTCTAGTTTTAAGATCCTTTTACAGAATATTTGTATGCAAAATAGTATAAGGGTCCACGAGCAACAGTACTTAACACCAGGTAACCTTTTTATTCTTACACACACCAAAGATATTCTGGGGTTACACACACAAAATTTGAAAAAGTTAGCTAACATTTTATTTGGTTGAAAGTTGAATTAACACGGAGTTGCGAAAGAAGTTATTTAAGAATTTAAAAAAAATGGCTTACGATTTTTACACTTTATTACCGTTTCTAATCTAGGATTTTGGCTTGGGTTCGTGTTAATATATTAACAATTATAATACAGTTTGCCTTTAAAAAAGGCATTTACCGTATAATTGCACTGAAATAAGGCCATAAACACCAAACCTGGTATTTGAACATATTGTATCTTTAATTGGCGAATTAGTAAGCTCAGCCGCAGGTGAGCCGCGATACAATTATGTATGTTTGCTGCGTGTCTAAAATCACGTAGCTGTTCCAGGTAACGTCGAAGTCAGATAGATACGTAGTTCACACAGCATGACTGTTATCCTGGTAGCGATGGTGATATGGATGTCTGGGATTGACCATGCAACCCATTATTTCGAACTTTTGTATCCAGTTCCAATGAAAAAAAAAAACATTTTGACGACTTATAATTACCTTCGACTGCTGCTGCTGCACCTGCATGGTCCACTGCCACTGTAGCTCCTTGTGACATGTTTACTTTTGCTCTTGTTGCCTATTTATTTTCTTTAATGAACAAGTAATTAGTAAAGAAAATTAGCCGGGTCTCGAACAAAGGGTATTTACACTTTCTTGCAAAGTTCAAGGTTTGCAATGAAAAAGCACTAAGCAAGACACATATAGGTACACACTTGCACTTTTGGTAAATAAATTGCACTGTGGCGATGGCCGGGTCGTCGGGTTACGCACTGGACTAGCTAGATTTTTTTTTGGAATTGTATAGATAATGAAAGAAATACGACAGCAGATACTTGTTATAATCTATTTCAGCACTTGCAAATTTGAGTGGAAAATTGTAACAGAGCGCGTTTCCATCAAGCACGAAATTAACGACGATTACCCCACGAACAATTCAAGTGAACTGAAAATGAACGTCAATAAGATTTTCAGAAGACGCGTTTCGGTTTTTCCAGTTTTGACAGCTTGTTTCAGCATTTTGTTGAAATTTTGTTAAAATTTTGTTGGATGGTATGGAATGAGATGAAGAAATGAAATGATGAAATAGAACGGAGTGGTGTTACCGTGATAATTTTGTTTTATTTTATATTGGCATATTTAGTTCTATCTACAAATAATGCCTTATAATCAATTTGACGTTTGGGTGACTTTGCAATTTTTATTTGCTAGAGTGTACGAAAAATCACATCTGAAGTAATTTTTCCTGGTGTTAGAGGAGATTTTACTTTCGTTCAACCAATGGAATTCCAAAAAGAATAAATCAAATCCATTAAACACAATCTTTCATCAGTTGTGTGAAGTTGTTGGATTTTACTATTTATGAACACAAACTATATTTAAATCTTATTTGGGTACTAAAGTATCCGAAAATAAATGTTTTTAAGAAAGCCCAATGGAAAGCCACATAAGGTTATACGAGCCTAAGAGTTGATGTTAAAAAATTGTAAAAAAGTTTTTGCCTGAAACGACCACGGATATTTTCATACGCCTTTGTATCCAAATTATTTTCAAAATGTCGCCTTTAATTTTTCGTTTGTACAAAGCTGTGGTATGATATTATTTATTTTATTTCACTAACCCTTTTTTCAAATTGAAGAGGTCGATTTTTGTAAGTTCTCTAATAGGATTACAACTTTTGTAATCTTCTTGAAGTTATTCATTTACATTATACTGTCATCTTCAGATATAATTTTTGAGATTCCTGAAGTAAAAACGCATAACAAAAATTAACACAAAATAAACAGTTGTGCAGGGGAATGAGTGTGTCATCAAGCCGTTCTTATACATATAATGTGTATTTCAAATCATACAAAATAATAAGATTTTACCTTTTCCCTAAACTTCTTTGTCATTATGTAATTCCTTTCTCTTCAGAAATATCTGTTGATGTGGCAACACCAATTTTTCCAGTCTCCGACATTTTTACCTCCTTCTTTCATGGAGACTTTTGTAGTTCTTCATATAACTCATTTACATAAGTTATCGACTAACCTCATAACAAATCATTAAACACATTACATATTTTAAATAGCTCCATAGTTGGTCTCACAAGTCAAAGTTTGCAAATTTTTCGGGATTAATTTTCGAAAAACGAAGAAGTACCTCAACGCGATTTGACTTTTGTTCGCGCGAATTCTTTTTTTGTATTTAAATCAGTTCTTTTTAGAACTTCTGGTAAACCTTATGAAATTAACGTAAGGGTACGTTTTATTATCGCTTATTTTTAAGAGCATGTTACAGCAGGTTATGTTTGCCTGAGAAATTAATGCTCGCTGTGATTGTCCTATTTAGTGTAAGTTGAATAAATTTAAATCATAACTTTGTATATAGGTTAAGTGAATTAACTTTTAGCAAATAAAATACGTGAAAATAATCACAAAAGGTATTTTTATTCTTGTGACAAGAGGGTAAGGAGCAACACCTGTGCAGCAATAAGGTGGGAAAAATAACAATACTATCCATTTTGCCAAATTATAAGATATAACTTATAATCACTGAACTTAACGATATTAGCTCAGTATTGTTTCGTTAAAAGTTTAATGGAAAAGAAAGTTTAATGTTTAAGTTCTGAAAAAGTCGAGTTATTTCAAATTATGTTTGATAGAAAAAAAATTTTCAAAATATTATTAAATATTATTAATTCAACGGTAACACTGACCGACTTGATTTCATCTCGTCTCTATTTAATTCCATTTTATTCCACATACACATGGTTCTGTCAAAAAAACCTACCGATTTCAAAATATTTTGCTTCGTGAGAGGTTTTCGGTACCACATTTACAACGAACTACAAAAACACACATTCAAAACACAACCATGTCTTCACCGCCCAATAAGAAGCCAAAGTTCTCAAACGACAAATCTAAGTCATATCATTACAACAAGAACAAGAAACGGCTCCTCTTCGAAGTTGGTCAGAAAGGCTTCTTGGCAACTTGCAATTACCGTGAAAAAGACTGCGTCCGTGAGTGTTACAACATCCTCAGCCAGTATGCTGATGAACTTTACGGTCCCGAGCCAAAGATCGATGATAAACCTTCTCAGGAACAAGGCGAAATAACGGAAACTGATATCTCAGATGATCTTCAGAAGGAAATAGATGCCACCAAAGCGGCAGCAGATCCCAAGAGGCAACGCCGGTTCCAGTCAGTGGATACAACGACGAAGAACTGTATTTTCATAAAAACAACCCTTGACAATCCAGTAGAGCTAGGCACACACTTAATTAAAGACATTGCTGAAAGGAGAATCCAGAAAACAAGATACCTCCTTCGTTTGACGCCAATCGAAGTGGTTTGTAAGGCCAACGTGGATGACATCGCAAGTGCCGGTGGAGCTCTGTTTGACAAATATTTTCTTAAGGAAGGCAAAACCTTTTCGATTGTGTTCAATAGACGGTACAACAATGATGTTAAGCGGGACGAAATCATCAGGGTGCTTGCTGACTTGGTGCAGGATAAGAATATAAAGAACAAAGTTGATTTGAAGAACGCGGAGCTGTCGGTTGTTGTTGAGATTATCAAAAACAAGTGTTGTTTGTCTGTCGTCGAGGGCTACAACAAGTATCGAAAGTATAATTTAGTTGAGTTAGCTGCGCACAGGCCAGACAATGGCGAAAAGAAGGAAGATAATGACGATAATAAAGCCGTTCCAAAGGAAAGTGATGTAAAGCAACTCGTTAGTGAGAAAACAGTTAGTCCGGATGAGGTCGCAGACGACACAACGGCTGACAAGGAATAGAAGGCATTTAATTTTTCTTAACTTTATTCGGATTCGTTCACACAATTTCATTTTTGTTACGTATTTTTCTAATAAATACAATTTGAAGTACACCTACACCTTAGGTCTAAAATATTATATCTTTCATTTGTCTGGAGTTGCTCCTGTACTAATTCTTTTTGGCAAGAACCACATTAACCCCCTTGGCCACCTTCTCGTAGATGGAGAACATCAAAGCCGCGGTAAGCACTGTTTGGAGAATTTTCGCTTCCAAACCGCGAAAGAGTCCTTTGGGTCCCTGCGAGCGAATTATGGTCAGCATTATTTGAAGCGCACCTGCATTTTTGGCGAATTCGTCATCTTTGGTACGGTGGCGTTGTTTTGTCTGCACCAACTGAAGGGGATAGGTTAGCACTGTTGCAAACGCCTTAGCTGCAGCGCCAATGAAGAAAATCGATAAACTTGAGAGTTCCCCCTGGTTGGATGTGAATTTACGCTTCAATAACTCATACATCATGAACTGTAATGCGGGGTTGGAAACCAGAATCAACGAGGGAATAGTACCCGACCATAGTCCCGCCAGTCCTTCAGTAGCTGCGACGTATTTCAGACCATCGAGGAGATTCGAGTAGTATTTGCTCACCTCGCCAGCAGTACCACCAACTCCTCGCATCTTTAGACGTGTATTTACCACCCAGAAGGGGGTCGTGGTGAGGACATTTATGATTCCTGCTACCGAACCTAGAAAAAGGTCCCGCAAGGCGTTTTGTTGTGCGCTGGCATTCAGCGCTTTCAGGCTATGGAATGCGTAAAAATAGACAAAATTGGAAATGCACAGGCTCTGTAGTACGGGCACCAATCCGCGATATAGCGTTGATAAGCCTTCCTCTCGTACTAGCTGTTGAATAATCTGCAGGGTGTTTAATGCTTTTCTGCGATCCGCACTCTCCACTAGAATTAAACAAAAGTGGAATTAATTTGCTGATAGTAGCATGGGACGTGGATAAGATATGCATATATTTTGTCTCATATATCCCTTTGGAGTTTTATGCAAGCAACCTTTTTTGATTAAAGTCCAAGCACATTAAGTTAATAAAAACACTTTCCGATCTCATTTGTATGAGCCAATTTTTCGAACGAACGCAGCATTGCATGATAAAAGAAATTTACCTTGTAATCGTGAGCGCACAGTGTCCAGTGGGTAGAATACTGTCATGGCAATCACTCCGCCCTGTAAATTAAAAATGTCTGAAATGAATGCAAATTTAAATGGCCAAACACAATGGACTTCACCCCTGCTTTGACCTTTGATCAGAGTAGATCTGATAGAAGAACTTACTGTTGCACCCGATACGGCATGCACCCAGGATTGATAGCTGAACACTTGACTTAATTTGGATTGAGCCATATTTCAGGAAATTTTAAAAAGGAAATACAGAACGATATTTGTGTGGTGTCAACACTTCCCTCAGAACTAAATCAATAAAATATCACAGGCGGGTAACTTTAACTGCTGTACATATGAACAGATCGACCTCACTTCAGTGCATTGTTCGTTAATCAATTTTAATAATTTTATCAAGGGAAATTTCGCTTAACCGATTAGATTTAGACTTGTGATACGGAGACCCAGAATAGAGCTAATGGATTTTAACTCTTACTGGAAGAGTGTCGTAAGCTTTTGAATAGCAAACGATATACCTACTTATGATATTGTATTAACATATCTATATTTATTTATACAACCGGCTGTTTATTTGTTGTATTTTTATTACAATGTATTTTGTACGAATTCTAAGGCAAAACGTAATTGAAGAAAAATCAATTGTAAATGTCATACACTTAGAATTGGGTGAAAAAATTCAATCGATACTCGAACTCGAACGAATAAAATTAATTTATATTGTGCAATGGGGAAGTTCCGGGTGTTATATTTGAAAATCAACTTGAATCTATAAACAAAATCAATCCCTTTTTTCGTTTGAGAATTAAGAAACAATTAAATAACTATGATAGTCTTTAGTTAAATTCAAATGTGGGTACAGTGTCTCACTAATAAGCGCGTTGGACTACGAATGCAACTGTACCACCTCCAGCGAATGTCTAATCTTGTTTTTTTAATTTTTGGGTCAAGGTAACTGCTTTCCGCTATATCAGATTGGTAGCAAATATATATATATATTAATCCTCATGTTACATACCACATTAAAGGTTCAAGAAATAACTTTAGCCTTTCTTGATTCATACAAAAATATGCAGATCGTGGCAGATTTCCCATTAGTTTTCAAACCCAATGATTGTATAAAAATAACTTGATAAATAAAATAAAATCAAAAAAATTGAATAGTATAATCGAACAACATTATTTAAAATGTAAATACGATATCTCATTATTGACAACAACCATTAGGGAAATAATTATTCTGACACTAGTAAGCTGTCATAAAGTTAGATAATTCAAATATTTTAAAATTACAGATAGGTAACCTTACATATACAATAATCCCCTTGAAACCGCAATTAATTTTTAACAATTGCCGCCAAATCCTATCTGTGAATAGAGATTAGCCCATTTTGGCACAATGAAAGCTTCAGACAGAGATATTGACGTATTTACGAAAATGAACGAGATTGCTAAAACACGTTAAATGCCGCCCATTCAAACACATATAATTCGTTATATCTGTGCAAGCTTTCCATTTGATTTGTAAAAGCCCATGTAAGTTATAATTATATGAGGTAAAGCAGCTAAGTTAACGTTTAATTGCGAATTGAGAGACTCTCTCGCAGTTTTCTTTGTGTACAATTAAGGTAAAATTATTTTGCAAACGAAAACTGCCAGAAATGGCTATTATATGAAGACTTGGTCTCACCTTACCTTTACTCATCTCACATCTGTGTTCAAAATCGAGGTCTGGCATCACCTACAATTTGTTTTCATTTCGCGCCATAAAGGAGAGAAAATGAAATGATAGTGAGAAGTGACGTTTTTTTGTTTTAAAAAATTAAATTGTAAACGATTTTAAATAAATAACTAGCTAATAAAATATACAAATATGCCGATAGTTGAAAGTGTTGATGAAGAGGGTGGAACTGGCAATACAGATGTTATTTTAGATGGATCAGTAGCTTCGGAGATGAACACCTCTGCAGCCAAGTCAGATGGTAGTGCCAACAATTCATTGGAAAACATGGAATCGCTTTTATTGAACGAGGATGAAGATGAGGATCCAATTGGCACTGAGAGTCTGCTAATGTCTGGTTCTGAAGGCGAAGAAAGGGATAAAATATCTCCTGTTCGTCGTAAGAAACGTGCTACTAGAATGTTGGATAGTGATGAAGAAAATGATGGAAAGCAGAAAGATAATTCGGAAAACACTTGCCCGGTGGAAAGTAAAGATGAGGATGAAGAACGAGCGCATGTAGCTAACAAGCCAAATAAATTTTCAGCACTAATTGATTCTGATAGCGAATCGGATGATCAAAATTCTAAGGAGCATATGGCCCCTATTGATTCGGACATAGAACCAGATTCTAGTGCGTTAAATAGTAAAGCAGACATCCAAAAGAAGAAAAAAAACAGTACGAAATCAAATGAAAGAAAAAAGTCCAAATCTGAAAAGGCAAAACCAGTAGATTCGAATAGTGACGACGACTCTACAGATAAATCCCCACAACCAAATAAAAACAAAGAAAAATCAAAAATTTCTAACCTTATTGACTCTGATACAGAATCGTCGAATGCCAGTGACGACGAAAATGATGAAACCCATCATCAGAAACAAGAAGGAGCTGCAACAACTAAACGTCCAAAGAAACAGCAAAGAGTAAGTAAAGCTATTAAAAAAAAATGTTTTTCTAAGTTTAATGATGTGTCTGTGATACTGCGTAGGCCTCTGCTAAAAAAGCATTGGATGAAATGCAGGCCATACAAAGCGAGTCCCAGAGGCTGCATAGAGAAACGCATGTCAGGTATGGGAAATATTTCATCAAGTCATTCTTAATGTACTTACTGTAAACATTTTATAGCATTCCATATCATAAACCCAAGCGCCATACACTTAAGGAGTTTCTAACTAGGAAAACTATTTCAACGCCTCAATTTGGAGCGGGTGGATCTGGAAAAAAGCTTAAAATGTCTCCTGAAGAGCTTGAGGCGTATGCGTAAGTAATAGAATAAAAAATAGCAATTCATGACATAATCGACTTCATTTGTTAGAAAACACCTAGAGGAACGCGCTAAAGAGGCAACTGAATTCTTCAAAAGTGAGTCGGAGGATGAGCTACAAGCAACAGAGGATAATGAAAAGGAGAAGGAACAGAAAGAAGTGACTGTCGAAGCAATGCAGATGCAGCAACAAGTGCCAGCAAAAGATGACGACATCGACAAATTAGTTAACAGTCAAGTATTTTCAATGCCTACAACGCAAGAACTTATTGATCTTGAGATGCCACAAAATAACGTGGTTCTTGATGAGCCAATTGCATCCACTTCGACGGCTGTTATTGAAAAGGATCCCCCACCAGAACCATCTCCCACCACCTCCAAATTATCAGAGCTTAAACGACGTCTCATAGCTAAGAACAATCTACCCACAATTCCAACTCTGGGGGGTGGACCGAATATGATGATTGACTTCGAAACTGGAGACATTGTTCCACCAAAACCAACGGGTTTAGAGTCGCTTTTCCAGCGCTTTATCAAGTCGAATTTAAACAACAAAAAACCAAAGGAAAGGTGAGTTAAGCTAGGTTTTGTATGAATTGGCTTTTAATCCCTTTTTAGCTCCCTGACAACAGAAAACAATTCCGACATAACCAAAATCGACGTCAGCATAATTGAAGAGGCGAATAAAGAAAAAGAACCCAAACCAGGAGCTGCATATGTTAAACTGAAAGAAAATCTTCGAACATTAATCTCAAAGAAGCGCAAAGAAGATATTAAAAAGAAGTTGGAGGAGACCCAAGAGGAGGAACTGGAGTACAGTAAATGTTGTGGTTTGGACGATGAGGAGGGGGAGGAAGAAAAGGAACGAGAACGAAAGCCAAAGAAAGATGATGTTGATATTCTGGTGGGTTTTATAAATAAAGTATTTCGCGAAACAAACCAAGTAATTATTTCCCGAATTACTGCCTTAGATTGACGATGAAGAAAATGAAATTGAACTTATGAACGACGAAGACGACGACGGGGACGAAGATGGGGACGTAGATGACATATCTGAGAATAACGAGGAAGTGGTAGCTGACGAAGGAGCCAACGACGAAGATAGGAATGAAGTGGATGAAGTTGGACACGTTACAGACCTTGAAGAAGAAGACAACACAAGCGGTAGTGACAGTGATAGTGACAGCAATACTGATGACGATCGCGAAAACGATGACCCAGCCACAAGGAAACACCGCGTCATCAAAGCTTTCGAAGATTCTGACGATGAAAAGAACGAACTGGATGCTGGTAAAAAATCACAATTTAGTATTCCATTCCAATGATCTTTCTAACCTTAAATTTCAGGTTTAAATACAACGCTCTCAACGAGCGTTCTCTTTGCTGAGGAAGAAGAAAAAGACCCAGAGGAAGTGGAAAGCGAGCTGCTGGGATTGTGTTCAGGTCAATTCGAGGATTCCCAACGAGCACCTCCTCCCATGAGTCAAATACCAATTACGCAAACTCCTGGCAATGTTGATGATACTGAACTAATGGACTTATGCTCAGGAGTGTTCAACCAAGCCGCCACTCAAAGAGAATTTCATCCAATCGAAGAGAAGCAAAAGACTGTTACGAAAATATTTTCCTCTGACGAAGAAAAGGAAAAGGACGACGAAGAATCAACAGCCGAAGTCACAAAAAAGATCAAAAAGCTGAAGAAAAAAAAGAAGAAGCGAGCAAATTTGGTTTTCTCCGATGAAGAAGACGACGAAGAAGAACCAGTGGAGCCGGATCTCCAAGACAACGCGGAAGAAGAGGAAGAGGAGGAAGTTCCACAAACCTTTATCGACTACGATTCAGAGGAAAACGAAATCGAAGTGCAAATGTCAAAGAAGGAGTGTCTTAAGCAAGCAAACACATTTTTGGAAAAAGAAGCTGAACTTTCCGAGTCAGAATGGGGCAGCGCCGATGAAGACGAACAGAATCTAGACAAATACGACATTGAACTGGGCGACGAAGATGAGTTCGATAGAGAAAAAATTCAAGCCGAGTTGGGACAGATTCATATGTAAGTATTCTTCAACTAACAATACATTATTGAAAAATTACTGACAACTTTCGTTAAGGCGCAAGATGCTCGATGATGATATCCGCGAAGTGAAAAAAATCCAAGATATGCTCTTTGAAGATGAAGAGGTGGATGGTGTGGGACGGCAGCGTCAATTTCGTTGGAAAAACATTGAGAGTGGTTTCAGTTTAGATAACACCGCTGGCGGTGCGGCTGATAACGATGATGGCATTGACAGTGCAGACGACGAAGAGGAAATAAAGTGGAGAAAAATGCGTTTCGAGCGGGAGCAGCTACTTCAACAGAAAACCAAAGACGAGGTTCATTCTTTCTAAATAAACTAAAGAATATTTGTACAATTTGTTACTATACATCAGATTCTAGCTGAAGTTTCGGCCACACCACTTGGCAGAACATTGCTTTCAACCATGGAACCCGATATAAAATCAGACATGATCTATGAAAAGGAAGTTCTCGTGGCGAAGGAGTACAAAGCACCGTCATTCCTTATTGCACAATGTGATGTTAAATCGTTGAGGGGATCATTTTTAAACTACGATAAAGAGACATTGACACGGATTGCAGCTGCGGCAGAGAAATCAGGAATCCAAACGGATGATGATCAATTACAGAACAAAGCGAGTAAGACTGGTAATTTTGTGTTTGCGCCACTGTCTGAGGAGGAAAAAGCGGTAAGTTTGGTACACGTCGTGTAGGTGTAAATGGATTACAAAATTATTTTTTAATCTTTAGCTTCGGAAGAGAAAAGCGGAAGATGTCCATAAAGCCAAGAACGGAAACTTGGCGAAAAAGCTGAAGCCCAACTCGCCAAAGTCACTGTTGTTGGATAAGCTGTTGTAGTCCGTCATGAATTGGTGCTAATTGTGAATATATTCATGTTATTTTTAATCTAGGGTAGATTTAAGATGCAAGCAGTAAAAATAAATCATTAGTTTTAATTTAGGCCTTTAGGTTTCAAGCCTTAGAAAATCGAGGGCGAACTCGTAATTCTTAACAAAATGAATAAACATAGTACTTTGAATCAAATGTATGTGTACAAATTAATCGTCGTTAATTTGCTTGTCCTCGATTAAGTGCTTGAATGAAAAGTGATGGATCCTAAAGTGATCCTCTGTGATGTTGGACGATGCACAAAACGGAGGAAGGCAAATCGAAAGCAGCTAAGCTGAAGATACTTCTCAGTAACAAAACTTGATAGAATTAGAAGTTCCAAAATCATAGGAAGCCTTCACGTCGAAGAACCCATCTCGAAAAATTTTGGAGCACGACAGGCTCAGTCGGTATTGCCATGTCCAAAGGAATGACCCTACGAACTCCGTCAGTGGTGTTATCAAAATCAAATGTCAATAATCGTTCCTATATAAGAACGAAAGAGGGACAGCCCTTAAAACTCCTGCACCACACAAATGCAACAACAGCATTCGATTTTCTAGAGTAAAAAAAGTGAAACATAACCGGGAGGCCGGCAGATACTTTTTTAAAAGAAAATTTATGATCATGATCGTTGCTGTTGTCGGCAAGCGAAAGAAGAAGACAACTTTGTAGAAAATCGATGCACCAATACCGTCTACTGATGCCGTTTTCAATTGGTAATCTGCAAGATCTTTCGGACTGTTGTAAAAGTGTTCGTTTGGTACTTAAATGATAGTTCCTCTCCAGGAAAGAAGACAAATTTGAATGATGAATACCATAAACGTCATAATCGAGAAATCAAAATCTTTCGGACTGTTCTAAAAGTGTTCGTTTGGTACTTAAATGATAGTTCCTCTCCAGGAAAGAAGACAAATTTGATTGATGAATACCATAAACGTCATACCGAGATATCAAGATCTTTCGGACTGTTCTAAAAGTGTTCGTTTGGTACTTAAATAATAGTTCCTCTCCAGGAAAGAAGACAAATTTGATTGATAAACACCATAAACGCCATAATCGAGAAATGTCATTTTTGTTGCTGATGCATTAATTCTTCAATTTTGACGAGATTAGCTGAAAGTTTTTACCAAATTTAACTAAGAAAATAATGACATTATATTCGGTGTAATATAAACAATATTTCATTGTCTTTCACCCCCTTCATCGTCAGCAGATTGCCAGTGAGGCGTTTGGAAATACATAAACACAAATACAGCGGCATTTACATTTCAATTTGAAATGAAATATGTTTGCGTGTTCGTTGGCATCCCAGATCGGAGAGCTCTTCCAGATTACCAAACGAAAACGACAAAGTTCCCCATAAGTATGGAACCCAGTTTGGCTAATGCGGCATTATGACTAAATTTCTACCGGGAAAGATTCTGTAACAAACGAAGAAGAAGCTTGTCATGTAGACATTTTCTAAAACTGGGATTCTTTAAATATTTGCAAAAGCTGTATAATTAAGAAGAACAAGAAATTTTATTTGAAAAAATCTCAATCGGAATCAATTTCATACACAACATCTTGACCCGCACGTGTGCGCAATGTTTTCGATTTTTTCTGATTCAAAGCATCCAACAATGTAGGTTGTCTGGTGGATGTATTCGATTTCTGCAATGAAAAAAATTTAAATAAAAAACCATTTAACAACTAAGCAAACTATAGTCTCACCGATCCTACAGTTACATCCAATTGAGGCATAGTACGGCCAGAAGTTGTTGCATTAGCCCCACGTCCTCTACCACGAGATCCACCTCGACCACGTCCTCTACCCCGAGTGGTTGTGGTTGTTGTATTTGCTTCGTTTGCTGTCGGTTCAATTACTTTAGTTGAACGAACGGAGGTTTTTTTAGTTGGCGCTTTTGACGGTGAAAGACCAAAGAGTGATTCCACATCGTCTTCTTTGACTATTTTCGATGCGCCAAGATCGTTGAGCAGTTTCAAAATGAAATCGTGTGTTTCAGTGGCTTTGTCACGAAATCGCTGGACTTCCTCTTCAAGTTCGTCCTCTTTTGGAAGCTTGTCCATAAGATAGCCTTTGGCTTTATCCTTGAATAAACTAAAAAGCAGAGGTCACTATAGTTTTACAGCGTAAAAAATTAGATCCTCACCTAATGATAGTTTCAGCAGCATTGGCGTCATTCTTCTCCACCAATCTAAAGCACATCTCTGAGAGGATCTTTGAGCTCATAATTTGCAGCTTCTTACTGTCGTCTACTTCCTCGAAGTAGCGGTCAACAACGTCCTCCACTCTAGTCTCGTTGTCAACTTCCTATATAGTCAAAATGAAACTTAACAAACTCAAATAGAAACAAGGGGAACCCACTTCTTTTTTGAAGGCACTGTTCATGGCATGTTTATCGAACTCTTTACCCTCAAATTTAGTTCTCTTAATGTCCTTCTTGAAATGTATGGCGTCAGCTGGGTTTGCAATCTGGCATGAAACAATAAAAAATAATGCTTTGTGTATCAAGTATCAATTATTTCACTAACCTTCTCATTGTATTGCTGACCAAAGCGGATTGCATTAAACATCTGCGCCTCATCGTTGTATATGATCCTTAGGCGAATTAAGGGCAACTTGGGCTGCTTTGGATGTCCAGTCAATCGGTCTGCAGCACGTGTAATCATTTCTTCCATCTTCTGTTTGGCTATCATTTGGACTTTTTCGGCAGCATCCGCTTGGTCTAAGCCATACTCTTCGGAATAGTCGCATAGCTTTATGGATTCGAAAATAAACGGACGCACAGTTTGCAGAGGAATTGGTGCAATTTTCAAACCCTTATGATAGACTTTAAGAATGGCAACCTTCTTTTGAATAGCTTCACCCTCAGCCAGCGAGGTGGCCACTGAGGAGCCCGGCTGAGAGACATAGAAATTCTTCGAACAATTCTCTTCAGGCTCGATGCGGCAGTCGTGTTCGTGTCCCCAAATAACGATATCTAGAAAGTCTGGCAGAGCCTGCTCTGGTAGGTAGTTTTTCGGACCGCGATCCGCACGGTTTTGATGAAGAACCATGATGTTAAACCATTCGCCTGTAGATTCATCCGGTTGCTCCATGACAACTTTACCCATCTCGAAAAGGCGATTCAGGCGAGCATCATGAATGTGCGACAAACCGTAAAGTGCTATCTGAGTTTCGCCTTTTCGCAGAAGTATAGGATTGATATCGATCTGATTTAGATCTGTCCAGCGACCGAAGTAGTTTATAAGGCCAGTGGTTGCGAGTAAGTTAAGCGAACTGAGCCTCCCGAACCCACTGGGGTCGTCGTGGTTGCCATGGATTGAGAATACTGGAACAGAGATGTTAATATTGGGATCTTCATAGTTCACCGTTTGATTAAGAGCGTCGTGGAATGCTAACGACTGATCTGAGACAAATTCTAGAGATATTGGACGGTCCCCGAGAGTATACTGCCGAAGAAGTTTTAGACATCTAAATAGCAAAAAATTAACGTCGGTGTTCAGGCCTAATCAGTGGGTTTATAAAACTTACTTGTGCAAAGCGTTCGGACTCGGAGTGGGATCATGAAATAAATCTCCGCCCAGAAGTATAAAGTCGACATCATGAGCTACGGCTAACTCCAGGATTTCCTCAAAGGCAATAAAACTATCATCGCCTAAGTGCAAAGAAAACATTTTTTTTACAAATTTCACAACAAACGTTTATCATTACCTCTTATTGCATCCTTCTCGCAGTATCCCAAGTGGTTGTCTGTTGCAATCATAATGTAAACCACATTTTCTTTATCCTCCTCATCCTCTTCTGTGGCCTTTCTAACGTTATCTTCTTCCTCTGAAGAGTTACCCATTTTAACATATAAAAACTATACAAATATAATAATAACAACAAATATATACAATAGTTATTTAAACACAAATAGCTATGCGTCGCAACTTTTTTTCGCAGAGCACAACGACAACTGTTGATTTAGCGGTGACATTTATGAATTTGTATTTATTTAATATTGAATGGAAAATGTTGTTATCCCTCCGCAAGAGATGGCATTTGGAATTTTGGAAATTCGGGTTTTGGAAGTGGTTTGTTCAATTCAAATATAAAATGAATTGTACTAGACGAAATATGGAAAAAAGGCTGTTTCACGCATATGTAACAATCTAACGAACAAAAATGTATTTTACGAATGCAAATGAAGAATCATCTTAAATAAGCCTTTTACCAAATAATGAACAAATATTGGCGGCCGTTTTGAGGTCCATTTGCTAAATGTAAGGACCACTTTTCGTCGAATGTTACAGGCATAACTAACCAAACGCCTTCACAAAAAAACTGTTTAAGTACGAATGTTGTCGCCCAGAAATATATTTATTAATTGAATTCTTAATTTGTGTTTCCCGCTTTAGTTCTTCCTGGTGACATTGACAGGCGGCCGTTCATGGAACTAAAGAGCTGAGCGACCGGCGTCGTCACTTTTGTGTATTGCGCCAAGAAAACAAAACCTCATGGACGACTGTGCCCACTGTCACCAGGGAAAAGTAAAGCAAGTTATAAAATAAATATATTTGTATTTCTTATTTTTTAAATGAATTTCTGATGCAACAGATTAAAACGACAGAACAATCAGTTGAAGTTTTTTCATTCTTTTTTCCTGCAAGTCGTCTGCGCCAAAGCATGTGCCGCCATAGCTAGGTACTCAATGATGACAAGGAGTCAACAACGAAGTTAAAATATATTTTTCGGACATACAGAGCTTACCTAATATAACAACGAATAAGGGTTGTGTGCAATAATTTTCTAACAAATAAAGACTACATAATAAATACTAGTTACAATTTGCCTGATTTTCGCCGGCACGAATGACGTTATTGTACACTTTTTGGCAACGGTGATCTGCAAGGCCATAGCCACAGAAGTAATTAAACAGATACTTAAAAGTATGCTGAGTTGAATATCTGGTTGATTACTCATTACTCTTCTGTGTCTGGGCCACAGATGAGTAATTAACCAGATATTCAAGTCTCTCAATTCGACCTTTAAGGTTAACTCAACTGTTTTCACCCATATAATTTGAACTTATATAGGAGTTAACGATAGCAATAGGGTTATTCGCGAAATATGAAAACGTCTGTAAGAACAAAAAATGATAGCAAATAAGAAGGAAGGAAAAGAAAATCGGGAAGATTACTCTGGGGGGTAGAATTCATAGAATTAAATCTATCTGAAAGTTGGAATAGAGTGGTATAAAGAAAAAATATAATGTTAATTAAGAAATTTAATTGTACTGTAATAAAATCGAGCAATCAGTACCACGAATTGTTCTAAGGAAATACAAATAAATTGGTAAAATTCACGGGAAGAACTGCGGCGGAAAAATTTGTTTTATTTTATGTTTTGTTTAAATAATAATTTATAGTGCAAATTGAGAACATTATTGTCGGTGGGAAACCGGTTTTTGTATACAAGTAGTTTGGGCGAACGAGAGAGGAAATATACAAATTTGCGTTCCTTTTTCAGCCATTTCAATTTTCATCACTAAGTTTTAAACAGCCGCTGCAGTGAATATCATAAGAACGTTTTTACAGTAATTTTTAATTTTTGTATTACAAAAATATTGAATTACAAAGAATCGAAATCAAATTATACTCTGAGTAATCTCCCTCTTGTATAGCCAAAAATAATCAGGGCAGTATAATCGGTTACCATTGAAGAGTGATAATCCGGGCGGATTTTATTATAAATTGAAACTGTTATTTTGTTTCCACAATAGTTGTTCTTAGTTATTAGCTTCTTAAGCTACCAACATTGGCCAGTAAGTTTCTTAAACTAATTAGTAGCAGGTAAATGATAAACATGAAAATATTATGCTTTTTGATTAATAAATTACATATTTTTCAAAAGTATTAAAAAGCTAAAATTTTGTTTAAACTATATGCAACGACATAATAAAGTTTGGCAGCACTTTTCGATAGCATGTTTGCATCAATCAACATTTTTTCATTATGTGACATTCGCATTCATAATAAACATGTGCTTCTCAAAATAAAGTTTAAACGAAATTAAACAACAGCTTCTGCTAAATTATATTTAAACTTATTCTAAACAAACAACAAATATGGGAAAAACTCGTCCTCCAAAAAAGAAGAAGATTGAAATTGTTTTTGATCCCATAAAAAGAAAGTAAGCAATCTTTTTAGTAAAACTTCTCCAGAAAAATATTTCCAAAACAAGCATTTTCCTTTCTACAGAGATTTCCTCACTGGATTTCGCAAACGGAAAAACGAGCGTAGAAAGAAGGCTAAAGACCAGTTGGAGAAATCACTGCTAGAAGAACGCAAGCGAATCCGCCAAGAGATCAAGGATGGCATAAACCACATGAAGAAATCCTTTGAACCGCTAAAAGAACTTACCGAGCAGGATAAAATTGAAGACGTTTACGAAGATGACGATGTTAAGGTGAAAATTGTCGAATTGACAACAAATGATTTGGCCGCCCAAAACAATCTAATCGGTGAAAATCGTGCACCGCCAAGTGAGTCTGAAGAGGAACAGGATTCAGATGAGGAAGACGATGAGGACACGGTGGCGAAAATTCCTGGTATGGATTTAGTTGAAAAGAAGACAAAAACGAGTAAAGGATCCAGAGAAAACTCTGTCAAAAATAAGAATCCAATCACAACAAAAGAACTAAAGAGTAAGAAGGACATCGATCGGTTGAAGAAGACAAAAACACTTAATAAACTGAAGAAGAGTAAAGCTTTTAAGATGAAGGAGCGTATGGATAAGACCGCAAATCAGAAAAAAATCCGACGTGATAAGAATAACACACTAAAGGGCTTACCAAAGAGTGGGTTGCGAAAGGTGAAAAAAGGAAAAGCTGTACAGCAAAATACTCGTTTCAGTAAGGGTAGAATGCTAAGTAGGAAAAGCAGAAAGATGGCCAAGAGTGGCAACAAGTAGACTATTAGGGCTTGTGCTGTAAACTTTTTTTGTTTTGAAAAAAATATATTTGTATTAAATCATGAAGGTTACCAGAAACTAAATTGTTTTGTGTGTGTGTTTTTTTTGCAATATACCGTAAAGTCTGTTTACTGTGAATAGTTCAGCAATTAGATGAGATAACTTTTTTGTTTTTCGTCGAGGTTTAAGAAATGATTGCTGATGTATACGATCACAATTGACACCTTAAAGCTTTAACAAATTGGGGTGCTAATCAATTTGGAGAAGTGAAGCACCTTGTAATAAGTTTATTTAAGATTTCTTGCTGTGAGCAAAATTCGGAATTTAATCGTCGCGAAAGCAATTAACATATTGAAGAGATACGATATTTCTTAGTCCGTAGTTTTAGGGATATGTTTACAAGTAGGGTATCATATACTAATAATAATACTTAATGCATTAGAAAGGCAAAGCAAATATGTCACTTAATCACATTCGTTTGCTTTTGGTCAGTTTACCTAAAAAAATGCATTAATTTAGTGCGGATTGAAGGCATAAACATTTTATATCTGAGTTTTCAATTATATGTACTTATTTTTGAACATTTTACTACCGACATCAGCTCATTTACTACCCCAAGGTTTCTTTGGGCAGAAGGTAAAATGACAGTGCAACTCCTTTCGCAACCAATCCGCCGAATTCAATGAATGGGGTGATTGTGACCGTTGACTTTCACGGACCAATTATGAATGAAACCACCTTTATTTCTGCAAACTATTGCACTTTCGCTTAATGTCGAGAAAAAAGCAGTCACATGTCAAATGGCATATTTTTATGGAGAAAAAAGATCCGCGCGTTTTAAGTGACCTAATTTCATGGGGAATACATCCCCGACGGTTATAATTATAGGGGTGATTGCCGTGGCCAAGCTCGGGATCATGCTTAAATGAACGTCTACTAATGGAATGCAATTACATTAAGAGCTTTTAAAAAGAAGAAGAATAACATATACTCGAAATCGGAACATGTGTATCAGGGAAACCAAGTAGCTTCCAGATATCGCGAGAAACATGACAAAGGTTCCCGGAAAAAATATTGGGAAAATAGTATAAACAACCTACTATTTCTTGTAGAGTGAAAAAAGTAAAAAACATTATCCGTATGCATTGATTTGCAATTTTATAAATAAATAAATCAAACTGCAGGTTTGTTGTGATCGAAAATTCCATTTAAAAAAAAATGGGTTTCAACAATAAGAAGCAAGTCAATTTGTGGCAGACCCAATAAAAAGTTATGATTTACTGCATACGAGGAAGAAGAAGAAGGAAGAAGAGATCTTCTACAAAGAGGTCGCGAACGCTTTAAGTTCATTATAAATAAATAATAAATATCAGACTTAAACGACCCATACAGGACCCAAAGCCTAGCTTCTCCAACCATTGTGTGTGCGAAGTTATATTTTTGACACGAATGGAGGGACCTACAGTTTAATGCCGATTCTGAACTGCAATTTATTTTTGAGAAGCTTCTCATGACATTTCTTACTCTTGTTTGTCAGACTTTCGCAAGAGGTGGGGCAGCGAATAAAAACTTTAAGGTGGTAGGGACCAGCGACTCCTCGCTTAGAGCTCCAACGCACTTAACCACTAAACCCACTTCATTATACTAAAATAAAAAGATGCAATGAAACTTATTGCACGTTCTGTTCTTTTTGCTGTAATGTATCCGTTGGATACATTCGATCCGCCGGATTGATATAATCAATCAAATTTCTACGGAACGTATTCTTAAGGCCAAGTGGTTAGATTAAAAAATAAAAAAACATTATTGCGAATGTCCTTTCAAAATATAGTTTTATTTCAATATGTAATTTGTTGTGTCATTGGTGCGCCGAATCCCCGTCGTCTCTCTTTCTCTCTCTCTCGCGCGCTAAGTGTGTTGTCACCGCGGGGAATTCAACGCACAGGTCTTAACAACTAATTTTATTTCGCATAAATTGGTATATATCTCTTCTATAATTAAACAATATTAATAATTTTCATATATGTATAGGTTTCATGTTCTTATTATTTTCTTTGCTTCATCAGAATTTTTTAATTTAATTTACTTACATTTCATATAGCTACATAATTTTGTTTTATATACATATATATGTATATATTTATTAAATTTTCTTTTTTTTTGTTTTATTGGAAAGAAAAGAACACTAATCAATTAAAAACATTGTGATTTTTTGATTATACAACTTATACAACAAACTAAAATGCATCAGATGTCTCGATCAGACAGAAAGGATTTTGTTTATCATCCATAACAAAAGAGGGTGATGGACAGGTTCTCATTTATATAAAATACTTAAACTAAATTGCATTACATTATTAAAATCTAAGAAAAATATATAAAGAAAAAAAAATGTTTATACTAATTGCTAACACGACTTATCACCTATAAGAAGCATATAATATATATAGCAGTGAAAATAGGTAATCAAATAGGTTACTGTTTTTTTTTTATTTATACAAATCTAGAGTTCTTAGTAGCTAAGCTTTCATCTCGATTTAGTTATTTGATTTGCCTTGCTTGTTTTTGTCTGTTTGTTTGTTTGTTTGTTTGATGAATTGATTATTCTTGTTTTTATAATACAAAATACGATACGATGAATGTGGATGGAGTAATTTATTCTTATGCGTCAGAGGGTCAGCGAAGTATTACACTTGGTGTAACTAAAAATTGTTTCTAAGTGTCAAAACAAATTGTTTTGTTGTTCTCTGTTTTAAATGATATACATAGATTTATGTATAAATAAAGGAGGGGGCGAGAAGTGCTAACACGATTATCGCGAATTGAACTAAATTATTTTCGGTTTCTAAAAATGTTTAATTTGAGTTTATTCTAAGTTTTAGTTGTGGCTAGGAGGCGCCGTAGCCACTCTGGGCAGTATAACTCTGTTAGGAGTCTCGCCTGTGGAAGTCACCAGCACTGCTTCTTTGTTGGTGCGATCGCTGGTGGAAGTTGTTTTTGCCGAAGCGCTTAAAATTGTTCACCTTACGATTAAAGGTGTTGCCCCGGAAGTGGCCGCTTGAGGTGTTCTGATAGCGATGATTGCCCGCATTGTTGACAAGCTTCCAACGACGTTGATTGTGATTTTGTTGGCTCTGTTGTTCTTGGAATGGATTGTAGCCGGGCGTGTTGGTGTGTTGTTTGGGTGCTTTCACCTTCTTCTGCCGGCCACGATCCATTTCATTCTCGTCATCCTCTTCCCATTCGCGTTTGCGCTGCAAACGGGCTTCTTCTGTGATCTGAAAGAGAGAGAGAGAGAGAGAGAGAAATGTTATACATGTTTCGGTTTTTAATGACAGCTTACTACACAAGCATTCAGATTTTGACAAATAAACTTTGATAACTCACCTCTTTTTCCAGATCAGTTTTGTTGCCGTTCCAGCTGAGTACAGGCGCACCATACCCGCGATGCGACTGCTTCATCAACTCACTGACGACAGCACTTCTTTCCGTATCCAGCTGCTGCTTTGGCTGGAACACATTTGTCTGCTTCGCATTTACGTTAGTCGAATGCTTTGCGGGCCGATTGACGGGCGAGGTTGATCGAGATGCAAATGGATTTTTGTATTTCTTGTCCGACGGCGTTGAATCACCGTCTCGCACGCTTGTCACTTGCCACAGACCGGTCTTGGTTTTGATCACTGGCGGCGAGGGAGGTGTTGATTGTGCACGCTTATCGCCAATAGAATCATTGGAATTATCATCGAAGTCATTGGCAGTTGCTTCGTTATCACTGTCTCGAGAAGCCTTCAATCCGCCAGTGGAGTTTGCGGAGGATACCCCATTTGTGGGACATGCAGGCCTTCGCTTGAACAACGCATCGAATTCGTGCTTCTTCTTTTTCTTCTTTGGCGGTTTACAGCTCTGTGTCGTGCTGGTTGTTGTGGTTGAAATCGACGGAGTTCGCTCTATTTCATCGGAAGACGATTCCGATCCGGTTGGTTCGTCTTCCGATTCCGACTCATAGGGAACCAGACTCTTGAGAGGACTCTTTACTAGTCCTCCACCATTTGTATTAGTCGTTGATGTGGCAACTCCAGTTGCTGTGGCTGGTGTCAGGTGTCTGTTGCCCACGATCGATTTATCCTTAGCAAGCATGCTTGGCGAGCCCAAACCAAGTTTAGGCATACTTGGCAGTGTCGTTGTGGAACTTACTTCATTATTCGTCTGTTTGCAAGTGGATGTAGTTACTTTTTCATCATCCCCATCGCTGTCACTCGGATTAGTGGCATTCTTCATCTTGTCCGTCGAACTTGTCGCAGCGCTGGAAGTCGCTGCAGAAGAAGAGCACACTGTTGCAGTGGCGCTCCCGTTCATCATTGCAGCAGAGTTCTTGAAGTGAATCATAATCTTGGAACTGCCTGTCGGAAGAGAGTTGGGCCGGTTGCTCAATTTACTTGGCGAATTGACTAGTTTGTTTCCATTGCCAGGAAAACCATTCGATAGGCCACCGTTCTTGTAATAGTCCGGCAGATGGGGACCTATTATCTTTTGTTCTGTGCTTAGTTTGCTGGTTACCTTCGGGCCGTTTGCTCCCGTGCCATACGTACTCTGGCGGTTCTCGTTGCTGTAGCCTCCTCCGTTTTTGTGATTGTTCTCCTTAGATTGTTCGTGATTGCCGTTACCATTCACCTGTGTGCTTTGGCGATTGATGTTCGTGCCCGTCTCCAACTCGTAGAAGATTATGTAAGCATTCGTGTTGACCACACTCTGAACAGATATCGGGCGGACGTAGCTGTCATCGAAGCTGTAATATGTTCCAGACTCTGTCAGGCCAATGGCTGTATAGTGACCGCAGTGTTGCGATGCTCCCAGATGAGTGACCATTGCAACCAACTTGTACGTCAACTGCTCGCCGTTCTTTCTAGACGCGAATCGCGACAAATCCAAGCGCGGCCGAATGGTTATCTGCTTGTTCAGTTTTGTGCCCAGCATAGAGAAGCGTTTCAATTGAATGCAGAGCGCAATTGGGGCTCGCTCCAAACTGAATTGCTTCGTCGCCGATACCTTAAATGACAGAGAAAAGTTTTATTAAGGTCTCGCCAAATGGATAGGGAAGTATAGAAACTTACCTTCTTTTTACACGATTCACACTTGTAGCCCATGTCTTCCAGACGTTCCCGCGAGAAGTACCCCTCGAGAGCCTCTTCGATCGTGTCTGCCTTGCGAATGTCCAGCAGCAGGTCTTCGAAATGCTGGAACGTCGTCGAAACGTGTCCACAAGCAAGGCACCGCACGGCTGATTTCAAATAGCCGCCGAGAATCTGATTCGGCGGCGTTGTTTCCTTGCTATACTGATCCAGGTCTTTGTAGTTACGAAAGCGCATTAGGTACGCCTTCTCCATCGCCTCCACCAGGTAGCGAAGGAACTCATGCGCATCTTCCTGCCGGCCCATTATCAGATGGCGGCAAATCGACTTCAACTTTGTGTACACGAGGAATGGCCGAATGGCCGTCTGTTGCTGCTGTGACGAGTTCAGCGTCTTGGACATGGCACATATAATGCAGCCACCCTGTGTGCCGTTCTCCTCTTCGCAACGCTCCTGGTGAGCGGTGTCTGACATCAGCCAGTTGGCAATCGCCGGCACATGGAACAGCGCCTGTAACGTGGAGTTCAGGTAGCAGGTGTTGCCGACGTTCATCATGCCGGCGCCAACGTGCCATTTGCGATTGGAGCTCTTCCAACCGATTTGCACGCTTTCCCGCGGGAAAAGTATGCGCTTGGGCTGAGGCAGTTCATTGGGGTTCCTCTGGAATTTTTCTGTAAAAAAAACATATCAGGGATTAGTTTGGTTTTGGGCATGTTGTGAATGTTTGATTTCTATGTGGATAGTCTTCTTCTCATTAAGCTCGGCTTCAAAGCAGTGAATGAATAAATTAACAATCAACTGACTACATATGCGATGGTATTTGCAAAACAAACCAACAGATACGTCTTAAATGTAAAGTAAAATGTAATACAAATTTTTGGCGCATCTAACCGATCTTTAAGCAAATTTTGGTACAAAAATGATATTTGCTTTAGTCCTTTACATTAAAGGATAACGAATTCTCATCCCACGTCTCAATTTGTACTACTTTCCGACAGATTATGAAAACACAGTCAACGCATTTGCAATGAAATTAACGTCGCACCCACAAAATTAACAAGAAAAAACGCAATTATGATGATTCTTCAAAAACCCCAAAACATATATGTACCTGCACTGGCCATTCATTGAGCTAAATAAACATTTTTCGTTTATTTATGAAAAGAAAAGAACTAAATCCAATACACAATTAATTTTTATGGCAAAAAAGCACTTTATTCTGCTAAAATCTCTACACTTTTCTATCCACACTCAGTCAAAACACATCACTTCTGTCAAAATGACAGCCGCATGGGGAAGTATTTTTTTTTCTCGTTTTTTTACTCACCAGAGGTCGCCGATGTGGAGTTGTGGGCGGTTGTTGCCATTGCTGGACTTTGATTTGTGTCTTTGTCAGCACTTCCATTCATGCTCGTGGTAGTAGTGGAAGTTGTTGTTGTTGTGTGCATTAATTTCCCGCTATTCGCAGCAGCAGACAACAATTGTTGTTGCGGCTGTGTTGGTTTAAGTACAATATATTTGGATTTCAAGGTGTCAAGGACCGATTGATTGTAATTGTTCACCTCCTCGTATTCGATTTTCGTCAGAAGGACACGTTTGGCAGATGCCACGAGCTTATTTTGTAAGCTTTCATCGTGATGGTGATGATGATGGGATGATTGGTTGCCCGATCCAACGCCAGACGTTGTGGACAAACCGACGAATGAAGAATTTGCGAGGGAGTCACGTATGGCGGCATTTACGTTAGCCGCCGCCGACTCACAAACCACTGATACAGGCATAGTAGAGAGCGCGGGGGGTGATGCAAGTCTTTCTCTTTTTACAAACTAATTTTTTTTTTCTCGTCTTCGTTTTCTTTTCACTTGGCCACCAAAGACGAATTTTGTGTGTGTTGAAAACACTGGGGAGCACTTAGTGTTTTTTCGATTATTTTCTTCGCATTAATACACAGAATTATTTATTCTTTTTTTCAGTTTGTTCTTATTTTCTTGACGGCAACGACGATAATGGTGGTGGGCCCTTCCGTGTTGCAATTTCACCGTCATCAACATGCGAAACGACACGCACTGGATAATTCACTCATTTATTAGGTTTCGCCGCGATAGAATTTAGTGGAATTTTATTCGGACACTTTTCACCATTGTGTTTTACATATTTTCGCGCGAATTTTTAATGTATTTGCGTAATAAAACACGAGAAAATTTTCCCGACCACATGTACTTGAATGAACTGAAAAAGACAGAATGCTTGTTCGATACTATAAAAATAAAAAAAAAATCTATTTTCGAAAATGGCGGACGTGTTTACCTCACTGCGAATTCTGGTTGTTTATGGGAAGTGTTTTGATTGGGTAATGCTGCGGTGTGGGATGTTTAATTTGACACAATTTTGATATCAAATGAATTATATGTATTTTAATAAATGTTTTATATAAATCACAAAGTTATTTATTATGTTTAGATTATTATTGCTTGGCAGTTAAAAAGATTTCAAAGTGACATCTATCATTTGACACTTAAACTTTCATAGTTTCAGTGGTGCCAAGTTTGCGAATATAAAAAATAAACAAATAAAAACTGCAGAGCTTTTATAAAACATTTTAACCTAATAGCAGCAGACACGAAAAACAGTTTTTTAAATGCATAAGCGGCTTTTTCCTAAATCGATTAAAAAACTACTACCTATATAGATTTCAAAAGTAAGATTTTAAATAATATGTCAAACTGTAGAATTTAAGCCAGTGTTTATGCTTAAATCACACTTAAACTTGTATAATTTTTTGAAAAAAAAAATCTGTTGTGCGGTTCTTCATGCACACGACATTATTACAAAATAACGTATTTTATTTCTCTAATATTTTTATTTTCTTAATTATCTTAAGGCTTCGCCACACAGAACGCGTTTTGCATCATCAATCCCGGACATGCTGCGTCTAGTTATTCACACCAATTGCTCTGGCATCTGCGATGGCTTGGTCTTTAAAATGGAGGTTAGGTCCTCCTTGTCGTGTCGAATCTGGGAACTGACATTCGAAGATCGTTCTGGCTGGAACATTATTGTAAATTCCTCGCACAAATATCCGTCGAAGGAGTTCAGTATTATAAATAAATAAAATAAAGATTGTTTAACTAAAGAATTTTTTAACTAAACTGATTCGCCAAACCAAAGTAGCAGACTCTTAGTCGGGTCTCCACTAAGTTATCATTCGTTTACACCGTGTTTTACCTAATAAGGTGTGATCAGACTGTCATCCAAATTTGTCATTCGGATGACATGCCGACGTCAGAAAACTTGTTTAATTCAGAAAGGATGACCACTTTAGGACAAATTCTACGTCATAGTGACGTGAGTATGTTATCCGGATGACATGTTTGGATGACCGTCTGATCGCACATTGAAATATCGATTAAAACAAGGCAAAATACAGTGTAAACGAATGACAACTTAGTGGAGACCTAAAGAAGAACTAATATAGTAAATAGCTGCTACGATTATTTCTTTGTTGATCATATATTCACATATATCACGTGACGTTGGGAACCAGGTCAATACCGTGCAGTAGCTGAATGGATGTGCTTAAGATAGTGCCTTCCATGTTGACACCTGCACTGCGCACTATCTGCGCAAGAACAAAATTGAAAAATTCAATTGAAAATTGCTGAAATCTGATGTTCAGATGCTGGAAATGCTGCTTATATTAATCTTCCGCATCGGTAACTAGGTTTTCTTGGCTGTTTCGAAAAGCCTGCGCTCCAGTCTTCAGGCCAGCAGCCAGTTGTTTAGATTTCATAGAGCTAGGAGACTTTGTTCTCTCTTTTCTTTCTATGCAGGATCTTCTTCTCTTCCATTCTTATGGTTCGGCACTCTTCCCTTACTGCCTTTGTTTTCCGCTGCAGTGTTCTGATCTGTGCATCTTCTGTCACATTTTACCACGGGATTTTTCTCTGGGGTGGCTGCTAACCACCTTTCGATTTCGATAACGATTTCCAAATATCAATAATAATAAATTTAACGCATTCTTTTTTAATTCGCAGAATAATTTGGAATAGTGATTATTTATAAAACTGCATCTGGGGTGTGTACAAAACAAAAGGTACCCATATTAAAACGAGAAGCCAACTTTCTCGAAGGTCAACAAAGTACCACGACATAACATACCTTTATTGTTCAGAACTTAATTACTGCCTTGGCATGAGTTTTAGCGAAACTAAAAACTTTTAAGCCATCTTAACAAACGCTACCAGCGTACAGTAAAACTTCTTCCTTCACTCATTATTTTTGTGTGCTAAACTTTTCGACTATACGAAACTGCAGTTGGAAATTAACCAGCATTCATCCAATAAGGAAACAAAATCCGTTCCGCATTCAGCGACACACAACCACACACCCACACACATACATCCATCCACAAACTTTCAAGTACAGCGATTCACTTTTTCCTCTTTGTCCTAATTAAGTGGCCAGCAACTTATACAATGGTTTGTCACTTTGCACTATTTCCTTTTTTACACATTGTTCGAAATAATAGGTATCATGCACATCCCAACTACCACCAACGTAGTCCGAGGTTTTAAATGCTCAAGTTGCAAGTACTTGCGTGTTCGTTAAGGCACTTATATCGTTTAAAAAACACGCCACCATGAGGAGAAACGTACCAACCACCATCATAAGACCAGTCCTTAAAAATACTTTCACTACCATATAAAAGTACAACACCCTCTTCTTGCATTATTCTGTCCTCGACTCTTGGGTTCGTTATTTAAAAAAAAATTAGGCAACTTGTGAGTGTGTATCGGAAAAATGGGGGCTGACAGGTCAATCAGGGAGTAGGCAGAGAAACTCGTTCGGGCGCAAGTAAATTTCATCGTCCTGACAGATGTCTGCTCCGGAAGCATACGAAGGGGGTTGCAGAAAATTTTCGGTCATAGTGCCCAGGCAACTAAGGTAAATGTAGTGCAAAGGATTTGCGTTAATGACTCAATCAATATAAAGTGTTTTTCAGTGTAATATGGATATGTCGGGCGAATATTAAATGCCTCGTTGGGTTTCTGGTCACGTTTTAACGACTAACATAGGCTCTGGGTGTTATGACGATGCCGAAGGACGACGACGACGACGACAACAACGACGACGATGATGATAGAAAAAGCCAGCACTTTCATCGATCTCGGCAGCTGCATGAGTGGGAAGCATCCAGAGACGATTGCTTTATGTCCTGCCGCGCTGAGTGGTGTTGTTAGAGGAGATGGTTAAGTGTGAAAGGAATTCCGAAAACCAGAATCATAACCGCCTTCGTATTAGTTCCGCTTCTCAAAGTGTTTACATTCCGTTTTCTCTGTCCTGCTAGGGGGTATATTTACCGTAGTGCGGAAGGGAAGTGACAGCTTACTGAAAAGAAATGTGTCTGTGTCCTGTGTGTGTGCGTGGAAGAGACAAATTTTAGGGCAGATTGGTTAAATTGTCATTTTAAGAGTGATTGGGTAGTAATAGGTAAATTTGCCAGAGAGGAATATTCCAGTTTGTCCATGCATTATTAACAGTTGCTTATACTGTTTGATCGACTTTTCCAATTAATAATAATTTCAATTGACTACAAGAGGGTATTTATTCAGTGGAAAGTCACTACTATTATCCAAATATTCTATAGCCATCAGGATGAAGTTTTGACAACCTCGGGAACCAAAAGTAAAAAATTAGTCCCCTACAATTACTGCATTTTAAAGAAGAATTAAACATTCTTACTCTCACAATGTGTTCTCAGGGATAGTAATTACAGTAGAACATAGGTATAGCTTCTTAAGGACAATGAAGACTCTTCCGTGGTATTTAATAAAGCTAATATAGTTTTTAAGCATCTATGTCTAGCTAATGCGTAGAATGAAGATTGGTTAATCTCACTGCAGAATCAAGTTCAGTAGCTATAAGCCTTTTATTTAAAAAAAAGATTAACAATCGAAAGTTCTATTCCTGTCTATATACAATATTATTCAATATCATAATATTGAATATATGGTTGAATGCGCATATTTAGTTCTGTTACAGCGTTACAATACTAAGAAAATTGCATCCAAAAATTAAATTACTTGCGGGTTTTATTCACAACCAATTCTGAAAAGCGCATTCTAAGAACTAACTTTGACTGCGAATCTTCTTCCATTACTTGCAAATAAAATATAGCCATCTTAATTAATAAAAATAGAAACTGTATCTTTATTTATTCGGATATAAAAATTTCTCATTTCTTTTGCGATTATCAAAGAGTTTACCATTTAAGTATGGCAACATGGATCGTAAAAGTAAAATATTTTCCTATTAACACTTGCGGCATCTGGTAGTAAATAGTATAACAAGTTTCCAGATCACAAATCGTCATCTCGATAAATAGTAAGATCATGTGTATTTATTGCAGTGCATATAAATTCAAGATACATCAATCATTTCTGATAATAAA
This sequence comes from Ferdinandea cuprea, assembly GCA_963576555.1. Classification (NCBI taxonomy): domain Eukaryota; kingdom Metazoa; phylum Arthropoda; class Insecta; order Diptera; family Syrphidae; genus Ferdinandea; species Ferdinandea cuprea. The sequence goes on from OY754960.1 coordinate 25,845,296, forward strand.
AAAACGGTTATTGATGGTCTAAATCCTGCTCTATGTCACTACTTAAGAAGTGCAACGCAATTCAACACTGACTACATTACACTTAATTTGAAGTCCTAGAAAATCTTAATGGTGTTTAGCTATCACACCGAAAACACAAATACTCTTGCAATGTTGGCTTTTGATAAAATAAAGGTTTGAAACCAAAGGGTCTAAGACAGCATATGGTACTGGAGCGGGAATTTTCTGTTATTCATGCACGGACGTCGAGGACCACATGACATTTTAAAAAGAATACTTCTTCAAAGATCTGCAGAATTTTTAACTAAATTTAATGCTAACTTTATAATTGCCTCGTCTCTTTTTCCATAAATTTGTAGGAGAAGGCTGAAATTACCTTTTCCGAGTTTAAGAATAGTGTCGAGCAGGATTTGAGCCGGGTAATGGCATTTTCACGGATGGTTGCAAAACGTGTAAGGGTTTTAGGTGATGGTACTTTGCAATAGTTACTAACCATATTAGGCGAAAGCAAACTGGACCTAACTTTTACAATTTACTCACGAAAAGTGCGTGGGCAACAGGATGTATCAAACTGTCACAATGGCGGTACCATACAACTTAGGGGGTGTTCCGATGGGTTTACATTTTTGCAAAATCACGCTAATGTGCTAGGCTGGTATTTGCGATGTTTGTGGACAACTCTACTGTTGTTGCTGATGAGCTGGGTGCTGAACAGTAAGCTCCTAATCAGCTTAGCCATCTCAGCTTTATGAAAATCAATTTCTGCGTTTAAGCAAAACTTATTTCGTAACATTGATTTTTTAGTCACAATGCACGGTTTTAATTATTCCATTCATTGGACAGAAACTTGATCAAACTGCAGCCTCCCAAAAGATTTCTATACACCGTTCAATTCTCCAAAGACATCATAAGAATATCTCTGTTTATCGATTGAAAACGCAATATCCTGGCGTTGGTCGTAGGTCGTAAATCCTACATTTATTTTTTTAATTTTCACGTTTCACATTGAATACCTTTCTTTACGAAATCAATAAGTGGTGGATTGCTCCTTCCATTTCATAGGCTTTGGTTTGCTTTTCCTGACTGTATTCGTTGCTGAACCCTTGTCTTGTCACGTCTGTATAATAAACTCAATCTCACTGTATCCGCTCGAAAAAGTCCGCTTATCGACGCTGCTCTATCATTAGTAGGCGTAAATTATGAATGAATGCTCCGAAAAGTGTCAATATATACAAAATGACGCCAAAGTGGAGCAACAGAAACATTGCCAATGCCAAAAAGCCCCAAAGCAATACGTATACAGACTATAAGCCGATGACAAAACTGACATGGGTATACGACGAGTGCGAATAATTTAAAAACTTTTCCATTTGACTTGTTCAATTTTATTTTGTTGACATTGTTTCGATTGAAAAACAGACGAACATGACAATGGACCCCAGAAGAGAAAACGTATATACAGTGCCTCTATCCTCTCTGAAATCTCTGGGTATATCCGGTGAGGAAAAAAAAAACGTGAGCGTCACGATAATGTATGCCGAAAAGGTATATTTGTTGAATAAATAATTTTTATCACGTTGTCGATTTCTGTATTGTTGTTGTTCGAGGGAAATATTGAAAACATGTTAGACACACACTCACTTATAAGCAAACAAAGTCAGACAACACGGCCGTCCATCATTCAACATCTTGAGAATGGCCTCAAGTTATTAATGACAGTAGTAAAAGCTGAAGCACTCTGACTCACCAGAAGGCATATCCTCTCAGCCGATCCGATGATGGCTTTGTGTGAGAATTTATTACCAACACCTCGAAGGCGATAAAACGATTAAACTTTGCTTTCATAATGGCCTTTGGAGGCAGATTCATTGGTTTTCGTCCTATTTGAAGTTCATTCTATGGTTGGAGAGTTGGGAGATTTGTAAAGGTTTTGCTGATTTTTTTTGAAAAAATCGACCAAAGTGGTTATGGGCGATTGGAGTTAGGAATATGAATTGTAAGATCTCTTCCTATAGGTACATACATATGTATTTGCCTTTTGATGAAAATGTAATGTCATTAAGCTCAAATTATATAAGCACATGTGTTGTTTCTTTATACCTAGATATTGAAGGGATGGTTTATTTCTGTTATATAATACCCTTAATTTTTACAACATCTGAATCGTTGTTTTATATTATTCTTCTGAATTTTTCACTGTAATAAGTAACGACTGCTGATCTGACAGCTATGTTCATGGCTACTTTCACGGTTAAAGATGGGCAATTTGAAAATGTCGCACAAGGTTAGGTTATATGGGTTGGCATGAAGGAATAGTTCCTTTCTGCCACACATAGGTCCTTGTGGACCCATTGTGATGACCTTAAAAAGGGGGGATATGCCGGTATTGTGGCTTTCCTTAAGGTTCCTTCCCTTCGCTCGTGGTTACTCAATTTTGTCAAGCCATCCCGATGTCTCCAGAAATCTGCAAAGATTAGAGAGTGAGACATCTGATAATTCCTTAATGTCTTGGAAGAAGAACCTTCCAAGTGTTCTATTCCTCAAGTGACAGAGGCCCGGGCAATGATAGAAGTAGTGAGGGGTGTCGTCGTGGAGATCTTCATCGCCGCAGCCTCTACAAATGTCGTCATTCTTGAGATTTAGTTTCATCATGTGGGCTTTCAGAAAATTATGGCCAGTTAAAGCACCAACCAGCTGTGCTGGTGTCCAACGACTCTCTTTCGTACTGTAGGAGTTTTTTTGGTTCGGTTTTTATTATAGTCTGGCCATAGCTTCGTGGTATCTCACAGGTGGTTAGTGATTTCCACCTATTGTTGGCTTTCATTCTGATCTTGTATTCCACTCGTTTTCTTACGTTGCAGAGTGGTTTTTGATCGACTGAAGTGCCAGGTCGCGATCAACTTCGGATCCTTTTCTTGCTAGCTCGTCAGCCGTCTCATTACCGGTTATGTCCCTGTATCCAGGAACCCAGCAAAGACATACCTTGTGGTGTGAGCCAAGAGCCTTAAGCTCTATGCGACAGCGGTGAACCAGCTTGGATTTAATTTCGATAGCATTAACTGCCTTAATGGCCGCCTGACTATCAATGAAAATGGTAGTGTCATTACGTGGTATTGCCAACATTGATATAGTATGGGCCGCTTCCGCGACTGGAAAACACTAATTTCATCAGCCTGGAAAGCACTACTTTCATCAGGGAGTCTGATGGAGTTGTGTATGTTTAGTTCCTCTGAGAATAGACCGGCACCTGTTCCACCTGTTCCTGTTCGATCCATCGGTGTATATGAATATAGATTTCATTGTCGTGGGTTCATTCGTTTTCTATTCCTCACTGCTCGAAAAGGAGCTGGTGAATGGTTTGTCAAAATCCATGTAGCGATTAATGTAGTCGAAGCTAACGCTGTTTCCTACATATAGTTTCAAAATCTGTGCATGCCCAGCGAGACCTGGGTTCCAGCTGACCATTTGACTGATCTTCAAGGCACTCTTGGCAGCTGATTCGTGCATGAATAGATCCAAGGGTAGACAATTTAGAATCACTTCCAAACCAGCGGTTGGTGTTGTTATCATTGCACCAGTTGTCCCCTGTGCTAGTCTCTGTATTTTCGTCAATAACTTAAGATTGGTTAATTTGTCTGCAGCTTGCCACCAGACTATACTGCCATATGTGAGTATCGGTCGTACAATTGCCGTGTACATCCACAGAATTACTCTGTGTTTCGGTCCCTTTCTTCTGCCGAAGACACGATTGCATGCATAAAATGCATTTGCTGCCTTTCTTACTCGTTCATTGACATTCAACCTCCAGTTAACTTTCCTGTCAAGGATAACACCTAGATACTTCGCACTCTCCGCCACCTTTAGAGGGATCCCCTCGATAGCTGGTGGTTCGAATTGTGGTATGTTCCTTTTATTTGTGAACAGCACAAGTTCGGTCTTCTGGAGATTAATCCCAAGACCACATTGTTTTGTCCACTCGTTAAGTGTCCGTGGTGAGTTTCCTAACAGTTCGCTTATAGTTGATAGGAATTTGCCTGACGCAAGCAAGACAACATCGTCTGCATGAGCAATTAGTTTAACTCCTCTATTTTTTAGTTTTATGAGTATTTCATTGATGACGAGGATCTATAGTAGTGGAGAGATGACACCTCCCTGGGATGTTCCTCTGGAGGCTGTTACTCTTAGGTCAGCGTCACCAAGGTTAGCATATATATTCCTTTCGCTTAGTAGATTGGTGATCACGTACGTTATAGTACTATCAACGTTGGAGTCTTGCAATATTCTATTTACTGTGCATATTTTAACATTGTTGAATGCTCCTTCAATGTCTAAAAACGCTGCTAATGTGTATTCTTTGTCGTTTAATGATTTCTCTATAGTGCTGATCACTTCATGGAGTGCGGTTTCCACCCCTCTGCCTGTAGAAACTGTTATCAACTCTGTCACGAATATAGATATTCATTAATTTTTCAAGGGTTTTCAGGACGAATGATGTCCTTAGCATTCGTGTGGCTGGGTTTTCCTGCCTTGCGAATGGTGACAACCTTCTACACGCCAGGCCTTTGGAATGTAGCTTAGTTCAAGACTTCTTATGAATAGTCTTTTGAGAATCGGCAAAATCGGCCTTAGATTTCGTTAGCATAATGGGAAATATCTTGCAATTGGCAATGTCGCACAAACGAAACGAAAATTAATTCGTTTAAAATATTATCAAAAGAAAAGGGAATAACTAAGTCAAAGTAGGAACAACATCAGCAGAAACTTGGAAAGATTGGAAATAGACACAGAAAAGTTTTTCAATATCTTGAAAGTAGTAACTTCCAATACATGGGCAGTGAGAGATAAAATGAGATGCAATCTGAATTGCATCGTTAACGCCGCCTATCTACATATGGTCATCTTTGTGATTTAGCGCCTTCATATAAGGATTACGCCTCGCAACATAGACGGACATACATTTATTTACTACCCCTATCAATCCCTATTCGAACACAGTTATCCATATTGTTCTATGTCTTCTAGTTTTTGAGAATTTTGAAATTTACGATAACTACGTTTTTATTAAATTTTTATATTTTGGCTTTAATAAAGTGAAATAATGTAAAATTTTGTTGGGAAATAATAACAAATTGATCTAATTTGTATTCACATGTTCTATATGACATTCAGCAGCTTCCCGAGCACCTGCAAGTGAGGCCGTAGGCCATTTGATAGCAGTCGAGGAGACAGTCTCGAGTTGAAAACCCTTTTTCGTTTGAAATATTAAGTTTTTAATAGCACACAAACCTATGAGGCGTAAGTAAAATTTATTATAAACAAGAACACGCTAAGCAAATTTGAGAATCATTAGATATAAACAATGTTTGAATGCACCTAAACTTAGACCCAAGTCTTATCTAATCTTATCTAATCTAACAATGAAACAGTGACATACATAAAACTAATTTTAATGTCATAAAGCAAAGTTAAGCCATTTTGGTGTTATTTCACTTTGCTGAAGTAAAATAAGACCTTCAAAAATTAAACTTATTTCAGGTCCAAAATTCGAAAATTCCCTTGAACCTTCGAAGCGTGCCACGCATGGTACTATTGTCAATAAAAATGTTGAAATAGACAGTACCTAATATGGCTTAAATAGCAAGAAAATTCAAGCTTAATGAAAAACTAGTTTTCGTAAATTTCAATTTTCATAATAAATAGCAGCAAAATTTAGTGCTTAGTTTTCCAAATCTGGAAAATGCAGCCTTTAATAACAGAATTTAAAAAACAAAAATGCAAGCACGAATTCCTGCCTTTCATTTTAATACACTGTTTTCCATTTTAAGTCATTTTTATTTACTTTGCCCCTCCCGTCTAAACGGGGCAAGATAGACACCCTCCTTCCTTACAAAAAATGCTTCTATTTAGCTTCTCTACAAACTTTCGCCTGAACTACACTAAAGTCATCATGGAGCCTGACAGAACTGTAAATATGATTAGTTCCTCTAAGAATAGTCAAGCACTTATTCCACATTCCAAAATAGATCTGTCTGTGTAGATGAATATCGATTAATTTTTCGTCCGTTAATTTATATCGATATTGAACATTTTGTTTTCGACATACACTAGAACTAGATCTTTTTTCATATCTCGAAGAATTCTTATTTGACATATTCCCAATCATCTACTTCCTCATTATTTCTCTTTGTCTTCTTACGTGACCTAAATTTTCCCCTCCACAATCCGAGTACTTAAATCTGCGTTCTTTTGTCATTGACAGCAATTTTTTATTAAATCTCTCCCACATAAATAAATAATTCCACGGACAAAAAGGTTCAATTTTTTTCCGCACATTTCCCCTCAATTGCCACTTAAAGTACAGTTAAGTTCATCTGTCCACTTAAAAAAAAAAAGAGAAAAAAAGAAAAGAAATAACATCTTCGAGAACCTTCAGCATATTTGAATTTAATAGCAGGCTGACCTTTACCGCATTTCACTTCATCCCAAAGTGATTGCGATTTAAATTACTTTTGGGACTTCAAATGGATACAAATGCTTCAGTATTGAACATTATTTCGTAGTGAAATAAAAAAAAAACTTTAAGGATAATCCCTCATTCGTTAAATTACTTTGACGGGTTACAATAAGGTCCAATGGACTCTAGTTACTTAATTTAAACCAGCAAAAGTTGAAGTGCTCTCCGAAATCGATTCCGCTGAAACACGCTTTCAAAATGTGTATTCGAATATTCATTACCACTGGTCGTAAAGAAAAGGATAACCACTGACAAAACGATGTCGTAAATCAGCAAAGCCTCGTTTACAAAACCGTTTCTTTGGTCCGTTTTTTTTAAAGCATAAACAAAGGCGCACACTCTCATTCAACTGCGTTGGGTTGTAAACAACATCCGAAACTATGGCAGAAGATGTATATCAATCAACAGCTCCCAATGAAAGAGAGATTCCAACGCCAATGCCGAAGGACATAAACCTGAAAATCCAATAAACATAAATCTAAGAACTCCATCTCAGTCTCTTATCTAATCGTTGTTTGGGGGCTATATCCCAATTTAGCATACAGACCATTTTTAAAAAACAAATATAACACCCCTTTTTACGATGTGACCGATGGAACAGTAATATTGAGGTGGAACATCCGACTTGTTGGTCGATAGTTTTCACTATCTGATTGGTTCAGTTGTAATTCAATTAAAAAAAAAGAACCGAATGATGTGATGACGAAGAGCAGGGCAGTAGCAAAACCAGATGAATTCCACCATGCTTTGATAATGTTTTTATTCCTTGGGAAAATGTGGCTTCCCATAGGGATAGTGTACAAATGAAAAAAGGAAATTCAATTAACTTTAAGCTAAGCTATTATTATATACACATAATTTTTTTGGTTGGCGCCAGTTTATGCCGCCCACTGTGCGTTTTGATCGCCACTGCTCAATTTAATTAAACGCTCATTTGGTCCCTTTTCCCGAATTGCCAGTATGATTAATAAAATTAGACAGGGCACCATATTTAACAAATTTTATGATTTCAATTATGGGAAGGGATATTTTTGAAGGTTAGGTTAGCGCGTGGGTCTCCGGTAATGGATTTGTGCCTCTTCCTTAATGTTTTCATTTGTACGTACAATTAGTAGGTTTTACTACATTGTGTAGTCATTTCAAAAGCATAGGCGGACGATGGCAACATATTATCTACCATTTGTAAAGTGGGATTGTGGTATAGCACGCAAATGGATATTAGGTTGGGGATCAACTAAATACGTTTTGGGAACTGTTTGTGAACGAGAAATGTCGTTTTCCATTTGGCGGTAGATAAATACACAAATAAGCTGCTGATTTTAATGAATTTTATTATGGAATGGAATATTTACACTACGTGTAGTATTAGGTCCAAATTAGTGATGCAGCTATTAGGGAATCGAACTACACCTTGTGTGGATACCTATTGCTATTAAGCTCCAGACTTAAGTTAGGTGTCAAGATGAGCAGCAGCGTTGTTTTTTTTGGTGTTTAGTTGAAATATATCAAAGATTATGAAATGATTGCAAAACTTTCGCATAAGATGGGACATTGCCGTTGTTTTTAATGTCCCAGAGATTTGATTAACCAATTGCTAGAGTATATTAGTATGTTGTTGAATGCCTTGAAAAAAGTACTCTTTTGGGATAGTCACAGGATATGTTATGGAATAAATATTCCTGAAGAATACCCAATGGCGAAAAGTACTGACACTCCTTTGTCTGGCAGAGCGAACAATTAAACATCAACGACGTTTACGATTTTCAGGCTTCTACGATTTTCTGCATAAAAAAGGCTTCAAGTCAATATATGGAAAGAACAGCTCTCATCGCCAAATTTGTAAAAACAAAATTCCGCAAGATTTTTTACAACTCAATAAATTTGTCAATTGAAGCATAGACAACCAATAATAAGTTACATACATTTTCGCAGTCACATTTTCGCAGAATAATATTAAATTCAATGTCCTCGCCCCTATCCCTTTTATTTTATTTCTTTTCACTTCAGTTAACAATTATATCTACACCATTAAATCATTAAAACATTATAAGGAAATTTTAAATCTCGTTAACTCTTATAAATCTCGTAAACTTAGAAACAGACGTAATTTTCCAAAGCACGAAAATTTCCAATTAACATTTTCTGTAGACCTTCTGGTAACAGTCGAATTGACTCCATCTTTATCTGGTCCTATCTGCCCGCGAATAATTAATTTTTATATTCTTTTAGGGAGACAGGGGAAAAACAATAACACTGCCTTCAAAACAGATACAAACATAATAATGCTATCAGTTTAGTTAGCTGAGCAAGAAGGAGGTTTCTAGGTGTTGCTTTTATAGAGATACATTTATATACCACATAATTAATACATTCAATCATAAAATAAAAAACAAAATGATATACTTTTAACTTAGTCACAATGTAATTTAATTGACAAATGTATCTACATAGAAACAGAATGGCAAAAATGTTGTTTTGTCAACTTATTATCAATCAAATCCAGGGTTGGGAGAAACAAAATAGAAAAACCAACATCGTAAAAAATAAAGCAGGTGATTAAAGGAGGGAATAGCTTTTAAAGGATATGGGCTTTAATAAAACATAACCAGAGGTCACAAAGAAAGAAAGGAAAGAAAACAATATAAAAAAAACTATCTCAAGAATGGCCAAGGACACACATCCACTACAATATAAAAAGACTATAGATATGTTATTTACCTATACTTTAGAGGAATAAAGTGAAGAGATGAAAGACCAATGTTAAAGTCAGTCGATCTTCTGAAAGGATGCTATGTTTTTATTTCAGCTTAGGACATTTTTTGTTTCAACAAAATAAAGTGAAAGGATGTGAAACAAAATGTGGTCTATTTAAGTCTTCCAAAATAGATAGATCGATGTGTAATATGTACGTAGTAAGTAACGGGTGATCCAAGTAGAGATACTTTTTTCAATAGCCTTTTTTGACAGATCACGTGTGAGTCTTGTCATACTGTCATGTTATTTTTGTTTAGTATTGTTTGGCATTTCATAATGGAAAGACTTACGCGTGAACAACGTTTACAAATTGTTCAACTTTATTATGAAAATTCACGTTCTGTGAGGAATGTGTTTCGTGCACTTCGCTCAACTTATGGTCAACATAATCGGCCTACTGAGCGTACTATACGCAACACCATCACCCATTTTGAGACCCAGCATTCATTATCGGATAATATTCGACCGAATAGACCACGTCCAGCACGCTGTGAAGAAAATATAGCGGCCGTAGCTGAGAGTGTACACGAAGACCGTAGAGAGTCGAATCGGCGCCGTTCGCAGCAACTCGGACTGACGTATGGAACGACTTGGCGCATTTTACGTCAAGATCTTAAATTGAAAGCATACAAAATACAGCTTGTGCAACAACTGAAGCCGCTCGACCTTCCCAAGGCCCCCATCGCTTCGCTCTATGTGCTCTTGAAAAGTTCCAAGAAGATCCGACGTTTTCGAGGCAAATTTTGTTTAGCGATGAGGCCCATTTCTGGCTCAATGGGTATGTAAACAAACAAAATTGCCGCGTTTGGGACGAAGAGCAACCTGAAGAGATTGAAGAACTGCCACTTTATCCAGAAAAAACAACGGTTTGGTGTGGTTTGTGGGCCGGTGGAATCATCGGTCCATATTTCTTTAAAAATTATGCCGGTGCGAACGTAACCGTCAATGGCGACCGTTATCGTGCCATGATAACCGACTATTTGATGCCTGAAATTGAAGCTCGTGATCTCGGCGACATTTGGTTTCAGCAAGACGGCGCCACTTCCCACACATCGCATCAATCAATAGACTTATTGAGAGAACATTTCGGTGAGCACATAATTTCACGTTTTGGGCCGGTCGATTGGCCACCAAGATCGTGTGATATCACACCGTTAGACTTTTTCCTGTGGGGATATGTAAAGTCAAAAGCTTATGCCGACAAACCCGCTTCGATTCAGGCCTTGGAGGAAAACATCACGCGTGTCATTCGCCAGTTACCATTCGAAATGCTCGAACGAGTGATCGAAAATTGGAATCAACGGATGGACCATCTGCGACGTAGCAACGGCCAACATTTGATAGACATAATCTTCAAAAAATAAATGCCAAAGAATGTTCTTTCAAATGATAATAAACATTCTCCATTAAATTTGAATTTTCTGTGTTTTTTCTTTAAAAAAGTAGGGAACCTCGAAATGGATCACCCTTTATAATGATTTGGGGATGCTTCTCCTACCATGGTGTTGGTATAATGGACCAGCACTCATACGTCGATATCCTAAATGCCGTTAAAATGGGTCTTCCAGCAGGATAAAGACCCGAAACATACCAGCCAAAAGCTAGGCATTGGTTTCGGGACAATAGGATTGAGGTCATGGAGTGGCCTGCTCAATCCCCCGATCTCAATCCTATTGAGAATCTATGGGCGGATATAAAAAAAAATATGTCTCCAATAAAAAACCGAGGAACAACAACAAGTTATGGATGACTCTTGAGCAGTCTTGGAGATCAATACCACCTGAAAGGTGTCATCGTCTTGTTGACTCCATGAAACGGCGTTGTGCAGCTTTAATAAGCAATAAAGGACATTCTACGAAGTATTAGTTTATCGTCGACAGGACCTTATTTTCATTTTATAAAATTCCGTATTTATTTCTTAAAATTTTAATTTTTTAAGTTGGTGAAGAAACAGCACTGCTATTATTTTGCTCGTTTTTTTATACCCTATCCTAAGGGTATATTAATTTTGACACATAGTTTGTAACACCCCTTAATATTTTTAGGCCTTTAAAATTAAGCTAGGAAGCTGAAATTTGGACCACATACTCCCTAGGGCTCCGAAATGGTTAAGTGTAAAATTTTTTGGAATACGCCCACTGCCACGCCCACAATTTTGAAAAAACCGTTTTAAAGCTAAACTTAGAGAGATAGAGTGTTATAACCTTCAGAAGATATGTAGGCACTGGCCTTCTTTATAAGTTTGTCATATAAAGTTTTTTGCCACGCCAACTTTTTGTGGGCGTTTTTCACTAAAATGCTGTTTTCTTCGAAAATTTTCATAGAAAGCGAAAAAAAATGTTTAACAAGATATTTACCCTATATTTTTTCTAACATATCGCCACGCCCACTTTTTGGGGACGTTTTTTCCAAAAAATTTTTTTTTTTGTAAATTTAATAGAATGAAATAAAATGCTATCCATCATCTTCTTAATGCTTTTTTCTTTAGGGCATATAGGGATATGGATAGGGTATCATACTATTCGCCCCAAGCGGACTGAAACCTTTTCTTATGTTTTAGAATCTTATTCAAGAAAATGAATTTACGTTGATATAATTTGTTCAAATCAAAATTAATTTAATGTAGATATTAAGACAAAATAACGTTTTTTATCATGATAAGAACAAAATTTTAAATCTTGGCTCAATTTTTTGTATGGTCGAGTAATGCTACTTATTAAGGTGCACTGCTATTTTTTTGCTCGCAGCTGTATATAGAGACAGAAACTCTGGCTATGTTTTTAATCCTAATGGCTTACACGACCTTGAAAACATTTTTTGAAAGCTGTTGAATGACATACAACTTCCTTAACATCCTCAGTGTCTTATGTTGATCCCGATGGAAGAATGAAAGAAAGATGAAACTCACACGAGTTTAACTGATCAGAATTCTGATCCAACAAGGCAGCTTTAAAAACCCCCAGATCACATAAAAATAATTAGAACAAGAGTATTTACCGCACAGGGGGATCTGGAGAGGTGCAAAAGTTAAAAGTGGAAAGGTTATTATAGAAGAAGAAGTTGGAAAAATTAAAATCACCTGAAAAATCCGTATACATTAAATGTAACCCACAGCGACAGCACAACTCTCTCAACCCACCAACCTCCAGAAGAGAATTAAATCTAACTCAATTTAAAAGATACATAAAATTGGTTAGCATTAATTAATTTGCATTCAGGGATAAAGCCTCATGCAACCGGGCGCAAGCTATGTGTGTCTAATTATTAGCAATATATCCCAATTCCTCTTTTATATGTTAAAAGCAGGAGCTGAATGTTGAGATTCCACTATTCTCTCTGTAAAAACATGTTTAGGACTCAAAAACCACTCCAGTTACAATTACGCATTATCAAATGTGATGAATAGAAATAACAGACGCGTCTTTCCATATAAAAATGTTTACAAGAGTAAAAAGTTGCAAGAGTGGCTTATATACGCATTGCGAATTAAACAGATTGGATTGTGTCTACCTACAGTTGATTCAATTTCAAAATATTTCCTTGAAACAGGTCTATAATTTGAATAATCTGAAAATAAGAGTTATAATAAAGAGACCGACATCCTACGTTTTTTTTTCAACTAGTGCTTATTTCGCGAATGGTAACACATGTCTGTTTTGACAGATAATTAATTGTATCCTTCCGCTGAACGAATGTAGTTGTTTATACGCTTGAACAACGAACAACGAACAACGAAAAACGAACAACGAACAACAACAACAAAAACTTGAACAACAACAAGGAGTGGCCGTTACAGTCAATGGCGATCGTTATCGGGCCATGTTAAACGAATTTTTGTTCACAAAAATTGAAGAGGAGGATATTGACAACATTTGGTTTCAACAGGACGGCGCTACGTGCCACAAAGCCGAAGCTACACTCGATGTTTGGCACCCTGTTTCAAAAAAAAAAAAAAATTATTTGGCGGAGCCATATGTGTCGTGTAGCGAAGAGAGACTGTGGAAAGAGGAGTTTAGAAGACGGGAAAATATGTTTTGAACAAATCTTTCTCTTAATATTATTATAAGCTTTGTGGTTTTTTTTCCTTCTCTATTTTTTGGGTAGACAGTGTCTAAAATGTCCCTATGACGCACCGTCACTGGTCATCTTAGTAATTAAGTAATTTAATATGTGTATATGCTTTCTGTCTTAAAATATCAAATTATCCAATTAAGTAAATAATTGCATACACCAGTTGCTTGAATATTCAAAGTGTCATATCTCATATCTCAATGTTGTTCTCTCTCCGCCCATTCATCATATTGCACTTAATTAAGAAATTACTGTCACCATTATCAGATTTAGCCCGCAAACCTAATTGAATGATAGCATTGATTATTACCACTATGTATGTATGTAGAATCTTCCCATATCAGTCACGCACCCTCCCAAAAAATCTTTATAATAATTTTCACAAAATAATCAATACAAAGCAATTTTCTGCTCACTCCAACCCATTTACTACAAACAAATCATAAATATTCCCAGAAGCAGGGGAAAACAATACAAGAACACAAGTAAAGACATAAAAATGGCAAGAAAGTGGGGTTTATAGCTATACAAGTGTCTTATTTCCATTTAAGGTTTACCAATAGTATCCATGCCAGCCACACTATCGTACATCATTTCGTTTTCATGCTCAACAGGACATATTCATAAAATTCTTTTGTTGATGATGTTTCCACCCGAAAACATTCACAACCGAAATACGAACAAAAAATGAGAAAAAATAATAAACAAAAAGAATTTGCCATTCTCCTTGCCAAAGTAGCCCATATCTCATTCTTCCACGTCGAAAATATTTGTTCCCATCTACGATTTATCACAAGAGGACATCTCAATTGGAATTTGTCCACCACATTCCTGTGTGAATGATAAAATGTCTCTCTGTCTCTCTGTCCTCCAGTTTTTCGTTTTTCGTTTTTGGTGCAAATTGCCTGTCTGACGCATTAGCCAAACAATGTCCTTTACGCACGACCGATGATTATAGTCTCTGTCATCGTAAAATTTATTTCTAAATTACGAATAGAAAAATATTTTCGACACCCAAAAATATGAGATGGACGATGACGGCTTAAATATTTGGCCCTCAATAGGACACGCAATCCCCTCGCCCCCGACCCGACGACATCCAACAGATGTGACCCAAACTGTCCAATATTTCTTTGTTTTTATTTTCACCACCACCATAAACAAGGACGAATGGAAGGGTTATCTAATGATGTAATTTTGAATATCTTGCATAAATATGTTTGAATTGATAGAATGTTTATTTTTGAGTTGTTTTGTTACACGAAATTCGCCACGTGCGAACTTTGTTTTGATGCCAAAGTTGAATAAGAAAATTCAAATTCGACTTTTATTTTCTGCGACAATTAAGTCACGCCTTACAACAATTATATATTTTAATGCCCAAATAGGAAAAAGGACATCATTTAAGGCACGGGAAATCAACCAGATTGATTTCGATGCGAATAGTAATTTTACTAAAGCATGCACATGGTTTCCTAACCTCATTATGGTCAAGGACGCTATCAACATTATAGACTCGGACTCACCACCTTTATGCCGACCATACTTTTTTTTAGAAGCTACAAAAATGGAGATTTCACGGTGAAAGGTTATAAACGGATAAAGCCGCCAAGAACTTTGCCGATAGCATATCATATAATTTCTTCAGAAGCTTTACGTAGCCATGTTCAAAGGTCCAAACAATACTGCTGGCTAAATTTTTTTACCACATATTCCCTAGGGCTCCGAAATGGTTAAGTACTGCCACGCAAACAATTTAGAATAAAACATTTCAAAGCTAAAGTTAGAGAGAAAGAGTGTTACAACTTTCACAGGATATGTAGGCACTGCCCTCCTTTATAAGTTTTGCCTATAAAGTTGTTTGCCACGCCTACTTTTTGTATGCGTTTTTTCCAAAAAATATTTTTTTATTAATTTCATAGAATGGAACAAAATGCTATCCAACATGTTCTTAACGCTTTTATATCTTTGAGGAACATAGGGATAGGTATAGGGTATTATACTGTACGCCACAAGCGGATTGTAGCCTTTCCTTATGTTTAAATGTCCCTTTTGCCTTTGAGAGACCTGGGGGTATTATATTATGGTTTCTGGCAATATATCTCAGTTCTCCCCAAATTGTCGAAACACTCTTAGCTTAAGCTGATTGCATTGCTTTGTCATAACTTGGACAATATTAGGCAACATTAAAAGGCGGGCTGTTGGCTATATATAGTTCGTCTCGGCCGTTGGTCGAGGCAGTATTCCCAAGATATACAAATTCTCTATACTCTCAACCGGTTGTCCAGCATTGTATATTTAAGCTGATGTTGATATTCTATGTCTGATAACCTTAGTTTTTTTTTATTGATTTTTAGACCGACAGGGAGCCGTACAATATCTCCATATTTGATCTCATTTGGTAGAGGTCAATAATTCTGTAAAATCTAAGAGTCTATCTTGTTACAATAAAATTTGGCAAGAAACGTGCTGCAAACTTGAGAAGGACTTCAGTGTCTAAATATTTTGTTAAGGTTCCAACCCTTTATCTCTCCGACTTAAGCTTTCGAATGGCTTTCTTTTCTTTCTGATTTGTTTTTTATCAGTGTGTTTTGTTTTTAGTTTCAATCAGATTTAATAGGTTAATAAGTCCTTCGCTGTCAAAGTCCTTGTGAAGATATGGTTCAGTTGCAATATTTTAAACTACAGTTACCTATTAGAAAAACATACTTTTACTCTTAAAAGAAATTCTTTGTTTTTTTTTCTTTATACACCCATACGAAACACAGTTAAAAAGGTAAGGACAAACAAATGAGTGCAAGGACGAAACTGGTGTGGAAATCACTCAGCATGAGGTAGAAAATGAGAAATGTTAGCTATTTAGTTAGTAAGGAGTCGTAAATCCTGGTAGCCTACAGAGACATGTGTTTTCCGGTTAAGGACTTGAGCAGCACTGTTGGGTGCACCTACTGAAGGACAATGGTTTCTTTCTTTGCTTCAGTTTGTGTCTCATTAAGTTTTATGTTGTCTAATGGACGTTTGCACTTAAACAGTTTTCAGTTATTCCATTATTACGTAGAGTTTTCTTGAACAATCGGTAGCCATTTTCAGCAAATAGCAAAATATTTACTGTATATTCTCTGTTAACTTTAATTAAGTTGCAAATTCTTTACTGTTGCTTGTGTCATAGGTTGAAGTGTAGGAGGCCAAAGGACACGTATCAAATTTCTGTCAAACGAAATTAGCAAAAGCCGCTTAAGCATAAAATAAGTAGGTAATTAGGTAAACCTGAAAAATACCTCATTAAAACTGTTTGCCAGATCGTTGGAGAAACCTTACAAAACTTCACTCATTTTCCACATGACGCTCAGAAGTTTTAACATACACCGTTAAAAGTTCGTACAAAGGTGAAATACAAATTTGTTAAACTTACTTAATAAGCTTGAACAAAATGAATGACATCGGAAATACCAGTTGGTGTTGGTGAGCATTTCAATAAAAACAAAATTATTTAAGCGTCAATCAAAATTAAAGTTATGTAAATACCATGTAGGTACTTCTGTGCGACAGAAAGTTATTTCACAAATAAGTGCACATTATGAAATATTAATTGGTTGTGTTTCGAAACTTATAAGCAATTTTTAATTAAATTAAAGTTTTCTACTCAGTGTCTAGTGCGAAAAGTGTTCATGCAAACAGGATGACAAAAATATAATGCAAAAGTGAACAAAAAGGAACAGGTTAAACTATATTCATTTTGAATGTTCAGGTAGACACTAATGAATTTCAGGACAACATTTGGACAAGGAAACTTTGAAGTGCATTTCATTAAAAGAGAATTGTTGTAGTTTAGAGTTTGGTAAGTACGGATGTTACATTGTACATTGATATGTACGAACATGCATAAAACATTTCTAGATTCATTGGAATGCATGGTATTCTAACTTAAGATATAGCTTCAGTTTTTCTAGGTACAAAACATACCTTTGTGAAATCAGAATTTGAAATGAGTTAAAAGTTACATTTTTTGTTGTTGAATGTTTCAGAAATCATTTAATTGACACATTTTAATGTTGCATGCCACAAACAATTAATGCACCTGTGTTTTGCTGTATAATTTTATTTTAAATAAGTTTTTATGACATGGGACATTTAATACAGTCAACAATATAATGGGATATTGTTAAATAATTAATTTTAACGTTTATACAGATTTTTTTAATTAAGCCCAAACAAATTTCTGAAAGGCGAAAAATATTAAAAAGATGTGATTTTTTAAGGACTTTTTGAAATAACAGTTTTATATATCGATTATAAATTAAGCATTGCAGTTTTAAAAAGAAATTGAATTTTCTGTTGTATGCATTGTATTCAGAGAGGAGTTGAAGGCAGCAGATACTTAGACCTAGTGGTGCATTATACTCCAGCTATTGGTTTAAATTTGAACCTGCCAGTGAAACAACCTCTATCTGTGTTTATCGTTAATTCCATATGCTCACAACGGGTTTGTAAAGTTCTTTCGCTGAAAATGATTCAGGCAACCTCATCGTACCCAATAGTAGGGTGGACATTTTCTTAACAAGGAGTCGACCAATGTAGTGAAGCAAAACCACTTTAAGCAAATCATTTGACAGTTTGCACAGTTCTAATGCAGCTGCCAACATTAGCTGTAATTTCCTTCTCTGAAGCGTGTCTACCTGCTTAGAACTAACTATCTGTGAAGTATTAAGGTAACTCTGGCCAGAATACAACAGTGGTCGAACCATCAAACTTCAACAGTTTGACAGGTCATCACTTCCTCTGTCACTCTTCGAGTCTCGGTTACTTGAAGAAGCTGCTACTTCCATGACTTACATCAGCTTTCTGATGTCTCACTTTTTGATCTTAATAGGTTTATCAGGATATCAGGTACGGCGTCGGATAAAGGAACAGGAAGCCTAAACATCTTTAAAACCAATGGCTAACCACCCATAAAAGGGCATCGCAATGGGTCCACGAGGAGCTAAGTATGGCATGGCAGGATAGACCTGCTCTACCGACCCATAAACCTAAACTAACCTAAGCGTCTCTACGATCCCTTTCACCAGTGTTGATTCAATGCCGTTTGATCTCATGGCAGTTTCAATTCTGAAAAGGTTGCATGTTAAACGCTCCCTTAATAAAGAAGCAATGGAATGGAATGGAATCTGTGGTCAAGCGGTTTACGGACTCATGCAGTTGGCTTGCCGTTTTGATAAGCATGCTGGCTATCATAAATACCAAAAGTAGATGGAATATTCTGCCTAATCTGCAAACAAATACATTTTTCAAGGCCCTTAAGCACAAGTGATGAAAGGCTTATAGTCCTGAAGCTTTCATCGTAAGTGATATTCCCCGGATTGAGAATAAGGACCATTTAAGTTCGCCTTTAAGAAAGGAGAGAAAGAAAAAGATAACTGTCCTTTTTTTTCGGGTTTAAGTCAAATTTTGCCTTATTTTACACTAAGCCATTGGACAAATGACATCATGCCAATGGTAAATAGAAGTTGGCGAAGAAGTATTGGCAAAGCTGATGTTTAAAGGAAATAAACTCGCGCCAGCATTTGAGCCGTCCAGCTGCAGTTATTAATAAGATTGTATAGAAGAAAGTCGGCAAAATATACCTCACTGCGAGTTTCCGCTTATCTCGTGAAGCAAAATAACGGATTTGGATGCGGTTTTCCCCTTTTATGATTTTTTATTGATATTGATTGAAGCTATAAATATTTTGTCTTCAGCTTACTATCTATACCAACAAGGTTCTGTACAATATGCCATCAAGCTTCAAAGTGGAAGGTTATTTCTTAACTTTAAAACGCACCAACTGAAGGTGTGTTAAAACTTATTGTTAAAGTTTATTTTAAGAAGATTTTTCTAGTAATCGCGGGCCTAAAATGAATCTGAATATTTTTTAAGTTGCACAAATTTACTAATTAGTTGGTTTGGTTCCCGTGTAACTGATATTCCCACTTTTGTGGTCTCGTAAGGACATTTTGTTTACCGTACAATTCGTAGCTAGCTCAGTGCTCCTAGACTGTGCTTTACCTCCCTCTATACACGAGAAATTAAAATACACAAATCGGTTGGCTCTCTATTATTTGGAAGAGGTGTCTTCTTCGCCAGCAAAGACGGAAGTTGTTTTCGTCTCTTCTCGATAAGATGAAAAAAAAAAGGGATTTGACAAGTCAGTCTATTCTGAATCTCAAAAACTTTTTATTGACCGGTTGTTAAGTTATGATTTTAAACTACCGTTACTACCATATAAATATATGGTTTATAAAGCGTCAAATTTATTATAAACGTTTCTAACGGTTTTCGTCTGGTTGGGTATTTTTGATACTTGGAGTGTCGTGAATGTTGCTCTTTCTGTTTTTGAAATCCTTTAAATCCTTTCCTTTAAATCTCCAGACCAAGCGTTTGACACCATAAGTGTTTTTGGCTTGTCATTGAAACAATGGTTCGGTCTTCCTTGTCGTCTGGAACCTGGGGGCTGGGATTTCAAGATCCCCTTGGCTGGAGCACTATAGCCATTTCATTCGCTCGATGCGGCAGAGTAAAAGTATAGTCGAAGTGTCTTGGCTGTGCACTACATCCACATCTTGGTACATAGGAGTTCGCCCTCCCCACATACAGGACGAAAGAGCACAATATTAACTTTTCTTTCTTGCTATCACCCACCATTTCGTCGTATTATAATGTCAGGATACGAGTTCTGTAGAGCATACATTTTGTCTTTCGCGATAGGAGTTTAGGGCACTTTTTTTTTGCCAAGCTCGATGTAGCAACTGTTTCCTAGTGTATTCTTCGTCGGATCTGAAGATCAAGGTGTCCTTCGTAGAGCCAATGTTAACTTCGAGATAGGAAAATATGTATCTCAATATCTCAAAAATTGTGCCGTGATTCAGTGAAATAAATTTTCGAAAATTGGCCTTATATCACATCTGATCAAATCGGCTTTATTCTGCTTCAAGTAGGTGAAATTAGTTTTATGTATGTTAGCTTACAATGCATAAACAATGCAATATGTGTGGATTAACCCCCCCCCCCCCACGAGCTTGGTTTTCTTAAATTTCTATAAAATTTAAAAACGGCTTTTAGGATGTTTTTTAGTTCTTGTATTTTGCGTTCTTGCTTTTGGTGTGCTAATAAGAATTGTTTGCTTGTTTTTTTTTCAAACTGATATAAATGTTCAATATTTTTATGGACGAGAAAATAAGAAACGTTCAATTTTTTTAAAAATTAAGTCGGAAATAACTTGTATTTCTACTTTAAATTCTTAATTTCCTTTTAAAGGGACATTTAACGGGTTTGATGTTTTTGTACAATTAGATACGAAGTGTTTCCTATAAGTTTATTCTTCAATATGTAGTATGTAGTGAAACAACTGCAATTTACCTCTACCTTATAATATTTAAATCCTTCTGGTACCTCCTGATTCCCCTTAAGAGTTTTGAAAAATCCACAAAAGACACACCTGCTGACATCATTCGTTTCCTATTTTCATTAAATAACTCATTTAGTCTACGAAGCCCTTCTGTCAATATTGCTATTCAGTCTAGCGTCCATTTGAGTGGACTCAATTATTCATGCGATAAGCCGCAAAGATATCATCCGGCTAAATAGAGAAAAGCTTACTCAACCATATGAAGGACTATCGTTCAAGAAGTGCATGGCAAGTTGACGAGCGTTCTGAAACACACAGACATGTCGCATCAGAAAGAAATGTTAATTTGTTTGACATTTTTGCTACTTCCACTGATAAACAAAATATTTCAATGGTTTCTTGCCAACCCCTCTTTTCGTTGCTGTCAATATTCTCCTGGCAGGCAGCCATCTTCAAACCGCCTTCATTCACTCTCTGTCTCTGATGAAAGACTCATAAACACGAAATGCCCATAAAGGAATAAAGAACTTTATATTACGACAATGAACGAAGGACAAATAGTCTTTCCTATCTGTAGTGTTGGTTTGGGGCAGGCGACACACTTGCTTCCTTTCTGCTGCTAGTGCTGAAGCAACGTGTGCGAATTGTTTTACTTCTTCACGTATTCGTCCTTCAGCCGTGTCTTGTTTTTTTCTGATTTCGATTTCTCTTTCGTGAATGTTTCAATTAATTTTGAAGCCTTACCAAACGAAGAAAGATAAATATTTTGGTAAGAGGCAGGGGGAACATCCTGATTTGATTGCAATGGGGTGGTAAAAGCGATCAAATAAAGGTTTTCCTTAGAATTCAAGGAAATGACAATAAAAACAGAAAACCTACCTAATTGGGTCAGGTGTACGATAAAAATAGGTCAATAGGCTCGCTCACCAATACAACTTTGAAAATATTTAAAGGATTCTAATGACAGAAAGAGAGCAAGAGCATCTGACACAGTCAAAGTCAACCAAAAGTGGATTGACGGTGAGTCTAATACACAGAAATGGGAACACCTTCTGCTCCATATCCCGACGGGAATCGCGCGGACGCAATCAAGAAAAGGTATTCCAGAGCGTGTTCCAACTGGAAGAGCTTTCGTCTATGCTATGTGTACATTAACCCTCACTCTACCTTCGGGTGGTTGTAAGTACGGGAGACGTTGTATAAATTTACAACCTCCTTAGACGGACAATTCACCCAGAAAATTCATTCATATTCAACAGGAGGGTGATTGTCGGTGCAACACCCTCTTCCAATTCCTACATATTGTTGTTGTCTCGTTGTCTGTGAAAAATAAAGGAGAGATTCCTATTCTCTCTCTCTCTCTCTCCTGGTAAGAGAATAGAGAGTATGCCAGATAACAGTCAGCTTTTACTTGAACGAAACGCGTCATTTCGCTGTTATCACTTTTATGGTGTTTTTTTTTCCTATTTTATTTCATCTGTTTTGTTGTGGGAGTTGGTTTCATTGAAGATTAGAAATAGAGAGTTAGCAAGGAATAATAATAAGTAAATGGTTAGAGGTTGCCAGGATGCGTGTTTCAATTATAGGTGTTATATTGCATGACGTATGGCAGGTACATAACACGAATGGAATTTGTCACGCACATTTGACTACATGGATGTGAATCCAACAAGTCAAATTCAAGACTGAACATAATAGCGAACAAAATAAATTATTTTGTAGTAATGTTTACATAAGTAAATAATACAATGCTGTTTGAGAATTTAATTAAATGGACATGCATAAGAATTTTTAGATATTCTCAATCTGGCGATCATATATCTTAAGACATTGTTGTCTTTTAAGATACATGTTTAAGCTGGTAGATATGATGTATGTTACTGACATACAATTCAAAATAAAAATGAATCGTTCTAACGTAAGGATCCATCAACTGTGTGTTGATGATGTAGAACTATCAATGATGGCTTGTGATCACATTGATATGTGTGATAAAGATGTAGAATCTTAGAAATCTCAAGGTTGTGAAAAATCGAGCAACACCCTAAAAATGGCTGTGGACAAACATGGTCCAAGAGGGACCATCCGTAAACACGATGTATTACTACCCTTATAGGATTACTTATAATTGTACTAAAAACTAATTTTTATTAAACGAGAAATGCCCTTCAGTGCAACTCTCATGATAAAATATCAAGGGATGGAAGCATCTTCGTCGGAGCATCTGGAGTAGAGGCGGGTGTGCTGGGGAAGGTCCCGACCCCTTGCAACATAAGCATACCATTCTTTGGAATTAGTTAAAATTTGCGATGACGTTACGTTTTAGTACTTTTTGAGACAAGCCCGTCGATTTCCTTCTTTTTGTAAAGAGAACATGACGGTATTGAGAGATTTCACAGAAAGCCTATTTTTAGTACACCAACGAGCGTGTTTCGAACCGAAAATTCTTTGAGTGATTTTCGGTCCCGTTTGCGTTGACGGGCTTTGGAGGAGGAGATTTAACAGCGAACTCTACGAGCTGTACAGCTACATCGACCTGTTCAGAAAAGTGCGCATCAGTCGACTAAGATGGCTAGGACATGTAGAGCGAATGAGCACCAATGCTCCGGACCGAAGAGTCTTCGACTCCAACCCGGAGGGATAACGCAGTAGAGGAAGACCTCGCCTCGAATTGGTTGAGGCCCAGGTCCCCACGGACTGTAGCGCCGCCTAAGTAAGTAAGTAACGAGCGTATGCGTGTACTAGGCCTGATTTGACTTTAAGAAAAGAATACACGATGAGCAAGAGCCTGCGCAAATGAATAATTAGGGTGAACTCTATCAAAATTTAAATGACGATGGTCAGGTAAATGTCAGTATTTCAATCGAGAAGACGTGAATAGATTTCAAATTCGGTTATTACTTCCTATACGACAACAGATGAGTCAACTCTCTCTCTTTTTTTCATTACTATATTGTTATAGTAACACCAATGAAAAATTCCTTGTATATGCCTTAAGATTACATTTCCCTTTGTAAATTGATTAATTTTAATAATTTTGTTGTGTGTAGTAACACAAACCATATGTTCAACATATCAGTTGTTTTCAACACATGCCATTCTTCACGTTCATATTTCACCTGTCTTTTCGCATCTGTCACCTGTAAGCTGTCTCCAGTCATATGCCACCTGTCATATGTCGTTGATCATATATCATGCTGATGTTGTGGTAATACACATACACTTTTTTTATCAAAAACTCCTATATGCCGAGATTCATAGATTTGATTTAAAAAAAAATGTGAATGACAGTCAATTTGTAAGATTTTTGTTTACCTATAATACAAATTTCTCTGGCAACTCCCTACTCGTCACAATCTTATTTAGGTGTGATGGCAATTTGTCTCGAAAGAATCAACAACAGAATGGGAATTCATTTTCTTTGTACACACAAAGAAAAACTCTCAAATACATACATTCATCGAGAAATCATCTTTCACTCTCACGTGTCGTATTCTTTGCTTCCTCCACCCAGCTCACTAGTTCACCTTGCCCACCAGATGCTATTCATACAATCGATGGTCAGACATCAAAATTACATAAAACTCTGGCTTAGGTGTTTTCGTATCTTCGTCACTGTTTTGCTTCTTTAATATTGTTTTTCATTCAACTCCTATTCTTTGTATTTGGTATTTGTATCCCAAAAAGCTCTTCCAACAAGCCACCCCGGCACATCCACTCCAACCAGCGTCAGCGGTGCAAAGAGAGCGATACTCCATGGAAGTGATAACGCATAGAATGTTTCTTTGAAAAGGACCTTCGCTATCAAATACAAAAGGGAAGCGAGCTTTGATTATCAAGTTCAGTATTCAGTTAGCTTCGGTCGGTATCGGTTGTTCAAAGTAATCGGAATTCAAACACGGGCATTCGTTTTTTTTTCTTCCTTAAAATGAAAACTCTACCATTTACATATACCTAAATATTTTCACCAAGTACCTGTCTAACTGGGGAAGGTTAGAAGAACTTCAGCCAATCGATTGAACATAAGAAAGATGTAGTGTGTTTCTAAGGCAGACAACAAAGTAACAAAAACCAAATAAATATAGATCTACTAAAATTCTAGTGAAAAATCCACCCAATTTAAAGAGCTTTTCACACAGATGTCCTTTTCACCCTGTGTCCTATCCGAAGAGTTCGCAACTTTAACTGTGCCCAAAGTAGTCGCGTCTAGTCGTCAACGCGTCATTACATATCCTTAAAATAAAATAAAACAAAACAAATACTACGAAGCCAGCCATTCGCCTGAAACAAATTTGATAGGATAAAATAATCGTTAGCAATAAAAATATTAATCCAAGCGAGTGGTTTTAATGCGTCTACGTACTTGTGCTGTGTTGCCCTTCGTCCTTCGTGTCTTTTTCGGAAATTCGTCTCGCCTCTAATGTGTGTTTCGTTGTCTGTGCATATATGATCAGATAGTAGATAGTACAAGAGTGGATTATAACAGTGATGTGAATAAGCGCAATCTGTTGCATGTTATGTAAAGAATAATAGCCTTGTGGTCCTTGTACGGAACCTGTTGTTTCAGTTTTTATTTGTGAATTGTGAAATGAAAAATCCATGCAATTAAATTTAACTGTGCTCCAAGTACAACACTTGTTTTTGTTTGTTCTAAAAAGAGTACAAAGGCTCTGTTATTAAATTTGAAAAGGGGACCGACCGATGAGGACTACTACACAAATCGGAAGAACATTATTACAAGGATAAATTAAACCACCACTTCCTTTTGACACTGGAATATAATTGTGCGGTTTTGTTCGTGTTGAATAGTCTCGTTGTTGAATAAATGAGTTCCGCTGCAGTGGGCGAAATATACCAGGTATGAAATGAATTCAATTTGTAAAATGTTAACTTCCACATCACCGACAGAGGGAGGAAAAAGATTTTCTCCTTTTTTATTGTTTTGTCTGCTAAATGTTATTTTTTCCCAGTTTGAAGTGGAAAATTGAGGTGAACTTTGCGGGAAATGAGTTTAATAACGAAAGCATTTACCATGCAGTTCCAATTAAAGAGTTTATGCTTGTTATATTTTTTTTCAAATTGTGTTAAAAAATTAAAGAATATGTTGTCCACTCGTGTGGGTATTACCTAAATTTATTGTCAGATAGAATGGCTGCTAGGCTAAAAAAAAATGGAACAGAAATGTGTTATAAGAAAAAAGGATTTACAACGTCAGAGAATGTTAAACCACCTAAACAAAGCTGAATCTATGCGGCGGTTACAGCATTCCTTTCTGAACAATTTTTGTTGTTGAAGTATTTATTACAGAAGAATTGAATTAGAAAAGAACAGAGACATATGAGGACGCAATTGGATGTTGGCCGAATGATGTTTTCCACAATAGTGAAAACATCACAATGGAAAGTGCTCTAATCTGTCATACTAACGTCAGTCTTATGACTTTAAAATTACCATATACATATATACAGTAAGTCATAATACAAAACATCGTGCATATGTACATATATGATAGTTTAATCTACTGTATACCTTGCGAATCCACTTTGTTAGGCTACTCTATGACCTTACCCTTTTTGTATCCCTTTTTACAATTATCACAGTTGGTTTCACTTTACTCTAAACAAGGTAGGTCTGAGGCAGGATAATAAATTTATAAAATTCACTCAAATGCGGATTAGTTTTGTGTTTAAGTATATAATCCAATACTTTTAGGGGAAGGAATTAATTGGCCTCCACCTTTTATAAAGGATTAGGATATTCTATAACCAACAACAAATTTTAAGGAATACCTAGTTGTACCTACATTACTTTGCTATACTAATTTGTAGTTCCCCACTTATCTACTACTGTGCTCGAAAATTCTGCAACTATTTATCATTTTACTTTAAAACGCTATTTCTAATCCATAATTCTTTTCCTATATATGAAAGTTAAACTCAAAGCCCTTCTCACTGTATTTTTCTTAACTATTTATGTCAAGTAAAAACTTTGCCTTTAATAAGATGGAACTTTACCTCCTGTATTGAAATTGTAATTATTCTCACTACAATGATGAAAATTTCACTGAAACCTTCCCTACAATTTAAAGTTTTTTCGGTCAACAATTTCCGTAAAAAATATTTCTTCTGTAGCTCAGTGTGTAACTTAAATCCAGGTTTGTCAATTCAACAATGGTATCAGGAATTTAACATATTATAACAAATGTTCATAAGGCTTGGTTTGAGAGGATTATAAGTTTCGTTTTTCAATCGCAAATTAAAAATTGTTTTCCACGAGTAGTAATACAAAATTTTGTGTCAATATTCGATGCGTTTTTGAATCACAAACTTATATTTCAAAAATAGGAATTGGTGCCTAAGTTTGATTCAAATTGTATTGTGATGTCGAATACTAATTTAGTCTGAGATTGCTTTGTCTGATTCTGAGGTATATTTGTATTTTCCTAATGTAGGTTTTATCTCTAATTTGTTTGAAAAACCTTGCAAATTTTCGTGCACTTATCTCCAAATTGGTGTTAAAAATACTCAAAAAGCTAAGAAAAATGCGTCAAGATTTTATCCAAATTTTTTAAATACGAACTTTGAAGTAAGTCCGTCGAACCGAGCAAAGGTTCTTTGGACAAACGGACTGAGTTGCGGTACCCTACTTTTGAATTTCTTTACGGTCTTAATATAAGATATCCCTCATTCACTTCACAACTTCTCAAACTATTAATTCAGTGCGTTGAGTTATGTTTCCATCTTTAAGACTTGTTAAATTGACCATGTTATTTCGTCTTTAAATACAGGAAGCCTCTTTATTTACAACGTGTTACTGTTTTGGGAACAAGGTATTATCCAGCATTATTTTATTAAGGTTTTTGAAAATGTAAATCAACATAGGCCATTTACGATATACCCATTAATAACATTTCTTGCATAGCTTATGTTAAAATTTTTTTAATCCACCACAAAATTTTGGAATTTACCACTCATTTCTCTTCAAAACTACCACATTTTGCAATTACTAAGTGACACAATTGTAACTCTACATAAAAACAATGAACAGTGACCATAGCACGTTTATGTGTAACATGGCATTAACAAATTATTGGTTTATAAAATTTTGTAAATTATTTTAATTTTGTAAGTCGATATGGCATAGTTAGCTTTGTGTCGGGAGCAAGCACACAAATTAACTTGTTATACGTTTAACTAAGTGTTAAAAGAATTCATAAAAGAAATTTAATTACTGCACATTATTGCATCTCATATCTCTTATTTTAATTTCCTTAATGCCCATGCATGCATGCTGTAAGTAAATTTCTCAAGTTTCGTTTTATCTTCTCTTCAGACTGCTCGGAAAACCTATGAAGACTATACAAAAATATATTTAGAATTCTTTTAGACTCCCTAATTATAGTTGTTACTTTAATTTAATACAGTCATTCATTTATTTTGCCAGTTCTATCAGCCCTCTACGTTTAATATCAACTTAAATCGAAGTATCATAATATGTCGTTTTCAGGCTATATTTTTTTTAGCCCAATTTACTGTATTCCCAGTGAAAATCCTTGAGGTGCTACTGAAAGGATTTAAGATTAGAAGGGTTTTTGCCTTCAACCATACAGGCGGACCAGTAGGAATGCAGTGAAGGGCGTGGATTACGATCCCTTTTATTCTGATCATAACCTCGTCGATAAACGAAAAGTAGTAGAAGAAGAAGAGTTTATGCCCAAAAACAGCAAAGTCTATTATTAAAACCACAGCGCAAGTTTTTAAAGAAGGAACGAACATATTAGCAAAGCAACAACAACAGCACCACCAACCGAGGCTTAATTTTTAATAAAAATGTTATAATGTTCCTACATTATCCTAGTAATCCTGCGACGAGATTTTTAGAATACAAATTTCTAAGAACAAAGCTTGCCTTGATTAAAACATTTTCGCGAAGGTTCGATCTCGGTGTTTTGGATGTGTTTGACTTGAGATTAGAAAGTTTACGTTGTTTATGTGAAACTTAAATCGCTATGGGTAAGCAAGCATGCTTAATTTCCCTGCATGGTGAGATACAATCAAAGAATGTACTTTATATTAAAAACGTTTTCATTAAAACATCACTCTCTGACAAATCTCAAATAAGACTGAAAGTCTATTAAATATCCAAAAAAAAACATTCTTTTCTTTTCCCCATTCATAATTCGGGCCCTAAGAATAATATATAGAATTATAAAGGAATTTGTAAACTTTCTGCAATTCTGCAAGTTGTTTGAAAATTTGGTAAACAATAGTCGTGATTTTATTACGAAAAGATTTATTTCTGGAGCTCAACATGGATTTGTCTCCGGGAGGTCCACTGTCACCAATTTGACATATTGTGACTTCATATGTAACAAATTCCAAGTCGACACAGTTTACACTGACTTTCTGTGAACTACGAATACATCAGATTCAATCGCTCAACAAAAAAATTTAGAGGTAATAGATCTATGTAACTTTTTTTAAAATTAAGGAAACACGACCGGAGAATCCTTAAAGATTTTGGACAAAATCAAGAGTGACTTGGAAACAGCAAAAGGTACAATCGCAAAAGATGTTTTAGACAAGTTCAAATACGTTTTTTCTGCGAATAAAAGACTTGAGACAGTGGAGCAAATAAATTGCTTTATTAAAGGGGACGCAAACTGTAAGCTCCCTGAAAATATTGAAGTGTGTGATGTGGAGTATTTCAATTCGGCTACACTCGTTTTTGCTGATGTAGAGAGCTCTTTCAGCTCCTATAAGGCGGCAATCGTAGGCGGTTGTTTCTGGAAAATCTAATTTTTTTTTATTTCATTCTTTCCTATTTGAATCAATGTTTTATTTTGCCCTTTTTTTTAAATTGTTAGGCACACAAAATGCCATCCCTGGTTATCATCGTGTCTTATTGGTAGAACACAGAAAGTTCAGATTGGTAACACGTGTTCCAATCCAATAATAAGTCAGGCGCTTTCCAAGATGTTGATAAAATCTTATCACTGTTAAAATACTCCGAATGTCTGTAATATTCAGCTGATCTTAAACATTAATAGTTTAGCTGATTGATTTAATCTGATCTCAATTCTCTGACAATCTGGCGCAACACAAATGACTTAATATTAAAAAGTGTAATGTGATTTCTTTTTCCAAAAAATCGGTCAATATGGTGTTTGACTATCATATTGAATCTGAGGTGCTTGATTCCTCTTTCTCGTTTAAAAACCACTTCGATTTAGTTTAGTCCCTTAAGCAAACTCATTGGTAGGATTCATAAAACGAAATGGAAAGAAGCCTTCGTTCTTCTAAATGTATTAACGTCATTCGTCAGATCGCTCCTTGATTACGCATTTGATGCCATGCATTTATGGTACACTCTGACCGGATTGAAAGAATACAAAGAAGATTTACTAAATATATATTTCAACAAATGCGCCTGGAATAGAAGAATTAAGAAAAACTTGTTACAGATTTGCTTCATCGCTTCTTGCATTGTAACCAATATATGTTCCTCGTAGATCAATAAGAACTAGACTTCTCTTATTTTAAAGAGCTCATAAAACTAAATATGGCTGTAATGAGTCGTTGTCAAGATCCGTTCGGAATTTCAATAAAGTTTTGTTAAATATTTATATATTATGTCTTGTTCTTGTATTTTAAATGATGTAGCTATTCAAATTTTACTTTAAGTGCCCTAGTTTTAGTTTCAATACATTAAATAAATAAATAAAAAAAAAAACACCCGCGGTCAGCACAAACCACTACCCAATTTGCATGCTCTATGCAACGTGTCTATCTACTCGTAGCTCAATCGAACCTTATGGTGCACTTCCAAATTCGAATATTTTCACATACAAAGTGCCATTTATTAGGGTTTACAAATGAAGCATAAAAAGCATTCAGTAGCCCGGCTGCCCCGTATTAAATGCTCCATTTGGTATGCAAAAGTTTCTCATTAAAATGCCATAAAAAATATGTATGAATTATTTTATTATGAATTAATTAAATCATAGAACAACGTAGTGAATGTTTGCTAATTTGATTCCTGTTTAACATCGCAACTTTGTTCTTGTCCCGTTAGAGTTGGTCGCATTCTCCCCCAATCAAGAAAAATTCCGGTCGGGCATTAAATTGTCTCATGCTACAGGCACTTTACAAGTTCGAATAGGAAAAGTTTACAAACAGAATGGTCATTGGGTCTAACTCGGAAATCCTTGAAGGATTTTTTGTTTTCTTAAAAAAACAACAAACTTTTACTTTTCAGTCCATCTCCCTAGTCAGCCTATAATCCAGCATAGGGATACTTAGTTTCTCTTCTTTATTTATTATTATTTTTTGCATTTGAAAATGAAAAAGTTCTACAAAGTTGTGTGTGTCCCTTCCTGAGTTGGTAAGAAGTTGAAGAAGTTTTCCAGTTTGTGTCTGCTGATGCATTAACACGGAGGAGTCACAACACAGCAGCACAATGTTAAATTATTAACCCATATCCCGGTTATGGCTAACTTTGATTTCATTCATCAAACAGAGCTGAGAGAATTTTTGAAGAAATCTGTTGTCATGACGTCAGTTCTTGTGATTTGTGAATATAGTCAAGTTGCTGTTGGCTACAGAAGGCGACAGTTTTGACCTCATTGTATGACATGTATCCGCATTGAATTTGAATAATTATTCCCCTTTGTGTACCAATGTGCTTGGGAGGCTATCCTTGTCAATATTTTGTTAATAGATATTTAAATTAGTATTCATTTGAGTTTCTGTTGGGTTAGCTATAGAATGAACTCCATGCGATTTCAATTCAAAATCAGAAGGTCATTTGCAAGGATTGTGAACCATTTATGGGTTGCATGCTGTTATTATTGAACATAACAATCCAAGCTTACGTAGCACAACGTTGTATAGATATATAGGTAACCTATCGAGCGTAACCCCAAATAAATACTGCTTGTCGTAAAAGATGTCTAAGGAGAACATGTCACATCAGGGCAATTTGAACTAACCATTTAACATCTTAAAGCTGTCACGCAAATGTGCATGCAAATCCATCGGTTAACATGGCTGGAGAATAGATGGTCATAAAATAAAATAAATGCACACAGAATATGCACTACAGTTCTGCTAATCTTACTACGCAGAAATGCTCGGGGCATTTCCCGGGATAGAAAAGATCGGTCGCGAGGTTGAATGTTGGAAGAATGTGAGGTCGCAGCTACGAGATGAAAGAGATTATGACTGGAAGGCGATTCCACATATTATGTCTTCAAAAATGAAATAGCGAAACACCGAATGACGTTGTAAAAGTAAATTGATCAGGGTAAAGGTAAATCATGATACAGGCAAGGCTACTAAGCAAGGTATTGACTATTTTAAAGTTCAATGAACATTTTAAGTTTCTCAAACCGGTGATACAAGGAATGGTTGTGGTATATTGAGTGCGAGCGGAAGGAAAGAGATGCATTCTGTCTAGATCCTAACAACCACATCAAGAGTTTTTATTTGTTGGCTGGCAGTGATTTCAGGAATTTGAACGAAGACTGGAGGTCTTCACTAGAATTCCTGGAATTAGCAGTGGAAGTTTGGATTGACTTCCATTTAGGGCTAGTTTCATAATGCCTAAAGTTACTGATTAAAAAGTGAATCTTAGAGAAGGCAAGCACCCATCAACACTGTTTCATCCTGACAGAAATATTCATAGAGATAAAAAAAAAATCAAACAAAGGTTTTTTCGATTATTATAAACATCTGAAACTATCTTTCATACAATGTAGACAAAGTTACGGATGACGAGTGCAGTACACAAGATATGGAAGTGCGTTTCAAACATCGTGTTTTTCGAACCTATATCGTAAGCTTGAAGAAAAATCTTTTTCGTGTTTTCGATCTAAACCAGGCTACCCACAAATTCGACAGAATAGAACAACTCAAATAAAGGATATAACTATCATCGAAATAGCCACAAAGAGTAGGAGAACTGCTTGTTAAATTCGTTTGTCGAAGTTCGTTAATAATGCTGAAGGCAAAATTCCTTCTGAATGACGAATAAATTTTATTTTTAGTTTGGAATGCCGTCAAATACGCAAAAAAAACCGCTGTGCCGGACGAGATACCTTCTAAGTTTTGGAAAAACATTGGAGACATCGGGAGATATCCTGGTGAATCCTGATTCTTATCTCCAAACTTCTAAGAGACGATGCAATGCTTTATCAGTAGAGGGAAGTTTATGTTCCTTCTTTACGAAAATTAAAAGCAGATACACGAAACTGTGGTGTTCTATTTAGCAGAAGTCGCATACTATGGAAATATTTGAGACGGTATAAGACATCCGATTGCAGCAAATAATATAGCTATCTGATGACCAGTGCTGTCTAGTCACGGATAAGTCAACCACAAATGTAATTGAAATTATAAAGATTATAATATGGTATTGCATAGGATGGTTCTACATCGTGGTTTTTCGCCCAAGACTCACATATGGTTGGATAATATTGCCTATTCAAAGTTAATGTCGACAGTATACTAAAATATTTAGATGGACAAGCTTTTTACTTAACCCTTATCCTGTACTTCGAAAAATATACGCATATGGTATTTGAGGGTCAAATTTGCTAAATACGTTTTCTGTGTGGTAACCACAAATTGCGCTAGTAAGTTTTTGTTTTACAAACAAATTTTAGTAAATTTAAATATTTTATTAAATATTTGTGCTTCTTGGAGGCATTTGGACACACATTTTGTGACCCCAAACTTCTTTTAGTTCCAACTAGCGAAAGTTTCGCTTTTAGAAAATCGATTCCATACTTGTCGGAAGTAAATAATTTAACACGCCTTGAAAAAATTGGAGCGTAACCAGCTCAGTTGGTATTGCCATGCTCAAAGGAGAACTCTATAAGCCCGAAAAAGAGGTAGGCCTAAAGCTTCCAAACAGATGCAGCAACACCAGCATTTGATTGGATAATGAAAATACTTTATGAAGTCAAAACGGCGAACCCCACAGGCGGACCAGTAGGAATGCAAGAAGTAGGAGATTTATAATTATGATCATATCCTCGTAAAATAATTAACGTGTCTACCTTTTATGAGGTCTATAACTACATGATATCCTTGATATGGTCCGGGCCTACAGTCCTTATGCTTTAGGTATAAACTTGCGAATAACATGGGCCCATAACACCATCCAACTGAACAAGAGAAAGTCAATCAATTATGAGTTTCGTAACTTGTACTATTCAGCAAGTGCATTGCTGTAGGCATTGTATTACAGGCTCAAGGCAAACTTGTTTCAGTATTTTTTAGAGCTCATTATTTCCTGAATATATGAAATGTATTTCTTGAAAGGACAACTCCGGTGATATGTTACCAACTAGTCATCTACAGTTAGATGAGTTAGATGTTTCTTGTTTATTACATTCCACTCTATTTCTGAAATTCCTTATTGTAGCGATATTATTTCGAGCTCATCGTACTTTCTTGGCACACTTTTGATCACAAAGTATAACCCTCGATATATTTTGAAACTTTCGAAGACTAATTGTAGCTGTAAAAGTTTCTTTGCAGTGATTCTACAAATACTTAAAAGGGGCTTTTTGTGGGACCAACAAATATGAGCAAGCAAAAGTAGGCCAATATAAGTTGCTTAGAAATCGCAACAACATCATAAAACCTAATATATGAAGATATGTATAAAAATATATTGCAGTTGTATTTACTTCCTTAAAAAAATAAAGGTCGAGAAATTTTAAATAACAATATTTAAAAACACCCGAAATAAACCCTGAACGCACCTTGTTTGGGCAATTTTGACCCATGTGTACAGAATAAGGGTTCAGTTAGAGCAGATCGTAAATTTTAACTAGAAAAAAACAAGGAAGTATTATTGAATATTAATAATAATCATAATAGGACATAAAATCTAAAGGATTCTCCGCAAATTTATGAAAAAATATTTTGTTTACTGTTATTAGTTTCATAAAATAAAGCGTTTCACATTGTTTTGAGAAAAGTGACTGACAAGTCCAAATTTTTATAGGGTAAGCTGAAAAATGTAGTACTTCAAAACTTAAATAAGATATTAGCGTAGCTAGAACGTTGTTCCTGATGTAATTGTTAACAGAATTCTGCATTAAATTGGCTCAGGGTACTTCAAAGTAATTTTATTTTGGTACAAATTTGAGTTAGTCACTTACGCTATGAACGATTTTTTTAGAATATGTTCATAAATCATATTTTAAAGTATTGAAGATTAAGTCGGTAATGTCATATAAAGTCGGTAAGTATATTTACGTAATACCGACCTATACTTAACCTAAGAAGGTCTCAAAACGCATTGTGAATGCGGAAATGCATTTTTGGAACGAATCGAAGGATACCAAAATTTTATGCCGAATATGAACGGCGAATTTAGAAAACTTGTCATGCTTGTCATGCTTTCGCAAGATGCTGTTAAGTGATTAGTTTAAGGTACGACCTCTTTCGCAGTACATACTATAGCCAACGAGCTTAGCCATGTCTTGTTACAGATAAAGAAAAGCAAATATTTCAAATCTAAATTTGTCTTCAAGTCGTAGGCAACCTGGTAGGCATGAAGTTACTTACATTTCACAAAAAAAAAAAAAAAAATCACCATAGCCATCATTCTTGGATTTTGGATTTTTACATTAACATCCAAAACAAATCACTTAAAACGGTAGGAAAAAAATACCACTTAAAAGTATCTATATTATTTTACTTTATTTGTTTGGAATGCCTCAAGGTGTTCATGACATTTCTTTTTCTATCGTCGTGACGTAAATGAGACTTATCTAAGGAATTATTCTTAAAATAAATCCTCCCATAGGCCACATAAAGTTTGTTCCCTTAGGACACACCAGAAACTTTGAAACGTTTTCACCTACTCATACCTTTGCATTTAGCAGGTTAAACATATTTCCACATAAAGAAAACGCCTGCTTGAATTGATTGGAATGAATTACTTTCCGTTGCCGTAAGTGTCCTTTCTTTGAATAATCTGGGAACACATTAATTTTGCAACATCTTATCTTTAGTACAATAAA
Source organism: Ferdinandea cuprea (assembly GCA_963576555.1). Classification (NCBI taxonomy): domain Eukaryota; kingdom Metazoa; phylum Arthropoda; class Insecta; order Diptera; family Syrphidae; genus Ferdinandea; species Ferdinandea cuprea. The sequence goes on from OY754960.1 coordinate 25,881,056, forward strand.
ATTATTTTACCTATTTTGTTTATGCAAAGTCCCCAATGCGACCGACACGTGAGTTGAGTTTGCTTATTGAACGCAAGGGCTGAAACAAAAAACAATCGATTCGACTGGGTATTAACAAATCAAATGTGTATCTAGAAATACTTTCTCTACATGCACGCAAATGTTATACTACAAGAGCATGTTTTCATCATAACATCTAACACTTTATCACACAAGACACAGTCCCTCCTGCGCCGACATCCTTGGTGTGGAATTTCAATCGAGCAGCAAAAAAGAAAATAAATACTTTATACATTTTTGCAACTGTTCGTAATCATGTTGACGTGCTTTCGTGTAAATTTTATTTCTTCTATAAGAAAATCAATTTTTTTAACGCAACTGAAAAGGGGCGGACGAAGGACTTGTACTTGTACACATTAGCTAGCACCTAAGGCTTTCTTCTACAGATGGTTCAAGTTGTAGTTTCCTTTGAGTAGAACTCCTTTAAAAAATGCATAAAACAGTTCCTCGATAGCTAGATCGATATTTTATTTTAAAATACAAAAAAAAATTAAAGAAACCTTGAGGCCCGGTTGCACCTTTATTTTACGATTTTTATGTTGATTTTTTTTGCTTTTTATAAATATTTAATATTTCTTTCTTTTCAATTCACTTTGAGAGAGTTACTTTTTTTTACGGTTCGGTCTTTCATCGAAAATTTTTAATATATTCGAAAAGGAGGATGTGGTTTATATTTTTTGTATTCAGTTATTCGGAATAGGTTTATCCTAAGGATACTGTTGATATCTACTTTATTTGGTGTCGCGGTGGTTTTATTACTGCAGACTGAATTTGAAGGTCAATTTGAAAGAGAGAGTGAGAGAGAGAGAGAGGATAGGGACTGGAAGGATTTTCTGTTTTATATGTTTATTTAAATTTTTAAAACATAAACAATCTTTGTTATACATTCAATTGGTAGTCGTAAATCAAATATTATAATGGAAATGGATTTGAAAGCCTCAAAATGTCTGTGGCTTGAAGCAGTGCATGTCCTGGTAAAGTTGATATAATGCGAAAACTCATGGGAATACCATTCGAGGAAAAAAATAGAAGAAGTTGCCATTATTATTTATTGATTTTAATGGAATTTAAAAATGTATGTGTAGTATTCACCAGCGTGTCACTTGGGTTTGTTAATTATGGATTTATTGACAAACCTGAGCTACAATAAAAAAGTTTATCTATCGTACGACAGAGTTTTTTTTATTTCACAGGCTTATTCGTATAAACGAATGAATTAGATATGCTCCTACTAAATAGCAACACTTACTTCTCCAACTCTCGAGGTCACCTGATTAGTATCCCAAAATAAAAACTAGGTGCCTTTCGTAATCGGCTAGATTTTGTTATCGGACAGCGTGTGATTATTATTGAGGAACCTGTTGTTACGTCGTTAAAACAAAGCATTTGGATGCATTCTCTTCTTATATTTGACGATTATATAGTAGTTCAAATGGAGAAAGTCTCTGTGCGGACCTAACAGGCACCGGGATAAGTAAAGTTGAGTCTGAGTATCGTCTTGTGGTCAAATGGAGCCAGATGTGAAAACGCTGCAGCCGAAAACAAGTACCGAAAGCAAGAAAAAGTATCCAGGAAGAGGGGGTAAAAGAAGACCATGTAATACACGCAATCAAGTAACAGATTCCAAGGTACTTGCCACCAGTGACGTTTTACATGACCTTCAAAACATTTTTGAAAAGCTGTTTAGTGACATACAACCGCCTAAACATCCTCAATGTATTATATTGATCCCGACAGAAGAATGAAAGAAAGAAGAAACTCTCACGAGTTTAACTAATCAAAATTCTGATGCATCAAGGCAGCCTTAAAAACACCTACATCACAGCTTTGGATTGGCCTGAGTCAGAATGGGAGGCCTGGCGAAATTAAGTAGAATAAGCGAACCTACCGCACAGGGGGATTTGGAGCGATGTATTTAAAGTGCAAAGGGAAAAGAAGAAGTTGAAAAAATTAAAATCTCCAGAAAAATCCGTATACATAAAATATAAACCACAGCGACAGCACAAGAAACATAGAACTGGCTAACAACATGAAGATTGCTAAATTAATTTGCTACAAGCCTTTGCCGTGGATATACAGAATATGTGTCTAATTATTATTAATATATTAATTTCTCGCTCTTTTAAATGTCAAAAGCAAGAGCTAAATGTTGAGATTCCAATATTCTCTCTGTAAGAACATGTTGGGGACTCAAAAACCACTCCAGTTACAACTACGCATTATCAAATGTGATGAATAAAATAAAAGACGCGTCTTTTTCATCCATATAAAAATGTCTACAAGGGTAAAAAGTTGCAAGAGTAGCTCTATCCTTATTGCATAGGGGAAGTAGACTGGATTGTGTCTACCTACAGTTGATTCAATTTCAATATATTTCCTTAAAACAGGTTTATAATTCGAATAATCTGAAAATAAGAGTTATTATATGTGTGACGTGTAGCGAAGAGTGACAGTGGAAAGAGGTGTTTAGAAGACAAGACGAAAATGCGTTTTCAACAAATCTTTCTCTTAATATTATTATAAGCTTTGTGTTTTTTTTCCTTCTCTATTTTTTGGGTAACAGTGTCTAAAATGTCTCTATGACGCACCATGACTGCTTACCACTCGAAGACCTGAGCGGTTAATAATAAATAGTAAAAGATCCTTAGCGGGCGTCAAGTACATAAAATGACCCACGTCCAATAAATCAAACTAGTCTCGTCACTCAGAAGAGATTGGCTTAGCTATAAAAAAAAACCTAAAAACAACAACGTTTTGGTGAAACGTATCCACCAAATAACAAATTATGGGCGAAAAATAAGTATTCCATATAAGTGTCCCATTTTTCAATACTGATCAACCATGTCACTTGACAATAGAAAATACACGGTGCAATTGAACTCTCTGTTGCTCCAACGGTTTGGCAAAACAAATGGATTCAACATCTCTGACTCGAAGAAAAATATGTATGCTCAACCCTACAAGGCTGCAATAATCCGTTGCCTTTGAGGGATATATTTCTGCCTGCCTTTTTTATATCGAGTTTGTTTCAAAAACGTTAACCGTATATTCACAATTATAATATTTGGGCGCCAAACATAGCTTACCGCCAACCCCTTCATCTGTAGTATGTATGGCCGCTTGAATTGCATTTAATATCTTATTTTTTTTTCAATACGCCAAGTCACAGCTGCCGAAATCCGAAAAAATATTTCGCGTTAAGGGGTTACATGGGTTTCACAGCTTTAAAATATCGATTTTTTTTATTGTCTTATTAATTTCTACAACATCTCGAGAATATTATCCTAAATTTTCTAGTCATTTCGAATAAAACTTTCGGAGATACAGCCTTGGGAAGGTGCGCACTTAATTGAATCACGAGGTTTATTTGAGGTTATCCAAACTTTAAACGCGTTTTTCTCAAAACTGTATAACTGAGCAAGCAAAAGTAGGCCAATATAAGTTGCTTAGAAATCGCATCAACTGTAATTTATGTTATCTAATTCAAAAAATAAAGCAATTATTACCAATATAAGTTGAAAATAACATATTGGGCAATTTTGACCCACGAATACAACGTATGTATGTTATTGGCAAAAATCGTATCATAAAAACTAATATATGAAGATATGTATAAAAATATATTGCAGTTGTATTTACTTCCTTAAAAAAATAAAGGTCGAGAAATTTTAAATAAAAATATTTAAAAACACCCGAAATAAACCCTGAACGCACCTTGTTTGGGCAATTTTGACCCATGTGTACAGAATAAGGGTTCAGTTAGAGCAGATCGTAAATTTTAACTAGAAAAAAACAAGGAAGTATTATTGAATATTAATAATAATCATAATAGGACATAAAATCTAAAGGATTCTCCGCAAATTTATGAAAAAATATTTTGTTTACTGTTATTAGTTTCATAAAATAAAGCCTTTCACATTGTTTTGAGAAAAGTGACTGACAAGTCCAAATTTTTATAGGGTAAGCTGAAAAATGTAGTACTTCAAAACTTAAATAAGATATTAGCGTAGCTAGAACGTTGTTCCTGATGTAATTGTTAACAGAATTCTGCATTAAATTGGCTCAGGGTACTTCAAAGTAATTTTATTTTGGTACAAATTTGAGTTAGTCACTTACGCTATGAACGATTTTTTTTAGAATATGTTCATAAATCATATTTTAAAGTATTGAAGATTAAGTCGGTAATGTCATATAAAGTCGGTAGGTATATTTACGTAATACCGACCTATACTTAACCTAAGAAGGTCTCAAAACGCATTGTGAATGCGGAAATGCATTTTTGGAACGAATCGAAGGATACCAAAATTTTATGCCGAATATGAACAGCGAATTTAGAAAACTTGTCATGCTTGTCATGCTTTCGCAAGATGCTGTTAAGTGATTAGTTTAAGGTACGACCTCTTTCGCAGTACATACTATAGCCAACGAGCTTAGCCATGTCTTGTTACAGATAAAGAAAAGCAAATATTTCAAATCTAAATTTGTCTTCAAGTCGTAGGCAACCTGGTAGGCATGAAGTTACTTACATTTCACAAAAAAAAAAAAAAAATCACCATAGCCATCATTCTTGGATTTTGGATTTTTACATTAACATACGCCAAGTCACAGCTGCCGAAATCTAAAAAAATATTTCGCGTTAAGGGGTTACATGGGTTTCACAGCTTTAAAATATCGATTTTTTTTTATTGTCTTATTAATTTCTACAACATCTCGAGAATATTATCCTAAATTGTCTAGTCATTTCGAATAAAACTTTCGGAGATACAGCCTTGGGAAGGTGCGCACTTAATTGAATCACGAGGTTAATTTGAGGTTATCCAAACTTTAAACGCGTTTTTCTCAAAACTGTGTTTCAAAGTCGGTTGTCAATAGTTCTCGAAAACCACTCAACCGATCTTGATGAAATTTTACACAGGTCTTCGAGATACAATTCACGAGGACTTGGACGAAGGATTTTTTTTCAATCACTACTATTTAAAGGAAGCAAAAAATTTGAGCAAATATTACCAAAATTTGCATTTCATTGTAAAAAGGTCTGCCAAAAATCCAATTTTCACTTTCTTTCCCCTTTCGTCCAAATTCTAGTTTATGGTCTTAACTAAAACACAAATTTTTTGTTTTCACTTCTGATGATCTTGTCACGAGTTCAACTGTCAACGCGGACGCACCTTTTTTCGGAGTGATCACCGGACATGACGTCACAATGGCGGAGTTTTAAATATTTTCCTTTAAAAATTTCAGAAATTCTTTTTCAAATGTTTATCTTTAAGACAGTAAAAAGTTTGAATAAAATATTTTTTTTTATAAAAAAAAAAATGTTGAAAATAGACCTTTTTTCCCCGAATTAACCCATGTAACCCCTTAAGTCGTTCACGACCTATGAAAACGAGTCGAATATCTGAAAAATTCTGGGAGCTGCACTTACTCCAGCTGACGTCTAGTAATACGATGCAATAATTTTTCGTCTTCCATAAGTAATTTGTAGGCTTGTATAAAATTCATGTTGGCAAAAACGAAACTCGTCTTTGATGCAAGAAATGTGATAATCTGTAAATAGGGTGGGACTACCGCTTAGAGGAAAGTCGAATTGTAGTACCCGTATATTCTTATAGGACCATCGACAGAAATTAGTACTACCCATTTGACTTAAATATACCCAACTTTTACGCGTGGAGGCAATTTTACTGCGTGCATATTTATGTAGATTGTAAATTGGATAGTATATAGTTTTGTGGTTTCGATTACCCCGTCCAAAGAAAATATATACTGTAAAGTGTTGGCCAAATATGTAAATGTGAAGCTAAATTAAGACATCAGTTTGTATATGCAAAAATCACCAATCAACATAGACATTCTCATCACTTCAGGGCCAAGTGAATTAAGTTACGAAGTTCTACACCCAAAATACCCCTCGTTTTTAATGTTCTCATAAACCCAATTTAATGGATCAATTTATCGTACTTTATGGCACAAACATTAGTCTTCTCATCCATCAAAATTTATCAATGGTCCTGTGACTATATTTTGTGTCTTTTCCTCACACAATTGCCACTATTCGTTGTATCCTTCGCCCAAGTTTGTTGTCGTACATGCACACACTGATTACCCTGTGTTACAAATTGTATAAATTGTGTAGGTATCCATATTCCACAAGGTCAAATATATTTAATCACAAACTATCGACCGTACTTAAAGGTAAAACAAATCACTTCATCAAGGTTTAGCACTTACTCGTACCTAAAGTGAGGGAGTTTCGCCCTCTATCGCTTATAAGCGATAACGTCTTTCATAATGAAATACGCGTACGCGCCGGTGTGTGTGAAAAATCCCCTGCACCACACACACACATGTTAGTATATGTACATAATTTATAATTTTATTTAACACCCCCCCAAACCTTTATCACCCTTTTCACAATTTAGTTAGACTAAAGCCTTCTAATGGCGAAATATGTACCTAATTATTTTTACAATAGACCAATTGATAAACGTCAACTAATGAGAGCTCCTTTAATGATAAGCAAAATTTTCATTGGAAATAAAACTGCGTATCTATTGTTGTTCGGTTGTTCGGAGTCCGGATCGATTTTTATCTTCCATGAGTTTCTAGGTCAACTTTCTGCGCGTATTTTAATATACATTTTGGGGCTCTTCCAATGTTATGGTATTGACAACACAAGTCCATTGACATCGGCTCCACCACACAAACATGGACGAGTAGTAGGTAATAAGTCAGGAGAGGCAAAGTGGAAATGACAACCACACCTTTTTTTCGATTTTTCCATTAGGCAACCTAGTGGCGGCCGGCGGCTGATGATGATGGGTCGGACAAATAAAAGGACCTTTCCATCGACTTAGTGGGGTAGTTCTTAGTTTTACCTGTGTGTGCCCCATTAGACGGTTGTGGTTTGTGGTTTACTTTTCTCTCTCGTTTTGTTGTTGTTGTTCTGCTCTGTCGGAGCAGCTTGATATTGGCTCTTGGTCTGATGTGGACTTAATTATCAGATGGACATTTGATTGTAACAGCAGCGCACCAGTCAAAGCACCTTGGTGGAAAGAGATCAAATTAATTTTGCTCCTGTTTTATTTATCACAGATACGTAAAGGACGTGCAATTTTCTATATAGATTGAATTAGACAGGAATAGCTGGGAGTTGTAGTCGATTTGATAGATGGAGAAGTTGTATTTGTTTTTGTTTGTTTTTTGCTCCGATGGAGAAGGAACTTATTTGTTTTGTTGTAGGTGGAATGATTTAATAAAATTGTGTGGCACGTTTTACCAACCTTAAATTCAATTGAGTAATTTGAAAGCTGAGTTAAATTGAAGTGCGAAGCTGCCAACGGGATATGTTAGAAATACATATATCAGAAGTTTGCCTGTGAGAGAAGCGATTTTGGTGACAGGACACGTAATTTGTTTTTTAGTCGACAATTTATTTTCGGAATATGTGCTATTAACTGAACAGCCAGAGCATATGAGAGAAGAAACAGGGACGTATGGGTACGAGGTGAGCACGGGAGTTTTGGTGGACTAGAGCCAGAGCTGGTTATTCTTGGGCACTGCCCACAACCATTTGTTATTGACTCAGAAATCGAGCTGGTTATTAATGAGCCCAAGACTGACATTACTGTTGATGAGTATTCTATTAGGGAGAATGGTCAAGACGGTCAGCAAGCGATTTTTCGCGGATATTCAGAGCCAGAGGTGGTTATCAATGGGCGCTGCCCACGACAACGTATTATTGTATCTGGCTGATTTTGAGAGCTAGTTCTATAAATTACTACATTTCGCTGACTACGCAGTGCAGGAGTACTTGCGGATATACAAGGTTGGAGCTGGTTAAGATATCAAATCTGTTTAAATTGTTCATGATGAACTGAGCTGCTATAGCACTCTACTATACTATACTATAACCAAAACTGTCGCATCTGGAGCGATGAACAGCCACATGCTATACAAGAACTACCGATGCGTTCCGAAAAAAGACATTTTGGGGTGGTTTATGGGCTGGTGGCACCATCGGTCCATTTTTCTTCAAAGACGACCATGGAAGAAACGTTACCTTCAACGGTGAATGATATCGAGCCATGATACGCGAGTTGAACTTGGTTGACATGTTGTTTCATCAAGACGGTGCCACATCCCACACAGGTCGTGAAACAATGGAAATGTTGAAGTCTGAATTTGGTGAGCAGCTATCTCTCGAAATGGCCCTGTGAGTTGGCCGCCAAGTTCGTGCGATTTAACGCCTCTTGATTATTTCTTGTGGGGTTATGTAAAGCCGTTAGTCTATGTGGACAAGCCGAACACGATTGAAGCCTTACAGGATAACATAACACGCGTAATTCGTGGAATACAACCCTAAATGCTCGAAAAGGTGACGCAAAATTAGACCTTCCGAATGGACCATTTGAAGCGGAGCCGCGGACAAAATTTACATGAAGTTGTCCTTAAAAAGTAAATGGGAAAGGCCTATTTATCGATTGCAATAAAAATTTTGAATATTTGATGCGAATTTGAGATTTTTATTCGATTTTAAAAAAAAATTGCGCTTAAAAAATTTCCCTTTAGTTTGTATACAACAAATTCGAACTAGAAGTAATTGCAAATTATAACTTTACACTCTCCCGATGAAAATCTTTTGGACAGTTTAAAACAAGTTGTTAAAATTGGTAACTGCATCAGGGGGTTAGGTTCTAAATCAACAGATTTCCATAGATTTCATATTAGGGGAGACATAACTCCTCCAAGTTCATACGCGTACGTACGCAGACAATGGCAGAATGACCTCAAATTAATTCTGGAAATGAAAAAAAGGACATAGTTCTTAATTAATTTTCGAATATATAATTAAAATAAAATTGTTTGCACATAATGCATGTGAAGGCTATATAACCGTTTTCGTTATTCAAATCACACCTCTTAAATTATTGAAGGCTCCTTGTTCCGGTTTGATAAATCTAAATCTGTCAGTTCTCCAGAAACAACATCAATAATGCAAAATCTATAAGCACACTCCTATTCGTGAATATATAAAGGAAAATAACCTTGACGCCCGGTTTTCATCCGTCATCAATCTGTTATGACATTTCTCTTGAGGTTAATGACACATGGGTATTAACCCATGTCATGTTATGACACCACTGTCATTATGTAAGGCAAAACAACAGCAACAAGGAGAAAATTAAAACACAAAAATGACAAAGTCTCATTTCCTTCACATCATTCATTTAAACTGATTTTTCATCATTGCCAACAAAAAAAAAAAAAAAACTCCTCTAATTCCCATCGAACATATAAATTTAACATGACTCTCAGAAGGATGTTTTTTCCATATTCTCCGCGAATACAAAAAAAAAAATGAATAAAATAAATTCTTTCTCGTTAATATTTGGGCTATTGAAATTTCAATATTTTTGATAAATGATGAAGTACTCAGAAATATTTATTAGATCCTTGAACGCTATAACAAAGACGACAAAGAAAAATTCTAGTAAATCATGACAAAGTGGAAATTTCTCTGATTAATGGTTAATTGAGGAATTTTAAAAGTGGATTTTTGAAATGGTCCTTACCGTCCTTTCGGTGGGGAAACCTATTCACCCGGAATTAGCTTGTTAGGACGAATATGGATTAAGTGGTGTCATTTATTAATATGGTAAGCAACCGCTTGATTGTGAGCTATTTATTTTGCGGTAAATTGAATTCATTTGGGAAAATGTCTTCAGAAAGGGGGTATGTAATTTATAATGTGGCTATAAGTATAAAGTGTTTAGCATCGGGACCTGCAAATTTTGTTTTTTTCAAATCTTTCAATTAATAACTATTTGTACAGATTTTAAGCTTACTAATGTACATACTTTTTCGTCTTTATTGTTGTGGCATTCCGGAAAGCTAGCTTGGTTAGGTTATCTCAATATCGAATATACGAAAACGAAGGGTTATGAATTTTGCAATGCATTAATTCTGTTGCTCTACTTACATATTAGCAAATAATAACCGATGTACCTACTTGTAGGAATTGATCCTGGACGAGCACCCAAATTGTAGGAATTTATATTCCAGTAAAATAAAAGAAAAACTTCAATTTGACTATTTTATTTTCATTAGCAGCTTACTATTCTTTACTATTCTCCTCCAGATACAAACAGCGAATGATCATTTTTGAAATTAAACTTGCAAGAATATCGCGAGTGTCCCGTCGTCTTCTCTGTGTAAAAGTATATGTCTTGTCATCCTTGTGTACTGTCTTATTACGTTCCGGTTCGATCGTCATTCGTCGTCGTTTGCTATCTTCTTCTGTATGTCCAGGTTGTAAACGTTCCAGTTGACTGTCTACTTCTGCATGTGCCGTCTATGTTGTTTACGTTCTGGTTGATATGTCCCAATGATACGTGTTGGTGCATGAATCCTATCGTTGGTGTCGTCGTCCGTCTACTATCTCATACTGCGTATTGTTAGTGCATGCATTCTGCAGCTGTCTGTCTATATACATACAATAATTAGTTCAACGCTCGCACATGATATAATCAAAATAATCTTTTCTCTTTTGGCTTTAAGAATTCCACATTTTAGCCCTACTATTGGGCATTGAAATTCCTCTTGAATTCAATTTAGAGAAATGCAACAATACGTGTTTTATTATTTCCGGTATGACCTGTAACTTAGCCAATTAACATATCCAGTAAGAGTGGTCCTTACCACTCTACGCCCAGAGTCTCTAGTTAGTGAGCAATAACATTTGACTGGATTTCCAAAAGACAGCGCTAGATATCCAAAGCAAAGATAATAACGGTGGTCCAACGAAAATGTCGTTAATGTGCAGAATTATCTCATCCTTTAGCTCTTGAATTGTTCTTGGCTTATTAACGTACACTTTTTCTTTTAAATATCCCCAAAGAAATAAGTCCAACGGTTTCAAATAACATGATCGTGGCGGCCAATTAACATAGCCCGACGTGAGATGACACGGCCATTGAATTTCTTGCGCAACAGAGCCATTGTTTCGTTGGCTGTGTGGCAGGTGGCACCATATTGTTGGAGGTACATATCGTCCAGGTCCATATCCTTAATTTCTGGCCACAAGAAGTCCCTTATAAGATTATAAGCGATAGCGAACACCATTCACGGTAACTCCTTGGCCGACCTCATTTTCGAAGAATTACGGCCTGATGACGTCGCCAGCCCATAAACCGCACCAAACAGTCACTCTTTGTGGATGCATCGGCAGTTCAACAATCACTCGTGGATTCTCATTTGCCCAAATGCGAAAATTCTGCTTTTTAACGAATCCACTAAGGTGAAAGTGTGCCTCGTCGCTGAAAATGATTTTCTTTGTAAAGTGCATTTTGAATGAACGCCCATTTTCGTAAAAGCCTTCAACAATTTTAACGCGCTGCTCAATTGTGTACATCTCCATGGTTGAATTTGGTTGGGCAAAAAATGAGACGTTAAAATCCTGCATTATGGTTGGATCACCCTTTACGGGTAGTTAAACTGAGCGACCTTCCTCAATTGTCTACTGAAAAATTATGCCTGATGTGTAAATTGATCGACTCTTCATTCATCTGCAGTGACTGACACATCTAATCTAGCTTGCTAGTGATACTTCGCGAGAAATACATATCTTCCGCATAGTCCAAATGACTAAACCTTTCAAAAGGTCATTTTTGGATGCAATGTCTCTCAGATTTGTCTACAATTGCAGTCAGGGGTGGAATCGGCTAAGGTGATAGTTGATTGTCGCTTTTTTTATTGTCGTTTTTGATTATCAACTATCCCTTGCTCTGCGTAAGGCGATCAGAGTTTTAAACGCTACTTCCTTTTCGAAGCTGTCATTCCGAGCAGCTGATACAATTAAAATCGAAATACAATAATTAATGCTACAGAAAAAAAACAATACTTATATAGATGAATTCTTTTATCGGGTTCGGAAGTTCGAAGATATTTGCTTCTTCTTAGTATTTTCCTCTCTGTTTGAGCCCTAGAAAAGTTCCAATGAAGTAAACAGTGCTTTTCACGAATTTTAAAATTTGACTTAAAGTTTTTGTTTTAATTTATTTAATATATTCTTTTTTCACTTAAGTATTTATATTATTTAGAGTTGAAGTCGAGGTGCATACCTATGAAAACGACACCTTAATAGCTGTCACACGAAATCGATATGAAAAAAGCGATTGTCAACTTGATAATCACCTTACATGGAGCATAAGTAATGATTTTGGTTGTCAACTATCAACAATCACCTTAGCCGATTCCACCCCAGTAGATCGTCTATCTCACTCCTTTTCGCGCTGTGAAAGTGTCGCGAAGCTGTCCATTGTGCAGTATAACCACTTCAGACACCTTACAATAATATTGACAAGGTGATGAACATAATGCTTGAACACCTCCAGATTGATCACTTACATCCTACACTTTAATGCTGCCGGGTATTACATTGTACAAGGGACAATACACGATAGCTATTTGTGCTACATTCACACAATGTCTATTGAATTTCCACAAAGACAAAACCATGTTTCGAAAACGATGTAGGTTAGGTACAACCATCCTACACGCATTTTCCATGTCCTCATTCTGTATAAAAAAAAGTCCTAGTTGGTAGTACAACATTGGAGGCAAGACACAACCATGATCACGATTTAGAAAAGAAAAGAAAAGAATGATATTGATGACATATAAGAAGCCATCCCCCCCCACCTTATAATTGGACTTGCAAATCACATTTAGCAATTCCATCATCTTAATTTGATTTTGCTGTAAACATTTCTCTTTTTCATTGTATTCTTACATCCTTCCTATTCCCGCAGCAGTGGTGGCATGTCGTCGTTATTGTGCGTCGATTCGCCACGTTAATATTAATTTTTTTCCCTGGTTATTTCTCCCTATAAACACCTAAAAATAGCATAAACGTTATATGTATCCTCATGATTGATTGTCGTAATATTTAAGGATTTTCATTGGAATCTTGGTTGATTTCTTTTCGCCTTTCTTCTTTTTTTTTTTATTTTTAGCTTATATCCTTTGCCAGTAAAGAATAATACGAAATCAGATCCATTGGTATAAAATTGATAATAAATCGGGGAAGGGTGATAAGACTTCCTGATTTCCGAAAAAATTTAGATCTGAGAATGAAAATTTTATTAAATTTTTTCATATTTGTACCGGAAATTGTCATGTGCGATGAGTGTGATAAAATATATTTATGATGAAATAAACTGTAGAATTTATTCGGGTTTGCAATTGTGAATGGATGAGATTCATCAAAAATATTGATTTTGTAACGATAAGTCACCATGCACCATTAACTCAGTCCTGCATCATATTTTCAGTTGTTGCACCATCATACGATAATGAATGACTAATAAAACACACAATTGTAAAGACAAACTAACCTTTACTAACTTTTCTCAAATTCAGAGAAATACTGTTAGACTGCTTTTGAATTTATGACAAAAGCTAGAAATTTAATTAAAAGTTTTGCGCTGTATTTTATTTGTTAAATTTCGTAGAGAAAAGTTGGCACAAACAGACATACATGATATTGATTTGTGAAATTAAATTAAAAGTTAAGGCTACCACAGCGGTCCACTGTTGTGGTTGCTGTTACTGTACCTAACCAAAAGGGTAGTTTAACAGTGTTCGGTCTCTGAGACTTTGTTAATGGAATGGAATAGACTAGACATGGACCGGTGTGATGAAGGCGAGTGCGTCGGATGTGAAGTGACTAGAAATATAAAAGTTGTGAATTCTACCATGTTCGTGTCGAATTTAATTTTCGAAGCTGTTAATGACCGAATCAAAACAATTTGCAACGAAAGTTTTTAGTGACAGATAGGAAAAACAAACTCTGGCTGCTATACAAAGTAAATTGCTACTCTTCCGCTATGGATTGAACATCAATTGAATTTCGAGAAAGCTTAGCTTGTGCAGTTTTTACGCTAAACCAAATAGTTTAACTTTGTTTTGCTCGTCAACTCGGCAACGCATGTTTGTTTTGGATTTTCTTTTCGCACGGGTTAATTTCTTTTAATAACCTTTTTTAATAATCTTTGATTCAATATTTGAATTTTATTTGGTAGGGTTCTATTGATTTGAAAGGAAAACAAAAAGTATTTTTTATTGTCTTTTAGTTACCTTTTAACTATTGATGGGAATTCTAATTTTGCCATGATTTTTACAATTTAATGAACGGCCAATAACTCTGTAATTTAATTTTAAATGATACATTGAACTGAGCCCGTGATACTTGTATCATTTCTGATGAACCTATGAAAAGACAAAGGGCTTACAAAAAAAAACCGAAGAATTTATACATATCTTCAGAAAGTTTCTTCTAAGCTTTGGAAGAAATGCATTCCAAGTATCCCATTTCTAATATGGAAAAGTGGTGGGAGGTGTCGATGAAAGTGTGGAGTGTCCTTAGTGCCCATCCCATTCTATAACAGTTTCTCTTGGATGTTTTTATTTTAGATTTTTTCAATGAGTATAAACAAGCAATGCAAAATATTTATGTAGATGTGTGGCAGATTTATTTAAACCTAAGACCCAGCACTACATTTTGTTGTTTATGTTAATCGTTATGCCGATCCAAACAATAGTTATTCGTTCGTCGGCTATAACTTAAAGACTACGAACCTGAAACTGTTACATAACAAAACAAATTCACATAAAGTAGAGTCTCGGAAATGTTGACCAAAATGTCTTACAATTAGATCTTATCAACACATCCAAACATAAACTTTTCTGTCAGTTTTCAAAAACATTAAAAAAAAGCAAAACAAATTAAATCTTTTGATTACATCAAATGCAAACTTTTGGTAGTAATCTAAAACATTGTAAAGAATTGAGTGAAATGTAAAATAAAATATTGCCCACGCTTTAATGGAAACCCAAATTTGTTTGAAATTCGTTGTTACCGTTTAAGATATTTTACTTCGTTTCGGTAATTTTATTATAATAAAAAAAAGATATGTTTTCAAATACAAGTAAAAATGTGTCTCAAAAGAGTTTACTGAGAAGGCGACTTTTTCTGGTAGCTCAAACTAGGTTTATCCTTTTGAGTCAATTTAAGCCAATTTGCACTCTTAAATAGATCCTTTACAAAGTGTAAAGCGCTGTCTTCACAATGACAATTATTCTGCACAGTTTCGAAAGAACAATTAATATCAAGGACTGTGCTGTAAACAATCTTTTCCATACAAAGTTGAAATATGTGTTTCTTTCCTGCATTTTGCGAACTTATTGATGAAATATTATTGTATGTAGCTAGGGTTACCAACTGCAAAGCCCGGAGATTTTAAAAATTGATTTTGTCCTTACCCAAAATATAACAACACTAAAAAACAGCGAGTCTATTTTTTTAATTAAAAGTGGTAACATCATCTTCATCTGACTACATCAAGGCCTAAAATTGAATGACGGACATTGCTTAATCGTCATAACATATGATGCTGATAACAAATATCTAAACTTTTAGAAGTCTACGCCGAATATTAAGGGGTACGAACCAACTATGTCTCAAAATGATTATACCTTTGGGATAGTGTATAAGAAAAGGCAATATAACATATTTAAAAACAATCCATATTGTTATATATCAAACAGCTATTCTGATAGCACAAACAATATAGAAATAAGTTGCTGGAATGCAGATTGCTTAAAGCTGTACAAAATAGTAACCCGTTGTGGATCGAGGCTTCTTGACAATTATTGTTTGATTGTTCTTATTTTTTCGCTACATTCGCCTCAAAATTGAATATATATCGCTTTTTACGAACTTGTTTAAATCAAGAGCGGAAATAACTCAAACCAAAACTTATCATTTCTTATCATGGCTGACTTGCTCGTAATCGTTTTCTGATCTCGTTTCGATAGAGCGATATTGCGTCTTCGCCTTATTACAAAACATACTATTTTATGGCATGCTATGAAGAAATAATATTACTCCTTGGGCCCATCTATCGTGTTGCTTTTGCAATTCATGTAGAACTATCCGAAGCAAGACCTCGCTTCCTGGATTATGTTGACTAGTGTTTCTATGCCTCAGCATCTTTTTGTTTGCAAACACTTAGGTGCTAGTTATAGCTATCATTGAAATGCATCATTGGAACAAATCAGTGGAATGTTTATTTCATTTTTCTGACATGTCGGTTATAGCGATCATTGAAAAATTTCTGTCAGTGGAAGGCTACTGGTACAGGTTTTAAGGTTAGAGTTGATTATTGAAAACAAAACTGACAGCTGAGAATAGAAGGAGAATCGAACACATCAGTGGAACGATTGTGTTTCAAATTGTAGAAACGCTTATCAGCTGTTCATTGAAATCGATTTCTATCAGTGAAATAATTAAAATAGATTTAAAGAAAAGTTTAAATCAGAATTAAGGAATTTTGTTTGTAGAAATATTCTGTAAGGGATTAGCTTTATTTTGATACCATTAAAAGACAATATTGTTCGCTTAGTCGTCCTTAAATCGCAAAACAAAATTTCAATGATATCTATAACTAGCCCCTTAGTGGAAAATCTATCATTGAATGTATTTTACTTTTAAAATATGTGATTGCCAATGTAAATATTTTTGATAGCTACACCAAATCCCGAAGAATTAAATTGTTAAACTGAGTCCCGGAGCCCAGAGATAGAAGCAAATTCCCAAAATCCCTGTGCTGGGCACTCTAATGCAGCATAAAACTGATTGTAACTTTTTCGGGTGAGTTGTAACTTTTAGAAGTGATTGTATCCACAAACAATTACAATTGTAACTATTTTCCCATTCCTGGGTACAAGCCTACTGCTGAATGATGATCACGTGAATTATTCGAACATATAGATGGACTTACTGTCGACTCGGATTGGACTTTCCGAGGCTGAGTGAAACGTCAAGCTAAATCCAGGTGGTGTTTGGTGTAACTGCTTCAACGAGATTTCGAAATTTTGTTGTGGAAATTCCTGTTTTTGGTGCGCTTTGGAAAGGAACTACCAAAGTAAAAATATTCCTTGTTTGCTTAACATGGTAGCATAAAGCTTGGAAAACGTTCTTCGTATTAAGCAATTAATTTTATGTCCACAAAAGAAATTTCTGCCGACAATACAAGTCAACTAATTCTAATCTGATAAGAAACGAACAAAGACGTCGAAAGCGAAATAAGTGTAAGCAAATACAAAAGTATTCCTCTTCGGAAAATATAGATTGGTCAATCCATTCTATATAAAAACAAATTTGGAAAAGTAATTATTGTAGATACGTGAAGCATATGTAAAGTCTGTTTAAGAAGTTTCTAAATAACGAAGAAACAGGAGCATGGTTTGATAGATCTTTAATATTATTCCAGTTTTCCAACACTGGCTGTATTAAAAATTATTTAATAAAAGTTAAACCAAATGAAAACGTTTATTTGACAGCTGTTTGGTTAATTTTTATTCAAATAAAATTTATAACGAGAGTTTGAAATCAAGACAAAAGCTTAGCATGTTTTATTAGACTCCGATGTACATATTTTACAATTTCTATTGCGTATTTTACCCTCACCAATGCTAATCCACACGTCAACCAACTTGATCTTAAAATATTCCCGATCCTATTATCTCAAAAATGATACCTAACTTGAAATAACCCGCCAAGTGCCGTCCCGAATGATGAGCAGTAAATATAAAAAGCAACAAAACATACGGCGGTTTTTTTTTACAAAAAATCATGACAAAAATGCGTTCCATTGAATCGAATTGAATCCATAGCACTTTGAATCAAACAGCGAGTATCTATCTATCTCCACTCAGTGAACAACAACAACAAATAAATAAATCCAAAATATGGCCAAGAGAAGAGATACAAATTCTAACGATAGATTCGCTGGCGTAGAAAATTCATTTGCAAAGAAATATTTGATAAGGGATGATTGGATAGCATGGAGTGGGGAGGCAAACAGAAAAGAACGAAATAAAATCTCAAGACAAGCGAAAATTTTAATACAAACGAAAATGAAGACTTGAACGACAAAGATCCTTCGTAGTTCTGCTCATTCTGTTCGACTGGCTTAATTCACCAGTGGATTTCAATGGGAGTTGCGGCAGTACCAGAGTATGCTGTCAGGAGTTAAGATAAAACTTAATTTGAAGTGACGGGAATATATTGGTGGCAGTGGTAAAGGGAGCGTGCAGAAGTAATTTAATTCCTTGGCTAGGGAACCTTTGGCCGATATCTTTGCAAATACTGCGATTGCTTCATATTTTGCTTTACACTGCTATTTTTTCTTTACGTTGCTGTTGATCCACTAAGCAATAAGGGATGAAGCATCCAACTATACTGCTGGTGTATCCTTACCATGAAGCAATATACATAGATACGATAGTTGAGGATTGATCTAAATTTAATGAAGATTAACGATAGAGCTGAGAAGGCAATGAAAGGATATCCGTTCCGATTTGTGAAAGTATTTGTCTTATGGCATCGTCCAACACAAGGGGACGCTTTTCAATTTGCAAGAGAAAATAAAAGTAAAATTTTTGCAACATGTTGCTACCACCTACAACAGTAAACGGCTCACCGTCGTCCGTTTACGAACGTTTAATTAGAAGGAATTCACTAATTGAAAAGAATGATTAAACTAATATAAAACTGGCAAGAATGCCGGTGAGAGATGGAAAAGCTTTTTCTAAACAACAAAAGAAGAGTCGAACTTTGTCGAGATTCTTTTTTTTTTATTTATTTAAAACAGGGCGAAGATTGAAGTTTATTACGATTTTGTTTAAGCATTTAATTTATCTGCAAAGAACGGGGATAAATAGGAAAATTACTTTGAAAAAGATTAAACCACAAAAGTGCTGACAAGAGATTCACAGTAAAATACGCAAAAGTTTGTGACGATGGAGCAGAGAAAGTTCGAGGTTTTGCAACTGATGTTCGTGAATTTTAGAATGTGGTGACTTGTGGTATTTGAAGTTTCAAAGAGGGGGGAAATATTCGCTTTGATTGTTTAATTCGTGAATTATTAAGATCATGTATATTATCAGAGATAATGAGGGTAGCTGAATGTGAGTTCGAACATGGGCACAATTCTTTCCACCGGGCTAAAGGGTGGGCGAAATGACGGTAAACATTAAAACGATATTTAATAATTTTCCACCATGGAGAGTCAACTATTATATATATATGAAGAAGTTTTCATAGTTCAGATATGATCATATTTTTTTTTTCAAATCAAAATATTGAAAAGGGTCATCGGTTTTACGCATCAATTGCCACACGTCTCCTCACACCCTAAGTCAAACATTTTTGATTGTACCAGTCGCCCAAAAATGCCATTAAAAAAATTGTTTGAATGTTCTTGCAATGTAGTTTTAACTTGCATTAAAAATGCAGAAACTCTTGGTAACACTGGTTAGTAATGGCGTCCAAACGTCATCTGTCACAGTAAAAAGTTGTCAGTATACTATGCCATTTAATCACGGAAGGACTTACAAACGAGCAACGATTGCAAATTATTGAAATTTATTATCAAAATTCGTGCTGTGTGGAAAATGTGAAAATCCGCTATTTTATCGAAAAATTGTGTTCAGCGATGAGTCTCATTTCTGGCTCAAAGAAAACGTAAATAAGCAAAACTGTCGCATCTGGAATGATGAACAGCCACATGCCATACAAGAATTACCGATGCATCCCGAAAAAATTACAGTTTGGGGTGGTTTTTGGGCTGGTGGCATAATCGGTCCATTTTTCTTCAAAGACGACCGTGGAAGAAACGTTACCGTCAACGTGGTTGACATGTGGTTTCATCAAGATGCTGCCATATGCCACACAGCTCGTGGAACAATAAAAATGTTGAAGGATGCATTTGGTGAGCAGCTTTTCACTCGAGTTGGCCGGCAAGATCATGTGATTTAACGCCTCTTAATAGATTAAACCACAAATAATGAATAATAATAATAATAATAATTATTTCTTCGACTGGGGTTATGTAAAGTCGTTAGTCTATGTAGACAAGCCGAACACGAATGAAGCCTTACAGGATAACATAACACGCGTAATTCATGGAATACAGGCCGAAATGGTCGAAAAAGTGACGTAAAATTGGACCTTTGAACGGACTACTTGAAACGGACTTTAAAAAAACTACGCTTAAAAAGTCGCCCTTATTTTCTATGAAATCTATAATCTTTAAATCTATATATATATACTTTTAGGGGTTCAACGACGAATATTAAGGGGTTTAAAAATATTGTATCAAAATGTATTTACCCTTAGGATAGGGTATAAATATGAATAACTCTAAACTAGCCAATTACTTAATACGGCAGCATAGAGATCAATTATAAATTTGCATATGTCGGTACGTGGTTACACAAATCTTTTAAATCCATCTACAAAAAATAATCAATCACTTTTGCATCCACTCTGACCCCAAAGCTGTGAAGCGAACAGGAACAATAAGTTGTGCAGACAAAATTTGTTTTCATTGTTTTAAATTGAAAGTTGCTTGACTTCTGGATGGAAGTGAAAGTTATGAAGAATTACGCCGAAAAGTATTGCCTTTAAACAAGTTCAATAATTTTTGAATTGGCTATAATTTATGGAAGCAAGGACAGGTTGTCAAGAAATCGTACATTGCACCTTTTTGTCTACCCCTTAGAGGACGAATTTTGCAAAACGACATGCCAAATTTGAAGTTTCTATGTTCTAGGTTGGGTCATAATATAACACAAGTTGAACTGAGCTTAACATTTTGAGTTATTTTTTTTTTGTTATTGGGAACTAGCACAGCTGACTTTGGGAGCAAACATATGCTGTATGCTACATTTGTTTAAAAAAAATTGACCCGTAACTTCTCTAAATTAACCAATTGCTTGGATTTTCATTGCTTTCAGTAATTTTTAACTTTCTCGTGTACATTAGTATACTGAAGAGGAAGTTATTGCGGTCGGGCGGAAATTTCGAACTCAAACTGAGTATTAGGAATGATATTACGATTATAGAGAAATTCAAAAAAGTGGGTCCGCCAATGGCGTCCGTCGGTCTATCTGTATGGGTGAAAATTACATCACTAATTTTCTCAAAAATGGTACCATGCATTTAGGTCTCTTTTTTATACTTCGTATACTTGGGATGGGGCCAAAAATGCTGCATAGTCAGTTTTCTGCAAAAAATTCGAAAAACGGAAATTTATAAAATCGCCAATATATCAAAAACTAATAAAGGTAATTTCGAACAATTTTACAATTTTTTTATAATGTGCAGTTGTCAGTATCAACATTTTTAAATTAAAATTAAATTAAATTCCAAAAAGGCTCTAACGATTTTGATAAATTCTTATCTTTTGAAAAATTATGTTAAAAGTGTCCAACGTGCGAAATTATATTAAAACCGCTGTTGCCGTTTTTCATTTTGCAAAACCTAAAAATTGATTTAAATAAATTTGGTATGTGGTCAAATGCTTCCATTTTTTTTGAGGCGATTAAAAGATTCTTCTGAAGCAGCCGTGCACTTTTTTTACTTACTTCTTGTAAGCTGCGATCTATTAAACCAATCTCCATACCGAATAGTAACTCAAATCCGATATCACTACTTACAATGATTCATGAAATAAAAATCAGTTGTGGATATAAAATCTGTTTTGAATTTTCTGTAGCTATGCTTCTTAATCGAAGATGGAACACTGGAAAAACTCAGCAGAGCATAAAATTATTCGTTAAATCTTATCGTTTTGAACATGTTTGACGAAATGACAAGGAATATTTTTATCTGCTTTAGAAAGAGCTACTGCTTCGGATCTACAGAGCAGAATTGGTACTATCAAGAGTTTCCTTATTTGTTTGGATAGTTGCTTTCTCAGCTAAAAAACAGCATTGTTCTTCATTTTATTTCTGAAGAGATGTCGTTATTAGATGTAATAGCAACGCCGAGGTAGACTAAGTCCCTTACTACCTCAAAGTAAAAGCAGTTGATTGTCAGATTCTGGCTTGTTTGTAGTCCCCTTTTGTTAACACCATGTGCCTTTCATTCATATTCTTGCAAACGCACTAGCGATAATTGACAGCGTGACATCTAGTAAAGGACGATACCAACCTTGATACAGTAGCTTTGTCCATTGCCATCCTACACAAATGGTCTTATAGATAAGGTTTTGAGTATTAATTTCAACTTCTTGGGTTATCTCCAGGATCTGCGGCGGTGTGAATAGTCGGTCAACTGTGAATTTAACTTCCTTAAAACTGATAGGGTTGACAAATGGTTTCATACGCTCGCGCAATACTGTAAACAACTTATAAACCAAGCAAAAGATGTTGATGCTACATTCAGCAATAGACACGCTTCTTTTCGTTCAAATCTTGAAAATGAATTGCTGTATGCTCTCTACCAAGTCATCTAGTTGATCTTAGACGGGTGGACAGAGTTTATGGCTTACATCGTCATCGCTCTGCTTGACGCTCAAAATTATGATTTTTTCCTTTAAACTGAGACTAGACCAAAGAAGCGTTTACGGAATTCCTTGAGTATTGGGAAAACTCGCAGGAAATGAAACACATCCGTTCTTTACGATTGCAAAAGTCGCAAAATAATGGTAGCTCTGGTCGATGGGGCATGTAGTTTGAACTAAGGAGAGTATACCTCTTTACTTACTTTAAATAGCAAGCTAATTTTTCCAGCAGCATTGTCAGCTAAGAAGTAGGTTTTTTGGTATAAGAAGTGGTTGAAGCTAGGCTCTGGGTCTGTTTACGCCTAATATTTATTTTATTTGATTTACTTTACTGTAGTAAGCCCTGTATATTGAAGATTCAGCTTCTTTCGTGAACCTATGATACATTATATTGTCAGTTTTTCATCATAATTTGTTTTAAGTTAATCAGAGTCTTCGTCGGCTAATACCCATGTTCCACCCAAATTTATCACTTGTGTTAGTACTTGTGGAATCCTTTCTTCACTCGTCATCATAACTTTTGCCACATAATTGAAATATATTTTAAGGGTGCCCAAAAAGAGGGGTTTTAGTCCTGTCTTAAGATGTAGCATATAGTTTGGTGGTGTACTGGACAGTCTGAAAGTACTTTTATTAGTCGTCGCATTTTTACTTTTAATACTCTTCCTTCTCTCTTCAAGATAAAGAAAGTGGGTAGCGCAGTAAGTGTGTCGTCTTATGATCCGGGATGTGCAGGTTCAATACCCAACAAGGAACAACGATGCACGCCACTCATATTATTAAAAAGATATGTGTTGTTCGCATACAGCAGGGCACTTATTACTCCCCTCTATCCCAACTCCTTGCATACCCTTTCGACTATAAATATCGAAATCATCGACTCAAATTGTTTTCCCCACGATAAACTCATTAATTTTCATCAACTTTAGTGTTAATCCATGATAAACAAATTTAAAGGTAATATATTCGGCGTTGGAAAATTTTTAATTTATTTCCAAAAATACTTTCGCCTGGTTCACAGTGTCAAAAGCTCTTCGCCAAAGACAAACAAATTATTTCTAATTATGCAAAAAGTTCATGAAATACCTTAACTTTGAGAAGCACACGACGACGCCGCCGTCAAGAACTCTCTCACACTTGTCTCACTCAACATGTCCTTGGTTCAGTGGAATAAAATATATACTTATATATCCTATATATATATATATTAATAAAAGTACACTATTACGCGTCTGACAGGATGCTGCTGTTGTCGGCAGGTTCAGCTGTCTTGGTCTGTGCCTAAAAAGTTTTCTCACGAATCCTAACCTATGCTGGGATGACAACGCATTCAGCATCCTTTCAAATTAAGAATTAAAAAAAAAACTTGTCTCTTCAAAAGAAGGAATAAAGGACGAATGAGACGAAAATCAAAACCAAAGACGTTGCAAACATCGAGTGATTGTTGTTGTTTTTGTTTGTAATTTTCCTCTGTGTTTTGTTTTAATTAAAAGTTTTAAAGTACTTTCCACACCGCTAGTAGAACACAATAAAGAGGTCTTCGTAGGGTGTCCTTGAGAACGAATTGAGGATGATCCCAAAAATGTCGTTGCGTATCAAAGTTTGTCTTTTGTGCAAACATAAACTCCTCGCTAAGAAACCTACTCCATATTTTTTCTCGATGGAGCTTGCTTATACCGGATATCAAAATATCAATCGTGATATCCATTCTGTTGCCACTTTAAGTACATAGACAAGACACATACATAGGTGTCATGATTCGCATTATAAAAAACGAGTTGGGTGTGGAGGACTTAAGAGTATATTCAACTTGAATGGTTCATGTGAGTTTCAAGGACGAATACCACGTGAATGTGTTCTTTAAAGTGCAGCGGAAAGAACTCACACGGAGCGCGTATAAAATTACAACGAAAGGCGCAAACTTTGGGGGACAAACCCGAAGTGAAAGGAAGAACAACATTATACTTTGTATGCGAGAAAAACACATAACCATTGCGCTGATCCTGTGTCGAGAGCACAGCCCTAAAATTTAATTCGCACTTTTGCTTCCATCACTTGTTTTTTTTTTTCTTTGGAGAAATTTAATCGTGTGTTTGCATGATGAAACATTTTGGAAGGATGTGCAATTTTCTGCCGAGAAAGTCTGAAGGAAAAGGATGTTTCATCTCATCCAGCGTAAAGTCCTTGTTTACTTGGAGTTTTATTTAAGATTATTATCAGCGAGCAGTTTAAGGTTATGCGACTTTCAAGGACCTCTTCAGAGCTGCAAAGACACCCTTATCCATATGTATGGCAGACACTATTTATGTGATGTGAATGGAGTTTTTTTATTATTTTTGTTTGCAATGTTCGTGCGGAATTCAATTAAGGTATCGCTCAGGCGATTATTGAACCTAGTTAATGGGCCAAAACGAACATAAGCGGTTAAGCGGTGGTAGTAATTCAACTTTATGTGACAAAGCAATGGAATCGGCACGAGTTGTTTGCGATTTAAGTGCAGCGTTAATGACTCTTGATGAGGCAATGCGGCAATTTATAAGGCCGACTAAATGTGTTGAAGGCGTTCCATGGACAGCTAGAATGTTGTTTTTATTACATACACCTAGGATGTAGTATATGACAGTAGAAATAGGAAATTACCAGGTATGCGTGCGGTTTAATGAGATAATTCAGAAACAGTAATTTTTGGTGTCATGTAGAACCTTATATGGAGTAAGATAACTGTTGTGTATAAACTGATTCAACGTGAGGCATGCAACGTTTTACATATATGTACATAAAAATTAAAGTGTCCTTTTTAAATAGGCAACACTGCTTCCAGTGGCAGTATATCTGACAGCTGACAAAAGTTATGTTTCACCATTAATTTACTGTTTCACCATCTGACTAACGCCAGACCACTTGTTGGCACCGATGACAGATCAAAGCCAAACAATTTATTTTGCTTTACTTTCCAGGAGAGACTTCTTATAATGAAAAAGTAACCGACATTAGAGTTGAAATTGAAACACTGGGAAAAAACCACCCAAAAAAGTGGTTGGGCCAAACGAGATTCTTTCTGAGTCTGGGATGGGAGACATCGGGTCAAGATTGCTCCCAATTTTTTTATACTCCAATCTCTTGAAAGGCCATCACCTAATCAGTGAAGGGAAATCTACATTCTTCCTTTGCACAAAGGACTTGAAACTGATAATTACCGTTCTGTCAAGCTGATGTCACATACCATGAAGATCTTTTAGGAGTTGTTGGAGGTATGATCTTATGATCAGTGCGAGTTTGTCCAATGTATGAGAATTATAATTGATTTAAAAAAGATGAAAAAAACATTCGATAGACAATCAAGAGATTTGATAGCATGGTCTCAGAGTGATTTCTACAGTACGTCAATTATTCTTGCTTAAGATAGAGTCATCTTAACTGAGGATCAAACTTTCCTGAAACGATCACTTCGGTAGATGTTTTGTAGAGAAATTTACTTTACTTTTGGTGCCGCTTATAGTCGCCGGTCCCTCGCTAGATGCCTCCAGTTACACACACGAAGTTGGTTGAGGTCGTTCTCAAACTGAGCCTAAGGTGGGGTCTTCCTCTGCTGCGTTGTCCCCCAGGGGATATTCGAAGACTCATCTGGCTCCACGTGTCCCAGCCATATAAGCAGCTGTATTTTTAGCTTTTTGACCAGGCCAGCATCGCTGTATAGCCCGTAGAGTTCGTCATTGAATCTTCTTCTCCACTCTCCATCGTCACAAACTGGACCGAATATCACCGATTAAGAATAATTGTCTCAAAGCATCCCAGAAGATTTTCATTCGTTCCATGCTTCTGCACCATATAGCAGTACCCGGATGATTAAGGTCTTATATAATATTCTAGAGAAATGGTTATCAAAGTATTCACAAAAAATACAGGATACTGGTACAATTCTCTGACACAATCCGACCTATTGCAGTAATTGATTTGAATAGAAAAGTTATCAAGGGGCACGGTAGTGTCAAGCCAAGTTCTTTAGAATCTTTGGTACTACACTTTTATTTACACGAACCAAGAAAGGCCGCACAGCAGCTGTTTCACATGATCGGTTTCTGAGTTTTAAGGCCCCAAAATTAGTAGTACTTTTTCTGGCTGACTTGTTTTTGGTGTGATTTCTTCAACCGAGAACGACGAAATCAATGATCATGTAAGCGTGCGGTGGATGAAGTGGCAGCAAAACTGTGCTTTCTTCTCAGGCGGTTCATACGGTTGACAAACGGTTCATAACATTTGACAATATATTGACACTAAGCTTAATGGAATCATAAGTTCAGAAATTGCAGTACGACCTGATCGGTTGGTATTATCATGTCAACACGTTAGAACCCGTCAAAAACTATACGAACGACAAGTTAAAGCTTTTGGATCACACAAATAACACCACAACAACATTGCATTGCTTCACTGGTAATGAAGTGATAGGAAACCGGCCCAGCCTAAATTATAAAATATCAGGGAGGAAAATGATAAAGTATATTAGATGAATAACTAAATATAAATCAATCTTGACACAGACATAATAATACTGCTGGTGTTGAAAATTGTTTGTTAACCTTTTATAAGGAAGTCCCTCTTTAAAACATCTACACGTCCACACTTGGAAGTATTAAATTCTAGGCGCTGTCTAATTTTCACTGAAACAGAAAATATGAAGTTAAGCTAAAAAAGTTTGAGATAACAAAAATAGTGTTATACCTGAAGAAACTTAGAAATATTTAAGCAATCGAAGTGGATACAAATTTTTTTTCAGTTAGCTGCTGGAGTCCCCATATAGTCAATTAGGTCTGCAAGTAATGGATTACCATTGCTGTTTCTGAATATTGCCTTTCAAAGTGAAGTATTTTCTACCATTTCTTATTTAACAGAAACAAGAGAGGTAAATCTCTTTATATCTGCTCCACCAATAATGGCCATTAAGACATGTTTAACCGACATCATCTGGATGATGAGCATTCATTTATAACTTGATTTGTATCTACCAACAACCCAAGTAGTAGAAAATATACCATCCTTGTTCCAACCCACTTAAGAACCCTTCATCATAAGAGTGCCTCGAAAAATATCACTTTCACTTGTCCCGTCACTTTAGATGTCAGACGTTAGTGCTTCAATGTATCCTCTTTAGCAATCATCTCACTATCCATTGTCGTCTCTAATTCAACAACACTCTAACAACATAACACTTCTGTTTCAAAAGGAGCAGTAAACTCTGCCTTTTGCTTCTGTAAATGACAGGACAACAATGAAATTATCCGCATCCGCCCTTCAGGCCTTACAATTTGCATCATTATGCCGCACAACCAGACCCCTAGACTAGTCCTGCTATTCGACAATGAACGGAAATTCGAAACTACCAAATTTAGTGTTAGAGTAACACAAACTCACCCTTAATTCAAACAATGACAAAAAGGGTCCATAGGCAACTTGCTTAATTAACGTAAGGCTCGAAGAGCTCACCCGCAGCCGACCATCAGTCGCCTTCAGAATGGTGAATAATGATGATATCCGAAACTTTTTATGGGAAGATCTGAGAAGCATTAGACCTTAATATGACCCCCGAATGGATTTCAGATACAGACATGCCTACGCTGCAACATGAAACGATTACGGCCACATTCAGCTTAATCATGCGGCGTAATTACCATGACTTATTATTGTGTTGACGTCCAAAATAGGACGAACTCTATTCGAGTTAATTTGTCTGCATGGCTCAAGCGCTAATACAAACACGCCCTGGAGCCGAACCAGGCCGCACCATACCGCGTCAGCAAACCCTGCAGACTATTAATAGTTGCATTAATGAGAGGATAGTCATACGTGTATGTACAGGAGAAAGAATGATATTTTTCAATGCCTTCTACCGTAAACAAAGGCGACGAGGATTCATGACAATGAATTAATCATCTTTAGTTGACAGTTTGTGCGGCCAAAGGTTGTGTGGTGGGCCGATGTTTTGACGGCGAAGGGTTGGTGGTTAATAACCCCTCCCCCACCCACCTATCACAATGTTTACCCTAATCAAGGCGAGTAAATAAAGATGTGTATCCTTTTTTTTCGCTCTTTGCTAAAGATAATAATGGGTTGAAATTTGGTCTTTATTTTTTTTTTGATGTGTATATTTGGTCCTCTGTGGATTCGTTTATTATTTGTGGATCCACGTGTAGCTTTTCTTTTGTAAATATAGAATAAAACTGAAAAAAATGTTGGGTTCCCTAATGACTTTGGCACGGATGATTTTTGGCTTCTTAATCCTTGAAAAATGCTGAACAAATTAAGTTGACATTCACATAAAGATGATAAAAATCATATGGAGGGAAGGAAGGAAATATTTTAACTGTTATCTTCTTTGAATGGAATATCTGGCTTCGTACTCGTTGAATTTTTGCGATTTCATAACGATCCAGTGTTGCCTAGCAAGAATGACATAATGCGACCGTAATGTAGTCACGTGCACGTTTATTGAGCACGTTGATTTTAAAAAAATTAAAGCTCACACTCACACCCATCTCAAGTGGATGTGATTTTTCTTTCATTGAAACTGAATTGATTTGCTGGCAAATGGTTTAAAAATAAAATCCATTCCTACTAAGCTGAATAATTCTGAAAATACAATTCAAAACATTTTTCAGGATAATAAAGAATTCATACATGGTGGACCAAATATAAGTTACTTTTTAAAAAATTCAATAACATTAAAAATTTAGCTTTATTATTAAGAGCATTAGACATTCCCATTAATTATGGAACACAACGTCGTTCAAGTGGCTGCCTCGGCTGGCTTCGCAGTAGCGCATTCTGTCACTCCAATTTTCCAAGACTTTGTTGATGGTTTCGGGCTGTATCTCACCGATTGCATGGTTGAAATTGGCCTTAATTGTTTCCGAATTGTTGGCATAACATCGGTCCTTCACGGTTCTCGACAAAAAAAGTCGAAAGACGTCAAATCACAGCTCCGAGGCGGCCAATTGGCATCACCAAAACGGCTGATAACACGATTTGGGAATTTGGCATTGTGCGCCATCCTGCATGAACCAGAGGTCGCCCAAATGCATGTCTTCAATTTCAGTAAAAAAAATAGTCGGGTAACAGGGCTCTGTAATGTCCACCATTGACCGAAATGTTGTTGCCAGCCTCATTTTCGAAGAAAAATGGTGCAATGATGCCACTACTCCACAATTCGCACCAAACTGTTACTGTCACTATCAATCAACTGGCTTCTCGACAAAAACGTGCGGGTTTTCCGAGCCCCAGATACTGCAATTTTTTGTTAACGTAGCTTCATTTCGGCTTAAACTCATTTTTAAAAACCGCACTGTTCAGCATTCACTTTGGAAATAAGTTTTCAATATTTCCCAACGTTGTCCAAGCGTAAAGCTACTCATTTCGTTCCGCGGAGGTATGATACTGACTTTATGCCAAGATTTCGATCGGGAAACAAATGTCAGTGTCAAAATAACCTATGATTTAAAAAGAAACCCTTAACACGTGTTTAAAGAATTCTATTGCCGATTGTTACTAGATTCCCGTCTGGCCTAAGCTTCATTATACAAAATCGCGCTATTTTGCCGACGACCCGTAAACCAAATTTAACCTTTGCGCAATAAATTTGTGTGTGTTCATAGGTACATGATTTAAGTCAGTAGTATGTAGGCCTATGGTGACTGGCAAGTTTACCTTTAACATTAGCGACTTTTTCTATAGTATCCTGCGGGTGCGTATTAGTTTGGTCTTTGCCCATTTTCGTGACACCATTTTTTTACTTCTTAGAATCAGCCTTGAGGTGAAGAGGTGAATAACATACTTCATCTGCATACGAAAATGGAATACAATTCTTTCATAACACTTCAGCATTTAATTGCTGTATAAAATAAAAAAATTCAGGAAACCAAGCTTAAGGTGCGATCAGACGGTCATCTAAACTTGTCATCCGGACGTCAATATAACGTAGAATTTATCCTAGAGTGGGCATCCCGTCTGAAATAAACAAGTTTTCTGACGTCAGCATGTCATCCTGTTGACAAGTTTGGATGACCATCTGATCGCACTTTCACATTCTGTTGTTTTTAAAGCAATAAATTCTATTTTGCGGAAATGCATAATTAATAAAATTCAGTCGAAAAAATCATTCTCATTGAAACCAGAAAAATATTTGTAATTTTTCTCGACAATTAAAGTCGATTTGCATTTGACTTTACAATATTAATGATTAAACGCGGAAAGCCTAAAGTCAAGAACTCGTTATTTCGAATATTCCTTAAAGAATTTTTCTTTCAAAAGAGCTTCCCTTTCCTGGTTGGAGAAGGTGGACTTTGGGTCCTATATATGCCTTTTACTCCCAATATTTATTTTTTTATTTATTTATTTTAATTTTTCGTTGAATTTTTCTACTAAAATGGAATTTTTCGGAGTAGATGCTAACCTCGAGGTAGGTAACCACATAGAAGTTTCTCCTTTCGCTATGTTTACGACTAGCCGTGCTCGATGTTTTTTTTTGTCCTCGTTTATATAAAGACCATTCGCTTGTTCTTTAATTGTCTCTGTTTACGCCTTGCTCCAGAACAAGATTCCTTGCCGGAATACGGTGCATGTTTGGAATCATTCAGATGAGCTTCTGCCAAAATACACATTGCACTGCGTATATTATGGCGGGACCTGGGATTTAGCCATCGGCGATGTTGTGTCTCGACTAGAATTTTTTGGTCTTTTCCATTGACGGTGCGTCATAGACATTTTAGGCTCTGTCTACCCAAAAATTAAGAAGAAAATAAAACCACAAAGCTTATAATAAAACCAAGAGAACAATTTGTTTAAGGATCCAAAATTCATTTCCCTCCTGCCTAGTCTACACTCATCTTTCCACTGTGCTCCTCTTATTTTCAGATTATTCGAATTATAAACCTGTTTTAAGGAAATATATTTAAATTGAATCAACTATAAACTCTCTCTTGTAAACATTTTTATATGAAAGAAAAAGACGCCATTCATATCATTTGATAATGCGTAATTGTAACTGGAGTGGTTTTTGAGTCTCCAACCAGCGTTGCCGCTGACTTTTTGAAAAATGTATCTTTTTTTTTTGAAGAATGGATCAAATGTTTCTTTATTTCAGATTGTTAAATGTATCAACTGTATCAAAATAGATGAATCAATTTTTTTAATTTTTAGTTTTTTGTATGAAGGCTGACGTCTCACGGCGTTTAAGATGGATAATAATTTCAAAAGGGAAACCACCATTTCAATCGAATTATTTGTTTTGAAATATATTAACGCACTCACGCTTCACAGTGGTGTGATGTAAGAGCTATCACACACAACACTGGGCACCAAAGCGGACCTATTGCGATCCCTGGGGAACCGGTTAAATTTGTACTCAAACGGTGGACAAAAAACCTTAACACTTTCCCTTTTAAGGCCTTTGAAGTTTTTACCGTCTATTTCCTCCAAAGATTCGAAGAAGTGTCTCCCTTAGAATTTCCTACGACTACGTGAAATTGCCTCGCACTCACACAATATGTGCGGTATATCCATAACAGCCTGCAGATCACCACAGAATCTGCAGAAGACAGTCCGAGTCTCTTTGCATGATCATACAGAGGGGATGTAGTATGTCAGCAGCCTAACGACTATGAGTAGCCCTCCTATTGTTGCAAGCTCATCCGCCTGCTCATTGCCTTCAATACCGGAGTGTCCTGGCACCCAGCATAGTCTCACTCGGTTCTGATTGCATTTCCTGACTATATTAGAATTTATAGCAATATCTCTTCCGGATATCGACTTCATCTGCATTTGCTCAGCCACCTCGGGGTCAGCCAGAACATCTGATTGAAAGACGCTTATAGACACTTTTAGTTCTGAATCTTTTGAAAAGATCCCAGCCCCTGTTTCATCTGTTGTTTTCGAGCCATCTGTAAAAATTGCAATTTCTTTCGATTTGTCACAAACATCGTAACAATCATCATTTTCGAAACTATAGTTTCCTTGGTGTTTGGAAGATCAGGATATTATCCGGGTCAAGTTATGGATATGACAAATCCACCTGATTACCTTTATTTAATATTCCATAATAGAATTTTAAAAATAACAAAACACAAACTCCCACCATTATATGACAACTTGTTAAAAGTAACATACAGCGCAACTTCAGTCAGGTTGTACATGTACAATACGCGAAATATTCTGAATTTTATGAAAACGAACAATTGATACTTCCAGACGCTATCCTAAACATGTTCTTGCAGAGAGAATAGTGGAATCGCAACATTCAGCTTTTGCCTTTTACATTTAAAAGAGCGAGAAATTAATCTATTGATAGTAATTAGATACAAACATATTATGTATCCCTGGCTTCGGTTTGTTAGTGTTGGTTTAGCTTGCGCCCGCGGTTACATAAGGCTTGTATTAATGCAAATTAATATAGCAATCTTCATGTTGTTATCCAGTTCTATGTTTCTTGTGCTGTCGCTGTGGTTTATAATTTATGTATATGGATTTTTCTGCAGATTTTAATTTTTTCAACTTCTTCTTCTATTATATCCTTTTCACTTTTCACTTTTCACTTTATATGCATCTCTCCAAACCCCATTGTGCGGTAGGTACTCTTGTACTTAAACAAATTTCTTCAGGCCTCCCATTCTGACTTAGGCCAATCCAAAGCTGTTCGTATTATTTTTATGTGATCTAGAGGTTTTTAAAGCTGCCTTGATGCATCCGAATTTGTATTAGTTCTTTCATTCTTCTGTCGGGATCAACATAATACATTGAGGATGTTTAGGCGGTTGTATGTCATTAAACAGCTTTTCAAAAATGTTTTGAAGGTCATGTAAACCATAAGGATTAAAAATATATCCAGAGTTTCCTTATTGCTAACAGCGATATTTAATAACTGCACAGAATTATTTTCCGATTCGAATGAAGCAACCTACGAGGGAGAGGCGCAGGCAAATTATTATGTCTACCCAAGCAATTTTGGTGCCACACGTCACTGCGCTTTTCCATGATTTTTTTTAGTGAGAAATATTATATAATATATATATTAAATAGCCAGGCCGAAGGCCACGCATGTACGGTCCGATTAGTGTATTGGAAAATAGCTGGATTCAAGCACTCAGTACTTTTTATATTTCTAAGCAACATTGCCTCAATTGTTGTACCGACTTGTTCTAAATTGGGCTGATAAAATGTCTTTACGCGGGTTCTTTTCTCTCTCTCGACATGATTCTCATTCATCACCTACTGGTTAAGGTCACCTCTACAATTCCCTTCTCTTCGATGACATTTAACTTCGTTTTCTATTTTTTTTTTGTTAAAATTATGGTTAAAACATAAGGAAAGGCTACAGATCGCGTGTGGCGAACAGTATGATACCCTATCCATATCCCTATATGCCGCAAAGAAAAAAGCGTTAAGAAGATGATGGGTAGAATTTTATTTCATTCTATAAATTTTATAAAAAAAAACATATTTTTGAAAAAGTTATGTCATTTGTCCAAACTTGTAAAGGTGCGCAGTATCTACATATCTTGTAAAGATTACAACACTCTCTAACTTTAGCTTTAAAACTGTTTTTTCTAAATTGTGGGCGTGGCAGTGGGCGTATCAAACAAAATTTTACACTCTACCATTTCGGAACCCTAGGGAGTATATGTTCCAAATTTCAGCTTTCTAGCTTTAATTTAAAGACCTATAAATTGGTGACGGACGGACAGACATTGCTAAATAGTCTTAGGTTTTGGTCTTGATCATATATATATATACTTTTGTGGGTCTATGACGAATATTAAGGGGTGTTACAAACTATGAGTCAAAATTAATATTCTTTTAGGATAGGGTATAAAAAGAAAAATGGTTCAAATTCGGAATGTTTTGTATATAAGTAACAGTCCATGAAACAGATCCTAGTTATAAAATGCTTACACCTTTAAAAAAAACTCTGTCTTTCGTTCTTCAGAAAAGATTACACAGATCTCGTACTCGTCGTACAATGTATATGAATCTTGCCAAGGGATGTGTGATCTGTTGCACGTTGAAAAGAATGCTTTTTTAAAATCACTTTTCTCGAGAATGTCATGTATATGGAACCAACCAACCATATCAGTTGCGAAAAGTTATAGTATATGTGCACTAAGTGACACATTTGAGTCACGACATCAAAAATAAAAATAATGAGCTTCCTTGAAAAATCTCAACTTCGTTTAAAATTTGTTGTTGAATACTCCTTTTTTGTGGTCACATACCTAACCAACTGAGTGAAAAGAGTTTTCTTTTCCTTTTGCGGAAGCGTTGGGTAGCTACTTGATCCATTTAATTCCATCTACACACATATACGTCATTTCCAGGAAGTTACTTTTGAACTTTGAAATATGAGCTACAGGAAATGTCGTAACTTCAAATGCATTTTCGTTTTTATGCCATAGTCAAGCCAACACCACATTTTTTTTAACATTTTTTATTTAGAATTTTAAATATCGTCGGCTGAGTGTAAACCGACTTGCTCCTTAAATGATAATTTTGAGAAGGAATAAGCTACACCAAAACACTTTTTGCCTCTTTGAAATAAAATTCAAAATATGATTTGTGTGTTGGCATGCATTCTTTTATTCTGCACAATAAAATAAATTAAAATATACTTCAAACTTTTTACATAAAGTTTTTGTGTATGCGTCATTTAAAATTTTCCATTGAGGTGCCATTAAATGACGAGCGAAAAAATGGCGATGACATGCCTTATCAAAATGACAAATGTCACATTTAATGACAAACTTGACAAAAATATAGCTATTGTCATTTAGTAGGATTTTTTTTCATTAAAAAAAAATATTATATTTTTTTAAAAATTATATGTAAATATATATGTTTATTTAAGGAAATCATCCTGCCTCAATTGCGGTGTAAAAAAAATTAACCATTAAGGAATTATTAATATTTTCTTCTCAACCCACATGTTTGACAAGTAGAACCAAATGCGCTATGTGACTTAATGTACTCGGAGGTCCTTGGAACATCGAAAAAGGTCCTTGAGTCCTAAAAAAGGACATTTTTTTGTAAATGTTTATAAAATCACGTATAAAATTGCTGTTGCCATGAATTTTCACTCGGAGGTTCTTGGAACATCGAAAAGGTGATTGAATCCATAATATAATAATGTCAATATTTGGTTGTTCTACTCTTCAAAACCTTTTATTTAATGCCCATATTATGTGTGTGGGGAGGAAAAAGCATTCCACCATTTGCAATTGATGTTGACGTCACTTAACAACACAACCACAAGAATAAGAAAAATGTTTATTAATTATTATGTCCTCGCGCCACGAGAAAAAATGGGAGCACAGGTATTGTATTAAATGCCCTGTCATCTGTCATTTGCGTAGAAAAATGGCATAGCTGAAATTGCATGCCTTGTCATTTAGAGGCTGCCATTGCAATGACACAACAGCCAAAAAGTTTAGTCATTTGTCCTAGGCGTCATTAAAGAGAGATCACACGGCCATTTGTTTCCGTCATTTAAATGGCACAAAATTCATGTCATTTGTTCCGCCATTTCCTAGTCATTTAAATGACGCCGAAAAATGACATCCCAAAAATGGCGATCACACGAGCGTCATTTAATTGTCTGGTGACGTGATTTTTACGTCACAGCGTCATTTAAATGACTCGGAAAATGGCCGCATAATCGTACCTTTAGTGTTTAGTTTTAAAGTTAAGGTTTCAACTGTATTACTCATCGTGCAATTTAGAACACTTACTTCAAACTGAATTTGACCTTTCTAACGGTGTAATAATCTCAGAATGGCCGCAGTATCTTAGTGGCGAAGTGCGTTGAACCACTAACCGATGGTTCAAATCCCATCCCGTACCACCTTCAATTTTTTATTCGCTGCCTCACCTCTTGCGAACGTCTGAAAAACATTAAAGAGTAAGAAATGTCATGAGAAGCTTTTTAAAAATAAATATTGCCGTTCGGAATCGGCATTAAACTTTAGATCTCTCCATTCGTGTGAAAATATATTTTCGCACATATGATGGTTGCTTAAGGTCCTGTGTGGGCCGTTTACGCCTAATATTTTTTATTTTTATATTTTAATAATCTCAGATATTATAGAAATGGAGTCAGACGGCTTACACTCTAGCCGACGATATATTTCTTTGCAGTTGCAGTGATGCCAATTTTCAAAAACATATAACAAAAGTTATTAAGCCATAATCGTCATAAATGAAAATATCAAAGTTTAGCCCATAAAGACTGCAACTTATCTTAGTCTTTGCCAAAGCAAACATGCAACAGTTACTCAATCGGTCTTTTATAGGCAATCGAAAACTTTTAGTGACGCGTTCATCATTGGCACTTAAAGTGAAAATCCCTCCTCTCAGATTGAGCTTTAAAAACTCAATTTTATTGCTCACATTTAACCTTACATTTTGTTAATCTTCAACATAACAGTGGGAGAAGCCATTTCTTAAGCTCATTTCTTCAGCCAGAACATCAAATGTAACGAGTAACAGCGTTACTGACTTTCAAATATCCTCCCGAAATCACTGTTGTGTGTGTTTTTTTCGTCGTTCTCATTTCAAACGCGTACAATTGAAAGGAGTCGAGGGTGCTGGCAATGACATTGACTCATATTTCACGCCCATTGGGTATACGAACTTAAAAAAATGGGTAAGGGTGGTTGTTCGACTTACGTAGGCCGACGAATTTCGGAGAAAACAACATAAACGCCGTAAATTTCAATTTCAACATCAATAATGTAATGGCGGGGTGTCACTTGATATCCCCCCTCCCAGCTAAGCACTTTCCATTAACCAAACCCCTTTCGAGAATACCTGCTGTACCTGCTCTAATCCCCGCACAATATACACAAAGATGGCATAAACCCGTCACCCTTCCACACCATTAAGTCGTGGCGGCTTAAATGTACCTACATACGCTCCATTGACGAATAAAATGGTGAACACACCGCGTATAGTGTCATGTTAGTATTGAGAACTGACTGCTCCACCTGTGCAGGGCTATAAAATCAGTGTCGTGACATGGTATGGCTGTGCAGCATTACAGGTTCGAAAAATTAAGCTGAAATTGCTGTTTGGTTTTTTGTTTTGCAAAGTGACGACGATGCTTCCATAACCTGTTGCAGTAAACTTTAACCATAAATTTGGTAATGGAATAGAGGTCGAGGCAAAATGCTTTTAAGCAAATACTTGTGCGCGTACCCCGGGCGGATGAGTCAAGCTCGAATTTATGCCGAATTTTCGGCAAAAGTTTCAGCTTCTATATGTGCTGTGTCTTAAGGGCGAATGAGGATTAAACTTTCACTGCACTAACTGTAGTCACCGCAGCGGTAAAGTGTGGAAAGTATTCCCCCATGTATCCCTTGGTAATGTAGGTTAATTTTAAGCTAATGTTGTCTGGTAGATCGCATTTGCTCGAAGCTGGTTAGATAAAAGAAAGTCCACACATAAACTGTGCAGAGTAGTGCATCTTCCATGTAGCCCTAGCCCATAATCATAACCACTAAGGGAATTGGATAAAGTTACTTCCTGACGATACTTCTCCTGAATACGTGATAGAGGAAAAAATCATAAAAAAACGGAAACGAAATGTTTTTTATTTGAATTCGAAACTATTTCGGAAGCCTTCAGGGAGAAACTATCACTGCGATGATTTTATGATTGTTTATGTGACTGCTATAGCATGGTGTAATGGTGAACTCTTGTGGTTTAGAAAAGTTTACACATTCGTCCTGGCAAAGTAGGGCGGTCTTCTATTTTCGGTACAAATTGTGCTGGAGTTTTGTTGTTTTTTAAGGAGGTTACCCTCAAAATGGATTAATGTTCATAGGGATGCACGTTAAAGTTTGTAGCTTGGTCGACTTTTAGCCAATGGTTCTTGTCTATTTCATAGAAATGATAGGTGTGCCACATAAAATTTAAAAAGTGGGTATTAATGGAATTGATCGAGGGTTTCCTGCCGAATTCATATCAATTTCGATAAAATTTTTAACGTGACAAACTACACCCGCAAGAATATACCAAAATGTGTTCAATCGGCTTTTAAACCTCACGGAACTGCCTATGTCACAAACTTGTGGACTTCAGGGAATATCTCTCATAATCATGTGACACTCGGGCTAAACACGTAGAAGATGTGATGAGGGTTTCTCGTATATGCATATTATTAAAGGCTTATTGCCTTTTCAACATACAGAAACACAATTGATTCCTGGGAAAATCCCATTAAGGATGTTGAAATAAATTGGCTGGTTTATTATATTAGTGCTCAGGTAAATATGCAGTTGCTTTTACCTTACAACCATCGCAACTGTCAAATGTGGAATGCATCGCGTATCCCATTACAGATATCACGTTAAAACATACTGCACTATTGCAATATTTGCTTGTGCAGCAGAGTATTACACTGCGGTTACGATGGATGCGAATTCTGGTAAAAGCACTGACATGACATGACAGAACAAACAAAATAAAAGGCGATTCTTTAGATAGATCGTTAAATGTTCAAATTAATTTAATTTTCTTCGAAATCGTTCGTCAGACTGATGCAATTGAAATTTAATTAAAAAATACGAAGTTCAAGTGAGCTGCTTTCCTTTATTATTTAAATAAATTGAAATGTCAAATACAGTTATATACCGACGAAATTGCCCAATTGTCTGAAACTTCGACATTAATGGTCTATTGCTATAGCGCGACTCATATAATATACTCTACTAAGTGTCTAGCTTATGTTAGAAAAGGTACCCGTAATGGCTGGTTTAGCTCCAACCATTCCCTATAGAGTTGTTAAAGAATGCAATCATTTGATATTGATTTAATTCATTGACTTCAGATTGAAAAAATGCATTTACCATTCTTTTTGAAGTTTTGAAAGTTTTTTATTCGCTGCCCCAACACTTGCGAACGTTTGGCAAACATCCAAGAGTAAGAACTGTCATGAGAAGCTTCTCGAAAATTAATTGCCGTTCGGAATCGGCATTAAACTGTAGGTCCCTTCAATTTGTGTCAAAAAATATATCTTCGCACGCACAGAAGCTAGGCTTTGGGTCCTGTATGGACCGTTTCTCCAAATATTTATTTTATTTTTTTTTTATTCTTTTGAAGTCACTGAATTACCATTTTTTTGGAGCATTCAATAGAATGCAATCAAATGAGTGCAATCTTTTGGGATTTGACTTTATTTTTTTAACTTATTTATATTCTTTGAATTCTTTAAAAGAACTTGAATCAATTTGAAGTAATTTATGACGAAATATACTGAGCCTTCTTCTCTATAAACCCCTTGTTGTATATATCAAATGAAAAGGGAGTAGATTATGTTATGAATCGTGAAAGGTAATTCAATGACTTCAAAATGAATGGTGATTGCATTTTTCAATCTGAAATCTTTAAGTGAAGTCAATGAATTAAATCACCTCTCATATAATTTCAAATAATTAAATTTCATAATGATTGCATTCTTTTACAAGTCTGATTCCCTACCTCGAAGTCATTACATGTTTTGATCTGGATATGACGTCCTCTCTCAAAGCGCGTCACCTTGTCGTAGACCTTTAGTGGTTTCCAAAGTTTCGGTGAAGTCTCTTCCAATTTTAACGGAGCAGCTAGCATTCTCCAACGCTATCCTAATAAGGAGTATCAACTTGGCAGGGATACCAAAACTCGACATGGCATGGTACATCTCATTACTGTAATATTAAGATTTGGTCGATGGTAGACTTTCCAGACCACACTGATTAAGGCCCATCAGATCGTCGTGGCTTCCGACGTGTTCAAATAATGCGCTTAAGAGGATCTCGTAGGTAATATTTAAAAGACTAATGACTCAGGCATTTTATTTACAAGTTGGTGTATGGTAATTAGCAGATCATCTCCAGCTTACTTGAAAAGCTCCGCCGAAGGACCATCGACACCGGCTGCTTTATTCGATTTTAGCAGGGCGATGGCTACCTTCATCTGACTTAGGTCGGGCGGGTGAACCGTATTATCACCAACTAAGTAATTTCTAAAGATATTAAACATCGACTCTTTTCCACTATGGTATTTCCTTCTTAATTCTTGTATTTTTGTATTTTTCAAGCCTAGTGTACCCTGTTTGTTTTCTTTTGACTCGTCTTTAGAAATCCCTGTTTTCTGCTTAAGCGGTTTTCATCCCGATGTTTGCCAATGTACTAAGTTTTCTTAGTTTTCTTATCTTATTTAAAAAAAAATCGTCACGTTTCAAAAAAAATAGTTTCATTTTGGCGTCATTCTGGTGTATTTTTTTGTCATAAAAATAACCAAATATAAATTTTAACTTCAGTCATCTAGGTTGCGAAGTCTATAATTCAATTTATCATATTGCAACAATTCAAACTTAGATGTCGAAATTGCGTCATTTTGGCATTAAAGGGTCAAGCCAACACCACGGTCCATTTCAAAATTTCCAGTTTGGCCACGATCTTCATTCCCTGCTCAAGACGTTTCATAAGCAAAAAAAAAAAGGATTTGTTTTGACTTCCCTTTCTTGTGATTACATCAAGCCTGTGCCAAAAAGGACTACATCAAATTAAATAGTTTTAGGCAATAATTCCGTGATTGTTTAGAGTTGTGTTCTAACTTTTTTATCCCTTTAGAAATGGAGCTACGTAAAATTAAAAACAGATTTTCTATCCAATCTAGATAACCTTTACAAAAATCAGCGTTGCTCTTCGATTTTTTACATTAAAGTGGTATCGTCTTCACTAAGAATTAATAAAATAATAGGCGTAAACAGCCCATACGGGACCTAAAGCCTAATTTTTTCCAGCCATTTTGTGTGCGAAGATATATTTCTGACACAAATGGAGGGACTTACAGTTTAATGGCAATGCAGAACGGCAATTTCATGTTTATGAAGCTTCTCATAACATTTCTTACTCTTGGATGTTTGTCAGACAGAGGTGGGGAAGCGAATAAAAATTTTAAGGTGGTGTGGACCAGCGACTCCTCGCTTAGAGCTCCAACGCACTTAACCACTAAGCCACTGCACTGGTTGTCTAGTCGTCGTTACTAGCAAAAGTAAAAAAAATAAACATACGTATGTGCACAAAAACGCGATGTACTTCGAGATCATCATCTAGTACATAAGTGTGTTGAATAAGATATGATACTTGTGCTATAGAGTATTCGAGAAAAGTGGGGTTTGCATTGTGCGATGGACAATTCGGCTGTTGGATATTTATGATAATTTGTATTATTTATTTAACCTACACCCAACCCGAAATGAGTCTCTGCCTGAGGCAGCCTTCCATCATCTGCTATATCGGGCACGTTGCTTTTTTCCTTAAAAAAAATTATTTATTAAACCTTTTAAAGCTTGTTCCTCTAATGCGTTGGCTCTCCGGATTGAATCCGAAGATTTTGCGGGCTGGAGCGTTAGTGTTTATGCACTTTCCATTTACTAGCCATCTCAAACGCCCACTAGGCAATTTCTTGACCCGGTCGATGTCGGTATGGACCTCGTAGAATTCATCGTTGAATTGTCTCCTCCATAACCCGTCAATGCATACGGACACTGATATCTTAAGAAGAATTTTTCTCTCAAAACGAGCAAGGATATCTTCATCTGCTCAAGAAAAATCCATGCTTCGTTACCAGAGCAGGACGGGGATCATGATTTGCTGTTGGACCATTTTGAATGAATGACATGCATTTAGAATAAATCTGGTTCCACCAGAATTACAGCAAACGAAAAAATAAACTTATAGAAGTAAACATTCGACGCTTAATAGAGCGAAAATTTCCGTCCATCTTATGATTTGATGCGAGATATGTTAAGTCGCTAGTCTATACTGACAAATCAACAACTATCGACGAAGAAGAAGCCAACATTAATCGTGTTATTAAGGACATACAGCCACAAATGCCTAAAAAGTGGTCGAATCTTTTTCTCCCGAATGAAATACACCAGATGCAGCTGTTGTATTTTAACAGCAGAACAAATATGTCTCGATTCAACACAATTAAAACGAAACACCCATTTCATTAAAAAAAAATCATCGTGGATAA
Organism: Ferdinandea cuprea; assembly: GCA_963576555.1. Classification (NCBI taxonomy): domain Eukaryota; kingdom Metazoa; phylum Arthropoda; class Insecta; order Diptera; family Syrphidae; genus Ferdinandea; species Ferdinandea cuprea. The sequence goes on from OY754960.1 coordinate 25,923,595, forward strand.
ATGTGTAAATAACAAATAAACCCAAAAAAAGCAATAATTTTTAAACCGAAATTCAAGTCATAAAACCATATCCGCAACTAATGGCTAAAATAACCAACAATTACTGCGAAATATCACACTGAAAAATGCATTCATTACCCAGAAATATTTCCATTTTGTGTTGTTATTTGTTTTAGAAATTTAATAACAAAGCACTTAGCGCGAGCACTTAGACCGTAGTCCCATTGATAATAGCACGCTGACATGCAACCATTCCATAAAATATACTCAATTACCCTTGTAACAGCAAAGTAAAAAAAGAAAACCACAGCAAAAACATGTTCACTGTCAACTTACTATATTGACAGGCGACAGCCCATAAAAGTTGACACAAATGACAGAAGGTTGCCGAACAACAAAGACAGGCCTAAGTAAACCAAATTTGCAAACCCATCAGAATTCATCAAATTATATTTGATAGAAAAGTTTAAACAAATGCACTCCAGCCTCAGCCGCAATCCGATTAATTTGCTAAGTGCCTCTCTTAGAACCGTTATTCGGCACGATACCAATGTCACTAAGTCAAAGCGGTAACCTTTAAATACGCGGAAGCATCGAAATAAATGTAATTACTCGTCCTCTGCATCGGTTTTCTGCTTTGGTAGGTGATTACCAGACCCCTCAATTTGGAACAAGGACTATTTTCATTATTACATATACACTCAATACTGAGAGAATGCTCTTACTTTGTAGGCGCTTTTTATGTGGCAAACATTTTAACATCCAAATCCCGGATACAAATTCCAAACAATCAACGATTATGTGCGGTTGGGTCTCTGAATTTTATCAAAGTATTTTTTTTCATTTTTTTTTTTAGTTTGGAAAAAGTTGTCTGGAATAATGGTCAGCTGTTTTTTTTCTAGCTTTGTTAGGTTGGATAGTTTGGGGTTTTGTTCTACAGCGTTTGCATTTTTATATGGTGCTGGCAGGGATGAGTTTTCATGTCAGCGGAAAATGTTATAGTAAATACCTCGTGTGGGGAGTAGTTGGGGGATAATCCTTTTATTTTAGAGTTTCGTGATTAAATGTTCCTAAAAGGGTTGAGATTTCCTTTGTGTACATTCTTTACTATTTATTTTTAGGTTTTCTTTAAAGGAAATTGCTATTCGATTATAGTGAATAAAGCTCAGGGAATACAACTGTTCAATTGCATAGAGTCTGGAGAGATTATTATTATATGGTGCACGAACCGTCATTTGTGACAGAATGCAGATACACACTTTTAAGTGCATAGACATTTAATTGACACTGCTAATGTCTGATAAAATGTTACCCAATACAGCAATCTTTAGTTTACCATACTTATATCAGAATTCTCTTTTAGATAGATTTGTATCCGATTCACCCTAGGTAAAACACAGTTACACGTACTGTAGAATATGACAACAAATCCTTCAAATTTTGACATCATTTGCTTACGGTAGATCTTAATGAAACCTAAACAAACACACATTTAAAGGCTGGAATTTTGGAGAAAAACAAAAAATATTAAAAATTATGAAGCTACTAGGAAATAGAAAAACGGCCAACAATTATCAAAAAGAATCCTTCATATATTAATAGGCAAGTAATTTTTCTGTCCTCAAAATTTACTCAGAAATTAGATCATGGCCTAAAAAGATGCAGGAAATTTATTTTTCTTAGTTTCAAAGCCGAAGCGACTTATAAGAATTTTAAGCTTGGAGCGCCATCTTTATTGGAGTATAGATTTATGGATACCTCAATACGGAATATTGTGTTCCAAATTCATTTCGATATAGTAACCTATATTTTCTATGTAATTAATGGATGGTGTCTTTACCTGCTAATAAAGGATCCATTCTTAGATATTATATAATTGAAGTATTTTCGAAACATAAAAAACCATAATAGTGACATAAATCCAAGTTATGCTTAAAAATAGCGCCTCAAGTACTGATAACATTATAATAATAATACGGAATCGAGGTAAAGGCGCGAGTAAAGGTACGACATTACGGATTATCATACCTTAATAAAGAAAGTGCGAAATTTTGTAATAGGTATAGATATATAAGAGATTGAAAATGTAAATTAGTGTTAAATTAGTTTGTAATAAACACAAGTTTACTTGTGAATAATTTCACATAATTATTGTGAAGTGTTACGTCAGAACCAAATATGTAATGCCAGATAAGAAACGAAAAACATGGTTATAAGTTAAATATATTCAAAATCGTTTATAACGACATTCTTCGGGGGCCTTTAGTTTATAGTAATACGAGAACAAGTTCATAGGTCTCGACTGAGTTTTTTTTGTCGGAGGTTGATACTATCCGATGGAGCGCTCAGACCCAACTATAGTTCCATTGTACTACCATTCAGACACCTTACATTAATATGTACTTAGTTTTACCGTTGTTCGAAGAAAATTGAGAAGGAGCTTCAGTGATGAAGTGCGTAGATGGTTGGCACTCAGCTCCGAAAATCTGTCAATTGCGAGCATAGACCGAACAAATGCAGAGAAAGTGTTCTGATGTGTCATCGTCCTCACCGCAAGCAGGACAGGTAGTGGTGTCGCTTAAGCCCAACACATTTAAGTGTTTAGCAAAAGCTTGGTGACCGGAAAGGATGCACACAAGCAGCCTACAGGCGATTCTCCTCAGAGATAGAAAAAAAGATGCAGACCTTTTGCAAATGTCCGGACGCAGTAGTTAGGTCTGTCTAGATCCACCGCAATCGCGCCACCGAATATTGTGTTAACGAGAAACCCAAGTATCAATGGAAGACATGACTCAAGATGTAGGCAGACCTGACACAGGTTCGGGACCTGAGGCAACTTCTTTTGAACCTTGCCTAGCAATCTCATTCGAGATCTCATTTCCCTGGATGCCAGTGGGAATGTGGAATATTAATGGGTACTAGGTCACCCATACAATATTCACTGTGTTCAGTCTTCCGACCAAATTCAGAGAAAGCTTGAGTTCTAGCACTAACTTGGACGAGGTAAGAGGGTTTAGCAGCGGTTTTAATGCAGCTTGGCTATCACTGCAAATGCAAATGCCACTAGCCACCTCTACCTGTTGTTCACAATATGGCGCAAAGCCATTAGAACGGCAAAAACCTCCGCTTGGAAAACAGACGCATGTTTACACAAGGGGTAGAAAAGTCTTATGTCATCGCGTTCCACAAAGACTCCAGCACCAGACCTCTGTCCGGTTTTGGAGCCATTCGTGAAAATACGATGGCATTCAATCCATGGTTCAAAGTCGACGTGGTAGTTTTTTCGCAAAAGGATTTATGGTGTCATTGCATCAGACGGCATATCCATAAGACAGGGGTCAAACTCGACTGAGTTAATATCAAGTAGAGTATTAAATTTAAATGTAGTTTCCCGCGAAATGCAATGAAAGCAATCTGTCATTTAAATCCGAGAACAACAAAGTATTGAAATATAAGTTGTATAGAAATATATATCGTATGACTTAAAATAGTTAATATTTATGCAAATTTGTTCGACTTTATAGTATGAAAAAAAGTTCCCTTAAATTAAGTATGCAGAATTTTTGACCCCATCCCAAATACCCTTAGTACAAAAAAAGGGACCACTTTCGAGAAAAATAGTGATAAGTGATTTTCACAAAAAAAATTGTATGGTAGGTACCGTTTTTTCAAACGATAGAGCAAAAAATAAAAACATGCCCCGAGATGTAACCCCAAAAACCTTATCGAACTTTGAAGCAAATCCGTCGAACCGTTTCGCCATACGACGCCCGGAGAGACAGACAGACAGACAGACCGACGAACGGCATTGGCGGACCTTTGGACTTCTCTATAGTCGTAATATCATCCCTTATACTCCGTTTTTAGTTCCAAATTTCCGCATGATCGCAATAACTTTCTCGTTAGTATACTAATGTATACGAGAAAGTTAAAAGTTATATACAAATTTTCGATAGTTTCAGAACTTATTTCACGAACAGCTTGACCAATATAGCTAATAGGCCATTTCTCAAAGGCATTTCAAAGCCAGAAATTGTAAAACATTTACCAATAAAGTCCAAAATAGAATAAATAGCGAAATGCTCTATATAGCAACACGGATCGCCATCCGACAGCTATCATCTAGCTGCCAACGCTCTCAATTTTTAAACCCATGAAAATGCTCTACAGAAGATTTGGTTTCAAAGGCTGTCTATTGTTGTCCACCAATATAAATTATTATTACCTCAAATTTTTAAATGCATGGAACTGTAATCTTGAGAATTTGTTCAATAAAATGTTATAATTTTGGTTGAACTGTCAAGTTGACCTTCCATACGCATTAAAAGCCTGTTAAAAGCGTTCTATGCTACTGTCAGTCAAAAACATAAGCAAGCTTTCCTCCAATCGTCAAATTTTTAAATGTGATTTTCCGAAAAAAGGTTAATTAAAAATTGTTTTAACTGCATAAGGTAAGGTCTAATTTGATGATATTTGAGTTATGACTGTTTGGTTCTTAATGAGCGGAATATCGTATTTAGTGTACAAAAATGATGGTGATAAGGTAATGTTTTGAAATTAAGTAGAATAGAACGAAAAATCAATGCAATAAAAATTATATGTGTGTTCTTATCTCATTTCGCACAAGACGACTGTTTTCCAATGAAATCCCAAGAGTTAGCACCAATGGTTACCTTGGAAAATGTCATTAAAAGCTTTATGCATCTACCGATCATAGACGCTTTTATTATAATCAGACGAAATGCACATAGAGTGGTCATGTTAAACTTGTGAACAAACAAAAAACAGAATAAGGTACCTAAGTAACTGCGTAGTTCTGTGAAAGATACAACCAATATAAATTCTGAAAATACGTTCCGTAAAATTTTACCTTTTGACTTAATTTCACCATTTTCTCTCTTTCTCTTTTTAGACATAAATCGCAGTCCAAATGAAATCCACCCAATATAACAAAATAAAAACCAACACAACCAACTGCCAACAGGACGATAATCGTATAAACGCAGCATTAACCTAAGTAATGTAAAATGTTGTACCGTTCGACAGAGATTAATTTTGTCGGCCATTTGTCTTAGCAATGGGAACGTAACAAAACAAGAGAAAAGATTAATCCGAAAAAGGCCTAACATTCCCATACACACATCATAAAGCCTGCTCGGAACACAAAAGCATATACTCGCACCATATTGGCAAGACAAAAAGGAAAACAACAACAACAAAAAAAAGAAATAACGAACAAAATTGCCTCTTTTGTTTGTTGATGCCGCAATAAATGAGCACCATCAGCGCTCGAAGAAGAACCAAAAAAAAAAAAACAAAACAAAAAAGCTGCAAAACTTTTATTCATTTCTTTTTCCGAACAACATCATAACAACAAGAGTCGGCGAGCGCACTGGGGAGGCAAGGACATCAACGAACAGGATCAACAACTTCGACGATTATATACTACTTAATTTTCGTGCTACCCTATCGCCTCATCACCATACCCCAGATCCCAGATCCCAGACCCCATTTCAGCCTAATAGAATAAGAGTCAAAGTTTTAAGCCACCCGGCTTTATAGAAGGAAACAAAATAAAAACAAAAAAAAAAAAAAAAAAAACCAAATCAACGCAAAAAGGACGAAGTAGAGAAAGTGATTTTCCAAGCGATTACACTCGGTCGGCGCGATAATGAGTTTCTTTAGTTCACTACAGCAGTACGTAACAAGTGGGGTGGCTGGCCTGGGTCTAGGTAGCCGGCGGTTTTCACTCTCGCGACAGGACTCAAATGAAGAGAAAACTGGATCGGCAGCATCGTCCGGCGGTGGTGGCGGCAATGCTAGTGGAGGAACATCTGCTTCCGGTGCGAATTCCGCGAATGCTTCTGCTGCACCTCATGTTCATGGTAAGTGAATCGGGTTGGGTTGGTGACCAACCATTGTGTGAATGTTGCAATGAATACGATTAGCATCTCGGTTGTATACGGAAGTACCAGAGTACTTCTCTGTCGTATAATAGTTGAAGGCTGATTCTGAATTCTGAATCCGCTGGCCACTTGCTGTTGATGATGAAAATGATAACGGAGGATGATTTATGAAAGTATTTAGCGCAAGGGGATGTGTAGGTTTTGTTGTTGTTGTTGTTTTTTTTTTCAGATCGCCAACGGACATTTGTACATCCTAGGGATTTTAATTAAATTTATAGCCAAGAGAGTGAGATGGGTTATGAAATGCAAAGTCTGCTGCTAATGAGTTCGCGTTCGCTGGGAAATATGACTTTTTTTGTCTCCCTCTCTAAAATTGTTGAAATAGGATTAAGTTTTGAAGTTAGTGGACTTTAATAAGGATGCCAGAAGAATGTAGATAGGAATGGGATTCTACTTACATCAAAAAATTATCCAAGGATTACAAGTATCCATAACTCGAGTTACTATTTACTAGTAACTTAAATGATATCATCATCATCTAGTTTAGTACATATTATCCCAAGCTCATACGAGAATCTATCACAGTTTTTTTATTTTCTGTCGCAAAGTATCATTTTCCCGAGATAAATATAATCTATGCTTGCTACAGTTAGTTTCTTATGTATGATACATTCCACCACCCTGCCACGTTCTCAGAAAATACATTTTCCTTGCTGAATTTACATCGAGTATGTGCTTAGTTTTTTGGTTTCCTTAGTCTCCTTCCCCCCGCTCTTACTATCTGCCCCTGAATATTGCATGGTTGAGATTCATACTTAAAAAACAAATACCACACAGGATACACGTAACCATGAATACATTTATTGCATCCTTTTGTATCAGTTTCGTGCAGCAGACGACGAGTTTCCAGATGAAATTTACAAAATCCAATATACTTGTACTTGTACAAGTCATCGCTGCATTCTGATGTAGGAAAGCCACAAAAAAAAAAATATCGACTTTGTCCTGACTTTCAAGCCAGTGGTCGATGGTTGCGCTATGTAAATGCAAGGAAGCTGCATACTCTTGTGGGGAGGTTTTGATCTTTTACATTGTCTGAGCGGACGGATACTACTTACATGTAGGTACACGTGAATAAATTGAATGAATGCGTGGTTGAAAGTTTCAATATGAATCACATTAAAGTTCATTTGACTGGATGTCATTAAGGATGAACAGATAAAATGGACAACATTGAAAAATCTTTATATTGCTTTTTTATTTTGTTGCAGGTTTTCCAAAAGTAGTACCACCACCTGGCACAACGCCAACACAGAATTTAGGTTCAAGACGACAATCACGAGCACTGGAATGCCTTGCTCCGCCACGAACCGGGTCGTTTAGACAGCGAAGCTCACCAGTACATCAGCCCGCACCGCAGGATCGACCGCCGTTAGCATTTTGTAAACGAAGATTATCATGGCCAGAAGTTGATCCCAGATCGACGTCGGGGTGAGTTTCGTAAACGATTTAAAGTATATCTTAGCTTTTCAGTGGGTACTAAATGGGTAGATGTTTGAGGAAGTCGTCTTTTTTTCCGCCAGTGTTAAGGTTTTTATCATTGAATCGAAGGATTTTATACCAGACAAACCCCAATTTTGTCGAGTCTGTCGTTGAGTATCGTCATAGTTCGCATATGTATTTACTCAAATGCATTCGTATGCAATAAGCCGTCCGAAGAAAGAAACAAAGAAATTGGTCTATGTCCATCTGTTGTCAAAATGATAAACCACGGAAAATTGAAATAAAATTAATGCAATTATTTAATTTAGATATTTAGACCGCTCATCTTTTGAGCACTAAATCATATTTCTACATTTTCTGAGAATCGACCGATATCAGAAATATATTTACTACGTTTACAATTTAATTAATTTTGAAATTGACCGCGCTCAATGACTGCTGCTCGGTTATGTTTACTGTTCTTATTTCATTTAAATCATCTCATTTGATTTGTGCGAACAAACTCGCTCCAGTTTACAGGTCATAGTTACAGGGCTGCCACCCTAGTAGATCTACTGCGTTTTGGCCCTAATGAAAATCTACTGCGCAGTAAACCAAATCTCCTCTTCTGTTTGAATTTTTAAAAATTAAAATTTTCTTCATAATTTTGCGAGTTTGCTTTGAACCCATCCACCCAGGATTTCAATCGCACATCTATAGTTTACTTTCAATGCACCCTTGGAAAATTTCAAATTACATTCGTTAGTAGCTATCGGCTGGAAAACATCAAACTGACACTAGATACCGTGAAGCTGTTTTGATCTAATTGTTTTCTCTTAAATATAAATTTGTTGCGCTTATTTTTTTTTTAAAGTGGACAAATATGTTAGTAGGTCTGAAAAGCCAAGGTTTAACTGAGGCTTAAACGTTTCTAATATATTTATGTGTAGCAGCTCCAGCTGCATCCGGAAATAAAGGTTTGGCAAAGAAATTCAATAATAAGATCGATCGAAATTGCTATTTTTATAGATGGTTCGAAAACAGCAGCGGCTAAGGACATAATCCACATATGTATCTAGTTAATGCGAGACAATAGTGCATAGTGGAAGAAATGTATTATGAACACCTTAGAGAAAATAGTTGATATGGATACAAGGGCCTTCTAGGTTTTTTCAAAGAAATTGGTTTTATTACCAAGGAAAATGTTTTAGTTTTTCTGCCTTTTGAATGATTGCGCTTTAGTGCCTTGTTATGTGTGATGATTTCGTTTCTGCCCCACCTCTGTTTAACATAACCTGCTGTAGCAGGGCCTGGGCCAAGCAAAAGATTATTTTTATTATTATTTTCATTACGATCGTAATAATTATTCAAAAAAAAGTGCTATCATTCACTTCTAAGTTTTAAAAAACATTCATAATTTTTAACTTTCTCGTATACATTTGTATACTAAAGAGAAAGTTATTGCTATCGTACGGAAATTTCGAACTCCAACTGAGTTTGAGGGATGATATAACGACTATAGAGAAGTCGAAAAAAGTGGGTCCGCCAATGCCGTCCGTCGGTCTCTCTGTCTGTCTGTCTGTCCGGGCGCCGTATGGAGAAACAGTTCGACGGATTTGCTTCAAACTTCGTATATAAGGTTCTTGGGATTGCATCTCGGGACATCTTTTGTTTTATCGTTAGAAATAACGGTACCTGCCATACAATTTTTTTGGTGAAAATGTCTTATCACTATTTTTTTGGAAAATGGTTTCAAGGATTTTCTTTTTTTTTGTATTGTACTAAGAATACTTAAGATGAGACCCAAACTACTGCATACTCAGTTTTTGCGAAAAAAATCGATTAACGGTAATTTATAAAACCGGCAATATCTCTAAAACTAACAAAGCGAACTCCAAAAAATGTTTGTATTTTTTTTATCTATTAAGTCGAACAAATTGGCATACGTCGATTTTTGAAATAATTTTTTTTCTTTTCATATAACAATTTTTTTAAATTTATCCAATTCGTTTTCTCAAAAATGGTTTCAACGATTTTGATAATTTTTTTGTATTTCGAACAATAATATTACAATGTGTCCAAAGTGCGAAATTACATAAAAATCGGCGGTACCGTTTTTGAGAAAATCTTATTTAATTTAAAAAAAATTTGGTCACTATTCATTTTCGATTCATTTTGCGATTCAAAAACGCATCTCATGTACCGAGAAAGTTTCGTATGACGCAGTCGTATACTTTATTTTTTTTTAACTATACTACACAAGTAAGATCTACTGCACTATATTTAAATCTACTGCCCTTTTTTGTATATGTATACTGCGCTTAATCATCCGAAGGGTGGTAGCCGACAAAAAAATATTTTAAAAAGCGTACGATTTGTGAGAAATGAAACGATTTTCATGTGAAAATTAGTTTATTTGAAAATATTTATTGAGGAAACAGAAGCGAAATTTGTTTTATTTAGTGAAATTTTACTTTTTTTTTGTATTTGTGTTTATTTGTCCAAATTTTCTGTAGAATAAGAAAATTGCTATTTAAGAATACTAGAGCGAATCGAGCAACCATTTATTGCGTTATAACGATTGTGTACAGATGAATGGCAACGTCTGAGATTTACGTTTTTATTGGCTTTTAGAGCCCCCAGGTCGACGCCAGTGGGCTGATCTGTACAAGATAACAAGTACTAAAAAAGACTTAAGTATATATTAAGAACCCTTTACTCTAAAATCTGAAGTAGAACATACTGAAAGCGAATAAAAAATAGTTATGTACTATATTTTGATTTGATTTTGTTTCAATGGCCTGTTTCAGGGGGAACTTCTGAAGGAGCGATACACAATGGAAAATATTTGTTTATAACAAACGACAACAAATACAAATATTAAAGTATCGATTTCTCATCCTTTCTTCTTATTACCTGTGCTATATTAAATTTAAGTCTTTTATCAACATGATACGAGGCTAACAATCAATCGAATCAATCCAATTTAACTCATCCCGTACGGATAATCACAAAGAGAGGTTTAGGTCCTAACAGGACCTAACAAGTGTTTCAAAAATCCACTTCAGTATGAAATTAACAATGGAATCTTATTAAATGAAACTATTTATACATATTTGAAACAAAAGAAAAAAATTTCAAATTGAAAATCTCAGTCACCATATAACTTTTCCGAATTTTCAAATACTTGAAAGGAGTACCACGAATTCAGGATTTGCTCACTGGAAATTTATTTTTCTAACACTATTCCAAACAAACACCAGATTTTGGTAAAAGTTTGTGTTCTGATTTCTGCGTTACTTTGTAGATATCTTTACAGGTTGTTAGTGTTTTTGCCCACCTGTATTTTAGCTTTAATTCAGAGGTACTTTTCCAGGGTAACAACACCCGAACAGAAACCTGTAAGGATAAATAAGGAAATCTTATAAGAGAGACACAGTCGGTGTCGATGATATGGAAAAACCATTTCCATAGGCTGCTAAGCGGCAAAAAAAATATACACAAATTCCACTGTCAGACAAAGGGAATCATTCAACATTGACCAAGCAAATCGAGAAGACTTTTGATGTCACAAAAGAAAATTAGTCAATGCGACGCATTGTCATGTGACTTCTTCAACTTCATACTTAAAAGAAATGTAAAAAACTCACAAAACAACACACAAGGTACGTTCTTTCAAAATGCTGTTCAATTACTTGCAAAAACATAGAAGACCTCGCCTCGAGCTCAACCAACATGGAGTGCCAGTTATCCAAAGACGCTAATTGAACAGGCTTATTTGTACAGCCGAGGTTCACTCCGGGTTGCAGCGTCGCCTCAATGAGTAACTAAGTTTAGAATAATTGAGTGAGCGTATAGAATACTCAACTACTCAATTGGACAAATCCACACGTACAGCCTCAACATTCACAAATCCACTGATCTAGAATGTATTTTCCCTATCGTTCTGTAGAGTTGTTCTTTAAAGCTGACAAAACACTGCATTAGCTATTTGTCCTATTGCCTTGAGCCCTTTCCGAGAAGATGGAAATCAGAATTTCTTCATCCCTTTCCCAAAAATGTGAATCTTCCTCTGAGTTCCGAAAAGTTTTTAACTACTGCCAATATAGTTTTCGCAGCAACAGATGATGTGGCTTCTTATCATCGAGCTTGCAATAGGAATGTCAACGTATGTTAAGCTTATGAAATTCCGACCCTAAAAGCACAATTGAAACCCATAGAGGCGTTTATTCTCCTTAAATTCGAATACAGCGCTCATATGTGTTTCGCATTTTTGAAGCTACTTAAGGGGTTCCAATAACGTTTGATAAAACTTTTCATTTTCTTAATATATGTGCTGTGTTAGTATCAACATTATATTTTGCACGCACCTTGCATATATTGAAGGATTTTCTGCTCAATTAATACTCCGCTTTTCCGAATTCATAGCGTTTGAATGGCTTTAGGACCTATCAATTTTTACGCCTCATTAATTAAGTCTTTTAAGTCATGAACTTGTACTCATTGACATAGGTGAAAGAAGCTTTGTTTAGCTATGTGACCCATTTCTAAAATTCACGTATACATTAGTATACTAAAGAGAAAGTAATTGTGATCGAACTCAAACTGAGTATGCGGGATGATATGACTATAGAGAAGTTCAAAAAAGTGGGTCCGCCAATGCCATCCGTTAGTCTGTCGTTCTGTCTGTCTGTCTGCCTGTCCGTCTGTCTGTCCGGGCGCCGTATGGCGAAACGGTTCGACTGATTTGCTTTAAAGTTCGTATATAAGGTTTTTGGTGTTTCATTTCGCTGTTTTTTTTATTTTTGCTCTATCGTTCGAAATAACGGTACCTGCCATACATTTCTAATGATTTTGATAATTTTTTGTATTTTAAACATAGTTTTTAAAACCTAAGAAGTGAATTAAATAAAATTGGTATGTGATCAAATGTTACCATTCTTTTTAAGCCGATTTTTTTTTGGCTCTTATGATTGTTGCCACAAACACGTCTGTCCCAGTTAATCCATCCTGTTTACCTAATATTTTATAGACTTATATTGAATGACATTTTAAACAGCCAAGACTTATAAATCGCGTTTGTTTTGTCAATTCACACTGCAGTTAATATTTATACTGATATACTGTGAATAAAACGTTTAAAGAAAATTCTTTGCATTACTCTTTAAAATATAACTACCAATTTCTCAAATTCTATTTCAACTTAATCAGTGCTATCACACAACGGCATATGTGGTTGGTTTAACACAACTTGGTTAATGTTTGCGCAAAAGTAATTAAAATATTAAAATCAGCCCTTAAAATACGTAAAATCCATTTAATTGATTTGCATATGCAAAAAACCTCATTAATAACTAAAATAAATCTCTGCAGAGATCCCTTTCGAACATAATTTTTCATGCGTATGTAGCCGCAAGGAAGCTAAACAAAGCCAACTGAGAGATGCGAACAAATAGAACCCACATACGCCCGAGTGATTAATTAATCTTCTAGCAACAATATCCCCATGCCATACGCATTTTGAAGTATTCGTATATGATAAAAAAAACACGCAATATAAACACTTATTACCTCTGGCTACCCATAAGCACACAACGGTGTCGAATTTTAATCACAGAAACATAAACTTACGCTCGAAGGATTCAGGGAGGACTTAATGGCTGACCATACCAACCGCAAGTGCGGTAATTGTATGCATCGTGCAACTGAGCCAAACAACACACATACATACCTTGTTAAACTTTGTTTACAACTCACGGCCCAGTGGCGGCAACGGCTAGTGTGAGAGTAGATCCCGCACCACATATATCCTTTCCTCATTATTCGCTATTATCAGAAAAATAATTTCTCTCTGTCCGGCGTGCGATATAAGTCGCGCGATGTTGTTGTGTATAGGGAGCTGATAATAATGGGATCGGAATTTTATGACTGGGCGGAAGGATATGCGCCACATACTTACCTATCTGCATGGAGCATGAACAAAAAAAATGCACAGACAGAATGCCTACATATAATGAAGCTTGAGAGTTGTATACGGCAAAACCCTCGCACACACATCGAACAAAACATTATTCCCGTGTGAATCAGAATCACATGAGGTATTCAAGCAAAACAACAAAAAAAATCACTTTCAACACGTTCCTTGGATGATGTATCTACGATACGTACAAGGATGCCAATCCAGAGGAAAAGGCTTTGTTTTCATCGATGAGTTGTTGATTTATCTCTGCCGTCCCGTCAGTTGCACTGGATGGTAATGAAAATGTAAATTTTCCCTTTTCATCCTGCCAATGAGATTGGTGCGCTCTTGTTTTGTGTTCTATTTTTTCTTTTTTATTTCTTTTGGAGCATTAATATCATGCAAATTTGCCTGGCTGTAGCAGCGCCTGTGTAGGCATGGGAAACCCAAAAATTGATGAAGAAGAATTGCAAGATTTTAAAAATGCGAAATGAATTGCAAATGAGAGAGATGGAATGAGGATAGCACTCTGAAGGTAAGTGTTCTCTTCCGGTTGACTTATGTCTATTTGGCTCACGGAGAAAGTACGAATATAAGCCTACATGTGCAGCGAAGTGAAGTCTCTGATGTTGATGGTAGGCAAAAAAAATGCATGGATTATATCCGTCGCTGCGTGCATTTGTTTTTTTTTTACCTGACAGCAGGATAGAATACAGATATTCTTACTAAGACAACGCATTGACGGTGACGGAGGCCAACATAATCAAACTTTCTACTTTTATCAGTCAGCTTTGCCGACAGCAGATTGATTGTAGTAAAATGTGACTTGAAATAATTCCAAACGAAATAATGCCAGATTTGAAATTTGGCATTATTTCGTTTTCAAAATTGAATAAGACCAAATTGGCCTTATTTCTAAATTCAAAGCGAAATAAAAAAAAAAATCAATGCAATATCGGTTTAAAAAAAGTTTGCACATAGCCAACCTCGTGCGTACTCCAAATCTAACGGTTAAACCTAGCAGGGGGGTTGAAGGGGGGCAGCATCACCCCATATTTTATAGCCATCACGAAATCATTAAGAATTCGAATTTTAAAAACGAAATAATGCAAAATTGGCTTTATTTCGGTTTTTGAAACGTCACCGTTAAGATCGAGCCACTTCGAAAGATCTCAAACTCAATACCCCAATACAAACGATGCCAAGTTTTTGGGCATACGCAAAGTTTTTGTAAAATTTTGGTTGCGTTAAATGCGAAGAAAAACATCCCTCAAAAAATTGTCCCCTAAAGAAGGACGAGAAAGCAAACTGCATCAACTGTCATGGTGATCACCCAGCAAATTATAGTGGTTGTCCGATGGCAAAAGAATATCAAGAAAGGAAAAGTAAAGCTACTAATATCAACCAACGAATTGCATCCAATAATAATAGCTACCAACGGGTAACCGCTGAAAACAAGAAAGGAGATAATGATCAATTGTAGCAAAAGAAAACCATGCAAACTGAAGAAACCAATTCCTATTCCCAAATTGTAAAAAATACACGAAAGGAAGGGGAAATGCCCGTAAAAGGAAATGCTTATCACTATTATGAAAAGATTGGATAGTCAGGATAAAATGTTTAAACTGCTAAGCAAAGAAGCAGTAACTGTGCACTTCGCCATGGGAATACTTTATTTTAAATAGTTGTTATGGTTTGTTGGGCTGAAAAATATAAAAAATCACACTATTTCTCGCTGTCGTTTAATTTTATTTTAGTTTTTTCCACCGCTGGCAAATTAATTCTCCATCAAAACATCTATCGTATTTGACGTCGTTAAAATGGCGTTCGCAAAAATGGCGAAGAGCGATAGCTTTCGCCGGCGAACTGAATAGTACCAAAATGTGAAATCGGAAAATAATGCGCTTCGTGGCGAAGTGCATAGTTAGCCCCCCAAGACAACTATCTACATTTTTCAGGAATCCCGGATTCGATCAGCGCCACGCAAAGTTTTATGCATGAATGCATGAGGGAATAAAAGATTTCGGTAAAACGACGATCTTGCGCGTGTAAAATACTAAGCCTGCGGCCTGGCCCTTTCTATCGAAGGAATCTTGTTCTCCTTCTATCCCCGAGTACCCCCTCGGGTACTTGTTTTCCCTACAGCGCTTTTAGGTGTGAATATTCTGTCATCTACTGCAGGTGTACACGTTCTTCGTAACACGAGCTCTTTATGCTCTCTATGGCTTATATAATCTGTGGGCAATGTTAAGATACTGAGCTGATAATGGAAAAATTTTGCTAGATAATCGAGCTATAATCATGAATTGAGCATCATTAGCATCATTAGCTAGCTTAAACATTAACTATACCAAACCCTAAGTGCAGAGTCATAAACAATTCCATGTTACCACCCCTCCTGACAGATTTAGTTTCTGTAGACTGTGGATTGGCCGGTTGGATCAAGAAAATAACTTGTTTTTTTTTTTGACGTACGTGACGCGACAGTGCGGGTGGATCTGGCTATCAACCACCAAGTCTCTAAAGATGGGCTAAATGCCTTCAGGTGAACACTGTGGGTTGCCTGTCCTGATCCACTTCTGTGCGACAGCTAAAGCGAAGTCTCCTGCTTTGTCTAACGAAGACTTTTCTCCGACGAAGTTTTCACTCATGCACACTTTTTTGATACGTTTGATGTTCTGTTTATTTTAGTTTTTTCCACCGCTGGCAAATTAATTCTCCATCAAAACATCTATCGTATTTGACGTCGTTAAAATGGCGTTCGCAAAAATGGCGAAGAGCGATAGCTTTCGCCGGCGAACTGAATAGTACCAAAATGTGAAATCGGAAAATAATGCGCTTCGTGGCGAAGTGCATAGTTAGCCCCCCAAGACAACTATCTACATTTTTCAGGAATCCCGGATTCGATCAGCGCCACGCAAAGTTTTATGCATGAATGCATGAGGGAATAAAAGATTTCGGTAAAACGACGATCTTGCGCGTGTAAAATACTAAGCCTGCGGCCTGGCCCTTTCTATCGAAGGAATCTTGTTCTCCTTCTATCCCCGAGTACCCCCTCGGGTACTTGTTTTCCCTACAGCGCTTTTAGGTGTGAATATTCTGTCATCTACTGCAGGTGTACACGTTCTTCGTAACACGAGCTCTTTATGCTCTCTATGGCTTATATAATCTGTGGGCAATGTTAAGATACTGAGCTGATAATGGAAAAATTTTGCTAGATAATCGAGCTATAATCATGAATTGAGCATCATTAGCATCATTAGCTAGCTTAAACATTAACTATACCAAACCCTAAGTGCAGAGTCATAAACAATTCCATGTTACCACCCCTCCTGACAGATTTAGTTTCTGTAGACTGTGGATTGGCCGGTTGGACCAAGAAAATAACTTGTTTTTTTTTTTGACGTACGTGACGCGACAGTGCGGGTGGATCTGGCTATCAACCACCAAGTCTCTAAAGATGGGCTAAATGCCTTCAGGTGAACACTGTGGGTTGCCTGTCCTGATCCACTTCTGTGCGACAGCTAAAGCGAAGTCTCCTGCTTTGTCTAACGAAGACTTTTCTCCGACGAAGTTTTCACTCATGCACACTTTTTTGATTCGTTTGATGTTCTGGTTATTTAGTCCACTGTAATACAACCGTTCCCATAAACCGATAATACTCGATGAAACAATTTTTGCGCTATTGGAAAGTAAAAACGTCTTACCAATGGATCATTACTGTTAACATATGTATGGCTTCCGGCAACCTGTTCTGAATAAATGACCCGGCTTAAGTACATGCTGAGATTTCAGCTTCCGACACATCCTTCCTCGTCCTTAATGATGGTGGTTAGATTTGCTCACAGATTTCTTGTCCATTTCTTAAATCTTGATTAAGCATATCCATAAATTCTTTCATACGAAGATACTGTTTACCAAATATTTCATTCAATTAAGCGCATGCGGTTGCCACCCACTTTTACTAATCCATCGAAAGGCTCTTAATAGCGCCACAAAAGAAGCAGGCGGAAAATAAAACACTCACGCACATACACAAAAAAAAAAACGAAACAAACTTCTTAGCATCGGCCAATCTCCTGCCTAAGTGAGCGAATATAATAGATGAGTAAATTAACTCACCACACTGTGTAATGCCAACGTACACAAAACTCTGATTGAATTCTGTAACTAGTATCCTTGAACAGTGTGGATACTAACTTCATCCCACGCAAAAACAGCGGACAAAAAAAAAAACAAACGAACGCATACACTCAAGCGGAAATCAAATAATACTGCCCAGCCCCCCGCCCCACTCCATCATTGCCAAACAAAAAAGAAGTAGCAAAATTATTTCGCCAAAAATTGCCAGTTACTGCGTGAATATTACCCAGTCTACTAAACTATTCTGGTCATCAGCAATGTGAGCAAGGCAGCAGCCACACGGCTAAATAAAATAAAAAAGTTTCAACGGAAAACTTTTGTCCATAAAAACTTCAAGGAGGACACTTTTCGCAGATGAAAATCGATTAGTGTCCATTCTTTTCCGTCTTGGGAATGGGACATAAAATATAGATATAAATAGAGAAGAGACTATAGGGGCAGGTGAAGATGCGGAAGGACTAGGCTAAATTTCATTAATCGTCCCATGTGGGCGCGTTTGCTGTGAGTTTCTCACTTTGACAAGAGATAGAACCACTTGCGATTTATCATCAAGTTGAATCCTTTTTGCATGTCAGGAGACTTCATTAATTTAACTAAATGGATTGGATAATGGTGTTTTCTACTTTTACACAAAATTGTCAGAAAGTAAAATTGTATCTGTGCAGCTTGTCACGAAAAAGAGAATTCAAATCAATTTGATTCAATTGATTTCATCCATCCATAGCCACTCAATAAAAACAACGCACTCATGCATTGTTTAACTTATGGATTTATGGAGTACTTCTAGTGTCCTTGAAGTTCGATTTTCGCTTTTAGCGTTATGGAAAGTTTTCCTCTCTCGTACTTATTGAAACTTTAATTGGTCTGCTAGATTATGCAACGATGAAACTAATAAGTTCGTACAAGATGGAGTTACGAAGAAGGTAAGGTACCTTTCACAGGTTTGTCTGGTAATTTGCTTGAAATACAACAATGAAAAATAATAGCAACAATGGCGGATGTACCAAGCTAAAGTTTTTAATTAAATTCAGCGAAAGGACAAAGTTTTATCTGTGAATCTATCTATTTTTTCGTATCCAAAATTTTGTTGTGGTTTTTTTTGCATATTCATTTTTTCAAGAGTATATATTTCGCTTTTTTCAACTTAAATTGTTTGCAGTGCACTTTTATGTATTCGCTAAAAGAATTATAATTTTTTTCAGACACAAAATTAGTTACAAAGTAACCCTATTAAGGAATGCTAAAGTTTTAAAATTTAACACATATTAAGAGACCAATGTGTGGTTGTGTGCGACTACAGCTATATGATAGAAAAAAGCATGTCATGGCGACGAAAGTATTGTCTTTTACTGCCAACAGCTTGACAATATATTAAAATTGTATTGAGTGCACGACTGCGTCATACGAAACTTTATCTGTAAATGAGATGCGTTTTTGAATCGCAAAATGAATCAACAAATTTATTTATATCACTTTTCAGGTTTTAAAAAAAATTGATTTTCCTAAAAAGGGATTTTGGTGTAATTTCGCACATTGGACACATTGTAACATAATTGTTCGAAATATAAAACAAATTTATCAAAATCGTTAGAGCCGTTTTTGAGAAAACGAATTTAATTTAAATTTAAGAAAATCGTTATATGAAGTTCCCTATGTTAGTTTTCGAGATATTGGCGGTATTAAAAATTACCGTTAATCGATTTTTTTTAAAAAACTGAGTACACAGTATTTCTGGCCCCATCCCAAGTCTCCTTAGTACAAAAGAAGACCAAAATCCTTGGAACCATCTTCGAGAAAATTAGTGATAAGTGATTTTCACCAAAAAAATTGTATGGCAGGTACCGTCATTTTAAACTATAGAGCAAAAACTAAAAAGATGCCCGAGTTGTAACCCAAAAAACCTTATATACGAACATTGAAGAATATCCTGAACAAGGTGCAGAGAATCGCTTGTTTGGGCATAACAGGCGCACTACAACTAGGTCTGGAAACGGTATTGATCGAAAACAAAACTTGGTTACTGCGGACACTCAAGGATACTTGAAATCTTTGATCGGAAGGGACTCATGTCACTTACTCATAACGAGAAACCCAGGTATGACTTCGAGTTCACAATCAGTAAACCCAAAAGGGTACCATCATTAAAGGTATATCCGTCTATACGGATGGTTCAAAAACAGAAAATGGTATTCTCCGGCGTATTCTCGGAAAGACTTGCTATTACCAAGCCATTTCGACTGACTGACTGATCACTGTAGTGTCTTCCAAGATCTATGCGGTTAAGAAAGCAGCACAGACTACCTTATCGATGGAACTACCAGCAATGGATATAACCATCTGTGTGGACAGTCCAGCAGCACTTAAAGCAATCGGCTCCAACCTTTTTAATGCGAAATGTGTTACAGATTGCCTCTTGGCACGTCATCACTCAGTTCTACTCTGCTGGGTTCCTGGACACGTTGGGGTGGAAGAAAACGAAAAATAGGACGAATTGGCCAGATATGGCTCTGATATGAACCCTTAACTACCGGTCGGAGAGGTGTCAAAGCCTTTCAACATAGCTTAGACTTTTATTGAAGGCGTCACCACACAACTGGCTAAGGCACAATGGAGCAACACTATCGGTTGCGTCATAGCCCGAAGTCTGCGGCCTGTGGTTGACATCAAAAGATCAAAGTCCCTAGTCTCTCTTAGTAGAAGTTAAATCCGGATGCTCGTCCGGGTATTAACCGGACACTGCATCATAGGAAGTATGGCTAAAAGGCTAGGCCTTTTTTTCAAATAACTTCTGTGGAAGCTGCAGAGACGAAGAGGAAATAGAGTGGAACATCTTCTATGTCACTGCCCAGCCTAACAAAAACGCCGCTTATCCTGTATGAGAGCAAAGTTCTTCGAAAGTTTGGACAATTTGTCTGGGGTACCTCTAACAGACATAAAACTTTCCCTCAACAGATCGAAATGGTTTTTTTAAGCCAAATGTCCTTACATGTACAAACAGGGTACTCACAATGGGCATTCACGGCTTCCGGGTGAAATTTGCATCTGATGCAAAACTGCACTCCCAACTCAACCTAACATAGCTTCATCAATTAATTAATAGTTTTTGTTTAAGCTTAAGCTGAAATTCGACTATGTGATTGACAAAAAAATGCTTGAATTGGTCATATATGCGGGCATACAGTCCGAACAGCATCATAACTCAAATGGCCAATCAGTTCTGTGATCACAAATTACTATGTGGATTTGTTAAGAGATTAGACCGTGATTAATTGGAAAGAAAAATGGTTTTATGGTCGTTTTAATAAATAATTATGTTTGAATTTATGTATTGTTAATAGCAGGAGCATAGCACATCTTCTACGTCACATTTTATAATACAGTGTACCTTTAATGAGTTGGTGCGCAATTTGAGCAAAAAGCGATTAAATCCGTTTATAGAAGAGCACCGATTAAAACCTGACCACCAATTCGGGTTCAGAATTAAGCACTCTACTAATCGAATAACCAATGAAATAGAAAAAGCCCTAGAGGAGAAAAAAAAGAATTGTTCTAGTGTTTTCCTTGACGTCTACGGGATTGAAACACAAACTAAAATTAGTATTTCCAAGGCAGTTATATGAGCTACTAAGTTCTTATCTTACGGACAGATTCTTCCGTGTTAAGCACGGAAACGATTACTTTGAATTCAATGAAATCGAGGCAGGAGTTCCCCAAGGAAGCGTTCTGGGGCCGATTCTCTTTTTAATTTATACTCAAGAAGAATCAGCAATGAACAAACCCCAACCGGCTATCAACAGCGTTTTTGAGCGGATAAAAACCTGTCGTATTGTCCTCAACGAAACAAAATCTGCGTACGTTAATTTTACTTACAGAAATGTAGAGAAATAGATGCGCAACTTTTCAAAATAAAGTGCTAAGAAAAATTGTTAACGCCCCCTGGTATATCCGAAACGGTGCTATCCACCTGCCCGCCAAACGCGTTTGAAAACGGAAATTAAAACTACTATTAAGATTAGGATATAACCCAGTTGTAGTATATAGGATTTTGAAGGGAGGTGTTTTTAGCGAGTAAGAATCTCATGAGCACGTGCGGCCGGTCCTCATAATGTCTCATGGATATTTCCACCTACAATCCCAAAAAAAAAAATTTGGGCTACTAATAAGAGACGTTTAAATCGCGTCATGTCAGTGTTGTTTATTGTGCGTTTATCTAGTGTTTGACTTTTTAAGGGGATAAAATGATATTGGAAAAATAAATATTAGCTTTCTATTATATAGTTGCGGTGTGATGCAGATAAGGTAACACGCGTTTTGCAATATTGAGTCTATTTGTGGACATTCTTTCATCATTGTCATACGTGAAATATATACTCAAGTACTCGAGGCACAACGTTATCTACTTGTTGCCTTCATAGTGTTATACAAATCACGTTTTGTTCATATGAACGTGATAAAACCATCAGAATATTTCAACTTCGACACATTGATTGAGTACCAGATAACAGCACTTTCTCTGTTAATAATTTCCTTGCGGTGTTTATATACTCTAACTGAGTATTGGTTGATTTCAATGAATTTGCCATATGTAGATTAGTTTGACGGGAGCTTCTCATGAAAGTTTTTATTCTTGGATGTTTGGCAGGCTTTCGGAAGAGGTGGAGCAGCGAATAACAACTTTTAGGTGGTAGGTATGGGTCGGATTTGAACCGAGGACCAAACGCTAAGTAGTCCAACGCACTTAACCACTTAGCCACTACCGCCCTTGACACTTGTTTTTTGTCCAGCAGTGGAAAGAACGTTAAATATTGCCAAACGAAATAATGCCAAATTATAAATAAGCCTTTTCCAATAGTACCTTGGTGACCCGTGACGCGGGATTAATGGATTTCAACCCTCTTTCTGCAGACGGCAGGTATCGCTCTGCAACTTCGCTCGGGGTATGTGTATGTATGGCAACAGTACCTGTGTGGACCGGGGGTAAAGGGATTTCTTAGCCCTTCGGCTTTATTTCACGTCACCGTCAAGGACCCAGTATTAAGATTTCAAAATTTCTGATTAAATCCTTAAAATTGGATGTACCTTTCTCGTTTTGTTGGAGGCGATTAAATTACCAACATTTAAATGCTCCCTTCAAATCGATGCATTCTGGTCCTCCTTAACCGTTCTTTCCACAGTAGCAATAGCTTATTCAGTGTTCTGAAATATTAAAAACGCATATATAAGAGATAACCCTAAGGACGTTTTAAAAACTCTATGTAACTAGGAAGAAGTTTAAAAAGCTTTAAATTGTAAACCATTTGCATATTAATGCGAAATTTTGTGATGCAAAAATACAAATTTGTTAACGTCTTTTTGAAATTGTGGCATCTAGAAAAAAAGCTGTTGTTTCAAAGCCTTTTGGATGTGGCACCAAAGGCATCAGTACGAAATACAATTGCTAGACAAAATATCTAGACACAGAGAGAACTAACGCCACAGTTTAGCTTGTTAGCTAATTTGTTGATGTATAAATTTGTCCGACCGCCAGTCTAATCCTAGACTGCGAAAGGATGCGTTTATGTTAATTGCTGCGATTGACGATGAGAGCTACGGCGCGAGGAAATAAGGGCCCAGGAAAAAAATTATAAATAATAAAATAAAAGCCCACAAGTGTCATAGCCGCCTGCCTGATGAAAAGCATGAGCGGTAACATTGCGCATATGGCAGGAGTACCTGAGTGACCTAGGAGAGAATTCAACTCTCTTTCCTCAGGCGGCAGGTACCGCTCACGCATCTTCGTTGCTCCACTCGGGCTATGTACTTTATGACACTTTTGGGCTTTTATTCTATTTTTAAATAAATCCCCACTTTTGGGGCCTTGTTTTATTTTGGATTTTGGGATCTTATTTTCTAGAAAGAAAGAAATAAAGCCCCAAAATAAAAATGAAATAAGTCCCCAAAATTGGGTCTTCATTTCATTGTGACATAAAGTCATTAATATTATTTCAATAATTAATAATCCTCGAATGAAATAGGGGGGCCATGCTGTCCTCCTGCAACCCTGCTTGGTTTCACTGTTAGAGTGTTTTGAGTAGGTGCGGGGTTAGGTATATGCAAAGATTGATTGGTTATAAACAAAGTTTGCATATAGCCAACCTCGCGCGTAGTATAAATCTAACTGCGTAACTAAGCATATTCCGTAACAATTAAATCCACCACGAAATCAATTACAAAAATGAAATAAGACCCCAAAAGAACGAAAGTCCAAAAAAAATTAAATTAGACCCCAAATTTTTAAAAAAATGTTGTTGTTGTTTCGCGTATATATTTTTGGGGGCTTATTTGATTTTTATTTTGGGGTTTTTTTCTTGGGGCCTTATTTCCTAGAGCCGCAAGCTCTGAACGTGTTTTTTAGAAACACTTTCCGTAGTGAAGTTAGCACTTAGGTAACTATTATGTGAAGTCATTTCCAATTCCCTCTTAACCATACTATGTTGTACATTACTGGGTAAAACATTTTTGTATTGAAAATGGTTTCAGCGCCTTCGAGACCCTGCACACCCATACTTTTTAACTTAAATGACGGGGAGTATCATCAAGATACATCCTTTTGCGCTCAACTTCCAAACACTGCATTACAGTTGCCCGGGTTTATAATTGGATTACTTTTCCAAAGGTGGGGGCTTGTACACGTACCTCTTCCGCATTTCACTTTGATTAAATGAATTCCTAGGGCACAGCGCTTGCACAAACCATTGAGTTTCCCTATCCCCCCTGATAATTCACTCACTTTACATCAACCCTTCACGTCATATTGAAACTCATTTGTAAATTACATCGTTCGTGCATGCAAACATGAAATAATCCCACTTCAATCGGGTACACACGTGTTGACATCATTGTGCGGTTGGTATTGGTAATGTTATCAGATGACAGCTATAGCCCCCCTTATTTCGTTCTTATCGACATGTCGGTCGCTTGAGAAGTATTGATTCCGCACAACAATCCAATAAAGGAAGCTGAACAAATATTTACTAAAATCGATTATCACGGTAAATTTATCTAAACTGCCACCTAGGAGAGAGAGGCAACGCCACGCCGCAGAAGAATTATTTGCACTCTTAGGCTGAGCTGAATGCTGCGTAAAAGTTTCTTTGGTCCTTGAAATCTACACGGATGAATACACTCCCAAGTCGTGTGTAACAAAATCCCATTACTTGAGCGATTAAACGAGAGAGTCTGGGGGATTGCAAAAAAAAAAAAAATCGCTATCATTATCGTTGTGAAATTGGTACTCGTATGTATTTGGATTGCAGATTGTTAAATCCGAATAAATTGTTGTTGAAGACGGGACTGTGCACACTGTATCCACCTGCTTAATACGATTATACGAGCTAATATTTGTCTTCTGTTAAATATTCGTAACGTATGCGACCGCAGAGATGCCAGTAAGATTCGCATTGAACGAATTTAGGGCAATTACCGAACTCTGAAGGACCTACCTTAGAAAGTTACTTTATATGTATGTTTAAACCTAGCAATGATGTGCGCTCAACGTTTTTTAAACGAAAACATTTAATTGTTTTTTAATGAAGAAGCGTGCAGAAATTAAAAAGTAGATATTGTCTTCGACTCTCCTTTGTACGTACAATTAGCAGGATGTGTTTTATCGTGTCGGGATGGTTTCCCCAGACAATCTACAAAGATCATGACGAGAATTTAATTAATACGAGTAGTTGGAAATCCATGTTATTCTCTGTTGTTAAATAAATATATATATGTATCTCTAAGATTGATCATACGTTAACAGTGAAGATGATAGCTTTTACTAGAGAGATGCGCCAGAGGTGTGGAACCTGATGAAGAGGAAAGCATTTCTGAGTTCTGTATGATTAAATACCACGACCCGACCTGGACCACCAGAAAGGTTTTATTCGCTGCCCCACGTCTGACAAACATCCAAGAGTAAGAAATATCATGAGAAGCTTCTCAAAAATAAATTTCCGTTCGGAATCGGCATTAAACTGTAGGTCCCGCCATTCGTTTCAAAAATATAACTCCGCACACAATATGTTTGGAGAAGCTAGGCTTTAGGTCCTGTATGGGCCGTTTACGCCTAATATTTATTTATTTTTAATACCGCAAACAAATGTATTGGCTGGTTATCCAAAGGATTTCGGATTCATTGATGTTTCTATGGAAAAAACTTCTTTGTATATTAAGAGCATTTAGGTAGGGTAAATTTAAAAGGAATACTCCGTTCTTGCAAAAAAGGGTTAAATTTGGAGGAAACGTGTTTAGGTGTTCGTCTTTTCATGCCGAGTATAAACGACGATCTACCTTATTTCTTATCTCTTTTCATGCTTACCTTACCCAGCATTACCTTATTTGGCCAAGGGCAAAGCTTTTATAATGCATGCTTAAATTATTTTGATCTTTCAGTTCAAAGTATTTTAGGAAACGGAATAAAATATTCAGTTTCATGGAGCTTAAACGCGGAAATTTAATTTGATTATCTTTAAATAAAACTCAATTTTATGAATCGACATTTCTGAGAGTCATTAAAACTTATTTAGAATCTAATCAGAAATTCTAAACTTTCAATAATTTGACTTTGAGCCAAAAAAATGTTATCCTTACCTCCTCCTAATTTAATGATAGCTCTCTAGAGCTTTGAATTACGGATATTTCAGGTCCAATTTTATATTTCTGCGTGCTCTAAAAACTTCGAAAATTTATTAAAATCTTTGCAAAACACATATTTTTATTAAAACGTTAATTGATCAAGATTTACAAACCGATCTCAGTGTTTATTCCTTTTTATAATTTGCTTTCGACGTCTATTCGTGATTTTTTAAGAGCTCATACAAACACTGTGGTGTGCGTGTGGGCACAAGGCGTGAAATGCACGTGAGTAATACAAAAGCAGGAGCGAATTATTTCTCTTCTTTCCTATTTTATGCATGTAATTTCCTGATTGAGCCGAATCTCGATCTGTGTGTCTGGCTATCGACTCTACCAAAAGTTATAGGCCACACAAACTATCTTGATACAAAGCCTCATAAGAAAACGAATTTTTTAAACAGCTGCAGAAGTGCAGGGACATGTGTACATGTTGATAGATGAGATGAAGAGTAATTAGATAGTCAAACTCGGATGGCTCTGAATCTGCTGAACCTGAATTAAAAAAAGCGGCCTCTCGCACCACCTAACTTTAAGTACAAATGTAAGTTCTTAATTTTTAAGGATCTAAGAGATAAAATGTAGTGTGAATTATTGTGCGCGTTTGAGGGGCCAGTTCAGAGCGGCTCTAGAAAATAAGGCCCCAAGAAATAAAGCCCCCAAAAATATATACGCGAAACAACAACAGAATTTTTTTAAAAATTTGGGGTTTTATTTAATTTTTTTGGGGTCTTATTTCATTTTTGCAATTGAACATTTTTTTATTTGAGTTCATTTCCATGTAATACTGTCACAACGTATCTGTCGATTCAATGACTATTGCGAAATAAGGCCGACGGGGTCTATTTCGTTTTTAAAATTCTTAATGATTTCGTGGTTGATTTAATAGTTACGGAATGGAATATGGGGCCCATGCTGACCCCTTGCAACCCCCTGCTTAGTCTCCCTGTTAGATTTGGAGTACGCGCGAGGTTGGCTATATGCAAACTTAGTTTATACCCAATAAGTCTTTGCATATATCAAACATTACACAGTGAAAAGAAGCCGGTGGGTGGATGCCCGCCCCATTTTCCATTCGACGATTCTTAATAATTAAAATAATGACCCAACTTTTGGGCCTTTATTTCGTAATGACATAAAGTTATTTATATTATTTTAATTATTAAGAATCGTCGAATGGAAATGGGGCTTTATTTCTTGGGGCCTTATTTCCTAGAGCCGTTCATTGCCAGGGGACTTGGAATGGTCCTGGATGTTGAGTCTCTATCTCATTGTTATTTGTGATACATCTGTATGTGTCATTCAGTTGGCAATTGTATGTATTAGTATTAATTTTTAACTTGAGTAAGCGATCAGAGAAGCGAAATAGTTCTTTAACTTCAAACGCTTACAGTATGCTGTTAAAATTTGTTTCGCTATGACAATTAACAAATCCCAGAGACAGACGCTTAATATTGCGGGTGTGGATCTTCAAAATGTGTACAGGCAGGCGAAGCAATTCAACATATGCAATAGATACACAATTTTAGCATAACTCAGTTTTAAGAGCCGACTCTTCCAAAAAGAGAGTTGATTCCGCGTGACATTTTATTATATGAAAATGAGTTTTCTAAATACATAGGTAAATAAAAGAAAAATTAACAATAAATTCTGAAATCTAAATTTTAAATTTATTAAATAAAAAAGAACTTAGCTTCTAGTCGGCCGATTACGACAAGACATTATTTCTTAAGGAAGACTATACAAAATTCATCTTCGAAAACCCCGTTTAATTTCATGCCTTCGTTTTTGCATAAACGGATCATTCACGATTGTATTCTTTTTCTTTACATCACCGACGAGCTTACAATTTGAATATATCCCTACTGGTCAGCCTGCGATGTATTATAAAACTCGAAGATGGTATTAGCTATTCAAGCATCTTGGTATTTGTAAGTATTCTGGCTGGCGGAATGATGAAAGGTCCACTGACATAATGTATGAATTAAATGGACATAAAGTCCAACGCTGTATATTTAATATATGAAAGAGTGAAGAGTCCCAGCCTAAAATACGGCAGCCTTCCATCCTCTGCGATCCAGTAGTGCAGACCAAGCGCTCTGGCATCCGCGATGGCTTGGTCCTTAAAACGGAGGTTCGGTCTTCCTTGTCGTCTCGAACCTGGGGGCTGGGATTCGAACATCCTCTTGACTGGAGCGTTGTTGTCCATTCGCACGAATGTAGTCGACGTTTCTTGGCTATTTGGACTATATCCACATCTTGGTACAGCTCATAGAAGCTCATAGAGTTCGCGGTTGTATCTTCTCCTCCATTCTCCCTCCTCGCACATAGGACCAAATATCCGTCGGAGGATTTTTCTATCAAAGGATCCCAGTATTAACTCTGCTTTCCTGCTTATCGTCCAGCACTCGGCGCCGTATAGCAGAACTGGCAGGATAAGGGTTCTGTAGAGCATGCACTTTATACCTTCGAGTAATTCTTCGATGGATCTCCACTAAGATGTCATTTGTGGAGTTGATGTTTACCCCGAGGTAGATGAACTCCCTAACTACCTCGAAGTTGCTGCTATCAACAGTAACGTTTTGTCCTAGTCGGTGGGCAGATGATTGTTTGTTTGTTGATAGCATATATTTAGTCTTGTCCTCATTCACTTCACGGGCAATTAGTTTCGCCTGTTCTTCAATAGCCGTGAAAATAGCCGGTGTGTCGCGACTTGAAACTCGTTGGGCGCTATATGTTTATTGCACTTTAATTGACATAAAGACATTACGTTTCGTATTACGGCTTCTGGCTAGACAGAAGGACAAACCGATAAGCATCCGATCAGATAGACCGATTGATTGCATTGGCGGACGTTTTTTGTTTGACTACCTTCTCTATAGTCGTAATGCTCATTCGTAGTTAGTAATTCTCGTAATTCACAAATTTTTACACAGAACTAAAAAATCAAAGCACAAAGTTCTATGTATAACCATAAGGAACTCGAGTTGACATCTGCCAATATGCTTATTTTAACAATTGCATGGATATGTATTAATAAAAATACATACTTCTTTGCATTAACTTAGCTCTGGAATACGCTTCCGGGAGTCGTCTCTGTTCGGAAGAACTACATTTGCAATAAATCAACAGTAGAAGCAACATCGCGTTTAACTTTCGACACTATCCTATGATGAATATTATAAATGGTTCACCATGACAACATGTATTGCGTTTTTGAAGTTTCTAGCAAATATGCATGTAACTGAAGAGTAACATACCTAATGGTATTCCATAACTATATCAACAAAGATAAACACGCGATTGTATATCCGAATACATACTTGCTAAAACACAGCTAGAAACCATATTTCCACATGCTACCAACCACTCCCCCTGAAAATCATTAAAGCCTACAAAACAATTCGAAATGCACACCATGCCAGCCGTGCTATTCAATTTCCAATTTTCTCTCCGAAATGGGAAAATCCTGAAACATCCATTAAGGCAATTTCCCTAAAATGTCGAAACAGCTTTGTTCCTCTTAATCAAGACATGAATATAGAAGTGAAACGAATATCATTCGAACATGGCCCAGACACGCGATTCACCACCACTACTATTACTTAACTACATCCTGATGAATGAAAATGTTTTATTATAACAACATACGTAGGTACATACATATACAGAAGAAGCCAAATACTCGCACACTCATTTGGACATAGAAAACATGCGCGCATTAACTACAAGGAATTTTACATAAAGGATTTCACCATTCTACAGAGGAAATCCTTCAAGTCAAAGAACAAAGGACATCCACATCAAGTTGTTCATTTTACATGTGATCTCAAAATCTCTATTCATTTGGCAAGCGTTGCAATCGTTCTCCCTCGACTTATTTTGTCAGGATTCAAATGTTCACTTGAATTGCCGGAAGGATACACTTCATACTGTGAGTGTACGTCGCTAATAAAACTGTCGACGGCATTGCGTAGACAACAAAGTAGCCACCCAACTGATTGAGATTTTGGATACAAGAGAATATGCCTTAAATTGTATGTCCCATAACATAATCCACCAGCCGTCCTCCTCGTCCTTTCACATTGAAAGGATTAAATTAATTAATCAAGTATGTAGTTCCGAAGGAACACGCGCCGTCTGAAAATGTCTTTCCTTTACCATTGCTAGGAAGTAAAATAAATGCCTACACAGTCGGCGTATGAAGGTGACTTGTTGAATTCATGGCTGCGAGGAAGAATTTAACTTGACCTTGTTGTTCGGTACGCACACAAGCTGTTTGGAATTGATTACCATTTGCCTAGGGTCATGTTTCCACTGAAAAATGAAAATCAATTTTGAGGAAATTTTGTATTCCCAGTGAATAATGTTACATTGTATGGGGGTTGTTGGGGTAGAGTTTTGCAACTAAATGGGTGTGCCAACGTGTGACCTTGGTAAGTTCTGGTGAATTGGTAACAAATTATTTCCATTGCGAAAAGTTATGCAAGAAGGCGTTTTCTAAAATAAAAATGGCGCCGAAAGTAATAAGGTTGAAATTTTTGTCTAAAAATAAATGAAAATATCCTTTTCGAATCGAAGAGATAGATATATGTAGCTTTGTAGCTGTACGTCGCAACACTTATTTAAAACTTAATGGAAGGATTAAAAGGGATTTCTTTACAAAGTTTAACTTATTTTCAAAATTTTATTAAGAGTTGGTAGGTCCGTTAACCGGAATGATTTTCCTAAAACTTTAATCAGTACTAAATGTAGTCATAGCATCTACATCCCTGCAAGGGTGGGTGGAAAATCTTCTATGGGACACTATCTACCGCACTAAGAGCGCCTCTCTTCAATACAATAGGTAATAGGGTGATTTTTAAGCTTAGTTTTTTTAAAAATCGAATAAAACACTCAAATTTGCATCAAATATTCAAAAATTTAAATGTAATCGATAAATAGGCCTTTGCCATTTACGTTTTAAGGACAACTTCATGTAAATGTTGGCCGCGGCTCCGTTTCAAATGGTCCATTCGGAAGGTCCAATTTTGCGTCACTTTTTCGAGCATTTCGACCTGTATTCCACGAATTACGCGTGTTATGTTATCCTGTAAGGCTTCAATAGTGTTGTCCACACAGACTAACGACTTTACATAACCCCGCAAGAAATTATCAAGAGGCGTTAAATCGTATGGTCTTGCCGGCCAACTCGAGAGATAAGCTGCTCACCAAAATTCATCCTTCAACATTTCCATTGTTTCACGAGCTGTGTGGCATGTGGCAACGTCTTGATTAAACCACATGTCGCGTATAATGGCTCGATATCGTTCGCCGTTGACGGTAACATTTCTTCCGCCGTCGTCTTTGAAGAAACATGGACCGATGATGCCACCTGCCCATAAACCCCACCAAACTTATGCATCGGTTATTCTTGTATGGCATGTGGCTGTTCATCACTTCAGATGCGACAGTTTTGCTTATTTACGTATCCGTTGAGCCAGAAATAAGCCTCATCGCTGAACACAATTTTTCGATAAATCAGCGGATTTCCATGGACCTGTTCTAAGGCCCATTCACCAAAATTTGTTCACAGAGCACGAATTTTGATAATAAATTTCAATAATTTCCAATCGTTGCTCGTTTGTAAGTCTTTCCATGATTAAATGGCAGAGTATACCGAAAAGGTATACAAGTAGGTTATTCGATGCCTAGCAGTTTTTATTCGACTTTTTTTTATGAGGCAACTTCCCAAGGTGAGGCACCTGCTAATATCGACAAGAACAGGCGGTTAAATTTTTCGATGTTTATTAATGGGGTTTACAAGTATGTTGGAGTCATTTTAACACCGAAGGTGCATCTTAAAGAATATCTACAAGAAAAATTGCCAAGCAAAAGCAAAAGGTCCAAATTTTCCGTGAATGATGCAGGTTAAGCAACGAACACGAAGTGGTTCTAGCGGGATTAAACGAGAATTCGTGTAAAGCCAACCTCGGAGAACTGATGATGAAGATGGAGTTATCCTCTCGCAATGCTTTCAAAGATAAGGAACACCAAAGTCGAACGCGGAGTGAATACCAATACGACATTGGAGCGGAAAACTAATTTAACGAACGGAATACCACAATCTTCAAAGCTAGAGGCGAACTTCTGCAGCTAAAATACCAAAATTGATATTAAATGTGCGAAATTGGAGGTTTTTATATAGCTATCTCAGATGTAGCTTTTTTTTTTGTAGACATGTGTGTTGTTTACGAGCAAATAGTCGCAAGTCAACCTTCGATGCTAATAATAAGTTAGTCAGGGCATTTATAAAAGAAGTGACATTTTGATAGAAGTATTATCTCTTTACTTTAACAAAGTCCTAGAAAATAAATAACCATAATCTGCCATATTGTAATTGTAAATTATTAATCGACTCTTATCGAATCGTTCGCTGATCAACACTCGCAATAGGGACCAATCTTTGTTTTATTTTTTCAGACGTTATGTTGGATGGATTTATTTATACCTAAGTATTATACATAAGTATACCTGAGTCCCTTTCGAGGAGGAGTGAGTGGTTCCTTATTTATCCCTGAGTCCCACCACCTAATAGGGTGGCAAGTTGGACTGCTCCGCTATCTCCCCAAAAGACGATCGATAAAAATAAAATGTTATCGAGATAAAAATAAATGGTTCATGCTTTGCAATGAAATTTTTTAAGGACATATAGAAGCCTTGTTTGATTTCAGTTTTTATTGTTCATAGTTTTATTAGGTATAGAATATTTTATCTACTCTTAATCCACTGGAGCTTAAAGGTTTCTTCAAGGTGTTTATCGGATTCTACTTATACTCTGCCACACTATCTTTTCTTATTGGATGTGTTTAGGTTTTTGATAGTAAGACTGAAGTCACTGATTCTTGTTTCGGTTTCGGGTCATACTGGATGCGACATATATATGAGACGTACTTGTTCTTCAAGGCTCAGTGAAAGATTTCATAGGGCCTGAACTACTGTCGTTGTACCTCCTAAGGGCTTCCATTGATGATTGGATCTCATTTATACGTAACATTTGTTATTACGTATGTCCGCTTGCTTTCATAACCTTGACTGCAGGAGTCCAGCGTGTATTTTGACGAATTCTGTACATTTTGCATTATGTACAGAAGTTCGTGTCATTTGCTTGCGTGTACCCTATTTTAAGGATATATTCATTTTGAGACATAGTTTGTAACAATCCTTAATATTCGTTGTAGACCCCTAAAAGTATATGTATTTATGATCAGGACCAAAACCTTAGATTTTTTAGCAATGCCCGTCCATATCAACTTTTGAGACCTTTAAAATTATGCTACGAAGCTGAAATTCGAAAAGTACTTAAATACGCCGTTTTAAAGCTTAAAGTTGAAAAGATGAAGGGTTTAATAAAATATGTAGATACTGAACTCCTTCACAAGTTTGCCATATACATTTTTTTGTCACGCCTACTTTTTGAGGTCATTTTTTTTTAATAATACAAATGTTGTTTTTCATCGAAAATTTCTATTGAAAAGGAATAAAATTGTATAACATTGAATCACCGGCCACTTTTTGGAGGCGTTTTTCCGAAAAATATTTTATTTCATAGTATGAAATTTCTTTGAAACATCTATGGATACGGATAGGGTATCATACTATTTGCTACAAGCGAACTTGAGGCCTTTCCTTATGTCTTGCAAGAATTTCTGTAAAGTTTAAAAATAATAAATAAAAATTATTATTTATTTTCAAAATGAAATAGCCAACGAATGGAAGAAAAATTCGAAAGTAGAGTTGCCAAGTGCCTAAATTTAAATTTTTAAAAACAAAAAAAATGGCCTTCAAAAATCTCGAATTATTTTATCTGTCCATACTTTGCTCAAAGCAAAATTGAAGTCCCTCATGTAACGTGACCACTTATCGCGTAGCAAATTTCGGTACAAAAAAATAATACTTTACATGTCTGTATTTTTATAAGTTAATGTACCTCCATATTACGGGTTAAGATTTTAATTGATGCTATGAATGCGAACTTTCCGTCAGCGACAACTTCTTCGAGCATTTTAGGCTGGCAAGAACTCGAAGAACACTGGTCGTTACATTTTTGTGTTTTACCCTCCTTACGTTTCAATACTTAGGAGGGTTTAATCCGTGAAGAATATTTCATTAATTAAAGAGAACTCTCTTTCACCTAAATGCCCGGCAAACAGACAATGTACACGGCGATGTTCGTTAAATCGTTGCAGTTGCATTTTTTTACCGGTTACATATTTTGTCAAAAAGGTAAATTGTTCGAAAAATTTAGTATCGGTCGATTCTATGTCAAAACGGTTCTGCTTGCAATGAATTTTGGAGAGGCTTGAACATGTTCAATTTGTGTGGTTTGTTGAGTGCACCCCAAACATAGTTTGAGAGATGTTCAAATTGAACAATCCACTTCTAAATATGTCCTATACACCGCTAATAAGAGTATTGAAAAAAAGAGCATCAGAAACAGTAAACCCTCAGTGTACTCTGTATATTAAAAATATAAATATGAAGCGTAAAATGGTCGACCCATAATAAGTTAGTTCTCGTTCTTTCGTTCAATTGCGTTCAGCGTACAGCTGTAGAAGCTGTAGACAAAAAATAATTTTCTGTAGCGATTCAAGCGATTCTACGAAAACATTGAGTTTTCCGAGACGGAGTCGCTCTCAACAAATTAGAAGCCATGAAAAATTTTTCGTATTCGACATCGCCTGATTTGCAAATGAAGAGATATAAAGTAACCACACCTATTTCCTATATTTTCCTCCGAATTTGTCCTGCTATGATTTCGGTATATTTGTGTGTTCCGACGCTTAGCTTCGGTACACCGGTGCAAAGTATCAATTTCGGTACTGTACCGGTCATTTCGGTACAGTTGGTCACCTTACTCATGACTGAAGTGCATTCTTGGGTTTCTAAAAATGTAACGTAAATAAAAAATAGGCGCATTTCGCTGGAAAAAACAGTGCCCAATTTATGAGTTTGAGTGCTTCAGAAGATGTTCAAAATTGAATTCAAAAAATTGAAATATCCGATAGTCCGACACTAATTGTCAGAACAAGAGGCGATTGTTGAGAAAAGAGATAGAAACTTTTCTTAGCGGAAAATTTATATTTTATTAATTAAAAAAAATAAAAGTAATATCCACTGCCGTAATATTATTTACGATTGATTAATACTCCTTCAATATTATTTGACCAAAAACTTGCATTTTCACTGCATTCTATTCCCTATCCGGTTCCAAAATATACTAACGCATGTTCAAAATAAAATTTATCAAAACAAAAGAATATTGTATCCACACAAAAAATAAAAAGACAAACAAAATAAAAACCTCATTCCAAGCACCGGCCCTGATGTTTTTTCCCTTAAAAAATATAATAATGGACTTATAAAAATGTTTTCAATTTAATCCACCCGTGCAAAAGAAAAAAAAATATATGTATATATGAAAAACACGCATTATAAAACGTAGCGAAAGGAAAGTGGATTCAAATATGCAAATTCGTCCTTTCAACAACACACAAATCGATGGGGTGGGAGCGGATCCTTTTTTTTCTACATTTATTTTGCATGCGGCAAATAAATCATGAGTGTGCCTATTTTTTTTGCCAAGGACTAAATATATGCTAATGAAGTTGTTTGTTTGTACCGCGTCGACCGACGACGACTACGACGACGGGAAATGATATGTGGTGCACAACACTCTGCACTCACCCAGCACGTATGAAAGGAGCTATGACTTGTGTCACAGCCACAGGATGTGTTTACCCCAACGATAGGAGTTTATTTATTTTAAATTGCTTCATTGGTGGCATTGTTATTCTTCGCGTGAGTCCTTAATTTCATCAGAGAGAGGAAGAAATTTTTACGTGCTGCAGTATCACCAAAAACACACCAAGAAATAACATCAAATTGATTATGCACTCCCTTGCCTCCTGCTAATGGGACACATCATTCGAAGCTAATTACGAATGATAGTGTGACGAGAACATTCTCGTACCATATGCAGATGTGTGATGCTCTTGGCATACAAATGACCGAGTGGATCTGTAGCTAAAACTCGGGCAATGAAATCAGACGAGGAGTTGAGTAATTTTTCCGGCCAAACTTCTTAAGTGCCTTACGGGGCAGAGCAGTAAAAGTTTGAGCCCCTTGTAATCTCTTTATCCGGTTGATGGCGGTGTGTCTGTATGAATGTGTGTGTGTGTGTGGGTGGCTTAAAGTATGTGATAAAATTTTGTATGACTTTTTAATGTAATAACTTGTGATGAAGGATGCTCGAGGATACGAGGGTCGGGTCGGGAGGGTTTTCTGATATTTTTGTAACCGAATATGGTAATTTTGATGTTAAATTGTGTTTGCTTTTCTGTCAAATTGATTAGCTGTTGTTGAGAAGAGCACATATGTTTTTTGCGGCTGAGAAAAATCAATTTTAATAAAATGAAACGTAGTGGATGGTAAAGTTTTTATTTTTTCTTGTTTCATACCGGGGGGAACCGGGGGTTGATAGAAAAAGCGATGTTTTTTTTTTATTTATGAGAGAAAATTGGGTTTGAAAATTTAACGAAGGGACACTTATGCCGTAGCATCTTCTATTCGTGCATGCAAATAGATGTTTTTGTTTTCATAGGATAATAGAAAGGTTTCCTTCAAAAAGTGGACGCCATATTTAGTTTAAATACTAATCACTTGATGTAGTCAAATTGTTTCTCTTGATACGAGTTCAAACTAAATCACGTAGACGATCTCTTCACCGCAATATTCATAAAGGAGAATATCTGTCACGATCGGTATAGGGCACACCTCAACTAGTTTTGAGATGCCACAACAACGGGAGAGAGCTGTGTTGAACATTCAAAATTTAACATTGAGAAGACCTTCGAGTGCAAAAGAGCCTTCAACTGAATAGAGCGCTGCAACTGATATGCTAGTTTTCGCCCGAAAGCCACCACGAAACCTCTGATCTTATGAAGAGTGCGTGGGAACATCGGCTTCTTCGAAAGCAAAAAATAGCAAGAGAAGCGCCATCACGCAAAAGTGTCAACGTTACAATAAGTGCTATCGTTTTGATAGATGTTTTTGTTTTCATAGGATAATAGAAAGGTTTCCTTCAAAAAGTGGACGCCATATTTAGTTTAAATACTAATCACTTGATGTAGTCAAATTGTTTCTCTTGATACGAGTTCAAACTAAATCACGTAGACGATCTCTTCACCGCAATATTCATAAAGGAGAATATCTGTCACGATCGGTATAGGGCACACCTCAACTAGTTTTGAGATGCCACAACAACGGGAGAGAGCTGTGTTGAACATTCAAAATTTAACATTGAGAAGACCTTCGAGTGCAAAAGAGCCTTCAACTGAATAGAGCGCTGCAACTGATATGCTAGTTTTCGCCCGAAAGCCACCACGAAACCTCTGATCTTATGAAGAGTGCGTGGGAACATCGGCTTCTTCGAAAGCAAAAAATAGCAAGAGAAGCGCCATCACGCAAAAGTGTCAACGTTA
Source organism: Ferdinandea cuprea (assembly GCA_963576555.1). Taxonomy (NCBI): domain Eukaryota; kingdom Metazoa; phylum Arthropoda; class Insecta; order Diptera; family Syrphidae; genus Ferdinandea; species Ferdinandea cuprea. Next base: position 25,961,268 of record OY754960.1, read on the forward strand.
CAATAAGTGCTATCGTTTTCCATTTTCAGAGAGGAGCCCATATGAAGATTTTAGTGAGCCATTTCAGTGAAAGGGGAGCCACGGAATTTTTTCTAAATATTTCGTGTATGGATTAACCCAACACCTTACTTCAAAATGAAAAGAGTTGCGTTAAATAAAGCCTCGTGAATTCAGAACCCGGCAGAAAAATGACACTACACCGCGCGGGCTTAATTCATCATGATGATAAGAACTTAAACCACGATCAAAAAATTAAGTTAGACTGCGCGGTCTTATTACATTTCACTATAATCGCGGCCATATATAATTTTTAAAATTAATTTTTAAATGCCCATGCAATATCATCCGCGGCCTAACTAAACGCGGTCATAATTCCATGGCCCAATTAAAAGTCTAACTATTCACAAAGAAAAATTAGATTTTGATGTGATTTTGCTAAATGGACACTTTTAGCCTTATTGTCTAAAATACAAAATATGATCAAAATCGTGAGAGCCGGACTTTTCGACTTTTCTATAGTCTTAATATTATCTCTTATACTCAGTTTGAGTTCGAAATTTCTGCACGATCGCGATAACTTTGTCTTTAGTTTACTCATGTAAACCTGTACAACACAGGTATGGTGCCACACTGCTGGACTAAACATCAATCCGGCTAAAACAACGATTGTACCATTCACAAGGAAAAGAAAACTTCAAAGACTCAAGGAAATCAGATTGTCAGGCACGACACTGATACCGGTCAATGAGGTGAAGTACCTAGGACTACATCTGGACAGTAAACTCCTCTGGAAGAAACACACAGAGGAAACCACCAGAAAAGCAACGCGTGCTCTTATGATATGCAAGAGCCTAGCGGGAAAGACGTGGGGCTGTACCCCCAATATTCTACGATGGATGTACATAGCGATTGTGAGACCAATGATCACATATGGTGCAGTAGCATGGGCAAAACGAATAAGTCTCATCATAACGAGAGAATCTCTCAATAAAGTGCAAAGACTTCATCACCGGCGCAGTGCGTACATGCCCAACCGCTGCAATGCAGGTGCTATTGGAATTAATTCCCCTATACCTCATTGTCTTAGAGGCGGCGCGAAAGAGGGGAAAGCATCAGCTCGAAAGAAATGATGCACTACTCGGAAAACTTCCACTCTTGGCTATTCCAAGAGATGACAGCATTAGGAAATACAACTTTGAAAAGAATTTCAGAGCTTTTAACAAATCTCAGCAACAAGAAAGAATGGAGCGATGAATCCACAATCTATGTACTAAGCGACCACACGATAAAGTGGGATACAGACGGATCGAGAACTGATGAAGGAACTGGTGCAGGAGTGTTTGGGCCAAAAACGAAACATTACGAATCCATGGGCAAGAGTACCAGCATCTTTCAAACAGAAAGATGTGTTTGAATCAATCTCGAAAAAGAATTACAGAAACTGTAACATAGCAATAATGTCAGATTGTCAAGCAGCTATCAAAGCACTGGACTTCTTTGTCATTAAATCCAAACTTGTATGGGAATGCCTACAAAGTCTCAATAAATTGGACAAGAAAAATAGAATATCTGCCTGCTGGATACCAGGCCATGTGGGCATTGTTGGTAACGAGGCGGCGGACTCACTAGCGAGAAAAGGGGCAGCAACACCCCTTATACGACCTGAACCATTCTGCGGGATAGGGGAACACACCCTATGCGAAAAATTCAGGAAATCGGAAAAGGAGAAAAGGGCTAGAACGTTTCGAGATCTCCGAGGTCTGAGACAAGCCAAAAAGTTCTTAGGAGATTATAATCTCAAAAGATTTAAGGCATGCATCAGTCTTAGTAAAAATAACCTACGTATCCTAACTGGTTTCCTAACGGGGCATTGCAAACTCAGGGAACACCCAAGGAAGATAGGGATATCAGATGAAGGTCTCTGCAGATTCTGCAATGAGTCCACGGAAACTCCAGAACACATACTGGAATCCTGCGGGGCACTGACCCAAAAAGGTTTTAATATTTGGGAAAACACCAAATTCAAGAAAAGGATTTACCAACCACGCGTCCATTACTCATTCTCAGATTCTTAAAGGAAACTGGACTGGATGATGTGCTCTGAGTGGGAGTTTCCTTTCCAAGGCCGAAGCCAGAGCATAAGCACTCCAACATAATTCCCGGCGAATTAAACGTGAGGCACAAACAAGCAAACACTATCAGATCTGTGCTTAGAAATAAATAGCATAAATATTGATAATCCCTGTAAATTTGGGCTGAAAAGGCAACTATGTAGTAAGGCCCTCTCCCAAACCCCTAAGGAAACTCTATTTACGATCTTAATAATTTCACAAAGGAAGATATGCTTGGTCGTTTTGAGACTTCGTCTGCCTTGACGGAGAATTGCACGAGCTATCGGATCTAGGGATAGCTTTTTCTCTAAAATGCTAGAACTTAAAATGGTATAATCAGTAACCGACCGCCTCTAAAAACCGCTTTTCCAAAGAGATCCATGGGTCAGCAATAATCTAGTGACAGCCGAAAGGTAATATACGTTACCGGGAGTGGGAGCTGGTATATACCGCACAAACCTGACATCAAAACAACTATGGGGAACAGATGTAAATTATCTGAGCTGTCAGAATGAGTCATGCACTGCCTTAACATCATCCAAAAACTCAGCTTTAAGTCACCGGGAATGAGGCTATTGACGGTAATGTAACCATTCTACTGCATTATACATTATTCTGAAAATGCACATGCGGCGCAGAAGATCATTAAGGTCGACATGCCACACTTTGCAGAACTTAAATTGAGGATTTAATTTTACACCTTGCTGACGTTGTTCACCCTGGAGTTCCACGAATTTGCCTCCCCATGAAACGCGTTTTTTAAAAATTATTTCAAAAATGCACATAGTTCAAAAGTGTTCTCTCGGATTTTTTTTCAAAACTTCTACCCCCTGGGGCTCACCACACCCATATTTTAATACTGAAAAATTTTCGTTAGAAATTCAATTTCCTCTCAACGGTCCCAGTGATAAAGTCAGATAAAGTCCCAACCCAATTCAGTCAGCTGTCACACATCTGTCCCCAGCAGATGGAAATAAATATTCAATGGAAACCATAGTAAAGAGAAGAAAACCTTTCTCTGCAAAACTCACTCAAACTTTTCAATTTGTCACTAATACCAACAAATTGTTGACAAAAACAATTTCAAAAGTTAATCCGCTTGAATGTGCTTAATTTTGACTCAAGTCATTGTTATCACATCAATGACAATCGTAACTTCAGCAGTGAATGGCCAATACAGCTGGAGATATCGTCCTGTACATGACAAACAGGATTAAGAGAAATTCAAACAATGGGCTATCCCAATGAGCAGGTCGTTGGGAATAGAACTTTCTCGAGAGTCTAATTAAGGACGAAATATCTAACCGCAAAACACAAAATTGAAATAAGTTTTACACGGTAGTGCAATGATCTGAAACAATTAACTTATGATAATGTGGGTATAGCCCAGGTGTGGTTTCCTCATTTGCATGACATCTCAAAGGATACGCAATAAAAATATGCGCAGTAAGTAAAATATGTCCCATAACGCTAAATACCTCTTTGGAGATGCCATAGCCAAAGTAATCTTCTGCATCTATTATTAACCGGCAAAAACAATCTTCAAGGCTATTATCTCCTCATCCTGAGAACTCTATTCAATTAGGGATAATGTCTGGGCATATTTAAATATTTAAAAATATAAATATTTCAGCACTTCAGATAATGGAAAATGGCTAGGGAGCCTTTGAATTGGTCTCAAATTAGTCACAAGTGGAATCCTTCCTCGAATTGTACATGTAATTGTGTTGGCAAACGGATTAAGGTATGGAAGAGCCTTGCGCTACGAGAAAACCTCTCCTGAGAGATGAGCGACAATTGTACAAACGATTATATTAATTAGTTAAGTAGTTGTATACAAGGTGCTCGAAGGAATCTAAGGACTATTCGAGATAAATTCTTGGACGTGGACGTTAGTAATCTGGTTAATGGACATACATATCTGTGCAAGATAAGTGTGTCCTTTGGCGACGAATTCGGAACTGTTGGCTAATAGATGTTTTGTGTGTTGTTTAACCCTGTTGGCTTGGTAAACACTCATTACAGGTTATCCTGCGTTTTCTTTTATTAGAAGGCGAAAGTTGGGATTAAGGGACGATATTTAGTTTGTTCTTTGATGAGATAAGTCTCAACCTATCTCAACCTATTTTTTGTGCAAACAGATCATTGACTTATGGTTGACATGTATATGTTGCCAATTATAGCTTGTTAAAAGCAATATGTTTTTCTCTTCTGATATTATAAAATATGCCAACTAGATAGCCAAAAGAAAAGTTCGAATCCTTCATTAATACAACATCACAAAAGTGGGGGAAACTTTCAGCACTGAAGAGTTTGAATGGTTCAAGATTTAAATCTCTTTTTAATAACATAAAAAGGACATATTCGTAATCTTAGGAAGGAAAGGGGTAGGCTGCCATCAACCCGTTTCAATTAGAGACCAAGAACCAGCAATAAAAATATAATATCCCCCGCGAGATACAAGTCCATAAAATAGCCTACCGATAGGTAAACACACACATCTATGTAAAAGCTACCTATTTCGTCCTCCAGGAACGTACACAGGTACGTCAACTACAAGTAAAACATCCTCAGTGTCCCAGTTTAGCAGTATAATACTTTAAGCGCATATTCCTGAAGTTCCGTTTAACAAGAAATTGTATTGGGGGCGGGGGAAAATCTCACCCATTAAAGTGAGTAACCTCTTAATTGAAGGCGTAACCAATTTAAGCTATAACTTATAAAAAAAATTGGGTTTGGACATTTAAATTACCAAACTGGGACACCCTGTATTAGGACCTAGGTTCAATAAGTTTTGAAATATGATAAGACTCCAGGTATTTGGGACACAGCCTTAGCCCTGTCCTGAGAACGCAAACTTTGTATTTAATAAGAAATCTCCTTTTGAGATTGTACTTCTTATTATTCTTCTGAATTGCTGAAGTTTAAATGCTTTCGCTTGAAATCACAACGAACTTTTTCCCTCAATAATAGCAGCATTTATAACATCATTCGCTGAGTTCTATTAATAAAATATATTTGTATTACGTAATAGGCTATTTAGATAAACCACATATATATAATCTTATTGTTAGTTATAATTTTTCCCATACGTTCGACTTGTCCATATTAAAGGTATATATTGAGTAAATTACAATAACTTAGAGGTAAACGAGAACTAACGTCCTTAAGACTTCTTCGATTCTTTTTACCGGATTAATCCAAACAAGTTTTTAACTTTCTCGTATTGAGAAGAGAAAGTTATGGCGATAGTGCGGAAATTTCGAGCTCTAACTGAGTATGAGGAACGATATTACGACAATAGAGAAGTCCAAATGGTCCGCCAATGCCATCCGTCTGTCTGTCCCGGCGCCATATGTCGAAACGTTTCGACGATTTGCTTCAAAGTTCGTTTAGAAGTTTTTAGGGGTTACATCTTGTGTCGTTTTATTTTTTGCTTTAGCGTTTGAAATAACGGTACCTGCCATACAATTTTTTTTGGTGAAAATTGTTCCAAAAATGTTGGCCTTTTTCTTGTACTAAGGATACTTGGGGTGGGGCCAAAAATACTGCATACTCAGCTTTTGGCTAAAAGTTCGAATAACGGTAATTTATAAAACTGCCAATATTTCGAAAACTAATAAAGGGAATTCCGTAAAATTTTACTATTTTTTAATGACGTTCAGTTCAACAAATCTGCGTACTTCGATTTTTGAAATAATTTTTTTTTCATATAACGATTTTCTTAAATCTAAATTAAATTCGTGTTCTCAAAAAAGTCTCTAACGATTTTAATAAATTTTTGTATTCTGAACAATTATGTAAAAAGTGTTCAATATGCGAAATTACATCAAAATCGTAGGTGGCGTTTTTGACAAAATAACATTTTTAAAAACCTAAAAAGTGATTTAAATAAATTTGGTACGTGATCCGATTTTAAAATGCGATTGCGGCGATTCGTATGACGCAGTCATGCACTTTATTTAAAAAACATCGATCACGAGGAAACCCAAATAATCCAAATGAATGGTCTAAAGAAGTACGTCCTCTTTCAATTGGATGAAGGCTGAAGATAAATCCAATAAAATTTTTAAAAAGACATCAATCACTAGAGATCAGGAACTTATAATATAAGCTTTTGGAATTAATTTTTAATTAATCGAGTGTGTCCTCCGAATAAGAAGCACAGTACTGCCGAAAGAGGTAACTGTTCTGATGGTGGAAAAGACCCAGACCTTGTTTTTATACAATTTCAAGTAGTGATACTTCCAAATCAAAAATCTTGACTTTAACAGAAATTGTGCAAAAACTGCTCTGGATCAAATAAAAATTTCTTCTCCACTGGCCCAAGGGACAACTTACATCGTTGGAAGTAGATTCTATGATCTGTCACTCTAAAGTTAAAGAAAGTCTCATCACGAAAGATCTTAATCCGGTGTCCTTGTTAACATCCGAGTACAGTTGAACAAAATTAGCAATGCAATTAACTTAAAAGACACAAAATTGTTACACAAGAAATTCCTTAAAATAAATTTAATTATCTTCCGCACCTACATACATATGTACCGATACCGTTGGCTGCACATACGACTCAGAGCAGCAGCTAGTATAAAAGACAAACTTTAAGATAAACGAATAACAAAACCGAACTCGCAATTCTACATCGTGTAGCTAACCGAAATACACGGGAGGAGATGTCAACTAGCATGTTCCTGGCCCGTCGTCGTAATCCTCCCTCCATTTGCACGTTTGTGTCATCTGTGGATCCCATTTTATTTTTCGGGATAAACTTTTTATCTGGGAGCCAACAAAAAAAAAAAAAAAACTATTCCACTTCACAGTCGAGTCACGTGAGAGATGTGCCAGCATTGTTAAGGTGTAAAAGTCGTTCCTTCTGAAATGGTTGGATTTTGGTCCTACGGAAATTTTGTTCTGTCATTCTGTCAGTAAATAAAAAGTTTCCTTTTCTTTTTCAACTCATCTTTGTATACGTTTATTTCCATGTAATTTGTCTTATCTGTTGCCATATATCCTCGCATGGATAAGGGAAAGCCAAATGGCACAGGACACCCAACATCCACACTCGATAATAAAAAGACAAACCCCAATATATTGCGCGGTGGTGCTATAAATTCAGAATAATAAATTGAATTTTAAGCCATTCAGCGGTGTGACATTTATTATATTCGCATATTTGCCGTTATTGTGGAATATGGAATAGCTGCAAGCAGGTATGTCAGCCACAGAGACTCCTTTTGCTCCTTTAGTTCCATTAAGAATTGGGTGTTTTTTTTACTTTTACCCAACGCTGCTGGCCAATGCCTGCTCAATTACACTACTTAAACAACGAAACTCATCATGCACCCTCTCGTGGCAAGTGTTCGGCACCAAAGGACCTTTTAGCGAAAAATGTAATTTCACACAGAGATTGGGATTGAGCTTGAGCTCCTCTACGAGCGAAATGCTAATGAAGAATATTTTTTTTGCAAGGTTTTAGAGAGCGCGCTGGTGCATAGTTTTGGGGGGGAATTATTCAGTTTGTATACCCTCGTTGTAATAGCGTGGGATGTGTTTAATGGTACTGTTCAGTTGTCAGGCGGGTGGCTGACGCTGACGACTCCTCCCGACATGAGGTTGAGCAAATTTTGCGGTTGTGGTATGTGTACGAGCACCTTGTGAACATTTTTCAGTGCAACGTAGCGTTGTAGAACTCATTCTCAGAAGCTGAAGTGATAGGGTTTGCACATACTGTATAAACAGGTGAATAATTTAGCTAAAGGTGAATGCAGAAAGATTGTTGTTCAGCGGTTAGAATGCAAAATGTGTTTCTGCATTTAATGAATCTCATAACGATATGCACTCGTGCAAAAGTAGAATGGAAATTTTTACATTGTACTCCGGCTTCGCTAAGGTTGTTTTTGTTGAGGAAAATTTATTTGACTAAGGGTATTTGTCCTTTTATGCAGCGGAATAGCTGTGAAGGAAATATATGCTTATCTATTGTCTGCAAGTAATAGGTTGCTATTAGCAAAACTAAGAAATAAATTTTACATCAAGAACGTTAATGAATATTATTAGTTCAAAACTGATTCTACTTCACCAAAGCTTGGATTGACTCGGATTTAAAAGAAACACCTTTAAATTTGACTTTATAATATCAATTACCTCAACGCAAGTTACAGTTGGTCAAGAAAGAATTTGGACCACATATTTCCTAGGGCTCCGAAATGGTCCACTTTGAATGCGCCCACTGCCAAGCCCATAAGTGAGAGAGATAGAGTGGACATACCTTTACAAGATATGTAGGCACTGCCCTTCTTAACAGACCTGTTTTTTTGCCACGCATACTTTTTGTGGGCTTTTTTCACTAAAATCCTGTTTTTTTTATAAAAAAATTCATAGAAACCGAAAAGAAATGGTTAAAAAGATATTTAGCCAATATTTTTTCAATTCGCCCACTTTTTGGGGGCGTTTTTTTTCAAAAAAATATTTTTTTTTAATATCTTTCATAGAATGAAATAAAATGCTACCTTCTTAATGATTTTTTCTTTGGGGCATACCCTAGGGTATCATACTGCTTTGTTACGTTTATTGCGGTTGCCGCCTTCAGCTTCAAGCTTACCTTCTTGTAGTCTGCGCTTTATCGATCTTATTAATTTTTACAGTTATATTCGCAAGGTATTTTTGCCCATGGCATCATGCTCTGTTGTCGAAAATGCGAATTTTTAGAATCGGTTATACCCTTCTTCAATGGATTAGAAATTACCTTTCGAACCGTTCAATACAAGTCGTTTTGGACGATTTGAAGTCTGCAACTCACCAAATGTTTCCCATTTTTTCAATGAACTCCTGTCTGTCACTTGACAGGGACAGTACTCTTAGCTTCGCATATTCGTTTTATGATTCACGTCCCTCATCTTCGGGCGTGGAGCTAGAACGGCAACGAATGTTAAGCTCATGAAATTCTGACCTTGACAGCATTCTTAAGTGGGGTAAAACAAATAGAGTAGAATTTTAATGCTTTCAAAACACAATGCTGTCTACAGTCATTAAAGCGAAACTCCAACACTTTGACATTATCCATGAATGGCACTTGCATCGCTGAAACCGAAAGGCTTTCCATCCTCGGTATGTGTGTTAATGACAAACTTCGTTGGAACGACCACATATTCCACGGCGCCAAGAACGTTGCAAAATGTCTAGGCAGCGTTGACAGTAGAACTGGTGACAGGATCATCAGAAGTGAAAAAAATACGTGTTTTAGTTAAGACCATAAACTAGAATTTGGACGAAGGGGAAAAACAAAAAGTGAAAATTGGATTTTTGGCAGACCTTTTTACAAAAAAATTCTAATTTTGGTTAAATTTGTTCAACGTTATTTCTTTTTTAAATAGTTGTGATTGAAAAAAAAAATCCTTCGTCCAAGTCCTCGTGAATTTTTATCTCGAAGACCTGTGTAAAATTTCATCAAGATCGGTTGAGTGGTTTTCGAGAACTTTTGCCAACCGACTTTGAAAATACAGTTTTGAGAAAAACGCGTTTAAAGTTTTGATAACCTCAAATAAACCTCGTGATTCAATTGGATGCGCACCTTCCCAAGGCTGTATCTCCGAAACTTGTATTCGAAATGACTAGAAAATTTAGGATAATATTCTCGATATGTTGTAGAAATTAATAAGATAATAAAAAAAAATCGATTTTGCGAAGCTGTAAAACTCTATTTCATCCCTTCTGATCTGGCAGCAATATATAAGACGTTTATTCGCCCCGAATTTAAATATAATCAATATTTGGAGCTACTTGACAGGATTCAAAAACGTGCGGGCATTAGTGCGGAATTGGTGAACAGACATCGCGAAATTATTTGACTCTCTTAGTCATCGTCGTAATGTCTCCTGCCTGTCATTTTTTTATCATTATTTCCTCCACAAGTGCATTACACCCCTACATCAATTCAACCGCAATACTCGCTATGCTAGGAACGCACATCAGTTCACCCTTAAGGGGTGTTTCGGACAGTGAAATACAAGGATTCGTTTCTTTAACGTACAAAGCAAATATGGAATGCTCTACCCCGCCCTGTTTTTCCTACACATTATAGCTTACAGACATTTAAAACCAACGTACATGGGTATCTCCTTTTTTCTAATCCTCCACTTCCCTAATTCTGCACTGTGTAACTTCATTATAAGAGTATCCAAAATCCCTTTAGTACATAATATAGGCGCATAATAAAAAAAAACAAATTGCTGTCCTTCAATGTGGCCATCAATAAAAACTAGGTTCCCAACTTCTTTGCTTGAAGAATTGCCCATACCCAAACGGATAATTTACCAAATTTAACTGTTGGAATATCTCTTTTATCCAACGCTTTTAAAGGTTAAACAAATTTGGACACTTTTAACATAATTGTTCAGAAAGCAAAATTTGTTCAAAATTGTTAGAGCCGTTTGAGAGGATACGAAATAAATTTAAGAAAATCGTTATATGAAAATTAAATTATCCCTTTATTAGTTTTTGAGATATTGGCGGTTGTATAAATTACCGTTATTTGAATTTTTTACCAAAACTGAGTATGCAATATTTTTGGCCCCATCTCAAGTATCCATAGTTCAAAAAAAGACCAAAATCCTTTGTAGCATTTTCTAGAAAAATAGTGAGAAATGGTTTTCACCAATCAAATTTTAGGGCAGGAACCCTTGTATCAAACGGTAAAGGAAAAAATATTTAAAAAACGCCCCGAGATGTACATAATCCCAACAGACTTATATACGAACTTTAAAGCAAATCCGTCGAACCGTTTCACCTTACGGTGCTCCGACAGACAGACGGACGGCATTAGCGGACTTTTTTGGACTTAGTAGCCACGAAGCAATCTCTTTGCGTTACCAGGAAGGAGACACTGCTCAGCACTTTATATTAACAGCAGAGTTCACCTCTCATTTATTTGATGTTAGCCAAAATTATTATCTTGAATCAAAACAGACGACAAACATAATCTCACCTGTTATATCGCTTCAGAAATAAAAATATAAAAATCATTCTTTGCTTTGTTTTCATTTCAGTGTACAAGAGACAGATGGTTCTTATTTTGAGAGCTTCACATCGTTGGCATGGAAGCGTGAAAACCGACGAATGTCAGCAGTACGTGCTGCCGAGACACGTGCCGAAACCCTACCAGACGGTGAACGTGAACAGCCCGTCGATGAGATACTCGATCGTTTTGAGGAGAAAGAGAAACTCTACGTGGAGGTACTGCATACGATTGCGAATACAGTTGGAGCACCTGCACCCGGAGGACAGGTAAGTTCACTATGCACATATCAAATAGAAACTTTACTCTTATCATGTAACAGGATGCAATGAAAATAACTATGCAAAAATATATTGCCTGTGTAAAGGATAATACATAGTCCTTTTGTCACCATTACTGCGGGCTTTTTGTTATGTAAGTCGTCCGATGGGACATGTTTTTGAGAGTCTTTCAAGGAAGTACAAGTTCTTTTCAATTACAATATGCAGCATATTTATTGTAGTCCTTCCCTTGGGATAATGGAAAACTATTGATGGATTTTCAGCATTATTTACTCGTTCGACATTGTACGCCTCGAGATAGATAGAAAATGCATATTCTCGATTTCTCTCTATATCTACATATCTATTTGGTATTTTCTTTTGCATGTGCGCTTTAAAAGGATATTTCCCAAGTGAAATAAATGATTTGCTTGTACGTCGACACCAAGAGGGACTTAGGCACTCCTCGATAGAGCAGGGCATCGACAAGTTTCCCAGAGAAAATAATTAAAATAAAGGAAATTCGAAAACGTGCGGCTTTAACAATTTTTTCCTTGAAGAAATGAAATGAAGGATTTAACTGGGTCGCACGTACTTGGTATGATGACTACAAAGAAACTGAAAAAAAATCTAGAATCTCTTGTAGCGCTTATCCACAGAAGAAGCTTACTTGAATGGAAACTTGAAAAGGATTATATTTATAGTTTTTGTTGAATTTAGTTTTCAGCTTAGTCACCTGTCGGTCAGCTTGCTTACTGCAGTCATATGCTGTGAATGCTGATGATTGTAAGCCTCAAGCGTGTCCCATTAATACCGTTAAAGTATTCCTTTGCTTTGACGTACTAAGGGGAGGTAAGTAAACAGACAAGTAAAACAGCTGAGTCCACAGCTCAAAAACTGAGGTGCTTACTTCATCGCAACTAGGGAAAGAAAGAGGAAAGAAAATATGGTAACAAGAAAATCATTTAAGGTTATTATCTCAAAGAACCGTTTTTCGCAAAATTTTTCCAACATCGAGAAAACAGATATACAATCCAAGCCGGCGATAAGTTCTCCCTCCTAAAGTAATGCCATGCATTTACAGGAATTGTATGCGGAGGATTGATCGTTTTCTTTTTAATGCCATCACAGAGCAAAACACAAAACACTACGTTCTTTAAGTGTAAGCTCTCAGTATCGCTTTAGGCAACGGTTGTTTGTTGCGCGACTAAGCTCCATCTACCGATCTTCATCTTATAGACTATTTCCAATAAATATTAATTTAATTAATTTTAAGTTAATGAATAAATGGACTTTTTAAAATCTGCTTGCGACAAGCAAAAATCAATTTCGTTGCAAAATTCATTAAATGTGCTAATGCACCTCGTAATAGGCTCATCATTATCATAATTGGTTCTATGCCTATCTGTAAAATAATCTTCTAATAGTAAGATCAATTCTGGTGAATTAATATGATAATTAAGAATATCGCGAATAAACATGTCTGAAGTTGCATTGCGTCTGAAACTTAATGTTTTTAGACCAACTAAATTGCACCTTCTGCCATAATTAGGAAGCTCATCAAACATATTTCTTTGACGAACCGCGTACCTCGTGAAGTTTTTTTGAACTCTTTCGAACCGAAGTTCGTGAACTGCATATGGCGAATCCCAAATTACGGGACAATATTCTAAATAAAGCTATTTGTATCTCGAAAGTCTTTACTATTACGTTTAAGGAAGCCTAACAATGAGTTGGACTTGGCAATGACATAATCATAATCGGCCGTACTAATAATCAAATTTAGTCTGGCAGTTAACTTAAAGTCATTACACTTTCTTAAATCCCTGTACCAATAAACAAATTTAGTTGTCGGATAATCGTTAACTGTAGGTTTAAATGTTAATGGTCAGAAAGCCATGTTTATGTCTAAATGTAACTCTAATTTTCATTCTGTCATAATTCATTCTACAACGGAATGTTGCCGTGCATTCATTTATTTTTGTTTCAAATAAACGTATAGTAATATATTTTGGAGTAAATGGTGTTAGTCGGAGCAATTACGTAAGATTTTTGTTGTTGTTCGGCTCTATCAAATAAAAATGTATATGAAAAATACAAAGCATGAAGAAATAGTCCAATTAGCGCAGGAAAAGGATACAAATCGTGAATTTTCGCAACAAATTCAAATAGTTTCCTTTTGTACAAATTATTGTTTAACTGAACGTATATCGAAGTAATTCCAAGTGTGTACATTTACTTTAGAATAGGTAAATTGTCCGTTCCGAATGGGTTCCAAATTTTCCAAGATATTTCTTAACGTACTTAATGCTTCTGGTAGGCCTTCTGCATATGTTGCAACATTTGTTTTCTACACAAAACCAAGCACAGTGTTACATATATTTCAATAAAATTAAAATCACTAAAAGGAATGAAAAAAATTATTTCACTTAAAGCACATTGGCAACACAAGTCACATTGAAAAACTCAAATCCTGACACACAGAACCGATTTGTTGCTTCATTTGTTTTCGTCTGTTGACGTTACCGGTTGTGTTTTTGTTTGTTTCTGAATTTATACAAAACAATTGACATATGTTACCTTTTTATTAGTAAATTATGTATGCTTACCAACATCGCTTTGATATGATCCTTTCCCTAAGTATCGTATTGCAATGAATACTATGGTTTCTACCGAAAGTGCTCCTCCGCTATTCGTCCGCGGAGCAAGTCTTTCTTGAATGATTCCCGCAATATAGCGGACTTTCGGTTTGTTAAATCTATTAATAATTTTAAACAGTTTACCGATTACTATACACCAACAACAATAAACAAACCTATAGTGCCAAGGAACTCCTGATCGTCATATTTTAAAAATGGGTCAATTGTTTTTTTATAATTTGTCCCTTTTCGAGAGGTTGCCGATTCGTCAACTAGCATTAGATCCATAAAAATATCTTCGTCCCGACTTGAATTCATGTTTAATTACTTAATTTCTTCATCTTATTTTCAAAGTACCTCTGTTTGAAAACAATATCAGATGTTTTGACAAATAGATTTGACAGCAAATGTAATAGATTAAAAAAAAAGTCCTCGCACTAGTAAAGGTGGAGTTCAAATTATTTATTGGTAACATTTCAAATATGCTGTACATTTTAATTTAAACTAGCAGTCAACTAATAGTCGACATTAGTGTTTGCTTATTTGTAAGGCCGAATGAAAAAAGAAACTTAACTTATTGTTAAATATAACACCCAGATCTTTCACTTCATCAAAACGTTGAAGTCTAAAATCATTTATAAAATAATCATGCAAAATTGTATTATTTATCCGAGAAAATAATTTCAAATCATCGGCGAAAGTCAAAAGCTTACAAAATTGAAATATTTCATGAATATCATTTATAAATAATATAAATAGCAACGGGCCCAAATGACTGCCCTGTGGAACACCCGAAGTAATTTCTATAACGCGAGAAGTCAACCCATCGACTTTAATCATTTGCCTTCTATTAGTCAGGTAATTAATAAACCATTTTAGCATTGAAGAATGAAAACCCAAAGACTAGCTTAGCCAAAAGAAGTGTGTGATGCACCCTGTCAAACGCTTTTGTAAAGTCAGTGTAAAGTACATCAACTTGTAAACGTTCATCAAAACTATTAAATATATAATTAGTCAATAAAGCTAAATCAGTAGCACAAGATCTACCACGAACAAATCCATGCTGACAATTTGAAATAATTTATTTTACCGCGAAAAAAGTTTGTCCTTAACAATACTTTTAAACAATTTTGGTATTGCAGAAAGCTTTGATATAGGCCGATAGTTTACCAGTAAAAAACTGGTTCGCCTGTGGGGTTCGCCGGTTCGACCTCAAAAAATATCTTCAGGCATCCCGATATTGGATCACTTAATCATTGAGGCCAATCAAGTGCTGGTGTTCCTGCATTTGTGTGTTCCAAATTTTTTAGGCCTGCCTCTCTTATGCGATTGTAAGGGAACGTTGATTGCCATTGCCTTTTTGACGGGGTTCGTAGGATCCCTCCTTCGAACAAGACAATACCAACTGAGTCGGTGGTGCTCCAATTTTTTCGAAGTGGGTTCTTTGACGTGAAGCCTTCTTCGGATTCTGGAACTTCTGGAACTTTGTTACTCCCGCTGTAATGCGAAGCATCTTCATCAGAGCTGGTCTCAACTTTCCCTCATACTTTTTGTAAATAGTCCTGCATTATGAATCGTATGTGAGCGCCGGACGCACAACTGCGGTGTAGATCCCTTCAGCTTAGGGGACATTTTTCGGTCACAGAAGATGGCAGAGTTTTCCTGCCACTTCATCCACCCTACGCTTACACGATGATTGATGTCATCATCAACGGTTGCTTCGCTATTGATCATTGATTAACATATATTTTAAATCCTTAAGAGACATTTATGCCTAAATAAAACAAATATTAAATTTCTTTGCAGACTCCCACAGAACAAAACAAAAATTTCATTCTAGTAATTAATTTTGCTGATTGATTGACAGATTCGTGCCATTACAATAATTTTTGTAATACACAGGGTCACATATCTTCACATATCATCATAGAGCGAGGTTTCTTTCACTCATACATAGTTGATGTTTTGGTGCATGCACTATACCAAGTTAACCGAGCTCTTCTAAACTTGGAGGTTGGAGTTTCTCCTACTTTGATTAAACTTACTTACTTACAAAATTATGGCTAGGTTCAAGGGCTGCCATCCTACTCATATAGCAGTAGATCTACTCTGTTTTGGGCCAAATGATCTACTCCGCAGCAAAACAAATCTACTCCTCTTTTTTGCATTTTTAAAAACGAAAAATTGTTTATCACTTAGCTTGTCCTTCATCCAAAGCTTGTTTTGAACACATCCACCCAGGATTTAAAAGCCACGTCTATAGTTTACTCTGAATGCACTCATCGAAAATTTCAGGTTATATTCGCTAGTAGCTATCGGCCGGAAAACATCAACCTGTTACTAGATACCATGAAACTGTTTTGATTTAACTGTTTCCCTTTGAAAAAAATTGTTGTGCTTAATTTTTTTTAAAATGGATAAATTTGTTACTAGGTCTGAAAAGTCAAGGTATTATTGAGGTTTTAATGTATTTTCTGATTAGTTACTAATATATTTATGTGTAGCAGCTCCTTCCAGTTGCAAGCTCATAGGGCAAAAAAAATTAATACAAATGAGAATCCCCACGTAAAAGACCCTGAGCAAACCAAAGATTGTTAAGCTAAGATTAGATTGCAAGCCAAATATGTATATGAATGGCCACAGATAAATGACAACACTCGCTGTCAAATGACAGGTTGTATATCAGACTACGTTACAAAAATAACATGAAAGGTGCTTTGGTCACTCAAGTCATTTGTTATTTTTTTTTATAAACCAAATTGAGGTAACACCGTAAGTATAATTGGGCACAAGGTCAAAGTCGCATATATAATTCGTTTGTTTTCAATTCCTTAAAGCGTAGATCCGATTATTCGCCTTTTATTGCTTATTCGGCCTCCCCCTCACCCTTTGAAATTTGGTTTCATACAAATAAGAGCTAAAAACATAAAATATGAATTAACAACAACCAAAAAACACATCAAGTGAAAAATTAAATGAACAAAACGTAGTGCACACAAAACCAATAACAAGAAAAGCAAACACAAATCTAAGATATACTGCGCTATATTGAAATCTACTGCGCTCAATCACCCATAGGGTGGCAACACTGGGTTCATATTGCTATTTAAAAGAGCATACATTTCAGGCTTGAAGCCCGACGCCAGGTTGGAGATGGGGTAACAAACCCCTATGGAATGTTATTGGTAACAGCAGACTTTGGGGAGGAATGCCGTCTTACTAATGCACTCTCTCCTATTTCGGGACGGCAGCGAACGAGTTAGAACTTGTGATATCCAAACATTACTAAATCCACGATTTATAGGGATCTCCAACCCTAAGCCAGGGTGTTGGAACTAGTTAGTGGCGGATGAACTCTTTATGGGCCAACGCCAGCTCTCACATTCCCGAATTGAGTTGCTGGCACGAGAATTAACGACCTACTGTCCTAGAGCCAAAACGACCACGTACTGTTCGCGCGGTCATGAAACTTGTCCTTTATTAGGTTTACCGCTTTATTGGTAGAAGCGTATGTACATATTAAGCTGATGTTATTCAATCGAGTTTTGAATGTGTTCCACTATCAGAATCCAAATCCGAATCCGCATCCTAACATGTGCATCATTTTATTGCAACTGGAATAAATGTCAAAAGCTCGTCGTTTCAGTATATCAGAATCTATCCAACAATCACTGTATATCGATCTGATATTAATAATTTTATCTAAAAACAATAAAACAAATTCGAAAATCACCTTTAATTCGCCTAAGTAGTCAGTTATATTTCATTTCAATGACGTTCACAAAAAAAAGTTCAACTCGACACCTCCTCGTCGGTTATTATTTCCGCCCGACGTGGCTCCATCTCCATATTCGCAGCAAAATAATTTATTAAAAAGTCATTCTCCGTAAACCAAAAAAATGAGCACTCAACTCTTCATTAAAACGGTCCGAACATCATTTATCAAGCTAATTATTTGTTTCCTTATTTTGTTTCAGAGAAATGAAAATGGTAATTTTTTTTCTATACAGGACCTCTTTCACATCCTTATCATGCAATTTATTTATTATTTATAAAAATCTACAGAAAATACTTTCACGTCAGGAAACCTGTGTAAATTCACTATTGAATCTATCAATTTGATTTGAAAAATAAAAGGAAGAGAAGAGGGTGTCCTTTAAGTTATCCTCCACTACTCAGTATTATCAGGGTCAGAGGAGACGGACGACGAGAAGCTTTTACGTGTACATTTTGTATATACACGTAACATTTTCCCTTGAAGCGTTCATTCATGGAATATGTGTTTTGTTTCGAATGAAATTTACCGAAACAGGATACCGTCGGCCACTGCTGATGAAAGGAAAAATTGTAACAATGCATCCCGTATAACCCGTTTTATGTGGTTAATTTAATTGCTGTAGCAATTTCTCGACCTTTATGTGCCCTCAAACAGAAAGGATTCCCATCGTTTATTTAGTTAATTGAATTGGAATCCTTATGGTGGCTTCTGAAATACTGAAATCTATTTTTTGTCCGAGCTCTGAGGATGGGTCTGTCGTCGGTCGTCCGTCGTTGGGTACGGATGACACAAATTGAGTTACAACATTTTCCAGTCACCTCTTTATTTTATTTAATTTGATTTCAATACCTTGGTTGAATGGAAGCTCCATTATGCAGTAGGTACTCTGGCCGATGTCCTTTCTTTTTTGTTTGCTTTCTTTGCTCATTCCATTCACAATTCACAGTCAATTTTATGATCCTAATGAGTTTTCTCTTTCGTGTTAGTTCATATCGTTAAAAAAAAAAACGTCCTCCTTCTTTTCTTTCTATTTGTAGTTTGCACACTATAAGGAGGAAATGTATTTACATGCACAGCGAGCGTTCGGTGTAAATCCGGATAGACATTATCGTCTGCTGCATGCTGCTGCCGAGGATAAGCCAAAAATAATCGTCCTATCAGTTGTTATACAGGAAGCAGAAGGACTCGAAGCCAAGGATGCCAATGGTGAGTAGTTATTTTTGTGGATGAGTTTTGCACAAGAGGGATTTGTTGAGTGTGGATGCAACTCGTAGATAGTGTTCTCTGTTTAGATGCAAATGCAGCTTCATGGGTGTGTGAACGACTTTGTTCACTCTGGAGTGAAGTGCATTCTTTAATAAAGATCCGCAATGTATTTTATTCGAATCAGGTTTGGGTTTTTTTTTCTCTTTAATCAGTTGAAGTGAATTCAATGGTATTGCGCTTATTGGCAGCAAAGTGTATGAAGCAATAAAAGGTGATTTCATTTCAAAAATGCACTTCTGTTCGGCGTAGATAGTGCCAGTAGAGACAAAATCATGTTTTCTTTGTTGCATTAATGGAAGCGGTAATCTTCTAAAGATGAAGTACCCCATGCAACTGACATGACTATTGACAACCTCAAATATGGTTTGCATGGATGCAATTTTTAACTTTCTCGTATACATTAGTATACTAAAGAGAGAGTTACTGCAATCGTGCGGAAATTTCGAACTCAAACTGAGTATGATGGATGATATTACGTCTATAGAGAAGTCCAAAAAAGTGGGTTCGGCAATGCCGTCCGTCGGTCTGTCTGTGCGCCGTATGGCGAAACAGTTCGACGGATTTGCTTCAAAGTTCGTATATAAGGTTTTTGGGGTTACATCTCGGGGCGTCTTTTAATTGTTTGCTTTATCTTTTGAAATAACGGTACCTGCCATACAATTTTTTTTGTGAAAATCACTTATCACTATTTTTCTCGAAAGTGGTTCCAAGAATTTCGGTCTTTTTTTGTACTAAGGATGTTTAGGATGGAATCAAAAATTCTTCATACTCAGTTTTTGGAGAAAAATCTACTAACGGTAATTCATAAAATGGGCAATATCTCGAAAACTAATAAAGGAAACTTAAAAAAAATTTACATTTTTTTTATACTGTAAACTCAAATAAATCTGCATACTTAGATTTTTTAAATAATTTTTTTTATATAACGATTTTCTGAAATTTATATTAAATTCGTTTTCTCAAAAACGGCTGTAACGATTTTGATACTTTTTTGTTATTCGAACAATTTCGTTAAAAGTGTCCAATGTGCGAAATTACATCAAAATTGTTGGTGCCGTTTTCGAGAAAATCAAATTCTTTAAACCCTAAAAAGTGATTTAAATAAATTTCTCACCATTAATTTTCGATTCATTTTGCGACTCAAAAACGCATCTCATGTACCGAGAAAGTTTCGTATGACGCAGTCGTGCACTTTATTTTTAGGAACATCGTTAAGAGGTAGTTGCTATACTCTTGTGCTCAGCTTTTCCAGGTTTGGTCGCAATGAACATGTGATATTGGCCAATTTAACTTGTCACATACCTACAGAGCTTTTATATCTTCATCATCGATAAGTCATTCTCTTGCATTTTAAATGCGTTTTTTAGTTGTTGTTATGACGATGTTGTCTATTTATTTGGGATTGTTTATCCCGATAATTCGTGAAATCGTGGCACCGTGGGTACATTGGCTCAGTGGTTAAATACGTTGGACCACTAAGTGAGAGGTCGCTGGTTCAAATCCCGACCCATACGCCCTGAACGTTTTTATTCGCTGCCCCACATCTTGCGAACGTCTGACAAACATCCAAGCATAAGAACTGTCATGAGAAGCTTCTCAAAAATAAATTGCCTTTCGGAATCGGCATTAAATTTTTAGTGTCAAAAAATATAACTTCGCACACACAGTGGTTGGAGAAGCTAAGCTTTGGGTCCTATATGGGCCATTTACGCCTAATATTTATTTATTTTCATTCCGCGCTTACGCTTTTCACTCGGTTTCGAAATTTGAGAAAGGTACAGAAGGACCGACCTGGATATTTTTGATATTTTTGCACGGAAGAAGGAACGGAACTAAAATGAAACTATAATTCTGCCTCAATGTGTTGCATTTTCTCTTGCACGCAAGCTCTTACTGTTATAGGTTCCATGATTGTTTGCCATAAAAATTGTTGAACAAATATATCGTCTGTTCAAAGGTAAAAGTCATTAACTAACAAAACAGACAAAAGGATATAATTCAATTTAAAGACAGCTTTAGGTCTCAAAATACCTGCACTTAGTGAGTATTATAATTTTGTGTATCCTGTAAAAATTGTTAAAGTGACAATTATGCCTCGTTAATTTTTTATGGAATTATAGAACGTGAACATTATATTAATATTTGTAAAAAATCACTTTTACAAATTTTGTACTTAATGAGTTAAACCTTTGAAGCGACGATATTTAAGCAATGTTTTTATAAAGAAATTTAAATTTTTTATATGTATTTTATATTTTATATGTATTCGTCAATCCGAATTTCAATTCGATGCGATGCGATGGTACTGCACCTCGACCTAAAAGATCTTTTGTGCTAAATATCAGAAATATTGCTTAGGAGAGAAGCGCCTATACTTTCTTATTGTAGCTGATGATACGTTGAGTAGAAGATTTCTTAATAGCATCAGAGGTTATTACTTCTCCAAGAAAAGTTGCCCTTCTTATTCTTTATAGGCCCGGGCAATCACATAAGATGTGCGATAAGATGTGCTCTGTGGTTTCGTCTTCTTTAAAACAAAGTCGGCACTCCGGGGAGTCGACTATTTTCAGTTTAACCTTTTTTGGTCTGTCTAAGAACTGGGATGCTTTCCCAATAAGAGATGCACATTTGGTGTTGCCATATTTTTAATTTAAGATTAATAGCTGATTTGTTTATTGGACAGAAAGGCTTGCGTCCTATAAAGGGGGTTCCGAGAATTTTCTAGCCAATTCGTCAGATAATTCATTTCCCTCAATTCCCTCGTGTCCGTGAACCCATCAGATTTAAGTTTTGTTTCTGATACTGAGTGCCTGAAGGGTTTGAAAGTAGTGTAGTACTGATTTGGAGTCAATAATTGGCGAGCGAAGGGCTTTTATAGCTGCTTGACTGTCCGGGAATATATTGATGTAATATGGATGAAATACACTGGGACTTTTTCCCATGGGTGAACTTTTAACATACACATCTTAATAAATACGAAAACAATAATTTACGAGGAATTTTAACTCTGCGTTTTGCTTTATCCGGAAGCTGAGCGATAGAAAGTCTAGAACGAATTTTTCGTGGCCTAAGTAAATGAAGCGCAAAAAATGTTGTTTATGCAAAAAAAATCTGCACTGCTACTTGCAGAGACAGAATAGCATGTCAGCACTTAGTAAGCTTCTAGTAAGCTAGAACTGACAATGGAAAATGTTTCTTACTTAACAGTGGTTTCCTCAATAACTATTTTTACAAGCACCCCATGGTGAATTGCAAAATATCCTGCAATGACAAAGTATCTCCCTTTCTAGCGCTCATTAAACATATGTTTATCGAAAGATTATTCGCACACTGTAGTTATACATTTCAGCTGCAAGTTATGGATTTCCTTTATCTGAGAGTTTGCTTTCTTCTTTTAACACAAGATAATCTTCCCTCACTGGTCTAGTTTCGTTCTGCAGTGCTTATGATAATGCACGTTTGGACCTTATTTTTTTGTGTGTTGGGAAATAAGCTAACTGCTTGATGATGTCACGATACAGTGTCAACAATTATTCGCATATGTATATCGGCATATGCTCTCACTGTAGTTTTTAGCTATTTCGTTTCGTTCCAGTTCGCAGCTTCATAATCCCTTTGTGATAAGTACAATTTATAATTCACGTTTACACGCCCAAGAGACCGCTTTATAGGGCGACGAAAATAGTTTACGAATGATCCCGAACGGTCATTGACTGAGACTCAGCTGCTTTCTTTCCTTTTCGGTTCTGGAAACAATCTTTCCAGTTATTCAGACCAAATACTCTGATGGTTTGGTTCAGTTTCAAAGATTAATATGTCTGAAGATCTGTATTGTCCATTCATTCAATTTGCCGAGTCAATGTAGTCGGGGTGTTTTGAGTTGGTTAATATACATACATCTACATCGTGTTCATATCTTTCAAACAATTTTCTTAAAAGAATTCAGTTTCTGTTTTTCTTTCCTGCCTAGCGTCCAGCTCTTAGCTCTAGACAGCAAAACAAGAAGGACCAGTGTTTTTAAAGCTTGCACTTCGTCTTTTATGCTTACAAGTTTTATTAAGTCCATTAGATTTCTAGAGAAATTCTTCGTGTAGTCTCCACTTAGGTGTCGTTTGTTCAGATGATGTTAGGTAGGTTGGTGGATGCCCCTGTTACTTCAACCGCGGCTCACTTAGACTGTCAATTGGGTCCATTGTGTCCATCTGGGTACCTTTTCTCGAACTTAGAAACACCCGGAAACGCGATTTGTACACAAATCTTAGTAGGTCTTTTAGCTTGACTTTGCCCACATCCTCCAGCTAATTATAAAAGTATCTGCCGAAGGTAGTATTTAAGGCTGGGTATTCGCATAGCAGGTGATGAACAGACTCTATTTTTTCAACATCCCTGCGGCTTCTGCAGTAGTCGTTGTGCAGGATGCCTAACCTTTTTGCATGCAAACCCACAGCGCAGTGACCCATAAGGACTCCTTTAAGTACTCGGATATCCTTGCGGTTTAACCCGATCATGAATTTTGATCTCATTTTGTTGACAGCTGGCCATAGCTCTTTTGTATGTCTGCACGTATCGAGTTGTGTCCAACGTAGGTTAGTTCTACTCAATGATTCGTTGTCGATTTTACGTGCGATGGTGCTAAGCGGTATTTTTACTTATTCAAGTGCCAGTGATGTTTCTAACCCTGATCTTGCAAGCTTGTCCGCTTCCTCGTTTCCCGGGATATCAGTGTGGCCTGGTACCCAGCACAGAGTTACTGTGTTGACAGTTGATAAGCTCTAACCTCGAGGTAAATGAATACTTTAACCACATAAATGCTTCTAGCATTTACAATTACGTTTGGACAGATGTTTGTTTGTTAAAGCATTTTTTCGGAAATGTCTTTGTTTTTCAAGAACAATTAAATTTGTCTTGGCCGTAAGATATTCAATCGCATAACGTTGAGAGCGTCCGATGATGCCGATATCGTTCGCACTTCCCAGTTGTTCGAGTGGTGATAATAAAGCCACCCATATTTTCGCCTGCCCAGCACATTAAAAGATGAGTTTTAGGATTGCGCGTCTTTTTACCGAAAAGAAAAACATTTTAGAAAAAAAATTCCGTTTTCTACATAAAAATTAATTCCGTAGCAAAGCACGGTCATTCTTTAAAATATGCACTACAATTTTTATATAAATATAATCGTGTCCCTTACCCGACAATGGTCAATTGTTAACAAATCGCTTAATTGGTTTATTAAGCCGAACAATAGGTTTCCACATTCCCTATGATTAATAAGCTTGGTAATAATTATAATAAAACCCAACACCAGCACGATTTCAGATTTTATGCTTGTGTTACTCATTCGACCCCATCTGGCTTAGGGGGTAAACAAAATAACCGCACTTACGCTATGCACGCACAAATAAAATCAAGGACTCGACTTGGAAAGCGATTTATAGACCATCCTTGTGGTTGGCAATTTCATTTGGCAATATTGAAACTATCTCTGGTAGTGAGTGGTTGGGTGGTTTTTGTTTTTGACATCCTTTGTGCGGCAACACAATCAACACACATATACCGGCGAGTAGTAATTAAACCCCAGATGATTGCTAATACACGGGGTTATCTTAGTTAACCGTAGAATATACGCGTGGCTACCAAAAGACTAAAATATTTATACATACATGTTGTGTTCGTATCCACTCCAATTTCAATTAATCTTCATGACAATGTCGATAAGGATTTAAATTTAAAGATATTAAATGTAAAGGAAGACCAGATATCAGTTACATAGACAGTGAAGTGTGACCTTTTAGGGGTTAATCCCTATCGCTTTATTCGTCTGCGATTAAATAAGTCAGAAAAATATTCTCCTTCAGTCATGTATTGGTGGGCGCATATCCTTTTTCGTTTTATTTCTTTCTATTTCCGTCGTTTATCATTGAGACTCCTACAGTGCTGCTGATTAATACAACTTGGAGTGTGTATAAAAATGTAACAGATGTGGTCACGATACGCGCCGATCCTTTTTGGCCTGCCTCCGAGTGACGTACGCAATGAACTGTACGCGCATAGCTCTTCATCATTATCATTTGAGGATGGGCTGATTTTCGGAGATATCACGCGAAGATAAATCATGTAGAATTAATGTTTCTTTTTTTTATGTGGAACAGAGAAAAAAATGAGCCGACGACGGAAACAAATGAAAATGGTTTGCTTTAATGGAGGTGTCCGGACCGTTGTTGTTGGCGGCAGGGGGCCACAAAGATGAGATTGACATGAAGATTTATTTGACTTTTCATGTTGGAATTCTCTTTGTAAAGGATGAGCAGGGATTATGATTTGTCGCAAATGCATTTTGCTCGCTTGTTTATCCTTTTGTACTATGACAGGGAGGTGGGTTGATTTTATTTCTGCATAATTAAGAAAAGCATAAAAAGGTCAACAAAGGAATGGGGCCTTTGGATCCTCTGCTTGTGGAGGTAATTACGAGACACATTTTTTGGGACTTAAGCTGGGACTACAATCAGTTGTAGCCAATATAAAATGAAAATGAAAATGCAAATGAATTTCTCTTTCGCCTGACCTCATCCTGAGTACATTCATTTATTTGCTGCTCTGATACTAAATTTGTGCTGGCAATTTACCTCCAGAAAATTCACGAAATAAATATTCCATTCTGTGCAACGTTGGTAGCAAATTCTAGGGACTACAACTTATATCCATGGTCCATTGGCTCTTCGAAAAGCAATCGCCATATAATTGTAATCGACAACGGAAGAATGCGCACGAGGTATCTGAATCTCCCATCCTTTTGGGAACAACATACACATACTATGGACACATACTAAGGAGTACACCTCCGCACTAGCAATCGAAAAACTAATTTTCATATTCCCCGGGCAAAATTCCTAACCCGCAAGTTGTCGATTGGATTTCACAACCGAAAAGCCATACAAAATTGACATTCCGACTTCTCGTATAAATGCCCTCTCGTTCGGGGAGGGGCCAAAGCGATAACCGAGCCGACAACGAGCAATTTAGATAGAATTCAAGAAAAGGATGTTCTATCCCTTCTCGTATCGTAACATTGACGTATCCCTTTCGTGCCTTCTTTCGCATGCTGGAAAGCGAACTTTTGACGGTTCTGCAGTATAAATGTTGTGGTTGCTCCATGTTCTTCAATTGAAAGGGATTTGCTTTTCTTTGGAGCTGGAGCTGGAGGTGGAGTGGGCTACCAAACATCAAATGGCTTTCGAATTATTTTATATGCTGTTTTGTATATGTATAGATATCCCTATTTGTTTGTTGTTTTTGCAATTCAAAAGAGAAAAAGGAGTCATGTCATACGAGAGAGCTGAGAATATTTCCAATTAATTTCAAAAGAGCCACGATGAGTGTGTGTTTTGCAGATTCATTTCGATAAGTAGGCGATTAGAGTTTATTGCGCGATAACTACAGCCTTTCGAGTCAAAAGGATATGTTCGAGGTATGTATGTACAACTACGGTTAGACACAATGGATGACAGATAAGAAGGGGTAAAGATTTGGAAGATTAATATATATTTTCTAAGGAAATGGATTTGGAAACACAAATACACATCATCTATTTCTCTTGTATCCTTTTTATTCTTTCTTTTCTGTGGAAGACGATTTTATGTAATTACATCATGTAGGGCACTTCCCCCTTGTGTCAGGATATTATATGTCTTTTCAAAAGGAAATTGAATGGGAATACCTCGTCGTTTGAAATGGCTTTCTTTCGAACAAACGAAACGAGTTGAAAATGTTTTTCTTATTTTTTTTTCGGAAAACTGATATATATGGGAAAAGGATTACATTAGATGTTTTGTTGAGCTCTTATAAGAAGCGTAGTGGTTTTATTTGAATCTGAGCAACACGTGTCCTAATTAGGCATTTGCATGAGTGATTTCGAATTCGAATACACAATTTTCCTGTTGCTCATTAGGTGATGTTGCGTAAGCCGTAAGAAAATCCATTTTGTCTTATAATTTGTATGCTTTGCATTTATTGTTGTTTTTTTTTTTTATCCAAAACATGAGTATCTAATTGTAATTTCAATGGCATAATGTTGATGTAACAAGGATTTATTAGTATAATTTTGAAATACGTACGAAGGTATTGTAGGCGTGAATTAGTGTAACTCAAGCGACTTTTCTCTTCATTTGAATTGTTCTTTATCAAATGAGCATTAGGAGCAACCTTCGCATAAGCATTTAAGCCTTTATAAATTGGAAAACATTTTCAATCAAGGAACTCAATTTCTATTTAAGTCTCCTTCAGCCTAAGTAGTATTGTGCTGCCGATTCTGAAATTAACCAAAGGGAAACGTTTCTTATAATTTTCTATGACATTTCATGACATTGTACGCCAGATCTATGAACAGATATTACTCCAATCCGCTTTGATTGATGGGCCATAAGAAACTTAAACTGCTACCACAAATTTTGTTATTCCCATAAGTGTTATATAGGGAGTTATGGAGTTAAAGATCAATTTGACTAATTAGATTTTTTTAATTCTTGAGCACTTGGATACTCTTATAATGAAGTTATCGGTGGAAGGAACGATATACCGATGCACGTTGGTTTTAAATGTCGGTTTTTTTTTATAATTTACACGTATAAAAGGGATTGCTAGCACCCTTATAATGTTGAAAGTAACACGGGCACTAAGGAAATAAGGAATTAGAAGACAGGGGGAGAAACCGATGCACATTGATTTTAAATGTTTGCAAATTGTAGTGGTCAGAAAAAACAGAGTGAGGTAGAGCATTCCACATTCGTGTTGTGCGAATGAATCCTTATATTTCATAGTACGTCCGAATACAGGCTTTATGGTGAACTGATGATTACGGTTGAGTGTAGAAGGGGAGGAATGCAACTGACTACTTCGTTTGAGCACTTGTGGTGGAACTACGATAGGGAGGAGACTTTATGACGATGACTAAGAGGGTCAAGCGATTTCGCAATGTCTCTATCGCCAAAAAGTTTGATCGCACGTTTTTGAATCCTGCCAAGTAGCTCCAAATATTTATTATATTTGCTCAAGTCGGTATAGGTATAGGCGAATAAACGCCTTATAAATTGTTGCCAGATCAGAAGGGGTGAAATATTTCTTGCATCGCTTGAGGAAGCCTAGACATTTCACAGTGTTCTTGGCGACGTCGAATATGTGGTCGTTCCAACGAAGATTGTCGTTAACACACATACCGAGGATGGAAAGCTTTTCGCTTTCAGCGATGCAAGTGCCATGCATGTGCCATAATGTCAAAGTGTTAGGGTTTCACTTCAATGAAAGCAAACAGCATTGTGTTTTGAAAGCATTAAATTCTATTTTGTTGGTTGTACCCCACCTAAGTATGCCGTCAAGGTCAGAATTTAATGAGCTTAACATACGTTGTCGTTCCAGCTCCACGCCCGAATATGAGGGACGTGAGGCTGGAAACGAATATGAGAAGCTGAGTGTACTGTCATCAGCGAAGGAATGAATTGGATTAGAAGTGAAAAACAGGAGATCGTTGCTGGAAATAAGAAAGAGTGTTCTATAATATGAAGACGATACAGAGCGTGATAGGGCATTTGACTTTCGTATTGTATGACTAATGAAGGAATCTTTGTATTCCAATGTAAGAATGTCCAATGATGTTCATCTGTATTATGATGTAATTTTTGTTGTATTTTCAATTTGAAACTTTTTTATAGCAGTTATGACGGAAGTAGCGATAGGTAGTAGACATTGCTACATTCACTACATTTAAAAAAAATTGATGAGATGTGCGGAAAACACCTGCGCACCTTTAAAATAAAGTCACAGGTTGAGACTGAATCCCAATCACGTGAATTTCAACTTCTCATTATTCTTGGTGCGTATGTGTGTTACATTATCAGCGGCAAATCGCCGGACCGACTGATTTTATATCAAGTTCTTTTGATAGTGCGGCTTTGGATCTGCTCTTGTAGTTTGAAATATGTTATTGGTACACCGGACTAGATATGAGCTTTTTATTTGAGTTTAAGGCTAAGCCAGGTTAGAAAGGGTAAAATATTTCCTTTCCTGTTCTCTTCGGCCTTCTTGTAGACATTGAATATGTGATAATTTCAACGAATGATTATAACACGAATGAAAAGACTTTCGGCTTCAGTAATGCAAATGACATTGTTTTGATTAAGATTAGATTTCAGTCTATTTAATTCTGATCAGAATTTAAAGAGCACTAGTTTAATGATACGTAGGCGTTCATGTCAGATGAGGGGACGTAACCCAAAGGAAACAAATATGGAAATCTAAGTGTTCCTTCATTGGCGAAGAAAAGAATAGGAAATAGAAGTAGCAAATTGAATTGAACATGGAGCGTGGAACGATTACATGTGTTAATCCTTCGCTATTAATCATAAGTCCTAGAAATTTAAATTTTGTATATTCGGGAACTCCTTTTTGATTTAAACTAAAGTCATGTTTCCCCAACACTGATTAGGATTACTAACCATGTTTATTTTTTTTTCCGAAACTCGGAGTGCATTTCATAGAAACAAGCGTTTTTCTCTTTTTTGGAATTGACCACTTTAATAACTTTTTCTGACAGGGCAAGTCAGGAAATTTTTTAAAGCATTCAGGGAAAATTTTAATTTTGAAGCATTGCTTTTTTTAACAATGAAATAAATTAAATATGTATTTTGTCAAAAACAAAAACTCTATGATCTCGAAAAGGCAGTGTTAAACATTTTTATTATATACGCCCACTGCCATACCCTCAATTTAGAAAAAAAAAACGTTTTAAGCTGCAGTTAAAGCGATATAGGGTTTTAATCTTAACAAAATATGTAGACAGTGAACTCCTTAACAAATTTGCCATATAAAGTTTTTTACCACGCCTATGCGATTTTTAACAATGTGATGTTTTTATCAAAAATTTTTATGGAAAACAAAAAAAATTGTATTACAAGATATTTAGCCATTTAATTTAGCGCCGAAGTTATCGTATTCGTATATAATATGTACCTATACTTATCTAAAAAAGTTATCGTCATTACATCTTCATAGTAAGAATGATAAAATTTATATATATAATTATAATTTTTGGAAATTTTTTCATTTGGAAAATTATTAAAATTGTAATAGAAGCCAATATTGCATTGTCTCTACTACCAGTCACGTTTTTTTCTCAAAATAACATTCAAATAATGTAAATATGCGCCCAATCGGCCCATTGTTAAAAAGTTACGCCGTCTACCGTAACTTCTACCTTTACTTGCAACCTATCTACAGTATTTTCATCAATATTAAGTCAGTTGGTCCAGCGGTTTGCCGCTTGTAACTCACATATACACATTCAGTCCTAACTGAATGAAACAACATTTTTATTGTACTTTATATTATTTATTGCACAACAACAATAGAGTCGTTCATGTGGTATTCCATTTTTTTTATTAATAATACGCATTCGATCAAATGGCAACCTAAAAAGGTAAACAACACTGTGGCATATACACACTCTTTTCGCTCAAAGATATAAAACTACTATCACATCTTATATAATGCCAACGTTTTGATTTCATGTATTGCTGAAGGTAAAGTATGTATTTAAATATGTGATTCATATATGGATCTGTCAATCCTCACTCTCCTCCTCATAGTAGTACTTTTGTTATCTGAAACTGTCCAAATACGTCAAATCCATAATCCGCTCCTTAAGTCTTTGCATTTAAGATCAATGTGATGAATGTGATGCCCTCACTCATCAAAAGTATAAATTTTCTCCAAAATACTTTGAAATAAAACGAAAGTTTCATTCTCTTCACAGGCTTCAGTGATCCGTATTGTATGTTGGGAATTCAGCCAGATGGAGGACCACCAGTATCACCGCAACCTCTGCCACCTACACCGAGAACGCTCTCCTCTGACATTGGCCTGGGAGGAGGCATGGGCGGATACGATAACAATACCGATTCCCCAACGCACCGTAAACACAGCTTTCGTCTGAGTTTCAAACGAAAAGAGGCAACAGCCAGGAGAGAGCAAAGGGACTCATTAGGCGGCCCGGTACCAGCTAAATTCATACGGGCTACATCAATCAAGCCGCACACACTGTGCCCCAAATGGAATGAGAAATTCAAATTGTAAGTCCTTTTCGAATTCGTGCACGAATTTCATCGACTCGCAAGATAAATTGAAATACGTTCGGAATTAAATGAAAATAAATATTCAAATTAACTGGGGACACTTGCACACACACACACATTGCACTGTCAATATTGTTTGTACATTGTCTTCGATGTGATTTCATCGATGCTCAGTCAAATCTTTTCTAAATTATCGCCATCGTCACCATTTCATGTGCGAAACGAATCCAGAGATAGCGCATTTGAAATGAGGTAATTTGTTATTTTCATCATTTGGTGACGTTATAGATACAAAGTAGAGTATGGAATTCCGAATAAAGGTACAACGTACGACACAGATACCCAGCAATGATTTAATGAGATACTATCTGCTTGCTTTGTCAATCAGGGGTTTATTTAAATTTCAAATGTATTGGTGTCTTCTTTCGACTGCCGCGCTGACCGGGCAGAACTCGAAGGGTGGGGGTTTAATTTCGTATTAGGAAATGTGCAGACACGACGACGATGGCGGCTGAAAAGGACAAGCTGGTGGGACGTGATGAGTAGAATTCAATGACAGTGTGGCAGAAGACTTAATTGGATTACATCAATTGATTGGAATAAAATACTCTTTAGGGATCTCTATGTCTCTTGAAGGTGGATTTGGTTTCAATTGAGCTTGAGAGGATTTTAATACTTTGGTAGTTGTTGTGCAGTCTTATTTTGCTCTCTGTATTCCGGGGACAAACAAAATTTAAGTTAAATTTTAATTTATTCCTTTTGCAGGTATTTAAATACATTTAGAGCACCTTAATACGCCAGACTTATTGTGAAACATTTTGTAATCCATAAGAGTACCCCAAATGGGTTAATTTATGTTTAATAAATCAGAAGGTAGCCCATGGAGACAATTGGCCCTTGAAAGGCTAAAATTTACATAATCAGATTATGATTTGTTACCAGCTGGGTTATTGGGTTTGCTTTGACCTTCGACTTGTGAGTCATATTTTTGCAGGGTGAGGTTAATTTGATGTTCTTTCCATGCGAACGTTTCTTGGGTTCTTTGGAAGAAAAGTCAAAGTTCAATCAAAATAAGAAAGTTACATAGATTTAATTGTTTCTAATAGTAAACAAATTATTACCCCTGAAATTATTTGCTCCAGAAGTCTGATTTCCAAATACCTAAAGCTAAAAGTCTGATTCGAGCAAAAGCAGGACATTACCAAGGGAAATGTTCACCTTCTCGAAAAGCATTTCAAGTGATCCTTCAGAGTGCCTAATAGGTCACCAACGGAAGTCTGGACAACAGGGTTGCTCCCATGATAAACAAAATCAAGGGCTGAAAAATTCACCACGGCATCTGGACCAGAGCTAGTTGTGCTAGTAAAGGCTCCAATGGAAGGGTTCTAAGGGGTGATTTTTTAAGCGTATTTATTTTAAAAATCGAATAAAACACTCTAATTTGCATCAAATATTCAAAACTTTTATTGTAATCGATAAATAGGCCTTTGCCATTTACGTTTTAAAGACAACTTGGTCCAATTTTGCGTCACTTTTTCGAGAATTTCGCCCTGTATTCCACGAATTACGCGTGCTATATTATCCTGTAAGGCTTCAATCGTGTTCGGCCAGTCCACATAGACTAACGACTAAACATAACCCCACAAGATATAATCAAGAGGCGTTAAATCGCATGATTTTGGCGGCCAACTCACAGAGCCATTTCGAGAGACAAGCGCTCACCAAATTCATCCTTCAACATTTCCATTGTTTCACGAGCTGTGTGGCATGTGGCACCGTCTTGGCACCGTCTTGATGAACATGCCAACCAAGTTCAACTCAGCCAACTGGGGTAAAAAAGGTCGCGTATCATGGCTCGATATCGTTTTCCGTTGACGGTAACGTTTCTTCCACGGTCGTCTTTGAAGAAAAATGGACCGATGATGCCACCAGCCTATAAACCACACCAAACTGTGGTTTTTTCTGTTTTTTCGGGATGGATCGTTAATTCGTCTATGGCATGTGGCTGTTCATCACTCCAGATGCAACAGTTTTTCTTATTTACTTATCCGTTGAGCCAGAAATGAGTCTAATCGCTGAACACAATTTTTCGATAAATCAGCGGATTTTTACGGAGCACGAATTTTGATAATAAATTTCAATAATTTGCAATTGTTGCTCGTTTGTAAGTCTTTTCATGATTAAATGGCAGAGTATACTGAAAACTTTTCACTTTGACAGATGACGTTTGGACGCCATTACTAACCAGTGCTGCCAACCTAAAAACTTAACTCTTAAAAAATCACCCTTTAGAAAGCCCTCGGATTTCGTCGTCTCGAAATGCTTGGTACAAAGAAGTTTGCTAAGAGGATTCCTCCAAGATTTTTGCCGAACACACCCATAGGCACGTGCGGTATTAAAGTATATCATTTGACTCAAGCACGCTCATGTGAGTTTTAAAAACAGAAACCTCACACGAGTAAAATATGACGTTTGCTATCGTGGATTACCCCAAGAATTTTACCAACACAGACAAATAAGCGCGTGCGGTAAAAAAAAAAATATCAATTGGCTCTTCTAACAGAACAAAATTTAGTGTAGTTTGATATTAACGCCAACAGTCACCTCAGTTGACTTTCGTCCAATACTTGTTCGAAGGAGTTCGAGGTTTGGTTGAACAAGATTCAGGAGATGTTTGGTATTCGATTGCATCATTAACCTCACTCCATTTAAAGATTTCAAGAGTACATGAGGTTCGATTCTAAAAGTCATATTACTCAAGCTGAACAATTTCGGTACAGACCCTTCCCTCCACATATATAGGGTGTTTTTTTTTGAGGTATAGAACTTTGAAATCGAATAAAACAAAGATGATTTTTTTAAATTGACATGAAATTTACTTTATTCGAAAGATAATCTTCTGGCATTATAATTTAAATATGATTTCTGAGATATGACCGCCACGGCTGGCTAGGACGTAATCTAATCTGCGAATAACATTTTACACTAGCGACTTCACATATCCCCACAGAAAAGGATTATCACAAATCCAAATATGGCAGTTTTTTTATTGACGTATCCATTTAACCAAAAGTGACCTCGATCGTAGTGCGCGATACGTATTTCGAAGAGAACCATGATTTTCAAAATAAATTTGCTCAATTTGGAAGCGTAGTTCAGGCGTCTGTCTATTCATGTTGAAATGCCAAACGAAACTAAAAATAAATCACCTGACAGCTGACAAAATGGCGGCCAGTTCAAATAGGGTTGCCAACTTAAAGCTCTATTCCTCTAAGAAAAAACCATTTAGTATTACAATGAACAGATTTAAAGGACTTTGTGTGCCCTGACTCTCTGCTAGAGCATCCCCTTTACGTATGCTTATTTCGTTGCATTTTACGATAAGTGCTATTCATCGGAGAGCGTTGCAGTTCTTTTCATATCATGCCTCCACTCGGGGTGAAGTCCACTATACCTGAAATCAGTATCTGCGTTCTTTTTATGAGCTTTGTTTAAATACTTGGTTTCAGCTTTAGTTCGACGATGCGTAAGTAGATTTTTATTCACTTTCTATTACAAATTATGCATACCACAACCCAATGAATAGATAAACAATTCAATTACCTCCAAGGTGACTCCTGCGGCAGTGAAATTTAAGCTCCCATTATCTATTCGACCTCGAAATTCTAAATGCGTACCTACACACAATTGTTGTATGTACTGCAATTCCATCTTTAATTAATCAAAAATGCGTACTAAATATAGACACGATATCGAAAATAGCACAACAACAAGAGTTGGATTAAAATGTCGGCTTGTCAAAAGTGTCAGACACCGTTATTACCTTTCTCTGCGAAACCAAAATGCTGAACTCAACATTGGTATTGGGGTTTGGGTTTATCGCCGCTTTATTTCCAATTGAATTTCTTCCATATCCAAGCACGCTGCTCCATTAAATCAGTTCACACAAAAATACGACCTCCACCACACAAAAGGCCCATCTGTCAATTCACCCTAAAATTTATGACTTGGCGCCTAAAGATTTGATTTATGATTGAGTACTTTAGCCGCAGGGGAAACAAATCCCTTTGGGGGATTTGCAAAGCGGTCATTTCTCATTGTTCACCAAATGGAGCCTGAGCCCCATTTTGGAAATGTGAAAATGAGAATGAACTCGAGCAAGTTCCACCGAAATTCATTAATCAATATCGCGCCCCTTGCTGGGCGCCAGCTATTTCTTAGTGTCAGCAATGACGTTACTTCCGAATCATTTCACCCTGACACCTTGGAAGTTTGTGTACCCTCATGCAGACACATAAGCACATGGAAGCAGGCATGATTGGATTAGCGCGTTCTTACTCAACGTTAGGACATTGAACAAACAAACAGCGGGCGTGTAAAAAGAACATGTTTTGAATAATTTTCTTATCCGCTAGATTTTTTTATTTTTATTCTCCATTACGGAAGTACAACTAACTGTTTTCATTTTGTTTTCCTTCTTTTTACTTATAGCGACATTGATGACATAAACACCGACACCTTCCACCTCGACATATGGGACCACGACGACGAGAGCTGTGTCATGGACGCAGTGTCTCGCCTGAATGAGGTGCGCGGCGTTCGTGGCTTGGGGCGGTTCTTCAAACAGGTGTGCCAGTCTGCACGTCAAGGATCCCAGGATGATTTCCTTGGATGTGTAAATATCCCCATTGCCGATATACCATCGACTGGTCTGGACGGCTGGTTTAAATTGGAGGCACGTAGTCAACGGAGCACGGTGCAGGGGCGTATTCGCTTGAAACTTTGGCTTTCGACCCGTGAGGATCATGGCACATCCGAGGAGGATAACGAAATCGAAATTAGTAAAATTGAAAAACTACAAATGGTCTTCATGGCACATGAGGTTTCTACACATGAACCCACATGGACATGGGGTGGGGAGCTGCCCGGACCTGCCCTCACCATTCTCCACCAAATGGCGGTGCAGGGTGACTTGGTCGACTTGCATTGTGCGCTGGCGAGGTAAGTTTCGAATCGCCGCCGTTGTGGCAAATTAATTATCCTCATTGTCCTGTCCTTTTAGGTTTGTGGCAGCTGTTAAACTTAACCGCACCACTCCCATCGATCCGAAGTTCATTCACCGGCTGCTAATAGATGTGGACAAGCTGTGGAATCAACCCAATCAGGAGGCACTTACCCGGGAGCTAGAGCAGTGGTTGGCCGAGGCAATGACGAACATGGTCGAGCGTTCGCTCAACCAAATCCGACGACATCGAGACATCTTCCCGTCGCTGCATCCACCCTCGTTGATACGATTGGAATTCCTGTTGCGATGCCTCGGTCTGTTGGGCTCAATGAAGGCATTCCGGCAGGTATGCCCGTTCAATAAGGGTGTGCGAGGCGAGATTGTGGGCTCGTTGCGGAAGGGATCCATACAATGGGGCCAGCTGGTGTTGCGGGACTCACAGCGCTCACCGAATCCTTTAGTCAATTTCACTACCACCCTGATAGCGGACATCCAGTTGGGACTCACCTACTATCATTCGCTGTTCGATACGTAAGTATTCTCGTTCAGTGTACTTGTATTTTTTATGGGTTCTTGTGGTAATAGCAGGGGGAGCAGAAACGTAACTAATAGACAATAGCCAAGCACGCTTGAGCGATAAACGATTGCTGGGGATGCAATGACCTCGTTTTATTGGGTGGTTTCGGGTAGATGTCTGGTCTATGGAAGGGTATTAATTGCATCATAAATAGCAACACGTTTTATGTGAACTGTGCTCCTTTGTTGCACTAATGCCAATCATCTGGATGTGCAACGTGTTGTTTGGGTTTATTTAATACGAAATGTACGTCGTATTTGTAATGTTGCCTTAAATTTCATCTGCAATTTATGTTCCCTGGCTTCTCCTGGGTTACGTTAAGTTTTGTATTTTATTTACTTGTGAACGAAGATGAAGATGTTTTATAGTTGCGGTCCTATCTTTATTGTTGTTTGCTGGGAAAGTAGTGTATGCAATTTTAATGATTTAATTCCAAAATTGCCTCGAAATTTATTTGCCCGATTAAGTCGATAATTGATAGCTGTTTAGTAGGGTGGAACGATTAGAAAATTTAAAGAGTGTGTCCTCGCTAAATTCAATTTTAACTGTTAGAAAAGAGTATTGTACATTTGACTTTTTTAAAAATGTTCAATTTGTAGGATCTTACGAGGCCCTTTATTTTACGGTCTTTTTGTTTAACCTGGGTATGCTGTTATAAGGAAAGTTAGATTCGAACGAGTTCAACAAAACTTCATGAGGAACATGGTTAATAAATTAAATTTTAATATTTGATGAGCTTTCTATTTTGGAGAAGTTGCAATTTAGTTGTTTTGCAAACTTAAGGTTTCAGACGCAATGCAACTCACTTCATGTTTACTCGCAATATTCAAAATTGTCATATGAATTCGACAAAATTAAATTTTCTTTTAAAGGTAAATGCTCCTTAAAGATCACTACGGTTCGGAAACTTATTTTACACAAAAAGGCACAGAGCCAATAATAGGTATGTGAACAAATCAAATAAATTTTTCAATTAAATTGATTTTAGCTTGTCGCAACCTGAATTTAAAAGGTGGCGGAAGCCTAAAAAATAAAAATCGGTTATCAAAATCGATCAAGAGAGAGTGAACATATTAAGAACATTTGTGTTGGGATCTGTTATAGTTTCAGAATTTAAAAAAAATTACTGTTTCCTTTTATTTATTTTGCGCGCGTCCAAATTGATTTTTAAATTGGACCAGTTTTTTAAGAGAAATATTTAAGTACATATTTTGAGAAAATTGAAAGCGTTTTTTAATATTTATCTTTCTCGTATACAAAATTTCGACCTCAAACTGTGGATACATTAAAAATCAAATACGTTTTTGTATACTATCACGCTGCATAAGATTTTTTAAATATTTTTTTAATTTTCTCTTTCTTTCTACTAAAGTGAAAGTTATTGCGATCGTGCGGAAATTTCGAACTCAAACTTAGTATATAGAGAAGGCAAAAAATTGGGTCCGCAAATGCCGTCCGTCGGTCTGTCTGTCTGTCTGTCTGTCTGTCCGGGCACCGTATGGTGAAACGGTTCGATGGATTGCTTCAAAGTTCGTAATAACCGTTTTTAGGGTTATATCACGGGGCATCTTTTTATTTTTGATTTATCTTTTTAAATAACGGTACAAGCTATTCAATTTTTTTTGTGTAAAATTACTTATCACAAATTTTCTTGAACATGGTTTCAAGGATCTTGGTCTTTTTCTGTACTATGAATACTTGGGATGGGGCCGAAAGTACTGTATACTCAATTTTTTGCTTAAAATTCGAATAACGGTAATTTACCAAACCGCCAATGTCTTAAAAACTAATAAAGGAAATTCCAAGAAGATTTCCTTTTTTATACTAAAAGTGTTTACTGTGCGAAATTACATCAAAATCGAAGGTGCCGTTTTTGAGAGAATCTAATTTTTGATCACCTAAAAAGTAATTTAGTTAAGTCTTTTCTTTTCTCTTTTACTTAAAAAGTTTCGCAAGACGCAGTAGTGCACTTTATTTGTTTTAATTTTTGCGATATGATTAAACCCAACGATTTTGATTTGTGATTTACATTTGAATTTGTTTTGGAAATTATTAATTTTAGTTTTCGATTTTGAGCAAAAATCATCGAAAGAAACTGCAGTGGGTTTTTACGTGAGGGAGCCCTGAGCAGTAGTGAGGGACCGATCTAAAAATCCTCCCGAAGACTTACTAGAGTCTGTTTAAACGGTATTGCACCTAAACTAATCAGCAATTTTGTTTGGGTTTCTTAACCTTCCGCCAGTATTGGCCGTATAATATTGGCTGACTAATAACTGTATTATATCTACATTGACGTGATTTAGGTGCCAGATCTGTGTATTTGAGCGACGTTTTTAATCTCAACCACCCCAATATTAATATCTCTTTGTATATCGCCGTTTCTGATGTCCCACCGAGCATTGACGATGTTTCGTATTGGAATGTTTGAATTATTTGTATGTTCATTTTGGCTTTAGAACTTTGGTAAAAAGCAATAATTTATTATAATTGGATAAAAAAGAGTATCTCCCAAATAATCAATACATTTTATTGTACACTGGTATATGTGGTACAGTTACAGTTAAATGTGAACAGTGAAATGACTTATGGTGATTTAACCTTATCTTTCACATTGTTGTTCAATTGGAAATCGTATTTACTGCCTTTTGAAGATTTTTTCTTGCTACTTCAAAAGTTTCTCCTACGGCTGGTATACCATTATCTCTTGCAAAAATTTCTACAGTTATATCTTCACTTTCTGGCAGATCACTGGTTAATAACAGGTATAGTACTGGACCCAGTATACTTCATTGTGGTACACTAGCTTTAATTTCTTTTAAAGTTGAGAATTTTGTTTCTTGTTTAATTCTCAATAATATTAAAGCACTGCTTCTGTAATTGCTTTTTTAATTTCTGGAAAGTGCCTTATGCCAGACTTTATCGAAAGCTTGTGCTATATTAGGAAATATAGTGGAGCAAATTTGTGAATGCGGCGTTTATAACCTGCGTTAGTTTTTTTAATCCCTTTATTGGAATTTTTTTTAGAATATCCGCCGTGATTAAATTTAATCCGGGTCTTATATTATATTAATCCCTTTTTTTATTTCTTTGGCCACAGTATTTGGCAGTATTTGACCTAATAGGCTTCTCGCCTTTGCTCGTATCTTCCTTTCCTTGATAATCTTTATCTTTATAAAGTTGGATCACGCCGTCGAGATACTCTGCAAATAAATGTACTTTTTCTTGGCTGCTTTTTGCCCAGTTACCTTCTCTTGTTTTTATTAGGGGAATGTGAGCTTCTGCATTCTGGCATATTCATTGTATTTGTTGACTTCCATAGCGAGTATTCTATTCGTTCGTCAGGTTGCTAAGGTATGGTTGTAATGACTCATTAATAAATTCTTTTATAGATTCCTTGAGCTTATTATTTAATTGGTTAACTTTCGTTTTATCATTTCGCGCTCTTGTCTCTTGCCAACGTTTTAACAAGTTATTTAAAAAAATTTGGTAACGAGAAATCTTTATCATTTAAAACAAACTCGAACAGAATATTATGTGGTCGAAATATTTTTGCATGATGCAATTTAAAAATGAGAAAGTTTCGTTTGAGGTAGTCGTGCACTTTATTTTGTATAGATTCAATTAATTTATAGCCAATTTAATTTTTTTTAAACGAGTTGCATGAAGAAAATAATATAACTAAGAAGCGTTCAGACGCCGTAGCCGCACCACTTTTATTCTCGTGAACATTCATTTCAGGCAGTATTTGGTACTCCGCGGTTTCTATAATCAGTTGTAATCGGCGGCGGATACAGAATACGAAAACAGGACAAATACTTTATTTTTGATTAATAATTAGTTTTTTTTGGGGCAGTTTGGTTGAAGCAAAATAATTTGATATTTTTAAGTCTATTAAGTCTCTATTTTCATCGCTACAATAAGATTTTGAGCGTGGAAAAAACTTTTTGTGTGAGGATGGCCAACTTAAGGTTTATGTGCCATTGTCCACGTGCGTCCTAGAGTAAACACACGAAAATTGCACATACACACAAAAGGTGACGCTTTGCCGGCGCTTTGCTTTTTTACCGAAAGTTGACCGGAACCTTCTAAAATAGTTCAAGCGCTCAGATTTTAATACACAAAAGCAGCCATATTACTCTGTACAATTCGCCTTTGTACAAATTAATATTTGAAATTTACACGATCTACAGACCTATGCCAAAAACTGTCCACGCAGACTCTAGGTGCTACTTGAAAAAACATCTCCATACTTAAATAACTGCCTTTGCTCCCTTCTCCACTACGACTACGACTGTAAAAGCAAACCCCGTTTGATTTATTATCCTTGCATGTTGCCTTTAGCGTCATAAAATATGACTTGTATAAATTTTTGAGGGGTTTTCGGGAAATTTTCCCTACCGATGTTCCTTTTGCTCCCATATCGCTACAAAATCCGATAATGTTTCTTAATAATGCACGATTCCTCTTTAAACTCTCAAAGACCTACATCGGCGCCGAGTATACTTATTTTAAATATTAAATTTCCTCTCAAAGGAATCACTAAAAACAAATCCACAAAATGTGTTACTCTGAGGCTGAGCAAAGCACCTCTTCACAGAAGTACCAGAGAACAACTTAATTATTTACGAGCAACCTTAGTGCACACATTCACATTCACATCCACTGGCATGGAATTAAAGTGGACAAGGCAGCAAGCAGGCTCCATCTAATGATAATCGCTTAAATTGGCTAAAGCCAAAACTTGTGCATAATTTAACCGCATATCATTCACTTTGGCTTCAGTGTTTTAAACATTCCGAGAGTTCATTAAAAGCGCCCCCAGTGTAAAGAGATCTTGTGTTTTCAGTTCCACGCCTGCATGTCTCCCAGGGGAGCGTGCGTTGTCATCGCTCTCGTCGGAGTATGACAATTATTACATTAATATTTCCCTGCACTGCGTTCATGCGAGGGCGTATAGTGTGTGTTCTGAGTGTGTGTGGAACGAGCCTTTAGGGTCCTCTTGTGGCATTATATGTGGAATACTCAATTGAGAGAGGTTACACTTGATAAGGGACCGAATAGGAACCCAAACGAAGAGGCTTTT
This sequence comes from Ferdinandea cuprea, assembly GCA_963576555.1. Classification (NCBI taxonomy): domain Eukaryota; kingdom Metazoa; phylum Arthropoda; class Insecta; order Diptera; family Syrphidae; genus Ferdinandea; species Ferdinandea cuprea. Next base: position 26,003,119 of record OY754960.1, read on the forward strand.
CTAGGAATTCTCCAGTTTTGTGTGGCAACAAGGATATGAAACTTTTGCCGCCATAGGGGAGCGCTTAGTCTTGGTAATAAACTTAATAAATTTGCTTTTAATGCCAACGACCTTGTCGCCCTGCACCCGGCATTGTTCCAGAAGCTTTGTGGCATTTTAATTAGATTCATTGGATATGGCTTCGGGGATGCGGCAGTTCGTGTTTGAGAATTGTGGTGGAGCAGCTTTGATGGAACGTTTAATTTGTGGTGGAAGGGTTTCAAATTTTGAGGGAAAACATTGATTCGAATTAATTCCATTCCATCCATCCCAACTACTGGTCTTTTTAATTAGGAAATATCGTTTATTTTTCTTTTTAGAACGAACGGCATTCAGTACTTCAGTATTATTTACAAGCAGTTCGATGCAATGCTTGCGGAAGAGGTGCTATCGCGAATGGAAACGGGTCAGGTGCCTGGCGTCCAAACTCTAAGTCAATTCGCAGTTCTCGAAGGCGATAAGGAACCAGTAGATATTCGACCCTTCGAGCTGTTTCTCGCCTTACAGGAGTTCTCGTCACTAAAGCAGCATTTGTCAGTTATGCCACAACCACCCGAGAAGCCCTTAGCCCTGCAACTGTACCACGAGTGGTTTATTCCGATTGTTGAACGCTGGATGATGGTAAGTAAAGCGCGAGCGCTTCAACGAGTACGTGCAGCCATTCAAATGGATCAGATATGCGAGGGTGAACGAATAGTTCGGTACAGCACATCGTCTATTGACACCGCTTCGTGCTTCTATCAAATCAAGGAGTTCTGGAAGATGCTTCAGTGGCCTGACTACAACACCGCTCCACATTTCGAAGCACAGCTTATCGACGTCGTTTGCTCAGCAGCGATGCACTACAGTGATCTGATACACCAGGCCTTGGCTGACAGTGGATACTACGAACAGCAGGGTCCGTTCCGGTGTTCCGATGATATGTGTGTGACTGTAAATAATTTGGAGTATGTTCGGCGGTCCTTATCCGAATTTCGACCTGACGGTCAACTTTTGCATGATAACGCTGAAGCTCTGCTAGAGTCCAGTCTCGCTCAGTTGGAAACTCGCGCTGAGCGTGTTCTTTCTAAACTTGCCCCTCTTATGCAGGTTCCCCTGCAAAAAGCTGTATTTCACTTGGCTTGGTCGCCGGACTCTCTACCGGCTAACCAGGCAATCGTTCCCCTTCTAGAGTATCTTGATGTCCACCTTTCTGCCTTAAATAGCGCCTTGCTAACTAAAAACTTCAATCGAGCATTGAACCTCATCTGGAGCACGGTGCTAAGTGAGCTTTCACGACAAATGGACACCGGAGCGGAGGGTGATCGGCCCTCAAACTTTCACAATCGACTTTATGAGGCCTTGCAGCTGTTGGTGGAGTTCTTCCACGCTGAGGGCTTGGGGCTCTCGATGGAAAATCTTCATTCTGGCGAATTCTGGAGAGTAGAACAGCGTTTGCAGTACCATAAAACGGAAACGGAAAAACTCATCGACATGTTTTACATGCAAAGATTGCAGGAGCAATTGATGACCCTACCTCCGGGACCGTATGGAATGCTATCGGTGCGGGCGTACTTCAATCATGACTCCCTGTGCGTTGAGGTGTTGCATGCGAGGGACATCATTCCGTTGGATCCAAATGGTTTCAGTGATCCTTTTGTCATAATCGAATTGCTTCCAAGGAGAGTGTTTGCTCATTGCACGGAACAGCAGACAAATGTCCACAAGGTAAGGAATTAAAGGGTAGTAGTTGAGTTGAAATTTATTCTACACACTGTATATTTTTTCTTTTTTTTAATAGAAAACTCTAAATCCCGTATTTGATGAATGCTTTGAGTTTTCGGTAACACTTGAACAATGTCAGATGGAAGGCGCGATGATTGCATTCACAGCTATGGACCACGATGTGCTGACAGCGAATGACTTTGCTGGGGAAGCTTTTCTTGCACTGGGCACGATCCCTGGCGTAGCGGAATACACCACGAGCGTAGACAATTTCCACGGACTGAAGCAAGTTGAGCTTGCGCTAATGCAGCAACATGATAAAAGTGAGTATTTCAGATACTTGTATAATATTAAAAGTGCTTCCCATGGATATATTTAGCAGAACAAAAAAACATACATGTACTGTGGCTGACCTGTGTACAAAATTTAGTTTTTGCTAAGACTGGCCTGTTTGTTGGTCGTTTTCGTTTACGTACACATGTAGCACATGTTCACATTTATTAAAAACATCCTGGGTTAAACTATGGGTATGGATATTAAACTGGGTATGGGATGTGCTCTATCGATTTTAAACTTGATTTGAAGCCCAACCTCATCTACTATGCGAGATTTGTTAGCTGACTTTGGTATTTTATTCTTAGTAGTCTTCCAGCTTGTTCGGTGTGAAGGCCTTTGCAGAGGAATTATTTTTGGTAACCTCAAATAGAACCACTTATGCCTCCACAATGAATGTGATGATCGATACTACAATTGCTTTCGGTGTAGGTAGGTGAAGTGGCTGATTTCATGGCAACCATGAAAAACGTCACCACTCATGATGACCTTAGGGGAGGGGGTATTTGTTGTGTGTACTCAAATCCACCCGGTGGAGTTGAGAAAGGCTATTACATCATTTAGACACATGTCTGAGATATCTGAAAGGTCATCGACGAACGGTTTTCCAAACGCCCTGCGTCTGGTCTTGGCCAACGCCGGGCATCCGCGGAAGAAGGTGATAGACCGTTTCTTTCTCATTGGCGTCGTTGCAACTGCGGCAGTGGGTATTATGGGGTATGCCTAGCCTGGCATTGTGGGTGCCTACTGCCCAGTGGCCTGTACTCACGGCTACTAGTCTAGCGACATCCCCTCTCGTCCTGTTAATGAGATTTTTGAGTTCTAAGTTTGTCATATCTGGGCCAAGTCTTCCTAGAAGTGGCGCAGTTCGTCAGATCCCTCCACCTGGACTCAGTAATCGCCCTGAAGTGATAACTCTTCACGAAGCCCAACGGGGGAGAACTCTCACCACGGACGATTCCGGAAGGTCGGAGCCCTGGAACCCAGATGAGAGAGATCTTAGGCAGACGACCCGGACTGGAAAATAATTCCTTACATTCCTCCACGAGCTTAGACGTAGTCCTGGTTGAGGTGGTTGATTGTGGCCTGGCTGTCGGCGAAAATGGATATGTTTTGATTTGATGTCATGCTGTATAGAAGCATCCTACCCGTCTCCCTAATTGCAAGGACCTCCACCTGAAAGACGCTAGACGCTTCGTGGGAAAAGACGCCCGCTCCTACTCCTCAGTCCATTTTGGACCCGTCAATGAAGATGGTTATAGCGGATGTGTCCATGACAGTGCCTGCCTCCCATTTTGATCTGGACGGGAGTTTTCTGGGAGTTGAGTTTGGGTATTATGCAGTCAGTAGCTACTGCGTTCCTTCGGTGTAGCTTGACCGGAGATTTTTTTATCATACAAGTGCCCACCGTCGCAAAGATCTGAAATTTCCATTTCATACATAGAGGCCATCCCAGGGCTTAGACTTTGAAGTCTAAAGTTTGCTTTATATTCTTACTATGTAAATCCGGCTGAGCTTAATAAAATTTTTATGTCTAGTATTACAGTGGTACTAAATTTCTTTCTTACCAACGTTCTCATGTCCTGAGATTCAGTCACGATTCGTATTGATTTTTGAAGATTTATTATAATTTTTATAAGAACCTACATAAGACTAACTTATTAAATGTTTACCAATTCATTGTAGTCGCAAACGACACGCCAAATTTACAAACTGATAATTTATTAGAACAGTCAATAACTTACAAAATTTTTTACAAAAAAAAAAAATCGAAAAATTAAACTCTTAAGTTGGTAGTGGAACGGGAACCATCGATGTATAAGCTGCAGAGGCTGTAAGTGTTTCACTCTTGATAGGTTGAGAAACGTAAATCTAAGAGAAAAAAATAAGAGAATACATTACAAAGTCCAAAAAGTTAAACTATTCTAGAAACTATGCAGTTATTCGGCAGCAGTTTGAGTTTGAATTGTGTCTCTAAGCTCACTATGCTATTCTCCGTGTTCGATCGCAAAAGTCCATTCCCAACTCCTGTAATTCCCAACTAAGTCGACAACTCAATATAGATACAAAATAGTCATGATGATATGGTTTTCTTCAGTGGAGTTAAAATATTTCTTCGTACCTTCCTTATCTGTAGCTCCAGATACACAGTCCCCGCAGAATGAGTTTTTTTAATTGGATACACACAAACTCAACCAAACCCTTGGTACAAATGTATACCAATTGCATTTCGAGTTTGAATTGTTTTCAAATGAATGTGTTTCCCTATTTAACTAAATACCTTTAGACAACTCCAATTGCTGACTGGTTTTTGGATTCCGATGAAAATAATGAGAAAACTAAATTAGTAGCAAATTAAATATCGAATGTTTGTGTAAAACAACAATAACTTGTGATTCCCAGCACTTTGTTTGAATCGCTATACCCCATCGTTTGGGCACCCAGGACTTGAATGGTCGTCTGGTTCTTATAGCTGGTACCGCTCTTTCCATTGAAATAAATGATCAGATTGGCAGTTTTCAAAACAATGTCATACGTGGGCACAGAGGACTGTGTGGTTCTATCCAACACCAAAGTGAAAATGAAAGGACTTTGGGGCTTGTGCAAACACTTTGGCTGTTTCGAATAATTGATTAATTCAGATTTTATTCATTTAGTTTGGTTAATTTTTTTAAACTGAATGAAGATCACTGGCACAAGGCAATTTTATTCACTTGATGTTGACCCAACTCAACTTTCCATTTTTAAAAGTTGAAAAAGTCCAGAGTCGGCTAACTCGTCGAAATAAAATTTGTTTCCTGAGATAAGCCAAAAGGGAACGATTGCTGGTAGCACCAAAAAGGCGAGTGTTTATTTTTAAAGTGTATTCGGTCTAAACAAATACGATCTAACTTGCAAAGTGGATTTCGAGAATCTCGAAAACGTGGTTGAAAGTCTATCAACTAACTTTTATCTAAGCTTATCGAGGACTGCAGGGAGACATTGACCCATTCTAAACACTCGTTTGGGTACCGTGCGAGGTGCTTTCCAGACGGGGCTCTGCTCTCCATGCATCACTGGAGGAGGATACGTGAAGAGAGAAATCTTTTGCACACAACACAATTTCATTCCCTAACTCCGTGGCCTGTTCTCCCACACTCCCACATACCCTTCTTTTCTCACAGGTTGCGGAAGTTGTGGCAACAGAACGGGATTGCATTTTAAGGACGCAATCGCTTTACCTACCTACATACCTACCTTGGTAACTTTAACTTTTTCTGGCAAGTTTAACAATAGTAAAAAAAAATTGATAATCCATAAACACAATGGCGAACCACATCCGTAATTTAGTGGGGAAATAATTCATTTGTCATCACTCTAAAACTCAAACTTATTAAAACAACTAAGCTGGTCACTAATCCTTCATTTGTTTCAGTTTCATAGTATACTCAATTAATTTCCATCCCCTATGATACCGTAAAATTCAATATCATACATCCACAATAATTGAAATCTCTTTCTATCTCCCACTTTACAGATCATCCAATATTGCAAATATTAGAGTCCAGAGCCATGGATAAACAAGCGATAGACTTTGTTCGAAAGCAAAAAGCACGACTGTCCTCATAATCAGATTGCACAATTCAAAATATTACATCAAATTATTATTGAATCAAATTACATTAAGTTATCTATTTTGTTTTTGAAACTCAACTATGATTGGCTGGAATGATTGGAAATTGCATGAATGGTGAGTTGGAATCTCCTATCGGAAATGTAATCAAATTGGGTTTGTTTTTTTTTTTTTAAATATCTTAAAATCTCATTAAGCAGTGTTAAATAACATTAAATTATTATTAAACTCTCTATCGAATTTCAGACTTTATTTCATTTTAATTTAAATCTTTTAAAAACAAAAAGAATTTAAGACTATCAAAAATGTATATTTAAAAACTAGATACATATACTTATGGCAACAATTACATAAAATTAGACATAAATTAACTCTTTTATGAATGTAAAGAAATAATATTTATTATTGTTGTATGTATGTATTTGTTAAAGAAATATTCATAATAATAATAATAATAATATTTTATGATAAATCGCCGTCAATTTATCTCACTAGCGCACATCTCTTCATTAAATAAAAACAAAAAACTAAATTATAATCAAATCTATTTTTATAAAAGCATGAAATGTGTCATCCGTCAGTCATTGCTTTTTATACTTTCTAAAGATAAAACAAAAAAAAAAACGAAATAAATCTCTTAAGGCTTAAAAAAGGGACTTTACATTAATAAATAATTGTATCTGTGGCTTGAGCTTCTACACAAAATCTAAGCCAATCAAATATTTAAAAGAATTTCACAACGAAACGCATTTTTCTTTTTTTTTGCAAATGAAAAGGAATAGCGGCAAAGTGGTTGGGAAATGCGTTTTTTAACGTCATCGCAAATTTTTACTTGACAAAATATTCTATATGTTCAGTTAGTTTGGATAAATGTTTAGTCGATGGCTACATTGGCATTTACTATTTTCGACTTCCATCAAAAGATGCGATCCTTGAGAAAAAAAACAGTATACAACAAGGCCCTCATCGAGTAAAACGATCGAACGACGAATTTACAATGATTGTCTTGGCGGTTCGACGATTATAGTTTTTTATTGCTTCACATACGAAAATCAACTGTCAGATCAAAAACGATTCGATTGAATGATGGCAATTTTGTAATCGTCTTATCGTTTGTAGTGAATTTTATGTGAATTCTTTAAGAAAATAAGAAATTTTGAAATTCAAATTGAGAAACATATATTTTAAAAATAAAGGAGCTGTTCATAATGAAGTCCTTTTCGAAATAACGGGTGGTTTTTTAAGCGCATTTTTTTTAAAAAAAATCGAATAAAACACTCAAATTTATTTAAAATTTTTATTGTAATCGATAAATTGGCTTTTGCCATTTACGTTTTAAAGACAACTTCATTTAAATCGTATCCGCGGCACCGTTTGAAATGGTCCATTCGGAAGCTCTAATTTGCGTCACTTTTTAGAGCATTTCGGCCTATATTCCACGAATTACGCGTGTTATGTTATCCTGTAAGGCTTCAATCGTGTTCGGCTTCTCCTCATAGACTAACGACTTTACATAACCCCACAAGAAATTATCAAGAGGCGTTAAATCGCATGATCTTGCCGGCCAACTCGAGAGATAAGCTGCTCACCAAATTCATACTTCAAAATTTCCATTGTTTCACGAACTGTGTGGTCCAAGTCAACCAAGTTCAACTCAGCCAATTGGGGCAAAAAAAATCGCGTATCATGTCTCGATATCGTTCGCCATTGATGGTAACGTTTCTTCCACGGTCGTCTTTGAAGAAAAATGGACCGATGATGCCACCAGCCCATAAATCACATCAAACTTTCGGGATGCATAGGTAATTTTTGTATGGCATGTGAGACAGTTTTGCTTATTTACGTATCCGTTGAGCCAGAAATGAGCCTCATCGCTGAACACAATTTTTCGATAAAACAGCGGATTTTCATGGCGCTGTTCTAAGGCCTATTCACCAAAAAATGTTCTCAGAGCACGAATTTTGATAACAAATTTCAATAATTTGCAATCTTTGCTCGTTTGTAAGACTTTCCATGATTAAATGGCAGAGCATACTGAAAACTTTTCGCTTTGACAGATGACGTTTGGACGCCATTACTAACCAATGCTGCCAACCTGGAAAACTTAACTCTTAAAAAATCACTCATTATTTTCAATGTCTGTTACCTCCAAATTTACCGTGCCATGCGATCTGAAACGTTATTCCCAATAGCAAAATACTTTGTGCATAGCTTGGGGAATTTTAAGTCCAACTGAGTAGTCAACCCTTTCCAACATTTGTTGCGGCTATTTGATGGCACCCTTAAAAGAAAGCTGGGATAAGGTACAGCTATATACACATCCGACAATATCTAGTCTATCTTATTGAAAACGAATATTTGAAATGTCATGTCACATGTTGCGAGAAAAAACACTACGCTTAAAAAATCACCCATTATTTCGAAAAGTACGTCACGTTTAAGGACTTCATTATGATCATCTCCTTTCAAACTGTTCAAATATGGGAACGATGAACGATTCGACTGGATGATGCGATTGTGATGATACATGAAGCAAATTGTCATCATTTGCCAAAGGCACCCTTGCACTGCCCTTTGGCTTGGTCCAAAGGAGCTTGCTATAGAGAATTACTCAGAAATATATAGCTTCAATGGGACGCCTTTTAGTATTAGTTAAGAGAAATCCGTCGCTTTGTCCTTCTGATTAAGAGCACAACCTCGGATTTAAGAAGATTCACCAAGAGCCCATTTTCTGTTCTACACAGCCTGCGCTTTGCACAAACAGCGAAATGGAATTATGGTTACCAGGGTAATGGTTTCAAAATAGAAAACTGAAAGTTTTTTTGTTTCTCGGATCCCTGAATAAAGTCGCCTATTCCAACTAAAAGTTATGAAGAAAATGCATTCATTGAAACCACTTTATTCTGAAAAATTTAAAAAATGAACATATTTACAAAATTATCGATCACTAAAATATATGTATATTCGTAAAGATATGTGACCTACATTATGGGATGTCACCAACGGAATTTGATTGAAATGATTACATTTGTAATTTGATTACTGAATAATTAATTCTTTAATTAAAGATCTCAAAGAAGAGGAAAAGTATTACATGTAAGTCTTCGAAGAAATAAAGCACAGCTCAGCTAAAGGAAATGCCAAAATCCATATGTTGATGTTTATTGTGAAGTAGAGTTCTCAATAAGAAAAACTACATAAGGCCACGTAAATATGGAAAAACAAAAATCAATGGAAAAATGTGAGCTTCAAGTTTTAACCCAAAAATAAGACCAAACTATTGTTGTTTTCAAACCCACTATCTTTCTATTCCTTTATTCATTTCCCTTAACATCTAAATAGCGCAATGCGCAAAGTAATGAACAAAAAAAAAACAAAAATTACCCCGAAAATATGCGTTTCGTCACCTTAAAACAATCTTTTACTTAGAACACACTTACGTAGCTTAAAACTTTTATACCTTTCTTATGGACGTATATTTTTAAAACACGCATGCTATACAAATGCATTGATATAGGTACATATATGTCTTATACAAATAAACAAACTAAAATTAACGAATACAACTGCTACTTATTCCATACAAAAAATCAATGTAATATAATAAATATACTATGCAACAAAATATTAAAAAGTAAACAAAAACAGGAAAATGAGAATCAAAAAAAAAATTATGCTTATTATACGTGTACCAAAAAAACTAGAGAATAAAATGAAAACAGTTATATACAAAAAAAACCGCCACAAAAAAATCCTATACAACAAACAAAATGGCAATATATTGCTTGAACTATTTTTTTATTTACAAAATAAAAAATTTATTTTTATTATCTTTTATATTGCAAAACAGAAGAAAACTGTATGATTATTTTCTACAAACAATTATTGCTTTACACGTTGCTATAAAGTAACAAAAACCAAAACCCTCCTAAGAAAAATCATATTCACACCAAACAAAAAAAAACAAGACTCTGTTAGGAAAAAACAAAAACAAAACCCAACAAATCAAAAAAAATAAAATGTATATTTTTGAAAAAAAATCTTATTTTTTTTTCTTTTGAAAGGAACAGAATAAGGGAAATATTTATTAGTAAACACAAATAAAATGATTATATTTCTTAAAAAAAAAAAAAACGTTTCTATACATGTACACTATCAACAAAACAATATAACTATATACATCAAATATACTTACTATATATGGAAATGTGTATTCGCTGGGTTATTCTTAATAAATAATGAAAAGAAACATAAATATAAACCAAAAGAAGACTACAGCTTTGTGAAATTCTAAGGAAAAAATATTATACATAAACTATTTTTTTTCCTTGTTGTGAAAGTGGATGACGGGCAAATTTGAATAATAATTTGGAACCAAGAAATATACTACTTATATATATATAGTTAAATATACATAGATACATTATACATGAGCCGGAGAAGGAAACTAAATTATATCTAGAAATTGTTGTTATGTTAATTATTATTGTTTGAAGTTTAAAAAAAAAACTACATACATGTACACAGGAAGGAACAAAAAATCAATCTATTTGTATATTATATGATAAATGTGAATATTTAAACAAAAAATAAAAAAACAATATATCAAACAAAAACATTGAATAAATAAAAATATATAAGTAAAATAAATAAGTGACTTCTTTTTATTCATTGAATTTTTCAGATCCTACCAGGGGCAGAAGTTAAAGGACGTTAAGGACCTAAAACAGGCAAGTAAGTCTATTCCATAAACAATTCCCTAATTCCATTTTGTGATAGCCATACACTTTTTTTTGTTGAAATTTAGAACTTTTTAAGTGTTTGTACTGAAAACACTCGAAAAGTTCAACTTCTGTCTGAACTTTTTTTAATCGATACAGGATGGTCCTGTCTGAGGTACAGATATTGGGAACTGATTTATTGGTTTATGTTACGAAAAAAATTGTGAGGAGAGGGAGATCCATTATTATGACTTCTGAGTTACATGCGGCCTAACCAATAGGGGTGGATGGAAAAAAAGCCAATTAGGGTTTGAATTTAATAGTTTAGTAACGTAGTAAACTGTAAACTTCGAGTAAGAACTTTAAAAAAATACATACTTCCAAAAGAATGCTATTTTATAATATATCTAAACATTTTGTGTTTGAAGACCATTATCGCAAAAATTAATCAACGGATGGTTATAACTGGCACAGAAATCTAAAACCGTACTTTACACTATGCTGGATATGTCATAGGCGCTGACTGTTTAGAGTCACCCTGTAGACACCTTAGTATTAATATTTTTTATCGCTTGATTATTATGCTAACAAAACATTCACTCCTATACTCTGTCCAACATAAATTTGCACTACATGGAAGAAAGGTGTTTGCCTTCTCATTCGCACTCTTTTGTTTTCGGTAAGGTGCTATTCTAACAAAAGCTCTTATAGGGCTTCCATAGTAATGATTTTAAATCAGCAATAATCTTAAGAATATTATGTAGTGTTACCAAGTTTCTTTTAAGATTGAAAGTTTCATTTAAATCTTTGTCCACACAACTAAACGGTAAGATAAAAGCCGTGTTTAAGCCTGATCCCTTTTAAATAAAAAACAAAAAAAAAAATATTCATTTAGATTAATTTAGCTTAGAATTAAATAAAGAGGTATACAAAAAATAGAATTTAATTTATTGAATAATAAAATTAACAAAATATTTTTTCAACAATTTCTTTTTTTTTGTCGGCACTTAAGTCTTTGGATGACTTTAAAATCTAACTACTTACTATCTAAGCACAAATAACGGGTGATCCAAGTAGAGATACTTTTTTCAATAGCCTTTTTTGACAGATCACGTGTAAGTCGTGTCATGCTGTCATGTTATTTTTGTTTAGTATTGTTTGGCATTTCACAATGGAAAGACTTACGCGTGAACAACGTTTACAAATTGTTCAACTTTATTATGAAAATTCACGTTTTGTGAGGAATGTGTTTCGTGCACTTCGCTCAACTTATGGTCAACATAATCGGCCTACTGAGCGTACTATTCGCAACACCATTACCCATTTTGAGACCCAGCATTCATTATCGGATAATATTCGACCGAATAGACCACGTCCAGCACGCTGTGAGGAAAATATAGCGGCCGTAGCTGAGAGTGTACACGAAGACCGTAGAGAGTCGAATCGGCGCCGTTCGCAGCAACTCGGACTGACGTATGGAACGACTTGGCGCATTTTACGTCAGTTTAAATTGAAAGCGTACAAAATACAGCTTGTGCAACAACTGAAGCCGCTCGACCTTCCCAAGCGACATCGCTTCGCTCTATGGGCTCTTGAAAAGTTCCAAGAAGATCCGACGTTTTCGAGGCAAATTTTGTTTAGCGATGAGGCCCATTTCTGGCTCAATGGGTATGTAAACAAACAAAATTGCCGCATTTGGGACGAAGAGCAACCTGAAGAGATTGAAGAACTGCCACTTCATCCAGAAAAAACAACGGTTTGGTGTGGTTTGTGGGCCGGCGGAATCATCGGTCCATATTTCTTTAAAAATTATGCCGGTGCGAACGTAACCGTCAATGGCGACCGTTATCGTGCCATGATAACCGACTATTTGATGCCTGAAATTGAAGCTCGTGATCTCGGCGACATTTGGTTTCAGCAAGACGGCGCCACTTCCCACACATCGCATCAATCAATGGACTTATTGAGAGATCATTTCGGTGAGCACATAATTTCACGTTTTGGGCCGGTCGATTGGCCACCAAGATCGTGTGATATCACACCGTTAGACTTTTTCCTGTGGGGATATGTAAAGTCAAAAGCTTATGCCGACAAACCCGCTTCGATTCAGGCCTTGGAGGAAAACATCACGCGTGTCATTCGCCAGTTACCAGTCGAAATGCTCGAACGAGTGATCGAAAATTGGACTCAACGGATGGACCATCTGCGACGTAGCAACGGCCAACATTTGATAGACATAATCTTCAAAACATAAATAAATGCCATAGAATGTTCTTTCAAATGATAATAAACATTCTCCATTAAATTTGAATTTTCTGTGTTTTTTTCATTAAAAAAGTAGGGAACCTCGAAATGGATCACCCTTTACATGACTTAAAAATAAAAATTGAACAAAACTTAATGTAAAATCAAAAACTGACCGCGCGCTACGAAAACCTACGTAAATAATCTTTTTCATTAAAGAATACAGCTTACAATTTTGTAACTCAATTTTAACGTATTTTCCAAAACATTAAAAGAAATGCCAAAACATCAAAACAAGATCCCTACGATAACACTTACCATTAAAAACTCTTTTTTAAAGCTCTAAATCAAAAGCTACATAACATAATTTCAAGAAAACCGGCTGAACGAGTTAGCAAACGGACATTGGTAACTCTCAATGCATACAATTAAATGGGCGTTGAATAGCAGTAGCCACAGGCCACAGCTGAATACAAGATGTTACCCTACGTCAAATGCAATTGGAATGTATGGCGCAAAAATATGGCACGCTACTGATTTAAAAAAAGATAAAACGTGTACTGCCAATTCATGTTGGACAGAGTATAATTAGTGATTTTAGCTATAAGTGTAGGTGTATCGGAATATAGTGGATATTCATCGAATTATTTGTTAGTTTTACTACGAAGATGGCCAATGTAAGCTGACAGATGACCGGTGATATGTGACAGGCGGCAGATAAAAGATAACAGATGACAGCTGATGGATGGCAGATGGTGGTTGACAGGTAAAAATACTCGTCGGTTAGCGTATTGGGGGGTATCAACTGATATGATTTTCTTTTTTAGTTCAGATTGTAAAGTTCAAATAGTGACATTTTGAATCTACCCAAAAAAGAATAATGATAACCAAAACATGATTTGATTTCTAAATATTTAATAGGATTTAAATTGTAATCTGTTTCTAATATAAACTAACCACAAGTAAATACATTACTTGCTTACTTAACGGGCTCCTGACCCATGAAGAGTCCCTGCCTGAGATACGGCAGCCTTCCATCCTCTGCGATCCCGAGCACTCTGCTTCCAGTTGTCCAGACCAAGCGCTCTGGCATCCGCGATAGCTTGGTCTTTAAAACGGAGGTTCGGTCTTCCTTGTCTTCTCGAACCTGGGGGCTGGGATTCGAAGATCCTCTTGGTTGTTGTCCATTCGTTCGATGTGGCCGAGCCAATGTAGTCGACGAGTTTTGGCTTTTCGGACATCCACATCTTGGTACAGCTCATAGAGTTCGCGGTTGTATCTTCTCCTCCATTCGCCCTCCTCGCACACAGAACCAAATATCCGTCGAAGGATTTTTCTTTCAAAGGATCCCAGTATTATCTCTCCTTTCCTGCTTATCGTCCAGCACTCGGCGGCGTATAGCAGAAGTGGCAGGATAAGGGTTCTGTTGAGCATGCACTTACTTAAATACATTACATTACATTTTATTAGTTCTTATTACAACACAACGAATTGTTAGTGATAAGAAGAACAGAAGACACACAGAAAGGGACCAATTTTGTTTTTATAATCAAGAAGCGCTCCAGCGACTTCGGCTACTCTTTAAATGAAGCACAGCTCGATCATAAAGAAAATGATATTTGGAAAAACGGATGACGGACATTGGTATTGTTTTCAAATGTTGCAAGCAATAATGTGAACAGAATGTGAGAATTGCTTGTACTTGGCTTGAAGATGAGACTCCCTGATGAATTGTTATAGGGCGTTAAGGCGACATTAAAAAGGTGGTACTTTCCAAGAAAGTTGTAATAAATGCAATAATACCGAGGATAGAAAGTCTTTTGTTTTTAGCGATGCCCACGTAGTAGCAACGTTTTCGATTAAAATGAGTTTTCTTTTAAAATGAGAAGCACAAGCTACTGTCATCAGCAAAAGAATTGATAGAAAAGAAATAGAAGTAAGAAGCCTGATTTGAAAAATATGTACACTAGATCCTTTTGAATCTCGAGGGAGTATATTCGGAATTTTAGTTTCTTATATCTAATTTAAACATCTCCAATCAATCAATCAATCGAACAACACTACCATGAATTTAAATTGAATACGAATATGTAGGTACTGCTTGCCTTTGTAAAATATCGGTAGAAAATAAGTCAAGGACATTGGCACGGCCATAGTCAGCGAATGGGCAACCATACTCAACACGTCATATACTTGCCGATGTTTGGACCGTCATATTTTGTAGCCTTTTTCTGCCAAAGTCTTGAATAGGAAGTGATACTGGATGTGTGTGGACAGAACGCACTGCGTTTAGCATTCAGCGTTTCACTTGTGAAAGTAATTTTCTTTAGAATATGAGCAATGGATCAGAAAGAAATAAATGAAATGAAGAAGAATTTTGGTGAATTTAATTGTCTTTGTTAGAACGTCAAATGCCAGGAGAGCAGGGATACCGTGAAGCATATAAGAACTCATTTCTACACAACTTGTCATCTGCCACCTACATTCTCGACAGGACAGCTTTTCCTGACTGAATTCAGTTTGGACTTAATGATTAAACTCTACACAGCACAGCGATCACAGCGGGTAAAATCCCCAGCCCGCTTTCTTTTTGTTGTCGTCTTTAAGCGGACTAACTATGTTTCGGTCGGCTGACCCAGTGGTCGTGGATGAGGTTTAACAATTTTAACTTATGCAGGAGAAAACTGTCAAACGATATATTTAGTCAAAAATTTGTTGCTTCTGTTTAAGGTTTAACGAAAGAATTACCCCTAATATCTGTCTTCTTTACCTATATTCTTAAACCGTGTTTTGCCACAAACTATTTCAAACATTATCCTTCTCTATCCAGCCATTTCCAAAAATCTATACAACAATTTAACGATACAAAAAAATCAATTTCCCCCTTCTATCGTCACATTATAACGCTTAAGGATTTGTAAATGGAATCAATTGAAAAGCCAAGTGCCAACAAGTTTTTCCCCGGCAATTTAAGACTTTGTGAAACCAATTTAGAATGTATCACTTAAAGTGCTCAACAAAGTCATAGGAGCGATTTATTACTGTCAAACATTTTAGCTTTGTTTTTTTTCCCCCCGGTTGGAAGTTGGTCTCACTCATACTGGAGGAGATAAATCTGTGCACAGATTTCCATAGTAATGCTCCATAAGCATTGTGAATTGTGTCGCAATTTTTTCTATTACTATCGAATAATGAATGCAGAAGCACTCGTTCGCAGATGAACTCGTGTTGGCAACATTTCAGTTGTCTCCACGTCGACCTTTGCGAGGAATAAATTCTTCTAAAAACCCAGCATCCTTCCCAATTTATGTTCAAAATTCATCTCAGCAGAACAGTGATTGTGAAGGCGATGCCGCATATCCGATGTATTACACATACTCACTCGTAAGGACACTTCAAGCGAAGAGAAAAAAAAATCAAATGCAATTTTCCTCGCACACGGTCACACCCTTGCACTATCGGAATGATGGAAGCCTGCTGCATTGGCTTGATAGGGATGTCAATTTGACTTTAAGATAGAACGATGCGGTGTGGGTGGGCTAGTATACCTATGGAGCTGCTGAAAAGTACTCAGGTAGAAAATGAGCGAACACACACTCCATGAGGCAATAGAGGTTCCGCTCTGTGCATAGCACATGTTCAGTTAGTGAACGTACCACTCTATCATATGCCATGTGATTCTGACCAAGATTTGTGGTTTTCGACTACGATGACGATGCACAAACACCAGTAACCCGCATTCGAGATGGATGTGAAAAGTGAAATTTGAAATATTTTGACAATGTCAGAGCAAACTCTATTATCTACGGCAAATTAGAAAGCGCTCCGACAAGCGCTCCTGTTGTTTGTAGAATGAAATCAGATAATGCAATGTTGTTGCGTGTACAAACGAACAAAAGGACTGAACTAGAAGAAGTCTGCAAACTGCAAACTGCATCACATGATGGAATGGAGGAAGTGTTTTGCACATGAACACGAGAGTTTGTTATGAAACAACAGGGTAAGATGAAGAGCAATCGGATCCATGAAGTATTGTTCATTATTGGTTTGAGGACACACCTACATTTTTGGAATACAGAATTACAAATTGGAAAAGGTTAGGCATTTGTATCAAATACTTACCTCGGTATAAAAGCGGGCTTGACCTAGGTGAAAAATCTATAAATTCAACATGCTTGTACGTAGATATGACTATTCTATTCCAATTAATAACAGATTTTACGCATACGTTAGATGGATTTGACATAATTCAAAGACAATTTTGTACCTACATCTACAATGTGTAACATTTTATTTCGAGAGTGTGTAACATGACTTATCCTTTTAAGATTACCCAGAAAGGTGCCACAATAAGGTACCTTGCAATTAAGTGGCAAATATTTCATATAAAATAGTCTTTAATCCGATTTTAGCAGTTATATTTCAAATTTGTTAAATTCACTTACATTATTCAGACTCGAAAGATTTCTTTTTGGTTTTCCCATAAAAGAGTTTGCAGATTTCACAGCATTCTAATGGAGGATTACATCATACTAGTTCTGGTGAACAAATGTTGTTTCTGGGAGTGCGGAATGCTTGAAAGGGTGCTCAAAAAAATACTTACAATATGTTATATGCGTGTTTGGTGATAATGCGCAGTTCTTCAAAATAATGTAACATTTTAAATTAAACATATTTATGTAATTGACTGAAGCTGGGCAGCATATAAGAAAATAATTATGTATTTACACGAACAAAACAAATATATTCTATTTCTTCTGAAAATATATTTGTCCTGAAATTCAGAGATTTCTGCGGTAAACATATAAATTACTTACTAATTTAAATATCTTAACATATTTAATAGAACATATTCAAAAACTGGCAGTGAGGACACCCCCAATAATTTTTTAAAAAAGTTTTATTTCTGGTTTTAACCCCACTTTTTCAACATAATTTTTTTTTTTGTAGTTAAAAACATTTAAATTTTCAAACCTCTTTCCGCAGGCGTCAAGTACCGCTCTCTCAACTTCGTTGCTCCGCTCGGGGTAAATGATTTTCATCAGGCGCCTATGGCAATAGTTTGTGTGGCAACATTCACCGCAGAATAATGATAAAAAGAAGATTTTTCTTCTTCGGGTTTAATCGAAAAATCCCCCAAAATTCATCAATAAAAGAAAAATTCCTTAAAATCAAAAAATAAACTTCGCTATGGGACCACTGAAACAAAGATAGTGATTGACTTTAAAGACCTAAAGCCCAGCTTTTTAAAAGGAGCTACTTTAAAGGACCTTTGCGGATCCCAAACTAACATTTAATTTAAGAAGCTTCTTATTACATTTCTTTATCTTGGATGTTTATTAGACTTTCGGAAGAGGTGGGCAGCAAATCTTTTCCCAAATATTAACCTAAAAACAGGTGCTAAATAAACATACTTCATTTACTTAACCAGCGCACTAATATCTCCCAAATTCTTCTTTAATCTTTTCTTCGCCTGTCGCTATTGTTGAAGGGGATCAACTTGTCTCGAACTCAGTTTGCTATAAGAGAGATACTAGAAGAGCGTCATGATTTCCATCGAGCAAGACACATTAGGACCCAGCCAGCATTAGCAACCTTATACACATGGGTTACAATTTTCGTCCCCAAAAAGCCACGGACGACCTTGCTTTTTTTGTGCACTCTAAGAGGGTAGATAGAACAATAAATATGTTTAATATATTTCGAAATGACGATATCACAATGAAATCCATGTTATTGCGATTAATTTTAGCAATGTTGTTGAAATATCGCTGCAATAAATCAATGTTTAGCTGTCTAAGCTAGATTTTCGAGGTCCAAGGTCCATTCATCGAGGTTGGCGTATTTTTTGTGGACTTCTGGTATTTAACATGGGTAACAAATCATCTTAAAAGGCACTCCTCCATTTCTCTAAATTCCGACGACGATACCGGATTGCCTGACACTAAAACTCTAGTTATCTTAAACAAGACCTTGGGAGTGTTCGAGAATCCAAACTACCCCCGGATTTATTTTCTACACTGTCAACCTGCATTCATCGTTCCTGGGCCCTACTACACATAAAATGTCTTCAAAGAACTTTCTTCGACTGCTCATCGTGAGGTATCGTAGAACGACCCATTTATCGTTTATTCACATTGAAATAGAATTAAAATAATAAATTTGAACGCTTCCCTTTTTCTCCTACAGCAATAGCCCTTGCAGCTTTCGTTACCCTCGTCTCTTTTATATGTTAAACAAGCGTACTTCTTGCGGCTTAAAAGAAGCAAATTTGTTGGATTTCAACTGTAGTTCCATTGTTCGATTTACTCGCCGCTTGGAATAAAGATTGCTTTACCAATCTAAGTTTTTAAATTTTTGAATTTAAATTCTATTTATTTGTAGCTTGCCTTATTCTTATCTCCATTTAACGACGAGATTATGATCAGGACTTCACTGCATTCCTAATGGTCCGCCTGTGGGGTTCGCCGGTTCGACCTCAAAAAATATCTGCAAACCTCCCGATTTTGGATCACTTCATAATTAGTAGGATCAAGTGCTCGTTGCAGAGAAGTCTGATCATCACTTATGATGGCTCTATCGTCCAGCAATTAATCTAGGACTGTAATAAATTGATAAGGTCCTTATCCCTGGTGAACACCGGCTTTAATTGGGAATTCATCGGTGACTCCTGCGGGGCATCTGACTTTTATCTTCACTCCCTTATACATGTCCATGATTATCTGTATGTAGGTTTCAGGAACTCCTCGTTGTCTTAGCGCTACCGATATCAGATCTCTTGGTTGTCTATGGAATGCTTTTTTAAAATCCTCACTTCCTTTGTGCAAAGGAAGAAGATCACTTTCCCTCCACTGATTGGGCATTGGATCACCCCTCATGACTTTGGAGATAAGAATCATGAGCCATCTGAGCACGATGTCTCCCATCGTTTTCCAGAACTCACTGGGTATCTCATCCGGCATAACCGCTTTTCTCTTCTTGGAGCTCTTGACCGCTTTCCCAACTTCTTGGACTGTTATGTCGGTCGCTTCTTCATTATTGGCGGCGGCTGGGGGCCGGGGAAACTTCTTAATCCCACAAGTTCTCTTTCAAGTGGCCGCCCTGCCAATTTTTACTAATTTAAGATTCATATTAATAAAACTAACTATCCTCACAGAATTATATACACTCACACATTCTATGCATTAACATACAATGCATACATCTATGCATATATTTAAATGAATTAGCTGGCTACATATTTCGATTGATAACTTTTGCAACTAGTCAAACTTTATCGCAGCAATAGCTTTGTCAAAAGTTCAGACAAAATTTGAAGAAAAACCCTTATATATGGTTCCACAGATCAATCGATATAAGTTAATGAAACTTTAGTCCTTTTGACAACTTCTTCAGATTTATTGTACGACCAGAAAACTTTCCCGAAAAGTTTGGCAACATATCTCCTTATATCGGCAGAACTCAAACTGAATATTGAATGTCGATAACTATGGTCTGCTGCCATCAAACTCATAACCTTTGTGCGCATAAATTGTGTGCCTTGTGTGAGTTATAGAAATCGATAAACGTCAAAAAAATATATACTAAAGTTAAGTATAATCCCAATCATTCGGAGGGAGAAGGGACATGACTAAACACCTGTCTCAGTGTAATGCAATTTGTATTAGAATTTAATTAATAAAATCGAGTGGCAACAGAAGAAGAATATATAACTAACATAAATTTTCTATACAATTATGTACTAGGTACCTGCAGATATATTTTTTTTTTTCAAGTACTAAGTCTGCTCATGATCCTTCATAGTCCTTTCATCATCACACGGATGGCGGCGCCAAAGAATATATTTATTTTAAATGAATGCAAAGAGCATAATCTAGACGGCGCGGCACGGCAAGACACGGCAAGTGCAGATAAATACGAACAAACACCTAGGGAAGGAACTGGCAAAATAATTTATGAAAACGACGTTACACCTATTCCTGCAGCGATGGCGTTCGCTGCTGCTGTTACCTCCCGCTGACACTCCTTCTGTTTTGATGGCTGTACTTTAATACAGTGTAATGTAATGTTATGCTTTTGATGTTTGAGTTGAACTCAGAGAGTAGATGGATGAATGGATTGGGCACGGCGTATGACAGAAGGTGTATGTGTGGTTGTATGTCGAGTGCTGTTTACTCGGAGTTTTAATTGAAACGTGTCCTTGGTGTCTTCGAAATGAAAACGGAAGTACCTTCAGATTTTAATGGAAAGCTTAGCGATGCTTAGACACGTTCAAATACGGCGGTGACTAATTAAAGGTTAAACACGAATTAGATTTCAACGCAACACAATATGATGTGTGTGCAATTTAAATCAGGTTATAACTTCATTATCTCAAGTGATGAATGTCGAAAATAAATAATGTAGGTGATGGTTTCGAGTCGATGTAATTGAGTGATGAACATGTTCGTTGTTCGGGTGTAGGTAATGAGCTTCTGAAATTATCCTGAAAAGGGACAAATAAGTTTTTAATAAAGGTAGTACTAAATTGTTATTAAAACATCTAAAATGTACTCTCTAATGCACTTAAAATAAAAAATAAAGCTATCTTTTATCGTATATTCCAGTGGACAATCAGGACAGTCAGGACAATAATGGCCACTTATACGCCACAGGGTCTGGGATCTTCTCAAAAGATCAAGCACTGAGGGAATCTATAAGGCAACCGGGAACAAGCAGCGTCTCTCAATCAGAGGTTTTAGCTATCCTCAAGTCGGCTAAGCAAATGCAGATGAGATCGGTATCCGGAAGAGATATTGCTCTATACATCGACAGCCAGGCCGCACTTAAGGCAATGGAATCAACTAACATCAATTCTGATACAGTCAGGAGCTGTAGAACAATGCTTCAAGCATTATGCAGTCAGTTATGTGCTGGGTGCTAGGACACTGCGGTATTGAGGGAAATGAGCAGGCAGATGAGCTTAAAAGAATAGGAGGCCTACTTGTTGACAGTGAGGTAAAGGGCATGATTGAGGAAAAAACCATTAGATC
Organism: Ferdinandea cuprea; assembly: GCA_963576555.1. Lineage (NCBI taxonomy): Eukaryota > Metazoa > Arthropoda > Insecta > Diptera > Syrphidae > Ferdinandea > Ferdinandea cuprea. The sequence continues at coordinate 26,024,805 of OY754960.1, forward strand.
TGCCAATCTAAGGTGAAAAAGTCTTGAGAGTCGCACGGTGTCAAAAGCTCTATGGCCACTTCTCGACTGTAAGAGGTCCAGAAAGCTTCTAAAAATTAGCAGGGATTAGCTAAGAATACTAGTGGGAGTCCTCACAGGGCATTGCCCCTTGCGAAAACATGCAAAAAGACTCGAGCTGTCAGATACAGACATCTGCAGATTCTATGGCGATTCACAAGCTGTTGAGGATATACCGCACATATTGTGTGAATGCGAGGCATTTTTACGGAGTCATAGGAAATTCATAGGGAAATACTTCTTCGAAGCTTGAGAGAAAATAGACGGTACAAACTTCAAAGAAGTTTCTGGCTTTTGTAGGTTAATTGGTGTGTTTTAGGGAAAATGTTTAGATTTTTTGTGTACCGATTCGATTCGGTGGCTAGTGTTGTGTGATGGTCTTACATAACACCCCTGTTTTAACCTAACCTATACGTCACGGCATTTTAGTTACAAGAAAATACTTAAGTTGATACCTATATTTCTTTAGCTCAGAGTAGAAAATTATGGTAAAGGATTTCTAGTACCTTAAGCAAAATTAATAATAATCGGAATATCTGTGTCGCCTGAGGTTCGAAAACACTTGGTCCTTTTTCCTTGCCAACCCCGAAAATATCTCATTGCACAATGAATAAAGGACTCAATCAAACTCCCCGAAATGGATAAGCCAAGGAAAACCCAACCATCAAAATCTCATATCACTGAGCAAACAATAACGTATGGAACGCATAAATTAATTGCTGGCTTTATGTCAACTTTAAATCACCACACAGCGACGAAATCTATTAACATTTCGCTGTGTCGTGCAAAAGATTATTATTAAATACCAATCAAATAAATTTGCATATACCAAACATACGCCCTCCAGGAGCGTGCATGTAATCACAACGTTTTCCAATTTCACCAGAAGTGAGAAGGGATGCGAACCCAAATTCCAATACACAACTGCGCTCCTGTGGTGGGTAATGTGAGTAGCGCGGAGCAATTGTGTTTCATGGATTCCATCAGTCGGATGCTGACATACATGAGGGAAATCTCAAAATATGCTTACGTTGTGGTTCGAAAGAATTCTGGTCACGTCCTGATTGGAGGGTGGGGCCTGACAAATGCAAACATTAGGATCGCATGTGAAAACGTTCACCTCGAAAATAGTCTAGAATATGTCGCCTTAATAAACCTACCTGGATCCTCGTCACTAACAAAGAACCGAGCGGAAAAGCTAAGCAAAGGCATACAATTTCCTATGACGTTTTGTTCATACACGTGGGAGCGATTGTTGAAAGTGCACAGTTTGCAAGGCGATTTTTTTTTTGTCCTAATTGCATAACACATACAATATACTAGACTAAGGATACGTAAGCCCCTTTTATTCGAAGAGAACCATTGCAGGATTAGTTACGACAGAACATTTTTCATTTCCTTACCCAAGTAAACACACGCCACGTAGACAGGAGAGCTTTTCACTTGCTCTTGGTTTCTGCTACTTCTCCTTCTAACCTCAAAACTTACATATGATTGTTGGTATTAACTATCAAATAACAGCACAGTTGTTCTGTTTTAGCAATTTCCGTTTTCTCTTCTCTGTATTTACTGTGTTTTGGGGATTGAGCTCACACACGTACGAGTACGAGACATTTTTTAAAAGGATTATGGACTTTACCTGAGGCAAACGATTGCATGAGTTTTGTTTGGAGATTTAAGTTTTCTTTATTTTCAGCGGATTTATACTCTGGCATCCGTTTATGTTTTGCCTAAATATAGAATGTGGAATTTGTCTGTGCATATTCTGATACCTCATTTAAATTTTCGAAAGATCAAGCATAAAACGTTTATTCCTCGGTAAAGTTATTTTACAACATGAAACTATATTCTATTTCGATTTGCGATAAAAGGTTATGTTGAGGTTTAAAAAAAAATGTAAAGAAACGAAAGTTCTTGCAATTAGGTTTATGGGTCTGCGGAGTAGGTCTGTCCCGCTATGACCCTCTCGCGGTCCTCGTGTACCGATTGATACCCTTTTTGTGGGAGTTTAGCCTTTGGTGTTAGAGATGGTTAGGCTTTGTGTCCCTTTACCCGACGCCATCCAGCCATCCTGATATCCTCAGAAACCTATAAAGATTATAAAGTGAGATATCAGAAAGTTTAAGTAAGTCATGGAAGTAGTAACTTCCAAGTGTTCTATTCCTCAAATGACTAAGACTCCGGACAGTGACAGAGAAAGTGAGGTGTGTCCTCAATCGTGTGAGTTGTGTTATCATATCATCTTTGAGGTTTAACTTCATTGCATGGTTTCTTATCAAGTTATATTCCGTTAGAGCCCCTAACAGCTTAGACAGTGATGACCTGCAAACTGTAGTAGTTTGATGGTTCGGCCACTGTTGTATTCTGGCCAGAGCTTCCTGGATACTTCACGGGTAGTTAGTTCTTTCCACCTGTTTATAGACTTTATACGAATCTTGTTCTCCGCTCGTTTCCTAAGATCGCAGAGTGGTGGCTTGATCGACTGAATTCGTCAGCCTTGTTCGTTAGCCCTCTCATTGCCGGCTTTTTCACTATGTCCAGGGACAGAGCAGAGATTTACGGCGTGTTCCGAGCAGAGAGCCTTTCTTTACGGCAGCGGTGAACTAGCCTGGATTTTATTTCAAGAGCAGAAACTGCTGTTAATGGCTTCCTGGCTGTCAATGAAAATGGTAATATCATTACGTGGTATTGCCAACAATTACACCTTCCGGGCCGCCTCCGCAATTGCCAAAACCTCTGCTTGGAAGACTCTGCTGTTGTCCGGAAGCTTGATTGAACAGTTTAGCGTAAGTTCTTCCGAGAATATTCCGGCACCGGTTCCACATACCATCTTAGATCTGTCTGTGTAGATGGATAGCTATTTACTTTTCGTGGGTTCATTCTTGTCCCATTACTCTGGAGAGGAGAATGGTCTGTTAAAGTCCAGTTGGACACATATAGTCACAATTGGCAATGTTTCAAACGTATTTGCTTAGAATCTGTGCATGACCAAAATTGCCAGCGTTCTTAGTGTTATTCTTATGGCACGTTTGGCTGCAGATTCCTCCATAGATAGGTCCAAAGGTGTTAAATTCAGAATTGCCTCCAGTCCAGCAGTTGGTTTTGACTAAGATATTAAGTTGGAAACAGAAATAAAATTAAGTCAGTGATAGTTATTTCAGTAAACTTTGTTTATACTAAACCAGTCTACCTTCAAAAACTGACGACGAATTATGCATATTTTAGGCCTTAAATCCTATTTCGGAGAGCTGAGAAATATTAGGAAGACTTGACCTAGGTCTATAATTTATATATTTATTTTGTGTAGAACTTTCCCTTTTTTCTCATTTGTATTTGCTCGTAGGTAACGTAGGTAGAGTCCCCTATTATCCGGATAATTAAGATATCCGTGGATTCTTATTGGATCCGGATTTGAGTCCGTATAGTTAAAATTGTACGGATTTTTAAATGATTCCAATTTTTGAATACTCGGCTATTTAAGTAAATATCCGGATATTTAATAATCGGTATTATTAAACTGTCAATTTATTAGCTGTTTAATAAAACCTTTAAGCGGTTTCAATTACATCTTGGTTAAAATTCATTCTTACTAAATAAATCCGAACAAATCTTGAATCGATGAATGTTTATTTCTGCAATGGATTTACAAAGTTTAAATTTCTACAAAATTTCTAAAAAAAATGTATAAACCTTAATATAAAATTACCGCGATAATATAAAATTACCTTGGCTCACTAAGGAAATAAATGTCATCCGCGTTCAGGAGTAGTAAAGATGCTGCCAACTCGTCGTATTCGTTATTTTTTCTTTTCAAAAGATGGCGGGTTCGGATCAATGGGTTTTCCACAGTGATTTAAAGTATAATGCTCTTATCTTAGGCTCTAAGCATATTTTTCAAGATTCCAAGGACCAACAGATAAAAAATCAATAACAAAATCAAATAGTCACGAGATTCTAAGGACATTTTTCGGATATATCCTTTCGTGCAAAACATTTCCGAAAATATCCTTTTTAACCTTGCAAAAGGTATTTAGAACCTAAGAGGTCCTTACAAGTACAAAACGTATCTTCAAACACCATTTCCACAAAAAATCCTTGGACACTTCGTAATTAAGTATGAACAGTTTATATTTCCTAACTAAAATCCTAGCATTCAAACTTAATGGCCCTTCTTATTTTTAACTTTCTCGTATACATTAGTATACTAAAGAGAAAGTTATTGCACTTGTGCGGAAATTTCGAACTCAAACTAAGTGTGAGGGATGATATTATGACTATAGAGAAGTCCAAAAAAGTGGGTCCGCCAATGCCGTCCGTCGGTCTGTCTGTCTGTCTGTCTGTCTGACTGTCCGGGCGCCGTATGGCGAAACTTTTTGACGGATTTGCTTTAAAGTTCGTACATACAAATTTCTTTGTGAAAATCGCTTATCACTATTTTGCTCGAAAGTGGTTCCAAGGCTTTCGGTCTTTTTTTGTACTGAGGATGTTTAGGATAGGGTCAAGGATTCTGCATATTCAGTTTTTGAAAAAAAAATCGATTAACGGTAATTTATAAAACAGGCAATATCTCAAAAACTAATAAAGGGAACTTTTAAAATTTACAGTTTTTTATACTATGAACTCAAACAAATCTGAATACTTCGATTTTTTAAATAATTTTTTTTAAATATTTTTTTCAATATAACGATTTTCTTAAATTTAAATTAAACTAGTTTTTTCAAAAACGGCTCTAACGATTTTGATAATATTTTGTATTTCGAACAGATATGTTAAGAGTGTCCAATGTGCGAAATTACATCAAAATCGTAGGTGCCGTTTTGAGAAAAACAATTTTTTTAAAACCTAAAAAGTGATTTAAATAAATTTCTCACCATTAATTTTCGATTCATTTTGAGACTCCGTATGACGCAGTCGTGCACCTTATTTTTCCATCTATCTCTGCAGTACTTAAAAGAGAAAACAATAATATTGGTTATTCGTTTGTAACAAAGGCTAGTAAACCCACAACTAAAGCTTGGCAGCTAATAATAACCGCGTGTTAATACACGAGAAGGAAACGCAGAAAATTTAATATAGAATACTTGACCTGTGTCAACTCTTTCACTCACTCCCTCTTCTCAAATCAGTACAACGAATTGTTGGCTAATGAGTCTAATTTGGAAAAAGAAAGAACCCGAACAAAGGCGCTTAGAAAAATGCTGGTCTGTCCATTGAAATCGATAAACAACAAAATCCTACTCAGACCGAGCTGAACTTGTGGCTTCGATGGCGTGCGCGCTTGCTTAAAGAGATCGCTGGTCTAAGTGAAGGTTCGACCCCTGATGGGGGAAAGTGTTTTTCGAATTAAATGACCGACATATAGACCAGCACCACACAAAGGAATCTGATGATCGGCCGTGGCAAGCCGTGAAACAGCTGTAATTCCAGCCTATTAGAGATATCTTAGCTGATTTTTTTTGAATTGATGTAATCCAAATATATTTTGATATGTGTTATTTTTTCGAATAAGTATCAATTATCCTATTTAATAACTTTTAGTCTATTTAAAATTTTTGTTTGCATATAGCGAAATGTGAAAATAAGCATTTCATTTCCGTGGGGTATTATATATTCAATTGTTATGTTTTTTTTTCAAAACCCATAAACAGGTAAAATTTTGGATCATTATGTTCAGAGGTTTTCGAGTTAAGGGCTTTAATGTTTTTTTTTTCTAAATCCATACAAAATAGTAGTGTTGCGCCTAAAAAAATAATTCCTCAACATATTTTTAAAAAATGTTTTACTCAAATATCACAGCGTCGACGCTTAGTTTCATATCAATCTATTAGCAATTAGATGCACGAAAGCAAATCTCTATTTTACCGTTCCCAAGCAACTTGAGTTCCAAATCTAAATTACGAATGTGGTTCAAGAAAAGTAGAATCCTCAATGCCGTCCGTCTGTGTGTCTAAAAGCTTTGAAACATTTTTTTCCAATGAGAAAAGAACTTATTAATTTTGTCTTGGATCATTTTAAACTACCGTTCATCCAGTCGTGCAATTAATTGGATGAGTTAGACGAGTCCAGAAATCCAAAGCATGTAGCCCGTATTCCAGCACTTGAACGTATTCTTTACCCTTTTCCATGGTTTTGTCATATTGCCATATTTTATAATCCATACAAACGGTGTAAGGACGCTCGTTTTGGAATTTGTTGCTAGCATTTGTTGAAATACACATTTTATAAAGGACAACCTTCATAATGCAGCCAAAAGCTGAACGTGAACCTAAGCACACAAAAGCCTCAAACTAATTCATTCAATTTTGCACATTATCAGCCTTAATACCGACGAGTGTTGCAAAAAACCGAATCTTCGCCGAATCATTTTCCATTATTGCTGAGCTAACAACACCGCCTGCTTTCCTTCAATGATCCCCAGAGTGCATACAAACAAAGAACCATTTTTCCCTAAGCTCCCACCAAGATGAGACACAGCAATGAAAATAAATTGAAATAGATTGGGGCCAACTGCAAACCTTTTATCTAAATTAAACCGAACGATTCGTTCGTCCTCATCGCAAAGAAAACATCTCACACTTGCAAACATAAATATAATGTGAACCGCAACGATCGAAAAAATAAAAATAGAACTGTTCCTCTTGACTAGGTTGGTGATGTTTCACCGTATCTATTAGATACTCCCGTACAAGGTAAATACCCAAACCTTAACTGCTAAATGTTGTTCTCAAGATGCGAAAGGTGAATCCCGAGCCGACATCAAAGAGATAAGATGCTGACTATCGTCATCACAATCAGTGGAGAGCAGTCGCAGTTACCGTTTCAAAGTTCCAATGCGCCGCTACAGCTACTGTACCCAGTTGTTACTCACTTCCACTTCTGTTCCGCCAATATTAGACACAAGGTAAAGTGTTGCCATGTGGCAGATGACACCGACGCGATAGTGTCACCCAGCAATGCCCTAGTCAGGCATTATTTCTTTATGTTGCTGCGGGGGCTGTATTGCGTCGCGACCCCAACAACCGCGAGTATAACAAATGACTCTGACGACATTGCTTAGAAATTATTGCGTTCTGTTTGAGTTTGAGTTCGAATCTGCCGCCTTTGTTGTTGCAGAGAAACTCCTTGAGAGAGGTTTTCCTCTTTATCTGTGGACATTATCAGTCAATGTCGCAGGACTTTGTGCGCGCTAAAATACACTCAACAAAGAGGTGTAGCAACAACAATCTGAATGGTGAGTGGTGAGTGGGTGACAGCCAGGGTACGGCTTGGAGGCTTCTTTATTGTTTATCATGACCTGACACAGCGTTACGAGGAAACGTAAAAGTTTACTTAAGAAAATTGAAGACGACTTTACTACGTTGCGTGCCATGACAGCAAATCAGCTGAAGCTGGGGTTTTATGCAAATTATATTGTGATGTGCCGAGGACATGTCACCGGAAGCTACATATGGATATGTAGGTTAAGTGTGTCAATGTGTGTGTGTGTGGAAGGTTTTTTATAGCCTGTATGCCAGGTTAATGGTGATATGTATTCTGAAATTGTCATAGGTGCTAAATGCATTATAACTTGCGAGGTGCTTATAAATAGTGAATCGAATAAAGATCACACCATAACTGTCGGTTGGTTGTTATTTATATAGTCCTTGATTTATAATAATGGAGGAAACGTAATTTTGTTTTCAGTTGAGGTTCAGTCAGGTTCTTTCGACCGAAAGAATTATGATTCTCAAGCCAAGAGGTCACGATTGGAATGGCATCTCGAATAGTATACTAACCATTGGATCAGAGCTGTGAGGGGATAGTTGATACTTTCATAAGGTTCGGTGTATGTAATGACGGTAAAAGGCTTCAACTCAGCGAAATGGCATTGTAGATGCTAGTTATATGGTATGGCCTTTGGTTATTATGTGAACCTACCAGATTTATGTTTTACCCTTGATATGAATAAACATAGTGCAGGCATTAAGGAAATCTAGGGATTAGAGGAAAGAAAGAGATGCCGATGCACATTGGTTTTGAATGTCTGTAAACTGAAATGTGAAGGAAAAACCAAGTGTGGTAGGGTATTTCACAACGGCTGATGAACGAATCTTAATATTTCAATGTGCGTCCGAATATTGGCTTACGGGTGACCTGATGAGTACACCTGGCATAGCAAGTATTGCGGTCGAATTGTTCAGGCGGTGGAATGCAACTGACTATTTCGTTTGAGCACTTGTTGTTTAAATGCCGATAAAACAATGACAGACAGGAGACATTAAGACGATGACTAAGAGAGTCTGGTGATTTCGCGATATCTCCTCGATTACTAATAAGTTTTACCGCACGTTTTCGAATCCTGTCAAGTAGCTCTAAATATGTTATTGGAGCACCGAACCAGATATGTACTCAAGTTTGGGGCGAATAAACGCCCTATAAATTGTTGCCAGAATAAAAGGGGGTAAAATATTTCTTGCATCGCTTAAGGAAGCCTAAACATTTCTCAGCGTTCTTGGCGACATAGAATATGTGGTCATTCCAACGAAGGTTGTCATTAACACACAAACCGAGAATGGAAAGTCGTTCGATTTCAGCGATGCAAGTGCTATTTATGGATAATGGCGGAGAGTAAGGGTTTCGCTTTAATGACAGCAGACAGTATTGTGTTTTGGAAGCATTAAATTCAAACACACTTTGCCTTAGCTCGCAAAGATGAGGAGCGTTGACCAGAAAACGAATATGAAAAGTTGAGGGTACTGTCAGCAGCAAAGGAGTGAATAGGATTAGAAGTAACAGACAGGAGATTAAATATAAAAAATAAAAAGAGAGTCGGAGACAAAACAGAGCCTTAGGAAACACGAGCATTTATTGGGTAACTTGCAGGCTTGAAACCATCCAAAACAACTGAAATTGAACGTTCCGAAAGGAAATTTCTAATCCATTTAAGAAGCGTATCATCGATTTCAAATGCACGCACTTTCGACTAATGAGCTTGATGCTAAACTCTATCAAAAGCCTGAAATATCAAGCGCAACGGCCTTACTTTCCCTACCACCTAGATTGGTTCCACTTTTCTGTTAGATATGTCATCAAATCACCAGGCATTCTGTTGCCACGAAAACCATACTGCCGGTCATTAAGAAGTTTTCGGGATTCAAGATATTTCCTGAGCTGATGATTTATCAGCTTTTCCATGACCTTGGAAAGAAGGGACGTAAGTGCAATTGGTCGGATAAGCTTACGCATTGCCAACGTTTTGCCAACAATCTGGACCAGCGGACTTTGAAGTGTTCTTGCCACTGTACGAGTGCGACAATGGATTGGTCCCATAGAAAATTCATTCTTTTCGCTTCGTACGGCATCTTCGCATCCTATAACCACCTACATACTGGCCACATCGGTTGAGTTAAAGTAGAAGAACAATCCTTTTGTGTCTGATGGCGGAAAGCTTAACAACCTTGCTCGTTCCAGAGTTCCTCTTATATTGTTTCTTAAGTTAATGTACCTCTCAACAATACGCTAATACTTAGTTTTATTAGCCAGATCTCGGGCAGAAGCAGTTATTTTGGTTTTTGTTACTCTACTCCTTGGCTACTAGTTTGAGTGTCCTGACTAGTTGTGTGGATGGTGATGGTTAGGGAAATACAGTTCAATGTTCAATTCAAAAACCACACTTCCCACTATTGTCTCCTCACAGTATTTTGATGGGGTACCCGGTTCGACTTTATTTTATTTTGATGATGTTTGAAAGATATTGGGGGTAAATGGTTTTATAGCAACACCTCTAGCCATGACTTTAAAGCTATACTTTCTGCAAATATTAATAGGTTATATGCGCAATTAAAAACCTCTTCAAGACTTTATCTGAAGAATTGCTGTACTTTTAAGCATGCAGCTGTAATAGAAGGCAGGCAAGTGACCATATGAAACGCTTTAAAAAAGATTTGAGTCAATTCCACATTTGGATATGTTTTATGGAATCCCTGACAATATGTTAGTTTTTTTTTTTTTGGGTAAACATGTTGGACCAGGTTCCAGGTGGCTCAAAAATGGTCCGGCAGCCTCTTTAGATCTCGTATTTGAGGTGAAGTGGGTCATAATCCACGGTCTTACTTAATTACATAGCGAACTAAGCTTTAGCTCTAGGGCTAATGAACGAAAGAGAGTACCAACATCTCGCTTAGTGGTCCAACGCACTTAACCAGTAAGCCACTGCACCCACAGAATGTATACTCTGAATGAAAGAAAACTTGAGCAAGTTATACCTACATTTAGATAATTTTCCTTTTGATACAAAATTTCTAAGCAAAAAAAATTATTTAAACTTCCCCAAGCCAAATGACTCTTGTTCCATGCAATTATTATGCAATAGTGATAATGGCAGTCATTTCCCACCTTCTAAGAAGCATTGGCCTTTTCCCGATTGTCATTAGGCCCACCACGCTACAACACATGCGTCTGTTGTAATTCACCAGAAACATCAGCAATGGCCACTCAACAGAAACACTTCTATTCAAGGAACTATTACCAGGCACACATTTCCTAAATTCTAATTGCACTCAACGATAATAGCAGTAGCCGCCGCCGGCCGGTTGCATTGCATTGCAGTAACATTTATACGCAAAGCTAGGCTGTAATTTTAGCAGAAATCCGTTCCAGCACCATTATCATCTTGGGTATCCTTTGGCGGAGTTGGGTTACTGATTCCATTCCAGCATTCGTATGTGGAAATTATTCCTAATGTGCCTCACTCCAATTTGCCCCTGCGCAGATTGCATATGCTGCAAGATGAGGCGCGAAATTACAGCAACTTCAAATGTATCCAGTTCCAACCAGAATAGAAACCCCAAACTAGAGCCGTGATTCCATTAACTCGGCGCAATCTGTGTTTCCACTTTTAACGACCGACGACGCGACGCTGCGCTGTGCGAACAAAATGCATGAGTGCTCTTTCACCGCGCGAACCACACTTGCCCCACACACAATGAACAAACGGGCGGGACGCCCGCTTATTCCATGTTTTCCCAGATAGCAATTTGAAGAATCATTTAACCATTCAGAGAACTCCTAGAGACACTTATCCGCGTTGTTTTACGATTATGTCCAGGGTACATACGTGCATGAGGTGGCGCGTTGTGGAAGAGGGGAATGGCCGAAGGCTTAACTGTGTTAAAGTGTTCACTGAACTGACACCAGCGCCCACCAAACGGCAGATTCTAGATTTTACTCGTGCCTCCTTTTCCCTCATTATCCATCGTCAACAACGACGATGAAATGACCCAGTTGCGGAGTGGGGTGCTCGAATAAAGGGGGGCTTTGCGCGATGAAATTATGCAAATGACTAGTAATCCATAGTTCTGCAGGTCCTCGATTTCTGGGTGCGTATTGTTGTTGGGTGATGATTGGATGGGTGGATAGATGGATTGGGGTGTTGTTGGCAAAGTGCCTTAACGGGTCTTTTCAAGAGCCCATTGCAAGCAGCACTCGGACTGATTTAGACAACCCGAGAAGCAATTTCATAATTTGCTTTACATCGCATCTCCTTCGTGGTAGATTTGATGGGTGTTTTTCTAGAAATCTTCTTCTCCCCCTCCATCCGCCGAATGGAGTGAGCCAAAAAAATTGAGGAAGGTAAACTAACCACGCGCATAAATAGTAGAAAATGGAAAGGCAGATATGGTCTGGAAAGAATAGTGTGCAGCTGGTTAAATGGGGTATTAAGTCATAAAGCGATATTATGCGGCAAATTAAAGTATTTCGATGCTGCGACTTGCGGTTGCATGGATTTCCTGGAATTCCTTTGAGTTTGTTGTCCAAAGTGGTGGTGGCGGCGCGGCGGTGAATTATAAATTAAATTCTTGAAACGTTATGGAATGATAGTGCGGTGCGATGAGAGTACAAAGTGGACACGAGTCTATGAGTTCACGAGCACAATGTGGCTTTTATGGTTGATGCAATGCAAATGCATAATTAATTAGGTAACCCCAAAAAGTTGGTTAGTAAATACAGGAACGAAGTATTTTATCGGTTTTATATGGTAGTTGTGAGTTGTGACAAATTCAGTAGATTGTATTAGACCTCAAAATGTTATTTGAATGATGAGTTTCGTAAACGGTGTCGGTCACCGCAGATAGTTTAAATATTTATTGAAAAACACAAATCATAAATAACTATTGATTAGTTTCGCTATCAGATATTTTAGTATGTCATATGCAATAAATTTGTATTTTGGGTAATTTATTACTCATTGTACCTATTCGAGGTAAGGCTGAAATTTCAAAGGTAATGCAAGCCAGTGTATATGGTTGTTTATTGCAGCTAAAACAAAAACAAATATCGAATAAATTAAAATATACTTTTAATAGGGGTTTTGGGAGTGCAGTCAATCTCAGCCTGTTTCTAAAAATGTTTTCGAATGAGAGCAGTGACTGATGCAATAAAATATCAGAAACCACTTTCTAAATAGTCTATATAGGTAACCATTAACCATAGTAACAGCACAGGACAATTTTGCATGTGTCTGCAATCTCGTTCAGAGATTCACTGCATTGTTTTACTTGCATAGATTTTACTGTTAGCGATTCCAGAGCTTTGATAACTGGTTGATTGACTATAAAGATCACTATGGTTTCACCATCTATCGGTCTACCAAGACCAACGAATTGTTAACCAAAACAAGAATGGAGACGCCATAAACTAGAAATTTCTTTGAGTCCGAGCTAAACTTGTGGCTTTAAAGGCTTCGTATACCCGCCTGGCAAAATCGTTATTCGTATATTCTTCGCGGGTTTTGTACAAACATAAAGCCCGTTAATGTTTTCGTTGATTGCTATAAATTTAGAGCGCAATAGAAACATGCAATTTCCGTCACCTTTTCTCAGAACTTATATATCTGTGACGACAAGGCAGAACCACGTTATTCAAATTTGGACGAGACTTGTTGATTTTTTTGATATACTTCGAAGAAACAGAACTTGCAACAAATTATGAGCTGTGCAAATAACAACACTAAACCAAAAAATTACGTCATATTGACAACAAGTTCGTTATATTGAAAAAAAAAATGGTATTTTTGAGCCAACAACTTGTGCAGTTTAATTTAAATATTTAAATTTTTATATTGAAAATTATAGTTGTCAATGTAATGAATTTAATTTGATGATTGTAATTTTCATAATGAAATATGATTAACACAATAGTAAATTAAATGGATTCGATTATCACCTACAATTGTACCCACAAGATATTATTGTATTATTTAAAAAGTAGACACATTCCAACCTAAGTTTTCCTTAAAATTTTGAATACCTCACTTATTTTGGTATTCATATTGACAACTTCAATTGTTAATCTTACAACTTGATTCATCATTTGATGTACAAAAAATTAACAACTGTTCTTCATATTGTCTATTCGGTTGTTAAATGTCGTTGCGGTTTTCAAAATATGTTCATCATATCGACAAATTTGATTATCAATATGGCAATTATTAGTTAACAACCGCCGATTGTTAATATGACAACCAATATTTTTTCTGTGAACAAAGCACATATTTTTTCAAAGTCCCCCACCCCCGTCATTTCTTCCAGCATCCGCTTTTGACTATGAACTAATATCATGATGCGCTTATAATTAATTATATATTAAATTTAACAAAACACGATTTGGGCCTAAATATTCAAAATACACAGATTTACTAAAAAAACGTTAAAGCAGATTTTAAGAAAATCGATATACAATTAGTTATAATGGATTTAAAGTATAAAAATGTACATAAATATTATTTGTAAAATTTTTAATAATTACAATACAAACTTGGCGTTCTTTTTTAGATCTCAGTACTTTTTGTGGCTGACGTGTAAGGCAAAAGCGATTTTTGTATAAAAGAACTTTAACATTTATGTTTTTGATGTGATTTCAAAACTTTTTGCAAAGATTTTTTTATAAATGGAAATTTTGCAAAATTTTAAAATTGTAGAGATTTCAACCGGACGTAAACGCTCTCTTTCGAGGAAAATACAAGTTGTTTTATAACTTTCCTTGTCTGCCTTTAAAAGAATTACCAAGATGTAAGAATTCATAACTAACGGGTGATCCAAGTGGAGATACTTTTTTCAATAGCCTTTTTTGACAGATCACGTGTAAGTCGTGTCATGCTGTCATGTTATTTTTGTTTAGTATAGTTTGGCATTTCACAATGGAAAGACTTACGCGTGAACAACGTTTACAAATTGTTCAACTTTATTATGAAAATTCACGTTCTGTGAGGAATGTGTTTCGTGCACTTCGCTCAACTTATGGTCAACATAATCGGCGTACTGAGCGTACTATTCGCAACACCATCACCCATTTTGAGGCCCAGCATTCATTATTGGATAATATTCGACCGCATAGACCACGTCCAGCACGCTGTGAAGAAAATATAGCGGCCGTAGCTGAGAGTGTACACGAAGACCGTAGAGAGTCGATTCGGCGCCGTTCGCAGCAACTCGGACTGACGTATGGAACGACTTGGCGCATTTTACGTCAAGATCTTAAATTGAAAGCGTACAAAATACAGCTTGTGCAACAACTGAAGCCGCTCGACCTTCCCAAGCGACATCGCTTCGCTCTATGGGCTCTTGAAAAGTTCCAAGAAGATCCGACGTTTTCGAGGCAAATTGCAAACATCGTTGCTTAGCGATGAGGCCCATTTCTGGCTCAATGGGTATGTAAACAAACAAAATTGCCGCATTTGCGACGAAGAGCAACCTGAAGAGATTGAAGAACTGCCACTTCATCCAGAAAAAACAACGGTTTGGTGTGGTTTGTGGGCCGGTGGAATCATCGGTACATATTTCTTTAAAAATTATACTGGTGCGAACGTAACCGTCAATGGCGACCGTTATTGTGCCATGATAACCGACTATTTGATGCCTGAAATTGAAGCTCGTGATCTCGGCGACATTTGGTTTCAGCAAGACGGCGCTACTTCCCACACATCGCATCAATCAATGGACTTATTGAGAGAACATTTCGGTGAGCACATAATTTCACGTTTTGGGCCGGTCGATTGGCCACCAAGATCGTGTGATATCACACCGTTAGACTCTTTCCTGTGGGGATATGTAAAGTCAAAAGCGTATGCCGACAAACCCGCTTCGATTCAGGCCTTGGAGGAAAACATCACGCGTGTCATTCGCCAGTTACCAGTCGAAATGCTCGAACGAGTGATCGAAAATTGGACTCAACGGATGGACCATCTGCGACGTAGCAACGGCCAACATTTGATAGACATAATCTTCAAAAAATAAATGCCAAAGAATGTTCTTTCAATTGATAATAAACATTCTCCATTAAATTTGAATTTTCTGTGTTTTTTTCTTTAAAAAAGTTGGGAACCTCGAAATTGATCACCCTTTATAAAATAAGTTCGATATAAGGGCTGTTGCCACACAAAGTTTGTGTCTGTTCTTCAAATTCTTCCTCCAAGTATAATTTTATAGCTCTAAGTCTTTTCGTGTAAATTTAAAGAAAAGGGGCGGCTAGCACGTCCCCTAAATGGAAAATAAACAATACTTTATTTTTTCCCGTGTTTGTTCTTCAAATCCAACCCTCATGTAAAAAATAATAGTTATAGGTCTTTTGGGGGCCGCGTTAAGAGAAGTGGGCGGTTGCCACGCCCCCTGGATGGAAAATCACAAATCTTAGATTTTTCCCTGTGGTTTCAAGGTTCTACGATGATTGGAAGCTCTGTCAGTGAGTCAGTGGTTACGGTTTTTGCTAATTTTGGGACCTTATAACTCAGGAACCGCTGATGTTAAATAGTAGAAATTTGGTATGGAGCCTGCTGCAGTGCGTCCCAAATCCTAAAAAATTTGATATCTCAGTCCTCTCAACAAAAAATTTTTAACTTTCTCGTAACTCGTAGTGCTCACTCCATCAGAACTGCTTGGATCGAAGAAAAATTCATCGGCCGTTGTTAAGGTTAAGGCTTTTGCGTGATTTGGTAGTGCGCATATTTTTTTCTTTTGTAGAGAGAGTGCTTATACTGCCTGTTAAATGTCAATGAGACTTTATAAAGACAAGCACTGTCGGACACTAATTGTGGCATTTATAATGATAATATTATTTATTTGACAAATTCTTTAGAAATATTTTTTTTTTAGAACAATGTCCATGCAAAGGGCTTTTTCACGCCCACTCTACTTCATTTTTTCCGATAACTGAAAAAAGACCCGAATGCCACACTTAACTGGGAGTGTTTTGGAATCTTCATTATCATATCCTACATATAAAATTCTCAATATTTTTTGTTTGCTTCACTGTACATTCTACACAATGTCAAATTATATGTACGCATTTTCGGCAATAGCAGCGCAACAACAATTGTACAAACTACATAGTCAAGTACCGCACGCATATTTAAATTGCGTGTGCCGTGTGAATAATTTGTTTTGATACCTCTTTGTGCATGCATTCGTTATGCTGCTGCTGCTGGTAAAATGTTAAAGCTCTCGCTCACTTGGATTTCGAACGCTGCAGACACTACATCCTGGCTAGAGAGTAAGCAGAGCTAAGTATTGCATAAATTGTAATTAAGTAATATATAAATTTCAAGAATATTAAAGATTATTAAAAGCATTATAATTAAAGACAATTAAAACAAGTTTATTGCTAGTCAGGGAGAATGAAAAAATAAACAGTCCCCATAAGCGAGTCTTTCGATATGTTTTATTTTTCAAAATAATATCTAATATTTACAAATTTTGAATCACAGTAACGAGCCTCATATATTGTTAATTTATCTGCTAATTTTAAACACGTGTTCCTTAAAATAGCTTTATGCCAGTCAAGACATTTAAATACACAAATTGCATCAATTTTTACTACTGCTTGCAAACAAGTTATGCTAGACAGAGACTTCACTGGACTTCTGAATTTACATAACAAATTCATATATTTACTTCCGTGTTTTAATTCTGCTTTAATTTATTTATTTATATATAAATATTTTGCTAAAAGTGGGTCATAACCAGAAATGGAGGGGGATTGGCATAACGTTCAACGTTAAATTCATTTTTCTTACTTCCTTTATAAACACTAAATATCGCCGGCTTAGAGTGTAAGAAGGTTAGCTCCATTTCTTATCAAATTTAATAGGTATATATATACATACACACACGTTGACTCTCGATAAACTTAATTGATAAAATATTCACGTTTTTGAGAGGTTTAACGAGACTTCCAAATATTATTTTGTTTACTTAATTTTTATTAATTAAAGCAAATTATAATACAAAATAAATATTTATTTTGCTTTAACAAACTAAAAGAAAGAGGGAGTAGTATAGAATTTGGCATGACGCTGGATAACACGCGGTGCAAGGTGAAGTTTGGCAGCAGCTCATCTGAACTTTTACAAATATGCACCGGCTTTCGGCAAGATAATTCTTGAACTAAAGAGCAGTACAGGTGAGAGCGCGGAAGCATCCGTCCAGCTACTGGGATATGCGGACGATATTGACATCATTGGTCCGAACGTGCCGTTGTAAGGGCTTTCACGGCTATTGAAGAACAGGCGAAGTTAGTTGGTCTTGAAGTAAATGAGGACAAGACTAAATACATGCCATCAACAAACAAACAAACATCTGTCCAGCGAGTCTGAGTAACATTGAATTTGCAAGACGTTGGTATTAAAATATTGAATGACAACCAAGCGAAGTCTTGGCTGTTTCAATTTAGCTAGTTTGGTAAAGCAAATGATAACTGACCTCGTGTTTCGGAAAAGAAAATACTTGGTCCAGATTACTCTTATCCTTCCCATTCAGACGATGTGCTTTTTTATATGGAAAAACTGATGCATGGTTGGACAAGACTTATTTTTATTTTTATTTTTTTGTTAAGAAACAATTTTTTGCATTGGTCCAAGACGACCTGATTGATTGGACGCCCGAGCGGCTTACCAATTGAATATCTAAAGAGAGAGTATGTGACTCAATTTTTATCTTTTCAGATAGCTAAGCAGCTATCAAAGCTCTTGACTCATCCGTCATCAAATCGAAGCTTGTTCTGAAAACCTAATCAACTTGGACAGGAATAGTCTTAAAATCCTGACAGGAATATTCGGTGGTCATTGTCTCCTGAAAAATCACCTTTACTGCGTCTCTCCGGACCCTACATGTAGACTCTGTTTAGAGGGTGACGAATCCTCTCTTAACATACTCATAGCCTGTCCGGGTCTCTTTCGTCTCAGGAAGAACATCCTCGGTGAGGAAATCAACAAACCTTACTACCTTACACCCTGGGAAGATTTTTGTCTTCCCAACTTCCTCCGGAGTTAATCCAATGCTCTAGGACCCCTCCAGGGAAGTCACAAAAGTCCTTCCGCAGTGCCAGAGCCTCATGAAGGCTCTCCCGACGCTTAATCTATCTACATATCTATGTGACTCAAAATGCTGCTCTCGTCGGAAATTTAAAGGCCTCAATATCAGTGAGCACGGAAGTACTCTGACATAGTCAGATATGTTCATTATGATACTTATCACAGCCAATATAGAATAAAGACCAATACTAAGACAGCAAATATTCACATTACATATATCTATGTATGCTATTTAACAAACTTAAATATTTTACACAGGATCACTCTAAAAAATCACTCTAAACAATACAAACTGTGTACTTTGTTGATAAATTGTCTTCCGCTACTCAACGAAACATCACTTAACGATCGAAAATGCAAAACAGAAATACAGCGCACCCAATCCACCAACCATGGAGCTTTTTCCGTCCAAACGATATCAACGCTTCCCTTTCCCAACAACCTCAAATACAAAGCTCGTCTCCCATATCACTGACCACCTGTGAAGTCATCACTAGTCACGTTTTCGTATTCTCTTTCTTTTCTCACGAAAGCTGTACTCCACCAAACAATAACTCCATCGCAAAACCCGCTTCCGAACAGATAGCCCCACAAATACACTCTCTCTCACCAGCTCCAGCTACGCAAAGAAATAACAACCGCATTTACCGAACCGCCGCGCCGCGCCGCAAATATCTGGGTCTAAGCCGACGTTGATTTCTTGACTCGGTTTAGTCTCAGTTTTACACTCGCTACGGTTAAAACATAGCGCTCGATCTTTTCCCAAATCGATTTCAGGTGTGGTTCTCCGACGACTTACCAGTAATTTCGCGGCTTCAACTGTAAATCCGTAGTAAAAAAAAAAATAATATGTTTATTCTTGAGTCATAACATCTCCCACACGTTGCATAATCTGTGTAAAAATCAAAGTATCTCACTCATTTCCTGAAAGTATCTACACATCGTTTCGGTCGACTCGTGTCTTGTGTCCTACAATTTTACACTTCCTTAAAAATTAAAATAAATTATTGTTACACATTGTATCAAATAATAATAATGGTATGAGTAGAAATGCAAAAAAAAATGAAATGAAAAGTTATATCCGTTAACAAAGCTGAGAAAATCTCAATAAAAATAAAAGCAAGTGGCAAAGAAGCGCTAAAATAAAAAATCTCTCAAAAAGAGTTAAAGAAGCGCGGCGCGGCAGTTGTTAAGAAAAGTATCTGTATCTGTGCTATTATATCATCTTGTGTCAATTCCATACCAAAAAAAAAAGAGAGAAAAAAGATTGCAATCTTTTGCTGGAGTAGTACACAAAGTGTGTGGTGGCCGCTGATGCTGTTGGAGCAAGCCGCACTTATTCGGTTACAATAGGCTGCTATACACTCAAGGTGGGCGGCGCAGTGCAAGGCGAGAGGGGAACTGTTTTTCTATACACGGACAAGTCGTTTAAAGCCGGACAAGTAAGTTGGGGATACTTTAAGATTATGAAGTAGTACCTACATACATATGAGTATATACGCTGTTCGCACGGGTACCTAACTATACATACCTGTGTGAGTATGTCGTCTCTGTACGACTGTACGAGTGCCTAGGAAGAGTGGGTAGCGTGAACAATAATAAGCGAAACTTCAAAAATAGAAGTAGGTATACCTACCCTATGAGATATTATGAGTAGGTAACATAACAACAACAATCAAACGACCGCAGAAGGTGAACAACTTTATTTTTTTTTCTTTTTATTTTTCAATCATTCTTCTTCGTATTGTTGGGGTTTCCAACAAATTCGCTATTTTTGGTCATATTCTGTAAAGTTTGAAAGGGAACATTTATTATTGTTATTATTACACAATGGGTAATTGGGTTTCTTAATTTTGTTGCCTAGTTCCGATGAGAAGAAACCGCAAAGTATAGCAGAGGCAGCAGAAGAATGATGGGGAATCAGTGGCCGCAACAACGACAAACAATGGCAACTTAAATGAATAGGTAGGTGATTGCTGGTGGTTTGAGAAGTTTTTCAAGTCCGATCCCTAAAATTTATTATGGTTTTCGGAAGTTAGTAATTACCTCGTTTTCGGATGAAATGCATTCGGGTTGAGAAGTGATGGCAATGCTTTATGGTTGTGGGTGGGATGATTATCTGACCAATTTGGTTGACTTAATTTTCATTTCGGTGCAAGAGTTTGCGTCTAGATCGACCAAGTACTTAGTTCTTTTATTCTATTGGCGGGAAAGGTATCTGCATATCTCCGGATATATGTATGTTTACCGTTTGAGGGGCTTTAATCCGGCTCTTATAACAAGATATTGAGTTGGTCTGCAAAACACAATCACCTAACCTAGAGGACTAGTTAATGATTTTAGATCCAAATACCGCAGTCCGGTACTGTTCTTGCCCGATGAGTAAATAAAAACAAAAAAAGTTTACTTACTGTCATCTAGCTTTGTGAAATTATTAATGGACATGCGACAATGAAACATTTGAAAATGTTTGATCTGGTGTTATTGAAGCAAGGTAGTAGTTTCTAGAGAATGTTTATGTTGAGTGAGATGTTCTCCGCTTTTCGAAAAAAGGCTCAATCTACTGCGCCACTCTAATTGCTTCACAATGTGGTTTGTTTAATTTATGTATAACCCAATTAATAACAAATATTTACATGGCAGCACTGGCGAAACTGGTAAACAGAGATGCTTTGGCCAACCAGATTGTTATTATTGAAATTTAATAATGAGAGAATCTTTCATGAAAAGCGATGAATGTCAATACAGAGTATCCCAGTTAAGCATTATAATCCTTTAAAGGCATATTCCTGGGGTATACATTTTGAGAAAAATGCATTTTACATTAAAAAAAAAATGGCACAGCAAATTTTCATAATTTTGAGTTTAACGAGCCATTACTTTTTTGCTGCTGTACAGATGTACCCAAATCCTATAAGACTTGTATGCACTACTAAATTATCTTTCCAAAATTTCCAAAACCATTTTTGTACTTGTACCCCTCCCCCCCTTTTTTCAGGAATATGTCCCTAAACTGGTAGTGGCCCTATGCATTTAGGGCGAAAGATAGAGAAGGTCTAGATTTAATTCAACTTAAATTATTCTTTTTATCTTTTACCCACCACTCGAAAATGGCTTTACTCAAAACCTACCTAAATTAGTGATAATTGTTATCGGCCGTACATGCTGTGATATTGCATTTGAGGTTTCTCGGTTTAGTACGCGTTGGAAACTCCTCCTCATTGCTTGTGTAAGTCGATTAAAAACAGCCGATACCCCGGATTTTACCCTTTCGAATATTGAATATTAACTTCTTAAAATGCACTTTCAAATTTAATAAACTTAATATATCACGCGCTCTAATAAATTAACATACCGATTTAGATCCACATGACGCCAGACTAAATGATAGCTTGTATGTAATGCAGCTTAGTATCCCTCAGTTTGTAGTTGCTGAATCTATTGGTGCAGGTCATAAACATTCTGAGAAAGAAATCATCTATAGATAAAAGAAATATTTTGTTTACGGCCACTAGAAGCAGCAAATTAAAATATAGCCTTGTTTAGTTGCATATTCGGTCAGCTTTCGGCCTACTTTGCTGCAAAAGTGTGTTAAAATTCTTTAATTCTTTCGCTGATGTTGAAATATTTAGAAAGTTACATTGTAATAAATGAGGTAATATTACTTCTGTAGCCACTTAACGGGAAACCCACTCAAGATGGCAATTAATAGCTGCAGGTATTAAATGATTTCTTAAATTTTCATATTTAAATGGCGAGAAAAATCTACCGCTCGAAAGGAAAATATGAATAGAATTGGGCTATATGTCACTCGCCAGACACTAGAGTTCATCAAATAGCATGTGGTAAGGGGTAAGTTCGTTTAAGTGAATTGACCACTTTGTATGCAATCACGAAAAGCTAACCTAGCGCTTATATCCCCAATAAACGAAATTAAATGTATTATAACTTTAAAATGGAATAAATAAGGGATGATTTTTTTAAATTGACATAAAATTTACATTACTCGAAAGATAATCTTTTGGCATTATAATTTAAATATGATTTCTGGCATATGACCGGCATGGCTGGCTCGGACGTGGTCTAATCTGGAGGTCCAATTTTCGGTGACTTTTTCCAACATTTGTGGCCGTATATCGGCAATAACGCGGCGAATGTTGTCCTTCAAGTGATCAATCGGGCTTATCGGCGTAGTCTAGCGACTTCACATATCCCAACAGAAAATAGTCAAGCGGCGATAAATCGTACGAACTTGGAGGCCAATTCACGGGTCCGTAACGTGAAACTATGAGGTTACCAAACGTTGCCTTCAACAAATCAACTGTGGCACGATCTGTGTGAAATCGTTTCTGAAGAAGTACGGACCAATTATTTCACCAAACCTTAAAGCACACCAAACAGTCAGGTTTTGTGGATGTAACGGTGTCTCAACATACACTTGATGATTATAATCACTCCAAATACGACAGCATTATTATTGACGTATCCACAACCAAAAGTAAGCTTCATCGCTAAACAAAATTGGCAAATACGTACTTCGAACAGAACCATGATTTTGAAAATAAATTTGCACAATTTGGAAGCGTTGTTCAGGCGTCAGTCTATTCCTGTTGAAATGCCAACCAAACTAAAAATAAATCACTTGACAGCTGACAAAATGGCCGCCGGTTAAAATAGTGTTGCCAACTTAAAGTTCTATACTTCTAAGAAAAAACACCATTTCCAAAAGCAATGCAGGATACCGTTTCCAATATTATATTTGACATTTTCCTTCTCCAACCAATAAATGTGCGGAGAAATAATTAAAGGACCTACATTCGTGTAGAAGAAGTGTAGCAAATTAAAACTAACCACGTAGTCACTGCACTCATGGAAAATGTTCTTGAGTATTCAAATTCGGCCACATAAACGATATTAAAGTCTTAAAATGTTATATATGTACCTCTGTTAGAAGGTGATTTTACAAACCCAAACTATGTTGGATATCACTAAGTTATAATTAAATTTAGGTGTCTTAAACTACTACTGCAAAACTACGATTTTGTGTGTAGATCAGCTTTAAATTGTAATTGTGGCTTGAAATACTCAAGGTATAACTCGAATCTGGTTGTGATTCCCAAAATTAACTGCAGTAAAGTCAGAAGCGAATGCATTTTGATCGAAAACTCTCCCATAAATTTAGCCTGATAATGAGCAACTTAAGTCGAATGCCTTCACGAAATCATACAAAACATTTCAGTAAATTTGGAACAGCTCCGCCCAGCATAATTAAAGCCAGGGAAAATCAACCTCGAACCTTAGACCAACTTTACAATTTGCAAAGCTTAACCCAAATCAATACGGCAGTTGATTAATGTAATGAATTTACCTAGCGATTAATAAAAAATATTATAATACACCGTCCCTGGCAACCGTATTCCATGGAAACGTTTCATGTCTACTGTTTCTTTGGTTGCTGTAATACAGAATGAAAAATAATAATTGTTTCTGTGGATCTGCGGCAGCTAGCTTACAATAATTTTGAAGGCATAAAGCCATTAACTAATCTTGACAACTATTTTCAAACTTTTTATGAAAAAACTATTGAAAAATGTTAACCTCCCGAAATAAAATTATTTGCCAGTGCGGCGTGGAAAATTCCAAACTACGCTAAATTTTTAATTATATTGCCAATAACACCTTATGCAATAATAGGTAGCTGATGCTGTATCACACCCTGAGGTAACACTTGTACATGCGGAACTGATGTAACAATTTCATTTTCCATCAAAAGAGCTAAGTTGTAACTTAATACACTGTGACAGTATTGTAGTGGATTTTTAATAGCTGCAACATCAAGTCATCAAGAGTTCGCTTGATTTCCTACTTTGTCGTGAAGATGGAATTGTCTTTAAGTTGAAGTGTATATTCCCATAGTATTGTGAAATGCGATAGCTGTAGTCGCGCTTTGTGAGTTGATATTGAAGCAAAGTTAGATATGAGCACGTGTTTCCGCGAAGCTACGCAAATGTTGTCCATATAATTTATATGGGAGATGGTTTATATTTTATAAACTACAAAAAAATTCCCTAAGACCATGTCATGAAGACAAAAGCTGCTTTTAAGTCGATTTAAATTTCCAAAAAGTTACATTAAATATTTGAATACGTACAGTGTTGTGCAAAACACACCGGAATAAATTTAGTTCACACATACATATCAATATATTTTTGGTTAATTTATTAAAAAAAATACTTATCAATTAAGATAGATATTTGTGAAGATCAGTGTTGCGAGTGATAGCCCCTCGACGACCCCAATTACCTAAAATCTGCCTACAAATGTATGTTGTTACGTTCTGTCGTCATTATCAGTAAAGTCCTGTAACGTCATTTGCAGCTGCTGTTTTCAATGTATCAAATATCGGAAGAAGTCTATCCCCCACTGGGATCCGTGCATAGAAAAACTTTTTCATTTTATCTCAAAGGCTGAGTCTTGGTAGTGAGATATAAAGAATTGCGCCACATTTATGGCCCGATTATAAAGAAACTGGAACACGGAAACTCATATATAGAGCGGGCTCTAGGAAATAAGGCCCCAAGTAATAAAGCCGCAAAATAAAAAGAAATAAGGACCCAAAATTGGGTCTTTATTTCATTATGAAATAAAATCCCAATATAAAAATAAAATAAAGGCCCAAAAGTTTCATAATGACATAAAGTTATTTATATTATTTCAGTTATTAAGAATCGTCGAATGCTTCTTTTCACTGTTAGGTTCTGATTGGGTATATGCAAAGACTTATTGGATATAAACAAAGTTTGCTTATAACCAACCGCGCGCGTACTCCAAATCTAATAGGGAAACTAAGCAGGGGAGTTGCAGGGGGCCAGCATGGCCCCCCATATTCCATTCCGTAACTAAAGGGTGATCCATTTCGAGGTTCCCTAATTTTTTAAAGAAAAAAACACAGAAAATTCAAATTTAATGGAGAATGTTTATTATCATTTGAAGGAACATTTTTTGGCATTTATTTTTTGAAGATTATGTCTATCAAATGTTGGCCTTTGCTATGTCGCAGATGGCCCATCCGTTGAGTCAAATTTTCGATCACTCGTTCGAGCATTTCGACTGGTAACTGGCGAATGACACGCGTGTTGTTTTCCTCCAAGTCCTGAATCGAAGCGGGTTTGTCGGCATAAGCTTTTGACTTTACATATCCCCACAGGAAAAAGTCTAACGGTGTGATATCACACGATCTTGGTGGCCAATCGACCGGCCCAAAACGTGAAATTATGTGCTTACCGAAATGTTCTCTCAATAAGTCCATTGATTGATGCGATGTGTGGGAAGTGGCGCCGTCTTGCTGAAACCAAATGTCGCCGAGATCACGAGCTTCAATTTCAGGCATCAAATAGTCGGTTATCATGGCATAATTTTTAAAGAAATATGGACCGATGATTCCACCGGCCCACAAACCACACCAAACCGTTGTTTTTTCTGGATGAAGTGGCAGTTCTTCAATCTCTTCAGGTTGCTCTTCGTCTCAAATGCGGCAATTTTGTTTGTTTACACACCCATTGAGTCAGAAATGGGCCTCATCGTTAAACAAAATTTGCCTCGAAAAGGCTTTCCATTATGAAATGCCAAACAATACTAAACAAAAATAATATGACAGCATGACACGACTCACACGTGATCTGTCAAAAAAGGCTATTGAAAAAAGTATCTCTACTTGGATCACCCGTTAGTTACTCCGGAAACTTCATGAAGGAATTTATTTTTTGAAGAAATAGGGTAGATAAAGTAGTTAGCTCCCGTATTTCGCTTAAATAACAATTTAAACTACTATTCACGAGACCGTTTAACGCAGAGAAGGGTGATGAGACAGAGAAAGTCGGACACTCGCAAAAAAAAAACAATTACACTTTTATTTACATCCTCGCAACTACGGTTATAAAATCAATAACCCGTTCTTATAATCATCGATCTAGAGACGTCAGCACGCATCCTAGGTATGAAGTTCTGTTTTCCCATTTCGTGTAGAGAAGATTTTTCTGCACTATTCTTGACGAGCCAAATGAGGTCTTAGTGGGATCGAAAGCGGTCCGTCAAAAATACGAAGAAGAGTCTTGGACTAAAAAAAACACTAGATTTATTAAGAAGACCCAAGCTCTAGTTGTACTTGTCTCAGTGGAAAGCTTACAAAAATTGTGATAGATTTCGACAGTGTTTATATGGCCTTCTTAACTAGCATCGAAATTCCTTTACCGCTAAGAACACTATAAAAAAGCTTTAATATGCAAAACCAATACAATTCCATGGTAGTGTTTTAGAAACTAATGTCTTCTGTAAGTTTAGCTTAGGATAAGTTTGGGCAAAGGCTATATTGTCCTTTACACCTTTGTGAATTGGCTAAAGTGCTTGGACACTTTCATTGGTTCCAAATCTCTTTCTTTGCTATTTTCTTTTGTCTGAATGCAGGCTATTCATTATTTTCTGCCTTTTCTAAATAATGTTTGGCAGTTAGGGGCGAGAATTATACAGCTCCGAAAGTGCTCAACTGCGTGATTCAATTCTTTGAACTTTCAAACGTTTTTTTGTTCCTCAATTCATTGTCATTAGGGTAATTCAGGAATTACGATGTCTTTGACATTTAGATATTCTCTTCCGATATGATTTTTTTTTCAATTAATTTATCTTTCTTACAAAGAGTATCTTTATACACACACACACACACTTACGGCTTCACTTGAGTTAAAACCATTTACCTCACTCGTCCGCAAAAGTCAAGTTATTTACAAACTCTTTCCATTTATTTGCACACATGTCTTTGACTTGCTAAACATGACCTAAAATCAACTTTCATTTGCAACGAACTTAATTTGAACTCCAATTATGTCGATTTCGATATGTGTAACCACTCTCGTTTCGGGACCATAAAATTCAATCGACTGCATACCATCTCCTAATTTGGTAGATCAACATCATTGTTCCTCTAACAACCAGACGGAGCGAGGCAAGCGCAAGAAGTCATCGTCGTCGTCGTTGTCGTTGTCTGTCACTGATGTAATCTAGTTCCAAGACCAGTTCAATTCATCTGGTGCAATAATTTCACTTTCACTGCGTATCAGGGTATTATTAGCCGTGCTGCCGCATTACTCGAGTTACTCTTTCCATCTTTATCTTACCATCCGCCTCGAGATGATTTCATAATAACAAGCTGTTTCCAGCGATTTCCCACCCGAAACTGGAGTTTTCCCCATTTCTTCTCTTTTACGACGAGTCCCATTTTTGCATTGACAATGTGACGAAACTCTCGTTTGGCGTTTAGTGGTTTTATGAACAAATCGTGAGGTTAGCATTAATTTGCGGAAATTTATTTGGTAAATATTTTCTGTGGCCCCCTGCAGCAGATAATGATACATAAGGAGAAAATGTGAGAGGATGACATCATCTTTGCCTTGAAATGCGCAGCAGGTTTTTTTTTCATCCATCGGTGGTTTGGTTTTTTTTTTGTTTTTTTGTACTCGGTTGAATCAAGATGCATTGGTCCAAACGAGTTTTCTCCCAAATTAGGAAGAAATGCCAAAACCAAAAACAATTTTAAGTCAGAACAGTGGATACAGTCAAAAAGCCCGAAGAGCTCGACTTTGCAAAAATTCAAGGTCGCAGTTTGATGCTCTTTTTGAGTATTCACTTTCTCGTTGTTTGTTTGGAGTTGCGTCGGGCGTTGCTCATACTTTTGTTGCTCTTTTTTACGAATTATTAAATTCTTAGTTAAAGACAGAGAGAGAGAGACGATGAGAAATGGATAAACGTTTGCCAAAGAGTTAACTGGTTTAAGAATAAAGCAATTTATTCTGTGGTAGATTTGGTTTGCTTTGCTTTAACTAAAACTGGAACAATAGCTTAAGATAGTGTGGAAACAGGTTCCTGAATTATTTTACTCAACTAGTTTCTCGCGAATATGTTCACAGTTCAGCAGTGTAAACGTAATTATCAGAAAAATTCTTGTCACTAGCACAACGACCTAGTTTGACTTTAAATGTAAAATATTTTTATGTTTTAAATTGTGACCTCTGAGTCTAAAATTTACGACTTAAGGTGAAAGAGGTGTGTAATGGAGAGTGAAATTCGCAAAAGTTTTGTGGAAGTCAGTATTCAGCACTGACACAGAAAGGTATAGGTTTTTTTTATAGCTCTATGTAGTTTATTGCAATTTTAGAAAGTTTTCAAACATGTCCTAGTGAAATTCTAGAGGACTATAATTATTTTTCAAATGAACCGTGTGAAGCAAATAAAAAAGAAAACGCAATTATTTTATTAATCGAATTTACCAAGCGGAATCTAAACATAATGTTTTCGTTAATTTCGATGTCTAGCATTCCCACGGCTAACTGATGGTAGTTATCACAAAGTGACAAAGAGATAAGAACGGCCATGGTCACACGATGACGAAGTAAATAATAAGATTGTAAATAAGTTTGAGAAAAGTTCAGTTCGCTGTTGGCCTCTTTTGTTTCAGCAATTCAGATGTAAAACTTTAATGTACTTCTTTACACTTTAATTTTAATTTAATTTAATTTTGGTGGGGACGAACGTCCCCATTTATTAGGCTTATTACAAGCTATACAAAAACCAAGATTTACGAACTAATATGGCAGAAATTGGGTAGGAGATCTAGTCTAAGATAGGCAGTGCTGCGGTTGAAATCAAAAACTGTACGTTTTTTGTTTACCTTTCGCAGCATACGGGAGATTGGTCCGTTGGAACCATAATAGGTCCAGTGGGTTAAACATAGGATATGTAGAGGGATATTGTCACATAAGGGTTGGAGAATTCCTTGGACTACCGTTTAACAAAACCAAGTGAAGAGTCAGCTCTAAGAATTACCTCATCAATGTACGAACGGAAATTTAGCTCCCTATTGTACAGTATACCAAGATCGCGAAGAGATTGTACAAGGAATATAGGCTGTCCAAGGAGAAAGTATATTCGGGGAGGGAACTGATTGCGCTTACGAGAAAAGGTAATAGATTTATATTTGGCGATGTTAAGCTTTAGGCAATTTTTGAGGCACCAAATCAAAAAATCATCAAGTTCTTGCTGAAGGAGACTAGAGTCTTGAGAAAAAAATGGTTTTTATAGTAAGGATAAAGAGAAGCAAACCTTTATGGCTACCTTGAGGAACACTAAAGGTTGCCATGAAAGGAGCCGTGAGTAAGGATCTGAAGCGAACACTATGAGAACGGTTTTCTAGGTAAGAGGAAATCAATTTTAACAATATGGGTTCGAAACCTAGGGCAGACAATTTGAGGATGTTGCAATTACATCGACTTTGTTTCCATTCTCTAAGGCAGACGAACTTGACGAGATTTGTAGTAGTTAATCTACCTTTTAGGAAGACATGTTAGCCAGGGAGAAGTGTACAAGAGAAGTGTCCTATTAAATATCTCAATGCATAAAATATAATTGAGGGAAGCCAATCGTCTATTTCTTTCTCAAAATAGAAGAAGTTTCTCTCGGTTGCCTTAGGAAAGCCGTTAAAACAAATTAATAATTCTCCAACCGTTATGTGTGCAAAGACAAAAAAATTTTAGGTGGTACGGGGCTGAAAGTAGATGACACTTGGAATAATTTCAGCGAGAATAACTATATTTGCTCCTATTCCATACGACACTTTATAAGTCTAATGCTTATATTAACTGATAACTATGGACTAAGGACAGACCGCTTTAGGCGTTGCATAGCTTTAAGTCTGATTAAGCAACGGGACCAGGTGACATTATACCAGACGACAAAGGACTTCGTACATCAGTGCTGCAGATAGTCCTCAGCAAATACAGATCCAGAAAGCAAATGTGGTTTTTATACCCAATTTTGGAAACTCATAAGCCTTCTATGATAATCAATCGGTGAGCTTATTGATTCCTATACTTATACTATTTATAAATAGGATTATCAGCTCATAACCTGCTGGGCCATCCGCAAAAGTGCTGCTAGTTAAGGAACCCAACAATGTGGCGTCCTCCCTTTTCCTTCTTTGGAACTTGGCAGTAAACGAACTTGCCTGGAAGCGATGTCAGTTGTTCAAAGTTATCGCTTCTGCGTAAGATATTGCTATTACTGTCTCATGTAGGCACCTTAGTACTTAAATGATCTTCTTCAATATGCTCCCAACAAGCCGACGAG
Organism: Ferdinandea cuprea; assembly: GCA_963576555.1. NCBI lineage: Eukaryota > Metazoa > Arthropoda > Insecta > Diptera > Syrphidae > Ferdinandea > Ferdinandea cuprea. Next base: position 26,055,379 of record OY754960.1, read on the forward strand.
TTGGGCAAGTTCGACTTTATATCCAGGCAAGAATTAAAGAACTACAATAGCACTTTTCTTTAGCAACAAAAAAAAACAATTTAAACTCTCATCACTATACATATCGGTCTAGGACTGATACTTAAGTAAGGAGTGTTTGTCTTGTGGACTGCTTTAAAGTGAATTAATAAAGGTCCGAAGATCAGCTGGCCTATGCACAGGCGGAACCCTACCCAACCCTCTCTTCATTGTATAGGATGTCCTGTTTCTCCCTAGAAAAGTCGGTTACAAAACTTTAACTTCAATAAGAAAAATCAATCCATATCACCATCCCATCGCGGTCATTATGCGATGACGGTGGACACATCAACCTCTTATAACACCGTCCGACGAATCAAAAACTGATGATGCAAAAAATACATCTATCTATGTGGTATCTTCTTCCACTAAATTTTAGTCTGCACTTCCGTCTTCCTGACCATTGCAGTGCATTCTCAGCGGAAATAATGGCAATCAAAAATGTCCTATTTTGGCTAAAGAGAAACGTGATATCCTACCAGGATATTGGTATTTTATCTGATCCTCAAGCTGCAATCAAGTTCTTAGAATCAGTTCTAGACTGCCGATCGTCTTTTCAGGAGATAGCGCAGCAGTTAAATATTAAAATTTGCTGGGCACCGGAGCACAGAACATTCCTTAGAATTGTAAAGCTGACAAATCACTGAACTAAGAACCACCAGAGTTAGGTATACCAATTCGCTCCTTGTAAACTGTCGCTAAGGCTTTCTGGTACTGAGAAAACAGCAAACTACTTTTGCAGAAGCTGTATTAAGGAAGGAAAGTCGGAAAGTCGATCCCCCCCCCCTACTTTGTACATGTCCCGCTCTTTCCAGAAAAAGAAAGCTCCATCTCGGAATTTGTGGTGCTGCTCTATTATGTTCATTTATATGGACAACCTTGTTCCGTAATCGCGTTTGATTTTGATGTGCCTGATGTAATAAATTGCAGATCTCAATCTCTGTGAAACATAAAAATATTGCTATTGTAATATTAAATAGAAATTTGTTCCTATCTATATATTACAATAGCAACATTTTTTTTAATGTTTTTCACATTTATGTCACTTGAAATTTAGAAAAATTTTAAAACAAAATGACGCACTTTTCTTACAGCAAACTAAACCTATTATTAACTATCAAATACTCACACAAAAACAAAGGTTTTAAAACTTCAAATATATAATTGAAAATCTTCTTATATTTCGTGTAGGGGAATATATTTTGTAAGACAGTTTGGTAAACAATTCATCAAACATGGGAAACATATAATATACTTACAATGTTCAATAGAAAACAAAATGCCATTAGAACGGTTAAATTGATGTAATTCCTACAAAATCAAAATTGAGTTCACAAAAAGTTAATTGCTTGCGACTTCCGCGGTATGCCCTAAGCCGTATTTAATCTTTAGACAGCTCTTATCGAAATTTTTCTTTCTAAATATTTTCAACACAACCAAAATCCGTCTTTAAACGAAAAAAAAAACCAAGACTCACCGGGGTCTTTTGTAAACAAAAACATTATCGCAACTAATTAATTATGTAAATTTCCAAGATTTATTAATGCGCCTTCAAAAATCCCATCAATCTCTCAGTTCAATAAATCAATACATGAATTTTTGATGAGATCTACGACCAAACACACAAAAAACACACAAATACCGTGACGTGCAGTTAGATTGATCATATATGCATGTACACACATAGATGGTCTTGTATGGAACTACCCAATGAGGAACTGTTTAATGTTTAATTTCCCATGGATATGGATATATTTTAATTTTTTCACATTACTTCACCAATCATTAGCGTTTGTTTGCCGTTATTCTGCATAGTTTTACATTTTAGCTATGCACATAATGTTGAGACATAAAAGCGGCACTAGTTCAATGACTTCTTTGTCTGTTCATGGTTTATGGTAATGTAGTACCATTAGCGGTATAGTTGAACCTTTATACGGATTTCGCAATTCATGGCCAAAATGGAAGTGTGTGTACCTACGTACTTTTAACTCGAATTGCGGTGATGCGATGCAGGTGAAGATATCGATACGCGATACGCTATTGCTAATGTGTTGGTTACTCAACATTAGTGATATATTATAAAAATGAGAAATCATTTTATAGCGCTTTTGCCCGAAGAACTTAATTGATGTTGTAGCATTTCAAATTTGAGGTTCTAATCGAATTATCGTTCTAATGTGTTTGCTTTTTAACCGGAATGTCACTTAGAGGACTGATCAATATGTGGGATATTTTTGTCAAAACAATAATGAACAAGTTTGCTAAGCGTTCTAGTTCGTGTTTTGTGAATAGCATTTGCAATCACTGCTGGATTGGCTGACATTGAATCGTATAAAATGTTAATCAAGTTTTTAAAGCCTTAAGGCAAATTCCTCAGTAATTTTTGCTTACTTTACGTCAATACAATTATGTAGATTACATTAGCAAAGTCAACTGGAATAATAATAACAAATAAACTTAATCTTTAAGTGAAATCAATCACGTAGCATAATACGTCAGTCGCGAAAGTATGAGCGGATTATAAGTGCACAACACGGCTGATTTAATTTCAACAACAGGTATCTTTTTAGTTCTAGTGATCCGATTAATTTAAAAATTCAAACAAACTCACAGGAGAGTCTATAATCTGCCTCTTTCGAGTATATTTACGCATTTATTTTGTCCGGTAATACTTCAAATTCCACTAAACAAGGCGAGCAGCAATTGTTAACTCTAACAAGTGGCATGTGCTGTATTTGAAATTTTATTGTGTGATAATGAAATATGTACACTGAAGGTGTGTTAATGAAGACTGCAAAACTATCTACACATCGTTAGACAGTGATTTACAAAAGTACTCAACTTAAATTAAAAAAAAATTTCAAGGGTTATCCAAGTTTCAACGCCTTAAAAATTGTAGCCAGATTTGAAGGAATGTAATATTTTTGACTTTCTTGACGCCATCGAAGAAATGCTAGATCCCGGAAGCGTGTTAATAATAGTTAGTTTTTTTTTCTCTTCATTTATACTCACAAGTGTCTGAGCAATTTATTTTGAGCTCAAATAGTGCCCTCTGATCATGTAGTTATCCTAATCGCAAAAAGAAACACGTATTAAATAAGAAACAGGAACATTTTTTTAACAACTCGGACTCGTTTTGATTTAAAAAAAAATGGCCGACATAAATCTTAGGACTCTTACTTTAAATTGAAGGATCCTTTATAAGTCACATCAAATGAACAAAACTTTTTAGGGTGAAATGAACGAAAATCCAACGAAAACAAAATGGTATGGTAGTGGGATCTACTATAACCCCAACGCAAGTTATATTCAGTTAAATTGAAAATGTCTGATTTTGAGGTAAAGCTGCTCTTAGAGATATAACTTCATTACTATAGACGTATTTCAACTAGGCAAAAATGAGAGGAGCGTCATAGAATTTTATAAGCTAAAAAAAATTAAGTAAATACTTAAAACCTACGTTTTTAAGATTTTCATTTTAAAGCACTTTTCCCGCGCGTGTGTGCGAAGATTTTGTAATAATAATTTAAGTATGTTCCTATACCCAAAAATTTACAAATGTCCACTAAGGACCATCTCATAGCAAGTACAGTGATTTTGGAATACTCAAATAATTTAAAGATTTCGATTTATAGGAGTTTTATAATTTATATAAGATATTAAAGTGGAACATTCTTCATCTGTTTTTTAACTTTAATATCATCGTTAAGGATATTTTGTCCAACTATTATTATCACGAAAATAATTGTTCGGTACTACTTTCCCACATTTAGATCCACTTCCACGGATAAATTCGTAGGAAGTAGTTTTCCACAATTTCTATAATTACCCAACATCTAGGAGATAACTGCATCCTGTTGTCTTGGAAGCATATTTTATACTTTGTTATGTAATCCGCTTTTTGTACATACTTTATAAGGCCCATGCAAACATATTCCTACCAGAATATAGTAAGGTATACTAAAGGGAACGATTTTAAATAAAGTGCACGACTGCGTCATACGAAGCTTTCTCGCTACATGAAATGCATTTTTGAATCGCCTCAAACAAAATGAAAACATTTGATAACATACCAAATAGATTTTCTCAAAAACGGCACCTACGAATTTGATGTACGTTCGCATATTGGACGCCTTTTACATAATTGTTCAAGATAAAAAAATTATCAAAATCGTAAAAGCCGTTTTTGAGAAAACGAATTTAATTTAAATTTAAGAAAATCGTTATATGAAAAAACAAATTTAATTAAATTATTTCAAAAATCGAAGTATGCAAATTTGTTCAAATTTATAGTATAAAAAAACAGTACATTTTTTTGAGTTACCTTTATTAGTTTTATAGATATTGGCGGTTCTATAATCTACCGTTAATCGATTTTTTTTTTCAAAAACTGAGTATGCAGTATTTTTGGCCCCATCGTAAGTACCCCTACTACAAAAAACGACCGAAGTCCTAGAAATAATTTTCTAGAAAAATAGTGATAAACGATTTTCACAAAAAAAAATGTATGGGAGGTACCATTCTTTCAAACAATAAAGCAAAAAATAAAAAGATGGATAGGGGTTGTAGAATTTACTAGTTTACCTTTCAAGTGCCCTTATAACCTAAGTTTTTTTTGTAGAATTTGCTTGCAGGAGTTTATTCTTTAACTTTTAAGTTCCACCTTTCATTTTGGCAAGCTAATTTATTATCATCGGCAAAAACGTGAGCCCTAATAGATAGCTACTCATGCATAGTCGACACTACAATGGTAAGTTTTTAACGAAGAACGCAAATTAAATAGGGCTTAATGTGCATCCTGCTCTCGCCTTTAACTATTCAGAAATTTTGGAGTCAATTACTTAGCGTCTACTCTTTAAAGTTTAATTAAAGTGACTTCTTCAAAGTGACAAGTGATTATCGAACTGAGCGGTAAATATTAGAAAGAAATTGGGAGATTACTTCGGCACATATTTCTGCAGTTCGAGAATAGTTTTTTTGCAAAATTAAATTTCGAGTTTTTCTATTGCTAAATGCCGCGAGCTCTATCTCTATTTCGCTCGTTGCCAAGATCGTCATCGCTGCAATATAAATAAGCAAAAATCGCGAGCATATTATTATTTTCTCCTAGCAATAGCTATCTTTGACGTGTAATCGCAAACACAATTTTGGGAAAAATGCAACAAAAAAAAATGCACGGGTATGCCATGCCCGTGTGATTGTCATATTTGTATGTGTTTTCCAAAGGCCCTTCCAGGAAAGAGTTTCAATAGCACCCGTCGCCGCCTGCCATTTAGTGTTTGTGATAAAAGAGATAGTATGCACATAATTCTCATATTTTTTGCGCAAATATGTATAAGTGTCATTTTTGACGTCACTCCGCCATTTCAATGTCAGCGAATGATGGCCGTCTAATTGTTACTTAAGTGCTGTGAAGTCTTAACACCCCTCCTATATCAGATGCCTGAAGCTCAAAAGAAACACCATCTCAAATAAGGAACAATAAAACACGGCTAATAATAACAAATACTTACGTCACTTATTTCAGTTGAAGAGTTCTTATGAGGGTAAAATAGAATTAGCTCATTAACTAGATGGCTGCGACTTGTATCTTAACCAAAAAAAAAAATCACAGTGAATCATAATAACGCCTCTCAAAATGGCACAATAGCATACAAGGAAATGATCATCACCTTTAAATTTAAAACTGTTCAGGTTAATGGCTCGAAGGAAACCAACCTCTTATGGAAGTAATCAAAAATATTCACCAAACCGCGGAAGAATGATGAAAGCGAAAGTAGGTGGGTTGATGACGGCAAACCATTTTATTAACTTAGCCCATTCGCATAGAAGATTCAAGGTCAGACGCTTCGCTTAACACCTCTGTGGTGAACAATGAATCGATAGTTTATTTTGACAACTTTTCACAAACGCAAGACATTCCATCATTCGATGATACGGCCTTCAACCATCACATATGCTAAGTACGACCCTCACACAATCTGCGTCTGCCCCCATTCGCCTGCACACAAAGAATACCTACAACAACAAAATGACAGACATTATCCCCACATCATCAAATCCAATACGCACACGTGTATGGTGTATCTATGGATTGCCCGTATCTACCGTAGAATTAAATCAAACATCCAGACAAAAAACAATCAATTTTGGAACAGAAAAGTGGCAGCCATTCAGTCGAAAATGAACAAAAAGTTTTCCCAGAGATATTGCATAATTTCTTAGTCTACCTTAGAGACACCTCCACAGCTCGGTCCCATCATCGCCGCCACCACCGCCAACACGAATGAATCAACAGCCACCTGTATATGTGCGCGTATTACATCGCATCGCAACGACATGACATCGATTACATAAGAGCTCCAACATTCGATGCGAGTCAGGTAGCAGGCACCTAGATAGGCAGCGATATCCGCTGTGCACATGGCTGCTTCATTCGATGATAATGATGATTGTGATGCACTTGAAATTCACAGGAGTAATCGAGTGATGCTACACACATGATATGGTGGCGCTTTTCATGCGAAGCCATTTCATTTCAACATTTCTCCTGCAGGGGACACAAATTTGCATTGCGAATTTCAATAAAAGAACAGTTTCCAAACAAATTCAATTTCTCAATTAAACAAAAGTTTCGCACGTAAATACGGAACCAGAACCATATGGACCTTTGTCAGCCCGTAGAGTATGTTTTCTTTTCAATTAAAACAATTTCGATACGACTTCAAGGTCGGGTGTTTTAAACTTGTCACCTTAGCTGTCAGCTTTTGTTGAAAAGTCGAATCTTTTGGCTCGATGTTTTAGTTCGTGTATGTGGTGATGGTGATATCATAGCACACGCATTGCATGATGTCACCTAAGAGAATGTTGGCTTTTATTTATTATACAACTAAGTTTCGTTTCGTTTTTAAGCACATACCTACTGTGATTGTTCAAATTTAATTGCTTTTATATAATTTATTTCTGTGGACTTTGATGTGTGTCGTGTAAACAAGAACTTTAATCAATGGGAGACAATACATATGTAGTTTTATAGCTGCGAAATATTAATCATTTTAATGGGAGTGTTAAATATTATATACTTTCAAAAACAACAAACAGACTCAGCACCGCCTATTTTTCGCTCGATGTAGGTAGATGATTCAATGGGTAACCACCTATAGGTCATGATCTTTGCTCACTTTAATTGAATATCAAATTAATAATAGTTTAGGCAGATTTCCTTAAATTCTGATCTATTGGTTCTCATTTATGTAATTTATTTTACAAATTTGAGTTTTGGCATGGGTTATATCACTTATAATGACGCTGTAATTTGCGGTTAAGATTAAGGTTGAGGTAAGGTATTTAAATATATATTGAGAAGGAGGGCATTAATATCGTATTTTGATTATGACAGCTGCTCACACCAGCAGGGTGGGAAATTTACGAGGATTTATATACATAGGTAGATTTGCTTTGCGATATATTTCGGTTGATAGGAGGAGAGCTAAAGCTGTCTTCAAAACCAGGGAACACCACTTACGAACTTCAAGAAGACCGACCGGTAGCACTCCTTAACTTAAATTTGTAGAGCTAGCGTGTCGCCTTAAGATACATACCCGTTGTTTGAAGGATAGCTAAACCGTCGCCTTATTCAAGGCGATCTTCAAGGTGGTCTTCATTTCAAAACCAGGGAAGACCATTTACAAATTTTAATAAGCCCGACCGTTAGTGCTAGTTAACTTAAATTTGTAGAGCTAGCGTTTCGCCTTAAGATACATACCGGTTGTTTGAAAGAAGGTTAAACCGTCTTTATTTTCAAAACAGAGAAGGCCACTCACTTTATTCAAAAAGCTTTCGGGCTATCAGACTTTTATTACGAGGAGTTAAAGCAGCATACCTATAAAAGAGGTAAATATACCGTGTCGGCATTGATGTAGTTATAGTTTATCAATTCTCTTGCTGTCTTTGTGGGTATTAAGGGCGCTTCTGACAATTCTGCCTTTTTCAGAATTAAAAGTGAAGCGCATCGAATCCATGGTGTTTAAATGGGTCCTAAAAACTGCATAAGACTAAAACTTTGCGAGCTGTCAAACATTTTGCTTAGGGGGTGTGAAATTTCTTTGTCGACTCCTTGTGAGAAGACTCGATAGGACTGGTCATTCTGCCAGCTGGAATGGAACGTATGGAACGTATGGAATCTGCTTTTAACTGGGGTTGGTACTGTGACCAAGTTCTTTCGGACAACCCGAGCAAGTGAGAGATAATATTGTTCACAACAAGACGACTAGTACTAAAAACATAAAGGCTAGAACCATATAAAACATATACTCTGGCAGTGACGAAGAATCTTCAGAAGAATCTCGGATCTTACTGGTTCACCAGATATAAACGTGTTTTGTTAGACTTTACGCTATGTCTGGTGCAGCTGTTTGATGACCAAGAGCCACCACTCTCAAAAGACATCTGACTAAAATTCAACATCTTGTATGTTTATGCATTCCAGGTAGAAGTTTTCATTGTAGTTCTCTGTTGTAAGTGCAGGCAGAGAAGCTGAATTTGTTACTTGGACGGCAGATCAGTATCAGCGAAGCAACTGATCCGTAATTGGGCTCAATACAGATTCTCAAGCACCGTCTTTAAGTCCGTGATACCATCGTGTATAAATATGATTCCGTAATGAATGGTCTCTCTGATGTCGGGGGCTGTTCTAGAGACCTTGACAAATTATCTGAGTACATGGTAGAGAAATAAATATCTTTTAAGCCTGCTTTACAATAAATAAGCAAATATTAAATAAGGAAAAAGTTAATTTATAAAGTTTAAGATATTGCATCGGGATATCTTTCCCTACCTCTAAAGCTGGTGAACCAGGAAGAAAGTGGTCATCTACTCATCTCAAAATAGATTAAGACAAAACTCTATTCAACTCTCATAAAAGACATCAAGTACTAATCAAGTATTTATTAATTCGTATAGAGTAACCTACACAAACACACAGTTTCTTGCGCACAAAAACAGCATTCAAGTCAATGTCAAGAAGATGCCCTCTGCATCGAGACACCCGTGCACCGGCACAAATTTCAAGAAACAAGGTTCAAAAGATTCACCCAGGCAGCCACTTTACAGCACAGTAATGAATACATCACCGACAAACTAATAAAAATTATCCTTCGTTATCCAAAGTAACCTCGTACTTGAAATTATGATCTCGTGCATAATCCAATGCATGCGGCATTCTTTATGTTGCCTTTGCACAACCAATCTGTACTCTTGTCCGTATACTGGCAAAAACAAAACATACACATACAAATCGATGCAAATTTTACATTCATAGATCCATTCGCACATACAAGGTAGATATAAAAAAAAGAATAAACTTAAACCTAAAGAAGGAAACCTCAATGAATACTTCACCTAGAATACAAATGACAAGAAAATTCAATTGAATCCATCAGTGTGCAAGGTGCAGTCAAAGATACACAACTTAAAATAACTGAATGCATTCATCAACTATACTATCGAGCAGCGGCAGTAACAATCTATACTACACAGCATCTGAGCGGGAATCAGAGGAGGGTGCTTGCTATGGAGTGGCACCTCTTTGGAGCTGCGAATGCACCTGAATGAATAAGTGCACTTGGCAATATCGCGCACGCTACAAAAATGGCGAAAAAACAGCAACAACAACAACTGGCTTTTCAACTACACTTACACATACATGAGTGTATGGACAGATAGTTGCTGTATATATATAGATAGATGGATAGATGTGTCACTCGCTTCTGTTGATGGTGCTGCAGAATTGTGTCATCATTACGAAACTATCAACGACGAAAATCTTTCAGCAGGTTGACGTTTGTTTGCCGCCGCGCTACAGAGTGACTATTGCCACTATATTGTTGGCTTACTTGGTGGATGTACGTACAGAATAGATACGTTCATAATGCACTCCACCCGACGCGACCCACTCCTTTCCAGTATCTCTCCAACAAGTTCCATTCGAAATTAATTGAAGCTTCTCTTCTTGTGGCTGTTTTGACAGTTTTCACTTCAAAAACTTTACCCATCAAACTGATATGACGAAATTAACTCACTGAATTGTACACAGATTGGCTGGCAGTGCGATCGACTACGCTTCGTTGTGCGCGGGAATGATGTCAGATCTTATGATGAGACCAATACAAATCGATGAAATATAGGTGCTGAGGATTTCGATGAATGCCACTGATAAATAAACATCGAAATGGGGTTTTCTTTGTATGGCATGGCATGGATGTGTAGATGCTTTCAACAGATGAAACGATGTTCTTTCGCATGACTTCGCAGACGAAACTCAAAATTTGAACATTTCATTTAGACTATACGTTTCGTCTGCACTTGTGCAAGTAGAGCTGATGTCATATGGTAATCATGTACATATGAATGTAAGATGTAAATGTAATATAGTTTTGAAAGTGTATTTCCACTTGGATCATCCATCATATGGCGAAACGAAAATTGCGTTTCAATTATTGAGGCTACGCAAACATTTGCATGCTAACAGAGATGGCGCTGAAATTCAAATAAAGTCGATATGTTATGTTAGGCAATCGATACTATGGAAACATGGCGTCTAATAGTTAGTTAGCAGGCTTTTCATTTACATTATTGAGTACACAAATTTGACAGCGAATCATATGTTTTGTTTTTCCAAAATTTCCTAATACTAAATAAGTGTAAATGTGTGTCGACTTTCATGAGTGTGTTTTATTTTTATCAACCAATCACCTATGTTAGGTTAAGAGAGCTTTTTTTATTGTCACCCAAAAGCTAAACTAATGTAACCAGTTGGATCTGTAGATAAATGTGCCAGTTAAGTCGGCAAAGCAGTTAGCACTCAGCGTTACCTTCGTGGCCTCTTTAGAGTCATTTTAACTCTTTTTGAACGCCCGGACTCCGTGACTCATCTCTCTGAAAATCAACGAAATTGGACTTCTTTCAAAAATATGGGATCCTTTTCTCTATAATTCGAACAGCCAAATTTAAATTTTCTTGGGTTTATATTGCATTTATCGGATACTGAAAAATATTTTAGGGACTCTTTTAATTGAATTAATTAACGGGTGTTTTTTTAGAGGTTGGTTTTTCGATTAGAGATAAAACTGACATTTTGTGGTCAAATCTGGCAACTCTGATGTAATTTATGTTCAGTTTGGTTTGGCATTTCATCATGAACAGGTTGACAAATGAACAACGCTTGCAAATCGTGCAAATTTATTTCGAAAACAATGCAAAATTTTATTCAGTGATGAGGCTCATTTTGGGTTGAATGGCGTCAACAAGCAAAATTGCCGCATTTGGAGTGAAGAGAATCCACATGAGACCCTTGAAACGCCATTACATCCACAAAAACTGACTGTTTGGTGTGCTCTATGGGCTGGTGGAGTCATTGGGCCATACTTTTTCCGAAATGATGCTGGAGAGACAGTTACCGTTAATGGACTTTTTGTTCCCGAATTGGTTGGCATGAATGTGGATGAGATGTGGTTCCAACAAGACGGCGCTACATGCCACACAGCGTACGTCACAATTGATTTATTGAAGGAAACATTCGATGAGCGCATAATTTCGCGGAATGGACTTGTCAATTGGCCATCAAGATCGTGTAATTTGACACCATTGGATTATTTTCTTTGGGGATATGTGGAGTCGCTCACCTACGCCCACAAACCAGAAATGTTAGGGGAGAAGCCAACATTCGTGGCGTTATTGCCGACATACAGCCCCAAATGCTTGAAAAAGTGGTTTAAAATTGGACCTCTAGTCTTTATTCGAACCAGCCGCGGCGGCCACAAGCCCGAAATCGTATTTAAAAATTAATGGCATAAAATTATTCTTCCAATAAAGCCGAATCGATGGACATTTTCTTGTGTTTTATTTCAATTCGAAGTTCTATACCTCTAAAAAAAACACCCTGTATTTATAAGCCTACAGTATATACAAATAATCTGCTTTTAAAAAATGTTTTGAGATAGATACCGCTTACTGCTAAAACCACCGAGAAACTGCAGAGTTTCTCGAGCTCAACATTTCTGAGATCATTCAGTTCTGCCATTTTAAGGTACTGTTGCAATCTCTATTTCCCCAATGTCAAGGACTCCCATGAGGGTGTGATTATCTTTGCGGTGAGAACGACGAGAATTTGATGAGGATTACAGGGATTATAACCCTCCCACTTCACTGTGTGATTCGCCGGTTCGATCTCAAAAAATATATGCAGGCCTCCCGATTTTGTATCACTTCATCATTGAGGCCAATCAAATGCTGGTGTTTCTGCATTTGTGTGATTCAAGAGTTTTTAGACCTGCCTCTCTTACGCGATTGTAAGGGAACGTTGTTTGCCATTGCCTTTTTGACGGGGTTCGTAGGATCCCTCCTCTGAACATGACAATACCAACTGAGTCGATCGTGCTCCAATTTTTTCGAGATGGGTTCTTTGACGTGAAGGCTTCCTCGGATTCTGTAACTTCTAATTCAATCAAGCTTTCTTACTCCGGCTGGTATGCGAAACTTCTTCATCTCAGCTGCTGTGAACTTGCTCTCATACTTTTTGTACATTGTCCAGCATTATGAACCGTATGTATGCCCTCCCTTCAGTTTAGGGGACATTTTTCGGTCACAGAAGATTGGAGAGTTCTTCTGCCACTTCATCCACCCTACGCTTACACAATGATTGATGTCGTCATCAACGGTTGATCACCAGATGTTTGAACTTTTCAAATTTGGGAACCACCAGCCGATAACCATCTTTAATCCGTGGGTATATCTCCTCGTCTTCGACTTCCTTTGGAATTCTTGTAGATGCATCCCATTCTGATAATATGGAGTTGGATGACCACATTTCAGGGTCCCTGATCATGATTATGATTTTGATCGCTTTGTTTTGAAGTACATGTCCAGATAGATGAGGTTTAAAATTGCCTCTGTGGCTGCTGTATCGATGCGCCTTACAACCGCAGTGCTAGCAGTGGTAACAGCCAATGTATATGGATTTGGGAAGCTAATTAAACCGTGTCACATAACCGTGTCACACGCGGTGCAATGTGAAGTTCAGCACATTTGAAATCTCCAAATCTGTACTAGTTTTCGGCAATGTGATGCGCTGTCATGTGGCTTCTTCGATATTGTCCTTGAACAGGGCCGATGTCCACACGGGAGGCACTGTCTTTAACAGATGACTAGTTGGCATGTCTCTTCATGTCTCAGTGTGATCAGTTTTCAGACCAAAATAAAACTTTATATTAATCGCTCGATGTATATTTCCTCTTTATGATGAGATATTAAAACTACATCTATGTAGAACCAACCACTGTGCAACATTTCCTACGCCCTAAAACTATTAGTGTGCAGTTTTAATTTATCACTTAACATTAATTTACATGGCTGTGCACTAAACAACCAGCCAGATACGACACACGTTTGCCAGAGCCAGGTGAAGGACATTTACAACGATGGCGCTAAATTTCCTCAATGACAGCTAATAAACTTATTACATAATTTATAATGTTACTAACATTACAAGCAATTGCGTGTGTAAAGTTGATTGCATAAGCGACCAGCTACAGGAAGGATATCACCGATTACCCATAAACCCGCCCGACACGTGAATTAAAGTTGCAATTAATTTTCCAATAAATATTTTTTTATTTTCCACCACAATATGTACATATAAGTAAAGTAATCTCAAGACAAGTATGAGTACTTTTATGTATCAATTAACGGTCGAATGACTTCACAAGTAATGAGCGAGCCCGATTGCAGGAATTCTTTAGTGGACCATGGCAGCATTTATTTACGTAATACGCATCGATTAGTTTTTAATATTCTTCCGAAGCTCGTTTAGTCGTCGATATTTAGTTTAAGAACCTCGGATATAATATATGGAGAGAGATACATTAATTGTTGCAGGAAACAGATGCTGGTCGGCTGGTTGAGCCAGCTTGAAAGGAAGCACAAAGCAGCAGTTAAACTTACGATGTTCTTGATGTACTCTGGTTACACAATAACTACGACGACATCACAATACTACCACCACCACCACCATTGTCGTCATCGCCGCGCACATGTGTGTGTCGGCATCTTAATGATTATGGGAATTACATGAAGCAGAAATGAGCTGAGCAGTAAATTGAGAAGTTGGGGGTATCTTCTCCTCCCTGACATATTCAAAGAGGAAGTCGTTGAGATAATGTTTCTGTAGTTACGACGAATTCTCGAACGGATAGGATGTGTTCATTTTGCGATTACGATTGGTAATGAAAGGTTAAGAAGATTGTTATAAAGCAATGCTAATGATGGCATGGTACCAATGAGCGGTTCGCTGAGTTAGAAATTATGGTTCTAACACATTTATTAAATTTACATTCCACACTCTGAAACAATTGCTGGAAACCAATTTCAGATTTCGGCAACAGGAATGTTTATTAGAAATTCAATCTACCATCCAACAGCTATAAGCCAACTTTGCCAGCATTCCATTCAAAGTTAGAGACAATGCCCACCTACATACATACATAGCTACTACTTCGATTGCCGCAACAAATAGTAGGCTCAATGCACATAAATCTCGTTCTAGATTTCACATACAATTCCATAAAAAGGAACAACCACTTCTGAATGGATTTGTGGAGGTTTTTCTTTTCTATTTGCTTGCTGGCTCTATGTAGGCAATAGACAAGGTTGAAATATCATTCCCCTTTTTTTCCCAGATAGATACATACCCCCAGAAAGATTCAAACTGCCCACACATCGAATCGAATGTGGCAGCGAAAACTTAACTCAACCTGTTTGCCGTCTGTCGACGCGACAGTAAGCCCACAAATTTAATTCAGAAAAAGTATATATCTAGTTTGCAATCATTGTGTGTAGGCCAAACTGGTGACGACCATACAACGTTGAGTGAATCATTTCCGAGTGTATGGAATGGGATTAAGGACTTCCTTCCTCCTTTGAGAGGAACTGAAATGCAAATGCCTGTAGATGGTCAGTTGTTTGGTTGACAGTAGCGCAGCGTTGCTAGGGGTAAAATAAATCACTTTCAAAGCATTGCTATATTCGCGTCCACCTCTTCATATTGTCGTTCATGATGTAAAAAAGATTTAGAGTAAACTAAATTGCCAGCACGAAACAGAAAAAGATTCAGAGATGCGCTCCGTGCGGTAGCTTATCTTTAGTGAATTTCTGCCCTACTCTAACAGTACTAGATACATATAGCTACAAAAAATGTTGCGCAAAAGATATGTAACTGAGGTAAGAGGACCGTAAATTTTAAATTCAACTAGATTGTGAGGAAAATCCACCCAATGTTGAATGGAAAGCCGGGCGAGGAGGTGGGCGCTTTACTTCTAGTATTATTACATTGCATTGCCTTTCTCCGCGTGAAAAACAAAAAACCGATAGAAATACGAAACGAAAAGGGCAAACCAACTTAAAAAAAAAAGTAATATATTTCGGAATATAAGATGAGAACGAGATAAAGTTTACTGCAGATGGCGATGCTAATAGTCGAGGCAAGATTTTCTCTTTGGCAGTTTTTACTTAGCTGCAGCTCACGATCTAAATGCGATATGTAAATTTTCCAAGAGAGAGAGAAAAAGAAAGTGATGGTAGGTATATCATTCCTAAGGGATTAGGTTCCGTTTGATAAATGTGTTTTCTTAGAATATTTGTTGGTTATATTTTAAATTAAGTTTGCAAAATTTAGCATAAGAAATTGCGGTAATCTAGAATTCTGAGGTGTGTTTGCGTTACAATTTTTTTGAATTTTTATCTAAGCTTTGTTCATTTTAACAAAGCATCATTTGGTTTAGGTTGAGTTTAAGGTTTGGTACAATACTGCAGGATACCTTTTAAGCACTGATATCAGCTTACGCTAATGGGAGGTAGTCACCATTATTTGAAGTCTTCAAACTATTTTAGACAAAAGAGTCTTCTTCTTCTGCCAAAGCGGGATAATAACATACAAATATTTTTGGTTAAATCATGAGTATTCCCTACTTATATAGCTTTCCAGTTACAAAAAAGACTTTATTAGACATACATTATAAGCCTAAGTCTCAGTGGAAGGTGGGGTCCACCATCCACCCCTATCGCAATTTATATCAAGTTAAAGTGAATATTTCTGAGTTTGAGGGATAACTACTCTAAATGCTATAACTTCATACTGTTGGACCGAATTTAATTGTGCAGAAAATATTAATAATTCCAAGTTGTTTTATTTACCCCACAAAAAATTTAAAATATGTGGCGAAAACGGGCCATGATCGAGCTCAAGCCTAGTTTCTGCTCTGACACTAATGAAAAAGACCTACAGTTTAATGCCGACTCCGAACGGCAATTTATTTTTGAAAAGCTTCTCACTACAATTCTAACTCTTGAATTTTTGTCAGACTTTCGCAATAGGTGGGTACTTTTAGGTGGTTCGACTGTAAAAAAAGGGGACTTAAAACGGGGACGCTAGCTTAGTAGTTTGATGTATTTAGCCGCTAAGCCAAGCACACAGAAAGTTACTTTGCTCTAAAATAATTAATCAAAATAATGTTTTGTTATATAAAATCAATTTTTCTTAAAACCAGATGTTCGGTCTTCCTTGCCGTCACGAGCATGGGACAACATTTTCTATTTGCACGATGTGGCCGGCCGGGCCAATGTAGTGGACGTGTTTTTGGATTTTTGGATAACATTCACATCGTGATACAGCTCATAGAGTTCGTAGTTGTGTCTTCTTTATCTATTCGCCCTCCTTGCATATCGTCCGCATGTAGCTGGGCGGATCTGTTGAAGATAGTGCTTGCCGTGTTTCGCTTGCCCTGCAGATAGAACACCTGCTCTAGAATTAAATTAAAGATTTCACGTAATAGTGGAGGTTTGGAATAGGTCAGATGAGCAGCTGCCAAACTGCACATTTCCACCCGACACAGCAGATCAGTTTTGGCGGGATTCGTAATTCATCCTACCCTTCCACGTAATGTTCCTTGTTCTGGCCCGATACTTCCCAATCGCAGATCTAGTATTTTGCTGCAATGCTGCAAATAGACATGTTCTGTTACCATTTGAACTTACTCATCATCATGCCACGGGCTCTTTTCTGGGGTGGTTCGTCACCAACGGTGGTCTTGGCTATTACCTTGATGATGTTCCGATACTGATTTCACAGAGTGTTTGCATTTGAGGGTGAAAAGTCATGCTTTGGCGCTCCCTGCAGACTGCTCCAATCGTGCTAAGGCATCTAACGTAAAATTCCACCTAAAAGATTTTATTCGCTGCCTCACCTCTTGCGAAAGTCTAAGACTAGCATGTCATACTTCTTTCAAGTGAATTGCCATTCGAAATCGGCATTAAACTATAGGTCCCTTTCATTCACAATGATTGAAGAAGCTATGTCCCTTAGGTCCTGCATCTATCTTCGCCGACGGGACCAACTGTGGAGTGGGAGCGGGTGTCTTTTCAGACGTACTACACACGTCCTCATCCTTCCGGCTCCCGAACTCGTCTAGCGGTTTCCAGGCGGAGGTCCTTGCGATTAGGTAAGCAGGCGGGATACTCCTTAATAATACAACAACAAATCCAAACTTATCCACTTTCAAGCCGCAATCAAGGCCCTTAGCTCAAGCAGGACTACGTCTAAGCTTGTCGAGGAGTGCGAAGAGATACTGTCTAGGGCAGGCCGCCGGCTTAGAGTCTCTCTCATCTACGTTCGGGCACAGGAACATAGAGAGGAATGAGAAAGCCGATGAGCTGGCCAAAATAGGCCCCTCCCTTCTGGAATCCTGCGCGGTAGAAGTTCCCCCCTCGTTGGGTTACGTAAGGGGGGAAACCTCTTCACACTTCATGACAAGAGCAGAGTCTAGGTGGAGGTATCTGAAGAACTGCGAAGACTTGGCCCAAATACAACAAATTCAGAACCCAGAGCCTCATAAATAGAACAAGGGTGGATGTCGCTAGACTGGTGGCTGTAAGCACAGGTCACTGGGCGGTAGGTACCCATGCTGCCAGGCTCGGCATACTCCACAACACCCATTGTCGCAGCTGCAATGACGCCAATGAGAGTGAAATGGTTTTTCACCTCCTTTGTGGCTGCCCAGCACTGGCCGAGGCTTGGCGAAAGTCGTTGGGTAAACCTTTCTTTGATAACCTAAGAAATATCTCGGACATGTGTCTCAACGATGTCATAACCCTTCTCAACTCCACCGGGTGGATCTGAGTACCTATATCCTTTACCTAAGGTCATCATGAGTGCTGGCATCAAAACGGCACTCCAGCGCTAATTGCGTATCCCCTTATAGGAATTAGCCACTCCATCTACCTACCTAGGTGCTGTATTTTATTTAAAGTAACCCCAGCGGCACAACCGGTAAATTGGAGAGCCAGATCTAAAATACTATTCGTATAGCTTGTCAATAATCCACTAGGGGAATATTAGCGCTGCTGTTGGCCCATGCTACGACTCATGCGCCACTATTACTTTTGCAACACCTAGTTGCAACGACTAGTGTCAAATATCCTTAATGGCTGCAAAAATATCGAAGTAGATCACAAAAGGGATCTGTCATTATAATAGTTGAATTCATTCAATTCTTAAACAAGAAACAGTTTATCGTCGGTTCAAAGGTAAAACTCAATAACTACAAAATTTGTACATATGAGTTTTTTTAGGAATATAAATATAATTATTCACGTTTTTTAACTGAAAAAATTAACGAGGCATAATTGTCATTTTTACAACTTTTACGGGAAACACAAAATTATAATACTCACTAGGTGCAGGCATTTGAAGACCTAAAGCTGTCTTTAAATTGAATTATCTCCTTTTGTCTGTTTTGTTAGTTAATGACTTTTACCTTTGAACAAATGATATTTAAAATAAATTATTTTATATTTATCACACAGCTTAATAACACTAATGCCTAATGAAATGCAATTCAGCATAAGACTCTAAACAAAAAAAGTTCCGGCTTCCCATGCTCTCAGTCTCAAGAATAATTAGGTGCTTCGGTCATGGTTTGTTAAATTAAATTCCAAAGCTCAAATACATAGGCACGTTCCGAATAGACTTTGCAAAATATAATAAACTCCGTGTCCGTCTCCGATATGGTGTACTTAATAATATGAAACGCATTTCATTGTCGTTGTGTGGTTAAGTCATTTGTAATAACTATTTATGGATGTCATGGAATTTGTTTGCTGTTTGCAAAGTAAACAACATCGTTCCGAACAATCTGTGCTATTGTCAATTCCGCGTAAATATATTTCTCTAGGTCGAGCTTATGGTTGCGTCAGTCGCCATCAAGAGTTGAACACCTCTTTGTTCCTCAATCTGCAAACAAAAACAAGCTGATTAAATCAAGGCACAATGCTCTTCAACCAAAAATAAATAACATTTTTTTTCGAGCTGGCCAATCTTTCATTTAAATAAACCGCTTAGATCAATCATCCGCCCACCTATAGGAAATTCAAATTGGATAATTACAAGACACTGAATTGTAGCCAGGCATTGAAAAAGATACATTGACATTTCATTAACATAATAACGTGACACAAATGGCATTCGTTTCGACTATTTGAAATTCATTGGGCGTTCGTGTCTATAAACAGTTATATGAAGTGTTTTCCAGATATATGTATAAAATGCGTTACCTAGTTGAAGTCTGAAGTTTTGTTTACAGGTTTTGCAAACTAATATTGCGGTCTCATTTCCGGACCCGATGCAAGTCAGAAGATAAACAGCTAGAAGTTGGAGTGGAATTATTTTATTTTTTTGCTGAGTATGAGAATTGAATGACAAGTAGATGGCGTTTTATAGTTGCCACTTCAGTAGGGGGTTACATGCATAAATTAGATTTTGAAGTCAGAAAAGCTTTTGGCATGACATATCCATTCACCTTGAGTTAAGTTCCGAACTACAGAAGGTGTTGACCAAAGTAGAATTTATTGAATTTGCAACCGATTTGTTGGGTTATTCGGTATTTTGTTTGTGTTTGGTTGCTATTCAATTTTGTGTGTTGCGAAGTGTTCGTTGAGCCTTTCACAGTGTGAATCGTGGGGGAATTTTCTATCAGTTTTCATGCAGTAGGTAGCAATTTTATACATTTAGTTATACAACGTACAATGGACCCAAGTGATGTAGGAATCAGATTTAATATTAAATATTTTGCATGTTTTCGCGAGAATTTGTTTCAGAGCTTATTACCCCAATTATAGGTACCATGAGAGGGTACGTCTTAACGGCTTTGTCCCCCCAGAAGCATTCCTCTACTTGGATAAGGCAAGTCTGATCCAGGAAAGGTCGGCGGTACCGTTAACCTTCCACGTCGCCCGGACAACTATCGACAGGCGACTCAACTACAATAGAGACGTCACACAGAGCGCTGAGGAGCGTCTCCGGCTTAGTCGATTGATATCGGGGCGCCATAAAAAAGATGTAGAAAAACAGCAATTCTGGTGACTTTTAGAGAGAGCTCAGTCGTCGATCCCTTTTGATCCGGGCTAGATCCAACAAAGTCGGCTTGTCATATATATTATATGCCTTGGCTGGCGTACAGAGTTTAAGTGTGTGGTAGATGTAAGCTTTAGATGTAATATAGCAAGGCACAGCACGTGACTGTGCGGCTTTTATATTATAACAAAAAAAATCACACAGCACGGGTCTTTATAATTAAAAAAAAAAATGCATATATATAATTATGCAACGTAGCTAAGCTAGGTTACGCTTTACTATTAAGTTAGTATATACGTTGTAATTATAAGATAACAAAAAACAACCCAAAAAATGTTCAGTTACTAGGTAGGTGGGTAGGTAGCTTGGTAGATGCCCCTATGACCTCAGTCACGGCTCCAGCAGTTGGGTCCATTGGGTCCATCTGGGTGCCTTTCCTCGAACTCGAAAAACACCTGAAATATATAAGAAGACAACCGCTGGTATGTGCACAAAGTGAGGCTCTCTTAAAACCAACCCGATTTGTATACAAATCTGAGTAGGTCTTTTATCTCGACTTTGCCCACATCCTCCAGCTCATCATAAAAATATCTGCCTAGGGTCGTAAGCCTTATGCTATTTAAGGCTGGGCATTCGCAAAGCAGGTGACGTATCTATTCAGACTCTATTTCTTCAACGTCCCTGCAGCTTCTGCAGTAGTCGTTGTGCAGTATGCCCAACCTTTCCGCATGTAGACCCACAGCGCAGTGACCCGTAAGGACTCCTGTAAGTACTAGGATATTCTTGCGGATATCTAACGTACTAACGTAGGTTAAGCGGTGCTCTTACTGAGTCATGTGCCAGTGATGCATTCAGGCGCTCAGTTACTAAGTTGTTCCTAATAATTTTTCTTAGTTTAGTCGTAAGTGTTATTATTATTTTATTTTAGAGATACTTAAATGGAGTTCAAAAAACAATCTTCATTAAATTTAGTTTAGCTTACAGTAACCGCATAGGACCAGTAAGTAAAAACTTTAATAACATAGTTAAGTTAGTTTTAAGCATTTTTGTCTAGCACGTACGTTTTAATTAATTATACCAATAAAAAGCATTGAAAACTTAAAAAAACAATACTTGGCTTAGTGGCTAACCAGTAAGCGAGAGATCGACCTGTATCACCTGAAAATTTTTATTCGCTGGCCACCCCTTCGTCTGACAAACATCCAAGAGTAAGAACTGTCATGACTACACAATACTTTTGGTGCTAATCACCAATAAATGTGTACCCACATACTTGTACAGTACATGTCTACTTCAAGCGGTCTATGGCCAATAAAAAAATTACTTTTACAATTTATATATCTTTCAAATGGATATGAATTGAGATAAAGTGTACAAAAACACAGTTTTTGTTTTTTTTTTTCAAAAATGTCCATCATGTTACCTTTTGTGATTATCCACACAACTGCAACTCCTTTCAACTCCAACTAAAAACGGCCACCGGCCTTCGATAATTTAATTATTCCACAAAAGCCAAATTCTGATTTCCCACAAAAATTTAACTTACGCAACCATACCATGCCATACCGGAGAGACTAGTTTCCTCGTTGAAATGACTCACAAATTGACAACAAACATGGAGCTTAAGCGGGCGCACACAAGTTAGTTTTATTTAAAACAAGCTCCCTGGCTAGTGGTACCTAACCTACGGCCAAAAGCTATTAATAAATTCAGGTGGGCGATTTATGTCAGTGTTATCTAATATTGCAAACATTTTTATAACGAATTTAGAAACATTTGTTGGCCACAAATCAAAGCACCGCACTTTGGTTGCCTTACCAGAGGAGGCACTCAAAGGCGATAGATTATTTTCTACGCCTCGCTAAATCGGCAATCAAGATGTTTTATTCCATCAGCCGAAAACTTAAAAACTCTAAAATAAAAAATAAAACAACCTTACAGGTGGGTGATTGCACCTCACAGGTTGTGGTAAATTCAGCACAGCATGACGTGCTAGGCTAGCAAAAAAAAAAAACATACACACTTGCGTAACATCAACGCAAAGCTGCATGCATATGACGAACAAACAAACGCAGATACCTACAGATACGTATTGGTGTTTTTTTTTTCCTTCTAATTTCATCGCAATTAAGTTTCTCGAACTGTTTAGGTTGTGCTGTTCCACTGCTGGCTATACAGCTCTCCCGAGGGGGAAAATCTTAATTGAATCAGTTCTGGGAGCCTGATAGCGCACACCACCCATTAATCGTGCCCATCAGCGAGTCGGACTAATGCAGGAGGGTATCTGTCAGCATCTGCATCTCTGTTCCAACTGAATCAGCACCTTTGGCTAACTGGTACGATGGTACTGGTAGCAGTACCGTTGCTGTGGCGCACTACTAGAACGAACAGAGAATAACCGTCAAACAGTGTGTACCGGTACCGGATTTATCCTACGGTAAAACTACATACAGTCGTTGTGGCTTATTGGCATGGTTTCGTGTGTACAGTCGGTCATTACGACTAATCACATGCAATATATGTTGAATGTGTACTATTAATTGCAACTTTACACACACACATAAGAGTGCACCTCGTGTGGATTCCGTTCTTGCAGATTAATTAGATGCAGTTCAAGCGCGGTGGCAAAAAACGTGGGAAAACAATTTTCCCGCACAAATTGAATTCCACAAAACGGTTCTCTTGTGCAATCGCCAGTGGAAAATCAGTGGGATATGAGTGGTAGGTTATTGTGCCCCCAGAACACCACGATGGAGGAGGCACCTTGCCCGCGAGGAGGTGGCAAAACAGTGTTTCGATTTAAAATATGCAAGGCGGTTAGATCACGACAAAATTTGGTATCTTTGCTCCGACCGACCGGAGTAAGTGAGTTCGAAAGGAATTCATCTATCCGTGGTCCATTTAGGCATTGCCTTCTAACCGAATTGCAACCGTCTTCCAATTAGCGAACTGGAGATACTCCCACCGTTATGCCTTTGAGGTTCAATTGGCTTTTTTGTTTGGGAGTTCCTCTTTGTTTCCGTACACTGGCTGATGGCCACAAAAGTCATGGCACCTGACACTGCATAAATTACACGGTTCCTCGAACAGCGTCGTAGTCCAAGCCACCGCACCTATTTCTTTCGATGTAGAGTCGGTTACGTTAACAGAGGTTGACACACAGGGAAACGCTAGGCGAATGCATTTGTCATAGTTGTGGGTCAATTTGTTGCTTAAGTTAAGGTGTACCGACAGGTTGGTAGGGTCAATGGGGACCGTGTAATATGTGAGTGGCTGTGACGTCTGAGGTGTTGCTATTTAAATCTCAAAATAAGTTTGCCGCTGTAAAATGTGGGAAATAAGAAATCACATTAGTCAGGGTCATGTGAGTTTCGGGTGTTTAGTGACTTCTTCTGGTTAAGAATGAACTTTGACTTTTTGAATTATAAGGTAAGCGACAGTGGGTAAAAGAAATTGTGATTAAGTATTTTATAATTTGTGCAATGTTAATTTGATCATTCCCTCGTCCACGATGACTCTGCCATTATTGAGTACTACAAGTCTATAGATTTAACTTAAAATATTGGCGCTTTAGAAATAAATTATGTTTATCAGCATTATACTCTCCATTAACTAACTCAATGTGAGTGTCTCTACTTGGTAGATGCCAGCACTTCTTATTTTCTTTCACATTTTATATTGTTTCGTTTAAGCCAATAAATTTTTCGTATCTTCAAAACAATATTATGAGGCTTCGCTAGTAATATCAACCTAGCCAAAAAAACAAATTTTCCGCAAAGATTCAATAAAATTCTTGTGAATGATCCAGTCTAAAGGATCATTCACATGACCGCGAATTGCCAACTGCGAACAAGGAATTATTTGTAAATTCTGACATTTCATTCACATGACAACTTTTTTTGGTCGCAAATACCCGCGAATCTGATTTGTAAATGTTAGCAGCAAGATGTGTCAATTTTAAGGTTATTTTTGAAGGAATATTTCATTCGTGGAGTTACTGTTACAGCTCGCGGCAAGAATTTTTCAATTCGCGGTAAACTTATTATACTTTCAAATTTCGCTATTTAAATCAACTTAGACTCAGTTTTTTATACCCTACTGTAAGGGTATATTCATTTTGACTAATAGTTTGTAACACCCCCTAATATTCGTCTCAGACTCCTAAAAGTATATATGTATATTTATGATCACGACCTAAACCTAACACTATTAGCAATGACCGTCCGTCCGTCCGTAGTAAATTTTTAGGCCTTTACATTGAAAATAGGAATCGAGACCACATATTCCCTAGAGTTCCGAAATGGTAAAACGTATTTTTTTTTTTGTTGATACACCCACCGCCACGTCTACAATTTACAAAAAACAGTTTTGAAAAAAAAAAAATTTAAAAAGTCTCGTTCATAAGTTTGTCATATAAAGTTTTTGCCCACTGTTACTTTTTGTGGGCGTTTTTCACTAAAATGCTGTTTTCCGCGAAAATGTTTATAGAAACCGAAAAAAAATGTTAAACAAGATATTTAGCCACTTCTTTTTAATATATCGGGCATACAAAGATTTTGGCCGCGCTCACATTTTGGGGGCGTTTTTTTTTTCTTAAAAAAATAATAAATCAATTTTTTTTATAAATTTCATAGAATGCATTAAAATGCTATCCATCATGTTCTTAACGCATGGGCATATAGTAATATGGATAAGGTATCATACTGTTCACCTCAAACGAATGTGTGTTTAGGTAAGAGGTTAGATCAACTTAATATAATGCTTGTGTGGTAGAACCAATAGAAATTTTCAATTTATAAATACATTTAAATTGATTTGTCCGCAACTCGTCTATTCGCAATTTGGTCTCATGTGAATAGTCCTTAACTGCTAGTCATTTGTAAGTTACTTTTTTTATCATGTGAAAATTCTCACCAAAAATGAGCTCTTAATTTCAATAGGAATGTACTCCACACTACCGGTTTCGATTTTGATCTCAGTCGAACAGATATTCAATATAGCCAAAAATACTTACATCTGAAAAAACATAATATGTAAGGTGATTTTTTAGCTGGTTTGGTTTTGGCAACACTGGTTTTGACAGCTGACGTGTGTTTAGTACCTTGTGTCACTGTCAAACAGCTTCAGTTTGGTTTGCAATTTAACCATGGATCGTCTTACAAATGAACAACGCTCGCAAATTATTGAATTTTACTATCAAAATTTTATGATCCGCATTCTCGACCTTCTGAGCAGTCTATTCGGAAGATTGTGACCAAATTTCACACCAAATTTACTTTGTTGGACATTAAACCACCAACACGTTTACGTACTGTGCGTATTGAAGAAAATATTGCGGCCGTATCAGCTAGTGTGACAGAAGACCGCGAAATGTCGATTCGGCGCCGTTCCCAGCAGTTAGGCCTTTGTTACAGCACTACGTGGAAAATTTTGCGGAAGGATTTGGGCGTAAAGCCTTTTAAGATACAGCTGGTGCAAGAACTAAAGCCAGGCGACCTACCACAACGCCGAATTTTTGGTGAATGGGCTCTTGGAAAGCTGGCCGAGGATCCGCTTTTTTATCGAAAAATTGTGTTCAGCGATGAGGCTCATTTTTGGTTGAATGGGTACGTAAATAAGCAAAATTGCCGCATTTGGAGTGAAGATCAGCCAGAAGCATTGCAACAGCTACCAATGCATCCCGAAAAAGCCACTGTTTGGTGCGGTTTATGGGCCGGCGGCATTATTGGGCCATATGTCTTCAAAGATGATGCGAATCGCAGCGTTACTGTCAATGGTGAACGCTACCGGGCGATGATAACAAACTTTTTTTTGCCCGAAATGGAAGTTCTTGACTTGCATGATATGTGGTTTCAACAAGACGGTGCCACATGCCACACAGCACGCGAAACAATGGCGCAATTGCGAGGCGAGTTTGGTGAACAGTTAATTTCACGTTTCGGGCCGGTCAATTGGCCGCCTAGATCGTGCGATTTGACACCATTAGATTATTTTTTGTGGGGGTATGCCAAGGCTAATGTGTATAGGGACAAGCCCGCTTCGATTGACGCACTGGAAGCCAACATCCATGCATTCATTCGTGAGATACCGGCCGATATGTGTGAAAGAGTATGCCAAAATTGGACTCAGCGGATGGGCTACCTGAGACGCAGCCGCGGTCAACATTTGCATGAAATTATCTTTAAACATTAAATTGCAAGGTTCAAACTATCGATTCAAATAAATATTTCATTCATTTTTTCGAATTTTTTGTGTTTTTTTTTTTAAAAAAGTTCTAAACCTCTTAAAAAATCTCCCTTTAGTTTGAAGCTCTGTTGGTAAGAACTTAAATTTGTATACATTTTCTCAAAACTTATAAATTAAATCGAAATTTTCCGAATTAGTTAACAAAAACTTTTAATTTTTTGTACTCACCCTGAACAAATTGTCATGGGGAGCGGCGGAAGAAATCAGGCAACTCTAATCAGCATTGAAATTATATTTTTTTAACTCGTGTAGATACAATACAATTATCTTAAATACAATTCTTATAAACATTCTTATGTACATATTTTAAAAGAGACATAATAACAGCCCTCTGCAGATAATCGGTAGCTTTCTCACATAGAGTCTAACTTCGCATTTAAAATAGTCATATAGAATCATGGTCGAAGCACACGCTCTATGTTATTCTACATAAGCTCTTTAAGTTAAGTGAAGAAATCTCTACAAAAAGCTTTCGAAAAATCTTCTTCTATGGTGCACCAACAAAGTCTAATTCTATATTCTATATATTTCAAATCAAGGTCAATGAGAAATGTATTCTCAATAATTTGCACTCGTAAAAATGTTTGTCAAAAGTTATTAAGAGTAGAGACCACATTTTTAGTTATGTGTATAAAATTCCTTCCAAAAGCCATAGGTTAATTTTTATCGTGCACTACCCAGTCACTTGCTATTCATAAGTCTATAAGTCTAACAGTTTTAGGATCAGAATAAGAAAAAAATTGCAAATAGTTTTATTAATAATTACTCGGAAAGTGTAATATTTTCTTAGTTTCAAGACTGAGGCTACTTATTAGCACTTTAGGTTTACAGCACCATCTAGATTAGAGAATGGATTACTCAAGAATCATAATAGTTGTGACATAAATCGAAGTAACACATAAAATATAGCGCTATCTTTATACGAGTAAATGAAAGTGCAGTTACGATTGGTGTAATTATAATAAAGATAAAGAGACAATCGAAGCTAAATGTAGCGCGAGTTAAGGCGCCTAAAAATCGGCAAGACATTAATTAATGACGAAGAGATTTGCGTTACGTTACAAGTAGATAGGTACAATATTCGAGAGGAAAATTAAGCCAAATGAGAAAATAAAGTTATCATTTCAAATACGAGCTAATTAGTAACAATATGTTACCATGCTAATATTAAATCGTAAAACTAATTTCTAGTAACACGGCCCGGGCATTCAGCTAGTACATCATCTATAAACATTTTCAAAAGTTCCTTTCGTCAGCTGACACATACTTTTCCATTTATTCATTTTAATATTGTTATTCTGCAATTAATCAATTTAATTTTATGCTTTTATTCATTTTCAGCTGCAACACTGAAAATATCAACTCGTGTTCCTACTAAGTGAAAGGTCAGTATTCAAAGTCATTACTCAGAACCTATTACGCTCCATACATCATTGTCACAAACTCATAACCTGTTCCTTTTTACTTGACAACTTGTTAGGACTTCATTAATCATTAGGGCGTATCTACAAAGGAAAAAATTTAACCGGAAAACTTCTAAGTACCCTGTCCCATACATGCATGGACGTAAACCTGGACCCACTATGGTGCCTCATTACAACTCTAATTTGACCAAAATGTCAATAAATCTTCAAAAGACATTTCGAATAATTCACAACTCAATTACTTGACTTATTGTTAGTTATTGCAATCTGAATCTAACCATACATACGTACATATGTATAAGTAGGCACTTGGCCAATAGATCAAAGTTGCTTTGTGCGACGACAGCAAACTACGAATGATTTATGAAGTAATAATTCCAACACCAAACGTGACCAATTAGCCATTGACTCATGAATCCCAATTGACCGGAAACTCTAAGAATCACACTATTCACACATCATCATACACACCGTGTGAACAGAAGACGAAGTCATGGTTCCAATTCCAGCGATTTAGCTGCCGTTTCGCTAGCTACATATATATATTTTTCAAGTGTGAGAGTGCCACACAAATTTCATTTTGAGATACTCTTTCACAATAAATCAAATAGGAATCCCATCATCGTCGAATCGTCCCAAGGCTATTTGGTCAACAACAGAAGGAGAAACACAGCCATAGAGACAAACCCAACAAAGGAGGGTCAAGCGAAGCAAAGGTCAGCCAAATGAAAATAGAAAGAAGAAAAAGACCGTGGTTTCATGGTATTTACTCATTGGCCATTCATTGTTGTGTCTTAGGGATGAAGAAGCTCTTAAAGCAAATCCTTTTTTACTATCTGGATGGTAATTTCCTCTACCCATCCTCACCCTTTGGTTGGCGAAGGGTTCTCTCTCAGAGAATACGTGACATTTTAAAGTTGTCCTTTTGCGAAGCAACAGTACTTTGCTGGTAGAGTGTTGTACATACATACTTGTATGTGTATGGTGAATGGTCACTTTGCGTGTTACCGTTTAATGGCACCGCAGGGCTATAATATACTTCGAATCTTAACAGTAGTATGCATCAGCTGAACCCTTTTTAGTATGCGGACACATTTTATTGAGGTTTCTGCAATTTAAGGGGGATTCTTCTCAATTTTAATGCCGTCATTAGGTTGTGAATGGAAAATAAATGTTCCTTTACATACTGAAAGCTAATACCTATGCATTGTGCTCAGACTCAGACGTTTAGGGGATGAGATGGTCTGCGCTGTAGCACGTGATATTTCATATAATGTCATTTTGTGTGAAAAATTATGAACAACATTTAGTCTGTTGTTTCGGAATGCGAAAATGTTTTTTCTTTAGCAATAAATATTTGACTGTTGAAATATCTTCTTTTATTACTCTTATTTTTCTCAATTCAGTCTTTCATTTTTTTCGACATTTAAATGATATTTGGAGTTTCGTGATACAATTTGGGATCATTCACTGTATCAAGTGGCAGACATTTTGTTCTTTTGTATAATTTTTCTATTTTAAATAAGTTCAATTTTGATGGGGGTTGAAATAAATATGTAATATTTAAGTAGAATACGTGCCATAAAGTGGGCATGAAAATAAGAAAATCAAATAACAAAAAAGGGCCTACCAAAAATGGATGTGACATATGAAAAACTTGTTATAATTTTACTTTTGAAGTGGTATTTTCTAAACTATGAGCAGTAGGAGTGTTTGAAAATTGTTTATCGTTGACCATTTCAGGGCTCTTCAGTAAAATACGAGCCATGTTTGTACTTTGATAAATCTGAAATATTTATTAAAACCATCACAGAGCAAAACACAAAACACTACGTTCTCTAATATCGTTTTCGTTTGGTAATCCGGAAGACTTCTAAAACTGTTCGTTTGGTACCAAAATGACAGTTCCTCTCCTGAAATGTTTCCGATGCCTTTGATAATTCTTAAATTTTGACGAGATTTTCTGAAAATTATTACCAAATTCAGTTAAATAGATAAAGAAATAATATTTAGTATAACATAAACATATAACGATGTCTAATTTCATTGTTCTTCCATCCCCTTGATCGTAATCAGACTTCGCCAATATTTACAATTAAAAATGCACTTTAAACTTAAATGAAAAATGTGTGCTTGTTCGATTGGCATCGCGGATCGGAGACCTCTTCCGGATTACCAAACGAAAACGACATAAGTGTAAGTTCTCAGTATCGCTCTAAGGAATGGTTGTTTGTTGCGCGACATTTCAGAGACTATTTCAAATAAATATAAATTTAATTAGTTTAAAGTTAATGAATAAATGGGACTTTTTAAAATCTGCTCGCGACAAGCAAAAATCAATTTCGATGTAAAATTCATTCATTCAAATTTGTAATAATCTGTATAAAATAAGCTTCTAACCCGCAGTGACCTTGAGGGAGCATATACATATATTCAAAAGAAAAATCAATTCTGGTGAATTAATATGATAATTAAGAATATCTCATGACAGAAGTTGCATCGCGTCTGAAACATAGGGTTTGCAGATATTCTATCTATCTGTTTTTCTTTAAGCAAGTGTAGGCATAAAAGACTTATCCTATTTATATCACTAACTTAAGTTTGCAGAGAAATAATAATACACGTATATGAATTCAGAGGACGAAATATATTTTTTACATATAAAAAAACAATCAAACAGTTGCTAGCAGCAACTTCGAGGTGGTTTCTGAGATCATCTACCTCGATGTAAACATTAACTCTACGAACAACGATCTGGAGATCCGTCGAAGAATCACTCTATAAAACCGTAAAAATAAATAAATTGATATTAGCTTCTTCAACCATTGTTGTGTACGAAGTGCCGAAGTTTAATGCCGATTGCGAACGGCAAGCAGAAGAGAAGCTTCTCATGACATTTCTTACTCTTGGATGCTTGTTCGCAAGAGGTGGGGCAGCGAATAAAACTTTTAAGGGGTTACATGAAATCGATTTTTATACCCTATCCTAAGGGTATATTAATTTTGACACATAGTTTGTAACACCCCTTAATATTCGTCGTAGACCCATAAAAGTATATATATTTATGATCAGGACCAAATCCTAAGACTATCTAGCAATGTCCGTCCGTCCGTCCGTCCGTCCGTCCGTACGCAATTTTTAGGCCTTTA
This sequence comes from Ferdinandea cuprea, assembly GCA_963576555.1. NCBI lineage: Eukaryota > Metazoa > Arthropoda > Insecta > Diptera > Syrphidae > Ferdinandea > Ferdinandea cuprea. Next base: position 26,086,716 of record OY754960.1, read on the forward strand.
AATTCAAGCTAGAAAGCTGAAATTTGGACCACATACTCCCTAGGGCTCCGAAATGGTTAAGTGTAAAATTTTTTGGAATACGCCCACTGCCACGCCCACAATTTAGAAAAAACCGATTTAAAGCTACAGATGGACAGATAGAGGGTTATAACCTTTACAAGATATGTAGGCACTGCCCTCCTTTATAAGTTTGTCATATAAAGTGTTTTGCCACGCCTACTTTTTGTGGGCGTTTTTCACTAAAATGCTGTTTTCTTCGATAATTTTCATAGAAACCGAAAAAAAGTGTTTAACAAGATATTTAGCCAATATTTTTTCCAATATATCGCCCATACAAAGTTTTTGGCCACGCCCACTTTTTGGGGGCGTTTTTTCAAAAAATGTTTTTTTTTTTCTAAATTTTATAAAATGAAATAAAATGCTATCCATCATCTTCTTAAGGTTTTTTTTGGGGCATATAGGGATAGGGATAGGGTATCATACTGTTCGCTCCAAGCGGACTGTAGCCTTTCCTTATGTTTTTTATTGTCTTATTAATTTCTATAACATCTCGAGAGTCAGAGTAAAAGTTTCGTAGATACAACCTTGGGAAGGTGCGCACTCAATTGAATAACGACGTTTATTTGAGGTTATCCAAACCTTAAACGCGTTTTTCACGAAACTGTGTTTTCAAAATCGGTTGTCGAAAATTCTTGAAAACCACTCAACCGATCTTGAATCTTACACAGGTCTTGGAGATACAATTCACGAGGACTTCGATGAAGGTTTTTGTTCTTTTTCAATCACAACTATTTAAAAAAAAAATTTAGAAAATTTTACCAAAATTAGCATTTTTTTTTGTAAAAAGGTCTGCCAAAAATCCATTTTTCACTTCTTTATTTTTTCCCTTCATCCAAATTCTGGTTTATGGTCTTAACTAAACCACGAATTTTTTTTTCACTTCTGATGATCCTGTCACGAGTTCTTCAGTCAACGCGGACGAGGGGTCACCGGAAATGACGTCACAATGGCGGAGTTTTAAATATTTTCCTTTGAAAATTTCAGAAATTATTTTTCAAATGTATATTTTTATACAGTAAAAAGTTTGAATAAAATTTTTTTTTAGATAAAAAAAAATTGTTGAAAATGTAACTTTTTTTCCCCGAATAAACCCAAGTAACCCCTTAAGGTGATACGAGTCGGGATTTGAACCAGCGACCCCTCGCTTAGTGGTCCAACGCACTTAACCACTAGTGCAGTGGCCGTTTGATTTTATTTAATTGGGTATTTGGAAAGCCGCCTAGATATTTCTTTTTTTATTAGACAGACCGAAATCTTCCACCTTACAAGTACAAAATCATAACAAAATCGTCAAATTGAAAGTAGAATTATTTTTTTCCTTTATTTTTTTTTTTGTTTTTGCCTATTCGCCAATTAACTGTCAATTGCATTATTAATTAATTTTATTTCATCATTTCTTAGGAAATTGTTTAAGGACAAAGATTTCTTGAAACATTAAAATTATTGAGTTAAAATTTTTTGAAATATACATTTTAATTTAAAACATGGAAGAACAATTTTTCATAATTTTAAGTTTAAGATGCCATAACTTTTTAGTTGCTGCAAAGATATACTCAACGTCCTTAAGACTTCTATGCATTGCTAAATTGTCTTTCTAAAATTTAGAATTCTATTATTTTACCTGTAACGGTTTAGAAGTTATAGCGTTGAAAATGGTTACACCTCCAGATTAGAAGTGACCCAGTAAAATTTATTTTGGTGGTCAAAAGGATGGTGAATGCGATTATATGAGAACACAAGCGTTCTCACTTTAGCATAACACCATCAACTCCTACTTCTTACCTCCCCGTGGTGACTGCTGGGTGTCTAGTACCTCGACTGGAGATGGGGTAACCAGTCCCAGGCAGTTGGTAGCCGCTGAAGAGAGAGAAAGGGGGGGGGGTAGTGCCAGCTCACTAAGGCACTTTTCCTGTTTGCGAACGGCAGCGGACTAATTCTACGGATGGATCAAAGGGGGCGTCCACATTTCCAGTTAGGTGGTTAGAAGGAACAAGTGATCTCCCAATATGAGCTGCTTGGACTTATTTGAGCCAATACTAATAGTTGGTGGCAAATGAGTCCTAGATGGCCCAACGGCAGCACTCACATCCCCGAAGTGGGTTGTGGGGGTTGGGGGTTGTGCGGTCGGGGTAACTTCCCGACCACGTCAAAGGCATATAGTTATGGGAGAGACTATGACAGCCGCGGATATAAATGAACCTCAAAGGCAAAATAGACCCGAAACGTTAACGGACATGCGAGTGTGTACCTGGAATGTGCGTAGACTCTACACTCCATGTGCTACTCAAAAACTCGAATCTAACTTCTCGCGGTCATAATTTGAAGTTGAACGAGCCATAACTTTGTTGTTGCTGCACAGATGTACGCAAAGTATTTAAGACTTGTACGCGCAACTGAATTATCCTTCCAAAGTGTCCAAAACCAGCTTAGAATTTATAACGTTGAGAATAGATACACCTCCAAATTAGAGATCACCCACTTTGATGGGCTGTGACTTCAAATGTAGTAAGAATAGACCAACCCTTCATTACAATTTATTGTCTTGTTAAACTATGACACCCTGTATAGTGATGATTTGTTGATGGAAGGTTGACATATACAACAGAGTCTCCTTAAGGTAAAAGTTGTGTAGGTACAAAGTAATATAGTAAGACTTATATCCTCGCTTGGTCACAATTTGTCACTCATCTTTACGTGAACAGCTATAACCGAAGGCTATACAAATCCCTAGGGCTCCGAAATGGTTAAGTGTAAAATTTTTTGGAATACGCCCACTGCCACGCCCACAATTTAGAAAAAACCGATTTAAAGCTACAGATGGACAGATAGAGGGTTATAACCTTTACAAGATATGTAGGCACTGCCCTCCTTTATAAGTTTGTCATATAAAGTGTTTTGCCACGCCTACTTTTTGTGGGCGTTTTTCACTAAAATGCTGTTTTCTTCGATAATTTTCATAGAAACCGAAAAAAAGTGTTTAACAAGATATTTAGCCAATATTTTTTCCAATATATCGCCCATACAAAGTTTTTGGCCACGCCCACTTTTTGGGGGCGTTTTTTCAAAAAATGTTTTTTTTTTTCTAAATTTTATAAAATGAAATAAAATGCTATCCATCATCTTCTTAAGGTTTTTTTTGGGGCATATAGGGATAGGGATAGGGTATCATACTGTTCGCTCCAAGCGGACTGTAGCCTTTCCTTATGTTTTTTATTGTCTTATTAATTTCTATAACATCTCGAGAGTCAGAGTAAAAGTTTCGTAGATACAACCTTGGGAAGGTGCGCACTCAATTGAATAACGACGTTTATTTGAGGTTATCCAAACCTTAAACGCGTTTTTCACGAAACTGTGTTTTCAAAATCGGTTGTCGAAAATTCTTGAAAACCACTCAACCGATCTTGAATCTTACACAGGTCTTGGAGATACAATTCACGAGGACTTCGATGAAGGTTTTTGTTCTTTTTCAATCACAACTATTTAAAAAAAAAATTTAGAAAATTTTACCAAAATTAGCATTTTTTTTTGTAAAAAGGTCTGCCAAAAATCCATTTTTCACTTCTTTATTTTTTCCCTTCATCCAAATTCTGGTTTATGGTCTTAACTAAACCACGAATTTTTTTTTCACTTCTGATGATCCTGTCACGAGTTCTTCAGTCAACGCGGACGAGGGGTCACCGGAAATGACGTCACAATGGCGGAGTTTTAAATATTTTCCTTTGAAAATTTCAGAAATTATTTTTCAAATGTATATTTTTATACAGTAAAAAGTTTGAATAAAATTTTTTTTTAGATAAAAAAAAATTGTTGAAAATGTAACTTTTTTTCCCCGAATAAACCCAAGTAACCCCTTAAGGTGATACGAGTCGGGATTTGAACCAGCGACCCCTCGCTTAGTGGTCCAACGCACTTAACCACTAGTGCAGTGGCCGTTTGATTTTATTTAATTGGGTATTTGGAAAGCCGCCTAGATATTTCTTTTTTTATTAGACAGACCGAAATCTTCCACCTTACAAGTACAAAATCATAACAAAATCGTCAAATTGAAAGTAGAATTATTTTTTTCCTTTATTTTTTTTTTTGTTTTTGCCTATTCGCCAATTAACTGTCAATTGCATTATTAATTAATTTTATTTGATCATTTCTTAGGAAATTGTTTAAGGACAAAGATTTCTTGAAACATTAAAATTATTGAGTTAAAATTTTTTTAAATATACATTTTAATTTAAAACATGGAAGAACAATTTTTCATAATTTTAAGTTTAAGATGCCATAACTTTTTAGTTGCTGCAAAGATATACTCAACGTCCTTAAGACTTCTATGCATTGCTAAATTGTCTTTCTAAAATTTAGAATTCTATTATTTTACCTGTAACGGTTTAGAAGTTATAGCGTTGAAAATGGTTACACCTCCAGATTAGAAGTGACCCAGTAAAATTTATTTTGGTGGTCAAAAGGATGGTGAATGCGATTATATGAGAACACAAGCGTTCTCACTTTAGCATAACACCATCAACTCCTACTTCTTACCTCCCCGTGGTGACTGCTGGGTGTCTAGTACCTCGACTGGAGATGGGGTAACCAGTCCCAGGCAGTTGGTAGCCGCTGAAGAGAGAGAAAGGGGGGGGGGTAGTGCCAGCTCACTAAGGCACTTTTCCTGTTTGCGAACGGCAGCGGACTAATTCTACGGATGGATCAAAGGGGGCGTCCACATTTCCAGTTAGGTGGTTAGAAGGAACAAGTGATCTCCCAATATGAGCTGCTTGGACTTATTTGAGCCAATACTAATAGTTGGTGGCAAATGAGTCCTAGATGGCCCAACGGCAGCACTCACATCCCCGAAGTGGGTTGTGGGGGTTGGGGGTTGTGCGGTCGGGGTAACTTCCCGACCACGTCAAAGGCATATAGTTATGGGAGAGACTATGACAGCCGCGGATATAAATGAACCTCAAAGGCAAAATAGACCCGAAACGTTAACGGACATGCGAGTGTGTACCTGGAATGTGCGTAGACTCTACACTCCATGTGCTACTCAAAAACTCGAATCTAACTTCTCGCGGTCATAATTTGAAGTTGAACGAGCCATAACTTTGTTGTTGCTGCACAGATGTACGCAAAGTATTTAAGACTTGTACGCGCAACTGAATTATCCTTCCAAAGTGTCCAAAACCAGCTTAGAATTTATAACGTTGAGAATAGATACACCTCCAAATTAGAGATCACCCACTTTGATGGGCTGTGACTTCAAATGTAGTAAGAATAGACCAACCCTTCATTACAATTTATTGTCTTGTTAAACTATGACACCCTGTATAGTGATGATTTGTTGATGGAAGGTTGACATATACAACAGAGTCTCCTTAAGGTAAAAGTTGTGTAGGTACAAAGTAATATAGTAAGACTTATATCCTCGCTTGGTCACAATTTGTCACTCATCTTTACGTGAACAGCTATAACCGAAGGCTATACAAATTAAGGAATGCGCCTCTTCGGAAAATCGCAACGGCAACTGAAATACTTTTAAAAAAAATAAAACTTTCTCACGATTCCATTACTAAAAGGCAAGTCCGTGCAATTCAGTCCTCCTGACTGACATTTTCAAAGGCTTCGATTGTATACGTATTGCAAGCCTCAGATATACAATGTAAGTCAATTACGAAATGTCTAACATTTCCCTAACCAGAAAATGTAGAGGTAACCGTCCGTAAAGTTTTCTTTAATAAAATTCTAAAATACTCACGCCACTGCCAGGACATTGTACGACCACCCAACTGGTGAACTTGCTCAACATATATTCTTTCCTCCCTTTTGAGGTGGATATCGGTGTGATTCTTTAGATCAAGGAAATCATTACAACTGTCACATCGCATAAGTGTCTCGTTGACTCGTTCGGCCTATCTATCCTTTGTCGGCGAACCACTACTCAATAACTGTAGCAAACATTCAGAGAATGGCAGCCAGACAGACAGATACGACGAACTCAAAGTCAACAAAAAAAAAACATATATATCGTTAATTACCTCCATTAGTCCTGACTCCTGAGACTTATTTTCGAATCTTTCTATTATATCACTGAAGGCAAGTCAGCCATAATTTAACAATTAGTCGACTTGAGCTCCGATTCTATAATAGGTGTATTCCACTATCTTCTCCTGTCTGGGTATGTCATGGCTTACGACATTCCACACTTGAACCTGCACACGTTACCAGCAATTCATCGGGATTCATTGAAAGATCAAAGCGTTGGATTTAAGATGCAGACTCTGCACCCATATACGTTCTTCGGCCGTCTGGGGAGTACACCTTCACCTCGTCCAACTAATCATTCTTAATCAATGTTAAGTACATCGAAAAGACATTTACCCGCCTTGGCCAGAGATGGAGGATTACAGCAACTTTGCGTATACATATATATAATGTAGCTACTCGCGGTCTGACAGCAGAAGGGAAAATGGTTTTCACTCTCTTTTAAAGTATTTTGTTTACAAATCTTATGCACTTGGTTATGGCAATGGATGGGTATGGTCTGGCGAATATTCGCCGAAGGGCTTAATTACATGTCGCGATAAGTGATCTTCGGCGGCTCATGCATTGACTCGACGTAATTGCACGTCTATGCGTTTTTTTTTTGATATAAAATGTCCTGAAAGTTGTTTAAGGCATTAAATTGGTTTTCTAACCAATTGGCACATGTGGATTGGATAACACTCACAAGAGAAGTTAAAAGTTTGCCTTTGAAACGATATGTGAGTCGAGTCCGAGTTTTGTAAAATTTGCGATAAGGACTTAAGTTGAACATTTCTAAATTGATGTGGACTTCAGCTATACGATGAGATTATATGGCACATTAGAGACGAAATTTTAAATACGAACTGTCAATTTCAGCTTTCTGCACAGACTGCCTCGATATGCCCCTATAAGACTTGTAAGCTTCCAAATCGATTGAGGGTTTGAGCTGCTATTCTACACATCCTATAAATTCTTTTAAATTTAGCTGCATCTAAAGTTGCGGCCACTATTAATTTAGTGGGAATGCGGAGCAACCGATTCACCTCATATTACATCTACATAAAGTTGTATGGAATTTGTCGTGCAATTTTAGGAACACCTATTCCCAGGCCAATCGGTAGTGAACTAGATTTGACCAAAAACTACTAACTTTACTTAACGGGTTCCCATTCCGTGGAGAGTTTCTGCCTGAGATTACTTCAATCCTCAATGATCTCGAGCTCGTTGCTCCCCGTTATTTATACCAAGCCCTCTTGCATTTGCGATAGCATTGGTCGAAGCTGGACTGCAGCACCGCCTAAGTAAGTAAAGTAAGTAGGTAGACTTATTAATCCTTCCGAAATTTATGTTTTTAGTAGTAACGTTCAGCTGGTGGACAGATGTTTACTTTTTTTTTGGTTGGGACCAATCAGTTCAGTATTCCAATGTATACTGAAACTATATACAAAACTTGGAATATATGGCTGATTTTTGTTTTGTTAAATAATAAAATCTTTCTTTGATATGGCAGTAGCTCAGCATCTGGATAAAGCAGAAAGCTTTTTATACAAAGGATATCTTGTTCCTACCTTTGGCCTTAAGAATGCCAAAGAATAACCAATAGCTGAGTCATTTTCCAATTTTGTTTCTTTTGATTTTGAATCCATATGAGTGAGATATTTCAAACTTGCCAGGACAAAAAAAACGAAGCTTAAAAACTTTAGAACTCCGTATACTCTTAGGTTTTAAAACAAACCGTGACTTTTCGGGGGGAATACCTCACCAAACGTTTTTTCCATAAGAAACAAAACATGTCATTGTATCATCTTAATCTTTGACAATTGCCTTAACACCATGTCGTATCGCATAACGTCCCAAACGACGAAGAGCGACACCATGACGATTGTTGCCAAATTTCAAATTAAACACATCACAACCGCGAAACCACCGAAACTCATGCCACCGTCTTTACAGCTTAATCTCCGCGCAACGCGATTAACAAAAACAAATACATTTTACATGACTGTCAACTCAGTTTCGTCTCCTTTACAAAAGAGATCCTGTCACCATCGCAAAGAGGGGTATATTTACATTACTCCGTATCAGTGTCGTCTTTATTTGTATTACATTTTTCTGGAATTTGGTAGGACTCATACCTGAATTGGAGGCCTTGACGTACAACCCCCCCTTCCCCCCTTTCTTTTCAGAGTTATTATTTTTCACTTTAATATTCCTCTTGGACTGTTTGCTGCTTTGATTTGACTTTGGGAGTAAACTTGTTTGCCACAGGGTAGGGCTTTGCCCCCAAACCCTACATCCTACAATGGGGATGAACCATTTAAGAGTGGTCATAAAATTTTACAACTTGTTGTTCCCTTGTTTCACTTTTGCTACGATTATATTGTTTCTTATGTTCTTCTAACCTTGTTGAGTGTGTGGTGTGTGGTGTGTAAGTGTATTTGTGTTCGACTGTGATATTTGTTTTAGTCTCGAGTAGATTATGCCGGAGGGCACCGGCGGCGGTGGATAAATTTGCATACAAATCCACAGTACCTACCCAGGTTTATCTACGACTTTATTTTTTGTTATACGTATTCCAAAATCAGATAAAAAGTTGAAAGGATAATAAAGACGACGACGATGGCGACGATGATGGAATGCGTGCAGCCCAGCAATGCAAAAGGCACAGCTCAATGCGAAAAATATTTTTGCAAAGCTGATAATCCTTTGGGGAGCACCTTACAGCCCTGCGCTGGGCTAAATATACCTATTATTCTCCCAAGGGTCGTCGTCATGTGTATTCGGCTTACGCCTAAAATAAATCAATACTTTTTTAAGATAAATTATTCATTGTATCTTTTAAAATGGTTACTTTTTTTTGTTGGTTTTTTTTTAACAAAGGCGTACGGCACTACTTGTGTGTGCTGTAGTGAATTTGAATATCGAAATGTTGTTTCTCTTTTTCTTAGAACTTAACCAAAATGCCGCCGGGAGATGCGGAAAGGGCTATAGGTACTGATTTGCATAGGAAATAATGTTGGGAAGCCAAACAAAAATCCATTCAATGTCCGACCGGGACATGATAGATGGTTGATAGGAGCAAATGTAAACTTAATTAGGTCTGCGACATTGTCTGTGGCCTAATCGAATTTGGGACAAACTGGTCGTCCTGATTGATTGACAGAGGTATGAATCTGTCCGGAATATTTTATTGAAATATTTATCAATTGGATACCCTTAAGAGCCCTATGATGAAATACCAGGGATAAGAGGGTTCTATTAGTTTTTTTTTTTGCATTTTATCCATAGAACAACAAGAAATCAGTCATTGAAAATGATTTTTTTTTATATTTTGCGGGAAAAACGAACGAAAATTCCACTTAGGTATATAGTTTCATAATGACTGGATTTCTGAATTTTTCAACATCAGTTTATGTAAATTGAAAATATTATTTAATACATTGTTGCTAGTCTCATAATATTTGATCAGAAGTTTCCCGTTTCCCGAATCGCCTTACAGAAAATGAAGGCAAGTAGGTCCTTATATATTTTCCTAGAAAACATAAATTCAGAATAGTCAATTAGGATGCCAGGCATGTGGCTGACATTTGACATTTGGCCAAGGAGCTACAAAGCCCAAAACGAAAAGAAAATTAAAAAAAAATATATAAACTTCAACCTGCTGCTGTTCAGCCCAGCAGGCGAAATTGGAGTATCTTTTAAGTAGGTCGCGAGAGAAATTCTACGAAATATCTTTTTATAACAATCTAGCTGAGGATAAAAATAATAATAGGTACTCGAAAATACGAAGGTTTGTTTTGCCCTCTTAATTTACCAAAATATATTCACCTGATTAGAAACAAATACGTACAGATAAATTATTATAAATTTATTTTGTTTTACTTTCGCAAACAGTGTATTTATATATTTTTTCTTTTAGATACAATCACGTAATATTGAATAAATTTTATGCGCTTACAAGTGTAATTTCAAGTGATTAGCACCTTTCAGCTTGGGATATACACAAATATCCAAAAGTGAAACTGATTTCAATTTAAAGTGTATATTGTTGCCCAGAAGCGTTTAGTGTATCTTCTTTTGTCCGATAGTTGACTGAGTTATTGTCAAATTGTTCAACTTAAACTTTTGTATTCAATTTCAAGTTTGGCCCGAAACTACAACCTAATTTCGGTTAGTGTAATTATGATGAAGGTAGCCATAGGTTATGTTATGGTTATAGTTCATGTCAAGTGGTCGTCATGCGATTGGATGCTTCTCAAAGATTCAGAGAAATTGAAATTGATATGAATTTCATTTCATACTGAATGGAGTTTATGCAAATTACGGAAAGAGATATCTTACCTAAAAGTTACACTTACTAGGACACTGTAAGGCTTCAGAAGGTGAAATATGGTGATGGTTTTTTGTTTCCTAATGTTAAAACGAAAGGTATGGTAAGGTGGCTGCTTCCTGAGAATACATTTTTGGGTTTGATGCAGCCACTCACGGAACTTGTAAAAAAATAAGATAATGTGGGAGTATACCTTAAAACCATTCTGTGGAAATGCCCGTGAGGTCACCAAAGAATTGCTTGCCTAGTGTGAGCTCTAGCTAAAACCGGACATTCCCAAGCTTTCACTTTCCTTCCAGCAACTGCGACAGTTGAGATTGTAGCTGCTTGCATACTTATCGGCCAGTTACCCATACATTTGGGGTTCTGTGTTCTAGATTTGTTACAAGTATGCCACTTCTTCCTGGATATAACGAAAATCGTCAAACTGGACCACTGAGGAAAAGTGCAAGTCTTTGACTATCCTAGCGGGTGAGTGATATAGATAATACATGGAGAGTGGAGCCACACCGTCGTCGCAAATTATTCGGCAAATTATTCTAATGGCGCAGAACTGTAGCCTCGATTGAATCGAAAGTTTTGATCGCGGCCTAGATAGCCTAAAGATAGCCCTAAAGATAGCCGCTTTCTTGGATATTAATGAATATAAAAGTAACTTGCCCGCCTCCCTGATACCAAGGACTTCTACATGAAAGACGTTAGAAACTTTAGGGAGGCTGGTGCTTTTAATGATTTATTTTTTAGTTATTTATTTACTTTGGTGGCGCTACAGTCCGGAGTGGACCGGGACCTCAACCAAAACACCTCTCCAATTAGCGCAGTTGGTTGAGATCCTCTTGCACTTGTGCGTGCCACATTAAACGAAACCTTCCTCCACCGCGTTGTCCCTCCGCAATGGAGTCGAAGAAAATTCATCGTTGAATCATCTCCTCCAGAACTCGCCAACGCAAACGGGACTAAATATATATATTAACATCGATTTTTTCCTCAAAATGACCACGGATGTTTTTATCCGCTTAAGATCTATAGAGCGGGGTTACATAATTGCGGGGGAGGGCCTTACTATAGGCGTGTTTCTCTTTTCACAGTATATTTACACATTTTTTGTTTTGAAGTTTGTTAAAATGATACAATACTCGGTATAGAATGTAGAATTAATTGTGTTGAACTATCAGGAAAATATTTTCTTTCAAATATACAAAGAAACCTAGCATATTCAAAGATTACAGCAACTGCAAATCCACACTTGCATGGGTCTTCAATCACGCATAATAATATTTATCTATCTCTATGTCACTAGAGCAGTAACTCAAAGCCAAAGCATCATCGTATCTTCGCATTTGTTTGCACAAGTATTCATTGCATCCTAAGCCAAAGTGTGATCCAAATATTGTTCTAAGATAGTCAAATTAATATTTCTATTTATCTAACGCCCACTATTTCCTTTGTTGATTCAATTGATTTTCAAATGGTATTCTTCACTTTTAGAAATCATATCTGTTGACACACGTGCAACCGTTCGATTTGCTTAATTGACATATCAGCGGATCATATTACAAGCCATTCCCATGGCTTAAGTAGTAAAAATACTGGGTTCCTTAAGACCCAAAATCAGATCAGTCTAGGTCAGCAACATAAAATGTATTAACCAAATAATATATTATTAATATAAGGACTCACAAAATAATTAGATTTCAGCGCCGCCTGGAGGTTAGAATGTTGTACTCGATCACCGCTTGACCCATTTTTACCGCTTCTCCCGAATATTGAATAAATGTCAATCCAATTCTGTTTTTTTGTTGTCATATTTGAATAATCCAGAAATTTTAGACATGCCACTCTTCCGTAATAAGTACAAAACATCAAAAAGCTGCTTCAATTTATTTTATTTGTTTAATATTTATTGCAAGACACTGGTGATCTCCAGGACTCGCATACACACTTGCGGGGTAGCATAGGAATATTCTAACCTAGACCTTTAGAGTCAAAAAAGGATTCAGGCAAGGCGACGCGCTGTTTTGTAACTTCTTTAACATCATACTTGAAACAATTGTACAAAACTCGCAAGCCAACACAAGAGGAACGATCTTTAAAAAGTCTGCTAAATGACTTGCATAAGCCGACGATATTGATATCATTGGAAGAGCACATCGAGCTGTCACTGGTGCATTTGCAAGTATAGGAACAAGAGCGGCAAAAATTGGTTTAGCGGTAAACAAAGTATATGATGTCAACAATAAGGGACATCCAACATCGACGAATCGACCAGAATGTCACATTCAACAGCTAAAACTTTGAGGTAGTAAGGGTCTTTGTCCACCTCGGCTCTGCTAAAGTTAACGACATTTTCTCAGAAATCAGACAAATAATATCACTGTTCCTTTGGTCAGAGAAGCAACTCTGTAGTAAACCCCTCTCCCAACAACTAAGGAAACTCTATTTAGAACCCTCATAAGCCCAGTCTTGTTCTATGGTTCCAAAGAATGGAATATTTCTAAAGCGGATGAAGATAATTTTTAGGTATCATTTTAAGAACAAAAAAATTATAAATACGAAAATAAATCTTTGTGTTCTATTCCACATTTCACCCACACGCAGAATAAAGAAACAAAATTAACTTAAAGTCGATATATTTTGGCGATTAGCAATAAAATCCAATTGGATCGCACCTAATAAATGATATGATCTTAAGTGAATTGATCCACAAATCCGGGACGTAAATAGACTTTGGTTCAATGTCTTCTTACTATTTGGAATATGGTAGTTTTAGTCTATTAAAGACTAAAGTCATTAAGTTGATTTCTGATCAACAACAGATATATGCCTTGATCTACTTATGAAAACTACGATTATGTAAGTATATCCGTGTACTGGTGGACCTATTTTTTATTTATACTTTATTATTATTATATATAAATTGTCTACATATTGTGCAGTTTCACATCCGACCCATTGCAACCTTACAATTTGATTGCCCCACATCTTGCGAAAGTCTGACAAACAAAAGCGTCCCTATAAGCTTTTAGATAGGTTTTACTTTTGATTTGTTGCAATCTTCGGCTTTTATTCTCCGATTATAGCCTGTTATTAAAGAAAGTAAAATTCTGTTTGACACAAAGAGCTAAATGAATACGCAATATATATTTTCATATTTTTAACATAGACTTATCGCACACTGGCATAGACCCTAGTGAACCGTGAAATTGGTGACTTGACTATAGTAGTACGCCCATGCGCTGCATTTCATAAATTTTCCCAGAGTTGTTTTTATATTTGCTATATTTTATAACTATTGATTCGAATTGCTATACATGGAAAATAATTTGAATGTAATTGAATTATATGTTAAATACGAAGTAATTATATTTGAAAAATCATAAATAACAATTAGAAGTAGTTGGTAATTTAATCTTAGAGATAAGTCCCTGTAATTAGAAATTCGTTTGCTCTGCTCTCTATTTCTAGAGAATGTTGGAAAGCTAAACTCCACATTACACTGATTAGGTTCATCCGAAGCTGCATAAAATAGCGACTAGCTACGTTTATTCGCTATCCCGATCTTAATGAAAATGAGCTACTTAACGAAGGAGGATGTTGGAAAGCTAAACTCCACATTACACTAATTAGGTTCATCCGAAGCTGCATAAAATAGCGACTAGCTACTTCGCTATCCCAACCTTAATGAAAAGCAAAGCCAGTCTGGTACGGATATCCTACCACTCATATAGACCCGGACATCTAATGCCGATTGTCTTAAAATAATGTCCCATTTTTTGGACCGTCAACCAACTTCGTTATTGTCAAGATCATGTCAGTATTTGGTATTTTCCAGGCGTAAAATAGCAAGCAAGTCACTTTACGTAAGTGGAACTGAATTCACGAGCATCGGATATTTAATTACATAAAGATACCTACTACAGGGGGCTAAAGAGTTACACCTTCCTAACCAAATCAGCCCGATTATGGCCTGCACTAGAATTTAGTAAGTTGCTGTAGCATCGGAGTCAACTCAGTCTCAGGAGAGAGAACCATACATGAACTAAAGCAAATTTACACCTCATTGTTTCAGGCGATCCGAAAAGAGTTGAATACCGAGAACCGGCGAGCTCGATGTCAGCGTTTTGAAAATCAACCAAATGCCATCCCTGAACAAATTATTTCAACGTTCTAGACGCAGCTGCCAGCATCAGCTAAATAAATTTCAAGATAATCGACTCGACACTCATTGAATCACAGCTTCGTGATAAATATTTTGGAAAAATTCAAATTTCATTGCAAGTAAATGTTTACTAGTCTTGCGGGCACATAGTGGTTATAACATGTTCCCCAGCCATTCTCACATCTTAAATGTTATGCGTTGGATGGCTACCACTTGGAGTTATGAATTTTTATACAAGTCGGTGTAATACAAGAAGCTCTTAATTTGAAGAAACAATACGACCCCGATCACTTATCACAATAATCAAATTTCATTGAATTAAGTATGCAAACGTTGTCTACTCGCAACCTCAAAGCAAATTATGTTCGAGGCTGCTAAACTGATCAAAGAAACAAACACACATCCTTAAAGAAATTTCAGGGAACACAATAAATAATTTAACAATTCCTCTGGAGTGCTTTTTTTTATTCTTTTCCCAGATTTAGAAGAAACACACACAAATAAAATGAAATTATGTTTTCGAGGACTTCATACATAAATCTTTAATATTAATGTTTAGTATAGCCAAAGAAAAAAAACACAAATATTCAACTAAGTTATAAAAACGAAATGACATTTCGCGTGGGCGCTCACCCATTGCGCGTTCTAGGGACATATGCAAATGAAAGCAGCGATTTCGCAATTTTTGACTGCAGAGAAGAATAGGGCCATTCTACTTAGAGATAAGTATTTGTGCATCATTGTTGACAGCCAAACGTTTCCATTCTATCTCTTAATTTTAAATACAATTCATTGCCTGCTGAACTGCTGACAATCTACTCGTTCAAAAGGCAAAAATAATGTATTCTTGAAAATTTTATTTATTTTCATGGTCTCGGAAAAAGTATTTTTAGTATTTAAGAAAGTAAATCCTTCGATGGAAGAATGTTTCTTCAATTTCTTTATTTACCTGGTACCCAGAGCCGGATTAGGTAGCTTACTTTGCGGGCGCCCTATACTACCCTCACAGGTTTAAACGCTTTCCGTGCGGTTTCGTATCACTTGGTCACTGAGGCCGATCAAATGCTGGTGTTGTCACATATATGTGATCTAGATGCTTTAAGGCCGGCCTCGAACTTGTATGGTAACGTTGATTGAAATTACCATTTTGACTGGATTCCTTTCGTAAACAAGACAATAATAACTACTGCTCCAATTTCCTTTAGAAAATGCTCGCTTCCTTGGATCTTTAAACTTCTAGTTCGATCATGCATCGGTAGTCCTGATCCGAAACATCTTCATCTTAGCTCAATACTTGTCATTCATTGCTAACTGTATAGAGCCGTCACAGAAGGTAACCGAGTTTTTCGCCCACTTCATCCACCCCACGCTTTCACGATGATTGTTTTCGTCATACACGTTTTCGTTTTTCCACGGTTTCGTTTAATCACAGTCGGCAGGTAATTGAACTTATCACACTTGGAAATATATTTTTTATTTAAAAGAATGCTTGGAGTTGATTGTAATACCGGTGTACCGTAGCTATGTGTCTGTACACAGAAATATACCGGAATCACAACAGGAAAAATGTTTAAGAAAAATAAAAATAAAAAAGCGAAACCATATGGTCACTTTAAACGTATCTCTTCATCTGCATGTTACTATTATAAGCCTGCGATCGTCGTAGAATATGTTGTCAAATATATTCACTGTGCAGTGGTGAAACTAACAATTTTTCGATTCAGTAGATGTCGAATAACAAAAATTTGCATGGCTACTCCAAAACTCGCTCCCTAACCGGTGAAAAAATTCAGACATGACAAGAAAATAGCGTTGCTACTGTCCAACGATGAGTGGAATGCTTTCGACACTTCGGGAAAAAGGATTTCTTGCAACATTTTAATGAAAATCGCCGTGTACATTCTCTGTTTGCAGGGCACATAGGTGAGAGAGAGTTCCCTTTAATTAATGAAATATGGCCCACGGATAAAACCCACCTAACGTATCTCTTAAAATCTAAACAAGTAATATTTAGCTACATAAACTTTTAAAAATACCAAACAAATGAATAGGTCAGCAAATGAGCGTTACAAATTCCTTATGTTCGGTTATACGATACTCACCCTTCAAACATCAAGTGCTCGCGGTCAGTTAAGACTGATCCTGGGTTTTGATGGCTACCCTCTCAGCAGAGAATAACGTCACTTACCACGCTTCCTTAATGCACACCGACTTCGTTTGGAAACTTCTAGGCGCGGCATATAACTCTTGTTTTTGCTCCCCCTTACATGTTCACGTCCATCTGTACGTCTATTTAAAAAATTGCGCGTTGTTCTAGCATCTTTGCCATTCGATATTTGACCTACTCGCAGTGCCACATATTCATTGAAGGATTGTTCAGTATCTTACATGGATTACATTTGGTGTTTCTAGTTAAAAGTTTTAAAAAAATTTGTTTAGTTTCCTAAAGTTTTCTCGTACATTTCAATCAACGCCTGCTTAATTTCATGAATGTTCCTTCATCGCTAGGTGAAAGCCTCTAGTTAGGTTTCAATAAATTTTTCTAAATAGATCAAGACTAGCATCGCCTAGAAGCCTCTTTATGATATAATCCTCCCCCGTTATGCGTTGATATCCACGTTACGCGTGGGAAAGCGGAAAAATCCTTCTATTTTTAAAAATAGAATAATATACCTGGCAAGCATCGAGCATTTGAGCACTGCGCCCACACGTTCCTGTCAAATTAGTGAACACAAGATGCGGTGATGAAATCTAATAAATTCATTCATAGCTTAAATGTGAAATGTTCTCTGCAGTTTATTTCGAACTTTCTATCAAAAGAAAAAAAAAACATACACACAAATCAAATTTTTGATGATATCCTCAGCGAAAGCTTGCGGGCATCTTTAATGCCGGGTTTTGGGTCATCGTGATCATTATCGTCGTGAGGTTAGATTTCAAAATATTTTCAATGCAAATATAAACATTAAACGGTTGTGGTCTGCGAAAGAATGGTAAACAAAGAAGCAGTGGTGGACGTGAATTGGGTAACCAAAAATAAAAGAATCAGATTGACATCATAGTTCGGAACGTGAGTCAGCGTCGCGGATCTTTTGTGGAGAAGAAGACCTCATTAGGTTGTGGGAAAAAATTCAGAGATTTCAAGTGTTATCTTGCGCATAATTTGCAGATCGTTTATGCTGTTTAGAAGATGATGATGAAGTCGGAATAAAACTTCTTTTGTTGAAAGAGTTAGGTAGGTCGTTTTATTTGAAAGCGAATGGAGATAGTGATTGTTTTTTTTTTGCCTTTTGATGAAACCAGCGCCAATTGACAGAAATGTACGGGTGACTTTCGCCAATCAATTTAAAGAAAATATCGCAATTCACAACGGTGTCTCTTAGGTTAAAAGAAAAGTTATATAAATTTAAGTCTTATTGCAAGCCTATTAACAGAACCTACATTTTCATCATGCTAATTAAATTCGAAATCTCACTTTTTTTTAACATAAACCAATAACTTTAACCCTTTTCGCAATTTCAAATTTACTAATTTCGTTTCCTCCTTCCTTTGCAGATTATCCTCATGACCGTAAGTGCATAATTCTCTTCTTCAATGTTCAATGGATACAATGCCCACAATCAGTAATGCTTAAGTTGTCGTCTGTCCATTAAAATGTTACAAATCAAATTATGAGCGAGTATACCCGTTTAATGCTATCAACTCATAAAACTTATGGCTCCATTTAAAAATTACGCTTTTTACTTGTCTTGTACAAAACCGAAACGAGTACGAGTTGGTTGGTCGTTCGTTTCTTGGTAGTCATTGCACCCAGGAGGCCATTTTAAGTGAAAGGACGTTTTATGGGCCAAGTCAACTGTGTGCAGATTGCAGAGTACCGAGAAGCTGTAGCACTATAAGCTTACACTCCATTTATACTTTGTTCAATTTCCCAACCCCCTCGAAAGATAGGACGTACATTTGCCTTCCCAACTGTAGCAGGAATATGTCGTCTGGCTTAATTGCGTCGTCTGCGTCTACCACCCATCCACATATATTTATAACGACGACTTCTAACTTGTTGAATAAACTAAATGGCAGGGAATGTCGTTTGACGTTTAAAAGAGCGTCATAAGCTCACACACAATGCAGTCATGATAGAGAGTGCATAAAGAGGAATGCTCAGATATTCTGTCAGGCGAAATCGTCTTTTGGTCGGTCGTACATCTAAAGCCAGCTAAATTGGTCGATTTGTATGTTTTCAACAAACCGAAAGAAAACTCAAATGAATATTAACCCCAACAATGCAACGTAGGAGATGGTACTAAATAAATGATTGCTGTCATCAGGATAAGAGGAGAGATAAACTTTTTTATTTTGAAAGTCTGCAAATTTTCAGTTTGTAGTTGTTCTTTACATTTCAACAGAAAGTGGGAGGTTCTGTTGGTGTTTCTCTTTGTTTTCAAACTCTTTGTTGATATGTATTTTGTATAATAAATAATCCTACAGAACACCCAATAACTTTTTCTCGGTCATTAAGTTTGAACCCCTGTTAATAACGGGCTATCCTAGGGGTTAATTATTTTGTGGTAGAGCGACGTATTTTTATCACAGTACGTAGTTTTTTAATCTGTTAAGTAAAGGGTATTCCACTTAGACCGACTTTCAAATAAATCAACTTAAATCAACTATGAAATTGAATGAATTTTAGGATTTTTATTTAAATGTCAATTTAATTTTAAAGAAGTCTAATTTTAAAGAAGTAATACGACTATGATTGCTAATAAATGCCTTAGGTTAGGTTAGGTTTAAACAGGTGTGTGAAGTCACACAACACTAGGCACCGAGGTGAGCCCATCAAAATCAAAACGGTACACAAAAAACTTAAACACACCAACTACCCGACAAAAGCCAGAAAGGCCTTTGAAGTTTGTAGCGTCTATTTTTTCTAACGCTTTGCAGAAAATTGCATCGCCACACACAGTGCGGTATATCCTCAACAACCTGAAGGATTCCACTAGTATTCTTAGCTTATCCCTGCTAATTTTTATAAACCTTCTGGACCTCTTATAGTCGAGAAGTGGCCATAGAGCTTTTGACAACCTTTGTCCCTCAAGACTTTTTCACCTTAGATTGGCAGATCTAATGGTTTTGTTCTCATTCATAGCCCTCCTATTCTTGCAAGCTCATCCGCCTACTTATTTCCCTCGATACCGCAGTGTCCTGGCACCTAGCACAGTCTCACTCGGTTCTGACTGCATAATGTTTTAAGCACTATGCGATCAGAATTGATGTTAGTTGATTTCATTGCTTTAAGTGTGGCTTGGCTGTTGAAGTAGAAAGCAATATCTCGTCCTTATACCGAACTCATCTACATTTGCTCAGCCGCCTTAAGGACAGCTAGAATCTATGATTGAAAGACCCTGCTTGTGCCCCGTAGTCTTATAGATTCCCTCATTTCTAAATCTTTTGAGAAGATCCCAGACCCTGTTCCCTCTGTCGTTTTCGAACCATATTTAAAAATTGCAATTTCATTTGTTTTGATAACTGCATCTCTTTGCCAATCCTCCCTTTCCGGATATATTACATCATACGGAATGTTGAAGTCGACTAAAGGGGGATCTCATCCGTTATGATTGGATTTCCTGGCAGTAGCCAGGACCGTACTATGTCCGAAGCTATTTCTCTTAAAGTGACCCAAAAAAGTCTGTATTACTCCACTGTTGCCAGACAGTTTTCTCATATGTAGGTCAAGCGGTGTTAGGTTCAGAAACGTGTCCAATCTCGCTGTAGGGGTGGTATGGAGCGCACCCGTAATTGCTCAGTATGGGCTTCACCATCACTGTATACAGCCAGTGCACCATTTTAGGTCTTTAGCCCTAGGTTTGGACCGTTCTTCTTAAAGAAGAATGCGTCTGTAAATGCACTCACGGTTAACGGCGTTCATTACCGTGAGAATGAGTAACAACTTCGACTGGCCTCTTATTACTGAAATGAATCTCGTTTCAATAGTACGGGGCAACTTGCCTTAGAGCGCTGGAAACAATATTGTTAAAGAATAAATTTAAAGGTAGACTTATCTTGCGCCGGGGCGATGTGATTGACTACCAAGAGTATACGACTTAACGGCACTGGACTTCGTTCTCTGTGTTTTTTTGACACTATCCAAAAATGGCATCGAAAATTAAGTCAAAATGACAAAAGGATATAGTGTACCACAATATAGAGCTGTGCAAATACGGTTGGTTTCGATCTTTGTGATAGGTTTCTCAAAATGGATTGACAATTTGAAATCAATCGATCCCACTTGTAATTCTTTACACTAACGAATTGGAAACTTTATAAGATGAACGAAACCAATCGTAATCCCAATAATTTTTACCGAAACGTAATGAAAATAATGAAAGCAATTAAAAACATCGAATGTTTAAATTAAAAGCAAATGGAGCTTAACTGTTAGATTGGCGGGTCTCTATTGCCGTACATAACCTCCGAATCTCCGAGTCTTTATTTCCCTAAAAATATAAAACGTAGTTGAAACTCAATTGAAAAGGATCTACGCAATAAAATGTTAAATGAATTTCGTTTTTAGTTTAAGAGAAACAACGATTTTTTAGAACGAGAAACAAGTCTTTATTGAAACTTTGACTCCAAACAAAATTGTTGATATGTCTATTGAAAAACACTAAATGTTGATATTTATAATGCAAATAAGATATTTCAGTTGCGCATCTTATTAGCACAAAATTATCTTTCTACGTTTTCTGAAAGCTTAGCGATATAAGAAGTAGTTCTACAAGTTGGTCTACAATTTACTATGTTTTTCTTTGTACCTGCGCAATAAATACTGGTCTGTTCGTTTAATTTTTTGTTGGATATACGATTAAGTCCAATTTGTGTTTGAGTAAATTTATTATAATCATATGAATAATATATTTTCAGCAAAGCAATTGAAGATGAATGGTAAATCGATGAAATGGTAAATTTTGTTGGCTATTATACAGGGAGTTTTTTTTAGAGGTATAGAACTTCGAATTAAAATAAAACACAAGAAAATCGTTTTAATGTCCATCAATTCGACTTTATTGGAAGGATATAACGTTAAAATATGATTTCGGGCATGTGGTTCGAATAAAGGCAAATCCAGAGGTCAAATTTTCAACCACTTTTTCAAGCATTTTCCAAGTCCCCTAACGTTTCTGGTTTGTTGGCTTAGGCGAGCGACTTGGCGATATCCCCAAAGAAAATAATCCAATGGTGTCAAATCACACGATCTTGGTGGCCAATTGGCAAGTCCATTCCGCGAAATTATGCGCTCATTGAATTTTTCCTTCAATAAATCGATTGTGACGTGCGCTGTATGGCATGTAGCGCCATCTTGTTGGAACCACATCTCATCCACATTCATGCCATCGGGAACAAAATAGTCGGTTATCATGGCTCTGTACCGGTCTCCATTAACGGTAGCTGACTCTCCAGCATCATTTCGGAAGAAGTATTGCCCAACGACTCCACCAGCCCATAGAGCACACCAAACAGTCAGTTTTTGTGGATGTAACGGCGTTTCAAGGATATCATGTGGATTCGCTTCACTGCAATTGCGGCAATTTAGCTTGTTGACGTAGCCATTCAACCCAAAATGAGCTTGCGGTAAGCACGATTTGCAAGCGTTGTTCATTTGGTAACCTGTTCATGATGAAATGGCAAACTAAACTGAAAATAAATGACATCATTATCTCTATTCGAAAAACCAACCTCTAAAAAAACACCCTTTAGAAACAACTAGATGAATGCCCAGCCATGCCCGTGATAATAGAAATTAGTTTTACTATCCAACTTAAAATTAACGGCTTAATTTATCATACTCGGATTGAAATGGCAAATCCCTTTTATTGCATAGAAAATGTAAGTATTGCGTGGGAAACTACATATATTTTATGTCAAGAGGTTTATAACGATATTAGCTCAGTTGAGACCTACTACGAACTTGGAAGTAATAAACTAATGTCGTAACAATATTGGCTGAATTGATTTTGGCAGTGTAACCATACCGAATCTAAAAAAACAAAATATTATCTAATCAACACTACATTTTGCAATTTATATATGGGAATGATTTGTCCAAATAAAAACCAACAGAAGTAAACCCAACTGTCATCCCATGTATCGTAAGAGTACATTTTCAGCACAACGATTGGAATTATTATACGTTTATTATACGAACAAAATTAAACTTAATAATTCTGTTCTTACTGAACCTTCAACATTTCAAATGATTTTAAATTACGTGCTGACATTGTTGATGAGATCTTAAACTCAACATTCTTCATTTCAATATGACGCATTTTAGCTCTAACTTATTATTAAATGTAATCATACAACACAGCATATTTATATACATAGTTCTTTAACATAACATTTGTTCTTCTCCCTCGTTGCACAAAAATGAATTTTGATTAATGGGAGAATTACTCATACCAACAATTTTATAATGAATTCTCCTTATTTTGTCCATGCAAAAATGTCTCAATACCCATGGAAAAAAGACCCAGTGTATTTAAGGCAGAGCTCCACGATATTAAGGAATGCGCAAACCTAATCAAAAATCTGAGAACACAACATGTGCATCTCCTATTGGGACAGCATCCCAGGTCTTAGACAGACCAAAAAGTTTATACAGCCCTTCAGAAACGATACAAAATCTTATTGAATACCTAACCGGCCATCACAAATTAAGATATCACCTCCACAAACTAAAAATAGTCGACTCACCGGAGTGCGGACTTTGTCGTGAAGAAGACGAAACCGCAGAGCACATCTAATGCGAGTGCCCGGCCCTTTACGGAAAAAGAAGGACGACTTTTCTTAGAGAAGTAAGTAGCACTGATGCAATCTTTCTGCTGATCACATCATCAGCTAGCTACATTAAGAAAATAGAGGCGCTACTTTGCTAAGCAATATCTCTGACATTTAGCACAAGAGATCTTTTATGTCGAAGTCGATCGCATCGGCGAGTCAGAAGCCTAAAAAAAATTAAAAAATTCGAATGGTTTAAAGTTTTTCTGTTTAACTAACCTTTATTTACTCATTTGGCTTAATTTCTCTTTCGAATATTGTAACCATTTCCTTGTTACGTAACACAAATCACTTCGTCATTAATTATGCAAATTCACAAGTTATTGAACATACAGATTACCCACTAATTTCCAATATGAGTCTTTTACAAAATGTCGCACTTCCTTTATTACTGTATAAAATTCAATAAAAGCCGTGTTCTTTTGACATTTCCTGAGAATTCATCGCAAAAGTTCACCAAAAACTTTTAAAATGGAATTTGGAAGCACTAATTTATATCCGCTTAGGGACTTAACGCCGATAATTATACCCAGTAAGGTGAGGGTATATTGGCTAAGTTTTTGTTGTATTTAACATACAAATTAACATCTTCTAATGCAGATGGCACTATACTCTATGTGTAACTTCGATTTTAGTAAGACATAATACAATCTCCAATCTAGATGGCGCTGTAAACAAAAAGTGCTTAAAAAATAGCCTCAGCCTTTGAAACTAAGAAAAACATATATATATATATTCCTGCACCTTTTTAGATCATGATCTACCTCCATATGTATATGACCTATAGAAAAGCAGTGCAGAGAGCAGAAAAATAACTTGGCTATTATTAAATGAAGTCGGCTAATCAAAATATAAAAAAATGAGTTTTGGTAGTTGTAGACCCCAAAGGATATAGATGTGCATTTATGTAAATATGCTTATAATCTGCAAAAATAAACAACAACCAATGCTCCTTGTATTCAATTCCTTTCCAATCTAATGCAAATACATTTTATCACACTTATTCATGTACGTACATATCACAAATCATTTACATTAACAGAATCAACAACTGGCACGACGAAAAGCATTTGCGTGGTAGATGCAATGCAAACTTCAGCGCATGTACGTTCGCGTTACGCTTAACATATTTTCGATTAGAAATCGGTTTTTATTGAACATAAATCTTGCCTACATCTTCTCCGTCCGACAGAAGGAGCTTGCCTCCTCGGTGTGCGCTCGCAGCACTGTTATGTAATAATAATCGATTAATTGATGTATTTAAGAAAATTTTAATTGCTTCACTTGTTGCATGCTAATGAGCTCTTGAAACGCGATGTTCTACAAAATACACATGCGTTCCCTAAGGATCCATCATGCTAAAGAGCTCTCTCCTATACATTATATGGGTACTGGGAAATGGGCAGGCACTTGTCATACGTACACTTGCTTGCCAAAGGAGAGGTAAATGTTGTCTGCGATTAATTAGATAAACGACTCGCGGCCACCTTATTTAGATTTATGACAGATTGTGATGAGGTACTCGACAGTCTCAGGCGGATTGGACCTCACAAGGATGTGTCTTGCGTGTGTGTTTTGATTTTTTTAATTATGACGCGAGGATAGTAATCAGCATTGTAGAATTAACTCATTTAGAGGATGGTGATTAAAATTAATTGATCAAATAACAACATGTGTGTGCTAGGGGGGCGGCCGGCGTGGTCCGGTTTCAGCACAAGGAACTAACAATTTTAATGACAAGCTTATACTCTATTAAAAAATCACAAGATGGTAATAAAAACAAGAGCAACAAGCGTGCTAAAATGGGAGTGTGTTCCTTCGTCAAGAAGTAGCACGGATTGTGTTCGTATTTAATTACTACTTATAATTTACATAGTAGTATATGTATGTTCATGGGGAAAAGAGAAAACTATATATTTATGAGGAGTTTGCTCGATACAACATCTCCTTAAGCCCGAACTATTAAAGTAAAAGTAACGGTATGTTCACTCTTTTTAGTTCAAGAATAATTTTTTTTAAGGAAGAAACTTCTAAATTCTTGGCCTGCAGTTGGGTATATTTGTATTCCAATTCAATTTATATACACAGTTAGGTTAGTTTAGGTTAGGTTTTGTTTGATTGTTGAACTCGCTACACTCCAACATCGCGTAGTTTTTCGCGGTTTTCAAGCTTCGAATTTATATCTAGAAGAACGCAGAAATCGTATCTTGTTCATAGTCTTACATTTAGTAGCCATGCCCTATAGGTCTTAACTAATGCCCTGTAAGGCTCACAATAGTTTTAGAATTGGTCCCCCAAGTTTTTTCGAATATACTGTTTTAGGCATAAAAGACATTCAGTACCCTTCTTTGCTCTTTCTTTCATTTACAGATTCCAGTTCAGTTTCATGTATGTAATCACATTTGCTTCAGGCGCAGAATTACATACTGGGCCGAAATATGACATCAGTGAGCGAGTGATTAACTTCCAAATGTTACTGAACTATCGAATAAGCACATTGGGATTATGTTATACGAAGCATCACGTATCGAATATACTTCATGATTGTCTTGTAACAAGATAATGTCATTTTGTTTTCAGTCCTTTTTTTTGTGAAATTGTGAATTGAGTGTTTTGAAATTATGTATATTTTGTTATTCTTTCCGTCATTCTATTCTTCGGGGAATGAATTTGGAGAATATTATTCGCCAGATCTGGTGCACCGCCACAAATTCGGCCATAATACTTTCCTGATTCATATTTGTTTCGTTTAAATTGATTCGGTAATTAGTTTAAATTCGTATTTTTGAGAAATACATTACAAACACTAATAAACCGTACACTTTTTCTGTCAATTTATTGCCATACGACACCTTCAGATCGATCGGATGAAAAAACATACGATAACTAATAAGAACATGTCAAACAATCAAACTCGATACTCGATACCATGCTCGATAACCGAAGCACTGAACTGATTGGAATCATAGATAATTGACTGATAATTGAGTAATTATTTCACGTTAACTGATGCGGTAATTCGGCCCCTGCTTTCAACAGTTTATTGCCCTATTAAATTGTCTCTCCTAATTACTTTTACAAAACCATTCTTGCTGCCTCCTAAACATACAATATTTTAATTAATGTTCGTCTTAATGGTACTCATAACTATTGTCAATTTTTTGGCCGAAGCCGAATGTTGTGCAACATATCAGGTACCAAGGAACCTAAAATAAATCATCCGTTAAATTAATTTGACAATTTAATAGATAAAATAACTCATACTCATAACAAAATGTTTTTTACAAAGAAACAAAAGTCAAAACAGCCAGTAAATGAATCCGTTTGATTGCCTGTGAATAACTGCAAATGCAAACTAACATTCATTCAGATGCAACGTACACTATAGAAACAAAACAAACAAGAAATTACTTGCTCGAAATCGCCCATGCGAGAAACGGTTGAAAAAATCAATATTCGGCTTCGGCTAAACCTTCGGCCTTTTTTCGCCGAAGCCGAATGTTTTGCCGAAGGTGGAAAATTTAGCCGAAGCCGAATGTTCGGTCGGACTTTTCTCATAACCGCTCTGGTAACACCTTCATTAAAACTAAAGTGCACAACTCCGTCATACGAAATTTTCGCCTCAACTAGAATGGTAACACTTGATCACATATCAAAACTTTTGTTTTTGAAAAATTTGATTTTCTCAAATCAAATGACACAATCATTGTTCAAAATAAAAAATTGATTATAATCGTTAGAGCCGTTTTTGAGAAAACGCATTAAATTTAAAATTAAGAAAATCGTTATTTTAAAAACAAAATAAATATCGAAAATTGAATCAAGTAAAATTGTTCCCTTTATTAGATTTTGAGATATTGGCGTTTTAATAAATTACTGTTATTTGATTTTTTTGCCAAAAACAGAGTATGCAGTATTTTTGACCCTATCTCAAGATTCCTTAGTACAAATAAGGACCAAAATCCCTTTGAACCATTTCCTAGAAAAGCAGTGATAAGTGATGGACACACAGACAGTCCGACTGGTGCTTATTTCCGCACGATCGCAATAACTTTTTCTTTAGTAGACTAATGTTTACGAGAAAGTTAAAATAAGGATTTCAACGTTGTGTTACCGAAAAAAGATTTCATTAAGATTGTAATTGTAAGCCGTAATAAGAATTAGCTTGTTATGATTTCCAATATTTTAATTCACGCTGGAATTATATTTTATTGACAAAGGTCAAATTTCTATCGTGATATGAAGTTTCGCAAATTGCACACCAAATCATGTCAAATTGTTTAGATCCTATTACGTTGCATCGAGAAAACATAATATCTCTATACCAGGCACATTCTGCATTAGCTCCGCCAAAGCTTCTCCGCAATTTGCTACAACTCTTTTTTCAACAACAATTGCTATCGGCTTAAAAGTGATTCAATTGTCTATTCGAATCGATTGCTAGCTTATAGTATACACAGGTACACGAAATAGGTACATGGCAAAAAGGTATCAACTTGATAAATGTCTGTTCACTCTCAAAAGAACCCCAAAACGGATGGAAGTAAGAAAAAAACACAAAAACCAGGAGAGAACGGCATGCACACATCCGCACAGGGGAATCGAATCGTCATCGGTGAAGCAATAATACAATTTTATCGGGGCAACACACAATACACCTACCTCGGATATAGTTTGCTTGGTGCCACCATTGTCATTGTTCTAGAACAATTTGATGTCTCTATATTTTATAGTCTCTATTCATCAAACATTTGCTGTGGCATCGAACCGTTGCTGTCGTTGGTCTGGTTGGTGGTGATGGTGCGGGTAACGGTTTATATCAAGTTGCCGGCAATGGATGGAAGCATAACTCTAGGGAACTGTCCGGATTAAATTTTAAAGCGTTTTCAACAAAAAAATATTAGCTAAACGGCCTGGCCAATAAGGACGAGCAAACTCAAAATAACAGCAGAAATTATTTAACAGTTCGATAGCAATTTTGTTTGTTATAAAATGAAAAGCTACTTAAATCAATCTCCTACCTAGACTGCAGGGAAGTCATTAATCAATAAAACGCTTTCCATGAAAAGGTAAATATAGGTAGTTTAGTATCGAGTAGGAGACGAAAGAATGATGATAGAGAATTTTTTTTAGAAAAAATAAAAGTAAACACTTGACTTAAAGAATCGTGTCAGTAAAGCTGATTGAAAGATGTGCATGTAATGACCTCATTGTACCCTTTTCACACCAAAAAATACCATGACCATGAAATTTGTATGTTTGTTTTGATAATCAAATTCCGCGCGTGCATTATAAAAAATATTTTAAATTGAATACAAACAATTATGATGAGAGGCGACCACCCAGTGCTGACTAGCTGCGCGCTTACACAACCGTGCACGATTTTGCACTCGCAACATTGTAAGCTCTCCGGAATACTTAAAAGACGAAGGTCATTCGATAACAAGCGCCATAAGAGGTCGTGGGCGGCCGTTGTTTGTATATAATAGATGCATAAATAAATATCTTTGATCTGAAATTTGAATTTAATTTTCCTCATTTCAGGTACTAGGTACGTACTATGAAACAATGGAAACTAACAAATTTTATTTTAGAAAAGAAATGTAGCGTTCTTTCCCTCTTCTCTTGAATTGAGTGGCCATTGAGCTCTGAATAGGGAGGACTGCAGAGTGATCGCGAATGTGGACTGGGTCTTATCTGTAGAACATCCGAATATTGCCTTAACGATGATGTGATGAAGTTGAACTGTTTCGTTTTAAAACTTGTGGTGGAAATACCGATAAAACAACGACAGGCAGAGGAGCCATAACGAATATGACTAAGAGTGTCAAACGATTTCGCAATATCTCGATTACCAATAAGTTTTAGCGCACGTATTTGAATCCTGTAAAGTAGCTCCAAATAAGTAGCTCCAGAAGTCGTCCAAACTTTCGAAGAACCTTGCTCCCATACAGGATGAGCGGCGTTCTTGTAAGGCTGGGCAGTGGCATAGAAGATGTTCCACGGACTCTATATCCTCTTTGTCTCTGCAGCTTCTGCAGAAGTCATTTGCAAAAAGTCCTAGCCTTTTAGCCATGCTTCCTATGATGCAGTATCAGGCTATTACTCCGACGAGCATCCGGATTTGACTTCTATTAAGAGAGACTAGGGACTTTGAGGTTATGACGCAACCGATGGTGTTGCTCCATTGTTCCTTCCTTAGGCGAATAAACTCATTTTAAATTATTGCCAGATCAGAAGGGGTGACAAATTTCTTGTACCGCTTGAGGAAGTTAGCTTTTCGCAACGTTCTTGGCGACATCGAATTTGTTTCCATTCCAATGAGGGTTGTTATTAACACACATATCGAGAATGGACAGTCGTTCAATAAAATTCAGCGATGCAAGTTCAATAACAGCGAACAGGGACGTTTTTTAAAAACATTAAATTCCACTCTATTGATTTTCCCCCACTCAAGTAAGCTGTCAAGATTGGAATTTAATGAGCTACACAGACGTTGCCATTCTAGTTCAACGCCCGAAGATGAGGACGCACCTGTGCCTGGTGCGGGTCATTTCAACATTAAAACTAAAACGCTATAGGTGCCATGACTCGTCACAGTGTTATAGCCAAGCTTGCGATAAGGTTTGGTGTTTTTTCTTCTCCAGAAGCTGCATGGGCGAGGAAGAGGAAGATACTATTCCACCGTTATGCAAATATTGAAAGCCTTATTCTGTTCTGATAGCTCGTTTACTGCATAAGAATCTTTGACTAATTCAACGAGCTGTTTGGAGATGTTTCAAGATCAACGTTTTATCATCAAACAGTTTATTTGCCTAAGTGAGAATGCCACTTTAACCTCACAATGCTCTTGATGTTACGATACGTTTACGCCTTAAGAAGTTAGTTATAGCTATTATTGAAATGCATCAATGGGACAAATCGGTGGAATAGTTGTTTCATATTTTTGACAAGTCGGTTATAGCAATCATTAAAAAACTTCTGTCAGTGGAAGGCCACTGGTATAGGTTTTAAGGTTAGAGTTGATCATTGAAAGCAAAACTGATAGCTTAGAATCGAACACATCAGTGGAACGATTGTTTTCCAAATTGTAAAAACGATTAAGCTGTGCATTGAAATTGATTTCTATCAGTGAAATAATAAAAATAAATTTAAAGAAAAGTTGAAATCTGAACTAAGTAATTTTGTTTATAAAAAATTCTATGAGTGATTAGCTTTATTTTGATACCATTAAAAGCCATTATTGTTTGCTAAGTCGTCTTGAAATACGAAATCAAAATGGATTTCAATGATAGCTACAACTGGTCCCTAAAAGGATAATTTTTCTTTTTCTTTCTTCTTTTCTGTTCTGATTCACTTGTGACAATGTCCTGAGATCTATGGAACACTGGAGTTGTTGTTGTTGTTCAGGGCCCAACTAATATTCCTATTTTAAAATAAAATAAAAGTACTTCCATCAACTGAAAGATATTCCCTTCTCTAATTAAGTTCTGCAAATTTTAGCGATTAGAGAAACTACATCGTTTTTTCCTTGGTCTTTGAAGTCATCTACATCTGTCTACATTTCCTTCGTACCATCGATCATCAAAGAATGGCGTGTATTGTAATGGCTACAGCCATGAACAAGCCAACCATAACCTATTTCCGTCACAAACTGCTTCAGAATCGCCTTCACCTCTTATCAATCAGCAATTCCAATTCACCTCAGGCCGCGAAAATAGCCATTTGCCTCTTTACCTATTCGCCATTACTCTGTCATCTCATTGTATAAACCGCAGAGCCGCATAGCCGCATGGCCGACGTCATCGATTAAATTTAGGAAACGCCACAACAATGGGAAAACATTGCCCAGCTTCGAGTCGAACTCGTTACCTCCGTGTTGCACTCAATCACTCTATCTCTAGGAAAGTAATTGACGGAAGCGTGTTGCATTCACTGCATCACGCCACTGCTCCTCTCCAACTGCAATTCCTTTCGCTTCGGTAGACATGCAAAGAGTCAATAACTACCATTGATTCAAATCTGAACATAAATTCAGTTGAGGCGACGGACGACGTCTATTTCACAGAGCGCCGCAGGCGTGACAATGGCTCTGGGACAGAAGTTTCACGATTAGCACATTAGTACTGAGGAAACAAACAAACAAAAAAAAATAAACAGGACAAAAAGACAAAGCATGCCAGCCGTCCAGAACTAACACTGCTCGTCAGGCATTTCTCGTCAACCAAAGTCTTGCGCGATCGGAAAAAGATACAACTACGACCGTACTCAAACTCTTGCAAATGTTTATGGGTCGCGATAAATTTTAATATAGCGCGATGGCAATCAGTGGGTGCTAGCGAACTAGCGCGCACGCGTACACCGGCACTCTCAATCTGGGCTCAGGACAGAAATGGGACAGTTTGCGGCTTCATAAATTTCATTGCAGATACTCGTTCTACAAGCAGGACATGATGAGATGCGGTGCTCTGCTCTAGTTTTATGCTCAATGAGCAATGTTGGTTACTGGTATTGGGATTGGGATTGGGATTGGGATCATAAACTGATAGATAATCAAAGTGAACTACTCTGCGGTGGCCTTTGCATCCTGTTTCTCCCGGAAAATGTGCGATGTGCTTCAATGGCTAGAGGACGCATTCGAAACAATTGAAGGGTTAAAATAAACATCCGCAAAAAGTGTTGACGGTGATTCTTTGTCATTGAGAACAGAAATCGCTAGGTAAATTATTTCTTTTACGCTATAAACATGTTTTCTGCTTCAGTGGGTTTGAAATAATGATAGGAGTTGACGGAGATTTGTGTAGATTTCTCTTATGCTTGACCCTAATATCTTTTATAGACGGAACTTTTTTCTCATTTCTCAATCGCTTGTTGCTCTGTCTTTCATTTTAGCTAAAGTACAAAGTTAAAAGGAGAAGATAGGGAATCGAAGCTTTGTGCAGTCATTCAATACAAATCAGCGTTCTTAACCAAATTAAAAAAAGTGCACTACTGCGTCATACGCACCTTTCTCGGTACATGAGATGCGTTTTTGAATCGCCTGAAAAAGAATGGTTACAATTGATCACATAGCAAATTTATTTAAATTACATTTGAGGTTTTGAAAAATTTAATATTCCAAGACACGGCACACACGATTTTGATGTAATTTCGCTGAACTTGATCAAAATCGTTAGAGCCATTTTTAAAACAACGAATTTAATTTAAATTTAAGAAAAATTATTTTAAAAATTTAAGTATGCAGATTTGTTAAAAATTTGGTAGTACAATTTTTCGCAATTCCCTATATATTACTTTTGAAAGAAATTGGCGGGTTTGATGAGAAATTTGCGGTTTTATAAATTACCAATTTTTTAATTTTTTTTTAAAAAAGCTATATATGCCGTATTTTTGGCCCCATTTCAAGTATCTAAAGTACAAAACAAGACCAAAATCCAAAGTAAATTACTGGTAAGTGGTTTTCAACAAAAAAATTGCATCTGCACCTTTTTTAAAACGATAAAGCATAAAATAGAAAAAACGCCGCGAAATGTGACCCCAATAACCTTTTATACGAAATTGAAGCAAATCCGTCGAACCATTTCGCCATACCGTTAGACAGACAGGCAGACCGACGGACGGCATTGTCGGACCCACTCTATAGTCGTTACATATTGTGAGACAGTTGGTTACGTTTTTAAATTCACGCTTAAGGGGTTAGGGTCAGTTAGAATTTTCAAAAAAATATTTTTATACCCTATCCTAAGGGTATATTAATTTTGACACATAGTTTGTAACACCTCTTAACATTCGCCGTAGACCCATAAAAGTATATGTATTTATGATCAGGACCAAATTCTAAGACTATCTAGCAATGTCAGTCCGTCCGTCCGTACGCAATTTTTAGGCCTTTAAAATTAAGCTAGGAAGCTGAAATTTGGACCACATTTTCCCCAGGGCTTTGAAATAGTTAAGTGTAAAATTTTGTTGAATACGCCCACTGCCACGCCCACAATTTAGAAAAAAATTTAAAGCTAAAGTTAGAGAGATAGAGTGTTACAACCTTCACAAGATATGTAGGCACTGCCCTCCTTTATAAGTTTGTCATATAAAGTTTTTTGCCACGCCTACTTTTTGTGGGCGTTTTTGACTAAAATGCTGTTTTCTTCGAAAATTTTCACAGAAAGCGAAAAAAACTGTTCAACAAAATATTTACCCAATCCCAAACCCAATATGTTTTTTTCTCGCTTTTTCTCAAAGTATAATATTTTGAAAATATTTTCTGAAAAATTCAAGAGAATCCGACGAATATTTTTCGAGTTATTCAACATTGAACGGCGGGCTCTCTGACGATCGATAGTCTCGAGTTTCAAACTTTAAACGCGTTTTCCTAAAACTATGTTTTTACGGTCGGTGACCATTGTCATTAAAAACCGCTCGGTGGAATTGAATGATATTTTTACAGCTTTTTTAAAACATATAAAACTAGTGCCTGATAAAAAGCGTCGATCAGGCACTATATTAAATATTAAAATACAATCATTTTTTATTTATTGATTTGAATGAATTTTTATGATCCGTTTGGGGATTCCGTTGGGAAGTTATGGTCACAACCGCAAAGGACTACTTGTGAAACATGAGTCTATTAGATATACCGATAACTTTTTTATAATTAATTTTTTTGTTTTTTTTAACTTTTGGTGAAATCAAGTTAAAACATAACTCAATAATGTAGTATTGTTACTTTTATAAAATGAATAAAATTACGGATTAAGAAAATTATTAAAAATGTTTGTTTTTCCCTGCCTCTGACTAGCCCTAACCCCTTAAAACAGATTAACATTCCCATGTCCTTTAATTTCCACCAAATTAACGAGAAAAAAGTCTGCAAGTAAAAATTGCGTTCAAAATTCAATTGAACAGGGAACGATAGCAATAAAATAGAATGAAAAACTAGTTAAGAGGATCTCCACCAATGAAGAGTCCTTGATTGCACCAAAGCCATCCATTCTGATTATGAGAACAAATTTCTATCTTTGAATAACTATTGCTCCATGTTTTAACTTCATTCATATTTAAATATCTCAAAAAGGTAATGGGTACACACTTAAAAATTGCTGCAACATCTTTGTAATTTTTTTTTGTTTTCTATAAACGTGTTTCCAATTAATACCACTGATATTTTTTACCAATATCATGGAAAACCCTTGAAAAAAGAAAAGTACCTGTAATAGTGGCTCGGCGAACAACACGATTTTTCAATTTTAGTTTTTAATAAAGGTTTATTTAAGGGAAAGGTACTGTAATGATTATTTTGAATTTAAATAAGCAAATTTTTAATTACAAATCTTTTAGTTAACATTTTATAAGTTGAAAGGGTTTCTTTATTTTATTGAGTGTATCTCGCCGCACTCTTGACTGCTACTCTCCTACTAACTCAAGCTCGCATCTGGCCACTTCTGTATCTATCCATGTATGCGAAGTTGGCTCCGATTTCGAAAAACACTTAAGGTGCTAACAGTTCCCTTAGAAGTGCCAATTCTATATTCTTAGTTTCAATTAAATTCGAAAAAAGCATTTTTTTTAGATCAATTTATTAAACGAATTTGAAGTTAAGGACCCTTAAGATACAACCCTCACCAAACGGTTGAGGGTGCACTTAAAAAAAATGATTCAAAAATATATCCAATAAGTTTGGCAAAATTTGAAATAAATTTCAAAAACGTGTTTCGCGTTTTCAAAAATTGCACGCTCAAAAACGCACTCCAAACTTCATAACTCTAGCATCATCAGTTTGGGTTGTGCGCTGCTGAGTCATGACGTCCAGCCGTTGGGGATTGAACCTGCACTTCTTTGGACACAAGCGAACGCACTTTCCTCCACACCGTGGAAACCTTCTAAACCATATCTACTTCTCGCCATAACCGCCTACCACCCGCGAAGTGCTGATTTTAATTAGACACCCTTTACCAAGTAGGAGTAATTTACTCGCCACCTTGCAACATCCCCCCCCGGTAAAATCCTCCCTCATCCAATGTGATAAAATACTAAAATACTCACAAATACTTACAATGAGTGTGTTTTATTTCTTGGGCAGTTCCGCTCCGAAAATTAAACCAAACGTCTCGCCCCCAGAACGATGACAAATAAAATTTGTATATTCAAGTTCAAGTTATGGCCTCAATTATGGCGACCAGCATTTAGAGGTGAAAATAAATTAAATTCACAGCGAGAAACAGCAGCCAGCCAACGTAATTAGTTTTTGGATCGCCATTCGCGAGCTCTCTTCGGCGCAGCGCGCGGTGAGTAAAACCATTATCACGCTACAACGAAGGTCGGCTATTATTGTGATTATTATTGGCCCGGCCTGGACTTGCCGGTTCTGCCATCTGAGCTGTCATTTTTGTGGTGAAGATGCCCCCACTCGCTGGACTACCTGTATAGCACTCGGTGGCTCAGGTCTGCAATTTAAATTGTACGACGACAGCGATTTGGTTGCATAGACCCGTAAGCTGCCAACTGCCAAGAGAGTATATACACAGCAAGAAGGACCATGTCATTACCGCTGGCTTGGTAAAGTCTTTTTTTGTTCGTCGAAATGGGCTTCCATTAAAATTGGCTCTCTGCGCGTTACCAAAGGAACAATGAAATGTGACAATTTTGATGGGGCAAACAATTCAGTGCGGTTGAATTTAGTTATTTACTACGTGATTGGATACCGATTGGAAAAAGGTACCACCAGGCCTGCGGGAATGAGAGTGGAACACGCGCTCACAGGCAGGTGTAGGCTGCAGGGATATTCGTTTGATTTATTTATACAAAGCAGATTGTTTAGCGCTTTCTTATTTGCGTAACGTAAGGCAATTAAGTAATGGAAATTAATTTCAATTTGCATTTAAAAGCGAAATATAAAATTGAAAAAGGACGATTGTGCCATGGGGTGGAGCTGCTCTGTTCAAAAGAGACATTAACCTGGGCTATAGTTAAATGGTTTTATTCGTGCAAGACATGGCAAGGAGATAAAAAGGATTTAAAAAGGTACAAAATTACGTGAACTGAATATGTTATATGAGTCGTGCGGAATTTAATGGCAGAGTGCGTGAAGGAATTTAAAATAACATAAAAAAGTAATGTGTCAACAAAGTATGCATGAGCACGGTTTATGGGAAGTATTGTTACAAGATTGAATGCAACGATACCGAAACGTTTGCAAATATGTATTTTAATGGAGAAGAAGCTTTATTAAGGTTCTATTGAGTTGAAGGCCATCGAAGGAATTATTGCTTGTGTAAGTAAGAAATAGATCAGAAATGATACGAAATGGTCTCCAATACTCCTACATTGTTAGAAGGCACATCCGTTTAAATGAAGCTCGCATAATATCAATAAATAGATTCTCAAAACCTGATAACCGCAGGATATATCCATGACAAAAGTCAACCTTACCATAGACTCTGTAAGTTTTGTTTTCATTTAATTGCTGCTAGGTGACACGTTTTCAAAGGAATTCAATTTGCAACAAATCACGACCAGAAACAATCAGTAGCTCTATAAAGACTCGCTTGTGGCGCTTTGATTGCTTTATTAATTCACCACTGTACAAAAGCATAAAAGCAACGTAAATTTATTCGTTCGCAATTTCTCCTACATGGCTCAGAAATTAATTAACAAGGATATTCAGTAGAGCATTTATTTTACACTCAGGTACATCCAGAGGAGATCAAACAAACAAAATAAATAGAACCAAAATATACGGCATGAAAAAAAATACGCTTAGCCGGCAGCCTTAACAAGTTGTTACCGTTTGACTCGTATTCGAAATGATAAACAAGTTATTCTCGTTTACTAATCTTTATTTATTTCTTCTTCTTATTTTGCTCCGGGAGCTGCTGTTGCAGCAACATTTTACCTCCTTATGGAGCATAGAGCGGCGACCAAGTCCTTACATCTCTCTCTGTTTGCAGCTCAATACCTCAGCTGTGTCCACGATCGCAGATTTTCCGATTGAGCTTCCGGCAAAACAGTTGACCTCCATGTTGTTTTTGGCCTACCAACTCGCCTTACACCTTGAGGGTTCCATTGGAAGCACTGCTTCGCTATGTCGTCATCTGGTTTCAATGTATGGTCAATCCAGCGCCATTTTCTCTGCTTGATGTCAACATCCACTTTTGTTTGTCCAGTTGGAAATTGTTTGTGGCCACCGGATCTTTACGATGTACCGCAGGCAAAGTTTAACAAAAGTTTGTAACCTGCTCGAGATGTTGGCGGAGCATTTCCACGTTTCACATACGTAAAGCAGAGCAGATTTTACGTTGGATTCAAACAGTTTTAACTTAATGCGAAGCGATATTTTGCTTGAGTTCCACACTGGAGATAGGATGCCAAATGCACTGCGAGTTTTGTTCATTCTATTTCCGACATCCAGATCCGTTCCACCATCGAGTGACACTTAACTACCCAGATAGTTGAACTGCTTGACCGCTTCTATGGTCTCCCGTCTCAAGATAGCCCGCTGTTGTTGGTCTCGCTAAGTGTGCATGATTTTTGTCTTGTTGGTATTTACCCTTGAGCCAACCGCCTCCCCATTCTGTGGCAGTGAGTGACACATTTAACTAAGGGCACCAATGTTGTTTACCATGAAACAGATATCACCAGCGTAGTCCAAATGGCTTAGCTTATCAAACGGGTTCCATTGAATATCAAGTCTCTCGTTTGTACCCACCGTGGCATTCATTACATTATCAATTGCGTGTAAGAACAGAATCGGTGACAGTACGTCTCCTTGTCTCACTCCTTGCCGTACTTTAAATGCATCAGAAAGTTGTCCACAGTTCAAACGGAACACCTTGCGTTGTTGTACTACTCTTTAATTATAGCAACAATTTTTTCAAGGATGCCTCTCATAGCAAAAGATCTCCAGATGCAATCACGACTAACGCGATCGAAGGCCTTTTCAAAGTCGACGAACATGAGGAAAAGAGGTAATTGATACTCCGACGATTGTTCAAGGACGATTCGCAAGGTATTAATATGATCGAAGCATGATCGACCACTGCGAAATTCCACTTGGTGCCTCTTGATCGTCGACTCAATCCTGGGCTTTATCCTTTCGAGAATGATAGTTGCCATCAACTTAGTGAAAACGGACACAACGGTGACACCACGCCAGTTATTCCCCTTTCTTCAGTATCATGACAATAACTCCATCCTTTAATTTTCTGGGAAAGATTTCATTCTCCCAAATAACCTGTACAAGTGGAAACAAAATACAGGCGGCTGAGTCTGGATCCGCTTTCGGAACTCGGCAGGTATGCTATCCAGTCCAGCTGCCTAGTTATTCTTCAGAAGCGGGATCGCGGTTTTTATTTCTGCACTTGTTGAGGGGTTGATATCAATTCCCTGGAAGACCGACGTATGCCCAGTAGTTGACGATTTTCACATGTACTCTGGTCATCATTGTTCACAAAAATGCTCCATCCACCATGAGAATATTTTGCCCATTTACTTGTAACGTAACACAAATCTTTTCGTCATTGATTATGCAAAATAATTCAGAAGTAAACTCTTATTAATTAAAAAATGATTTTCCGCTATATATCTGATTTACAATTCTAATCTTTTATTTATCTCCAACCTATGACAAAATGTCGCACTTCCTTTATTATTGTAACATCATTGTCGGGCAGCTTTTTATGCGCATTTACTCGAGCTATATTCTTCCATGATCCTGTTTCTCTACTTCAGTCCAGATGGCGCTGTTTTTTATGAGCAGCTTGGATTTATGTCACAAGTATTATGGTATTATGTCTGTCAAAAAGTCTTTTTTACTAAATTTTGACATGAAATTTAGAAAACAAATTGTATTCCTGCATCAGTTCATCACATGATCTATCTAAATAACAAATTTCATTTTTCTTGGTATTATAGCTTCCGAGTAATATTGGAATTATTGGTAACTTAAAGTGCCTTAAGTAACTTCGGCCTTGAAACTAACAAAAGGCCATCGGCCTTAGAATCATCGAGTAATTTTGTGTCGGACAGAGATACCGGGAAATTGAGGGCAGAAACCTGGCTTGGCTATTATTGTACGGAGGTTCAGCTGTAGTCACTACTAATAGTATATCCTTAAAATAATTGGTATTTCAGGGCAATATGAATTTAAATTCTATAAAATCACTAATAAAACGCACACGAAATTATATCACGTAGTTTCATCCTCCATACAAAAATATATGTACATCTTACAAAATTTCTTGCCAAAAGGAATTTACAAGGACTTTAATAGAATAGCGCTAGCTACCTGGAGTATGGATTACATAAAACTACCAAAGTACTTGTACCTTAAATCCAAGTTCCAAATGAAATATAGTGCCATCTATATTGGAGAATGTGTTATCATAACGTTTTCTCATTTCGAACACGAGGCCAAATGTGACAATATATTCCTCTGTTCGATATACGCCAATATATGATTACGTGACAAGCTGATGTCTAAATATTTCCATTAAGAACAAGCTCACGAATTTTTCGACATTTTTAAAATATATTGCATGATGCAATTAAAAACGCAAGAAAGTTTCATATGACGCAGTCGTGTACCTACTTAATTTATAGCTGTAACCCATTTCTTAACCTTCACTGTTCACTTAAAGCAGTTGGGGCGAATGCCAAGAGGAAGCAATCAACGTTAGTGAGTATCTATTAAGATACACAATACTTTTTTGTTGTTGTTGTACCCTACCAACAAACCTAGGTACATACTCGTTGATGGCTACTACCAAAGACACACAATGGCAAAATGTAACAAAATACAAACTTCAGTTAATTGGGATGCTTCGAGGTCGGGTCAGGTAAATTTGTTTTTAGGCTTTTATCTAATTTTAGTCAATTTTCTTTCTTTTATTTTCCCCTCATCTTTCTCGGGGATTGGGTTAATTTAATTTCGCTTTTCGTTCGTTTCCGCACAAAAGGTGAAGTAGGAGAAAAAAATCTTGTATCCCACATTAAAGGAAACGATTGCGTATTTCGTATTTCGAATATTTTCTTATTTAATTAGTGAAAGGTGTCAAGTCATTGACCGATCATTAGAAATTGAAGACTTTACCTTTCCGACCAATCAAACTACATCATCGGCTTGGAAGGTTTACTTTTCCGCATATAAATTAGCGTTACAAGATTTGATTATACAAATAAGTAGTAATTGGCCTTACTAATTGATGATGGATGTGTTGCGCACGATTGAAGACGCAATTTGTAACATGTTCGCATGAAATTGTTGGTTAACCACTTTCGCCGCTAAAAATAAATTGGACGCGCGTGTTGAAACGGATTCATTTGCATCAAACAAGTTACAAGTATTGTGATTTTGTTTTCTCTAAGAAATTTTCACAAAAACACTTTCATTAAAATGTTAATTTTATTTAGAGAACTTCAACCCTGAAACAAATGAAACATTAAAACGATTTACTTACACTTTGTTTGGAAACAGTTCGTTTAAACTTCGCTGTTGGCATTTATTTTTAAAAAAAAGGCTTGTTTTTCGGGAAGGTAAATTCCTTTTAATCCAAATAATACAACCCCTTTTCATTTACTCTAACAAAATGTTGTTGTTGTTTCAATAAAAATAAATAAATATTAGGCGTGAGCAACAGTATACAAGTTGACCCGCACACCTTCGCCTAGGTTTCAGATGCAGGCTCCCTGTAGATATAGAAGGATATCTGTACGCTCTCCTATAGCAATGTTAGTCACTATTGGTGTTTTTGCATTTGGGGGCGTGCAAAAGCGATTTTTGTATAAGAGAACTTGGTTGTTCTTAAACATTTATGTTTTTTGGTACGATTATCTTTATTTTGATACCATTTAAACCAATAGTGTTTGCATAGTCATCCTTAAATGGGACAAAACGAAATTTTTAATGATGCATTTTAATGTTAGATATAACTAGAGCTTTAGAGCTAAAAATCCCCCTTAAAGCTCTAAAGATCAAATTAACTATTAATAGCAGAGGCATTTTTAAATCACATAAATCCAGTGATGTCGAGGGATCCAAAATGTCTAGGGTAGACATAATGATTTTCCTGTGCCTCTCACTCTTAGGTTGCTTGCCGTGCCATCTTAATCATAATCGCGCAATAATTCTGTGCGGTTATACAACGTCAAATTGATCTCTGTTGGAAATAAAGAGAGAAACTCAGGCTATGTTTTTAATACTAATGGTTTACATGAAAGAAGAATGAAAGAAAGAAAAAAAATTACGCGAGTTTAACTAATCAAAATTTAAATGCATCAAGGCAGCCTTAAAAACCGCTAGATCACATAAAAATAATACGAACCGCTTTGGATTGGCCTAAGTCAAAATGGGAGGCCTGACGAAATTTGTTTAAGCAGAACAAGGGTACCTACCGCACAGGGGGATCTGGAAATATACATTTAAGAAGTTAAAAGTGAAGAGGATATTTTAGAAGAAGAAGTTGAAAAAATTAAAATCTGGACAGCGACAGCGACAGTACAACTATCTCAACCAAACTGAAGTAAGAGAATTAATTTAAAAGATACATGAAATTGGCATGAATATTGATAAATAAACTTGCATTCAGGGATACAAGCCTCATGCAACCGGCGCTAGCTAAGCCAACACAAGCCAACCAAAGTACATATGTATGTGTGTCTAATTATTATATCAATAGATTAATTGCTCGCTCTCTCAAATGCTTAAAGCAAGGGCCCAATGTTGAGATTCCACTATTCTCTCTGCAAATGCATGTTTAGGACTCAAAAATCACTCCAGTTACAATTATGCATTATCAAATGTAATAAATAGAAACAAAAAAAAACTCGTCTTTTTCTTCCATATGTTCACAAGGCTAAAAAATTACTAGAGTGGCTATATACTAATTGCGTAGTAGTCAATAGTAGACAGACTGGATTGTGTCTATCTACAGTTGATTCGATTTCGATATATTTCCCCAGAACATGTTTATAATTTGAATAATCTGAAAATAAGAGTTATTTTATTTGACGTGAAGCGGTAAACTGCAGTGGAAAGAGGAGTTTAGAAGACAAGTTGGAATGCGTTTTCAACAAATTTTTCTCTTAATTTTATCATTATGTGGTTTTTTTTTCTTCTCTATTTTTTTGGCAGACAGCGTCTAAAATGTCGCTATGACGCACTGTCACTGCATAAACCTTTCCCAGGGGTGCAAAATCAGAACAATGAAAAATACCATTAAAATGAATTTCTTGCATATCGATTTAAGTCATTTTTATCACTGTTATCATCACAACACCAACGAAAATTCTTTCAAACGCTAACCGATTGGAGAATAATTATTTACGCTCGCAGATGTTTTAGCTAGTCCTGTTCGTCCATTTGGAACACTAAAATTCATACAAATTTAAACAAATTTCTTTTGTTAATCCGAAAACGCTGGCATGAATTTTGCAAATTTTTAAGTTACCATTTAATATGCCATTTATCACCATTCACATATCATCTTTCATCTGTCTTTGCCTTACTGATATTATTGTCCGGCAAATATTTATTTCGGCTAAATTTATTTTAATATTTAGTAGGCAACAATTGGTCTTAAATTTATTATCCTCCCAACGAATCTTCCTCAAAACTAGTCATATAAAACAAAGTGCAATAGCCAAACAGAGCGTTACCGCAGAACAATAATAATTCAAAAATGATGATATAAACGCTTAATTTTCTATGAAAGCCTTCGAGTGGCTAACCAACCGGCTTTTATGTGGCCGAGCATTCAGCCAGCATAGGCTGTAGTTTATGTTTAATAATTGAACACCATATTGTTGCGTAATTCAAAAGGATAAAGGAGCTTTTGTCTAAACTCAGTCAGGGGTGGAATAAATTGTTGGTAGCATAGACGGCTGTTGCACGAAATAGCGCGTTGTTGTGTATTTAAATTCTTAATGAATTATTTCAGATTCACAGATTATGTGCCTAAAGGCATCCATGAATCAACGCGTACACTTCATCACTAGATGAAAATTCAAATACTGTCAATACAGTTTCATTTAAATGGCAAAATCAATAAGATTGATGAATTAAAGACTTTTAAAATATACATACATTTACTGTCATGTTAAATTTAATCAACAAAAATATGTTGAC
This sequence comes from Ferdinandea cuprea, assembly GCA_963576555.1. Taxonomy (NCBI): domain Eukaryota; kingdom Metazoa; phylum Arthropoda; class Insecta; order Diptera; family Syrphidae; genus Ferdinandea; species Ferdinandea cuprea. Next base: position 26,130,225 of record OY754960.1, read on the forward strand.
GTCTTAAAGTACTACCTTAACCCGCTTATTACTTTTTCAGTTTATCTTCGTCGTCCTTTTAAATGGACTTCGTTTCCCCTCATTATTTAAATTATAATATCATATCCTTGGCGCACCACCATACAAACTTTAAGAAATATGTACCTTCACTTTCAGGAGGATTTTAGCATGAATAAGTTCGGGTACCTAACCTACATCGAACGTGTATCCGTTTTATCGAAGCCATCCAATAATAATAAGGACATGAAAGAAAACCTCTTGAAAGTTTTCCAAAACAGAAATCTCGATACAAACTTGGATCTTTGCTCAATAATTAGACAGCTTGCTGTGAGAAGAAACTTTTCCAATTAAACATTTTTTTGTTTGTTCTCCTGTTCCAATAAATAGCATGTCCTTTTCTAATTATATTTTTGGTTTCTATAAGCATATTATTGATGGACCTGCTCTAATGTCCTTTTTTAAAAAAAGTTTATTTGCCTACAAGAGTGATTAATTGATGTAGCAAGTTCAACATCATAAAAGTGCAACGAACCGTCTAAAGATTTGTGTTTGTTTTATGCGAGAAACTATCTGTCTTAAGTGTTAGGACAACACTTAAAATCAAAGTGTCTCAGGAGATTCTAAATGATTGTTGGGCGAAATTACTCTTTTGTTCGTACACGTTGTTTGTCTTGGCAAAAGTACATTACATTGTAGAAAATAAGTTCTTGGAATGGAATTTAGCAAGCAGTGAACATTTTATTTGGTGGTGGGGTTGAGTGGTCACTTTGGGATATGTGTGCTTGTGGATACTTAAAATTTGTTGTCGTACCAATTACCATGACCGCTGAGGATGGGAGATTTTGTTCATGGGTAGTGGCTGGCAATGTTTGAACAGTGACTATTGACCAAGTCAAATATCCACATGTTGTAACTGTTTAATGCAAAAAATGTAAACCTAGTACGGAAATATGATAATCTATGATTATCTATGATTGAAAAATACGCACAATTCTAAAACCCCTGATTTTTAATCACGATCTTTATATAATTCCGACTAGTTTGTGATTTTTTACTGCACATACCCGAACATTACCTAATCGCAAATTTGTTTGCGTATTGGAACCCTTTTTGCAGTTCTCTGACTACTAAGTGAGTGTTGCTAAGGTGTATTGTTGTACGCTGAAGTCCTGAAAATCGATATAGATTTGGAAACTTCGAAATGTGACGAACCAAAGGTTTTAAGGTTTGAATGACCTTTTTCAAAGTTCCAATGACATATTTGGGAAATTTCCTAGATACCTCAAAGTAGACATCAAAGTATACAATACTCAAGGCTTTACCTTAAATCGTCGGTGACTGGGTTAAACATTGCAGGTAGACCCAAGTCTAGAATGATTTTCTTTGTAGAATATGTCCATAAATTGTCCATGAGCCGAAAAATAAGTCGATATAGTGTATGTATATGGCTAGAGTCTAAGAGACCTTAATGAACTTAATGAACACTTGACCACGAACTAAAGTATAAACTATACTTAAACTAAACTGAAAACGACAAGGCAAGGCAACTGAGACTGAGAGAGAATTTTAAGAATTGCACATGTTTCTGATTTTTAGTCCGCAAAAAATTCTCTGACTATTCTGACTATCAGACACAAGTTTGCTGATAGTTTGAGCTCCTGTTGGAACATACCTTATATGGCAAAACAGCGTTTGCCTGGTCAGCTAGTCAAGGATGTTTTTTCATCCGCATCCGCAGAGACGTCGAACAGTGCGCACCGAGAAACAATTGCCGCTGTAGAGCAAAGTGTTGAAGAGGACGCGAATGAATCGATTCGCCACCGTGCACAGCAATTGGAGCTTTGCTCATTAACTTTATGGAAGATTTTGCGCAAAGATCTCTTTTTACGACCTTACAAGATTCAGCTTGTGCAAGAATTAAAGCCGCGAGACCATGCAATGCGTCGTGATTTTGGTGTATGGGCCGAAAATGAGATTGATATCGACGCTGATTTTCATCGCAAAATTTTGTTGAGTGATGAGGCTCATTTTGGGTTGAATGGCTACGTCAACAAGCAAAATTGCCGCATTTGGAGTGAAGAGAATCCACATGAGACCCTTGAAACGCCATTACATCCACAAAAACTGACTGTTTGGTGTGCTCTATGGGCTGGTGGAGTCATTGGGCCATACTTCATCCGAAATGATGCTGGAGAGTCAGTTACCGTTAATGGAGACCGGTATAGAGTCGTGATAACCGACTATTTTGTTCCCGCAGTGGATGGCATGAATGTGGATGAGATGTGGTTCCAACAAGACGGCGCTACATGCCACACAGCGCACGTCACAATCGATTTATTGAATTAGACATTCGATGAGCGCATAATTTCGCGGAATGGACCTGTCAATTGACCACCTAGATCGTGTGATTTGACACCATTGGATTATTTTCTTTAGGGATATGTGAACTCGCTCCGCCTACGCCAACAAACCAGAAACGTTAGGGGACTTGGAAGCCAACATTCGTGGCCTTATTACCGACATACATCCCCAAATGCTTGAAAAAGTGGTTGAACATTTGACCTCTAGACTTGTCTTTATTCGAAACAGCCGCGGCGGCCACATGCCCAAAATCACATTTAAACATGGCATAAATTTAGCCTTCCAATAAAGCCAAATTGATGGACATTAATAGGATTTTCTTGTGTTTTATTTCAATTCGAAGTTCTAACTCTAAAAACACCCTGTATATAATTGGACAGAAATATGACTGTAACTTTGTTTAAGGACGGGAGAGTAAAGAATATCCCCGCAGGGGATTGGTCTTCGGGGTCATAAAAGGAGCATCAAACTATCAAAACAAATAGGCCATGTTGAAATAATATCGCGGAAGAGTGGCATTTCGAAGACCCAGGAAAACACGTATATCACAACACCAAAATTTGATTGGCCTCAGTAATTTATCGAAGCAGTGTCGAAGCGAGTATCGACGCAATGTAGTTACGGAAAGTTATGAGTTATCAGAAGGCATTACTTATGTTACGCATAGTTTTGAATTTAAGCTCCTGGAACGAGCAGAATGTAAAGATATATGCGCACTGATTCCTGGCCAGACATTTTTTTGGTCAGAGATGCAGAACCTTCAGTATAAACTGGGATCTAAGCTCTAGTTTGGTTACCGGATATATAAGCCTACGGTTAGACCTTACGTTAGTATCCAGCGTTGCTGTCCCTCCATCAGACTTGGATCTGTTACAGTCTGTAATCTGTTACAGTGTCGAACATACATTACCTCCTATTTGTTATGTTCGATTAACGAACAGCAAAGCCGCACTTATACCAACGAAGAGGTCCCAAGCAATGTCGGTTCGTACAAGTACAAGTCACTTGTCACAAGGTGACGGATGCTAACGCATCATCAGCATTCTTTCAAACTTCCCTGCAACAAGAACAATGAGGGAAGTTTTGCCTTGGTGACTTGATTACTCGCCTATTAAGGACAATAATTAACCGCATAGTATGGATTGTGTAAAGCACGACATAGTCAAGTCACATACTTCGACGCTCATCCACTTCGTATTGGCTTCCGAAAATAACCTCAAATAAATCCCCTTGTCCACTTGTGAACATCTTTCTATATCGATCTGCCATCAATTTAAGTGTTTGCTACTTTTTATATAATGATGTGCTACTCCATAAAACCATATACATTCGGGTCCATTAAGACTCTTGCGTCAGTCTCCCAAAGAAGACTGTTGAAAAACCACCATACGACAGCATTCCATCAAACTTAATCGCTTCCGCATATTCACGAATTGCCTCACGAATCTTGCTTTGGTCATAGCTGTGCCACAATTTGTTGTTGGTCACATACCCGTCCTCACTTCGCTTCTAATGCAGTCAGTCCATGAAGTTTCGCTCATTGCAACAGTTTTAGTATATATATCTTCTCTTGGAACTAATGACGGGGAACATCATTGCCACAGACGGGATAATTTACTCGAAATATATCTCCTCCCTTTCAATATAGACGCGTGCACACTGCAACTGCCGGCTACGTCCCGAGGAGACTTAGAAATTAAGTTTACCAAAGCAGTCACTCCCCCGCCCGATATTAAATGGTTCGCTCTGACGTATACGTAACTTAATGGATGAAATTATGTTTGCTGAATTATACTAGAGTACGAGAAGTAGTAGATACTCATACTACTATGCGCGGATACCTACATTGTTATCGCTCTGGCTGGTGGATTGGGTAATAAAAACTTCAGTTTGTCGTATTAATTTGGGGCGAATTTATGTGTTCACGGATTGTTGGTTGTTCAGCTAAATGAGTGATTTGTAGTAGTGGCTACAGGAAGACATGCGTTTCGTGGGAAAGACTTAAACCAAATTTAGTGGTGTGATTGTATAGATTTATTTGGCAGCAACTCTGTCGGAAGGTTGGGTAATGATTTCTTTTGCGTTTTATGTGTTCGAATAAAATTTAGAAGGCTTTGGCATTTGTTCTGTTGAGATGGTTTGAGTTATTGCTTCCTCAGTGGGACATTTGCAAAGCGAATATGGAGGATTGTTGTTGTAATTTCTCTTTTGTGGTTTTGAATGGGGTGGAACATTTGTCAAATATATATAATTTGAAAGAAAAATATTGAGAAAAGCAACAGGTAAATTGAGGGCGATTTTTTGGTTCCCTTGACATTGTTAACCTTCCTACAGGGTTTTCTTCTCCGTTTCCGGAAATGGGGCACAAAATGAACATAAAATCGTGCGTAGACTTTATTAGTCAACCACAAATACGGAAATTATGAGTGATGAAAATCAAGCAACAGAACTGTATTAACTGCTGACAATCCAAACGAACCTGTAACATTTTTTATGATTTATGAAACGGAGCGTGTAACTTTCGTCCATTAAATCGCTCACAAGCAGAAGTCAAAGACCCACAGTGAAAAACTCATAATAAAGCCAAGAGTCAAATGTTATGTATCCCAGAACCCACTTCGTATGTAATGTTTAAGTTGTGTGATTTTAGTTTGGCTTTTATTGCAATAAACCTAAAGGAACTATCGATGCATACTAAGAATGCGACGCTGATGGTAAAGCTTTGATGTGTGAAAAACGCTATGAGCTTATGGGAATTTAATAGAAGTATGACGCGATGCTCAAAAATAAGAAAAGTTGATTCAACTTCAACTTGCTACGTTTCGACGCATTCGAATGGCGATTTTGAAGGTTATCGGCTTTTATTTCTGTGACAAATTTAATATAATAAAAATGTTGGTAAATGCTAATACATTATGTAATAAAGATGTCTTTAAGATCAATAAAATGTATTGCAAATTTTTCATGGTGCTGACACAATCCGGTAGCCTTGATCTTATATGCGATGCTTAGCAGACTGACGCCTCCTTCTTGTGAACCTGTCAAACGATGCTAAGGTTCCATTCAATAGGCGAACTTTATTCCTACCGAATCTTGGAAATGAGTTGGTGAGTGTCATCTACCAATCATCTCGTCCTGCCTAAAATATTAAAGCGGGCAGATCTTCCCGCTCAGCAGCCTTGTTGCATATTGGTTTAGAGATTGCTATCTCCACTTCATTCAGGTCGTTTGGCTTTCATCGTCAATGTTGAGTGGTTCGCTCTGACAGCGGAGCTTGTGTCACCTCTCTATATCCTCGTACGTGGGTCAGTATACGAGACGGGTCTATGTTGGCCGCTGAGAATGTTTTGGCATCTAAAATACAGCATAAGCCTCATGTCGGTTCACCGAAATATGATCCATTTGGTGGATGGTTTGACAATCTGGTGACCGCCATGTTCCTTGAATTTTGAATATTAAAATGGACAAATCGTGTGATTGCTAAGTCCTAAAGTCCTAAAGTCCCTAACCTAAGTCCGTATCCAATGTTTCATTTCCATTGATATGGCAGGTTACTTCTCGCACGCCCTTTCTGCAACCCCTAGGACCAAAAGACTAGTTACTCACTTCGGTGATGTGAGTGCTGACATAAGCCCATTAGCAACACTTTGGCTTAGTTTTGTAGATCCATATTGACCTGAGTCAAACCCGCTCATATGTATATGTATGAATATTACCAGATTGGCCTAACTGGAACTGCGTACGCAATGCCACAGTTGTATACCACAGAGTATACGAGTATACTGTCATGAATGAACATCCAACAGATTTTGTCAAATATTTTAAAGTGGAACATAAAATGGTTTCTAGGGTGAAGTATAATATAGAACCTTCATGCTAGCCTCCATTAAGTCCCGCAGTGCCAGAGCCCCATGTAGGCTCTCCCGACGTTTAATCTATCTATCTACCTATAATATAATAGGTATTAATTCACTTAGTACTTATACGTTCTTATTCGACGTGACATCTAGATGAAGATGAGAAGACAATTTCTTTCATATCTCTATATAAATACTTTCGTTATATACTTTATATAAAATTCTTTCAATAAATAAAATATAATTAAAAATATTCACATAAAAAAATATTCTGTCAAAATTAAACATTTCACTACAAATTACCACATGTTGCCGTAACCCAGCGCAAACCTCAAACAAAAATCAATTCAAAATTCAACTCACATTGACACAGCGATAAAAGCCATTATCGCTCGTCGAATTGAATTTGTGAAAACCCACTTTGACAGAAGAAAAAAAAATAAATAAGCTAATTTTGCGATGTACATACAAAATGACTCAAAAATACCATTCTCGAGACGACAAAGCATTGCAATTCATATGACTACACGAGATGACTCCTTTTAGCTTTTACTGTCTCCCGGCTTCTTACGGTTTCGGTATTCGGTCATGATGTTTGTTTTCATTTTGCGATTTCTAATTTAAACAGTAGAATGCAAGGCACGTTCCTATGATACATGTCAATAAAGTCAGAAAAATGAAAACGAAAAGAAAACGAACAAAGTTATTCACCTCATTTAGGTTATTTGAAAGGACAGCAACCGGGATTCGCAAAATATTTATTTCTTGTCATCGTCGAAACGAAACGATAACAATGAAAAGATTCAAATGAAATGAAATGTTGCAATGACGTCGCTCGTTGCATTTGTTTGTTTTTATTCTAAGAAAATGAGACAAAATGAAGAATAATTCAAATTGCAGTCGGATTGCAATGGTTTATGTACATTTACAAGTTAAGTTAGTATTCATTGGAATTTTAGACAGGCAATGGTGAATAGACAGTAATTTTATTTACTCAAAGATTAAGATATTGTTAACGCCACCTTAGCCCAAGACATTTAAAGTCACAATTTGTGAATAAATAGCGAATTTAGCTTGACAGTCTAGTACGTCAGCTAGGTGTTGTTTACCCTACGATAAAGGTGACATAGATTGCTAATAAGTAGGATTGAGTTTTTTTAACAAGAACTTTAGTAAATAAAATTAATTTCTATTTTTGATTTTCAATGAATATGAAAGGTAAAAATAGCATTTTGGACTGAATTACCTGCTTCCTGTTAGGAAAAATTTTGTTGAGTCGTCAGACAACAAAAACGCTAAAAAGGTTTTTATATTTTAATTCAGTTTTAATTATCTTGTCTGATTGAAGGTTACAAAACCAGTTAATCCTTTTTTATTTTACCCGGAGTGATCCAGTCGATGGGGAGATTCAAGCCAAAAATAAAGCCATTTCCATTTCAAATAAGCTCATTTGGTTTAGAAAGATGCCGATGGCTTGGCATTCAAAAATGGTCAAATCGTGTTTCTGCTGCTGTTAAGCGGAGAGTTTAATTGAGTAAACATTAAACTGTAACCAAGACGACAAAATCCACGCTTACGAAACTGTAAGTGCTTTATAGTAATTTTGTGAATTCACAGAAATAAGAGTTTTTTTCATTTGGTTGACCTCAATGATAAATGAGGCTATAAAACCTTAAATCTTCCTTGTTATGTCACAAGCTTTCATTTCACTCGTTTTCTTAGATTGCAGAAGATTTATTGTACTGTATTTGAGTGCTTGTCAGTCAAAGATTCATCTTATGTTGCTAGCCAGCCAAGTTCTTTGGAACAGCGGCATAAAAGATGGGCTCTTTTTCAAAAGCAATTATTCCTAGATTAAAATTATATTTTGTTGTGAATTTGTTTGAGGATAGGGTGACTATTTGTCAGGATTTGGCCGGAAGCTTTAGGAATTTTAGTTATCTGTCAACCTCAGGCCAGGTTTCTCACTTTGTCAGGCATACAAAATTAATTCATTTTAATCAAAAAATTATTCATAAAAGTTAAACTGTTGCTGTATTTATCCATTTATGAGTGAAATTATAGTTTTTTCTGAAAATAAATAGAAGCTGACGGCGGGGATCCGAATATCAACGAAATTCGAACATTTGTATCATTAAAAAAAATCCGCAATGAATAGGCTCACGTCAATAATGTAAATTTATTTTTCACTTGATCATTAAAAACGAGGGGATCTAATTTCTCTATGCAAATGTTGACATTTCTGATCCCCCAGAAAATAAAAGCGGATTTGTATAGGTGTCTGTGCTGCGCGGTAATATAAATTTCTTAACAACTTTTTTTGATGGGGAAAGCCCTTTAGTAATCACTGCTAGCACGTAATTAAACGTGGATTTATTAGACGGAAATTTTTAATGGAACTGAAACTAAAATTCAAGCTCCAAACCTTAGATACTAAGAAATCTATTGTCTTACGACGCATCTGAGAGATCCATGATATCTTCAGCAGATGATCTTAAATATGCACGTTCTCTCAATCTTCCAAAAAATAAGCAAAACTATCCACTTTGATATAATAAAGTTCTATTGTCAATTTGGAGGAGCTTTGCTTTTGTCAAATATTGCAAAACAGTTGATTTCGAGAAAACATAAATAGTCATCGGTAGTACAGTGTATCCGCCGGATTTAATGACGCCGACAGTAATTGAATGTGAATCGAATCCGCGTGAATCTTCGATCCGCCGGATTAAATGATAGGGGTGTTAGAATGGCGACCTTTTTAGGGGTCTGAGATGAAAACACTAACCGCTCAACATCGACTGATCTTTATTTTTACTCGCATATATTCGGGCGAACTCAGTTGGTATTGTCATGTTCAAAGGAAGGATTTCGTAGGACCCGTCAAAAAGGCAATGGCAATCAACATTCCATTGCAATCGTGTAAAAGAGACAGGCCTAAAAACTCCTGGATCACACAAATGCATAAACACCAGCATTTGATTGGCCTCAATGGCCTCAATGAAGGGATTCAAAATCGGGAGGCCTGCAGATATTTTTTGAGTTCAAACAGGCGAACCCCACAGGCGGACCAGTAGGAATGCAGTGAAGTGGGAGGGTTATGATCCCTATAATCCTGATCATAATCTCGTCGTAAAATGGAGAGAAGAAGAGGAATAAGATATTCGGGCGAACAATATATGACAAAAACTTTTAAAACACAAACATTTGTGGCAGTTCAATACTTATTTTCATTTAAATGATCATTAGTCCTCCGTGTAATAAATACAAAATATATAATTTGTTTAATTTTTTTTACTTTCAGTAACAACAAGAAAATCTTTACTTCAACTAAAAGGTAATAGCACATAACTGCAGCTGATTCAAAGGTTAGTACATCAACCTGTACAATTGATAAAACTCCAACAATAAATGTTTGCATAGCGTTAAAATCCATCTCATAAGTCGATCACAATATATCTCACCAAAACTACTACTACTTAAAACGAAATAGGTCAAGTTAATAACCATTATAAACATAAACTACGTCGTCATAATTTGATCACGAAGGCCTACTCCCAATGTAACCAAACCACTGACTTCCTTTCACTGTGCACCTTACTTTTCTACATCTATTTTCAACCGCATCGAATCCTCAAACATGACCACAAAGTAAACCGAACAATATCACTGCTCCAGATAGTGAAACAAAGAAGAAAGAGCGAAAAAAACACAATCATTTTAATCATTAATCGCCTTTCGCCTAAAACGCAACCAAAAACTCTGCTGCCAAACCATCCACAAAGCATCCACATAATTTTTCTCAACTTTTTTTCTCTGCAAATCCCTCATGGTCTTGTACCGAGTAACTCTCCTGGTTATCCAGCAATTTCCCGGCTAAACACTAGTATATTCTCTACGAGGCTGCTTCAATCAGGGGCATTTTTTTTATATTAGAGTCCACTATTCACTGTAAGCAGCCCTCCGACCGCTTCTACAGCCACCCACAGATGGTTGAAACAACAGTCAGCTTGGAAAAATCTGAAAGAAAAATCAACCAAACAAAAAAAATTAAATCCATACCAAGTCAAGACAAAGTTGTAACTTTGCAGAGTTAATTCAGCGCGACCGTATAGAACTCACACAGTTTACAACTGGTCCCGTTTTTGTGTGTTTTTCTTCTTTGAGATACCTTTTTTTGTTTGCTTTCGTCTATTTTACCAGCGGCAACGGAACGGAATACATACTGTTGTGTGTTGTGACTGTTATTACCACAAAGATGTATATAAATTCACTATCTCTGGACAGGTACTTACTCCGGCGCAGACCGAAAAATGTTATAAGAAAATAACGTGACTTGATAATCTGACCTCTCCCCGACATAGTTTTTGGCTGCTGCTGTAGCCTCGCATGGAATCTCTCATGGGAGCGGGTCCGACAAACGAAATATTGGGTGGAAGCCAATGTGGTTGGCACATTCCATGTTCCAAGAGGAAAAAAACGGAATCAAACTAGGAGCTCAAAAGCAAATAAATAAACTAAAATCAGTGCAATAGTGATATTGACGGTAGGACAGTGGAGCCTGCTGCGATTTTCCAAAGAAAGGGTTATACATTTAAATCTTTTTCCGGGAGTTCGTTGTACTGTAATTTCATACAAAATAAATTTTCGGCGTAAAATCCATATACAGGACCCGATGCCTAGCTTCTTCAACTACTGTGTGTGCGAAGATATATTTTTTTGACACGGAGGGAAGAGTCCTACAGTTTAATGCCGATCCGAACGGCAATTAATTTTTGAGAAGCTTCTCATGACAGTTCTTACTCTTGGATGAGTAGTCTCAGTGATTTATCTACAACTCGGAGGGCTGTCGAAACTGTTTTTTTGCCAAACAGGCCGTGATCTGTAGGGAATTATTAACGAAAGGATTTATTTGCACTTCGAACCTTTAAGCGTAGATGTTAAATGTTCATTCACTTAACACCACCCATTTTCTTAACATTTTTTAGATCTTAATAAGAAAAACTGACTATAACATTCACATGGACACAACAAAGCGTAAGCCCAACGCATGTTAAGTTATTTTAATTAATATAATGAAAGTGACCTAGATATATACTATATTTTACCACTACTAACACAAAATTTTATAAAAATGAATTCATTCATCTCGACGTTCACAGGCAGACATAAAGACTCAGGGAACAGAATAAATTTGAGGACACAATTTTTTAGTCTTATCTAGATGTTTGCACGATAGAAATAATTTTCCCTACAGTAATAGAAAAATTAAAAATTAGGTATGCATCATTTTTTGGTGAAATTAATCCAAGTCTAACTTCAGAAACGAATATTTTTTTCCTTGGGAATCCTAAATTTCCCTTGAGATCTTTGACATCGACTATTTGTATTACTCGTATGTTCTTGTGTATCCGAGTTGACAAATTCGATTGCTTGGATATTTTTCCATGCATTGTTTAGAAATGTTCATACAATTCTTTTCTGTTGACTTTAATTTTAAATATCAATTGGATTTCAGGCTAGATGTGGTAAATATAATATTCCAAAATATTTGGGATCATAGGTGAGCCTATTTAGCAATCCTCACTGCACTTTCTACAAATGTTCTGCTAGATATACTCACTACCCATAGGTGTGTTTTAAATTGGGAGGAGCCGGTAAAGGAGTCTATGACAAATCGAATATGACTCCTACTTAACTGCAAAAGTTGTTTCGTTGTTCTTTTTTGGGCGGTACTTGGTATAAAACTGAAAGAACAGTACCTTTAGTAGTAATTTTGTCTTGAAGTATATTTTAATATTCAACAGACTCGCAAGTACAGTTGCAAGCTAGGATAAAAATAATATAATATTTTTTTAAGCTCATCTGGATTTTAAAAATTACCTAGTTGCGATTTCTTCCCGTTAGTGATCATTTTTGACAAGCGCTTTATATTTACCTACCGCGTGCCTGCACGGGTATAGAGAGTATTCTTTCCCCCAATTACGTAGTGCCTTATTGCTTTACTTGCATCTGTTCGTTGTATTCCACGTTGTAATTCAATTTAATTTCTGATTCATCTTTTTAATTGAATTCTTAAGCTTAATTGCTTCATTCTAAACCAATCACAACTTAAGGGCAAGGTCTAGTCAACGACTACAAAATAATACATTTGTTTATTATGTTTTTATTTCTTTATTACCTATGGGGCTAGTTATAGCCATCATTGAAATGCAGCATTGGAACAAATCATTGAAAAATTTCTGTCAGTGAAAGACCACTAGTGCATGTTTTAAGGGTAGAGTTGATCATTAAAAGCAAAACTGACAGATTTGAACACATCAGTGGAACGATTGTGTTCCATATTGTAGAAACGAATATCAGCTGTTCATTGAAATCGATTGCAATCAGTGAATTAATAAAATTAGATTTAAACAAAAGTTTAAATCAGAATTAAGGAATTTGGTTTGTAGAAAAATTCGATAAGGGATTACCTTTATTTTGATACCGCTTAAAGCCAATATTGTTTGCTTAGTCGTCTTAAATTAGGACAACAAAATTTTGATCAAATGATCGATTTCAATGACAGCTATAAATAGCTATAACTAGCCCCTAAGCTAATCTGCCATATTGTCTGTCGAGATTATTGTTTACTACTTTTTGAAACCTTTTTGTTTGCTACTTAGATCGCTGGTATATAACCTTGTCTTGTTCTATATCTTTTGCAAGTTCGTTAGCAGGAATTGCGTAGTCAAATCAGATTAAATGTAAATTTTCTAATTTTTGACAATCAGTTCTAAAAAAAAGACCTTCCGGAGACATTGTCATTGAAACACTTATTAAGAATTGGTTTCTACTTTTTATTTTATGGTCCTAACCCCTAACCCAAGCTCCTATCGGTCTAATGAGTGGAGGTCTAGTAGCAAACATAAATTTCCTTCACTCGTCGATTTGTGCGGCCCCACTGCACAAAAAAAAAACGCACAATGACCACAAGTTGAATGCTTTTATTCACAGGAAACAGTTTCGTTTAATATTTGCTTTCTCTCTCTCCCTCTCTTTTTATCTGCAGTTGTCAATTTGTAATGACTGATTCACATGGCATACCTCCTGGGGCTGAGAGGGTTCACCATTATTTATTTGGAATGCAGAGGCAATTCAACAATCGAACTTCATGTACCTGCACTACAACCTGTCGTGCTGATTAGAGACTTGGCACAATTGTTTGCCAACGGGATTGAATCGATTTTTCTTTGTTTTCCTTTATGACTTACGTTACGTTTGACTTTTCGATCTAATTTGCATCGAAAACTCATCCTCGGGCGACCTGGTTACCAAATCTAGTCAGTAATTGCTCGTCTACTCTTGCTACTCCAGCTGACCCAATACCCGATATTTCTTTCGTCGTTAAGTCGTCGTCGTCGCCTCGGCTCGACTTAATTAATGAGAACTGAGATCCTTGTCCAATTTTCTAATTTAATTAGCAGCTTGCTGTATGGTTAGTATTGTGTGGTAATAAAAGTCAAAGTCATGCTATAAATTTAGCTTTCGGCTATTGAAAGACTTTTAAAATGCGATTTTGACACGAAAGACACACGAATACAAGACAGTGGTGTTCTCTGCTGATATGCGTTGTAGCTGTGGTGGCATGTTGCACAACCGGTACCGGATATCACTGTGAAAACAGTAGTAACTATAGTTGGGTTTGTTGCTAGGTTAAACTGTTTTGTTGGTTTTGATATTGAGATAAGAATAAAGAGACTGCTTTGCGGAGAAACTCGAATAAAGTGTGGGTTGCTGTAGCTTTTAATAGGACCGATTGGAGTTAGTATAAATATTTTACTTTTAAGAATAAAATGTTTGGCTGATATTTTATAAAGTTTTATATACATAATGTATGACAAATGCTTAATTTTCAAATTAATATCTGTGGATAATAAAAATGTAAAGTTTTGAATTATTTATTTTAGTGGGAGGCCACATGGCGTTTCAATGAAATAGGTCTCTTAGTGAGTACCTATATTTGTCCAACATAAATTGTCAGTACAGGAAAGATAAGGATGTTTGCCTCTCATTCGCACTAACAAAATCACTTACAGGGTTTCCGTAGTATTGATTTTAAATCAGCAAAAACCTTAAGAATATTATGTGGGGCCACCATGTTTCATTTAAGATTTACATTTTCATTTAAATCTTTATCCACACCACTAAGAGGTAAGATAAAAGCCGTTTTTTTAAGGGCCAGTAGGCCTAATCCCTTTAAAATAAAAAACAGACAAAAATAAAAAATGTATGCATTAAGAATAATTTAGTTTAAAATTAAATAAACAAGTAACTATAACAAAAATAAATAAAAAATTCATCTATTAAATAAAAATGTTAACATAAATTTTTCAAAAATTTCTTCTTTTTTGTGGGCACTTAAGTCTTTGGATGATTTTGAAGCCATTTTTAACTACGTTCTTACTATATAACCACAAAAAAAACGACATAAAACTACAAATTGCACAAAACTAGATGTAAAATCGAAAACTGACCGCGCGCTAAGAAAACCTGAACGAGTTACCAAACGTACATTGGTAACTCTGAATGCATACAATCAAATGGGCGTTGAATAGCAGCAGCCTCCAGCCGCAGCCAATCAGATGTTGAATCTATTTACATCAGATGCTGTTGGAATTTCACTGGCAGGTAAACACTTTTTATGAGAGGTTTCTTTCAATTTAGTATGGCGCAAAAATATGGCATGCTACTGATTTAAAATAAAGTGCACGACTGCACCATCCGAAATTTTATCGGTACATGAAATGCGTTTTTGAACCGCAAAATGAATCGAAAATCACTTTTTAGGTTTTCGAAAATTAGATTTTCTCTAAAACGGCACCTACGATTTTGATGTAATTTCGCACATTGGACATATTTAACATAATTGTTCGAGCCGTTTTTAAGAAAATGAATTTAATTTAAATTTAAGAAAATCGTAATATGAAAACTAAATTTAAAAAAAATTATTTAAAAAAACTAAGTACGCGGATTTGTTTGAGTTTACAGTATAAAAAAAATTTTTTAAAAAAAGTTTCCTTTATTAGTTTTCGAGATATTTACCGTTAATCGATTTTTTTTTCCAAAAACTGAGATGCAGAATTTTTACTTCATCCTAAACATTCTTAGTACAAAAAAAGACCGAAATCCTTGGAACCACTTCAGAAAAATAGTGACAAGTGATTTTCACAAAAAAAATTGTATGGCAGGTAACGTTATTTCAAAAGATAAAGCAAAAAATAAAAAGATGCCCCGAGATGTAACCCCAAGAACCTTATATAAGAATTTTGAAGCAAATCTGTCGAACCGTTTCGACATACGGCGCCCGGACAGACAGACAGACAGATCGGCGGACGGCATTGGTGGACCCACTTTTTTGGACTTCTCCTCATACTCAGTTGGAGTTCGAAATTTCCGCACGATCGCAATAACTTTCTCTTTAGTATACTAATGTATACGAGAAAGTTAAAAAGCTAACCACAAAAGACATGTACTGCCAATTTATGATGGACAAAGTATAGTTTGTAATGGATACAAAACTCACAAACGTTGTAGTGTTTAAGTGGTGGAGTAGATGTCTGTAAAAATGATCGTCTGACATGCATTGCAACTTTATCAAAGTTTGGGTTAGTATATACATACTGTATAACTTTTAAAATAATGTCAAGTTCAATATGAACCCGACCTGCGTCTTCATGTCTGGTATTTTATTCTGGTATGAACTCATATACCTAACAATAATGAGAAAAAATCAATTGCACCAAATCCACCTACCAACTGCAAAGACTCCATTTATACTTTCCTCTGCCTCCGGATTTAAAATTGACAACATTAACCCTCCATGATGCGATTTTGATGAAATTCGTATCCCCATTTAAGTGTTTTTCATGACACGCAATAATCCCTGCGACGTACACGTAACACGCATTTTTCCCCATCTTTTTTTTCCTGCTGTGCATTTATGTTTGTTGTCGTTTTACCGTTGTTTCTCGTCTGCCAAAAAAAAAAACACTTCGAAAAATTATTTTGATCAGCCGAATGCAGAAAGTAAATTTTATTATTTTTCATGTCTCTGTGAAAATTCCTTTGGGTTCAAAACGCCTCACCAAAACAGCAGCCTAAATTTAAAAACGGCAATATTATAGTCCTTCTGGCTGCCAATGTCTACCTTTCCACCTTAATATATCGTGTACCCTTGTTGTGTGACTTCAGATCAAACCGACAAATAAATACAAAAAAAAAACAACTTCAAAAACACAAAAGCGAAATGAAAAGCAATCTTGATCCTTTGATATTTTGCCACTGAGGAAGAATTAACCCTCCTCAAGTCAGATATTTTCGTTTGTTTTCCTTTTATTTGTTGTTGTTTTGTCATCTCTGTGGCATTGTGAATTGCAGTAATAAATTTACAAAGCAAAAATGTTTAAACTAGCAGACACATTGTACACAAATGTATACAAACAACTAAATTCGAAAGAAGACATTCCGCCAAGAATGAAATTTGCTTTGGTGGACCATACGATTCTTCATCTTAACCAAGTTGTTGCCTGAGCGTAGCTGACTATTGTGTATCTATAATTCGCTTTGGTTTGCTTTCGTGTTAACCCAATTGCTAGTTGTATTCTGTTGGGGTTGTACAACTGGATACCCTTTTTATGATATTAATAAAATAGACTTGTAGGATTCGTTCTTTGGTACGTAGTTGTAGGTAAGATTTTCTTGTTTAAGTTGGTTTTATTAAAGTTTGTACGACATTTTTTGGACACTTTTTCTTTTAAAATTGTTGTTTTCGATATATTTTAGAAAGACCAACAGTTTTCAGGAAATTGAAAACTTGCTAAATTTAAAAATTCAAATAAATTGTTATGTTTCCAGCTCCGTTAAAAATCTTCTTGAAGTGGAGCAAAAATTACCTGATTTAGTTCCTGTAAATAAGAGTGTACCTAGTGTCAAATTTTATAGACAGGGCACTACCGTATAGTTTGATTAAAGCGTCGAAGTCAACTAGAATTAAAAGTTCTAACCTTGTTAATTTCTATTATGATTAGGGAATACAGTTTTGGAAAATATGCGAGGTAGAAATACTGGACGGTACTAAACGGGCAATTGGTGTTACGGCACTGGAGCAGAGAAGTCTAATCACCCACAGATCGAAAATGGAATCTGAAGTTGAAGCTGGTGTCTTTGGACCCAACACCAAAGTCTCGATGCATTTGGGAATGTGTATTTCCAAGGGATTTCAGGCGGAAATCCATGCCAATTAAAATTGCGCAAATTTAATTCCTCAAAAAAGAATTAAAGGTGCCAGAATACCAATCTTCGCAAATAGTCAAGAAGCAATAGAAGCACTGTCCTCTTATAAATTTAATTCAGTAAAGAGCTGCTACCTACCTTACTTAGCCTAGCAACAAAGTCAAACTTGGATGGGTACCAGCCCACCAAGGTATTGTAGGCAACGAACTGGCTAGAGCTGGATCTGAATCTGCTTTCTTAGCACCAAAACTTAATTGCAAAGTCAATTGGGCTGCTTCTTGAAGGCTAATTAACGATTGGGAACAAAACTTCGTCTTAACCACCGAGATAATGTTTCGGGCTTAAGACGATCCAATAGATTAATAAAGCCCTACTCCTACAAGGAAATCCTGTTATTAAGTAAGGAGAACATGGTGGGCTTCCTCACAGGCCAGTTGAGGTATCATCTTAAGAAAATGAATCTGTGTTCGGAGAACGAATCTAGGTTCTGTCCAGAGGATGAGGAAACCGCCCCTGCATTGGTTAACACTTCTTCAAAAAAGAAAGAGGGATCCTTTTAATTCCGACAAATTCGAAATATTAATTGTTTCCACATAATTTCGTAAGAAAAGCAAGCTTAAATACCTTTAGATCATGCAAAACCATTCGGTAGACCCCAGTGACAAATTTATTCTAAACCGGTAACACTTCCGGTCCTTGTTAAGGTATAACGATAGAAAACCCAGTGGGGATGCCGTAAAGTCGAACGATTTAAATTTGTGTGAATTCATTTCTAGCCTTAACTAAGTAATGAGACTTTTTTATTACTTTTAAGAAGTGTAGATGGGTGGGTACTATGTGTCCCATGGTAACTATTCGGTTATATTCTGCGTAAGATAAATTAAAATATAATAAAAAAAAAATGTGCGTAAACGGCCTCTAACAATTGTGGATGTAGAGATATATTTTTTTGATACGAATGGAATAAGACAGCCCTCGTGTAGTAGTCCATCGTACTTAACCACTTAGCACCTGCACCCATACATTTCTACCATGAACTATATCTTGAAATATGCCAAGTATTGGAATTTCATTTTAAATTTCCATGAATCCTAGTGTTGTCAAGTTTTCACACCACCAGCTTTCACTGTTCTCAATGTTATTAGAACCCAGAACATATTTATGTGCAAATGACTTTCTTTTGAGTGATAGCAGATGGAATGAATAATCAGCTAAGAAAATATCTATAATCGCATGAGACTCGATGAAAATACCCATTTTATATTAAAATAGCGGTTTTACCATTTCACAACTAGCAGCAGAGTGTAGAATAGTAAATGCAACTTATAAAATTTAATAGTTATTTTATTGACAACTTGCTTCGATGTGGGGGGGAACAAATTAATTTGCATTCTTGGGATATTAATATAGGAATTTATTATTCGCGATCTAGGAACACGGCATAAAAAGCAAAAAGATATGTCTATAATTAACAGTGAAAGACGTGAATGTAGTACGAGTAGTGGTATAGCAGTGCATCCGGTAGGAGATGTTGAAAACAATGCTGTATAAAATCACTTAAAGGCAAAGTGCATGTGTTTGCCATAAATTGTGTAATTTTTTCAGAGGTCCTGACAGTTGGCTATCTAGTTGTAAGTTGTTCGGTAGTTGAAGCATGTGTGTGATCGAACCTGGTTGCCACATGTGAAGTCAATAAACCTACGTTCCTTGTAAATAAACCGGTATTTAAAACAACAACAAACATTGTATTGTTTGGTGTTTAAAATGTTGTCTCATATTCGATTAAAGTGTTTCCCCTTTAAGAAACTCAAATCCCCTTAAGGTCTTAAACGCAGTTTTTTAAAACCAAAAATGATGGTGAAATGCACGTTGTTTAAAAAATCTTGAATTTGAATTCATAATTTCGTATATTTTGGTGAAAATTATTAAATACGCACAGAAAAAAAACATTTTTCCAACGCAATGGCAAAAGAAACGGCAAAAAACTAACGAAAAAACAACACTGTTGCAAGCTTTTTTAAAATTATCTTAATTACTCCAATCGAAACAGAAAAGAAGGGCTGCTACAATTTGGAATAATTTTTCATTATGGAGAACTACCCAAAATGTAAGGAATTGATCTTCTTCTTGTGATTCTTTTTGGTTGCAAAATGTGAATGAGGACAAGACTAAATAAATGCTATCAACAAACAAACAATCATCTGTCAACCGACTAGGACAAAATGTCACTGTTGATAGCAGCAACTTCGAAAACTCCACAAATGACATCTTAGTGGAGGTCCGTCGAAGAATTACCCTAGGAAACCGCTGCTACTTCGGTTTGGCAAAACAAATGAGTTCAAAACTCCTGACTCGAAGGACAAAGTGCATGCTCTACAGAACCCTTATACTGCCAGTTCTGCTATACGGCCCGGAGTGCTAGACGGTAAGCAGGAGAGGAGAGTTAACACTGGGATCCTTTGAAAGAAAATATCCTTCGACGGACGGATATTTGGTCCTGTGTGCGAGGAGGGCGAATGGAGGAGAAGATACAACCGCGAACTCTATGAGCTTCTATGAGCTGTACCAAGATGTGGATATAGTTCAAATAGCCCAGAAACGTCGACTACATTCGTGCGAATGGACAACAACGCCAAGAGGATCTTCGAATCCCACCCCCAGGTTCGAGACAACAAGGAAGACCGAAACTCCGTTTGAAAGACCAAGCCATCGCGGATGCCAGAGCGCTTGGTCTGGACAACTGGAAGCAGCGTGCTCGGGATCGCAGAGGATGGAAGGCCGCCGTATCTCATGCAGGGACTCTTTACGGGTCGGGAGCCCGTTATTAAGTAAGTAAGTTTGGTTGCGAAATATCCACAATTCCTTCTTCGTCCATAATATGATTTAAGCACAGTTCTCAAGACCCAAAGAGAGATATCAAATTTTCTTAAATTTCCATCTTATAAAACTTCACCCGGCAGTTGAAAAAAAAATAAACGAACAAATGTCCAGGTAACCTTTCCATTAAATCAACATCATTTGACTCCTCTTCTTCTCAATTTGATTATTCAATTAAAAGGGAAAATAAAAATGTCCCATCAAAAGTGAAGTAAAAAAAAAACCAAACACCCAACAGAGCTGACTAAAATAAAACCATGATAATATTCTCGCCATGAATTCCAATTCATGCCGAAAAGGGATTCCATAGCTCCTGCACGAGCTTGCTATATGTAAACAAATGGAAACAACAACAAAAATAGGAAAACAAACCAATTTCTGAGTAACCATGTGCAACCATTATTGCGAGCGTGCTTACACCATAGCGAGCTCCAGATGCATGCAGCCTCTGGTGTAGGTACCTACATATGTATCTTGTACTTGCGCCGCGGCAATTCCATGGTCCAACAAGAACCTATAAATAGGAAACAAACAACAGCCAGCAAGAACAACAAAAACAGTAATAATAATGTGAAAATTCATTGTTTCCCTTTTGGGGTTCGCGTCGCGCGAGAGGAACAGTCTCCTATAGCTTGCTGAGAAACGGTGCAGGAACTTGTTGACTAAAGTCAGCGGACCTTATCGCTTCCGATCAATACTTTATAGTTTGCCGTGATGATTTTGTTTTTGTGGAAGATATACTTTTCAGTGGGCATGGAATTGGTATCCACATTCGATGGAGCATTGTCCATAGCATCTGAGTCTGGGTCCTTTCGCCGACGACATGCATGGAATCAACTCAGAGCGTATATCAGTTTCGGTGTACCGACCCAATGGAATGGGTAATAAGATGTTGAGGGAAAAATTTGCAATCACGTTACGATTTGTCGGCGGGCATTTATCTTTCCTTATAACAAAAAAAAAACAAAAAAAAAGTGTGCATTGCGTAGCAGAGGTTGAATATGAATGCACATAGAGTTATGCCTATTATCGCACCTTAACCTATGTATGTCGTATAGGAATTCGTTGTACCTTTGTTCACACATTGGCGTGGAGTTATCGCGAGCAGATCATAATAAAAGTGGATTGGAGAGAAACCTCTATGTATTTTCGGATCCTTACTCTCTCTTACCAACAATTTTCTTTTGGATTCATTTTGACACTTACATATATACGTAGTGTTCGAAGTTGAAATCAAATATCAAATTAAAGTTGAAATAAAATTGTAATAAAGTTGAATGAATTGAATTATTGTATTGCAAACATACCTTAATGTCAAATGTCAAAAAAAAAGCTTAGAAATGATTTTACATATAATTCAAACGTCATTCCAACAAAAACCGCCAATAAACCAATAGTAAAACCCGAATTTTCTTGGTCTTTTTATTCGAAACGAAATTTACATTTTTGTTCGGCAATTTGTACACAGTAATTATCACTAATATAAAATAAAAAGATACAAAAGTAAGTATCTAAACATTTGAGATTCAACACTTTATTACAATTTTATTTCAACTTTAATTTGATATTTGAATGGGTAAATTTGAGAAGCACGTGCACAATTGACTATATATGTACACTCCGCAAGAGGTGCGGCAGCGTAAAACTGAAACTGACGATGGTAAAGGAGAAGATTTGAAACTGTACCTTTCGCCCAGTTATCCGAAACACTAACCACTTAACCATTGCACCTGCTTGCAGCTGCAAATTAATGAATTTATTTCGACAATAAGTTTTTAAATTATTATTTTAGAGAGACAAAATTGTTTAAATTTTCAGTGGACAATGAAATACTCACGGTCTGACCCGTGATAGCCTTGCTCCGCCTGCCTGCACACAATGTGAAGATCCACACCCGTAAAATTAAGAGTCTGTCTCTGGGAATTGTTAATTGTCATCACACCAAAAACATAAATGTTAAAGAATAGCCAAGTTCTTTTATACAAAAATCGGTTTTGCCTTAAAAGTCAGCCACAAAAAGTACTGAGATCTAAATAAGAACGCCAAGTTTGTATTGTTATTATTAAAAATTTCACAAATAGTATTTAAGTACATTTTTATATTTGGCAAGTTTTTCGAAGTTAAGGGGCCTGAGTGGGTTCGTTTAAATAAGGGTGTAGAGTCAAAGTTGCTAAAGAATTTGGCACGGTAGTTTTAATAAGTTTTAACAGGAAACTGTAAGCGTTTGAAGTTAAAAAACTATGTCACTTCTCTGATCTTACTCATGTTCTCTGAAATTGTTTATACATCGATGAAAATCATACAATTGCTGAACACTGAACATGCCCTTCAAACGCGCAAAATATTTCACACTTAATTTTCTCTCTAAAGTCCTTATCCATGAAGAACTAACATTTGACTTAAAGTTAGCTGGTGCAAGAGGCACCTTTTTAAAATTCAGGCTAATCAGATTCAGAGTCATCCTAGTTTGACTATCTATAATTACACCGCATCTCATCTGTGCACACATATCAATGCACTTCTGCAGCTGCACCGTTTTAAAAGTTTTAAATATAGGCAATCGTTTTCGTATGAGGCCTTGTATCAACATAGTTTGTATGACCTATAACTTTGGGTAGAGTTTATAGACAAACACACATAATCTTAATGCTTGAGCAGACGCACAAACCCACTCGAGATCGAGATTCGACTCAATAAGCAAATACATGCATAAAACAGAAAAGAAGAGAAATAATTCGCTCTTGCTTTTATATTACTCACGTCCAGTGCTACCGCTCTGCGGATGATTAAGCGCAGTGTATTTACAAAAAAGGGCAGTAGATTTCAATGTAGTGCAGTACATCTTGCAATACAATACCTATGGTAAAAAAAAAATTATGATTGCTTTTTAAAAGTAAGAAATGAATGATATTAGATATAGGGGCGTGGTATTTGTTGCTATTTTCCTAATAGAAATCATTACGATCACGATGAAAATAATGACTAACAATCTTTTGCTTGGGTCAGGTCCTGTCCTGTGAGAAAACGGAGAACGGACTAAGCTTATCGCTGCTTAAATTTATTCCATAGATCTTTTACTGGCTTTAAGTGGGGTTAGGTTTAATGTCTGCAACCTCGCTATTAATAAGAAGCCCTCCTATTCTTGCAAGCTCATCGGTCTGCTGATTTCCATCAATACGTGTCCTGACACCAAGCATGGTTCTGCCTGTAATGACTGCATTATGTTTTTAGAATCGTTCGATAGATTCAGACTGTATCAAATTTCATGCTGGTTGATTGTATTGCTTTGAGTACGGTCTGGCTAACGATGAAGATGGCGATATTTCTTCCGGATACCGATCTCATCTGCTATAGCTCAGATGCTCTTAGGACAGCACTACTTGGAAGACACTACTTGTGTCCTGTAGTCGTATATACACTCTCAGTGTGAGAAGATACCAGAACCTGTTCCTTCCGCTGTTTTCGAACCATCTGTAAAAATCCCAATTTCGTTCGATCTTATTATTGCATTTCTTTGTCAATCCTTAATTTCCGTAGGAAGCTGGAGCTGCTACACATAAATATATATATTAGTACCTAATCAGAAAATATATCTAAGCCTCAATAATACATTGGCTATTCCCAGTAACAAATTTGTGCATTTTATAACAAATTTATTAAAAATAAAAACAATTATATCAAAACAGTTTCACGGTATCTAGAGTCAGTTTGATGTTTTCTAGCCGATAGCTACTAACGAATATTTTCTAAAATTTTCGTTGGGCATTCAGACTTCAGAGTAAACTACAGATGTGCATATGAAATCCCAGGTAGATGTGTTCAAAGCAAACTTTGGATAAAGAACTCCTCAACTTATGAAAAAATCTATCGCTTTTAACAATTCTGAAAAGAGGAGTGAGTAGATTTGTTTTGCTGCGCAGTATATTTTCGTTGAGGCGAAAACGCAGTACATCTACTGCAAAAGGAGTATGATGGTAGCCCTGCTCTCATCACGCCCTGTGCCCACGCCAGAGTATTTGTTTGTTCTCTTAAAATACACGAATAGACGTCGAAAGCAAATTATAATAATTAAACATCACTGAGATCGATTTAAAAATCTTGTTTAATTAACGCAAACACAAAACTAAATATTTTTAAAAGCACGAACCTGAATGCACCAAAAAGAATTACCAAAATCCGTTCAGCCGTTCGCTGTGTAGGTCCGGTCAAAAGAATTTCAACTTTGTTAGTGTGATGATGATAATAACAAAATGTGATTACCCTTTTATGGATAGGGCACCGTCCCTATATAACATTTCCATATGTTTTTAAGTAATTCTTCTATCTCCCAAAAAACCAAAAATTGCATGCTTGTGTTGGTATTTTACAAGAAAATAATCTTTATGGTTTTCAAAAAGTTTTAGTAATATAAAATCATGTGCATATCATTATGATAATTTCGGTAGGTTAGTCACTCACCATAAATACTTCATGTGCCTGCACATTTTTACTGTGTTACCCACGAAGTAAAAATAAAAAGGGAGGATTTGAATTTTACAATTTCCATGTATAAGAGATTTTGTAAAATTACTTGCAAATAAATGTTTTTATTGTATTTTGATGGAAATATTTGTAAAGCGTGGAAACAAAACATATTTCAAACAATTAGAAGACTCAAGAAGTAATAAAAATATATATTCGAAAAAGTTTTAATTTATGCTAGGCACTAGGTGAAAAATATTATTCTAACGGAATAAAATGTTAATCACTGTTGGGATTTCATAAAGACCTACAATAATATTCGGCTACTGTCAGAAAAACACAGGAAAATATTTCTCAACTTGAGGTTGAGATATCGAAAACGTGTGGAAAATATTCATATTCATGTCTTCCGTTAAGTTTGCATAGCAAATTGAATTGAATTATGCTAGGGGATGGCCGCAAGGGCCAGATGCTTACACAAAATTAAAATTTTTCGTTTTAGATTACATAAATTCTTTTAATTGCTGTAGCTTACTATAAATATATTTTTTTTATCTCTAAGGAACTTCAAAGTAAATCGACTAATGAACTCGTGTTTTTTATGTTTACGTTGTTGGAATCATATGATAGATTTGAACAAATATTATATAATAAATGTTTCAATGGTTTAATCATTTATTAATTATTATTTGTTATATGTTCAATACTCAAAAATATAAGATAAAAATGTTCTTGAGCTGTCTTTAAAAACCAACTAAGTGCAACTAGTAGGTTTGCTAAATTCCTCCAAAAAACAGACCAAGCACTGGTGAATAATGGCGCTACCAAATATTCTATTGTATCTTGTGAGTTTTTCAAGTCAGCTGGTTCGGATGGAATCTATCCAGCTATGCTAAAACTAGGTTTAAGTCAGCTTTTGTCAACGCTGAAAATAATTTTCACTGCGAGCTTGGCCGATATACCTTCCCCCTGGTGTTTGGTTAGAGTGGTTTTCATACCAAAAATTGCTAACCGAGGGAGATTGTGGCATGTGCATCATGGGTATATAGAGACTGCCTTCAATGTGGTGTTCGGTCCCCCATTTTATAGTGTATGGCGGTAGACTCGCTGCTTACGGCTCTTAATCTTCCTGGAAGCTACACTCAAACGGATGATGTCACCGTTCTTTCTGTCGGTTAAAACCTAGGGGCTGTCTGCTCTTAGGTGCAGTGATCCTTTGTTTGATCGATATTTGGTGCACTAGTAATGGGCTGTCTGTAAATCCTTTCAAAAACCACGGTTCTTCTCTTTAGAACGAAGGAAGAACGTCACTGGCCTGTCCCAACTCGTGCTTGATGTTACCGATGAAGTCAAATATTTGTGAGTAATCCTCGATAAAAAAAAAACGTATATGGTGCAGACATGTTGAATCGAAAACCGATAACGCACTGTCGACTTTTTGGCAGTGTAGAGGCGCCTTTGGCAAGATTATTTTCTCCGAAAAGAGTCCTTTGGATCTATACGGCCATGACTAGACCACTTCTCTCATACACATCGGTTTTTTGAAGGGTCAGGTTTTCGCGGAGTGTACGCTAAAAACTATCTCTAGCTTGAAGAGAGGTAGCTCCTATTGCTATTGCGTCCGCACCTTTTCTTCTATCTCTTAGGAGAATCGACTGAACAGCTTGTAGACACTTAAATGTGTTGGACTTGAGCGACACTACTAACAGTCCTGCTTGCGGTGAGGAGGATGACACAGCAGAACACTTTCTCTGCAATTGTCCAGCCTTTGCTTACATCAAGTGGCTGATTTTCGGGTGTGGTGAGTTCCGAACTTCTAAGCTCCTTCTCATCTTACTTTGAAAGCCGGTAAAACTAAGTAGTACATTAATGTAAGGTGTCTGCATGCTAGCACAATGACAATGGACCAGTAGTTGTGTCTGAGCGCTCCATCGGATAGTAGCAACCTCCGACAAAAGACTACAAAAAAAAAATCAGCTGTCATTTGTCTGACATCGCATTTCATCTGCCAGCTGCCATATGCCATTTGGGTCACCTTACGAATGCTGTCACATGTGCTATGTTTTTTTTTAGATGTCATCTGTTATATGTCAAGTATAATTGTCACATGATTAAGTGGAAGAACAAAATTCTGTACTCACTTTTACCTATGTGTTAGAGGGTTCTCTTTCAAATGGTGATGGTTAAAATTTTCCCAGAAAAAATTATATGTCGAAATTGCGTCATTTGGGCGTTTCCCATCGATATGATGCGATCCACGATTGTTAATGTACGATTTTACCAATATAGGTATTAATGACAAGAGTAGCATGTTGACTATGTTAATAAACATGTTTACATTATGAAGCCGACAACAGAACACTGTATATGCTGTTGGTCTTTGAAAATACGCCATAATCCCCAACTGTTCAATTTAATTCCATTCTTCTTCTAATTC
Source organism: Ferdinandea cuprea (assembly GCA_963576555.1). Taxonomy (NCBI): domain Eukaryota; kingdom Metazoa; phylum Arthropoda; class Insecta; order Diptera; family Syrphidae; genus Ferdinandea; species Ferdinandea cuprea. Next base: position 26,157,489 of record OY754960.1, read on the forward strand.
TTTTAACTTTTTATTAAAAAGACATTTCCTTCGCATTTAAACAGATTTCGCTTCATTATTAATTCCTCTCATTATTAATTCCTCTCATTATTACTCAACGATGGGATTTGTCCACCTTATATTCTTCCTTCACAGAACTATAAAACTAAATTTAACCATAATACCTACTTTTATGTTTATTTCGATTTGTGTTTTCATTTATTTCTATGGCACTTTTTCATTCAATCCCAGTTTATTTATTTATTTCTTCCCTTGTTTCAGATGAAAATGGATGCTAAATGCCCGGAAATAAGCACTGAAAATACAATATCCTCTTAAGGATATCCAAGTGGAAACTAGGAAACTATCTTAAGGAGAACTTTTATAAGGATTCTTCGACGTTTTCCCGAAGAATGTGCATTTGAGTCGTTTCCTCGACTTAAATTAAAAATCCGAAGGAAAAAATAAACTTGCTACAAAAAATAAACAGGATGCCAACGATATTCGATTAACGACGGAAAACTTTGCTTTTAACAATTTTACCAACAAATATTGAAACTCAACGAATCATCAGCGAAAGGACGAATAAGTGTCGATTCCAGTTCTTTCATTTTTAAGTCAAATTCATTAGCATTCAAACAAAACGGAACGAAAATAGAAATGCATGAACGCCGAGTCAAAAAGTAAGCAGTGAATTTGTTCCATGTATTTGTTTTTTATTTCTTACGTGTTTCGCCCTACAGACTAAAAAGTGGACACTATGTAGCGACACATGGACGACTCACACCCGACCCGCCGTATGTGCACTCGAATCGAGGTTACTCCACCGATGGGGAGGAGTCCCATCGTGCACCATCCGAACGTACCATGTCCGAATATACAATGGCAAATGAACGCACCTCTCCTGGACATTATAATTCAGCGCGAAAATCCCGAATGAATGGAGTACATACTACGGACAGCGGAATTGGTGTTGGGGGTAGTTCGGCAAGTAATGGTGGCCCAAGGTCTTTAGGTCCTATGAACGGACCACCGACACGGATACCACCAAGAGCTCCATCTGCACTGAGCTATGACCATGGTGGCGATGCTGGAAGTGATATATATGTCACAAGTGCTGCTTACAAGGCGCCATCGGAAATAAGGTGAGGTGTTTTTTTTTATATTTGTACCCTATGCTAAGGGTATATTAATTTTGACACATAGTTTGTTACACACCTTAATATTCGTCGTAGACCCATAAAAGTATAATTATTTATGATCAGGACCAAATCCTAAGACTATTTAGCAATGTCTGTCCGCCCGTCCGTATCAACTTTTGAGGCCTTTAAAGTTATGGTAGGAGGCTGAAATTTGGCATATACTCCCTAGGGTCCCGAAATGGTAAAGTGTTAAAAGTTTTTAAATCCGCCCACTGCCACGCCAACAATTTAGAAAAAACCGTTTTAAGGCTAAAGTTAAAAGAGATAGAGTGTTAGAACTTTCACAAGATATGTAGGCACTACCCTCCTTTATAAGTCTGTCATATAAAATTTTTTGCCACGCCCATTTTTTGTGGGCTTTTTTTACTAAAATGCTGTTTTCAGCGAACATTTTCATAGAAACTGAAAAAAAAAATGTTTAACAAGATATTTAGCAAATATTTTTTCCAGTAAATCGCCCATACAAAGTTTATGGCCACGCCCACTTTTTGGGGGCGTTTTTTTTTATAAATTTTATAGAATGAAATAAAATAATATTTATCACCTTCTTAATGCTTTTTTCTTTGGGGCATATAAGGCTATGGATAGGGTACCGTACTGTTCGCACCAAGCGGACTGTAGCCTTTCCTTATGTTTTATTATAAAAATGGGTTGGTGAGGGAATCTGCTTTCTGTACAACTGAATTTTGAAATACCATCTGTATGTGAATATTTAATAGTGCATAAACGTTTGTTTACTTTTATGCGAGTGACTATGCAATGCATGTAGCTAGATGCACCCGGAAAGGGGATGACATTTTTTTTTTAAATGACAAACGTGACACGAAAATGTTTCGCTCAAAGGCATCCATCCCATTTGCAGTTTGTAGAAACGTGTGGCAGCATTTCTTTGAACGCCACAGATGTGAATGCAGATGAAATCCAAATTAGTTTGTCACTATTCATTTTTTTTAAGTGCATAAAAGAGAGGTTTAAAATACAGACCAAACATTTTATAGATGGAATATAAAAATCGTTCTAACCGCGCACAAAATGGAACCCCCTAAGTCGAATTTTCACAGGATATCAAAATAAGTTAGAGGGATTAATATTTTTTTTTATTTAAAAGCCTTTATTGTGTGCAAAAATAAATATATACATATAAGTAATTAATACTTAAAATTACTTAAAGAAACTTGTAATTTTAGATTGAATCCTTATTTACAATTTTCAATTGTAAACGGAGTTAAATCCTCCATCCATGCCTTTGAAATTTAACGTACACAGTCGAACAGTTATATGATGAACAATACTCTTCGCTTTGATATTCCAAATTTTGCATGAAGCTTCAAAAGGCAACTCGTAAAAAGATAAGCTATCATCCAAGAACGTTGGTTAGCTACATAATGTACCGGCAAAGATTTAATTTCTTTTTAAATCAGCCAGGATTTTCGCTTATTCCCGATAATTAAGGGCTTTTCTGAGCCAGTCATGTTGGATCCCACCCTTTTTTTTCATCGTGCTTGCCTCCAAAACGTTTTTCACCTCTTAAAGCCAAGGTGCGTTTCGCAAACATTTAAAAAAACACCCGTCTCAACGCTACTAAAAATATCGTCCATTTGAATTCTCTGAAAACCTCTGAGATCTGTTGTTTCCAGTCATAGGCTTTTGTCTTGTCAACAGAGGCGCTTTCACCAGATACAACTTTGCAAAGTATTTGGCTTGAAATTAGGAAAATCTAAACTCCTTGCAAATTCCAGTGCTTGTTTTTTTTTCTAAATGGGCCCACTAACTGGTAAATTATTGCCACGCATACTTTCGAACAAATTGAAAACAGCCTTGTCCGACCGACCTGCTTTGGTCGAGTGTAAACTACGTTATTGCGTTAGGTTTATGAAGATATGAAGAAGTTAAAGGAAGCGATGTCTAATAAATTTTTAAATTTATCTCACGTCTTTAGACATGCATCTAACCACGTGCCAATGATATTTAAATGAATTTCCAATATCAGATACCAGTTAGTCGAATAACAATCAAATGACCTGATATTTTGCTAACGAAAACTGTCATTAATGACAATTTAAGACTACTTGGTGTATTTGCCTTTAAGGTTTTAATTTGGACTGTGATTTATAAAAGTAATTTCAAATATCGAAAATGTTTTTACCGTTTATAAACCAAATTGAACGCATTAAAAACAACAAAATTTCATCAAAATTCGCTTAACCTATACAGGACAAACGTCATTTCTATGGGTAGAAATACATAAATATAGAATTCGCTACAAAATTAATCATTTGCAGGACTTCCGGGTTTAAAATCTCACTCGACGACAAATAAAATAATTATAATATCAGCTAAACGAAAAATCTTTCAGAATGTCAAGGGAAATCCGTCAGTTTCCCTGGAACTCTTGCACAACAGGCGAACCGTCCAACATAATTAATTTAGTAACACGTTTCATCCGTTCTTCGCTGATTTATTATGTAGCTTCGTTAGATGTGAGCTTCTGACTGGACTGGCATAATTCTCGCTAAAACTTTACGAAAATCATTTGTATTAAGTGAAAGGCAACTTCATTCATTCTGCTCTGAAAGATGAAATTGCACATTTGGTAAATATATTCTCAAAAAATGTTCCGAAATGAATTGCGTATCCGTTGCTGCTGGCAAAATTGAGGTTACACGAAGCCTTTTAAATCTATGTCAAATTTGTTTAAGGATACGGTTCGAGTGCTCCCGGTGCAGACGCAGTATGCTTATCTTCAACTGAATGCTCTCGCCATTAACATTAAATGTCAATTTGATGAACACCACCAAAACTGTTGAAATAATGCATAATTATGGTTATCCACTGACCTAACCGGGCACAATTGAAATTTATAATTATTTTGATTTTTAGAAAAAAAATGTTGTATCTCTAGGATAGGAGAATTACTGCTAGAGTCATAATGTCTGGTGCATAGTAACTCGCTACCATAGTTAATTCGTAATTAAAACCACCAAAATGAGAGCCCTCGAAACCAATTATTTCGTCCCACTTTCTATAAAAACATATCCATTGTCATCAAATTTTTTTTTTAATAAAAAACACTTTAAAAAGAATTAAAAGAATCTTCGCTTGAAAAGTGAAGTTAGGGTAGGAGTAAGCAGCGAGAATCTCTTACTGTTTCCACTTAGAAAATTCATTTAAATATGAAAGAAAGAAAAGAGTTTCTTTTTTTCTCAGTTGTTGTCGGTTGCAAAGTTCATTTTTAAGGACACCTTTTGTCCTACAGAATCATCTTAAAAGTTTTGGAGAGGTGGTGGCGACATTATATTCTGGTCTTTGTTTGTTTTTAACGATACTACTTGATACTGGAGAGAAATTTGCAGAAGTCAGATCTGCGTCTTAAGAGATATAGATTTTATTGGTAATATATATAAATTTTGAGAACTATAAGTTACTAAACTAATAATGAAACTTTTACCTTTAGCAAAATAAATGAACTTGCGATATCATATCGATATCATTAAGCAATTTGGTGATAACATTTAGGACAACTTGTTTTTCTTTGCAAAAGTAGGAGGTTCCCAATGGACACTGGAATTGGAGCTGGTGTCTTTTGACCCAACACCAAAGTCTCGCTACCAATGGGAATGTATCCCACAGTATTTCAGGCGAAAATCCATGTCAGAATTCATGTTGAGATACGTAGATTATTGCTCCAGAGAAATATAAATTTGTTTTCGAGCTCGTCTAACTTTTTCAACATGCGTTTATTTAACCGACTTTGTTCTTCCAGTCTGGCTCAGGCATTATTTCATTTTGTTGGTTAGCTTGGAACGGGGCCTCGGCAGATGTCTGTGGTGGAGTATTTGACGACTTTTCATTACTTATTGTCTTTTCTCGCGGCTGTTTGGACGATTCATTAGCCTTTGGTCCAGAATTCGACGACTTGTTTTAAGAGGTTTTTCTTTCGGTTGTTTAGACAGTGCATTAACCTCTTTCCGTGGTTCGGGTACGGGTACGGGTCGTTCATACGAATAACGATCTTTTCTTTAATACATCACACTTGTTTTGTAGCTCCTTAGGTACTTCGCGGCCGCGATAGTTTGCCGGGTTATTTCCTTTGCAATTTATGCAAGTTGGCAAATCGCTTCTACTTATATCGCATTCTTTCAATAAGTGTTTACCAGCACATTTTACGCAACGCGGTTCCTTTTGGCAATACGTGGCAAGGCTTACACAACTTTGACCACAATATTAATAATTTTGTAAATTTGTTCAATATTTTGCGATTCGTCATTTCGCTCTTTTTTTTGGTTTTAATTTTTGAGAAGATTTACTGCGTCGATCATTTTCAAGCCTTTCATTTTAAGATCCTGTGAATTGTTTTCATACGTGTACCATTTTCTTAGCATTAAGCTTTTGAGAAACTGCGCTGTAGCTTTCGGTAACATTAATTTTCCATGCATTATTATTCATGGATGTTACTTTGAATTAGGATTTTAAATTTTCTTTGAGAAAATTTTTTTTTATAATCCGCGTTTCCATCAACGTTTTTCCTCGTGCAATTTATTTTCTTAGCTTTTTGTTTTTTTAAGTTTTATTTCTTCACTGATCTCGATTACTGGTGAGAAGCCGACTTTTCCTTTTTTTGTTTGGTCGCCTCTAGCTCTTCTTCGTCTGTAAAGTAATCGCGACGAACTGGACTTATTGTTTTAACTTTAACCTCTTTTTTGAGCTGAGATTCCCTTAGCATTTTGCTCTCGACTTTGAGTTGATCGATTTCGCTTGTTAGTTCTTGGTAGAGTTTTTCGATATAACTTAGCTTAAGGCGGAGTTCATTACTTTCCTCCTCGAAGCTTTTACATTTCTTTGAGTCTCGGGTTACGCGCGCGGAGTCTTTCGGCACCGTAGAACTACTTTTAGGGTTTGATTTTGTCACACATCCCGTTGGCGATGATCTAGTAACCCTTTTACTATTTCTAAAAGCATTGCTATTGACTACAATAATATTAATCTGTTATAACCTTTAACTACAAACTACAATAATATTTACCAAATCTGTTTTTTTATAGCCGCTACAGTCATAGGCCTCAGTCACGTGGTGGACCACGTAGCGTCTATTCTGTAGCGAGTACGGCAAAAACGGGGCGAAGTGGTCGATCACAGAAACACAGAGGTGCAAAAATCGAAGCGATGTCAGCCCCAAATCCATTTTGTCCGAATGTGAAAGGCGTATGCTGTCTGATGCTTCTTCTGAACTTAGGTCTTATTCTAGTGACGTTAGGTTTCGTGATTGTTATTCAATTCTTTGAGCCTCTTTTTGTGTGGTAAGTTGAATGAAGTATTTGTGCTTAAACAACTAACACATTTTTCACTTGCAGGGTTTTGGGAATAATATTCCTCATATTTGGTTTCCTCACCCTTATCGGAAGTATGGTATACTGCGTATACGTGTGTCGCGATGCAAAAACACCCTCTCAAGTACGAAACGAAGATCTCTACTGGACACGTCACTGGCAAAAGAACATTGGATATACACCTCAGGAAATCAACTACAAAGCTGACAAATACGATGGATACTCAGATCGGTACTCAGTTAGTAAAATGAGTGGAAAATATTCGGACCGAGAGAGTAATCGCTATTAAATTGGGGTCGCTCACAGACCCATTGATTTTCAAAATGCCATAACCGGGAACGTGGGTGTTGTTCATTACTCAAAACCACAGAAAGAGTGTTAAGTTAGAATATTGAAGTGACCCTTACGAGTGAGGAATAAGATAAAGTAGCTATTAATCATATACCCGGAGGGTTTAAGTCAGTTTCGACAAAGAATATTAATTAATTTGTAATCAATTAAATTAACTAAGTTTATATGTAATTAAATATAAATGTTTAACTTGAGCCACCCGCTAACAACACCTGTTTTAATTTTAAATGATTTTTGATTGTTTTTGTATAACAAATTGTAAATTTTATTAATAATATACATGAATTGTACTTAAGTAAACTAACTACATATTATTTTTGTTTAATCTGTAAATTAACAAAGAATATTATTTACTTTTCTTATATTATTTTAAAGAAACAAATTAAACACAAAATATGATATTTTTGACCGTTTGTAAATAATAAACACATTTATATAAAAATTAAATAATTTACCGAGAAAAATTAATTGTTTTAGTTTAGCTGATTTGAACGTGGGATCCTAATGAATTACGTCCAGCATGTTGACACGAATCCATATTTCTATAAATGCTGTGAAATAAATATCTTTTATATACATTAAATGATTTAGCGACCTATAGCTTCGAAGGCGTCCAGATGTGGTGGCTTAGGATCATCAGTGGATTGCCACAAACACAGCTAATCAATACGCACTTTTCTGTGTATATAAAAATTCACATATGTAAAACGGTTTTTTTTTTTGAAACCCAATAGGTAGGGTATTTATTAGAGTGTGCCAAAAAAATCAAATTGTGTGTATTTAATTCGTAATATTGCGGAGAATTTGCTTACTGTGCAGACTAAAACGGGGTTAAAATATAATAAATAAAATCGATTCATTTCTTCCGGTGGCGCATATATACTCTAAATTTTGCCGAAATTCGAAAAAAATTGTATAGCTTGTTGCTTAAACGTAATAGCTGTATTCCATTGTTACATTGCAAAATTTTAGATTCATTTTCATCAGTAATTTTTGCAATTGTATCGTTGATTGATTGAAGAGCAGATAAACTACAAAAAGTTATCAAACGAGAAGTTATTGGCTGACGGACTATATTTTTGTTTAGGAGGTTTATGGTAAATCAGCGTGTTATGGTCAAAAGTATTCCCTACAAGGACATGATTTACAAATTTTATTCCATATGTGAAAATATTGGTAGTGTTGGATATGCTACGTACAATACAGCGAACGTTTAAAATTTTCTCCAAAAAGTCGAAACAGAAAGCTAACTAAAATATCCATTCGGCTGGTTCATATATATTACTTAAAAATGTTCATTTGCATGTTGCATATCTTAAAATTTTCAGAAAATATTTATTTCAGTTAATTCTTATCTGTCAAATTGGGATCAGCTTTTAATGTTTACATGACCAAAAGTAAATGAACGGAATCTGAATTACCGCATGCATATTTAATTTATATAGTACCTCCAAACTAAGTAAACGCAAAGCTCAGTTTAACATGCAAAGGTGTGTCAACAGTGTTTGGACTCATAATAAATAAGTAGTTTCTTTTAAAGTTGTTAATTAACGGACACAAATTTAAATTCGTTGCCATTAAGCTTCTCCAGATGCCAGTAACTCATCTGATACAACAACCACTATTTCGTTTTCATTTATTTTCAACTTTAAAAGCTTTTTCCTTTGTTTACTACATTACCTCACGGCCACATCTGGACTTCTCCAACCCCATTTTCTTTTTTGAACGTTGTTCCATATGTCAGCTGGTTTCACTGTCAAGCAGCAAAAGTATTGCCGTTGGAAATAAAACTTTCACCGTAAAACTGTTTTCATTAAAAATAGCTCCACTAGATAAATTTATATAAACAGTTATTTCCTAATTGATAGGTATCTCAAATTAATTCTTTGAAATTCACCAAATAAGTAGATATAATTAAAATTCCACATAAATGTAATATAAACTCCACTCCCAATGATAAAGAACGGCAACGCGTGTCGGAACAGTCATCCAATTTTCCGTAAAAAGCATCTTTTCTGTTCCATTCTTCCTCATTCAATCATCGAACTTCTTAGAAATAACGACACATCTCCGGTGTCTACGAAAAATAAACGAAATTCCACGCAAAGATGTCATCCACCGCAAGTAGTAGCAGCACCCCCACCAATAACGCCCGCACCACAGTAATCAACGCCAATTTAGAATTCGTACGGGAAGAAGACTTCGTCGAATACTTCATTTTTCCAGTGATAACAAAGGAAGAAGATGACTTGACTGAAGAACTGCAGAATCTTCTGCAGAAAATCAACACACAACTGGACCAACACGTTCGCGACTATATCTGGCACAAGGATGAATTCAATCTTCAAGTACGCACCGACGCCCAGCAGACACTCGTCGAAGAGTGCAACAATGAAAAACAGAGTAAGTTGAAAGTTTAGTATTTTTTATTGTTTCAATGGCCTATTTATAGTTTTTTCTTCTGTGGCAGTGTGTCTTCCCCCTCACCTACATGGTATCAGCCATTATGGTGATAATATTGTGGACGAATGGTTTATCGTTTATTTACTCTACGAGATCACACGTGAGCACCCCGGAGTGGTGGCTCGTGTCATTGACGCTGACGGTGAGTTCCTTGTCATCGAAGCTGCGGAATATCTGCCCAAATGGGCGAACCCTGATTCGTGCGAACAAAGGGTAAGTGGGTGCAGCAGCAGCAGTTATGTGGCTTTGTTGCATAGGTGGGGTGGGGTTTGGTTGAATTTCTATTGTTGTCTGATGTGATTGTTCTCTCTCTTTTTCTTGACAACAGGTGTACATATCAGAGGGACACTTGCAACTTGTGCAGAACTCTCCATCGAATTCGGCCACTGTTCTGCCCGTTGCTACAGCTCTTTTGAAAATTGCTCAAAACCCGAAGCTCTACCGCGTGTCCAGTGATATTCAGCACTGCATCGATGAGCGGCTCAATGAATTCACTGCCGAGCACCGCCTAGCAGCGATTCACACCCAAATTGTTCGTCTTCCAATGGGCGTGGCGGCTATTTTGTTGGAGCGTCCATCATTGATTGCTCCCGCATGTAGGGCGTTTTGTGAACGCGATCCAATCGACATGAAAGCATGTCGCGCCATGAGGTTCTTTCCGCCGGAGGATAGAGTGCGGACCGCGGTCAAGTTCACGAGGTGCCTGTACGCCATGATTATGCATAGCGATTACACACCGGATCGGCGTACTGGCTGGAAGTTGCCAGCTGTTATTAACTCTGAGGAGTACAAGGAGGACATATTGGGTGTGAAGATCGCCTGCGGCTTTGAGATTCTAGCCTCACAGGCTAGGGAAAATGGCTGTCTTGAGAACGAACCAGCTTGGCGGACATACCTGAAGAGTCTCTCTAACAAGGGATACTTTAAGGACAATCTGGAGGGTTCGGCGATATACAGCCAGCTTTTAGAGGAGGCCAAGTCATTCTTTACAGCTAACCGTGAGAGATTCCGCACCCGCCCAGAGGTAGGCAAACAAATCGTAGAAATGCTGCGGACTCTTGACAGCACCTCTACCGAACAACTTCGTGAAGATGAAAACAATCTGCAACCCAGCGACAAAGATGGTTGGCTTAATATTTCTTCAGAAGAGCTGGACACGATGTTGACGCAAAAATACGGCGTAAAGAAGCTATACACTCACACTGGCGACATGAACGCCAAAGAATTCACCTCCAATATTACTGAATTCCTCGACAGACAATCGGAATTCGATGGTATTGATGATGTGGAACCGGTGCCTTCGCCAAGAAAGTCAAACATTCGGAAAAACGCCTCAATGCGTAAGGCGGTGAAGGAGCACCCAATAGCAGCTCCTTCCCCCGACCAGTCGGTGAGCTTCGACCCCGATGCGTTCTCCACGCATGTGAAAAACTTCCTCGACTTTGTCATTCCTGAGGACAACTGGGAATCGAACTCCGAGATGAGTGATTATGAAGACGAGGACGACCTGGAACGAAACATCGAGGAAATGACGAATTCCGAGCTGAACATCGAGTCCAACATTAAGGAATACATGGACCAAATGGACAAAGAGCTATCTAAGACCACTATTGGTAAGTCCTTTGTCAAGAGCGATGAGAAACGTCCCAAATCTTCGGCAGAAGATGACTTTGACGACATCGAGTCTTTCAAGCCGATCGACATCAACGTCAACGCCCTGAAAAACATGATGGACAGCTACAAGTCGCAGCTGGGTGGCTCAGGACCAGCATCAAATCTTTTGAATGCCATGGGCGTTGGTATGTGCAGCAACGATGCATCGCAAAAAGATGCCGACCTGACTGAATCAACTGTCTGAAAGTAGCGCACCTTTAAGTACTTAAGACCAAGGTTTCCTCAAGCATTTTATGGATTTCTACTTCATCAGCACCACACACACACACACAACTCTCGAGTAATCAAACACACTAAATAGCTTTAATTTTTTTTTATTATTTCATTTGTTCGTCCGCTCTTCCTGCTCCTTGTTAGGAGTGACCAAAGCAATAAAAGTATTTTTTTTCTCTTAAGCAATAAAAAACAAAAAAATTCATTATGCCTGTGTCTATTATGTTGAATTATTCCAGCTATCCTTTCTTTGATGATAATCCGGATTGTTGTTCCTTCGGTCACGATTATCGTATGGCCGATAACCTCCACGTCTTTGATTATTGTTCCATCGACGATTGCTCCGATAGTCGCCATTGCCCTGATTATGGTGGTGTGAATTTCGATTGAAGGGTCTGTTCTCACCCCAGTTCGAGACAACTGGTGGCTCAGAAACCGGCTGGGCACAGTGCTTGACAAATTCCTCATCGTCATCGGTAAAGCGATACGGAAACTCTTCTTCGCATTCGTCAAGGAATTCGATATCCTTATCAGTGAGGCGGTTTATTTTACGATTTGGGTCAACCATATTAACTAAAGAATTATTTATTTATATTGAACAATTCGGTGTTACACACTATGTAGCTCTTGACTTTAAAATAAAGTATTTTATAAGAAACGTAGAAGAAAATAAACTTAGGTATTGTCAAAAACTTAGATCACAATGGTAATGTAATTAATATAGTTATTAGTTCTAGGGTGAAGCGACACTAGGGAAAGTTTAATTCATTTGTATTCACAATAAAATAATTTTGACTAAAAAAAATAACAAATCAAATCGGAAGCAAATGGGATACCATTTTTTTTCAATTCTACGAAAAAGAGAAACAAAGGTTGTAAAAACGTTAAAAATTGTAAAAAAAAAATAATATATAATAAAAAACAAAAGACATCCAATTTACTGTTTTCGTAGCAAAACTTTATATGATGCTGATATGAAACAAAAAATATCATATCGAAGTGACAACAAAATCATAAACATAAAATTTAAATATATTTTGAAATTGATTGCTTTAATCTGTTAGAGCACAGAACTTACTGTCCGAAACATTAATTAAGGATTAATTGAATTGATCTATGCTTACCGTAACAGACACGCTTGAAAGCTGTAGGGAGATATTGTCAATTTCTCGAGCAGTGTGTGTGTGGTCTTATGCTACGTTTCCACCGAGCACTAAAGTGAGATTAAGTTTAATCTTCCCTTAAGCTACCTTAACTCTTAAGATTTACCATACACATTTTAATCTGCTAAACACAAGATTAAAAAATAATCTTGAAAGAAACTGGGTTTGCATGTAAGAATCGTTTTGTGAACACACTAAATACAAATTTACCATACCTGAATATGTCAAGAGTGACGTTGGCTGCTGAGAATTGAGAGTGAGGAAGCAATTTGACAACCAGATGTTGGACATTTTGTGCGCAATTTTGAGAACAAGAGAGCGGGTTGGCAGAAAACCCCTATGTTAATCTCCTTTGTTTTCGGTGGAAACGTGCTTAGATTTATTGTTAATATTTTGCCTTTAATCTCGGTTTATCTTTGGGTGGAAATGCAGCGGTAGGTGTAGTACATTAAAATAAGTAAATAATATCTAATAAATAAATTTTCAATATTCCATTACTTTTAGTTTAAGGAGGTGAATTAGCATTTATTAGCCTTGCTCGGACTACAAAAGTAGGAATTTTAAATCTTGTGTTTTGTTGCCCACAATTATTACTTGAGCTTTTAACTTGTTTTTGCAAAACACAAGCTGTTGCTTTTTAATTTCCATGCGATTTTCCTATTTCTGCATCCCTTAATATTAACTCCACATGTTGGCCGACATGTTTTTGCCTCCAATCTTCAATTATAACTAATCAGGTTTACACTATAACAACAAGTTCACACTATAACATAACTATAACAAGCTCACCACAATTGTGTTACAACCATTGTGATTTCACATACAATTTATAAAATCCAACTTCACCTCACCATTCACAATAATCGAAGAAACATGACATATTAACCATGTGTAGATCGCATTCTAGGAAAAAGGTAAACAAATACGAAAAGCAACTCACGAAAACAAAGAAATGTTATCGAATTTTATTATATCCACTCAGAAGTTCGTCCTAATTGTCGGTAATTGTTGCAAAACTATCAACATTTTCCTATGACTTACTTTATAAGATTCCACTTTCAGACAATATTGGGCTGGAACGAATTGCATCGAAAACAATCAATGGGTTACTGCAAGAACAAGGTCAGCAAGAAGCAGTAATGACTCTCAATCTCATAGATGATGATCAGACAACCTGTTACACAACCTTTCTTAAAAAATGCGATGCCAGTGAAACTAAAGTCAATGTTGTTCTACCCGCGCTAAGTGATATTAGGCTTTACTACCCAAAGAAATCTGATCTTTTTCAAATGATTCACCAACTTAAGCTAAATCGTAATGTTAGGCAGATTTTTTTATGGGCTTCCACGTTGCATCTCTTCGAAGCATTCACTGTAGCCTGCCTTGAATATATGGCAGACCTAGTACTGTACATAGAAAATAAAGAGCACCTATCTATTTTAATAAGGAAACCGGGAGGGTCAGTTACGAATAAGGTTAGTTGGATATCTTGACGTGTTGCAAAGATCTTAGATCAAAGTTGCACATATATTTTTTTTTGCAGCGCTATAATTATAGTAAAACCAAAGATACCTTCCAAATAGAGGAAATCAAGAAAACAAATAAAAAGGTAGAGAAACCTGCTGTTAAGCCAGAACAACTGGGTACATTTAAGATTGAGCTTGAGGAGGATGAATTGGTGGCTAGAAATGCTTTGAAATTGCCTTATGAAAAGTAACACACATTGAGTTATAGAGATTTAACTTACTAATTTGGTTTTTCTTTAGAACAAGTGAAAGTGAAGTTCCCGGAGGAGGGAATATCATCTATACGCCAGATAAAGATGATGACTTCGATGAGGAGGATCCTGACGAAGATTTGTACATATAGCGCTCCGCGCGTGTGTCAACTTTGTCTATGTATATTTAAATGAATCGTGTTCAAATAATATAATAAATGTTCAATTGGTCTAATTGATTTGCGTGCAGTAATTTTGTAAACAAAGTTGGACAGTATTTGGGATTAATGCAATGTGTAGAATGATATACGTGCAGCTTTGATGTTTAGAAAATAGACTACAGTTTTAGTTGGTACCTATGCACCTCTTCTGAAAATTAATTACACATATCTCTTACTTTAAAATAACCATTTTTATACGTACAATGTTTAGTAACATTTTGAGACCATTATAAACAAAAAGTTGAAAAACATCATATTTTTATTTTCAGTTTAGGGCACGACAATTTTTTGGCTTCATACATGAAGTCAAAACTGTATTCAATAATTTTTTTTGTATTTATAATAGTTCAGAAGTTATGGGATTTAAAATAGGTCTATCTCCAAATTGTAAATTTTTCACGTTGACGGTTTATAACTTGAATGGAAATGATAATAGACCCACCTACTATACCATGTATCATACGTCATTCGTCCCATCCTTAAAGATGTTTCTTGTAAACTGTTATATGCTGATGTGTACATACGTTTAAAAAGGGATGTTTCAAAGTAAAGAAATATGTGAATATTTTTGTGAGAAAGTGTAGGTATGCAATGTATCTACTGACGATCCGATCTCGAGTCTCGAATCTTTGGGAAAGAAATTGCCTTTTGGCTTCAAAAACCTTCAATGTTAATTCGTGTCTCGAATGTATCTTTCATTTGTCTTTCGGGTTGCATTTCAATCACTTCTTCTCGAATTTCATCACACACTTTAGAAACGTTAACAATGAAAGAATTGCGGATCAGTTTCCGAATACCGTTTTCCTCTGAGTCCGAAAAATATTTGATGAGTGAATTCACTTTTTAAGTTTTTCAAATAAAGCGTAATATTATTTTGTATTTCTCCTTTAACCTCAACACACTGCCCGACAATAACTTTATTCTGGGTTTAAGACGCAGAAAAGTTTTCTTTTCCGACTTCATATAATATCCATAGCTCAATTTTCGCTATAAATGCACTGATTTTATCGAGTATGAATATCGAACGGAACAACCCTATTGAGACACTCGCCGGAGGGCGCCAACGCACCACCGGCTCACATTTCTATTTAGCGCAAACTGTGTCTACTCGTTGTCGTTTATTAATATTGACAACTTCAGATGCTTCCAAGAACCACCAACGGATTGAATCACCGGTTAAGAACCAATGGATTGTTGACAAGGCTGCCACTTTGGTCATCTCTGACAAATGACATACGTCATAACTGCCGTATTTTAAAAATTGTTTTCTTATTTTAAAATACTAAAAACATAACAAACGAAATTTTTCAAAAAAATAAATTTTATTTGCTCTTTTTAATTACATATACTTTTTTTAACTTTAGTATTTACAAAATATTATTAACTTTTAAAATTTTAAGAATAACATAAAAGGAAAGACAAGACATTTTTTGAAAATTTTTTTCGCAATATTAGAAAGAAAATTTAATTATTTTGTTTTGGGAGAACTTTAGTTCAAAATTGTTAAAAAGTGTTTCATAATAATATTTTTGTTTTAATTGTGCGTAGTAATTTATCAGTTTTTAATGGTGAATAGATTTTGTTTGAGTTTACAATAATTGTCTTTCTATTTCAAATTTAAATAACCTTTTAACTCATAACATAAATAAACAAAAAAAAAACTTTATTTTGGATATGTACATTTCGCTGTTTAATAGTTTTTTTTTAATTTAATTGTTCATACATTTTTCGATTATTGCATTCTTAAATTGCTACCGCTTTCGAATTGAATATTTTATTAGATCTTTGTTTTTGTTACCTATATATATATTTATATACATAAAAACTACCAGCAGTAATGAGTAAATAATTGTAATAGTCAAATTGATAAAAAGGATTACATTGAACAGTTGTAGAAGATAATTTTAAACAAGGGTTGAGAAAAATATTTTACAATGTTAATGAATGGCATGTACATACATATATCTGTATATATCACATTTTTTAAATGGCGCTGAATACTAGTAGAAAAAATGGCGGACAAATTGAAGGCGTAGATGACGGACGAGTATTAACTTTTGAAATAGGAAAATCCAACCCTCCATTACAAATTTCCCTTACATTACGACAATAAATATTGGGAATCGATAAAGGAAAATAGTACCAGTTCTTTTATTTAGACGAACTTTGTTCCTTTTTATAATTTCATAGTCTAACCTTTTTAAAGTGGCTGCTGAACGGGCATCATAAAAAAAAGAGTCATAGGGTAAGAAGAGAAACTCATTCATCGAAGCATATATGTATAGCCTGGACACGACCTCGAGTCGACATTGGCTCAGCCAAATCGAAGAGGTCGTTCATTAGCTCAAACAAATCGAAAAAATTAACAATAGTGCTCCAGTCACGTGGACGTTTTAAATGACCAAGCTACCGCGGATGCCAGAGCGCTTGGGGTATGTAGGGACTCTTTACGGGTCGGAAGCCGTTTAATAAAACTAGTGCTCAACCTGTTCTACCTTACTCATATATATTTTGTTTGCTCCCTACATTCCTCTAAGCCTCAAGGCTTGTTTTTTCGGACTGCTGAGTGAGTAGTTTTTTTTGCGTTGTACAAAAGCAAATGCACATTCGACAATAGTGAGTCCATCGCTCGATTGAGCGAATGTTTCTTAAATGAAGGTCAGTGTAAGGATCCTTAAGAACGAGCGAAGTCAATAAATCATTTGTTTAAGGAAGAATTAATAGAAGAGTTGCAAGGTAAATGTGCATGAATATGGACTCCACGTTCACGTATTAACTGTAAACGAATTCTATGTCAGAACTTTCTGCACGGATTATAGCATAGTTGATCTGACCGATTTCGAAGGGCCGACCAGATTTAAACACTGTACGTCTCTCAACATGATTAGGGCATGAGCCCAGATCGCGCACCAAAAAAATAGAAAACAAATGGATAGCGTATATTGAGATGAAGACAAACTATCATTTCTGAAAAAGTGCCGAAGGCGCGGTTGGGTCAATATACCCAACGAGTAAACACAAGTTCCAAGTCCCAGCAAAGTTCACGGCAACTGTTCTACATCTATTCAACTTTAAAGAACCCAGGTAAACTAGAGCAATACCAATTTCTCCAGCCATTATTTCATATTTGTTAAGTTTTCTTTAATATATAAAATATTTTATAATTTTATTTTTAACTGTACATCTTGTTTGTTAAGTTAAAAAAATATTTTTATCAAAAATAAATACATTGCGCTTTGCGTGTGCAAACAAATGCATTATTCTATCTATTTTGGTTTTATATTCCTCTTCATATTTTGCTTAAAACTACCCTCTTTTGAGGTTATAATGGTACTTTTTACAAGGCCAAGATAGGGGGATACGTTAAAGTTAAATTAAAAAACAAAAATACATTCATTTTCTACAAATAAAAACATAAAAAAATATTTTTCATTAAAAAATAAACATTTAAAATAAATAAGTATTTGGCTTCTTCTTTGTTACCTATCTGCGGCGATGCAGTAGTGCGTCTACGTCACTTTTAGGGTCTGGGGCTAACGAACTCCAGTCTGTGTCTTTACAAAGAGGCAATGGCGACTCAGTCGGTGCCGCTCCACTTATAATACACGTTTCGCGGATGAGGAAAAACTTACTTATCAACTCGTCTACCCAACTGAGTAAGCTACCAGCAAATCGCTTTGCATTCGCCTGCACGAGCTCTTTAAGTATTCGCACATCCTCTGCTGGTGGCAAGTGTTGCTGCCATTCTGTTGGATATGATATATCCTGGGGACTACCCAAGTGTAGTACTTGCGAACGAGTGTACTTAATTGGTTTGCCACTTTCGATAGTGAGCGGAGATATAAGGAATTTTGTCTGAGCGTAAATGGATAAACGACCAATCAATTTCACGGTCCATATCCCAGGTGTTAGAGGATGCTTTAGGTTGGCCTTGGAAAAATTTATCGCATCTGACTGAGTGTCTTCGACGTGAATTTCATTAAAATCCTGAAGTGTCCCAGACGGATCGATCCATAAAACGGTCAAGTTGTATGAATGACTGTCGCTGTGCGTCGAACCGGCAAATGTAAAACTTAATACTACATCTGTGGATGGCCCTAAGAATTTGGCAAAATTCCTTGAGACTTGCTCCTTTTGATCGAAGTCTGAACTAATTTCAAAGTTTCGGACCCGTTTGGCAAATTTTGAGGTACGCGCAACTTTTGGATATTGGATTGGCCGTATCCGTGTTTCGTACTCCACGGTATGATTAGTTGAGGTCATTCGAGCGCTATATCGCAACAATACCCCTTTGTACTCTTCATTGCTTAGAAAGTTTGTAATTTCATGGAGAGAGAACGTTCGATAGTTCATCTTCCTCCCATTAATCCGTAAAAGACTGTTTGCAATCGTTAGAAACAGATCATCTGTAGGAGATCGCTTATCTTCGTGATGGTGCAAACTTTGCCAGTAGGAATTCAAATTCATATACTCACTGGTGTAGGGACCGAAGAGCCACTCCTCCAGCTGAAGTATGATTGCTTGATTAATAATAGGTTCAAATTTCCTGGCAAAAAATAGCATCTTCTGTTCGGTACCTTGTAGACGTGCCCAGTCGTCGGGTTTGAAGTCATTTGGACTGCATCCGCACCAATCCACAACATGCTTATACTGGCATTTGCAACCCAATTTCCGCTTCCAATTGGTGACATGCAGATTGTTGTCCACATAGGTTTGACAGAACTGGGAATTCCTCAGTACGGTGTGAAAGAACGATTCAGCCGGTAGCAGGGTGTGACGAAATATCGTTAGCAAACCTTCGAGAAGTTCATTTCCTTCATTATTGGTTACATACTTCACGAAAGGCTTGGATAGAGCAACCCAATCGCTGCCACCGTCAACTTGTACACCATCGGGCAGAGTGCGATCACCGATACGCCACATGTGGGTATCACATTCTACAAATGTTTTGTCCAAGCCCTGCTTCTGGATAAACCGTTGTGTTTCGCGACCATGACTCTTAACAAAGTTTCTTCCCTTGTTTGCGGTCAGAAAAGTAACCAACTTTTCTACTGGTTTTACGGGGAAGTCACTCTCGCTTAGGTTTATTACAAAATCCCATTGCCATGTGGATTCAAGGAGATCTTTCATGCAGTGCATCAGCATTGTAAGTAATGAAGCTCCACCCCAAATTGTCGAAAAGCGGTTGCGAGCCAAACGAATGTTGGAAAACTTTGGTTCAAGTTGTAGCAGCTGTCTATAAAGATAGTCCTGACGCTGAAAAGACAAACAAAAACTATTTAATATTTTAAAATTTAATTCAAATAATTACAGGTAAAAACAATACATTTCAAATATAAGGACAAATTTCTAAAAATATAATATCCATACATAACCATTTATGAAGAGTTAGAGTTTATTTCTTTTGTTTACTAAAGATAATGGTATATCATTTTGTAACATTTCTAGACAACACTTGAGGAAGAACAGAGCTTGCCCCCAAACAAAAACAAAATACGATAACAAATTTTTTAAAAACTACCGAAAGTATGAGTTTCAAGAATGATAAAAAGAACAACCTTGAAGAGAGTAGACATAGCACGTCCGAACTGACTTGCTTATAGATTTACATATCAAACGAATCTGTAATTACCGTCATCAGCAGTATCCAAACAGAACAATATTATTGAAACCGCTGCTGAAAAAATAAGTAAAAATTTTAAGGAAATCCATCTAAACGTTTCGCCATACGGCTTCTTTACAGACAGACAAACCGACTGATAGCATTGGTGGACCAAATTTTGGACTTCTCAATAATCGTAATATCATACCTCGTACTCAGTTCGAGTTCAAAAACTCGGTATATTATTATCCTCTTCTCAACTATTTTTAACTTTCTAGCAAACATTAGTAAATGTTAGACAAAGTTACAAAATTGTTGAAAAGAAGTTAATTATATACTTCATATAGTATAAGAAATAGTGAAGGAAAACGCGTGGTGTGGGATTGAGGTCATGCTCGCTGTACTTCCTGAAAGCTCGTAGCTTGTGATTTAATCATACAGGAGTACTTCTAGATCCTATCATTCACAAATTCGCTGATTAGTATTGCTTGGTCTCTATCCATCTGAAAATATATTTTTCTACGTTGGAAAAACGACTGCTTTTAAGCTTTTTTCTCTCCTATGCTTCAGGGCATTTTTCGGAAAACACATGAAATATTTTACTCATTATGATCTGGTTCCAATTTACTTGGCGTCCATTCATACTTAACTGGAGTACAACGCTCATATCTGGTGCGATGTGTCAATTATATATTTAAAACTACTTGACAGAGTTAAAAAAGAAGAGCAATAGACCTCTTTGGTGATCGAGACCTCACAAAGGCGATTGACTTTTTAATAAATCCTTGCAATGTCTCCTGCCTGTCTTTGTCGTATCAATATTTCCACTACAAGCGCTCACACAAAATTGCCAGTTGCATTCATTCTTTAGAACATTCCAATCGCTAGACCAGGAACGTTCATCGGTTCACCCTGAAGCGTGTTCTATGTTTTCTGCAAATTACAGTTTGCAAACATTTAAAACCAATACGCATGGTCTCTCTTAATTATAAGAAAAATCAACTTTTTATATTAAGGCACATGTCACAGGTACTTAAAACATATACAACGCAATGGTTAAACTAAATCATTTTCCCTAAGTATGGAAAGTTGCCGAAATAATAACTGCACCAAAACCCGGAAAATCAACTAAAACAACATCATACAGACAAATCAGCCTGCTTTCTGT
This sequence comes from Ferdinandea cuprea, assembly GCA_963576555.1. Lineage (NCBI taxonomy): Eukaryota > Metazoa > Arthropoda > Insecta > Diptera > Syrphidae > Ferdinandea > Ferdinandea cuprea. Next base: position 26,178,569 of record OY754960.1, read on the forward strand.
TCTGTCGAAAATCTTTGAAAGACTTATTTGTGACCGCATGCCACCCTAATTGAACAGTCTAAATGCAATACCTAACCACCAGTTCGGATTTCGAAGACAACTAAATCTCAACTGACTTGGAGGAGAAAAGATTCTGCGTAGGAGTTTTCCTTGACGAAAACTGGAAAATCTCCCACCATCGGACTTCTATTTAATGATAAAAAGCTACTTAACTATACTTAACTAATCGACATTTCTATGTTAGGTATAAAGACTATTACTCAAAACTGTACAAAACACGAGCTGGGGTCCCACAAGGCAGTGTATTAGGGCCACTATTGTACAATCCCTATACCAGAGACATTCCTCTTCCAACACAGACATCATCGATGATTGCATCTTTTGATGATGACACCATTCTGCTCTTCTCCCACAAATGCTTTCAAATAGCGGCTATGCAACTACAAATAATTCTAGACGACACTTCCAAATGGTTTGATGACTGGCGCATACAAATAAACGAAGACAAAACGGTCAAGATTATATTTACTACAAAAACGAAATTTATATCCCAACTACTAAAAATCAACAACAAAGACATCTGTATGGACACTGTAGCATGGTATATAACGAGCAACGACATTCACGAAGATCTTAAGTAGCGCAAGAAGTATTCAAAACGAGTAAATGGCATTTAGCAAGAACAAAATCACACTCAAACGGTTATGTCAACACCCTCCCAAAACAAGAAACAGTAAACAGAAGACGGCTGAAAAGAATAAGACCTATTGATGTGATTATATAAAAAAAAATTATATTTATGAAAATATATATGTATTAGGTATTTTATTCTCCTAATCTTGCTAGTCATTCGAATTATTATGTTGACACGGGTCACAAATCAAATACATGTCAAATCCCTCACCATGTAGTTAAAATATATGTATTTACTTAGTGTCGCTTAAGACAAAAAAAATATATCACAGGTAACTAGAATCGAATAACCAATTAAAAAAAATCAATTGAGAAACAAATCTTCTGTAATATTTATAAACAAACAATATCTCCCTTTTGTAGCAAAGGAATTTTCCTTCTCATTAACTTAAGCCCCATATTGTGGCACACACTGTAATCTATTTATTTGTTTAGGTCAATGATAATAGTTTGGCTTAGAGCCAACTCTCCTAAGTTTAAAGCTCTCCAAACCAGAATGATGTTTCATAACATTAGGAACTTGTTTACCAAATGATACGCCATTTACTCGAGTGTGTTAGCCGCAAGCAAAGTACTCTAATTTCAACATCACACCACTACTACACTGCGCGTAAAGTGTACTTTAAGTAGATTTGATTGGAGCAAAACGTGAGTGTAGCACTATTCCACTTGTGTGCACTTCCCTCAACGAATTATTGGTAGCGATAGAATCGTTCCATTGGCGATAGATTCGCACCCTTTTAGAAACTAAAATTCAGCAGAAAATTATCCACCAACATTTACGTCTAATACCTCGATTGTGGGATTTGTTTGCGTTTGCACTTTCGTAAAATTCCATGGCGATTACATATCGATCGAATGCATTTGTAGTGCAGTTTCCGTCTCCATCCAAAAACAGTTGCCCTCACCCATATCAAGTTCTAAGAGTGGAGGGTAATTGCATTTCATTATGCTAATAAAGCCCGCGTGTGGGGCACACAATCACTGACAACCCTCATTCCAGAGAGACCGGTTGTTTGACGTTCTGTCGTAATTTGCCTACTTAATGGTTTCTCTCTGGCAATATGCCGCCACTTGACATAATTCCATTACAAGCCCAGAACAAGGGGGTTACCAGCTAAGTTTACCCCTCAAATAGACGAATGCGTGGATGCATTTTCCGGTGAATTTGTGCGCGCGTACCTGCTGAAGGCAGCCACATTTCATTCATAGCATGATACTTAAAGCACTTGCTTATTGGTACTTACCGAATCCACATGGATGTAGAACACATGATTGGGCGAGTAGAGTGCTTTGATTAGGCGATGCACTTGACGCAATGCGCGGCCATTCAATGTAAGTAGGAATGCGATTCGAACACTTTCAGTTTCCGGTTTTGGAATAGTTTCAGCTATTTGCGCAGTGAATTCTGAAAAAAATCGATCACATTAGAAAGTCGGCAGCAATCAATGTTTAGTTAATACCCATAACTGACTGTATAGACAGATATGGTTGGAATAAAAGAAAAATCAACATTCGATTTAATGTTGCAAAATGAAAGTGTAACGATTTGCTTGGAAATGAAGAGAAAATGGATTATTTTTCGTTTATTTGTGTAAAGATATCAAGCGAAAACTTTTATTTATTGATCTCAATTAAAACGTGTTTTTGTTACGTTAACTATCTGTTGAGAAAGAAGATCCTATAACTGATCAAGGCTATTGTACACTGAATGAAATGGATCTGGAAATGTTCGACCTTTTAATGATCTGAAAATTAAAAATTCAGAGAGAGTTGTCAATCTCTGTCAAGTTTAGGAGTAAAGCTCAAAATAATTTTACAATGACTATATATATATTTCCTAAAGTAATTCATAGCTCGACAATCTAGCGGAAACGAATTGTAATCAAGCAAAGAAAAACATATATTCATGAACTAAATAAACTGTGACTCAATTGTTCAGAAATCGTATTAAATGAACCTGTATCTGTATGAATCTGGCGTTTAATTTTGCTAGCACAAAAGCATGCAGCTAATGCACATCATATGAAGTTATATTTTTGCCAAAACATTCTACTGCATAGCAAAAAACTTAAAACAAATTGTTTATGGTTTGGCGTTTTAGATTAAACTTGTTTTGAAAGAAGAAAACGAGAAACATTCATATGATACATGATGTGATATCAGTATCAGAGCCTATAGAACAGTTCAAAATTGAAAATATCCTAAATATAGTGGGTAATGAATTTGAAGTAGAAATGAACGTATGAGGTGTTATCAACAAGCAAACGGGCAATAGCGTTCTTTTTTAGCTGGATTTGAATTAACACTAGTACCGTATTATTATTCTTAAGCTTCTAAGCTTCTAAGTACAGCAAACGACTATATGCACTTCTGTTAGCTTAATTAACACACAGTCACACTAACAAACATCTCAATAGTTAAAAAAATATGTAATATGTCAACTCCACAAAAAGTCAGCACGTAATATATCCTGTAAACTAATAACATTTTTATTTTGAAAACGCTTTTCCAAAGCTGCTAAAGGACTATCTACCTGGGTCCAGGTCAGGAGACTCTTCCATCGCCTACCAAGTCAGGATACTCTACTCTTAGATCGTTGTGCTAAAAGTTATCGCAGATAATTACAACAAATTATTTTTATTTTGGCGTCCAATCCAGAATCAGTGCAAGGTATCGTAGCAGCACTTCACTGTCACAGAATTAAAAGTGTTAGATGATAGTGCCTGTAGTGCTGCTTGACTATCCGAGAAGATGTGAATTCTGCCACCTTTAATTCCATTTCGGGAATTCAAATTTACGCAGATCTCAAGGGCATGGATTTCCACCTGAAATACCGTGGGACATATTCCCATGGGTATCGAGACTTTGGTGTAGGAGTAACTCATCATGGTGATAAAACGCAATGCGAAAATTAGCAATGAGTTGGAGAGAACCAAACTTTTCCTAGTGAAATGCAGTATAATGGTTTTGGTAGGAAGTCCTTCCTGTTCGCACCATTCTAAGACTTTTAGTCTTAGTCTGTCTCGAGACAAGAGCCATTGATAAAATAAGCTATTTGAATTCTGCACGCAATGGAATTTGGCCTTCAATCTGAATAAGTGGAAGGAAATGATAAAAGTTGTCAAGGAGTATAAACATTTCGGGATCTAATCTAAAAGCCAAAATGAAAATTTAAAACAAAAAACGGCTATTAACGTTGTATGGAGAGAATGATTCACGAACAAGCATGTCAAGCAGTTAGACCCCTCAAACATACCATTTTCATGTACTGATGTACGTGCTGCCGTATATCTAGGTTTGGATTCGGCATAAAATTATGAGTCTCTTCCATTCGTGTTAAAAGTATATCTCTGCACAGACGATAATATGAATAGGTACTGTCATCTACGCTTACGTTCGGGTCTTTTTCCGAACATTGTTTCTGGGGTACGTTATAGCTAGTTTTATGTAAAAGGAAAGCCACATTGATTTCTATTATCTGGGACGCTCTTCTATTGTGCAAAGCAGTATATTACACTGCATCGAACAATATGGGCAATAAAGGCCCTAAGCTAGTTATTTCATTTGATAAACAAATAAATTATGTATTTTAATTGTGAAGTAGCTTTATGTTTTAAAATATGTAGAAAGAAGCCAGAATTGTGGACACAGCGGGACCGAAAATAAACCTGCTTTTTTGTCAAGCATGTTTGCTAGAGAATTAGCTAGCTAGTAACAAAAAGAATAGGGCTACTCGATTAATTACGAAAATGTCATTATTACTATTAATATTCAATGAAGGTAAGCAGAAATCAATGCATCGTAAGAAAAATTATTAGCTAAATCATAGTGCTAGAAAACATACACAATAGCATGGATGAGGATAACAATATCTTTACATCCGAACAATTAAATCAAATGTCATAAAATTGCAAGCGATTGCGTGCAATAATCATTAAATGGCTGATAGCTCTTATAATCTGAACGAAACGGTTTTCTAATTCCCTTTTTTCACACATTGTTAAACTTCACCTCAGAAGTATTTCAGTAGTGCTGGAAATACTGGCTTTTGAGTTGACGGCTAAAGAAGAGTTTAAAAGAAAATTCGAGTCTAAAATAATTGGTGTGGAAATAAGTTTAAAGTGTTGTTTACACTAACATACAGTCCTCGAAATACCTACTAACTGGTTTTTAATAAATTTAATATCCATTCATAAATAATTATGATATTATCCAATATAATTAAAGACCCGCATTCATTTTTGTTCGTTGTAGAAACTAGCCTAGTAAGGTATATAATATGTACTAGACTTATTTGGGTACACACTGGTTGATAGAAATTCTAATTGATATTCAGAAAATCAATACGATAAAAAGGTTTCCTGGCCAATATCAATTGAATTAAATGAATAACAAAAAGTACACAATCTACTTACTTGCAATGCCAGTTTCGAAGACATTCATACTGAAATATCCGCCGCACACCTCCTTCGCATTACCTGGGCACTTCATATTACAGCTTGAGTCCGGTAACTTCGCAGCCGACGGTGGCTTATCAGCTCCGCAGAAGCACTCCGTGCCATACTGCACGCCACCGTAGGGGAATCCCGATTGAAGGCACATTTGGATGCATTTCTTTGGCGAGTTATTGCGTTTAAAATTCGTAAAATAACCGGACAACAGGCGATATTCCTTTTCATCGCGATAACAGCCCAGCGGCTTGTTAGCTGTGTAATTAGTGGTAACGCAGTAATTAGGCAAACGATGTGCATAAAACTCTCCTGATTGTATCATGCACGCAACGTTAGCAATTTGCTTGCGACAATCTTTCGTTTTGGCTCTATGCAGTGCGGATATTGCTTCCTTTGCCGCGATGTCACATAGTGGCTGAAAACCTAATTGTTCTAAATTCAAGTTGCCACTATGTCCCCCTGAGTTGACGTCCCTTTTGGCTGCTGCCGCATTTAGGTCCTCGTCATCGGCAACAGAATTATGATCAGGACTTCGTCGACTCTTAGATTTGCTATCAGTCGACGAAAAAATATTGCTGCCAGCACTGAAGCTCAGTTCTGGTATACCGAGGGATTTGTACGCGAGAAAAACCTGCAATCCGATGATAAGCAGGCCGATTAGGAAGAAAAACTTGTAGCGGCGCATCCATCGCACAGCGAGATTATCCGACATTATAGAAGCAACGACACTGAACTGACTAGCAGTGCTGCGCGTATTTGCATGTCAAATGGAATATAATGACGAAAGGAAGAGTAGAGCACAGGAAAATATCACACAACATATACAACACCCCACAACCTTGAAATTTATGAAACTGGGGAGTAAGCCCAATCTTTTCCTTTAAGCCTGTTTTTTAGTTTACACAAAATCACTCATTATTGCACTGCGAGACTACACTAGGAAAACAGATTTTAATAGCGCGGCAACGATGGCAACAAGGTATAACTTTAATTTAACGAGAATTCCAGCCGATCCGTTCTGTTGTCGGTGAAAATCTTTGCACAGTTCAACTGTGCGAAGAAAAAGTACAAGAAAAAAGCTATTTTCAAGAAACAAAAAAGTGTCAAACAAATGTCAAAGTGACAGCACTGTAGTAAGGTGTTTGCCGCTGGATGTCGGGCTTGTGCATAGGATTATATAGTTCACAATGGCAAATTGCGAAACATGTTTTTGCAAAGTATGCATGAAAATGCTTTATTCAACCTACAAAACAAAATTAACAATACATATATTTCGAAAGCCAAACGAAAAGAAATTGTGTATAAATAATGAGTATAATTTTTTTAAACGAATTAAACTATAAATAGTTACCGGGTTACGAACTGCATTTTCAAAAGCTTTGCGCTGACCGACTTAATTTTTGCTTACTTTCATTTTTACTTTATTTACACCGCAATAAAATCTGAAATTTTTTGGTAAGCACCCAAAAACCTAGTCAAAAATATAAGTTTTCCAATACATTTTTCAGTACCAGAAACCTGGTCGTAACCAGTTAAGCAAACTCATATTTTGAAACATTCAGCAGTACCCAGATCGCGCAAGTCGATAGTCGGCTGACGATATCGTTTTAGCAATAGCTATCTCTATCTTTCTATATTGATATGATAAAGATAGGTATAGCTGAAACAATATCGTCAGACGATTATCGACTTTCATTATCTGGGCTCAGTTTAGTGACACAGCTGAAGGATTAGATTTTAAATAAAATTCGTTATTTTTCGTTGAAATTTTTTTTTAATTTTCTTTTTTCTTCCAAATGCAATTACGAGCCTAGCTAAAACCTAGCGGAAGGGACTATTGGCTCTTTAATATGCAATTAATGCCAAAGTTTTACAAGGTTTCTTTTTAAACTCAGTTTTGGATGCGATGTAAAAGTAGTATAAATGAAATCATAATTTAAAAAAATAAAAGAACACACTCAATTTTGTCATGTTATACAAAATAAAAGTATGAGCACGCAGAAATACAGATTTTCATTGTATTTTTAAACCTGAATAAAGAATAGGTAAAACTATGTGCATACTGAACGATGTTCAAATCTGCCCTAGCACAGAATAGTTTTTCTTTTCACTTACAAACATCCAAGATTCCAAATTCAAATTCCATCCCCAAATGTACAACTTTATACATTTATAAGTAAAGCATTTCGAATTGTTTAATTTCAGATATACAATAATTATGGCTTTTATATGAATGCGAATGTTAACAAACATATGTTTTAAATAAAGTGTCATATTATCGATATATAAATCTTGATTGTGAGATAGATGTCTGCCACTGCACTGAAAAACAAAAAAGTCAGAAAAAGTCGGGGAATGTACATTTGTTCAAATGTAAAAAAAAAAGTAAAGTTTAAAAGCGAAGTTGAGAGCTAGACAAAAATTTTAATATGTATTTACATCCCCTAGATATACAAAAATAACACAAAAAACGACTAAATGAAATAAAATATATTTCCTAATTCCATTGGCATCTCGGATCGTGAATTTTTCTACTATTATGAAGAGTTGTTGCAGGTGATAAGTAAGAGTAAAACAATATGGAGTATAATGAAGTATAAAAAGGAGGTTTGTTCCGTAAGTTGGTCCATGTGACCAAAATATATTTATTTAAAAGGTTTACATTCTCGTTTGTTGGTATGTATAATATTTATCTAGGGTAAAAATTATTTAAATAGTTTCACAAATATGTATTTGAATATTATAATGTATTTTACAAAGCGATTTGCTGTACGTTTTATTACAATTTTATATGTATTCCCTAAAATATTGTTGCACCAGGTCGTGTATTGTTACATGTTACATTTTATTAACGCAATAAAAACATAAACTTTAGCTTTATTTAATATATTAAAACTTTGAGAAAAGGGTTGTGACGTAACGATACAAATTAAATAAACAAAATAGAAGATAAAACAAACAATAATTACAGTGTTAAATCCAAAAAATCAAATATACAGACATAAGGACATTCAGTGAATTATCATTGATATATCTAACAGTATAATCAATCTGTGATGGCTGTGTTCACAGATTAATTACCCCAGTCAGGTTATACCAATTCAACTTCAGTCCATCACAAAATCACAGCACCACATTGGTAATAAATTACACGTCGTTTCTTATTGCTTTACATTCGATTACAAAAAGTGTATAGCAGATTCCTGTCCTCAAAATGATAGACATTGTTTATATGCCTCAGCACACGGCCATCCACCAAATGTTTAGCATAATGAATGGCTTCTAGGCGATCCTTTGCTAATCCTACTTCTATAAGCCAGTTGACAAATTCATTGCCGTAAAATACTTTGCGATACACCTTGATGCGCCACCTTTATGAAACCGGAAATGTGTGAGTTTAAGCTGAATAGAAAATGTGTGTTGTTTACCTCTTATCTGTTGCAATGTCCTTTTTGCAGTTCTCCAAATGATGATTGCGGAATTGCTCGCAAATATGCTTCGTTTCGGGTGTAACCGAAGCCCATAGTGGCAGAGTCAACATGTTCGCGCCGTACCTGTGGCAAAAAGGAACGTTTAAAATAAACTCTATCCCTCTCTTTATGAAAAACTTTTACTTACCACATCTTTCGCCAGTATTTTCCTAGAGGAATAAGCAACTCACTAGTGTCGGTGATAAAAACAGCAAGTACAATTAAACTCTGTCCAAAGTTAAGGAATGCATCCAAGAAACTCAGTTCTAAGTATATTCCTGACATTCCTTCCATCACTAAGGTCCAAATAGATACAGAGAGACTCTAGAAGTACATCAGTAGTTAAAACGTCTTGCATTTTTTTGTTATTTGCGAAAACTTACCACAAACATTGAACAAAGTAGTATTATCAAAAGTACAGTATGCTTCAATGTTTGATGTTCATCTCCATCCTTAGGGAACTCCAAAGGCTCCAGACCCCTTCTCGCCTGTTCCTCATATTGTTGAATGATATTCTGACAGTTCTGACGCGATGGACCTGCGCAACTGAACGATGGACTGCACATACTGGCTCGTATTCCAAAGTTTCTGCATGTATTTTAAAGTTAGTTCGTTCGATTATTTTCTCTTTAAAAATTTACCCACCTATCTTCATCATCAAATTGATGACTCTGACGACGCTGCTCAGACTTACTAGCGCGTTCTCCACCACGATTTAACAAGTCTTCAATGTCCACAACCGTTGTTGTGTTTGTTGATGAAGAACAGCAATTCCCATTGCCACTGCCGCAGCCGGCGTCTGTTTTAGCAATTTCTTCATCTTCTGACGAGGAATACGAGGCATTTCTCCGACGAGTAGTTTCAACAGATCTATCAACTGCATTCCCTAATAAATCTGCCGTCGATACTGATGAACCAATGATATCAGATTGTTCTGTAATTTCAAGCTATGGACCAAGTTTGCTTGCGCACTGCTAAAAAATCTTACCTGATTCAGGATTAGACAGTTCTCTGGTTAGGGTCAAATACTTTTCAAAGCGTCGCTTATATCTTTGGTGCATTACTAAGCAGCCAACGGTGACTAGAAGATAAAAAGTGGCAATATTATTTACAGCGAATGAGAAATATAAATAAATGTTCTGAGAGGAAAAATCAGTTTGAAAACTTAGTCGTCACTGAAAAACTCTTCACCCAAAGAAATCGTCTACCGAATTTAAGTTCTGGGATGTTCAAGTTGTTGCGCTTTAACTCGACAGCTGCCTTAAATAAAACCCAAAACTTAAACTCAAGGCACGATACATTAGATAGGAATTTGTCATAACTTGTCGGAATGTTTTAGAGTCATCATTCTGAAAAAAAAACACAGGTCTGTGTCTAAGTTACTTACCAATAAAGCACATGACGAGAATAAATACAGAAATGGCTGCTTGTGCGTTACCGTACTGAAAACTAGGATTATGCCTTCCTCTTGAAAATATATTTTCATCAAAAGCAATCAGTAGACCTGAAATGATTGCTGGCAATCCCCACGCGAATACTATCTGCAAGCAAAAACAAAACAATTTAGTTTAAGGTATCGTATTAACTTCTCTTATAATTACCATGTACGGCCAGAGTTTCAGTACGAAACAAAGGCTTCGACATTGCAAAAACAGCAGACTTATCGCCAATATTGCCGTCCAAAGCCTACTGCTGTAAGCTCCTATATTGAACATGAAAAACTGCACATACAAGACCCAGTCGTTGACGTGATCCAACTTTGACCAAAGTATTACCCCGACGCAACAAAAAAGCTTTAAACATTTAAAAAAAAGATGAGATGCAATCTGTTACTCCTCAAACTAGTCTCGTAGTCCTACCTGCGACAGAACTAAACAGAACGTGATCCTGTGAGGCATTCGTCGCAGTCGTTTGGTAAAAGTAAGTAGAAGAATAATCCAAACACACGCCACCACTCCGGTCACACTGATATCGAATGAGAATCCGTCCAGCTCATGAAGATAGTCAGTAGGATTCAGGTTTGTTAGAGAAATCATTTTTGCTGAGATAAACATCAGAGGGGCACTGATGAAAGTACAGGCTACCATGCTTTTGGCAATCTTAAGAGAGAATATTTAATAAAATTTGTCATCGCTCTAAAATTTCTACTCACCAATTCGACTTCCACGTTATATTGCGTTGCAATGACGAACGCACCCGGTGCAGCTGGGAACGTCCCATAAAGAAATCCAAAAGTGCTTAACTCTGTTGTTTCGTTAAAATTCTCTCCTGCTTGCATGATGTTTACCGTCTGACGTACAACCAATGGCAGCACAAGACTAAAGCCAGACCATACTGTCAAATGCAAGACATAAAGGCTTAATTTTGTTTTGTAACTCACATTTTAACCAGAATCAAAATGCCAGGAATCAGGAATCCAGAGCCCCGTAGTGATGTTCCTTGTCCGACAATTTTCAAGCCGAGCAAGAATAGCGCCGTTGCAGAGAATGAATTTCCCAACACTCTCAGCACGCCTGCAATAATCTCGGGCAATCCGTTGGGGAAAGCAAATCCACCCAAAACACCCAGCAGCGTCATCAGTAGCATTGGATTAAAAAATATCGATTGTATGGTCCTCAAGACGACCATTGTCTTCTCGTTGAAAACCCGATTGGTGGAATTTTGCTGACCTGAACCAGGACAATTCGGCAAGCTGTTATCGACCTTTTCTTTTTGTTGCATTTTTTGTGAGATCTCCATTAGGATATAGCCAATTGGATTCAATATTGCAAGAGATATAGGTGACATGAGGTACAGGTAGGCGGCATACTCCGGATGAATATTCTTATACAGAGCATCGACTGCAGAGATTTGAGTAAGCTGAATGTATATGATATGCTATTTCAGTTACAACTTACCAATTGGATAACCAATAGCAAAATCATTACTTTGCGTGCAAAAGATTGCCAGCAATCCAGCACGTCCATAGTTGAGTGGCCTTGCTACCAAAAGCGACACCACAATCACAGCAAAGAAGACTATTGCCTTAGAGACCAAGACCGATAGAAGAAACATCCAGTTGACAGTTCCCCAATCTAGCTCAACCAGAGAGAGGAATATAAGCGATGGAAGGGCAAAAGTACCAACAAAGGTACCAAGACCCTTAGTTTCAGCATTTGATATAATTTTTAATCGGCCAGCAACATATCTGGATGAAAAATTAGTATATATTAGTATATATTATACTCCGCAGGTATTCTTGCAAGTACATGCCTAGACATGTATTTTATTTATATTACAAACTTTTAGAAAATTTAAGAATGATTATACAGGCGATCTCAGTCAACCACTTATCTACCTGTCACCAAAATATAAACAGTCAACAAAATAATAATTAAAACCGTTTATTATCTCGTTGTTTACACTACATAGCATAGCATAGCATACACCTCAAGGTGACTAAAATCTGTTATAAAAAATGTGTATTTGTATCTGACCTAATAATGGCAAGCATGGCGATTTGGAAGAGTCGTATATTTTTCAGTAGGCAAAGACAACGGTAATCGGCGTGATTACATTTTCAGTTAGCCCTAAAGATAAAATTATTTAACTTTTACCTAACTAAAACAATGCATACCTCTTCCAAGTAAAAAAAAAATAATTAGTATAATTTGGCTTGAAATACAACTGAGGTGATGCGATTTGATTTTAAACAGAGTTATATTTTATGAGGTAATATATTGGTACATAGTCAGTACTCAGCTTTGTAGTAATGTTCCGTTATAACTAAAATAATAGCAGTACTTGCTTAGTATAGGGTCCGCCATCTAACGTTTTTTTTTCAACTAGTGCTTATTTCGCGAATGGTAACACATAGCTCATGTCTGATTTGACAGATACTTAGTTTTATCCTTCCGCTGAACGAATATGGTTGTGTATACGCTTGAACAACGAACAACAACAACAAGGAGCGGCCGTTACAGTCAATGGCAATCGTTATCGGGTCAAGTTGAACGAATTTTTGTTCACAAAAATTGAAGAGGAGGATATTGGCAACATTTGGTTTCAACAGGACGGCGCTACGTGCCACACGGCCGAAGCTACACTCGATGTTTTGCGCCCTGTTTCAAAAAAAAAAAATTATTTGGCGGACCGTATATTAAAAAAACGGCCGTCATATTTGAAATTTTTCTACTTTCTACTACAAAAGCGTTCCCTAAATTTTTCGTAAGTTTCTCTCTTCGTGAGATAATTCATCCCCACCACAGACATTTTGTCACATTTTCAATTATTACGAAATGTAAATGTTGATACTAAGGGAAGAAAAGTGCAAAGAACTAAAAAAAAACTTAAAAAAATTAAATAATTGAGTGTTTCCTTAATTGTTTTATGCACTAGGTATATTATACATGGTATAAGGCAGAATTTTAACCACTGGCCGAACCTTAGTAAATATAAAATTGTTCGTGCAAAATCTATAATAAAACATAAACTTATATTTCAACTCTTTTCCGCAAAGGATGAAAGTTCATTTTCATCGAATAAAAAGGCTTTGAAAAGTATTCGACTTCAGATTTCGTAAGTTGAATTATAACAGACACGTGACATGTTGTAAATAAGACCCTGGAAAATGTTGGCCTAATCCTGCAATAATAAAAATATTTTATTTTAATTTATAGGAATTTTCCATACATCCAAAAAGAACACAAATGCCGAGTATGTGTGTACTATGTGCGTAATAAAGTAAGAATCAAAAACACAAAACTCTTAAATTCACTGTAAAAAAATATACAATAAATCTGACCACAACCACCTCTTTGTATTCAAAGGCTGTCAGTTGGCAATTGCCAACGTGTTTGAATATATTTCGCGGGTCAATACACTTTATGTTGGCACAATATATATTGGCAAATGACTGTTTTAGCCTGCCAAATTTCCAGAATTTAATTTGTTTACATTTCATATTTTGTTTACTCCGAATGACAGTTAGATGGATGTGTTTGGCTTTATATCACTGAGATTTATATAATAAAAACAATTTTTTTTTTGTGCCAATCAGTGCCTATCCTATTCCTCCAATACTCAAGCATCTAAAATATAATTAACAAATTAAATGAATCCAAATTGTTTAGCTAGACTAAACAACTTTATCTTTTAACTGTTTTAAATTGAACAAGAAAAAACTAAGCCGATCTTATGCGCCACATGACTGCAATCTTTCCACAAAATATAATTTGCAAAAGAATTGCGCGCAATAAAATCCCACCTTAGTACAATTATTATCAATTCCTGTTTCAGAACATCAGCAAGATATTACCCAACCGACATGGGGGTAAACTGCACTGCAATCAAATCAAATTAAATTGGTATATAATATAACCTCAAATTTAAATTACAAGTAATTAAAATGTGTCAGTAGCTATCAGTCATCATTTGCATACTACACATATACCAATGTAGGTATGTAAATATTCGTTAGTATAATTATACAAAGTAAAGAAAATGTGCCTTTTTTAATATACAAACTGCAACATCATGCAGTGTTTAAAGACATCTTCGCTACATTATTCATGACGCAGCATGTGAGCCCTTAAAGGAATTAAATAGATAATTACAGTCCTATGTGGGATAACTGAGACATCGTTGCATGACTGATAGTCGTAATTGTCATATTATTTATTTTGTGTAATTTGTCAAAAATTAATTGTTACAATATACCAATTTAACACGCTCAAGCGGTAAGTTTTCCACGATGTATCGTAACCAATTGTTTGTTTTTGTTCACTTCGTAACACCTGTACTTATGTGAAACTCTAAGAACTTGCCGAGTAATTTTAATGTATACAAGAGTTAATTATCAACTATATACATATATGATAACAAATAAATCACAATTAAAAATATAAAAAAACGATTGTAACAGTTATTATAAAACACATAGTTTTTTATTTGTTACGAATATTTTATTCAGCAAATGGAACGTTAGGTATTTAAAGCTCGATTTTTGAAGTCATCGCACCAGCTAACAGTTATGAGACGTTAGTTAGTTTTGTGATAAATTATTTCTTATTAATTTATTTTATTTGTAAATTAATAAAACCACAACTAAAAAAAATGTCTGGAATTTAGATAAAAATGTAAGGTAAAATCAATTTAATTGGAATGTTGTGTGTATGGAACATACTGTATACTGGGCACTGATTGACGACAATCACACAATTTGAATCTTTCTTTTGATTTCGATACAGAAATATAAATTCACTCAAAAGAAACATTCTATAATGTACCGATTTCTACAATAAAATATAATGTTTATATGTACCTAGATATACATGTTATATCGCTCATACAAAGATATACAGTGTCGGCCAATACTGTACTCTAATTATATGACGAACTACACGTAGGTATGTTTCAGTAAATTAATAAACTCAAGTAGGTCAAACTCCTGAAGTGATTGTTGTGGGATCTATTTTCAGCCCAAATTAAGGTACAATGATTTTAAATACTCTAACTTTGGAACCACTATAGATAAAAAAATAAGTTTGGGCATATTAACATCGCGAAAAAAAAAGTAATATTTTTCTGCCCATAATTTCTTTGGCACGTTTTACGTGGAATTGGTAACAAAATGCGACCATAACTAATAACAAAACTACCAGTGTTAAATTTTTTAATTACCTAGTAAATAAACCTTATGTTAAAGGTTCAACACAGTTCCAATCGCTATTCACTGAAACGAAGTGTCATTTAAAAAGCCCGTGATTTCGTTGACATTGATAAATGAGTATGTGCCTACATATTAAAAATACCTCGAGCATTTTCACTTTCAATGAACACCAAGAAAGCCGTTTTTATAACACAAGATAATCGATATAACTGCTGTTATAGCACAGGTACATATCCTATGGTGAACAGATAAATGATTTGTATAATTTCACGATCGGTTCGTTAACATGTCACAACAGTAGTCATTATAAAAACTTTGCAAATTGTATACTTTTGTTATTGTTAACATTACTAGCGCGCAATTTCATTTCACGTAGACATACAAAAAAAAAAAAATAACAGATAATTGTCTTTCTACACCAACCTAAAAGCAATATTCTCATTATGTGACAAAAGGGAAATCTTTGTGACTTTAAATGTTGTTGATCGCAGAAACTCATAAAACGATTAAAGCAATCAGCTACTAATTGGGGAGTTATTGTTAGTATGCCAGCTGAAACGAGTAAGATATTACCTCCCGTAGTTTTTTGCTAACTTGCACCCTACTTCTCATTTAACAAATTCCTTTAATTACTGAAATGAACTTTAAAAAAAATTGTTTAGGCAGTTGATGTCATCTGATTTAAAATTTAGTTATAATTTAAAAGACCATGACAATATAGATTTTAAACCTCATTTTTTAAGACGCTGTAAGCTTTTTTTCAATTATTGTTGTTGCATATTTTAAATATGACTTCCACACAAAAGTATTTAATTTTTTTTCGATTAAATGTACGCACACAGTAAAATAAAGACTTGACCTGTTATGAACTTCATCTCTGTGCGTCATGCTTAGTAGTATGTTTTGATAAGTTTAAAAGAGAAACCTATCAACACGAAACATTTATAAGTTTGTCGTCAAAAAATTCGAGCGGGTGAATCTAAAAACAGTCAGAAAATTGACAATTCACTGGGATTTTTATTACCTAACTTAATGTTTGTGATGCAAATTTGTTTGATTTTTAGCTTATGCATGACAGCAGAATTTAACAGGTAGCCTATCTAAGACGATATCGTTCATTGAGGCCAACTGATAAGTGGTGGAGCAGAGTATCAGGTGATGCACTGCAAACACTGCAACATGGTTTCTTCAAAATTCTCTGATAAATTATGTTAGTGCCAAACGGTGACAAGTGGAAATGCGTCACAGTCGTAACAACATACATACATACAATTAATTGCGTTGTGGCACAACGTTTTGCTTATTATAGCAAAACTTAAAAAGCACCTTCGTACAACTTTCACTAACATCAATTAGCGATTATCACCACGTCATGTTCCTCACACAAGTTTTATGGTAAAAAAAAAACATTTAAAACTTGGCACCGAGCACACAATTTAGTTTTCAATCTATCAACTTTAGAAGATGAAGTTGACATGTTAATATTTAATTTCAAATTATTAAGTACCAATTATCCAGCTACTTATTAAATGATTGCCTTTACGGAAGTAAAACAAAAATGTGCATACAAATATATATTATGACAATTATACCAGTAGAGCGTTTTAAGCTCCAGCAGCTTTATCAAATCTCTAATCTTTCAAATCTACAACTCTCAAACATGTTCGGTAAGCCGGCGTTAGCGCACTCTATTGTGGATTTATATGCAAATCTATTTTAAACGTTGTTACCATGTTGTTGTTGTAGTGGAAATTATTAATACTAGAGGTGTACCGGCCGGCCGGCATACTTTGATATTTTTTAGTTATGCATAGTTATGATTGTAAAATTGCTTGTAATGGGACAGAACCATAGCAAGTGGAAAAATGGATAGTAAAATATTTATATAATACAGTATTGTGCGAAACATAAGCAACCAAATTTAGTTCGCACATATACAGCCGAGAGCAAAATTGATTTATCTATATTTTTGGTTGTTTTATTAAAAAAATGCTCAAATGGATAGATATTACCGAATATTTTTTTTTCGTTTTCTATAGAAATTGTTGATGAAAACAATATATTGCTAAAAAAACGCTTTTAAAAAGTAGGCGTGGCAAAAAACTTTATATGGCAAACTTGTGAACGTGTTCAGTATCTACATATTTTGTTAAGGTTCTAACCTTTTAACTCTTCAACTACAACTTTAAAATGTTTTTTTCTAAATTGTGGTCGTGGCAGTGGCCGTATTTAAAACAAATTAATACTTTACCATTACGGGATATTAGTATAATGTTCCAAATTTCATCTTTCCAGCATAAATTTAAATGCCTCAAAAGTTGATACGGATTGACGGACGGACATTGTTAAATAGTCATGGGTTTTGGTCCTGATTATAAATATATGTACATATGTACTTTTAGGGGTCTTCGACGAATAAGCGGTGTTTACAAACTGAAAAGCGGTGTTTACAAACTGTGTGTCAAAAATAATTAATTAATTAATATACCATTACGAATGAAGTTACAAGGTTAACGCAGAAAAGAGAATTGTTGGATTGATTTCATTAATTTAGCGTTTGAAATATCTTAATAATTTTGAAATAATATCAATATTTATATATTTGCTAGATTTCTTTGTCTTTAAAGAACATGTTTTTGACAGTTTAACAAAATTAATTGCCATTTTATACCGAGCATTATATCAGTTTAACAAACTTCAAAATATAAAAAAATGTGTAGAATATGTTTTTATTGTGTTCAGAAATACGTTCAAGGAAACTGTTACGAAAGAAATGTTGACTGAGCCGGTCATGTCATATACATAAGTCCAAATTGACTCAGTTTTCAGGAGAGCCGTTTTAAGTTTTGTATCACTTTTAGAGATTATGTTGTTAGTTTAAAATAAAACTCAGTTTTCTTTATAAATGGTTTTTATACCAAACCAAATTGTTAGTTAGAAATTCGAAGCGATACTTCTTCACAACCTTGAAACTAGAAGGAGTAGAATAGTGCTAATTGGACAGAAAAAGCAAGTTTATTTTTGTTATAATTGCTGCATATTTATCTCAAAAATTACTTATGTCAGTTTGCCGAAAATGCTTCGACATAAATGATGTTGTATTTGATTAGTGTCATATGACGACAAAAATTGCAAATATTTTAAAACAAATTTATACTGCTATATTTTTTCCACTAAGTAGTATTGACTCTGAAAACTGCAATACGGAATAAAATGTACGTTCATCAATCCATCAGTTTTTTTGTTGTTGTTTAAAGTGCCTTCATAAACCTATTTAAATTTAAACAAGAAAAAAATAGTTGTCAATCATGTGACTAAGCGCATTAGAAACTCATTCGCCGTACCTATATTATAATTTGAGTAGATAATAAAAACAAGTTGTATAAATTATGTAAAGACGTGTATGTACATTTTAGCAAAAGACTATTCGCTTGCGCACGAAATCAATCTAACGCATGTGACTAAAACTAAGCGATTTATATTATTAAAGAACTTAGGCATAGCTCACGAATAAGCAAGAATTGTATATTTATTATTGAATATAACCTTGGCATAACGACGTTGTAACTGTCATATTACATCCTCAAAAGACAAACTAGACAATCGATTAAAACGCCCCAAAACAATTAGAAAGTCAACGGAACTAAATTTACAAGCAGAATGTTCTTTTCACCAGCAATGTATTAAGGTCAAAATCAATAGCTGCGTACAGTAGACTTCCTTTCATTAGTAAAATATGTTATTGGATTCCTGACAAGCTTTCCGTGAACCGCTTTAAGGCGTCAGCACTGTAAATTTATTACCAAACTACTAAGGTAGAAAACCCGATTTAATGACTGTTACGAAGAAAAAAGCCCCATGCAACTATATGAAAGTAATTACACACAAATTGAATTTTGTTTGTATTTTGCAAGCTATATTCTGCATAATTTATCAGCTCTTTACTTCAAAAAAAAAAGCTGGTAACTACTCGTATTAGTGTTTCTAGCTCAGGGCAAATTTTGGCACTTTGTTAGCAAATGTAATTGAAAAGCTGAGCAGAAAGTTTATCTTATTCAAAAGCCGACCTTACTTTAACTAGATCGGGGTTCGTTTCTCATAAATTAATCATGATTGTGGTACACACAGGTGATTTTCATTGTAATTTTGTATTTCCAAAGAATTCATTCACATATAAATTAATTTTGTCTTCGGAATATTAAATTTCTCAATTCCATTATCGATTTAAGGCGTTCATTAGTCACCAAATAAATCAGTTAATCGTCTCGAGTGTGGGAAATAAAATTGTTCATGGCGATTTTTCATTCGAAATACCCTCAGACAGAGCATAATGTATTGACGTAGCTGGAACAAAGTGCACACCATCCGAACAATGAATTACTGAGGCAGATGATTGAGCAGATAAGTACGTCACCGTACCGTGCAATGAATGCAAATTAACAATTTCGAACCGACATTGCACGGTACTAGCATTAATTTAAGAACCGGCTTAATTGGATGTGTCATATATGTAATTGCTGTTAAACAAACAAATTTGCAAAAACAAAATATAAAATCCCCTTCCTTAATGTGGTGTTTTAAAGCAGCTTCCTTTATTTGAAATATAAACAAAGAATACAATTGTGTAGTCCAATCTATTTTTTTCTTTTGGGACTGATAGCAGCAATCTCCATCATTTGAAACGAATATTCAATTTAGTGCTACTATAGTTGAACGAATAAACAATTTAATTGATTGGTAATTGAATCGATAATGAAGCGAATTCATTTGAGAATCTGTCAAGTGTTTACGCGGCCAATACTGCTAGACTAGCTATTTGTTTTGTTTTATTTTGTCGCTTATCAAATGTTAAATAATAATAAATTTTTCTCTTCTTCAATTACCTCGTGACTTACGGAAGTTTCCCGTTTAAGTCCATTAACTTGTGGTTGCAAAGAAAAAATCGTGTTGAGAAAAGCATGGTGGCTTGGAATATATTCCTACATGGTATTTGAGTAAACTCATCAATTAGAATATTCTTTGTGGCTGATGTTTGGATTTAGATAAATCTATGTATGTGTATGTATTTTTAAGAAAATTATTTTATTGCTGTAGTTCATTCACAAGACATTCAGTATATAATTTATAATTAATAAAGCTAATTAAATAAAGATTTCTAAACAATAGCACTTTTATCACTGTCAATAAGTGGCTGAAATTTTGGTATATCCGTTTAAATACACAAGTAATTTTTTTAATTGAACCCAGAACACATGGTCAGGAAGGTATGCTTTATATTTACATATACGTATATTATTATCTGACAATATTGAAGAACGCATAAGTTGTTTTGCAATATTTGGTAGCGAGAAAAATATCAATTGATACTAATATTTTCATTTCAATTAATAATGTTACTATGGTAGTCTACCTCGACTCGGCTATAACATTTGAACAACACTTGCCAATTCTTGTTTTCTTGGGCTGAGAAGGAAACTCTATATTTGACCTTGCTCGTCCTACTCTATAGATCTAATTCTGAAGCATGAACTCTTTATGAAGTGGAATGAGTTTCTATGTGATACGATTAAACGACGAACTATACGTGCTGTAACCTTATTAAACAAAACCTACAGAAGTTATTAGTCAAACAAATATTTGTCAATATAAAAGCTGTCGCGAGCGAAGTCTAGCTAAATTTAATAACATCATGACCAGCAATAATAATTTCAAAATCTTTTTTTATCAGCTGTTTTGTGATATGATAATATTATTGTAACATAATAATCATTGTGTTGTGACCACACCACCGTAAAATGTTAACGTAATGAAATGCAACACCACATGTTAACAATCCATAAATCAAAGTATTCTTTGTATACCCCAAGTGTAAGTAAGAACAACATAGATAAAAATCATTTATCATTATTGGAACTACTCGGATTACAATTTCCATAAACGCCATCATATTAAAATATGTAAACGATGCCAGAATATGACGGTGCAGAGGAAATAATGTCACTGCTGATGGGGGTATTCGGTTTTAGTCTAGGAGAAATTTAATATTCATTTATTAGAAGCTTTTTTGAAATTCATATGTAGCTACACATTATGCATAGGCCCTTGTTTAATAGACTCTGAATTGTAACTTTAAAGTTGTATTATAGAGATATCTATATAGAGGGAAAACCAATGGAAACATAACTTGGCCATTTCACAGAGCAAAATAAGTGTCGAATAATACTATACATCTTTATGCACAAACAAACAAATCATGTTATTTTATATTACGTCGAATAATAATAAATGTATTAAATAATCCTAAGGTGCAGAAAATATTACCAAAAAATGCAGAAAAGACCGGAACAGTACGGGAGTCCCATTAGCATCAACTGAAGCATACTTATAATTTATTTACAGTATTGTCTTTAATAGTGCGAATGTCAATCTATATTTATTCTATGAGCCATCATTAAAAGAAATAATAAATAATTAAAAAAGCCATGTATAATCAAAGTATGACGTATGATTGCAATGAAGGGTCGTTCTCTCAAGAACTTGGATAGAAGTAGAAAACCGAGCTCGAAAATAAACTTTTGTAAGGTTTCTAAATTACTTTCAGTTACTGATGCTCATTGAAATGTGATTGTTTAAATTACCGTCTGCTATTGCCAAACTTTGTTCTTTTTTTTTATAAGCTCTCGGTCAATCATCGTGCATATAATTTAGAGAAAAAAATAAATAAAAAAAAATTAAATATTCTCACTTAAAAACCAGTGCATACGAAATTGAAAATTAGTGATATTTATGCACTTATGTCTATTTCGCATGCCGTTTTAGCGGAGCAAATAACTATCAATATAATTGTTTCTTTGCTATACGCGAGAAAAAATTAAATAATGTGTACTATCCCGAAAAGATTACCCTAAGATTCGTATTCGATTAAGGATAATAATAAATAAGTAACATGAAACAAGAAGGGACTCGTTTTAATATACAAATTTTCACATTTGAAACTAAGAAGTAAAAGTGGAATTTTCACACGCAGGGATCTTGCATTAGAAATTTACCACATATAAAAGAGACATGTGTGCAAAGAATCGAACAAGAAGTAAAGAAAAGTGCCTCTGTGAATCTGTTTTAACAAAGGAGGAAGTTGCCTGCTTTTGATCATCATTGGGCCATTTAATAACATCGCTGTATTAACTCAACCAACACAGTTTACTTCAAATTTTTGCAGTTATTACAATATATTACTACTCTCAACTTAAGCGGGGTTGGGACCCAAAGGTTTACAAAGCTCTAAGTTCGTCTGTAAATACCAACCTGAAAGTCAGATATAATTCGTATATGATCTATTATTGTTGGAAATTAGTGGAATTGTAAATGGTAAAGGTGTCAAATTTGTCAATGCAAAATGGTGTGTTCATCAAAAGTTGGAAGAAATCGTTTGTGAAGTTGATTCAGAAAATATATGAAACAAGGGAAGTTGAAGAAAACTAACTATTAGACATAGCTACATAATGATGTTATGTAGCTTCTTGTTTATATCTTCATATGACTTTCTTAATATTCTTCATGTTTTATGAGCTGAGTAAATCTTCACTAATAGGAGTTGGGGAATAGGTTTAACATGCTCATAGTTTATGTCTGAAATATACCTAGTCGAAAAAAGATCGGAAGTTTTAAGAAAAATTGATTTTAAAAAAGAAACCACAAAAGATCATTTTGTCTTAAAATTGTATAGAATTATTTTAACATTTTAATAGTTCTGAAGTTATCTTATTTAAATGTAACAAAGATGTTGTTGCAAAGTGTTTGTTTTTATTTTTCCGTTGCATTACAATTAATTTAATTAAGAAAAAAAATCAATGTTATTATATACCGACACGGGATTTAAACCTATTTATTAGATTATCTGCGCTATCTACAGTTTACTTCTTACAAAGTTAAAACTTGTCTCCATAAAGCTTCCATAACAATTATACTGGAAAAGAACTTTCATCTCCGTTTCTTCTTCTTACATATCAAAATATATATTTTTACTATAAGTTTAATCTTCGCTACGACAAATGAAAGAATGTTTTCTTGATTTTTATAATCTTCAAAACAATACTGCCTTAATAAGGCTTTGATAATAAATATCAGCAAGCCAAAAAATGTCCCTTCCAAGTTTCAATTAATGACGAATTTCGAATTTTAAAGTAGCTTAACTAATAGAAATGCAGTACTTAATCGAGGCCATATGGAAACAGGAATTTCTTTTCGATAACTAAGCTTAAAGAATCTATGAATTTAATTTCTCTTTACAGCTCCATCTTGTATTTTTTGAAAGCCTTATTTTAGTAGTAGCTAAGCTAGCTTAAAGAAACATCTAGATACCCGTGAACAGTACAGAATTATCATAATGGGATAATGCTCAGTTTCGCTCAAATTTTCGTTAACTTGACGCATGATTTCTGCATTGTCACTATATTTTTCAAATGCATTGTAAGATGTTAATTTTCCACATTTTCTCCTTAGCTCGAATATAATATTTTTGGCAGTATGCTTGATCTGCGTAGTTTTGTTTAAATTCATTATATTTAACTAGAACTTTTAAAAAAAAAATGGGTTCGGTTTTTGCATAAGGATAGTCCCACTTAAGTTGGTTAAGTTGGGCCCTTAAGTATTTGAAGAAGAGTTCCTCTTATTATGAGTATATTTGCCACCCATTTTAAATGCAAATTAAAAAATAACTCTCAAGCAAAGGGCAAAAATTTGAGTAAGTACATTCATATCTCATAAACGCTGGCATTATCTTTTTCTCAATTATTTTCGAGATCTAGTCTAAAATATATTGGAGTATACTAGAGATCTGTCAGCATATGTACCCATTTTAGGCTAATATCATATTTATTTTCTTTCAAATCTTACATATACCCAAGACATCCAAGAATAAAATTTTTTATTTTTTAAAAAATGCTATCCTGGTGAGAACCTCCTTCGTTGCACATTTATATTCTTGTCGAAAATAACATAAGTAAATAGAGTCCTTTTTGTATTAAGAGCTACTCGTAGTAGTTAGCGAAAATAAAAACACATAGGTATGAGGTAGAACGCTCGTTACGTAGAAAATGTAGTAGACCTGAAAAACCAATTATTTCTCAAGTTACATATATAATATTTCAGATCACAAGCGCTTACAATACAAGTTCAGTATGGGGAAGGGTACTGAATTCTAAATTTTATTCAGAAAAATATGTGCATAGCCACGTACTTTATGGCTTTATGACAGCGGCAAACATCTATCATCTTCACGTTTAAAACGAAACGCCACATCGCACTGAAAGCTAATTTAAATCATTTTGCTTTCGTGCATAAAACAAAAGTAACTCTGGGTATATAATTATGTACGAACACAATAAAATCCTACCTAAGGAGATAGGGAAGCGCATATGTGCCCAACACCTCACATTATTACACGATAACACCACCATATCATTCGGAATTAACATTCATTTCATTGGTTATTCAGACTGATAACTGCCGACGGAGTGATGCAAAATGATATCATTCAACCACACAAAGCCAACGGAAATGAGACATTTCCAATTGACATGTCATTGTCCTTTTGTTGGCCTTGATACATATTATGCATCACTTTATTAAAGGAAAGTGTGTCAAAAATCGTATTCGTTAGCCTACTGGCCTTTATGGCTTGAGATATTTTCAATTAATTTTTTGTTAAACACAGACACGTAGACACTTTTTTTATATACGTGCGGTTGAACAATATACTTCCTAAAAAAAATAACTATAGGGGTTGCAGAAAAACTTCCACCCCAACCCTCAAAAGGGCTTCCATTGCTTGCGTCAGCAAATCGCCCACAACCAGTTTATAACCCCAAACCCTTAAACTTACCCACAAATGATGATTCCGAAGCACTGAACCAAAGCTGGGTAGAAATTGTCCATTGAAACAGATGGCGTGTCTGAATCTGGTACTCCTGTCGTCGTCGACGATGATACTGGACTGGATGTCGAGTTCTCCGACATTTTATTTGAGTCTACTTTTTTCTTGTATTGAAAAATACCTTGGTATTTGGCTAAAGATTGCTACTGTGCGTTGTTGATTAAATTACCTATTATAAAATGTGTTTACTTTCACCCGCACATTCTCCTAATTACGTCCCGCAAGAGATACCAGCGAAGTTCACCCGTCAAGGGCAAACTAAAATATGTTTTTGTAATAATTGCTGCACTAGTGACCTAGTGTTTACTTTGTGCGCGATGTAACACATCTTACGTTGGATATGGTTTCCTTATAAGCTCCCATCTTCAGAGGTAAATTTAAGTATTTTTTTCTTGGATTTGGTCAAGGGTTTAAGAAAGCAAATGTTCACTATCACGTGATCTTGATGTTTGCGGGTAAATTCGAATTACTTTTACGACGCGAAACCAGATGTACGAAATAAGTGTGATGCCCAGAGAAAAGTATGAAAGTAGGAAAACTGCACGTACAATCGCGAAAAAATCGATTGAAAAGCGCGTTGCGAATGAAGAAGAACAGCGACCGAAATAAGTTTTTGTGATGAGGATTTGTAGGCAAACTTTTTTTGACAAATCACATCTGTCAATCATTGACAGATAAATATATTGACTATTGTGAATAATGTAAAGGCAAGTGGTAAGGTTGGAGAGAAAAACGAACGAATCTATTCTATATGCTTCTTTAATAGTGTTATTGAGTTTTAAAATTTTTTTATGTCGGAAGTAAAAGGAAGATATATCCCGATTGAACGAAAAAATATTTAAAGTGTGCAATAAAAAAATAACAGCCCTTTTTCTTTATGCTATCAGTTTTTTTTCAGTTTAATTATTAAAACAACATTTTTCTTTACCCCAACGAAATATTCTGCATATAATCAGTGTCCCAAAAACTTTATGAAAAAACTGCCGCTTGTTGGTGCAAGGGGGGTGAATCTGTCGAAAAATCAAGATCTGCAAAGATGATCAGGAATAATAAACAAAAATAGGTTTTGCTCAATTAATGTAATGACCACAGATGAGGAATTAACCAGATAGTCAACTCTGCAATCCCCTATCACTTTCAACCCGCAAAAAATATTTAATGACAGCCGCAAAATCCTCTCTCAATTTTCCCATCTGTGAATACGTGTGAGCCAGACACATGAAGTTAGATCTAATTTACTAGATTACCCGCCAAAAATAATTGTGGGGAGTTTTGCAATATATCCAAATCGCAACAACAAAACAGCTAATCACGGCGGATGTGTTGGGAAATAGGAAATTCTGCGAAGTGTTGAGTTTATGTGATTCAACTTTTTATTTTATTTTAATATAAATGTTTATAAAGAAGCAAAAAATTAGTTACCCAATAAAGTTGTTACAATTTAGTTGGAATATTTTTTGCGGTTATAAGAAATAGTTCTCTATTTTTTATCTGCCTAAAAATAAACATTCTTGGGTTTTTGTACTTTTCCATTTTGGTTAATAAAATGAGATAAAATGCATATTTTATTGTATTATTGCATAAATATTACTAAATTAGTAATGTTTGGGTGTAAAATATTTGTAGTAAATAGTTTGCAATGGTTTTTTATATATATACATATTAAATTCTTTGATTGTTTTATTATTTATTTATTATTTGATTGTTTTTATTTAACATATGAAAGTTTAATGAATATATGTATATATTCGGGTTCCGTGCATGGATAAAAAAAAGTGAAAAAGAAGTATTTGTAATCCTCTTTAAATTATGTTGTGTTACAAGATTTGTACGTTTAGTCAATCAATTTTCTTAGCTGTTTCTTTTTTAAGGCGGTTTTGAAATTTTTTATATAAGTTAATATGCTTTATTTTAAAATTTAAGGTAAGCGATAGACGGAAGAACGAGAAAAAAAGGTAGCTGGAATGCACTGCATAAATATATTGGGGGTGCATTTGTTTATCGAAAATGCTTGGTAGTTGAGTACATCACGAAAATGTTTGGTATTTGAGTACATATCATAAATAAGCATGCACATTATGTTACATATATATTAAATTATTTGGCCACTTTTTTTAACAGCCGACTTTATTTGTCAAGTTATAATGTTTTGTAATTTTATTTTATATGAAAATAAACAAAACAATTTACTACTACTACTACTACTACTAGGAAGTAATTGCCAAAAATTAATATTTGTAAGAATTTGGATTACGTTTTATTAAAAGCGTTTTAAACCAGTGTTCAATTGTGTAGAGTTACTTAACTGCTTCAATATAACCATCCATAATCTACGAAATCCTTGCTAGTATAGTTATACTTACATTTTTTGTCAACCGAAAATATATGATGAACTTACTTATTATATATTAGTCACGTTAATCAATATTATTTTGATTATTTTTCATTAAAAATTAGAATAAATTAGTTAAAACACAGCTTTATTCTTAATATTATAATATTTTATTATGTTATTAGTTGTGTGGTAAGTATGTTTTTATCAATCCATATTCACCGCATAATGACCATGTTTATTTTACACACCCAAATTGTGAGTTGTAATCTGCTGAAATTAATCAACTGTTCCCAACTTCTTGCTATAAAAAATGACATTTCATGAGCGCGGCCATTAGCCCCATATAATTCGATTTATGTGTGCGTGATTCCCATTTGATTTGCACGTAAAAGTCCATATAAGTGCAAATTATGTGGGGCTTATCAGTTCGACTTAGTTTGTAGGCAAAATGAGAGATTCGCTCTCGAGTTGACTATCTGGTTAATTCCTCATCTGTGGTAATGACTGTCAAAATCAGTTTTGACTACATACTAATATGAGGAGCAGCTCAGAATTTGTGTTTGTTTTTTTAATTCAGAACATGCGCTTTATTTTTCCAATGGCGAAGAGGATTGATTTTTAACAAAATTTTATTTTGTCTGTTGTCTTTATTTTAATGTTGAGTGTTCAAGAGTGATTCATAAATTATATAAAGCAGACGGTTCTGAGCACTCTCGAAAAAGGAAAAATGCTTAATGTGACAACATTCAATCGATGGTCCTATGCAAAAACATACTAAAAGCAAATAGTACATTTTTAAGTTATGCAAAACAAAATATTTTTGATTTTATGGGGTATAAAAAACACAAAACTGTAATATGTGCACTAAGTATGTTTTGCACGGGGCCATCGAAATAATGAAATCCATAAAATACAAACTATAGTCGTTTTCAATTATTGGTTAGCAGTGGAACAAGTTTTTTGATCACAAATCGTGGTCTCGATAAATAGTTAAATCATGTGGATTTTATTGTAATACATACAAATCCATATAGATTAATTGTGATAATAAAAATCGGCTTATGGGAAAATAGTTAATTTTACAACATGTTCTATTCGTTGTATCACGAATAATAGTTATCCAATAAGCCTAGTTAACGAGACATAAAGATTTAGAGTTTTCTATTGAAAAAAATCAATTTCACATTAGATTTTGAGGGATTTTAAAAAATGCATTTAAAAGCAAATAAATAGCAAAAAAATAAGGATAATTTTCTTGTTAGACATGATTTCTCACTAACACCCCAGAATAAGCAAATACCCAAACCAGATTCTAAAAAATACTGATTCATAAATGTATATATGTTTTCTGCACTATCTGTCAAAATACCAACAAGAAATTAGTCATCTTAATAAAAGTAAAATTATAAAATTTCGTCGTATATCCCAAAGTGTTTCTTAATTGTTATTGTTTAAAACAAATTCAAAATGAATCGTTTATTCGGTAAAGCGAAACCTAAAGATCCACCACCAAATATCAACGATTGTATTAGCGGGGTACATATGCCTTATATGAATGGTTTTCCAAACAAAGATTTTTTAAGAAAATGTTGTCTAGGTTGATAGTCGAGCAAATACTATCGAAGAAAAAATTAATAAACTCGAAAATGAACTACGCAAATACCGTGAACAGATGAGTAAAATGCGAGAGGGTCCGGCTAAGAATTCCGTCAAGCAAAAGGCTTTGCGTGTATTGAAGCAGAAAAAAGCGTAACTTGTTATTCTTTGTTGGGCTTCAGCAGTCATAGGAACATTTCGATTTCAGGTATGAACAACAAGTTGAAAGTCTTCGCAATCAAGCCTTTAATATGGAGCAGGCCAACTACGCAGCTCAGACGTTAAAAGACACCAATGCAACCGTCATCGCTATGAAGGACGGCGTCAAACAAATGAAAAAAGAGTTCAAGAACATCAATATTGATAGCATTGAGGTAGACTTTGTAGAATTATTATATTTTTTCATATTTAAAACGTATGTTTACAGGACATCCACGATGATATGGCTGATATGTTGGAACAAGCTGATGAAGTACAGGAAGCGTTGGGTCGCACCTACGGTATGCCGGAGGTTGATGATGATGAACTTGAATCTGAGCTGATGGCGTTGGGCGATGAAATTGCACTTGACGATGATACTAGTTATTTGGATGATGTAGTGAAGGCCCCTGCCGCTCCAGACAAGGAACCCGGTGCAGATAGCATTAAGCCAACAGCAGTGAGTTAATTAAAGGTTCCGATGATGAAATCTCTTTTAATTTTAAACCATTTCAGGGTGGAATTGAAGTCGATGAATTTGGCCTTCCAAAAGTACCAACTTATTTGAAGACATCGTAAAAAGGGCAAACAAATAATTACTTTTGGCATTAAATTATCCGAAATTGTTTTTAACTCACTTACGTTCTACGTTTGTTTGAACTTTAATATATTTGTTTACCTTTTAAGAAAACTTAAAATAAAAATTTCTATTAGTTCTATCTTCTTTTGTTTGAAGTGTAAATACATATATTGATTCAAGCTGAATATCAATCTTCAATACAGAAATGTTTCTATCGAAAAGAGTGGATTCTACATTCTGTTTCAATAGTGTCCAAATTTTTGAACTTTGTATTGAACTATGTTGACTACCGCTACCTACCCTACCGCTTACATAGGTAGGGTAAATGAGATATGTATGTAGGTACCAATTATATTAAATATCCCGATATAATAATAGCCATGCCATTTTTCGCTCCTCTGTCAGATCTTAAATTGCTCGGAATCTGTATGGCAGAAAGTGGTAATATGTTCTTTTACTTAGTTTCAAGCGGAAGGATACTTTAAAATGTCAGGATACCCATAATTTTAAAATAATGCGGAAATAGAAAATTTTTAGCATAAAGTTACACATAAAATATCCTATAATTTGAGCAGGGATTGCGTACTCTAATTAAAATTATAACTAGAAGAACCCGGCAAACTTTGGTAAGTGATTAATTGACCTACAAACATATATTTTTCTCAATATAATTTACATAATATACGCTTTAAAAACTTAATAATGTATGTTGTGGGCGCATTGGTTAATGAGTTACTAAGCGCGGGCTATAACTGTTTTCGTTTGGTAATCCGGAAGACTTTCTTACTTTTCTGAATCTGTTCGTTTCGTACTAAAATCACAGTTCCTCTCCTGGAAAGAAGAGAAATTCGCTTCTGACTTTGAATTCAGAATCAAAACTAGAATCACTAACACATTCAAAAACCATAAACGTCATAATAATAAATGTCATATTTGATGCTGATGCATTTAATAATTCTTTCATTTTGACGAGATTAACAGAAAATTATTAACTAATACTATTTGTCTTCCATCCCATTAATCGTCATCAGATTGGCAATGAGGCGGTTGGAAATACACAAATACACAAACGAAAACGGCATAAAAATCAAATTCCCGATTTATATACTATGTAGGTTAAAAATCTATTTTTTAGTATGAAATCTCTTTGAGATTTGACACTTTTTTGTCATTGTTATCACTTTAAAAACATTGCATATATATTCAGGAGTTCAATCACCATGAAAAGGAATGTATGCTATCACGAGTTTATCATCACCCAAATATATTATTTGTTCCAAGGTAAATATGTAGTTACTAGCTGAACGCCCGACCTATCCAGTGTTAAATGAAATTAGTTTTAGTATCCAACTAAATATTAAGTCAGAAGATATATACATATGTAGTTCTATAAAGCGTTTTACTTTATTGTGCTTGGATTGAAATGACAAATTGCGTGTATTGCATAGAAAATACAAATATTGCGTGTTAAACTATATTTTCGTATAAGTGGTTTAGAAGTAACATGAGCTTTAGTTCAGGGCTCAATATTCAGTCGTGAATTTTGCCATTTATTTATATTTGTTTAAAACAATCCATGGCCCTGGTTGCTCGATTTTGTTACATTACAACTAAAACACTTAAATAACATAATATTTTTCTTTCACAATAATTATTTCAACTCTATTCCAACTTTTAAATAGATTTTCCCTCCGTGGTTTCAGGTGTTCCTTTTTTGTTTTTTTCTTGCTGACGTTTATATTTTTCGCGAACATCCCTGACAATCCTCCAACCTTTTAAGTGCCCTCTCTTAAAAGTTAGAAAAAGATAAACGAGAAATGCCAGAAGGTTCAAGTATCTGCTGTCACCCATGAACTATAAACGAAAATTCGGAGTAAATTAGACATGAACCAACTAAAATGATGACCCTATTCTTTTTATGGTGTGGGAACACATCCCCTACTCTAACGACTCATGGTAGATGCTTATATATTAGAACTAATCATTTTTGATATAACAGACACTTCAAATCTGAATGTCGTCGCTAACGCAACAGCAATTTTAATTATATTCAAAATATTATTTAATAAAGAATATTTTTTATTGTTTTGCAACTAGAATCATTATTGTGTGTCCAAAGTTCCCACAAATGTATGGGGTTAAGCTGTCGATTCCCAGGTATATTAAAACGCAATCCTTTCTGGTAAAACCCCAGAATTATACCATATATTTATATTCATTCCTAATACTTACCCATTATTTGCTTTCATGTACGAACGCAAAAAAGATATAATAACTCAACGTTCACAAGAATCCAAATGCTTTAAGATTACCCGCTCTAACATTAAAAATTTATCCTAATGTATCCTCCATCATGTTAATTCTGTGTTACCTATTTCTGGGTATTGTTTCCACCGGAAATCGTCATAACTTACGGAAGTTTTGAAAAATCAAACGGCTATTAGCGTTAAATCCTTATTTATTTTAAATTAATTACAAATTTGATTATGTGAATTAATTTATTTTTGGTTTAATCATCAAAAGTCAATTTAAAATTCGTCACAGTTCGTTGGCCATGACATGACCAACCTTGACCCCGCAACTCAAGTCAAATTGCATTTGTTTACGTCGCATAGTTCCTTAACTACGCGGCGTTGTCCTGTCAAAACGAAAGCAAAACAAATAAAAAAATTCGTTCGTCTCCTTTAGTTTGATGGTGCGTAGAAAAAGTATCTGAAATTCGGAAATATTTTGAGAAAATTTAAAAATGGAATTGTCTGAAATAATTTCATTAGATCCGGATAATCTTAATGAAGAAATGAAAGACAAGTTATTCGATGCACTTGCGAGCATAGACAATGTAGAGAATATTCCTAAAAAGAACTTACGCAAAAGTTTAAATATTTGTTTGGCCATTATGAAGCACAAAGGAGAACAGGTAAGATACAATGTGTAGATTGAACAATTGAATTTCGTGTAACTGTGTTTTCTAGGTAAATAATCTACAGGAACAGCTAGAAACAAAAACGCAGGCAGATAGTGGAGGTATGTGTTATGATTTGATTAATCTCGTTTAGGTATTTATTTGAAGCACTTATAGACGAGTCCCGTAGTGACAGAATTCAGGAGGAAAACGAGAAATTGAAACGAATGGTCAATAAACTTGAAGAGGACAAAGGCAATTTGAAAAGCAAAATAAAAGAGGTAGATTTAATTTTAATTGATACCGTCCGATAAAATTTTAAAATTCCAGATGAGTGAGGAGGTAGTTCATCTGCAGAAGCGTTTGTCAGAAGTAATTCAGTCAGCAGAAAGTGATAAGGATTCATCCGATCCACTTTCGGAACTGGATCGCCAGGAGGAACTGCTTAAGAACATAAATTCAAAAAATAAACATATAAAAAGGCTGTTGAGAGAGATTGAGGTAAGTTTCTGAATAATTTAAAAAAAACCTAATAAAACACGAAGTTTACCTTCAAGGCCTTGCAAACTCATAACATTGAGCAATCAAAAGTCATTATTGATCTTGAGAAGCGTTATCAGCACGCAAAAATTCAAATTCAGGACCTAAACGCAAAAGTTGTACTTATTGACGGTGAAAAATACGCCTTAAATGAAAGTGTCAATGAACTGAATGCAGAATTAACTCGACTAGAAGGCAATATAACGTATTTGGAAGATGAGCGTGAAAAATCTGAAACTGACTTAAAACGTCTAATTGAAAAACTTGAGATGAAAGCTAAATCGTGGCGTTCGGCTATTGACGAAAAGGACAAGCAAATAAAGAAGTTGAAATCAAAAATGGAATCATTTAGTGAAATTCCAGTTCCAAATACTGATGAGGAATATGTTAACCAACAAATCGAAGACGATAAAGAACGCTCAGCTGAAGAGTCCACTCGGATGATGCATGTAAGTTTAGCTTTCATTTTAGGAATTCCTTATCTACGCCTAGATTTATTTTGCAGGCAATTGAAGTACGTGATCAAGTCATTGAAAAACTAGAGTCCAAAATAAAATCCATGGCTGAAGAAATGATATCGTCGACCCGGCTTATGAACAAGCTTTCTTCAGAGCGTGAAGACGAACGATTACTAGATTCAAAGAGATCTCGTCAATGCTGTAAGACTGTTGAAGAATCGTTGAAGGCATCAACTAAACACTGTCGGGAATTATCAGAACTTCTCGAAAAGTCAGAAGAAGATAATATTACTAAGTCGCAGCAAGCAGCACAAGCTCTGTCCGCTTTAGAAGCATATCAGCGTGGGCAAGATGGTCTGCCAAAGGCGCTTAGAAAGATTTCTAGCTTAGAACAGAAATTAGGTGCGCGAGAAAAGCAAATACGTGCTCTGATCACAGAACTTAATTCAATGCATGAGATATCCAGTGAAAACATGCTGCTAAGGAAGAAGCTCAGTATTCCAGATGATGTAATGATAACGGCGAAGAATCTAGTAGCGAAGGAGCGAAGCAAAGACAAGCAAATTCAACGATTGACATTGAAACTTAGGGCATCTGAGGAAATGCGACTTCAGTTGAAATTGGAGAAGACCGATTTAAGGTATGGAGGACTTCATACCCTGTTCTAAATTTAGTTAGTTTGTAAAGGTTTTCTTTTGAATTTCAGAAAACAATTGATAGACCTACAGAAGACACCAAAGAATCAAAACTCATCTTCAGACGAGAGCGCCCCCACAATCCGTGAAAAGTCTCCGAAGAAGCCAAGACCTGACATATATTGTGACAACTGCCTTAAAAATATTCAGGTAAAACTCATTATTGATGCACCACTTCGATTTCAAGACAGATTTTAAAAATTATTTTCAAGTCTCTTCCAAACAAGGAAATTGTTATGCAAGACGTAATTACGGAGTGGGAAAGCAAATACGCTGACGTGGTTGAAGAAAACGAAAATCTTCGAGTTGGAATGCATGAAATACTCGAAAAAATTCGTGAATATGATGGTAAGTTTCAGCAATATATACAATTTCCCCACAAATCAATTAAACATTTCCCAGCTTCATCTGAGCACATTACGATAGATTGTGAAATTCTGGAACGTCTGTTATATGCGCTAGATGCACGCAGCATTAGTGGATGGTATCACCCAGCAATGAGGATTCAAAATGAACTCATAGCCCTTAAAGAGCGCGAGCTTGCTTTGCGCGAACAAATCAATGCGGCAGCGAATAAAAATGATTTGTCGTCAGATCATGAGTCTTTAGCTGAAGTAAGAGAAGCTGGTGAAATACCCAATAGCCCTGTTACTTCGCTTCCAATCAATGCATTTGATAGCTCCACACGCCCTACTACTCCCAATAAGGCCTTAGACCAATCACTTTACCCGGTCATCATAGAGGCTGATATCGAGCATGAATCCATCAAGACAGAATTTCTTAAGACCCTTGAAAAAAATCGATTTCTTCAGCAAGAGATTCAGCGATTGCAAGTTTTTCAAGCTCACTTCGAAGAACTAAGCTCACAGATGGCGGCATCTGAAAGTGACGTCACCAAATATTGTTCTGTTTTAGTTGAAAAGTTTTCCTCTCTTGAAATACAATTGAACACGAAGAACAAAGTTTACGAATTTTTAAAAGAAGATTTCGATCGAATGCTTCAAGAATTCAAGGCTTCAGAGATGAGGAATATGACACTAATCGCGGATCTTAAGAAACAGGTAAACGATCGAAAACGCGATATAAGCCTATTAAAAGATGAAAAGGCTAGCTTGACGAAAGAGGCATCAATTTGTAATGCTGAGGAGTACGTAGAGATGCAGAAGTCTCTTTATAATATGCAATCCCAACTGGCGTTATTGATGGATCAAGTTTTATCGGGAAAAATTCCTGAAGTTAAAGTGGGTGAAATTTGTACCGACTATGGAGTAATTCAGGAGAATATGGAACTGGATTTCATTACAGTTCAAGAATATGAAGATATTCAGAAAGAAAATAAGGTACTTGTAGTGCGTGCGAAGGATTTGAAGATCAAGTGTGATCATTTGGAGAGCTTGCTTATTATTGCCAAGGAACAGGTATGCGATATTTTTACTTACGTATGGATAAGGCGGAGTTGTATTGCTTTCTAAATAGGTCACCTCCCAGCAAAAATTGCTTACAGAAATCACTGATAGTCACATAAATCTACGACATATGGTGGCTGATTTACAGAGTTCCAATGAAGACAAATTCTTGATTGCAAAAATTCAGAGGGATCTGGATAGCGGTAAGTTTAATTTGGTATCATTGATTTATTCTTATGTTTTGCATTTCAGCGAAAAAGGAAATATCGTCTCTGAAGCTGGATAAGGAAAAATACGAACAGAATGAAGAAGCTCTTAAAAGCGGAATTAAAGAAAAAGAAAATGAACTAGAAGACGTAACCGAGAGCTTCCTTAAAAAGATAAGAAACGATGAAATTAAAACTAAGTAAGTACAAAATCGTATTAGATTCATTAAAAATTCAACAAATAAATATACACTTCAGATTCCTCCAAAAATCCCTAAAAAATCTACATCAAAAATACTTCAAGTTTACGCCGTTGATATTTTTATCAAATTTTGTGTATGCCTACGCGAAGTTTAACAAACGTTTACGTGAAGAAGAAGACCAATTACAGGATCGTCTTTCAATGCAGATAGATGAAATTTTGTCTTCCAAGATTGATGCAACTTTCGATGGAGCTACCGAATCACAGGATAGAATCAAAGTGAGTGGGGAAATATGACGCAAAGTATACCCTTTATCACACATGCGCTTCTTTTCTGCAGCTCATAAAGATAGAAACGAAAGCAAAATATCTAGAAGACCAAGTTTTGGCCTTGATTCAGAAGAACATTGCTCTCCAACATGAAATGGGTGAACTACGGCTGACAGCTGCTAACGAAAGTGAACACTGGAAAACCATAGAGGCTTTGTTTTCCGGAAATGAGTTGACTACATTGGAACAAGAAGTGCAGACTAATGCTATCGGTTAGACTTATCAGTTAGTGTTTAGTGTATGAAATAATCAAAAAAATCTTTTTGTAGACTTAAAGGATTCTACAGTAAATACTGATGTGGAGTCTCAAACAACGAAAGAAGTTGTTGATAAAAATGTTTCGCCTATAGCTTCTCCTGCCAGAAAAGAACCAGAGAAGTCACTTTCAAATTCAGAAACACAAACTGCTCCTATCACTATGACCAGCAAGCAGACATCGCCAATGGGAACTCCTGTAAAAGAGGTAGTCCAAGTAGAGGAGCGTACTTTTTCGTCTCAAGGTATCCAGACATCCCCAATCAAGCAACAAATGGTTAATGACTCGCAGAAGTCCATAGATTCCCAACCGCGAGCTTTTGATTCTCAAGCCATTCAGACTTCCCCCATTAAGGAATTAATAGTAGTAAATGACCAACTGAAACTCATGGATTCCCAATTAGTGCAAACATCTCCAATAGGATCACCTCAACGTGTGCAGCCGGTGGAAGATGACACAAAGGTTCTAGACCTACAACAACAATTGATAGAAGTAAAGGCCATAGCGGAAGATAGAAAGGAGAAGCTTGAGAAAGCCGAGATTGTGTAAAATAACTTCAAACAAGTAAATATCATATTTTGATTCTTATTTTTATTTAGCTTACAAGAATCGAAGAAATCAATGGAAGGTTTGGAAAAGAAATTTCACGAGCAGCAAGAGCTTACGCAAAAAGAAAAGGTTGCTGATACCGAAGAAAAGACCAACTATCAAGCGGGAATCATTGAGGTAAATCTTTTAAGTTTCTTTTCGGTTAAAAATAAAATGCACTTTTTTTTTGTATAGAAAACAATCTTGTCATTCCATTCCCTTTTGTCGGAGAAAGACAAGGCCATTTATCAGTACCAGCATCTTCTCACATCAGAAAGAGACCAAAATGAAACGGCCTGCCTGAAATATGTCAAAGAAATCGAAAGCTTAGTCGACGCAATGAAAGATCTTAATGTTAAAATCAAAGCAAAGGATGAGGAAATCCTTGAACTAAAAACACAAGTAAATGCAACAAAGGGAACTCACAAGGAAAAGGTTGATATTGCCTCCGGTGTCGATGACAATGGCGACAATAGTCTGCAGGAAATTTCGGATGAAAAGATCGAAGAGATGTTCAACGACGATGGCGTAAGCGAGGTTTCGGAGAAGAAGCCAGTGGAAATCAGTAAAAATAATTATGCCCGGGAGCTAAAAAATAAGGAGATGTTCTGGGAGAATACTTTTAAGGTTAAGGATGAGGAAATATCACTTCTAAAGGAGAAGTAAGAGTTTTCGTTTTTTTAACAAAACCATTGTTTTGATTCGATTTGTTGGCAGGCTTCATTTATACCAAGAAAGGGAAAAAATTGATTCAGGAATCAATCCTGAGATGGAACAACTCCGAATTTTGTTGGAAGAGAAGGATAAACACATAAATGACTTGATGGATACTCTAACCAACTTCCATGTAAGTATAGATTGATTGCATTGCGGTTCACTTACACCATTTCTGCAATAGGACGATCAACAGCGCTTCCTTAACGACTCGACCACCTACTCGGCCGATCAGATATCCAAACTTGCCGCCAATTTAACACGATCCGAAGCTACGAATAAAATTTATCAAGCTCAACTTGAAGCCTTGCGCCGACAGCTTTGCAATCTTAATCAACGCGAAAAGCAAGCCAGGGATCTCAACACCAGTTTGCGTAATCAATTGATCAAACGTCCGGTAGTATCTATTAAGACTGAATTAAACACTCGTCTTAAAACTGAGAACCTCCAGAAGAAAGTGAATCAATTGGAAGCAGACCTTGAAGAGACTCAAATGCAAATCAAACGCCAACAAGTCATAATCGATGCCAAACGGGCTAAAAGCAATAATGAGATTGGTCTTTGGGAGAAACAAAAACGTTGGCAACAAAGCGCCGAGAAGTTCAAGGGCAAACTCGAGGAGACCGATGCTGCTCTGGAGAAGCATAAAGCCTTATTAAACTCAGCAAGAACGACTATAGCTCGACTGGAGAAAGACAAACAAATTCTAGAGGCAAAGGTTGGAAAAGGTAAGAAACCGACGATGATAATAAAGTTTGATGTTATTTTATTTTATTGTATTTTTTAAGGTTCCAACGCTATGAAATGTTGTCGCACACCATCTTGTCCAAATCTACAAGGAGCCAAATACACACCCTCGGAGACTCCGGAGACCTACACCGGTGACAGTGAGTGCAGTAGTCCGACCAGGGGAATGCATTTTCTCGGTAGTAATCACAGTGAATTGATCGAGGCTTTGAAAACTCGCATAGAACTCCAGCAAAGAAAGATAATCGCCATGGAGATGGAGGGAAAGGGTAGCAATGCTCTTACCACTGAACTCGAGAAGGTGCAGGAAAAGTTTTCAGCAATTGAAGCCCAAAACATTCGCTTGGAAGCTAGAAATCTCCAGTTGCAGCTAGACATTGACCTGATACGGCAAGGTGATTGTGGGGAGAGGATGCAGAAAAGGGTGAAGCATTTGGAAGAGTACGATGTGCCTGTATATTTGGTTATACTAGGTTAATTGTTTGTTTCATTTCGTAGCTACATTATAGCCCTTAAGGAAGAGCTCGCTCAAGCTGAAGCGAGAAGACAATTAAATTTCGAGAAAAAGCCGGAGAGAAAATTCGCCCCTGGACAAGCAGAACAGACGATTTTGTCACTTAGGAATATCATTGAAAAGCTGAGGGTGGATAATAAATATTTAAAGGATGGCAGAAAATCCAGCGATTCCAGGGTGAATAAATACCAAATTAGTTATTACATGAGTATATATAAAAGGAATGCAAATCTATTTCAGGATCATGATAGTCCAACCGAACTGTCAAGACTTCAGCATATGTATACCGAATCTTTGGATAAAATCTCGGCTCTTCAAATTGAGCTACAGTTGAAAACAATGTGTCAAAAATGTGGAAATAAGGGCCATGTAAGTTTGCAAACATTTTTCACACAGAATGCATTTTAAGAATCGTTTAGATGGAAGCTTATGCTACTGACGAATTGCGGTTAATAAGGGAACAACTGGTTAAAAAGACACAACTGCTGGAAAAAGCAAAAATACTTTTGACTCGAGCTGCTGCCAAGGAGAAGGTTCTCAAGGAGCAGGTTGGATCCAAGCGTTTTAAGACTAGATTTTATTTTTAAAATTTGTTTTCTTTCTTTTATTTCAGTTGTCTTTATGGAAACGAAAATGTTCGGAACTACAAAATGTTCCCGTTATAGATGAAATTAGTGAATAGAGTAGACTGCCGACGAATATTAACTTTTATCAAAAATTTGCTTTTAATTTATTCCGTTTTTGAAATCATATATGTATATCTACACATTTTGCCAACGAAATCAATGTGGTTCACATTATAGCTCGCTCGATCTTCATGCAGCTGATCTTTTGCTTGCGCAATCGTTTCGATAGCGCCAGTACAAACGTCATAAGGATATAACTTATTTACTTACCTACATCGTCCGTGTATGGAAAGGGCAAATTTTTAGCTTGCGGCTCCATATCCAAGCTCCTTGCAGCAAAAGTCGAATTCATTCTCAAAATACGATTATTACAAATAGTTAGAATAAAGACCACTGGTTTATAAGTTATCTGAACTACCAACTGGATTTTAATGGTAAATAATAAACTCATGTTATTTGCTGTATTAAGAACATTCTCGTTTACTTTCTTAAATTTCTCTCACACATCAATTCATCTCAATTTCATTGTAGGTGTATTTAAGTTTTAAAGTTATGGTATTGGGCGTTGTTTGATCAGCCACCATCAGCTCCTGACCATCGCGCAGATTTAGTTCTGACAGTGACTGAGTCAAATTTGGCCGAGTACGCTCCTCAATACTCTTTACGGTCGACATATAAAGAGTCTTGTTCTTCCCATCGATATAAGCAGTGATTCCTTTAAAAAAAAGTTTTTCACTAACTCTTTTTTTCTAATTATTGTTCATTTAAATACCTGGGCTTTTCATTTGAAACTTGGGACTCTCACAAAGTAATTTAATGAAATCCTCCAGAGTTGTGGTATTCGGATCGTCTATGCTGACAATCTGAGGGACGTTGCTGCATGCCAAGCAGTTTTCCTTTTTCTCGGCCTCATAGGTGTACGTGTAAATTCCATCCAAGTCATTGAAAACCATGTAGTTCTTCATACTTTCGTAGCAACTTGTGGTAAGCTTAAACACCTAAACGCGACGAAAGTTTTAAAATACTTCAAGATCAATGCAGAGCTTAAAACCAAAGGTACCTCAGTGGCGCAGGCAGCTGCAATAATTGCATTTGTACTAGCTACCGCGGGAATTATATGCTTGACGACACCCTGAACTAGTCTGGAAGGGAGATTTTATTAGCATACCTACATATTTTGTATGTGCATTATAACTCACCGATATGTAACCCCAGATATATTAAATTGATCAGCACGCTCCAGGGCTCTCTCATAGACCCAGGAAATATGCTGAGGATCATCCCCATCTAGCGCTGCTAAAAATGGATTCTCCTTATCCCATTGAATGATCTTTACAAACTCAATGCAGTGCTCTGGAAGTCGCGGAGTATTTGCAATCGTGCACAGAGGGTAGTTAACTTGAGGTGGGAATAGATCGAGAGTGCACTCAATGCACGAAGTGTATCCAGGCAATATGACACGAGCATTTCCCTTGAAACCCTCTGTTCCACCATCGATCATTGGGATAATTGTGGACGGATCGACAGTACCGTCCTCTTCATAGCCCAACATCGAGATTAGCATTCCATTTATCCATCTCCTCGCGACAATGGAATCTAAGCCACATACAATGATGTGGAATTGCTGGTAAAACGATTCGTCAAAATCTTGGATTTTGGCAAAGTGTGCAGTAACCTTGCATGTGGGTACTCTTAAATCACATTCCTGACTGTAAATTAACCAAAAAACATGAACAAAAAAACTAACCTTGCATTGATGAAATTCGCAGCACACTGTGCCTTTGATGAACCAATATCTTTGCGACGAAACAAGAATTGCCTATTCAAATTGGACAATTCTATTGTGTCCATATCTATTACATGGATGTTTCCGAATCCCATTAAAGCTAAATCTTTCAGCAATTCACATCCTAAGCCTCCGGCACCTGGCATAGACTCAAATTATTGAAATGTTAAAATAATTATAGTCTCTAGTAACTTACCGATAACCAAGATTTTGCAAGTGTTCAGCAGAAATTCCAGATTATCTGCTGATGGAGTGAAGTCAGCCTTGCAAAATGGTCTTGGACGCTCTAAAATCTTTCTCAAGCTGTTCCATCGTTTGTCCAAATGTTTGGTGCTGGAATTTGGTGATGGTGTTCCTGTTGCCATATTAAGAAAACTTTATCAGCTGAATTTATTTCAACCGGCATAAAGCAAAAAGCAAAACCCCTAAAAACAAATAGTAAACGTCAAAATAAAACCAATAAAAATATATCAAAATTTTGAATTCTATTACAAATCTATTAATTGCTCATTTTAGCTGAGTACAGTAATAAGCAAGAGTTTGTTTTTATATATATTTATAATAAGACCGTGTGTGAATGTGCGTTAAAACAGTGAATACATTTTTACCGTCGTCGTCTAAATTCTAACATTAGATTGATGAATACAGTCGTCCAAATTACTGTTACCGGGAAGCGCAATAAGAGCTTAAGTGTCGTTTTGCTGCTACCAATCCGGGGCCAGCGCTGGAATTAAGGAAAGAAATTATCTTGCTGAATTTTATTCCTGAGATATCCCTGAGGTAACCAAAGAATTGCTTGCCTATTGTGCGATATTTAGGTCTAGCTAAAGCATGTGTAAGGCCCCGACCCATAGAATCCGTCGCTGTGGCTGCGTTAAGGCTTTTAAATTCACGGAACTTTGGCAGTTATGTTTTGTATTGTTTTTTTTTTTTTTTTTTTTTTTTTTTTTTCAAATCGGTGACAACCGGCGATTGCGGACTGCCATATCAAAAGAATAATGTGATTTTTGTTTATTTCTAAAGCGTTGAATTTTCAAATTCCTTCAAATAAGGACAAATCGTTTAAATATATAACGTATCAACAAAAAAATATTACATATCTACAAAAAAATACTAATATGGTTCTGTTTCAACTGGAAAATATATTTTAGTTCGACATAAGACATTGAATGAAGTTGCAAGGTTTATGCAGTGGTTTTGCAGTGTAGTTTTTTTTATGGTTATAATCTTAACACAGACAGAGTGTATGTTTAGATGTTTATTTGTTTTATTTTTTAGAAAATAAGAATAATAAATCCTATTTTAAAGAGTGAAAACGTATTTCTCCTGTAAAATTTATGGAGTGAATAGGTTTACTCTCTAAGCCGACTACCTATATATGTATACCGATGCGTTTATTGAAGAGTAGATTAAACATATCGTCGATAGGCATGTCGCTTATTGGTGACCCTCGAAGCTTTCGAGTTCTTGCTGCATCAATATCTTCCAGCACATAATTTTTAATGGGTTTGAGAACAATTGGAATTAACTTCTAGCAAGGACATATACCATCAATTTCCTGCTCGAATCCATAGATGACATTAATTGTACATGCCCCACTATTCCCAATGTTTTAAAAGTTTTTAAAAGTATTCAGCAGAAACTCAATTGTCTGCTGAAGTATTGAAGTCAGCCTCGGATTCTCTAAATAGTTTTAAGATATTGCTTCTGCTATCTTAAAAGTTTGGTGATGGTGTTCCTATTTCCACATATTTGTATATAGAAAACTATCAGAACTCAATTCAACCGGCAGCAAGCTAAAAACCACTAAAAACAAATGAAAAACTTAACAACAATTTGCAAAATTTAAACATCTAATTTATCTAAATTTATGTGTATCATCCGTCCGTCTATCAATCCATCCGTATCAAATTTTCAGGCGTTTAAATGTATGCAAGGAATATGAAATTTGCAACATATACTCCCTAAAGCCCCGAAATGGCAGTGTTAAA
The DNA here is from genome assembly GCA_963576555.1 of Ferdinandea cuprea. Taxonomy (NCBI): domain Eukaryota; kingdom Metazoa; phylum Arthropoda; class Insecta; order Diptera; family Syrphidae; genus Ferdinandea; species Ferdinandea cuprea. Next base: position 26,222,439 of record OY754960.1, read on the forward strand.
ATTGTTAAAATACGCCCACAATTTAGAAAAACCCGTTTTAAAGCTGTATTTAGTTGAAGAGATGAAGGGTTAAAATCTTAACAAAATATGTAGACACTAAACTTTTTCACAAGTTTGCCGTATAAAGTTTTTTGCGAAGCCTATAATTTTCAGGACGTTTTCTTAACAATATATTGTTTTCATCGAAAATTTCTATATTAAAAGAAAAATTTTTTTATCACGATATGTAGCTAATATTTTTTCTAGTTCATCTATTCACACGTATTCACAGATAGGAAATAAAACCGATCATAATAAAACACTCTGGATCATCAAACGCTGGAAGCATTCTAATAGCTTTGCCCAGCCAAAGAACGACTATACTGCAGCCAGTATATCTCACCGTGATTCTTTATTTTCAGCTCACAAAATTATATCTGCAAGCTTAGATATTTTAATCATTAGCTGCAGTTAGATAGCATAAATTTGAGTCGATTTTGTTTGTGTCATTGAAGTTGACAAACCAAATAGAAGAGAGCATAATGAAATGAATGAAATACATCGATGCAAAATAGAAAGTATACGATGCATCGATGTATCGAATAGTAACATCGATATTTGGATCACATGATCGTGGTGGCCAATTAACATCGCCACGACGTGAGATAACACGGCCATTGAATTTCTAGCACAAAAAAAACATTGTTTCGTTGGCTGTGTGGCAAGTGGTACCAATCTGTTGGAATTATAGATTTTGATGAACTGATAGCAAAGTGATTTCTTGGGATATTAATGTCTTCCAAGTCCGCGATACACGAAAGGCTTAATTTGTGCGTATTACTTAGTGTGCGAATACTAAAGACACTTCATTATAATTATTTTATTTTCAGATTTCACAATTGTTTTAATATTTGAGTAAGATGAAATTTGTTCCAATAAAAATACATATTTCATGACTGTTGTAAAATTATTTAATTATTATTTTAAAAATCTCCTTTATCGCCACCTAGTGTTTCAACATTTAAATAAACACTTAACCCACTGAACTGTAAACACGCAAAATATGACGTTCCCTTTTTCTCTTTCTTTCTTTCCTTCGCGCTTTGTGGTAGCTCGTTTTCTTTTGCTATATACCGCTGCCGCGTCGCATGTAAAAATACAAAAAAAAAAGAAATCATTTCGATTTTGTTTTTTTTACCTCGTCGACGTATTAATTAAAAGTATTCTTTTCATTATTTCATCGCGTCGAAATAATAAACATATAACATTCTGCTTATTTTATTATAATTTTGATATTTCTTTTAATTTCCTGACATTCTCAAAAAAATTTTAACTCAATCAACAACAATGGCCGACGAAGTTGAAGTTCAAGAAAAAACCATTGCAGAGGATTTAGTCGTAACCAAATATAAATTGGCTGGTGAAATTGTTAACAGTAAGTACAAAAAAATGTGCATTTGTCTCCACAAAATTGTCCGACACTGAATAACATACACTACGAGCGTTTTCACAAAACATCACACTCTTCCACCTCCACAATGTTCGAAAAGAGCCACGCGGATGGTTGTTGAATTCTAACCTTCAAAAACTAAAATTCAATAATTACAAAATTTTCCTTATATGAAAATGCGTATTTTTTAAAGAAAATATTGTATTTTGGGTGGTTGCACAACTCAACTTGTGTAATAACTTATAACATACTTTTGTATAAAAAATAAATTGTGTAAAATTTGCACCTGGATACTAGGCATGCTTGATGGACAAGATTTATTTTTTTGTTTTCACAGCGCTTGAAATTTAAAATTACTTTTTTAAACAGAATGTATGAACATGAAGATCCCTTATACATATTGTTGTTCTTCCACTAAAAGACCGGTTGGCGAAAGTTTTGGGTGCCACGCGGCTGAGCTATTTTTAGATCCATTCGCTTATTAATATTTGTTTTAATCTTGTAATTTGGACACACATTTAGTTTTAGATTAAAGAGCGGAGACAAGCGATTACGTGGTTACTTTCTTTTCAACTTATTATATTTTTTTTGTCATTATTGTACAACCGCTAAGTGTCATCGATTATTCAGTTTGCTGCTCATACCCACGTATTAGTGTGTTCTTTTGTCGACGTCGACGCTGATAAACCTAATAAATTGTTTTAAATGTCGAAAGCTATTAAAGTGGATGTATATGTGAAAGTACATATTTAATGTAAGTCAGAGAAATGGTATCTAGGTTTATTTTTGACAATAACCTGGGTCAATGTCGAAATGGTTGTATTTACGTTTCAATTGTACCTTTAAAACATTAAAAAATTACCAAGCTAGTGACCAAATGAACATTGATAACAGAAATCATTATGATGGAATCAGATTATTTTTCCATCAATTCAGTTTTATATTCCAACCTCTGTTTAGAATTATCTTTTGTGACCCAATTAATTGATTAGACGCTGCATCTATTTGGTCAATTTTGTAACTAGCGATTTTTTAGGTTCATAACGTATAGTTTTTGCGCTAATGTACTATTCTTTTTCTCCCTACAGAAACATTAAAATCCGTCATTGATCTCTGCGTTGCTGAAGCCTCTGTTAGGGAAATTTGCACAAAGGGCGATTCTCAAATCAGCGAAGAAACTGGCAAAGTAAGTCTTTCTTTATGTCATCTTTTCATCAGTCAATAAGCAATGTCCAATGATTAAAAAAACGCGCTTGAGGGTTTGAAGTGACAGCAAGAATGTGAAAGTGTTTCTTGAACCTCCCTCTTTGTGGGATGATGGGTAAAGGAAACGCTTCGTGCCAACTTTTTAAATGGCAGCACACATTTAAGTTGAAGCCGATTCCCGGAGATTGTAAGATTATGAGATCTGAGGACATTTATTGTAAATGTTAATCTAAAAAATACAACGATACAAGTGATTTGAATAGAATGGCATTGCACATTTGTTGTAGGTTTACAAAAAGGAAAAGGACCTTAAGAAAGGAATTGCATTCCCAACATGTTTATCCATAAACAATTGTTTATGCCACTACTCACCAACGAAGAATGATCCTGATTACATTCTCAAAGAAGGTGATGTTGTTAAAATGTAAGTTTCAAAAATGTCGCATCATATCGTAACGAATTGTCTAACATTAAATTCATTTTTCTTTTTTTTGCAGCGATTTGGGTGCACACATTGATGGCTTCATTGCTGTTGCCGCTCATACTATTGTTGTTGGAGCATCGAGTGATAATAAGGCGACGGGCAAAAAGGCTGATGTTATCCTCGCCGCATACTGGGCCGTGCAAGCAGCTCTTAGACTGATTAAGGATGGAGCTACTGTAAGTAAAGCTATTTTTTTTAGACAAGGTGTTTTCCATGCAAACATTTAACAATATTTTTAGTTTCACAATTAAGGTTAAACTAAATGTTAAGTATTTGCAAGAGAAACTATTTTGGAGAGCCACAATGGAGAAATTCTAGTTAATAGGTTTCCCCCTAATTATCTCCATACATTTTCTTTGTATAATGCGCATTTGTCATATATGTCAGATAAATATAAGGAGAGGAAAAAAATAGCTTACACATTCCTGCTGTACTCCACTGTATGTCCGAATATAGGCGTTCCCCTTTGCGGAAGTCACGCTCAACCGCTTGATAGAAAAATCTCAATATGCGTTCCACAGTGGAACCATTAAGTCTTAAAGGGTCAAGCTCTGCAGATATTTACGTTTACCTAAGTAGGATATAAGTTATATCCTTTTTTTGGAACTAACTATAAACATGCAGATAAAAAATCGTACTTCATCCGAGGAGAACTGAATCAATAATATTAGTTTTCTGAATTAGGTTGTACTACACAAAATCTAACCTTAGATGTTGGGGATATCAGCTCTGTAACCATATGAGTACTCTGTGCAATACAGAACAATTTAGTCATTATGCAATTTTAAAACCACTGCGAACATCTGTTATTGTTGATTTAATTTGTCGAAAAAGTTTTTTTTTTCAAATCTATTAAAATTGTTCACAATCACTTGTAAAATTTCTACAATTTTTCCTTTCCAGAACTACTCAATTACAGAAGTTGTGCAGCAAGTCTCCGAATCGTTTAAGTGCAAGCCAATCGAAGGTATGCTCAGTCATCAGTTGAAACAATTCAAAATCGATGGCGAGAAAACAATTATTCAAAATCCAAACGAAGCTCAACGCAAGGAGCACGAAAAGTGCAATTTTGAGACACATGAGGTGTACGCCATCGATGTTATTATCAGTTCAGGAGAGGGAGTTGTAAGTAAAAATTGCTTATAAAGCAATTTCAAATGGTTTATGTAATAAATTATTTTTGTTATTATTTTAGGGTCGTGAGAAGGACACAAAAATTTCAATCTACAAGAAAACCGATCAAAATTACCCACTCAAGCTGAAGGCATCACGGGCACTTATTGCTGAGGCAAGTTGGGTTTTCTTTAAAAAAATTTTTTTAACAATAAGCACTTTCTGCATAGCCAATGATTAAAAACACGCGCTTGAGGGTTCGAACGAATGGTTGTAGAATTAGCTTTTGAGGTGTTCTATGGAGAACTTTTCAAGTTTATGAAATTACTGTTTGTTCTCCTTGTGATTGCAAGATTATGAGATCTGAGGCTTGGGATTGATGCAAGAATATATATATATTTTTTTTTATAAAAAATCATTACATTTTTTTTATTATTTGTATATTTTTTAGGTTAAGACGAAATATGGAAACATGCCTTTCAATCTGCGTCACTTCGATGAGGAAACCAAGGCTCGAATGGGTGTCGTTGAGTGTGTTTCTCACAAAGTGATTGAACCTTTCCAAGTGTTATATGAAAAACCAAGTAAGTACATCAAAAGTTTGTTGTCTTAAAATAGAATTAAATATTTTTTTTTTGTTTATTTCCATACAGCCGAATATGTGGCTCAATTCAAACACACTGTCCTTCTTATGCCAAACGGTGTGAACTTGGTTACCGGTATCCCATTCGCAAGTGAAAACTATGCTAGCGAACATAGTATAGCTCAACCTGAACTCATTGTAAGTATCGTAGAATATTTCAAAAAAGAAAAGTAAATAATTTGTCTCCAATTTACCCCATTTACATTACAATGGGTTGAAATTTAGTACTTATTCAGAGTTAACATATTTTATATAGATTTAAGTTAAGGCACTGCACCCCTAATCATCGGTCGTGGGAATCTTCTAAAAAAATTCTCTAGTACCCTTCCCAATAATGGTATGAGGAGCTAGGCTGTATCTGCCGTTTATGCATTTCGTTTACCAATTGCACGGAATTGGGTAACACATAGTTTGCAAAGATAATTACGTAAATGTTGTATTAGTGATTTTTGCGTCCAGACACTTTGCTAGATAAAATTTGAATCTTGCGACCATAGTTCGCTGTGGTCAATTTTAAAATTTGAGTAGGTCAGTGAACCTCTTGAATTTTACGCAAATTCAAACATTTTGTGATAAACACATACCTACATGATTCTTTCATGTAAAATTTGATTTCACAAGAATTCAATAACTTTTTAGATTGACAAATTATTGTTGAGGTAAATATTGAATTTTTGTAAGAGAAAACATTTTGGAGAGCCACAATGGAGAAATTCTAGTCAATAGGTTTCCCCCTAAATATCTCCATACATGTTGAATTATACAAAATATTTTTTTTTATTAAACCCTTTAGTTGTTGAGGTGTAGAGAAGCGTTAATTTGGCAATGATGCATAGGCAAAACTAATTTAAATGCATACACCCACTAGAGCCCCTCATTATGTTGCGCTTTGGCACCACAACTGTGAAGCCGAATTTACCCAATAAGTTCGTGTTTGAGTTTTGCGGGTGTACAAGTTCAATATCACGAACTATTGATCATAGCCCTTATCTATTCCATTCTTGGCTTCAAGCCCTTAAATTAAGGATATCTTTGAACAACGCACTTTGGTTGCGTACTCCAAATTGTTTGAGGTTCCCTTTACTGACAGGATTTTCTAATGCAACTTTGAGTGGGTTGGATTTAGGTCCCTTCCATTTGTGTCAACAAATATGCCTTCGCACGCACACTTCACTTTTGCCCAGGGTCTGGATTAAATCAAAAAATTGTTTAATACTATTCATCTTCAAAGCAACCTTTTTTTAATAATACACAATGTATCAACTGTTAAAAGTTGATGACGAGTATTAAACTATTTGTTGGTGACAAGCACTTTTGTGGAATAACTTATTGTTCATAATAAACTTTGCGGCTCTACGTGTAATTATCCTTACTGACAAGAACCTGTTCCTACCAATTAAATGGTACCTTGAGAATGAAAGCGGGCAGAGATTTCCAGATTATTTAGTCCAAATGAATATGTATGCAAAGATAATTACGTAAAAGTTGTATTAGTGGCTTTTACGTCCAGACACTTTGCCAGATAAATTAAATTTTACGATCACAGTTCGCTGTGAGCCTTCTAAAAATTTAAGAAAAGCCAAATGCCCTTAAATTGTAAGAAAGTTTAAACATTTTATAACAATAACCTGCCAAGAACCTGTTTCTTTCCTCAGTCAATCTCGGTAGGTATTCAATTTAGCGCGGCAGATATTTCCTAACCTTTATTTTTTATTATTTCAATCTAATTATTTGGAAATAAGTCCAGCGTGCAAAGATAATTACGTAAAAGTTGTATTAGTGAATTTTACGTCCAGACACTTTGCTAGATAAAATTTGAATTTTGCAACCATAGCTCGCTGTGGGTTTCTAATCTAAATATTTAAGAAACTTTGATGTTTCTTTAATTTTAAGAAAGTTCAGACAGTTAATCACAACGACGCAAATCTGTATTCGAATTAACTCGATACGATAAGTCGATCTTGGGCTACATTACATTTCAATGCAACTTAGAATGAGACTTCTTTGATTATCGAGTTTAGTTGATTATATAAATTTGCGCCAATAACATTTAATTTATAAATATATTTTCGAAACATAAAAATAATGATTTATTTTCTTATTTGATTGCAGAAACTCGTCAATACCCCAATTAACCCCGCTAAGAGCGCTAAAAAAGGTAAGGGTTCTAAGAAGAAGGTCGCCAGCGAGTCGGAATCAACACCTGCAGCGGCAACGAAAGTTGAATCAACACCAGCCGTTGAAACAAAAGCATAAAATGATTTTTTATTGGTTTTGTGTGGGAGACATGATTTCAACAACTCGTTCTTCTTTTTTTTAAGTTCAACAACAAATTAATAAATCACGCCAGCGACGAAAGGTTAAAAACTTTTATAAAAATATCTTAATAACAATGTGCAGCCAGCTATAATAATTGTTTATAAAAAAATATATAGTTACTTCAAGTAATTAATAAATAAAAACCAAACCCTGAAATAATAAACAAACAAAAATATTGTTACAATTTTCTGTAATTCCCTTCAAATTATGAACAAAAGCAATGAATGAGAAAAATCCATGAAACTTTACAAAAAAAAAAAACAAATTGTATCATTTCTTTTCTTTTATTTTTTTTATATATCTTTCGTTTTTTTTATTAAATTTTTGTTTTGAAAAAATATAAGAATTTAACTATGAAGATTTTTTGTTTCCAATTTCAATATAATTCTTGAGTTTGGGTAGGGATAGATATACTTTGCTCAAGAATTTATTTTCATTAGTTTAAATTTTACTGAATTCAGGCGTATACATGCCAGCTCTCCGCTTGTGTTTTTACACAATAAATATGGAATCAAATCGTTGCGCGCGAATAACAACAAATCTTTCGAGAAAACTCATAAAGTTGCAGATTTTTTTAACATGTCGTTCAACTACTATGATCGCATTCCTGCGACTCGGAGCATAGGTCTTTATACACCTCGATTTCTGTTGTTGGCTGTAGGAACGATTTTCTTATGACGTGTCTTCACAACTTCAAGAAATTGGTGAAAAGGCATGGATCCCTAAACTGCAAATAAGGTATGATTATTGCAATGTATTGGTGGGGTAGTTATTTGGGTGCAAATTACTAGTTTATAATAGATTTCTTACAACAATGTGAATGTTTTCTCAAAAGAACAAAATGCCGACAGAGTATCGTTCATTCTTGCTCATCCTATACCTACCTCATGCATTCTACCGCAAATATGTTATTATTGTAACCCATGAACAAGGAGCTGATTTGAGAACGATTTTTTAATGACGATCTTTTTCGCTTTTGAACGCAGATCTATATACAAATTCGCCAAAAGAAGCTACATACCTCAGACGATTATCGAATGAAAACATTTCATTAATAGTTAACTTAAAAATTTCATTTATTTAGTCATCACAATAGGAAAACAAACAAAATAGCACATATTCTGAGGAGCCCTACTTATATACAAAACACAGGGTCTACCCTCTCAACAATATACATTAGCAACTTTTTAGTTTTTCACTGCTGGAGCTTCCAAGGCTTTGTTCACGGTATCCTTTGTCTTCTTGGCTAGTTGACCGGCATAACATGGCAGCATTTCAATAAAGTGGAACGTACTTTTGACACCTTGGTTGAAGTAGTGTTTAGCTAAGAAGCGTACTTCTCCAGTTTTGGGCAGAACTGGTACATCGAATGGCAGTTGTTTTTGTAGGTTTTTTACATGTGGACAAGCATGAGCCTTGAGTTCATTATATAGCTTCTCCGACTGAACACTATTTCCCCACACGCCCAAGCTGCAGGCGTAGTACATAGCACCATAGGCTAGACCAGATTTTACGGCTAGTCTGTTAGAATACAATAAATATATTGAATTTTGCTTGTATCAAATAGTTACGTAAATGTGATTATTGTTGATGGCAAAAAAAAGTGGCCTTGTTGAAGACTTACTTGATAATCATTGTTATGTGCTGCTTTTTTTACTGAGGAATGATAGTTCGAATGTTAGTGCCAAATGATTGCTACCCTGTAGCAAGTCGATAATTCTTATAAGTTAAAAATTGGAAAAATTTGCTTTCGTTTTGGTGAAATTTCGAATATATAGAGAAGTTTTTTTTCGGGTATTATTGTCGTTTTGACAGATAATAGCAGTCGTGCTGTTGGGGTACGTTCCAGATTACTGAATGTATTTCTTCTACTACCATAATGAGTAGAATGGTTTATTCTATTTTCATTTATAAGTAATATTAAGTGACTCAGTTGATTTTAGATAATTTGGAGAACTGGATGAGCCCGGAAAATAAGCCAAGCTTGGTATATTATAGATTTTATGTATGTTTTGACTTCTCCAATTCAACATCTTCGTAATCATAACATAAAATTTGTTTTTTATGGGTAGAATAATAATTTTATCAAAAGATAAAACGAGATTAAAGGCAAAAGATTAACAATAAATCTTAACAAATCTTTTATCCCAACCCGCTTTCTGGCTCTCAAATTTGCGCACAAAATGTCCAACATCTGGTTGTCAAATTGCTTCCTCGCTCTCAATTCTCAGCAACCAACGTCACTTTTCACATATTCAGTAATGGTAAATTGGTATTTCGTGTGCTCATAAACCGATTCTTACATGTAAACCCAGTTTCTTTCAAGATTATTTTGTAATCTTGTGTTTAGGAGATTAAAATTTGTATGGTAAATCTTAAGATTTAAGGTAGATTAAGGGCAGATTAATCTTAATTTAATTTTAAGCTTACAAACAGTAAGAACAACAGCGAAACGAATTTTCAAATATATAATTTTCCGCAAGATAGGTGGCAAAATATGTTTCAAATACGCAGTTAGTTTCTCTTCGGAAACTTTATAGATCGAAGTGCAGCGTACGTGGTCGCAAAATTTAATTCGAAGCTTGGTATTCTAACATGATTTTTACTGAATAATCTATTGATACAAACAATCACCCCAATAACCGTTGTCGTTTCCGACTGAACAATACACGACTCTACCAAACTCCTATTATGCTTGTTGCTTTCAGCCGACGAAGGTTTTTTTTGTACTAGATTCTTAGTCGTCTTCCGATTTCTGTTTTGTTATCCAAGAGAATCCTACACAATAAGCGACTTTTTTGTCGTTATTTATTTTGTTACGACCGCGTTTATAAGTTTATTCAGTTAAACTACGCAATGTCGTCCTTTGCATTTGTTAGGATACTTTGTAAATACAAAACCAAATAAATTGTGTTGTGTACATAGTTTTCAGGTTTCAGGTAACCACCAAGGCACCAAACAAGAAAATCGAACAATCACGATGTTTAAGAAATCTAAAAACAAAACCGGCATTCATATTCGCATATCCTTCCCAAATAACATGTAAATCACAGATGAGTTAAAAATCCGATAGCCGACAATTAGAATAGAAGTGAATATATCAGCAAAATTTCGACTAAGTGTCGACTCGCTCACTATGTTGACTTACTATTGTTTTTTTTGTATCAATTTATTTTCTCAGAATTTTTAGCAATTACAATTTGATTGTGGTGGTCTCGGAAGTTATAGCATTGTACAAAAACGTATTATTAATTGGAATATACTGCTTAGTTACGAGTTTGATTGCTTCCTGAGCGACACATCCACCTAAACAAAACAAACGAAACTTGAATTCAATAGTTACAATGCGAATTAAATGCATTACCAATAAATGCGGAAACCGTGTGCACTTCTGACCCACCATAGCTGCATATCTCATGAATTAAATCATCGCTGACTTGACTGTGGACACCCCATTCCGCCAGCAATTTATTTGCAATTCCTTTTAGCTTGGATGTGTCATTTTCAACGTAACATTCGCCTGGAATGTTACCGAACTCAGTTTGGTACCTTTCGTATGCCAACAGTCCAACGTAGTACTCGGTTAAGGTGCCTTGTGTCTCAAAGCCATCCACTGAAATTAAAAACACATTATGCTTGCTGAAGATAAAAACGTTCTTTTAAAATTCAAAATAAGTTTACCAATAGAAGCAATCTTACTCGACTTGTCGAATTCATCTGCCAACTTTGTACCGCGTATTACCGTTAAGCCAGCTGACTCGCGGCAGAACAGACGCACATGTTTGTTAGTAATACTATCTGGCGGCAAGCCCAACTCTTTCAAGTAGTGCTGACATTTTCTGTATATGTTGTCAGAGTCCTGCAGGGCCTGCTGGCGGTAAATGTTCTGCAAGTTGATGTAAGATTCGGTGTTTGACGTCATGTCAGGAAGGACGCCTGGCAGTGGGAGATAGCCATTGTTTTCATTGAATACAAACTCTTTTAGCGACTTGGCCATTATCCAGAAGGGATTACTCTAAATAACGAAATATTTGAAATGTTAAAATTATTCGTTATCATGGAAATCTGTCAACCTGCTTGTTCAAGTTAGCACACGCATCATCGTCAAGAATTGCTTTTAGCGATGAGGATATTAGTCCGGCCCCGAAGGCAGTGTTCACAGCTTTTATCGCTTCTTCAAAATTCTCCTCATCCGCCGTCATTCCTTATATTTTTTCAAAAAATGGACTAGTTACAGTTAATTGAAGTCTGAAATAAAGCTCACCATTTCGAATCAACTCCTTGAGAGCGGTCTTCTCCTTGTATGTCTTGGGAATGCGCCCTTCATTGGTATTCTTCCAATCGCTAAGATACTTATTTAACACAATCAGCCATGGGACTTTCGGAGTGATTGCCGTCGCCTGTAAAGAGAATCCAACAAACATTAGATATTGAATTGAACAAAATCATACCACACCTCTAAATGAGCCTTCAAAATAGGAAACGGATTGTCTAGCCTTAAATCGTTTTGTCTATTATCCGGATGAGCTTCAATAACACAATGTTCCTTGATTTGTAGTCGAATTGAACCGAAGAATCCCACCGAACGACAGTAAATGAAGGGAATGCTGTCATTCCACAGCTTATTCGAAAGATTCAACAAGGTTTTCTCATTTAAATTAGACGCAATGACCACATCAAATGTGCTAAAGAATTCCGGCCGATTGCTGAGTATAAATTCAATGCTCTCGTCAACATAGTCTCCATTTGCATCCGCATTGAGTTCCTGTAAGAATTGCATGCATTCAGATGCTTTGGATTGACCTTCGCTGCTCTGTTCTAAGAAGAAACTATAAAAACGGCTTAATTTATGTTCAATCAATATGCTATTTTTATATACTTAGTTCCAATGTCGTCTTCGGTAACAACAGATCCATCAACAATGGTGAATCCCCCAATGCCAGGTAGAACAAGTCCTTTCAGTACTTCACATCCAATTGCATTTGCATTGACCAAGCAGGCTGTTGCGCTTTCCAGTAGACTTTGACCATTTTCACCCCAAAGCCTAGCAGACAAAATTTGGTTAAATAATGAAATGTTTCTATGTAATTTGCAAATTTACCTAATCTGGCGGTCATATTTTTTACTTTTATCTGATAATTCTGGTGATTTTGGTGCCGGAGAAGACATTTCACTTGCAAATTGTTGTTGACCAGATCGCTGACATCTGACACTGACAGTCGGCAAAACAGTTAAAAAAAATCTGTTACTATATTTTATTATTCTAAACGAAAAATAGTGATGCCAATTTATCTTGCCAAAGGGATAGAAATCATAATTGTGTCTGCTCACATCATCATAAGATGGATAATATATCACATGAACTTCAAGAATAGACGTGTTTTATACTATTGCAATTTAATTGCCCTACATGATGGCATGTTTCGTTAGCGGCGATGAGCGTTATTTTGTAAGAAATTACGCAACGAATGCTCTTGATCAGAGGAATATGAAATTATCACCGTAGAATAAGTTAGCCAACTTCCAGGTCCCCTGCTCCTTTAAACCAGCAAATGTCATCAAATCCCTTGAAATCTTCTAAATCCTTATCCTTATACGTGTGCATCACAAATTTAACATTAAAAATTGTAAATGATTGTAAAGAAATTGTGTTTTGTGCGTTTAGGAGTGGAATAGACTAAACTGATAGTTGGCTTTCGCTTTTTTGGTTGTATGTTTTTATAATCGACTTTTCTTTGCTCTGTGTAAACTGATCGTAAAATGGTGGTTGACAATTGGCAACTCTTGTTATTTTGGAGTGCCGTTTCAATTAAATTCACGGATGTTAGATTAAATTCTTAATTTTTACTTTGGATTTTAAAATTAAAAAAAAAGTTCGGTATATATTTTAAAGAAGTAAAGTTCACACTCTGCCGTTAGACCAAGTGATTGGAAAATACCCCATGAAACTTTTTGTTGTAAATATTCAGTGTCAATTAATTGACTATATTTACTACTACAGTTTATTGCTAATAACTATTACCTACCATTCTCAGAGATTTTTCTCTAATCTCATGCAAAAATGCATGCGTGGCCATGTAAACCAGCCATTATGCGCTAAGAGCGAAGAAATTAAGGGATAAAAGATCTACATGTACTTCTCTTTTACCAATTCAAGTCGTATCCAGTATGTCCATAATCCATACCTATTCCGCATACACTTAGAAAATAAAGAACCCATATCGTTACAATAAGTACCTACAGGAATATTTTTATTTCCTATGTCTATTGTATTTTTTTACTTCAGAGCTAAAGATGTAACGATTTCATGCGAGTAACGTAATTAATTTGGGAGTAACCAAACATTACTACTTAAAATAATGTAAATATTTCAGTCATCAGTCATCAGTAACAAATACCTAAAGCTCTATTAGACACTCTATATATGCAACTTATAGGCATTTTAGTGAATGTTAAATACAACTCTAAGTCTACTACAATACTTCCGTTCTCATTTAACATACCTGTACGACGTATACTGTCACAAAATTAACCTTTTTTTCCTTTGACAGGAGCAAAAAATAAAATAAAACAGAAGGTGCGAGGAATTTTCCGCAAACATTTTTGCCAACAAGAATTTTATCGATTTTGCTTCTCACTAGTTTATATATCTTATCAAATTAAATTTGCAAACTCAAAATTTATAAATTTGTTTAGTTACTGCAAATTCACTAGTAATGTCGTCAAGAGTACTTAAGAAGTTACAAGGCGATAACGACCTGGAACTACAGCCGGACGATGGGATCGAAGATCAAGGATCCGATGATGCCGATGAAAATGATTCGGCATCAAACGATAAGCGCAGGCAATTGAATATCAATCCATTTGATTTGGTAAGTTTTTTTGTAATGCTTTTTATAAAAAAATAAAGTGAACTAACATTGGGGTTATTAACTTCCCCAAGTGGCCTCAATTCGGTGGCCAGCCCCGCATATAAGAGGAAAATTTGTCAATAAGTGTACACAAACATAATGCGACTCAACCTAGTTTGGTTGGTTAGTTCGCATGCTCCAGAAGAGTCTGTATACAAAAAAATCTGGTATACACAGCTGCAGTCAGGCTTTATGTCCTGGAATTTTTTCTAAATTAATATTTTTGTTTATATTTATGTTGTTTAATCAAATATCAGCTGAATCAGCAAAGTCTCTCGGAGAGTGAAGTCAAGGAGGACGACAACGAGACGGAGCATGCATCGACAGCTGCTAATCTACCCTCTGGACCCATCTCCAAGAAAAAGAAGAAGAAGAGGAAGAAGAAGAGCGCTAAGCATCATGGCAATCACATAAGCAGTGAGGATAACGATGTAAGTTTTTTTGGTATAGTTTTGCATGATATGAATAGTGGTTGCTTTCTCACTCTCAATTCTTGGTTCAGTGACCTAGTTGAGAGGCGAGGGTAACTTGCATGTCCTGTATCTGATGAGTGTTGACGATTGCAGTCCAACTGGGTCAAATGGATATTGTTGATTTCTTCTGTCTTGCTCAACTATGTATTGCAGAGATTTTTCTGAAACAACTGCAAGTGTGACTTATATTGTTTTTTTTACTGTTGTTTCGATAAACACTGTGTATTTAAAATTGTTGATTAATGAAACTGCATGCAATCAGTTTAATCTCTATACAAATTAACGATTTGAAATACAAACACGACAGATGGAAAAATCATCAACAAGGTTAAGCCAATATTATCGACATATTTGCACTCATTCTTATCCGGGTACTGCTTATAGAAGTCGCGATTGTACCTAATTCTACATTAGCCTTTGCGCAAATTAACTACTATTTCCTTTATATTTCTGTACGCACTTCTTTCAAGACTTTTTATATTTTTGTTTACATATACTAGAAACTAATATTTCTTATTCAATCCCAAACTAAACTAGTTCAAGGAAATTAAAATGTGATGAAACATTTTTTTCGACATGTCTTAACTATAACTAAGCAAAGAGCCTAAGAATCGTGAGCTCAAGGAAATATCTCCTTCGTCTATTGATATGAATAAGGATACCGAACAATGTCAAATACTATCTTTAATAAGCCAAACGTAGAAAGAGAATCGATCACAAAATAGGTACGGTTGTCGCTGGTAAATCAACCGCATTTACATCCAAGCATGTAGATTCAATCAAAACTCAATAGATCTTCTATGGGTTGCGTTAAAACAACGAACAATTCCTGAAACCAACGTGCAGAGGATCATGTACATGTCCAAAGAAGCAGAGATAGAAGGTATATGCCCGCTGCAGTCACCGTGGGGTAAAGAAGTGTTAGGAAACCATCTTATCTTTTGTAGCCGGAAACGCTCTGGCAGGCCTAAATCCTCGCGTCGCACAAAAGCAACAAAACCAGCATTTATTGACTTTAGTGACGCAAATATTGTGTGAAGCTGAGAAGACTGCAGGAATTTGTTGGGATCGATCCGGCGATTCAACAGGTAAACCAGTAATGATGCACTAAAGTACGGAGATTATGACCTCTTAAGTCTGGATCATAACTTCGTCAAATAAAAAAAACAAGAAGACATACCATATTGAATGGTTGAATGAAACAACAACAACAACTTGTGATTGCCACCACGATTCGGGTTCCTTCTTTTTTCTCCATTAAATCTACCAGTTAAGGCCTTCATTACTTCATGCTACATCAAAATTGTTTTTTTTTAATATTTAAAACCAACTTTATTCATTAGTAAAAGCACTCAGTCGTCCATTGAGTTGGCAAATCCAATATATTGATGATATTACCCAGACAAGACTTATTGCGTATTATTTTTCACCTGCGTCCCTTATAAAGATGCTCCTGAATCTGTAGGTCAGAGCATTTGCTTGCAATTTGCATATTTTTTTAATAGGCCAGCATAGCTGTCGTATAGTTCTTAAGCGAATCGTTTCTTTTAGAACCAAACAACGCAAAAGGGAAGAACAAGGTTATTTTCATCCGCTTTCGATTCATTCATCATTCATCTGCATACCCAAATAAACACAATCATTGAATGCAGGAACATGCTTGTATATTAATTCAGGTTAAGGTACTTTCGTCTTTTAAAACAACACTGTTTATTATAAATATATTAATTTCACTTTTACAATGGTTTTCGAAAAATATGATACTTTTAGTTAACCGATAAATATCTAAGCGATATTGACTCATTCATTGGCAAAGTATGTGAATCCGGTAACACTGCAACAGCTACACGTGTTGATTTGGATAAAACTCTACTATGTGTTGAGCTGAAGAACTTACACCCGGTGAATGAAATGCGTCGCACTTTTGGCAAACGTGTTGTTAAACTGGAGTAAGTAATCTACACGACGAACTACGAACTTTTCTCTTCAATAAATCTAATGCTATTTCGTTTTAACTTTTCTCTTCTAATGCTATTTCGTTTTAGAAACAAACGAGGTCGCCAGAAGCTCACTTTAAAATCAACGTATCTCGTCACAGCTAAAGAGAGTTGGCCACCTCTAACAAAGAACATCATCACAATGAAGCCATGCGCTGCCCCAGAAAATAGCGGCATACATGGTGACAAGACACAATGGTTTGCGTTCGAGCACAGTCAATTCTACCAAGGTGTCCAGAATATGTTTATGGCTGCTCTAGAGAGTTCAGATTCTGACCAACTCGTTCATTTGTTTAAGCGATGTCCCTACCATGTGGATACCTTAATTCAACTCAGTGAAATGTGTAAGTAAGACGGTTGGTAACAAATTTTTATGTCTAACAATACGTTGTGTTCTTAGGCAAGATAACGGATGACACCGCAATGGCATCGGATTTAATGCAAAGGGCAGTCCTGGTATTGGAAACATCATTGCATCCCAGTTTCAGTCTTGTATCTGGAAATTCCCGCTTAGATTACAAGCGCCAAGAGAATCGTGGATTTTTCGTTGTACTTTTCAAGCAAGCCCAATATGTGGAGGCTCGATCATGTTGCCGCACCGCATTTGAGTTGTCCAAGTTGATATTGAGCTTAAACCCTGACGTTGATCCTCTGGCAATGGTTCTCATCATAGACTACTATGCACTAAGAAGCAAGCAGTATGCATGGTTGGTGAAGTTCTACGAGGAGTGGGACACTAAACGGAACCTGTCACAGCTGCCGAACATGGCATATTCGTATGCTTTAGCGCTATTCTACTTACTTGGAGGTGAACAGTAGATTTGATAAAAAAAAAAATCAATCATTTACAAGTTGTTTGTTTCAGACTGCGATAAAGCTGACAAGGCTCTACAGTACGCTCTGCTCATGTTTCCTGGTGTACTAAGACCACTTTTGGAAGAACTTTCAGTACAGACAGATTCTCGTGTTATTGCATCTACTTACTTTAATTCAGGAGTTTCTGGAAGGTATTTCTTTGAGCTATGGAACGGCTAACAAATTACTGATGTGTTGTGTTTTCCAGTCAATCACCAGCTTTACATCAGTTGGTGTCGCTGTATGTTTGCAGAGCCGGTGTGGTATGGCGGGATACAAATGTTCTTTCATGGCTGGAGCGGAATGTTAGCATGGTCCTGGATAGAGTCGACCAAAAGGATGAGATTGTAAGTGACTACAATTTAAAGCGATCACAGAGGTACGTATTTTGAATTGAATGTACTGAACAACAATTAAGTTCTTTTGTCGTGCAGATATGTTTCACCACCAAGAGCAATCCTTCGGCATGTTATCCTCTCTGACTATGGAAAGAAGGTTCCCTTAGCTCAATTTGTAGCCGGCGAGAAAGAAATTAACCTCTACGACCCGCTGCCGCCTTTAGAGTCGATCAACTTTTACGAAAGGTTTTTGCCATACAAAACACCAACAACAAAAAAACAATATTAAAAAACATATTTTTCTCGTTTAACTAGAAAGTCATCTAGCAGCAGTCCCACGACCGACAACAATCGTTCAATTTCTATGTTCTTTCAATCGCTTCTGCCATCGTTTAATTTACGCGCGCAGCCTAATGGTGGAGCAGCAGCAGGTGGCGTGGAAGTGCCAGCTGGAGCAGGTATAGGCGGCATTGCCGCTGGGGGCATTCTACTACCATTACCCGAACCAGCACCCGTTGATGATGAAGTAGCACAAGTTGACAGACATTTGCAAGAGCTAAATATGAATTTAGAAAATGCTGCTGCAGATGGTAAGGACTTTTCTCCAAATAAAAATTACTTAAGCTCACATAACTCATTTTAGGCGCCGCTGGAGTAGAAGTCAATGCCTCTTATCGCGAATTAACTCAATCGTTAACCTCAATTGTAGATGCAATGAGAGATTTTCTATCAAATTTCCGCATTACAGAAAACCAATCGCAGAACGCTGACGTCGAGGAAAATGGCAGCTCAGAAGAGGACACAAGTGATTACTTCGATTAGAACGCGATTCAATATATTTATACATTTTTTTTATCTTGTTTATTTTTTTAACAAATATTTTTGTGGGCTACAGTAAAATCTATTTTTTTCGCACTATTAAATAATTATTAAGACATCAAATTATTTACAAAAAAAAAATCAGTTCAGGGAGAGTTTCTTTTAGTTCTCCTTGCATTGCAGATCATTGTAAGCAAAAATTTATTGAATTTTACAAAATAAGAATGTTTTATTAGGTAATATGTCTTTAGTAAAAACCCTCTTCTTTATTTGAGAGTTAATTATTATTATCATGTATTAATTTTGAAAGCATATGTTTATGTATTTACACAATGTTAAAGAAGAAAAAACGCATCACCGATTTATGTAAAAGAAAATATTAGAAGAAGAAGAAGAAGAAGTAAATAAATTGTCGTTTATTCAGAATATTAAAGACATCGCTTTAAAATGCTCTATAAATGTGTACTCTGTTATTTTGCTAACGCTTTATACATATATGTTTTACGGGCTGCGATTCGAAGAAGACTTTCGATTTCGAATTTTGTATGAAATGGCTTCCAATCATAATTATGAGATTGATGGAGTAGTCTAAGATCTATAGATGAAAAAGATGAAAAAAAAATCGTGCTTCTAAAAGGCTAGGTGTTTTAGTTTAATTATGTAAGAAAATTCTTGGGGGAAATGGTTATCACGCAATTATAGTGCTGACAGTGGCTTTGTGGTTAAGCACGTTGAACTACTAACCGAGGGGTTCCAGGCTCAAATCCGACCAGTACCATAGACCCGTTTTAATTTGCTCCGACACCTCTTGCGAAAGTATGACAAACATCCAAGAGCAGGAACTGGATGTTTGAACTCTGCTATTCGTTTCAAAATATATCTTCGCACACACAATGGTTGGGGGATAGCACTTAAAAGTTCCCAACAATTCTAAATGTTTATTTCGGCAACGAGCGATTCGTTTACATTCACAGATGTAATATATAAAGGGTGATTTTTTAAGAGTTAAGTTTTTAAGGTTGGCAGCACTGGTTAGTAAAGGCGTCCAAACGTCATCTGCCAAAGTGAAAAGTTTTCAGTATACTCTGCATTTATCTATCATTTAATAATGAATAGACTTACAAAAAAGCATCGATTGCAAATTATTAAAATTTATTATCAAAATTCGTGCTCAGTTTGGTGTGGTTTATGGGCTGGTGGCATTATCGGTCCATTTTTCTTCCAAAACGACCTTGGAAGAAACGTTACCGTCAACGGCGAACGATATCGAGGATTTTGCCCCAGTTGGCTGAGTTGAACTTGGTTGACATGTGGTTTCATCAAGACGGTGCCACATGCCACACAGCTCGTGAAACAATGGAAATGTAGAAGGATGAATTTGCGATTTATGTAACTCCTCCTGATTATTTCTTGTGGGGTAATGTAAAGTTGTTAGTCTATGAGGACAAGCCGAACACAAGCCGAACACGATTACAGGATAACATAACATAGGTAATTCGTGGGATACAGGCCAAAATGCTCGAAAAAGTGACGCGAAATTGGACCTTCCGAATGGACCATTTTAAGCGGAACCGCGGACAACATTTACATGAAGATGTCTTTAAAACGTAAATGGCAAAGGCCTATCGATTGCAATAAAATCTTTGAATATTTGATGCAAATTTGAGTGTTTTATTCGATTTTTAAAAAAATAAGCTTAAAAAATCGCCCATTATGTGTAATATCTATTTTTATAACTTTGGTTAAGCATAGATCATTGCATCAGTCCTGAGAAGTCAATGTCCAGAAAGGATTCCAATTACGCTCTCAAGTCGAGGTCCATTGAGATTTTCTTGCTAGGATACCTTGGATCTCTGTGATCTATCAATTTGATCCACCTCTGATCAGTCGCTGTGATGAAGCTTTCCAGTGTCTTGGCCATGGATAGCGCTAGTTTCATTCCTAATTTTTGTTGTTCAAATTCTACGTCCATGTACGTAATACAGCCGTGGTATGTGACTCAATCATTTACCGCATCTGATGACATTTGAATTCGTCTTGAGGGCAGTTTGTAATTCCACAGCATTAAGTGCAGCTCAACTCTGCCTCCGCAGAATAAATGTAAGAAAAAATTTAACGAATTTGGCAGGTTACATCAATTTCCGATAATAAAAAACATTTCATATTTCAACCCACTCATACTTACTCGTCAAATTAAATATATTACCCAAAGTACGAATTTATAATAACATCGTGTACATTTACAAAATATCCTGTTACCCAAACTGCCAAGCAGTAGCAACCCTTTTCGAACATCCAAAAACCATTAGTTTCTCGGGTCAAGTTTATTAACCCCTATTCATATCATATACATACATAATAGGCTTCCTAACCAATTTTCGGTTACGGAGACAAATTGGAGAATTAATTTGCGGTTTTGTGATTTTCGTAATCAATGTTAAAGATTTTACTCGTTGAATGAGATTAATGTGTTTACATGCTTAAAAGTTGCACAATACATTTTGGGGGTAGTATTATCGATTGCTATATTGCTACTCAACTATTTCAAACATCTCCAGCACCTACTTGTAAAACTCTGGTGGTTTTAAACTCATTAAAAACTTTTCCATACAGTTCAAGTGATTCAAATAGGGTCATATAAAATTGATATAATGGTAGCATGTGAAGTATATTGCCAAAGTTTTCAAAATCGATGTAATGCGCTGCGAAACTTTTTGCTCAGTTTAGCAAAATTTCGTTGAAAATTTTGCAATCCTTTGTTTTGATTTATTGTTGTGGTTTATAGAAATGTACGTATTATCTTACAAAATTGGCGAACTGAATAAGTGTCGGAAACAAGATAATTCCCACCACGCCACGAAACAAATAAAGATCAGTCGTAACAAAATATTTGTGACCAAATGGATTTTAAAAAATTTCTCAAAGTAATAAAGATGAATAAGGTAATTAAATACCTATCGGTATTTGTTCTCTGCCTTCGGTGGCGGAATAACCCAATAACATTTTCGATGCTCTGAAGTTCAAATGCGTGAAAAGTAGCATCATATCGCTAGAAAATCTTGAATTTTAAAAGGCTTTAAAAATAAATTTTACGAACATTTCTCTACTGAATGTACGTTCATATCTGAATCTTTCGCTGAAGTAAACTAAGATTGTCTCAGAAAGAATTATGTATAAATAAATGTTTTGCTTTAAAAAGAGTCCCAAATATTTCGGATATTGTAAAAACAAATGTATTTCAAAGAAACAAAGTAAATTTAATTTATTCCACTCAAAGATTATCTTAGACTTTTGGTTTTCTAGATTTTTGCAGATTCTTATCTTAATGTAAAATAAGTAAGCTGAAAACTTACAAAAACAATCCACACTCGGCCCTTTATACCCAAATGTACTTTATTCATTCATTAATTAGATCAAACATACCACTTCCGGTCGTTTAGCATCAGCATTGCAGTTCCCCTTCTACAATTATCTATTAAATTCAACATCATAAATCATGCAATTATCCCTTGGCAAAGGCGAAAAGCCATTTCCTGTTCTTCTTGGTTACATACAATTTTACGTTAAAATAACGAACCTCCTATGATATTCGTCGCTTTGTTGGTCTGCTTCTTTTCGATAGGATTTATTTTTATTTATTTTATGTACATGTAATTAATTCTCTTCTTGCACTCTGAACAGGTGGATTTAAATAACCAACATTCTGTCTAAGGAGAATTTTGTAGGTACTCACCTTAGTTGAGACCAATTATCAGATTGTTATATGTAATTAAATAAAAATAATTCTCCTTCCCCATTACTCAAGTACCACGTGGATTGGACTTGTGCACACAAAAAAAAAAAAAGAAAGAAAGTAGATTTTAACTTATGACTCAAGGACGAATTAAGGATCTTTTTTTCTGGGTTTTATTAATAAATTTAAACTTCAACACCGTCTGTTAGAATCAATTATTTATGACTTGGAAAAAACAAATCAAACTTTTGGTAGATACTTTTCAACAGCATAAATTATTATTTTTTCGGCAACAGATGAATTTTAAATATTCAAATCTTTCAAATTTACGGACATCTATGGAAATTTGCCGACTTTTCAGTGTTGTTTGATGAATTAGGAATTCTAGTTGATTTATTCTCACAGCCAGTTACAGATGTTGAGTGTCATCTGAAGTATCAAAGGTATTCTTTTTAAATTGAGTTTTTAATTATGTTTAATTGAAATAAATGTAGGTAGGTAGGTAGGCTAATGTGTTACAGTTTAATAGGTAATTCGACCTTAGGGAGTTTATGTGAGGTGCATTTAAACTAGTACCTATATATTTTTCGCATGATTGAAAAGTCTAGTTTATAAATCAACTATCAGATAGTCTTTCAATGGCAATCTTTATTCCAATAAAAATGCATTATTTTTATTACCATAATGAGTACCACAGCACATATATACTCGCAATATTCCTTTTAAGTCATAAAAACCAAGGATTTTTCAATATTCGCCAGATAGGAACCAGCACATAATGTTTCGAACAAATTAAAATCCCCAGAATCAACTCCAAGAACTTCAAATGGAAAAGTTTGTTCAATTATTATGCGAGTATGCTTTTGGTTCTAAATGCGGTTTGTTTCCGGTATAAATTTTCAGATAGGAAAGGTATAAATCCATTTAAATCAGACGTGTGACTATAATAGCTGGTGTGGGGGAGTTTTTTTTACTGAACTGTATTTATATTCGGAAGAATGTTATTGATTTTTAGGTAATCTGAGGATGTTTTTTTTTGTACCTTGAAGATTAATTTTGTATACTCCAAGAAATAGGCTTGGACAAGAACTTGTCGCAATTAATTATCTTCGGCTTAAAGTGTAAACCTGCTAACTTCTTAAATTACAATTTTACAGAAGATTTTGTCTCTTTGTAATGAATTTCAAAATATGATTTGTGTGTAGTGTATTTATGCTCTCTTTAGTTTTGATAGGGTAAGTAGTTTATTTTGAAAGTTAAGGCCTCAACTGTCTTACTCATCATGAGATTTAAACCACTTTTAGCTCGAATATAATATTGATAGGCGATGCGTCTGCATTTGATCTTTCTAATGCGTAATAATCTCAAATAAATATCATAACATGGTGTTAGACGGTTTGCACTCTAAGACGAAGTTATTTAGTTATATTTTTTTATTTTCGTTTCAAAACAGACATGAAAAATTAATTTTCTTTTATAATGTACTCGCACTAAAGACATTTTGGATACTCTTATTATGAAGTAACATAGTGCGGGCATTAGGGAAGTGGAGTATTAGGAAAAAGGAGAAACCGATGCACGTTGGTTTTAAATATCTGTAAACTATATTTGTTTTAGAAGCATTAAATTCTACTTAAGAATGCCGTTCTAGCTCCACGCCCAAAGATGAGTGACGGGAATCCCAAAACGAATGTGCGAAGCTAATGGTACTTTCATCAGCGAAGGAATGGATTGGATTAAAACTGACAGACAGGAGATCCTTAATGAAAATGAGAAAGAGATTCGGAGACGAAACGGAGCCTTGGGGAACATCAGCATTTATTTGCAAACTTGAAACCGTCCAAAACAACTTGTATTGAGCGGTCCGAAAGGTAATTTCTAATCTATTGAAGAAGGATAAGAGCAAAGATCTTGACATACCTTCCTTCGGGTGTTGTCTGTCCAGAATGTCAAAGCCAACTTAAAGTGTGTATATTGAAATCTCCCGCAATGACGATTTCAGTACAAGGATAAGGGGTAACAATTCTTGTAGTAGAATCAGACAGTGCATAAAACTCATTAGAAGTTAAATGCCTGTCCTGATTAGGGCTTCTGTAAATAAAACATTAGTGAATGATTCGCCTACGGACATGGAATTTGAGCCAAAAAAAAAATGAATTCCGGATTGGAACATTGGAATTGCGTATTGTGGTAGAAGTTGGAAGGCTACATCCCTACGTATATAAACGGCGAGACTGCGATGTGAAAAGAATAATGACACTAAGTTATATCCAGACACACTAAAATCTCTTAAATTGGTTTCACCCGGTGCCAAAACAGCTGGCTTATTGAGATTCACGTGGGTGTACAGTTTACAAATTGGTCCTAAACCCACGAATATTGCTCAAGTCTACTCTAAAATGCCTACCCATAACAGAAAACAAACACAAAAGACTCAACTCCGGTGCTAAATAAGCTGGGCCGTGAAGTGTAGATCCTAAGTCAGCTTTCCAAAACAAATCACCGCAGGTGTTATGCATATACAATGAATTGCCTTGGTCTACCAAAAAAATCTACGAACGCGATCTGATATTCGCCAGATGATGCCTTACCCAACTATAGCAATTGCACGCATAAACATACGTATGACACTTGCTATAGCCCAGAAAGGCATTGATTGGACAAAATTGTCCTAGCTAAATGCACTGTTTTTTTTTTGCAAATCAGCGCGCGCGCGGTTAGGGTTTTTTGTTTTTAATGGAGAATTTTAATGAATTATCCAAAAATGATTTCGAAAATATTCATTCATCTCACATAAGTGAATTATTCCACTCTGGAACATAGTGGTCTTACAGTCGACTTAAAACTTGGTCGCAATAATTGTTGATTCTCTTTAATTTTTTGAAGGCTGACTGAAACGGCAAAAAAAATCTAGGTAGTGAATGCTTCAAAGAGGTTTCGAAATCTTTTTCGGAAACTTTAGATTTCTGTGATGTATAGAAGGAGCATATATTAAAAAATAAAGACCACCTGTACGTCAGTTACAAAAAAATGCTTAAATATGTAGGTCAAGATCCATAAGATCATTTGTATTTTATTTCGTTTCATGTACAAATGTGAGATTTTTTTAAAATTTTTATTTATAGCGGTTTGCAGTTAAGGCCCTTAAAAAATATTAAACTATTTTATATGTATAAATGGTTGAATTTGTACCATGGTTGAATAGTTTCCTGTGCTTCAGGAAGAGACCCCTAGGGGTTCGGAGCCCGTAGAACTTTCTAGTTTTTGCATGTTACCAACCGCAACCAACAAAAAGTTCTTCGCAACCCAAAATAACAAGAGATTTCAATAATAATATATGCTTTTTGCGACCTATAGCTTCAAAGGCGTTTCACCCAGATGTGGTGGTTTGGGATCATCAGTAGATTGCCACCCATATACACACTTACAGCAAGTGTGAATTATGATCGCCCACAAACTAATTGTTTATGTTTGAATATATTGAACTAAAATTATCAATTCATTATTCCATGCCACAGATGAGATACACATATATATCTTCTAAATTATACTTTTGCGGTAAAAACTGTAATAACGGGTGATCCAAGTAGAGATACTTTTTTTAATAGCCTTTTTTGACAGATCACGTGTGAGTCGTGTCATGCTGTCATGTTATTTTTGTTTAGTATTGTTTGGCATTTCATAATGGAAAGACTTACGCGTGAACAACGTTTACAAATTGTTCAACTTTATTATGAAAATTCACGTTCTGTGAGGAATGTGTTTCGTGCACTTCGCTCAACTTATGGTCAACGTAATCGGCCTACTGACAACTCGCAACACCATCACCCATTTTGAGACCCAGCATTCATCATTGGATAATATTCGACCGAATAGACCACGTCCAGCACGCTGTGAAGAAAATATAGCGGCCGTAGCTGAGAGTGTACACGAAGACCGTAGAGAGTCGATTCGGCGCCGTTCGCACTGACGTATGGAACGACTTGGCGCATTTTACGTCAAGATCTTAAATTGAAAGCGTACAAAATACAGCTTGTGCAACAACTGAAGCCGCTCGACCTTCCCAAGCGACATCGCTTCGCTCTATGGGCTCTTGAAAAGTTCCAAGAAGATCCGACGTTTTCGAGGCAAATTTTGTTTAGCGATGAGGCCCATTTCTGGCTCAATGGGTATGTAAACAAACAAAATTGCCGCATTTGGGACGAAGAGCCAACTGAAGAGATTGAAGAACTGCCATCCAGAAAAAACAACGGTTTGGTGTGGTTTGTGGGCCGGTGGAATCATCAGTCCATATTTCTTTAAAAATTATGCCGGTGCGAACGTAACCGTCAATGGCGACCGTTATCATGCCATGATAACCGACTATTTAATGCCTGAAATTGAAGCTCGTGATCTCGGCGACATTTGGTTTCAGCAAGACGGCGCCACTTCCCACACATCGTATCAATCAATGGACTTATTGAGAGAACATTTCGGTGAGCACATAATATCACGTTTTGGGCCGGTCGATTGGCCACCAAGATTGTGTGATACCACACCGTTAGACTTTTTCCTGTGGGGATATGTAAAGTCTAAAGCTTATGCCGAAAAACCCGCTTCGATTCAGGCCTTGGCGGAAAACATCACGCGTGTCATTCGCCAGTTACCAGTCGAAATGCTCGAACGAGTGATCGAAAATTGGACTCATAGGATGGACCATCTGCGACGTAGTAACGGCCAACATTTGATAGACATAATCTTCAAAAAATAAATGGCAAAGAATGTTCTTTCAAATGATAATAAACATTCTTCATTAAATTTGAATTTTCTGTGTTTTTTTCTTTAAAAAAGTACCTTTAGTTGAAACAAATTTATTTATCGTATAGTTTCATCCTCACTATGAACCGTACAAACTGTTCAACTCGTTCATACTTACATTTCATAAAAGAAAGAACCACATATGGCAACTACAAAGCAAACCTTTCTTTTAGATATCGTACGAGTACTGCTGACATTCAAAGTCAATTGAAACCATATCGAGCACATGTGACTCTGCATTTGGAATTTTAGTTCTTGCAATATCAGAGAAACACGTTCGCCCAAAAGGAATAAAGTACGAATCTTTACACACTTTACCATTGAGTTAACTTTAGAATAACAATTTCTGCTAATTGAGAACCATAAAATAATTTATATATATCCGTTTCGTCCCAAAACAATAACAATAGAACTTGCTCAATTATTAATCACAAAATAATGTTCACCTTGAAGTTATCGCCATGTGCATTTTAAAATTCGTGAAATGTTTTCCATTATGTTCATCATAAATTATTAACTGCGGCGATAGAAATAAACATTGGCGTAGGATATCTGTTGAACATAGGAGGAAGTACAAATAGAACAAAAAAGAGAAGAATATAACTGCAAATATGTAAAATATTGAATTTTAACTCGTGATATCGTGATATTTAACTTCGCTTTAACTGCGCTAACATACAATTTTTCAAATTTCAATTGTTTGTACAAGGCCCCAAAGTAAGCAAAAATAGTAACTCACTGACTGACAGGTAATCAAAACTATGGAGCACTTCCAATCATCATAGAACCTTGAAATTTGGCACAGTAATAGGAATTGTAGAGTAAATCTAGGGATAAAACGTCCCCCAAAAGACGTACAATTATGATTTTTTTCATGAGCTTTGGCTCTTGAGAACAGATAAGGCAAAAAATAAAATAAATTGATTATTTCCCATTTAGAGGGCGTGGTAGCTGTCCGTTTTCCTTAACTCAGCACCCAAAAGACTTATTGTTAGTGTTATGAAATTATACGTAGCGGTAGGATTTGAACAACAACCACCGAAACAAATAAAAACTGCGTACATTTTAAAACAGAGGCGTGGTAACCGCCCACCTGATTCTACGGTTATGCAATTTTACATTCAGTAGTTGTTTTTAAGACAAACAAGCCTATGTATTAAACAAATCGTATTTTCCTCAAAAAAGGTAGTTTACGTTCGATCAAAATTCCTATATTTTGCAAAATTTTCAAAAATCTTTGATAAAAGTATTGAAAAGTCAAGTTTTCTTGTACAAAAAATATTTTTGCCCTACAAGTCAGCCACTAAAAGCACTGGGATCTTAAAAGGAACGCAAAGTTTGTATTGTAATTATTAAAAATCTCACGAATAGAATATTTGTTTTTATAATTCGCAAGTTTTTTCAAAAGCGTGGAAATTGGGGCTTTATACCTACACATGTGCTTTATAGAAACTCAAAATTGGATGTTGTTTATGTTATTTAATTCTTACAAATACGAAGCACTAGTTGCATGTCCTCGCAGGCCTTCATGCATTGAACACTCTACCTATCCACTTACTTAAGAGTGAAGTAACAACAATGAAATTGGGCATGAACACTATATACTTAGCAGCGCGTAATAAATATCTCACAATAAGAGATGTGACGTATATAAAACACTATAAAGATGACGTAATTTGTAGAAACCTGTATCAGATAAGACAGAATAGCAATAGGTATGACTTGATTACCAACAAATCTATCACAGAAATTCACGGTGTTTTTTAATCTCTGAAACATTCGTGCCCTCGCAGGAAATATATCAAGCAACATTTTGAGTATCAACGCATAAGTCGATCTTATCTATTTATGTGTAAATTGTCCCATTTCCTCCTTCTTGTAAATTGAACAACCTCGGTTTTAAGAGCATTTACCGAGAGCCCATTTCTAGTACATAAATCAAAGATTATGTCCAACGTCATCTGCAAGTTTGCACAAACATTCGCTGGACCTGATCCGACAGAAATAATAGTTAGGCCAGAAGATAGTTAGGTTAGAAGAGAGTCAACCACGTGCACCATAACGGTGGCGACAGAACGCCGCCCATATTTACATCTGCCTTTACATATCGGCCGCAATCTACGTCAAACCACATGCTGTCAAACGTCAAAAAATAAAAGGCACACTTAATGTCAATAAAAATGTCCTGGTCTTTCTCATCTCGATACTTCCAACAAAGTTCTGGAGCACAGTCCAGCAGAATTTTCCTCGTTGATAGAATTGTTGCATTTCAGAAAGTCGACTTTGAGGACACAAAGCCACTTTGAGCACCTTCAGATAAACAGTCTTTCCAGCACCTTATATTTATATCTGAAACTAATATTAATATTAATACCACCCTAACCATTAGCCGGAGTAATGGAATGTAGACCAGTGTCAAGTTAGCTGTAAGGATAATTTTAAAACAGGAAGCAGCTGGCTTATACCAGCATAACGTATATATGCCATCGTTTGCTAGCACAGATGAGGAATTAACCAGATAGTTAACACTGCAATCCCCTATCACTTTCAACCCGCAAAAAATATTTAATAACGTCCGCAAAATCCTCTCTCAATTTTCCCATCTGTGAATACGTGTGAGCCAGACACATGAAGTTGGATCTAATTTACTAGATTACCCGCCAAAAATAATTGTGAGAAGTACAAAACAACAAAATAGCTGGTCACGGCGGATGTGTTGGGAAATAGGAAATGCTGCGAAGTGTTGAGTTTATGTGATTCAACTATATAAGAAATAAGAAATAGTTCTCTATTTTTTTATCTGCCTTAAAATAAACATTCTTGGGTTGTTATACTTTTCCATGGTTAGTAAAATGAAATAAAATGTATATTTTATTGTATTATTGCATAAATATTACTAAATTAGTAACGTTTGGGTGTAAAATATTTGTAGTAAATAGTTTGCAGTGGTTTTTTTATACATATATTAAATTCTTCGATTGTTTATATATTTATTATTTGATTGTTTTTATTCAACATATGAAAGTTTAATGAATATATGTACATATTCGGGTTCCGTGCATCGATAAAATAAAGTGGAAAAGAAGTATTTTTATTCCTTTTTTAATTATTTTGTGTTGCAAAATTTGTATTTAGTCAATCAATTTCTTCTTTTCTTAGGCGGCTTTGGAAATTTTTTATATAAGTTAATATGCTTAAAATTAAAATTTATAGTAAGTGATATACAAAAGAAGGAGGACAGAAGGCAGCTGGAATGCACTGCATAAATATATTGTTGGTGCATTTTTCTATCGAAAATGCTTGGTAGTTGAATACAACTCATAAATACAATTTTTTTTGAAAATAAACACAACAATTTACTAGTACTGCTACTAGTAAGTGATTACAAATGTTGTTAAAAAAGTGTTTTCACGTACCAAAAATAATATTTGTAAGGATTTGGATCACGTTATATTAAAAAGAGTTTTTAACCAGTGCCCAATTGTGTAACGCAAAGTTTCCACTGAGCACTAAACCGAGATTAAGGTTAATCTGCCTTTAATCTACTTTAAATCTCAAGATTAACCACAAATTTTAATCTGCTGAACACAAGATTGAAAACAAATCTAGGTAATCAATTTTTTGTGCTTAATCTCGGTTTATTTTATGGTGAAAACGTAGCATAAAAGTATTTAAATGCTTCAATATTTTTATAAATCCATATTCACCGCATATTATGCATGTTTATTTTACACACCCAAATTATGAGGTGTAATCTGCTGAAATTCATCAACTGTTCCCAACTTCTTGCTATAAAAAATGACATTTCATGGCTGCGGCCATTAGCCCCATATAATTCGATTCATGTGTGCGTGATTCCCATTTGATTTGCACGTAAAAGCTCATATAAGTGCAAATTATGTGGGGCTTATCTGTTCGACTTAGCTTGTAGGCAAGGTGAGAGATTCGCTCTCGAGTTGACTATCTGAGTAATTCCTCATCTGTGGTTGACAGGCAAATTGAAACACTCAAAAGATGCGGTAGCATATTTGATAACCTAATCAGTACTACGTCAAGTTCCCTGTTTTTGCTCTTCTATTGCTATTTGTGTGTAGGTAGGAATATGCCTCCTAGGGAAATTATTTTAAGCAAGGGATTCAAAGTCTCCGTGAAAGAACAATCGGGTTTTCTAGCCTGGTATGCCATGTGCATACACAAGAATATGTTTCTTAAAGCTCTTTATTATTCATCTAAATTATTAAATTATTAAAAATTGTATAAATTCTTCGTACAGACATAGTTTGCATTCTCTACCCATGTTCTCCGCTTAACAACAAAAATCCGCGAACACAATTCTGTGAAGGCCTATAGGAACACTTTTAATCAATAAATACCTACCTTGAACCGGAATGTAGTTCAATAAGCAATCATTTTCCAATTTTACCACAAAGCCCTATTTTTTTTTACTTTACACTTTTAATGACTAGCTTGGCTATGTTTCACTTTGTCAATACATACCCTACATAATAAATTATTTAATAATATTCCTTTTCTCCCATGGATTGCAGATAAGCTAATTAATTGAAGTGGGAAGCACCGTATACAGAATAAGGTAATAAATTCAACGTGAATTTTCAATCAAAATCGTAGTCGTAATACACTCTTCAAACTGTTCTACACGCATCGTTTACCAAAACATACAATAAATATTACCAACCGTAGACGGCTTTAATCCTTCATCTTATTTTCCAGAGTAATTCAATTCTATTTCCTAATTGCATCGAGCTTTTCTCTTTCTTTTGTTCATTAATCCCATAGTATTTCTAAGCAAACAGTGTCTACCATTTGTAATTGACATTTGCATGATTCATAAGGACTTTGTTTTCAACATCAATTGCAACTGATATTTGATCCCACAAATATAATGTAATCATTTCACCTTCTCTCTCTTCTTTTCTGTTCTAATTATTTAGTCCCTTCACGAAACTCATTATCAATCAAAGATTTGTCAAAAAATCCATTACGCTTTCCTTTTTGCCCCGCTCCTAATGTAAGTCATCATTTCATTAGTAATTCCTTGTGGGGGCTTTTGATGAGAGTAGCCATAATCTTTTACTGTGTACCTTTTGCTATAAAGGACTACACACAGTTGGGTGCTGAATTACAAATGACTGAGAGAAAGCAAGTTTTTTGCCCGGAGGTGATAAATTTTATATAACAATTTCTATTATCCTTTCTGTGCATAAGCTGCACTTGAAGGGTGCGAACGTCTAGTGAATAGACTTTGGGGTAGATGGACTTTGCAAAAACACTAAGAAAAGTGCAGCAAGTGCTTGCAGATAATTTCTTTCGAGAATGTTCCATGAATTTGAAATTGCTACTGCCTTAGTCGGAATATGCACTTATAATCCGATGGGATTTGAAAGCACTTATAAAGTTATACATATGTGCACTCAATTGTTTACATTGTTTTGGTATAGATCTTCACGATCTCTTTCCCGTTAGCTGGGCAAATGACTGAGAGAATTTCCAATGTGGATGCTTCTGAATGGACGTTAAATTGTGATGTAAAACTAAGGTCCTCTGTAAATCTGTTACGATAAAATGGACAAATTAAAATAAATAAGTAAATATTAGGCAGGCAGGAAATAAAACCTTTTTCCTCCAAGCAGTGTGTGTGCGAAGATGTAGTTCGGGAACGAGAGGGAGACGAAACCTACAGCTTTATGTTGTTTCCGAAAGGTAAGATTGAGAAGTTTTTCGTGGCATTTTCTTATATTTTGATGAATTATAACATAATTGTTCAAAGTAAAAAAAAAAATATTAAAATCGTTGCAGCCGTTTTTGAGAAATCGAATTTAATTAAAATTTAAGAAAATCGTTAAATGAAAAAACAATTAAAAAAAAAATGAGTTCAAAAATCGAAGTATGCAAATTTGTTCGACTTTATAGTATAAAAAAATAAGTAAAATTTTTGGGGTTCCCTTAGTTAGTTTTCGAGATATTGGTGGTTTTATAAATCACCGTTAGTCGATTCTTTTTCCAAAAACTGAGTATGCAGTATTTTTGGCCCCATCCCAAATATTCTTAAATATCCTTACGTTGGTGGATGCCCCCGTGACTTCAGTGACGGCTCACTTAGACCAGCAATTGGGTCCATTGTGTCCATCTGGGTACCTTTCTTCGAACTTGAAAACACCTGGAAATATACTAAGAGAACAACCGTTAGTATGTGCACAAAGTAATGCTCTCTTAAATCCAACCTGATTTGTATACAAATCTGAGTAGGTCTTTTAGCTCGCCCACATCCTCAAGCTCATCATAAAAGTATCTGCCGAGGGTCGTAAGCGTTATGCTATTTAAGGCTGGGCATTCACAAAGCAGGTGACGAACAGACTCTGTAACTCTTCTTCAACGTCCCTGCAGCTTCTGCAGTAGTCGTTGTGCAGTATGCCAAACAGCGCAGTGACCCGTAAGGACTCCTGTAAGTACTCGGATATCCTTGCGGTTTAAGCCGATCATGAATTTTGATCTCATATTGTTGACAGCTGGCAATAGCTCTTTTGTTTGTCTGCACGTATCGAGTTGTGTCCAACGTAGGTTAGTTCTACTCAAGGACTCGGTGTCGATTTTGCCTGCGATGGTGCTAAGCGGAGTTCTTACTGAGTCAAGTGCCAGTGATGCATTCATTTCTGACCCTGATCTTGCAAGCATGTCCGCTTCCTCGTTTCCCGGGATATCAGTGTGTCCTGGCACCCAGCAAGGGTTACTTTGTTGATAGCTGATAACTCGTCTAACGACTTCCTGCATTGGCTCACAGCCCTTGACTTCACCACATCTGATTTCTTGGCTTTTATAGCCGCTTGACTATCAGAGTAGATGGTGATAGTCCTGTTGGCAATGCAGTGTCTTCTCAGTTCGGCTAAAGCCTGGATAATGGCAGCTATCACCGCCTGAAAAAAAAGTATCCTTAGTACAAAAAAAGATTAAAATCCTTGGAATCATTTTCTAGAAAAATAGTGATATGTGATTTTCACAAAAAAATTGTATGGCAGGTTCCGTTATTTCAAACGATACTCAGTGAAATTTCCGCACAAACGCAATAACTTTCTCTTTAGTATACTAATGTATACGAGAATGTTAAAAACAGGTGTCTGCCTGTATGTTTCATTCATACTTCAATTTCTTGTTCAGAGAATGATCAAGACTTAAAAAAAAATATTTATACCAATAACATGGGAGCAGGACTGGATCGAATAGAGAGCAATTTGTCCCCATATTACGTTTTTTTTTAAAGAAATATACTAGTGGCATGTTACTCATTTGGTAATTGTTTGGTCATTTGGAAACCGGGGCTCTTCCACATTAACGTTATTAAATTGTTCCGAAAAAGTCAGAAATTATGGAAATATAGGTACAGCCCTCAATTCACTAGTAAAATGTTGGTATGATATCCATATCAGTCATTGGTGGACCAATGATTCCACCATTTTTTTCTTTTGACGAATTACTTCAAAAATGTTAAACTTCTATGCATTTCAATGTTAAAATCAGCTTCTTGACGCTGTGTGCTACGTTTTTTTCGAATGCTCATTGTCAATTAGATTAGATAGATTAGATTTGCGTGGTCACAGATCAGATGCAATGAGGTAGTCAACTGCGATGTTTTGCACTACCTAACTTTTTATAGTTAGGTAGTTCAAAATCAAATGGAAAGATTAAACAAGCCATTGTAGGACTCTAATTTATACGGAAATGAAAGGGGCGCAGTCATTTTTAATACATTGCTTCAAGTCTATTGGCTTACACAAATTCACGGATAGGGATTTAAAATGGGAAATTTGAGAAGGAACTTTGAAAACTTTGCTGTCGCTGGAACAAATTTTTGTAAATAAATCGATATGTACGGATAAGGTAACTACTTCTTCTTCAGACTTCGAAGTGCTAACCCAACATATTATTCTGTCACCTTGACTTGTCGCCAGTCTCTTATAGCGAAGCATTAACTGCGTAACAAGTATGATTTGTGTAGGTATCAGAAATAGATTTATGTAGCTGCTGCATATGATGGCTGGCAGTTTTGTATGCCATACAGTACCGCTTCTAAAACAAATGTCGCTTGCCCGCGCTACATCAGTTGTAAACTCAATAACATATGCATCTAAATGAGACGCAAATTGCACCTAAAACAACCCACAAATCAATTGATATTCCGTTAACGTTTATAGAATGCTTTGTTGGTTTTCTCCGTATTTACTGTTACTGCCACAGCTGGGTTGCATACAGAAATAATATCAATGGGATGCGTGCGTACACGAAATTGTACATAACAATATTTTCAAGGGAGTTCTTGCTGCCAAGTCCTTATATAATTTTTAATGGAAATAACAACATCGTTTAAAGAGCAAAATCGTGAGACGGAATACCTTATGAAGTTATCGTGGAATTGAATTTTACGAGTTTGCTAGGTGGAAAACCTACGATAACAAGTTAAATAACTTGAAGGCTGTCGTTTGACATTGTGTTTTTGCAGCCAGAACATTTTACTTTACTTTTTTATTTTGTTACACTTGAACTCATGATTTCTTTTGAGAAGAATTTCTGAATTTTATTAACACGTAAATGAATATTTTAGTTGGATGATGGAATATTTCACATTTTAAGTTTTATTAATATTTTACTAAAACCTTGAATCTATCCAATTTCGAAACTCTGGGTTATCACTGTTCGTTTGATGGGTAGATCTGTGTACACATAAATTATTCTATTATGGTACCTAAAAATGTAAATGGCTTAGTGAAACCGACTTTATTTTAATTAACGATTTCGAAACAGAATTTATAAAGTAAAAACAAATAGTGAAACTAAAACAAAACGATATGAACATAAACTTCATAAATCAAAGTTATAGTGAATAAAATATGAAAGAAAATATAGATTTAACTGTGCATACCATACAACAGGTAGCAGAAAGCATACAAATAATCGACTTCCTTTAGAAAAATCATTTTTATACCCTATCCTAAGGGTATATTAATTTTGACACATAGTTTGTAACACCCCTTAATATTCGCCGTAGACCCATAAAAGTATATATATTTATGATCAGGACCAAATCCTAAGACTATCTAGCAATGTCCGTCCGTCCGTCCGTCCGTCCGTCCGTCCGTCCGTACGCAATTTTTAGGCCTTTAAAATTACGCTAGGAAGCTGAAATTTGGACTCTAGGGCTCCGAAATGGTTAAGTGTAAAATTTTTTTGAATACGCCCACTGCCACGCCCACAATTTAGAAAAAACCGTTTTAAAGCTAAAGTTAGAGTGATAGAGTATTACAACCTTCACAACATATGTAGGCACTGCCCTCCTATATTATAAGTTTGTCATATAAAGTTTTTTGCCACGCCTACTTTTTATGGGCGTTTTTGACTAAAATGCTGTTTTCTTCGAAAATTTTCACAGAAAGCGAAAAAAACTGTTTAACAAAATATTTACCCAATATTTTTTCCAACATATCGCCCATACAAAGTTTTTGGCCACGCCCACTTTTTGGGGGCGTTTTGTCAAAGAAAACTTTTTTTTTTAATTAGTAGAACTAAATAAAATGCTATCCATCATCTTCTTAATGATTTTTTCTTTGGGGCATATAGGGATATGGATAGGGTATCATACTGTTCGCCCCAAGCGGACTGTAGCCTTTCCTTATGTTTTATTTCAGGTTTCAGCGTTCATTTCGAACTCAAACTGAGTATGAGGGATGATATTACGACTATGGAAAAGTCCAAAAAAGTGGGTCCGCCAATGCCGTCCGTCGGTCTGTCTGTCTGTCCGGGCGTCGTATGGCGAAACGGTTCGGCGGATTCGGTTCAAAGTTTGTATATAAGGTTCTTGGGGTTACATCTCGGGGCATATTTTTTGCTTTATCTTTTGAAATAACGGTACCTGCCATACAAATTTTTTTGTGAAAATCACTTATCACTATATTTCTCGAAAGTGGTTCCAAGGATTTCGGTCTTTTTATACCCTATCCTAAGGGTATATTAATTTTGACACATAGTTTGTAACACCCCTTAATATTCGCCGTAGACCCATAAAAGTATATATATTTATGATCAAGACCAAATCCTAAGACTTTCTAGCAATGTCCGTCCGTCCGTCCGTACGCAATTTTTAGGCCTTTAAAATTAAGCTAGGAAGCTGAAATTTGGATCACATATTCCCTAGGGCTCCGAAATGGTTAAGTGTAAAATTTTTTTGAATACGCCCACTGCCACGCCCACAATTTAGAAAAAACCGTTTTAAAGCTAAAGTTAGAGAGATAGAGTGTTACAACCTTCACAAGATATGTCGGCACTGCCCTCCTTTATAAGTTTGCCATATAAAGTTTTTTTCCACGCCTACATTTTGTGGGCGTTTTTGACTAAAATGCTGTTTTCTTCGAAAATTTTCACAGAAAGCGAAAAAAACTGTTTAACAAAATATTTACCCAATATTTTTTCCAACATATCGCCTATACAAAGTTTTTGGCCACGCCCACTTTTTGGGGGCGTTTTTTCAAAAAAACTTTTTTTTTTTAATTAATCTAACTAAATAAAATGCTATCCATCATCTTCTTAATGGTTTTTTCTTTGGGGCATATAGGGATATGGATAGGGTATCATACTGTCCGCCTCAAGCGGACTGTAGCCTTTCCTTATGTTTTGTACTAAGGATGTTTAGGATTGGTTCAAAAAGTTTGCTTACTCAATTTTTGGAACAAAAATCGATTAACGGCAATTTATAAAACGGGAAATATCTCGAAAACTATTAAAGGGAACTTAAAAAAATTAACAGTTTTTTTTATACTTAAACTCAAACAAGTCTGCATACTTAGATTTTTTAAATATTTTTTTTTTTTCATATAAACATTTTCTTCAATTTAAATTAAATTCGTTTTCTCAAAAACGGCTCTAACGATTTTGATATTTTTTTGTATTTCGAACAATTATATTACAATGTGTCCAATGTGTGAAATTACATCAAAATCGTAGGTGCCGTTTTTGAGAAAATCAAATTTTTTAAAACCTAAAAAGTGATTAAAATAAATTTCTCACCATTAATTTTCGATTCATTTTGCGACTCAAAAACGCACCTCATGTATCGAGAAAGTTTCGTATCCAGG
Organism: Ferdinandea cuprea; assembly: GCA_963576555.1. Taxonomy (NCBI): domain Eukaryota; kingdom Metazoa; phylum Arthropoda; class Insecta; order Diptera; family Syrphidae; genus Ferdinandea; species Ferdinandea cuprea. Next base: position 26,260,694 of record OY754960.1, read on the forward strand.
CTCATAGAGGAATAAGGAGAAGATGAAAATGTTTCATACTTCTTAGCCTTAATAACGCATTTGCTATTTTCTTTCTGATATCGTGTCCGTGAATAAAGATGCACTTTTCAAAAGAAGTTCAAACAACTTTATCGAGTTGCACTCATTACAAGGTCTTAATGGAGAGGCAGAATTATAGAACGATCACTGGAATGGTATAATGGTAAATTAAGCTTCGAAGATCTTCGAAAACTGGACTTGTGTGATGTTCTACAAGAAGTAGTCATTTTTTCTCAGTAAAAAAAAAATTGCTCTTCATATTATGCTGGACCACAAGCTCGGTTAAAAGGAAGTTCAGTGCGTTAAGTAGAGTAAAAACTTGGTTTCGTTCAACCATGGTTGAAAATCGTTTGAAATCGAAAAATTTGAAATGATTGATAGGTGAGGGAATGTTTCAATTTAAAGATTTAGGCATGTTGAGTGTCCAAGGAAAATCTGTTAAGGAAAATTAAGAAGAAATTGTGAAAGAAGTGTTTGGAAGATTCTTTCAAGACCCACACAGTTTAACTTTAATTTATATGAACATTTACGAACATACCTACTATTAAATACATTATTTATTTTGAAACTGTTTGCATTCATTTTGTGACGAAAAATAAACTATAAAAATTACATTATTAAATAAATTTTCAAATTAAGTAAATCTGTATCAAACTGAACTTACGGTAAGATTTTTATTGCACGTTTTGTATTGGCACTTGAATGAGTTTGCCCCCCCCCCCTGATCAAAATCCTGCATACGCCCTTGATTTACCCCTATTTCATTCAGCTGAAGTTAGGGTAGCTTAATATTAATAATAATATTAAGTGACATATAAACTTGGTAAGTACTAGCTACCACTTATTTGTCTAACGTAGAAATATCTGCAATAATATATCTAAAATAATATATTACACTTATGATTACCTTATCCTTAACCAACATAAAAGAGTACAAAGTCACACATATATTAAATATAAATACAACTTTAGTGTTCACTTCGATGTCGCCCAACAACAAAATGAAACTCTACAACGAAAATTCCTGCATGTGAATGTTGAATCGAATTTCAATCGAATTAATGATGACAATCTCCAAAGATGACGCAATTAATTTCATGTTTTGGGCCTATTTGTGCAGTGAGTCGAAGGAGCCTCTGTGCACTGGCAGGATTCAGTAACAGAGAAGTAAACATAAATTTGTGTTTTGTGTATTAATAACAAAATCGAATGTTGACACAGAGTCAATATTTATTGTTTGCACAAATTATGACGTCAGGAAACGGTCCGGGAACATTTTTTCAGGAACAGATGTTTTTGTTTGCTTCGTTTTATACAGGTGGCTAGAGTCATTATATAAAGGTGGGATGTTTATTTGGAATTGTGTCTACAAGACGCGTGCTGAAGGTTAAATTAAATGTTCTGAAAAGCGTCCTAATATCCTTGATCAAAATGTGTTGACTTAAATGTTTGAATACATGTTTGAATTTTTACGTAATTGCTTAGGTGGTTCTTTAAGAAGTTATCGTTCTTAGTTGACTTAGGTTGCGCGCACAGTGCGTGAAGCGTTTACATGCGATAGCGTTTAAAAGCAGACCATTCTGAAGACTTTGCAATTCAAATCTAGTTTCATACTACTTTAATGTAGAGAGTGCTGCTTATACTCGTATGTATGTATACTCAGTAGTTTGGCAATTAAAATTAAGAGAGGATTAAAATTCTACATTCCCTATTCTAAGGGTATATTCATTTTGACACATAGTTTGTAACACCCCTTAATATTCGTCGTAGACCCATAAAAGTATATATATTTATGATCAGGACAAAATCCTAAGACTATTTAGCAATGTCCGGTCCAATTTTTAGGCCTTTAAAATTAAGCTAGGAAGCTAAAATTTGGACCACATACTCCCTAGGGCTTCGAAATGTTTAAATGTAAAAAAAATTTGAATACGCCCACTGCTATGTCCGCAATTTAGAAATAAAAGTTTTAAAGCTAAAGTTAGAGAGATAGAGTGTTACAACCTTCACAAGATATGTATGCACTGCCATTCTTTATATGTTTGTTCTTCGAAAATTTTCATAGAAAGCGAAAAAAAAACCGGTATATCAGTGTGCCCAGGCACCCAGCGCAGGATTACTAAGTTGTTAGATGAGATCTCGTACAACCACATCCGACTGCATGTCCTTTATCACCGTTTGACTGTCAGAGTACATGATGATAGTCCTGTTTGCAGAGCAGTGTCTTTTCAGTTCCACGGCAGCCTGGATAATGACAGCTATTTCCGCCTGAAAAACGCTACAGTTGTCAGCAGAATTAAATAACATATTGTATATAAAAATTGGCTCAATCAGCAGACGTAAGACTCATATAGAATCATAACTAACATACGAGTACATATGTTGTTGAGATGAAATCAACCAGTTTAGCGGTTTAGACCTGATGATGCAACACACATAAGCACCGAGGTTTTTATATTAACGATATCTTAGGAAATATTAAATTACATCGCAAATCGTAAAAAAAATTTCCATATTAAGGAATTTGGGATATTTGGAAGATACATATGTATTTATTCCCTATTTCGTGTATAAATTTTATTATCATACCCACTCCCATTTTTTAACTTAATTATGTACTTGTAGTGCCACGAATAGAATATAATGAAATTTATTCGAAGGACGACCAAAAAAAAAAAATGTATTCATTACTCATCCCTAGAAGCCTGTCATAAATATTTGCTAAATAATGTAAATGAAAACCCAATAAATCCGTCGACTCTATGCTGCACACTTCCGCGAAGTATGCGGTATTGTTGGGGTCTCTCTTGATGCCTGACTACACCTGCGTGTTATAATAAAATTGTTTAGAATCTCATAATCATATCATGCGACCCACCTACTCATAAAGAAGTAGATAACCACTAAACCACTAAAGGATTTTCGGGATTTTCTCTCAGGTGAGATCATATATCTTATTTTCGCTAAGGACATGCTTTCGAGAGTTACGAGACATACCTTGTGTGCTCTCGTGGTGGTTTTGAATTGTGTTACATGGCAAGCTGTTAGCCTAGTTGGAAGGTAACCACAAACAGCCTGGCAATGTGGATGCGAGAAATTTGTTCATTGTTATTTTTCACTACAAGAGAATGGGATTTGCTGTAGTGTTCTTCAGACTCTCATGGCGTTACTTCAAAGTTGAAAATCGATTTAAGGACTTAAAAATATATTTATAGCAAGAGAGAATATATTGAAAGTTAGTAGACAGGTTGACAGCGCGTATTATCGAGTCATAATGGATGAACGCTGGTGGATGCTTAATAATAAATGCCAGCGCCTGTGGATGGTGGTAGTTGCAGATCGTAGAGAGTATTTTTAGCGGAAGCTACATGTTGAAGGAAGCGAATTTCTATCTCTTGGGATTCTAGAAATGAGTCTTTGAGAGTTGATAAATCGTGTATGAGAAAGGCCGTATAAACTTATGTGAGCAACTTGTGTCGGTGGGTTAAAGCACTTTGCAAAATCGGTACCAAAATATGGCTGATAAAAAAATTCTGGCAGCTGGTAATATGACTTTGTGTATTGTGTATAAGGCGACTACGTGGCTGGAGTCCCTTCGGTGCAATTTTAACATCCAGCTGAGCCTACGCAGATTTGTTTGAGTTTATAGTATAAAAAAATTGTACATTTTTTCCCTTTATTAGTTTTCGAGAGATTGCCCGTTTTATAAATTACCGTTAAACGATTTTTTTCCAAAAACTGAGTATGCAGAATTTTCGACTCCATTATAAACATTCTTAGAACAAAAAAGACCGAAATCCTTGGAACCACTTTCGAGAAAAATAGTGATAAGTGATTTTCACAAAAAAATTTGTATGGCAGGTACCGTTATTTCAAAAGATAAAGCAAAAAATATGCCCCAAGATGTAACCCCAAGAAACTTATGTACAAACTTTGAACCGAATCCGTTGAACCGTTTCGCCATACGACACCCGGACAGACAGACAGACCGACGGACGGCATTGGCGGACCCACTTTTTTGGACTTTTCTATAGTCGTAATATCATACCTCATACTCAGTTTGGGTTCGAAATTTCCGCACGATTGCAATAACTTTCTCTTTAGTATATTAATGTATACGAGAAAGTTAAAAATGTATTTTTGCGATCTGATAAACGGGAGTAATACGTTTATTGTGGGTTTGTCGCTAATAAATCAACTCTAGATGCAATCAAATGTATAATTTATTTATTGCAGATCTAGATTATGTGCTTGAAATAAAAATGAAGTGACTAATGATTGTTTTATCCGAAAGATAGAGTACTCGTATATGGTTTTGTCTATTGTAAGACCCACTCCTTCCTATTTCAGATATGTATTTGTTTATTGTTTTATGCGAAAAGTTCAAATTATTGGGATATTCATACATATGATCAACAGCAAGGCAATATTGGAAGACGATATCAATTTCTGTTTAAACGTGGGGTGAATGAAGTGGCAGGAAAACTATCTTCTTTGACCGCAAAATGCCAACAAACGGTTCGGAATATATGAAGTCACATTGACACCACATCGTATCGCAGCAGGAGCAGGAATTTTAAAGATAAGAGGAAATCTACATGACCTGTTAAATATTAGAGGACCTTTCGAATCCTGTCAACAAACGTGTCTATAGAAGCGCGCAAATGAGGTAGGCCTGGATCACACAAACACAAACAACACCATTATTTGATTGGCTTCAATGATGAAGTAATACTAAACCTATACATATTTGTAGATGCGATCATAACCTCGTCGATTTTAAAATAAAGGAGAAGAAGTCGTATGCACAGTTTATACAAAAAGAAAGTTTCGTTACATAAAAGACTAAACTGTTGCTCTCAATTTTAAGACGAATTAAATTTCTTAATGTCTCTTATTTCCTAATATGCCATGTTACATGAAAAAACTTCTTGATTCTTTTTTCAAACAGTTTTCTCATGATCATTTGAACTGAAATACATTTAAAAAACAACTTTAACCTCAACAAATCTCATTAAAAAAAACCAGGCACATATTTTATATTTACGAAACATCTTCATTCAATTCACTCGTAAATGATATGTTTCCTCCAAACTTTATAAAAACGGCATAAGCACGTACTACATGTGCATGGAAATCAAATCCTTTCTTGAACCATTTCATATACTACGTGCTACGGCACTCTAACCAATAAAGTAAACTAACCAATTTCATAGTACCTATAGAGTTTATTTGATTGCTTCAACGATCTAACCAACAAAAAGCTTTCTCGATGCCGGCAACGTTTTTAACATAAAAAAAAATTGTAAGCCATAGATATACAAAAGTGGAAAATGTCAACATAAAAGGAACCAAGTGAATGCAATCAATTGACATAATAAGCCATAGACGAGCTAAAGAGGCCATTTACCCAATAAACTCATCGTACCTATCCAATAATGTCCTATCGTCACTGATTGAGGAGGTTGTGCCGGAAAACATCGTTCTGGCGGCGGGTTAAGTAATTGATTGGTTTTCGTATCAATTGATTGAGTTCATTACGGGTTGGTTTCCGAATGCTTGCCTTTTGATGTGATTTCGAAAAGCACAGCAATTTGGTGCGGTATTTTTAGATTGACACAATATACAATGGAATAAGCATATTTTCGCATTACACTTAAGGGGGCTATCCTTGATTGTTTAGTCGAATTGCTTCATTGATTTTGATTGTTTGAATACTTCCTTTTTCAAACATTTAAAAAGTCACTGAAATCGTTGTTTCTAACTTCAATTTCCGCTACTTAGCTTGCGACCATATCCGTTTTTACATTTTCGAATTAATACTTGAAAGAGTGTATAGCTATACTTCCGACAATATGTATTTTAAATATAAAGCAAGATTTCAGCACGCGCTACATTTACTGCCTGCCTGCTTTACTCAAGCAACATCGTTGTGTCCTTAAAAAAATCGATTTGACTTTAGGGCATTGACACAGTTCGCCTTTGGAACCTGGATTTAATTAATCGTATTCAATGCCGACGGACGACGACCTTGTTCATGAATATTCCTCTCGAAGGTTTCTTTCCGAGAAATCGATGTTGAACGTACCTCAAAAATAATAATAAAAGAAATGATATGAAATACGGTAAAAATTACTTCTTACGAAAACAACATAATTACAATTACAATTTAAATTTATATTTAAAATTTAACCAGTTTTTTACATGCCAAATAATTCGCCTTAACCTATCTTATTAGCCAGAGTATCAAAAGTAAGCTACAAGAAACAACAGTTGGCAGTTCCTGTTTAGTTAAATGGAAATGCTAACAATAAATATGTTTTGAAGGTTATTTTTGTCTTTTAACTTATGAAATATTTATGAAGGATTAGGGAAAAGGATAAAATCATCATAAAAACAAAAGGAAGAGAATGTGTTTCATTGTCGAGAATTTAAAATGAATATGATATTCATATTGATTTCGAGTAGACATTTTACTGCCACCTTTGCAACAAAATTTTCCTATTATAATTTGCGAGTCGAATTTTTCGCATAAGTCGACTCTCTCGAGGCGAACATTTTTCCTTGTACCATTATGGTCGGCGAATTATTTTATTCACCTATAAATCAAATGCAATAATTATAATATAGTCAAAAGTGGAAGCACCGAAGCTTGAAATCGAACAATCGACAAAAAAACAAAATTAAAAATGTAATATTCGGGACACTTGGGTTAACATTTTGTTGAATGTTTAGTAAAGCATCCACTGCTTGTTCAAATGGGGACAATGAGCATTGATTGAAGTTAAGGCAAACCGTAATAAGGAGAGATTACATTCACCAGCGATTTGACAGTTCAGACGAATGAATGTTGTTGAATTCGCAAACCATAGTGCAAATAAGTCACGATTCTAGAGGTATTAAGCCCACATCTGACAACAAATTTCAAAATTATATTTAGATAAACTCAATTAACTTACAAAAATCATTTGCCAATTAAACTTATGCGTTAAGCTGTAGCTAGAGTCCCATGTAGGGACATGTTGAGAACATCACTGTAGCTTTCCCATTTAGGTAAATCAAGTGGGCATGCAAACAATTTAATATGTTAAATTTAAAACTATTTTACAAGTCTTGACCATCTGGCAATCATTGCTAAGCATCGGAATTCGTAGTTGGCCGTGTTTGTAATTCGTGACGTAAACTAGGGAAACCTGCTAAACGTTGAAATTACGAGTGAGTATATTATTACGATACAAAAGTCTAAGAAATTGGGTGCCGCAATCCATTGTTTCCGGGAAAATTCTTTAATTTCATCGTCGACGTAGCCAGTGGATATCACTCTGTTATTAATTTATGATGATTGCGAATATTTGTTATAACATTTAAACAATTTTTTAAATAATCGTCGGCTTAGAGTGTAAACCTAATATCAAAACATAGGAAAATCAAATCATTATGTAGAAAGATTAAAGAAAATTTCATTGGTTTTATTTTTGAATTTTATCCGTACAACATTCCACTATTAACTGTAGAACCTGAGAAAGAGAGAGATAAAACGTATAAGCACTTTAAATTTTTCACTTTGGTAACCCCAACATAAGAATCAGGTAAACGCACATCTCAATTTGCAAAACAATTTGGCAGGCTATTGCCGACAACAATAAAACCCCAAAATTGCAGTGTGGCTGTGTGGAGGTTTCGAAAACTCCCTTCACACCAATCTAGAAGGAATCGCCCATCCCCGATTCGTTGCTCCAAATTGTCGACTTATCTTACCAGTCCTCTTAAAGTGTTTTTAGACCCAGACATCTTTTCAAAATACTGACAAAAAATATAAATTAAAAGAAACGCATCTCGCACAAGTCTTCAGAAATCAAAGAACGTATATAATGACAAACCGTACAATACTAAACAAATCCTCAACTGTCTGATTACTACTGACAGCAGTTGAAATAAGCACTGGCATAATGAATGGGTCACATTAATATAAATGCCACTTTTTTCAAAACACTGACAATGAGTGAATATTTATGTTAAAAAATTACTACATATAGCTAAAAATAACACGAAAAACTTTACTGCCCAATGAGTCTCAAATCACATGTTCAATACACCACCGGCTCATATAACCCAATTGAAGCGGAGGTCAAACAAACAATATTTTATTATTTTCCAAAGTTTAGTGCATTAAAATGTGTTTATAAACAAATTTAAATATTATAATGGATTATCATGTCAGTGTCAAACATCTTAAATTTGCGTGATTTTGGTCAAGTGGGAGGGTTCTCATGGTACAGGACGATACGAGATGATGTGGTGGGTATTTAATATTGATTTATATATTCATCAAATTCGCCGGACGGAATATACTCCAAAAATATGATCATCAAACACGTAGGACTTAAATCTCTGCATATAAAGGTGGTAGTTTTTACTAGCGAACGATTCACTGCGGATTTAATATTCCTTCCAAGGATTTAATGATTGTGTTGGTATATTTCAAAAAATTACTTATATCAAACTGTTTAGATGTAAGCCAAAGTTTCGTATCTTTTACAGTAACCTGGAGCGGGCTATTATTGATTCAGCATTTTCCTGGAAGCAAACATCGTCAGCGTAGCGACGATACCAAATTTTTCAAAACCAAATCGATAATTTTTCGATTTGGTGCCTCAAAAATTGCTCGGAAAATGTCATTCTCGTAAGCACAACCAGTCCCCTTCCCGAATATACCTTCTCCTTGGCCAGCCTATATCCCTTGTACAATCTCTTCGCGATCTTGGTACACTGTACAACAGAGAGCTAAATTTCCGTTTGCACATTGATGAGCTAACTCTTAAAGCTAACTCTTCACTTGATTTTGTTAAACGGTGGTCCAAAGAATTCTCCAACCCTTACGTGACAAGATCCCTCTACATATCCTTTGTTCGCCCTCTTCTCTTATACGCCAGTCAACTAGGTCGGCCTTTCAGCGAGTTCAGGTATCCAGAATCGAGAGCAGTCTTCTTCGATTCGCTCTTCGAAGTTTACCCTGAAACGACCCTATTATCCTGCCTCCCTATCAAGACCGCCTTAAACTTATAAACTTGAATACCCTCTAAGAAAGCGCGGACATAGCAGATATATGCTCTTTATTCATAGACTCCTGTCAGGTTCTATCGATCTCACGTCTATTTAAAAATCTATTTTCTTCAACACTAACCCTCGTAATTTACGTTATCCTTCTCTTTTTTATTTACCAAGCCACCGGACTTCTTATGATTCCAACGAACCAATCTTCCTCCCGTATACTGCAATAGGTAAATGCAAAACTTTCCGATTTTGATTTCAACCGCAGCACTGCTTGTCTCAGACTCGATCTCCTTCCCAATTTATCCCGTATTCGTTAGTAAATCTTAGTTTTTAAGTTAGTATATAAGTTATATAGCTTGTAATAATCCTAATAAATGGGGCGTTCGCCCCCACCAAAATTGTGCAAACATTTTGTAGAAACGAATTTGCAGTCCGCACTTTTAAGATTTCTCTTGCCCATTAGTTAAGTTGTGAATACAATGAAGTAATAAAAACAACATATGATCTTTCTGCCAGCTTTTAAATCTCCATCAAATTCAACCCCTATATAATGCTTCCTTATCCTTCGTTACAAACATAAAAAGAGGCCTAGAACTCATATTTTAGATCTTTGGGGGCAAACTTTGCTTTTTAACTAGCTAATTACACATTCTAATGACATACTCAAAATTTCTAAAGTACCACAAGTATGTAAGCCCTTATACAAAACAACTTTTCAATTCAAAAATAAATAGTTACTTATAGCTATGTATGATGGATATATCGACAAAAATCACTTATATATAGATTTACATATGTTAACATCATGAAACTCTTGGGAAATGAAGTAAAGTCCTACCTTAGGAGAAAAAGGCCAAGTTTTTTGATGCTACTGAATTGGCCAAGTTTTGAAGAGAATTCAAACCTTCTTCCGGTACAAGGTGATTTATTTTTCAACTACAACTTTCCTCTTCTAAATGGATTATTGTGAAGTAGCAGGAAATATTAAACCTGCTTATTTCATTCTGTAAGGAATAATTTGTTCGAATAATACTTTTTCGAAAGTTTTTCAATACCTAGAACTCATGGCAGGGAAGTCCTTGAATACGATTTATGTCTACAACGTCCGCAATTCAAAATTAAGTAAAAGCAAATGTACTAGGTAAATGTATGTTCCTTTCACGTAACCATTTTCTCAGCATGATGTTAAAAGTTTTGTATTGATTTATTGCGAATTTGAACTCGATATCCGGAAAACTAATTTTATATGAGAACGAACATGTGGATGACACGATTATTTGTTTTATTTTATATGCTTTGAGGTGGTTTTAGCACCCCACCCAAAAACATTATCCCTATCACATATACCTAGCTTTTTGTTGATGTTTGGCCCCATGTAGGTTTTCTCTTGACTTAATCACTAAGTTTACGACTAATGCGATATATGATTTGCCAGCTGTGCTATAAAGTTTTACCCAACTGAATTATCTCGAAAAGGTGTCTAGACTGCAGTGTCTGTGTTTTTTTTACTTTGTTTCTTAACCTTCCTCAAAGTTCATTTACTTTTCCTTGTTAGATTGAATGGAGAGTTTGTGGTTTCACGTGGCCTTGATCCAATTCGTTAGGGGGAATTTTTTCGATGTGCAATTGTACATCCTTTTTTTGTAAAGGGTGATTTTTTAAGAGGTTTAGAACTTTTTTTTAAAAAAAAACACAAAAAATTCAAAAAAATGAATGAAATATTAATTTGAATCGATAGTTTGAACCTTGCAATTTAATGTTTAAAGATAATTTCATGCAAATGTTGACCGCGGCTGCGTCTCAGGTAGCCCATCCGCTGAGTCCAATTTTGGCATACTCTTTCACACATATCGGCCGGTATCTCACGAATGAATACATGGATGTTGGCTTCCAGTGCGTCAATCGAAGCGGGCTTGTCCCTATACACATTAGCCTTGGCATACCCCCACAAAAAATAATCTAATGGTGTCAAATCGCACGATCTAGGCGGCCAATTGACCGGCCCGAAACGTGAAATTAACTGTTCACCAAACTCGCCTCGCAATTGCGCCATTGTTTCGCGTGCTGTGTGGCATGTGGCACCGTCTTGTTGAAACCACATATCATGCAAGTCAAGAACTTCCATTTCGGGCAAAAAAAAGTTTGTTATCATCGCTCGGTAGCGTTCACCATTGACAGTAACGCTGCGATTCGCATCATCTTTGAAGAAATATGGCCCAATAATGCCGCCGGCCCATAAACCGCACCAAACAGTGGCTTTTTCGGGATGCATTGGTAGCTGTTGCAATGCTTCTGGCTGATCTTCACTCCAAATGCGGCAATTTTGCTTATTTACGTACCCATTCAACCAAAAATGAGCCTCATCGCTGAACACAATTTTTCGATAAAAAAGCGGATCCTCGGCCAGCTTTCCAAAAGCCCATTCACCAAAAATTCGGCGTTGTGGTAGGTCGGCTGGCTTTAGTTCTTGCACCAGCTGTATCTTAAAAGGCTTTACGCCCAAATCCTTTCGCAAAATTTTCCACGTAGTGCTGTAACAAAGGCCTAACTGCTGGGAACGGCGCCGAATCGACATTTCGCGGTCTTCTGTCACACTAGCTGATACGGCCGCAATATTTTCTTCAATACGCACAGTACGTAAACGTGTTGGTGGTTTAATGTCCAACAAAGTAAATTTGGTGCGAAATTTGGTCACAATCTTCCGAATAGACTGTTCAGAAGGTCGAGAATGCCGATCATAAAATGGAAGCAGCGCGCGATGAACATTTCGAACCGAGCACGAATTTTGATAGTAAAATTCAATAATTTGCAAGCGTTGTTCATTTGTAAGACGATCCATGGTTAAATTGCAAACCAAACTGAAGCTGTTTGACAGTGACACAAGGTACTAAACACACGTCAGCTGTCAAAACCAGTGTTGCCAAAACCAAACCAGCTAAAAAATCACCCTTTATTTACCAAGGAACGACACGGAATTTTCATAAATAATAGAAAGACATTGTAAAGGTGTGGGATAATGAAATTGTTCCACTCGAAATAGGAAATTGTTGACTGTGGGTTATGAAATTGTTATTTTCTTAGGATAAAACAACGTATCCTGAGCAACTTCCAACTTTAGATACCCCATCTCAAAAGGGTATTCTTTTTGATACATTATATAAAGCTGACCGAAGCATTGGTCGCTGACCCCCCCTGGTGGTATTCATATATTTTCTTTCGCTTCTACATGGTTAGGGGTAAATTTGTATGTTTGGGCCAAGCGTTGCTGAGTCAGTCAGTCAGTTGAAACAAACTCATTTTTGCACAAAAAAAATAAATAATAAAATATATTTAAATAAACATTAGGCGTTAACGGCCCATACAGGACCCAAAGGCTACCTTCTCCAACCACTGTGTGTGCGAAGATATATTTTTTGACACGAATGGAAGGGACCTACAGTTTAATGCCGATTCTGAACGGCAATTAATTTTTGAGAAGCTTCTCATGACAGTTATTACTCGTGGAAGTTTGTCAGACTTTCGCAAGAGGTAGGAACTCTCAAGTGGAACAGGTCGAAATGTGAACCAGTGACCTCTCGCTTAATGGTGCAACGCACTTAACCACAAAGCCACTGCACCCAAAAATCGGAGTCAAAATAATATGAAATGTAACTAAATGTGTTGATCATACAAAGTCGAGTATCTATATGTATACCTAAGAGAAGTTATGGGACGAACTCCCATACGCCATCAAAAAATGCCAATTAACCAATTTGTGAATTTATATATATTCCTATAAGCGGGAATGGCAAAAAGTGTAGTCAATAATGAGGTATAAGTGTTAACGGATCCAAAATGTATTCTATGGACTATTACTTCCTTAAAAAAATTCATTGTATTTTACTAGGAGGTTCCAGCCGCATGAAAAGATCGATATTTTTCGTACAACAAAAAGTCCAATCCTGCTGTATAGAGGCAGAAGCGAAGGATGAAAATACATGAAGGAAAAGTTTTACGGGCGATAATCGGTCGCATTTGCATCAACAGAGTGTGGAGGGGGACTTACAATGAATAAATATACGGTATTTTTGCCTTTACCCAAATAGTCACAGTAGGTTGATTGAGGTCGTTAGAATATATTCAGCGAATGAACACCAATGCTCCAGACTGTACAATTTTTCTTGACGATTCTAAGTGCTAAGTCAGTAGACGAAAGTCCAGTTGGAAGAAGATAGATCGAAGGAGACTGCCCTGGACTGTAAGCGCTGTTTAGCTTAATAAAATAATTAAATTAGGCTGTGATAACCAAAGTCGTTATCATTTTGTGTTCAGGAGGGAACTATCTAACACAAAAACTCAATTTTTAAAAATGTTTTCTATGGTTCTCACAGCCTAAATAAATGATGCAATAGCTTCCTTTTCCTATACAATTTTTTTTAATACAAAAAAAAAGACACTACACAATGCGTTATGATCAAGACAACCAATAATGCCATCAATTCTAAATATGTGAAATCTCCTTGTCAACTATTTACTATTCAAATTCGGATCTGAATTTAACCGTGATGACGGTATGCCTTGTGTGGCTGTTGATGGTGCTGCTGTTGTTGCTGGTGGTACAGTTGCTGATGTTGATCCTGTTGTTGTTTGTGTTCCTCATGAGGTGGGTGGCTACGAATGTACTCAAGTGTACGCAAGACGTGGTCTGGAGTTGGTGGTGGTGTTGGCAAATGGGCACCTTGAGGCTGGAATCCATTCTCATCAGCTGTGTAGGTCAACTGAATGAGTTCTCCTTCGGGTGAATAATATTGTGATGCTCCACTGACAAAGAGTCCTCCAATGCCCGATTCCTGAAAAGCAATACCATTTGTGGTATCAAATTGGTGTGAATAGCTGCCGTCGGGCTTCTGTTCATTGTGTAAGCTTCGAATCTGGGCCTGCGCATCAATTGGATTGGCAGCAACGTAGCTACCGGTAAGAACAGCGGCGATCACAAGCTGAAATTAACCCAACAAATTGATTGATTGATTGAGACTATAAACTAAGTAGATTCGTGTATCCATGACTCTACGAATGCATAAATAAACTTACAAGTTTAAACATTTTGACGGAATTTGGTTGGTTTATCTTTTTCCACTTAAACACTTGAGATGTTGTTACTTGAAAGTTAAGTTTTGTTTTAATGATTTACTCTGAATGCAGTCGAATTTATATTAAAGATTAAATTCGGCGAGATACCTATTCCTATTCCACCTCCTCCCAAGCGTTTAGTAGTTTACCGGTTGTGCGCGGCGGGTGTAATAAACACTATCTGTATCAGTGAATCTGCATCGGCGTTTCTGTGCTGCGTCACTGCATGGATAGTTTGGAGGTGAAAGATTTTCTTAATGTTCGCCTTAGATTAAAGAAAACGTCCACTTACTTATGCAGATTGGAACAGTTAAAATTCGTAATAGGCTTTGATTGTTGCTATTTATAATATTCTTGTATTAGATGCCTTTTGATATGCGGTTGGTGTTTATGAGCTGTATCTCAAAAGTTTGAATTGTTATTGGTTCCCACGGTATTTGTAGTTCGTTAATAGCTCATTTATGGAATGGTGCATTTTAGAAAAATTTACGTTTTGCCAATTGATGTAAGATTGGTGTAAATAAATATTAAATCAAGCAATAGTATTTAAGAGGTTAATTAAGAGGTTTAAATATCTATCTACTGTTGCAAACTGAAGTATTGCATTTGATTTATTTCCTCTGAGCATTTCTATTTACTAGTATTGCCCAATGCACGAAACTGGAACACAATTTTACGCTATATAAAAATTACTCCGTTTCCGCTGACTGATCCCAATACTCACTAACACCAGCACTAAATGATGAGCCGGATATGCACTGCCGGAAAATTTCTGCTCGTGACAGATGCTCTCCACAATACAGATTTGATAAAAAAAGTTAAAATTCGTGAACGTAAGACAATTACCGTACATAATGTTCCTTATAAAGGAACAAAATACTAACATTTTAAAATCACAAATTAGAGTTTGCACTTCTGCATGATTGCCAGACCTTCGCAAACGTTTGGTTGCGAATATAAACTTAAGGTGATACTGGTAGATTTTAACATAAGGCTTCCAGATCGTTAGTTTCCTAATCATGTTCTATTAGGTATGGCTTTTGGTAGAAACAGCAATGCAAAAAAGAAATAACATCTAATTTAACGATATGCTGTTACTACTAATCTTGCGCTTAGATTTTCAGTTTTTCCAATTGCATTAATAGAGATTCTCTTTGTTTTTCAAAACACGGCTGTTCGAATGTGCTGTTTTGCTTACGTAGAACTCAAACAAATCTCATCGAGCAAGAAAAAAAAAATTAGTGTGAACTTAAATAACTAATACTGCAAGATAATTCAATTAAGTTCTATTTACCTTATAGACATTTATTTGGTATATTTTTGATGATCATTACTCAATGCTTAGAAATGTTTCCTTTAGTTGTAGGAAGAAATATTATCATTGTATTATTGTTTAATGAATCTTTTGTATTTTTTTTTTCTTCTTTTAAATACCATCACAGAGCAAAACACACAACACTACGTTCTCTAAGTGTAAGCTCTCAGTATCGCTTTACGCAACGATTGCTTGTTTCGCGACTAATCTTCATCTAAAGATCTTTATCTTGTAGACTATTTTCAATAAATAAAAATTAAATTTATTTAAAGTTAATGAATAAGTGGACTTTTTAAATTCTGCTCGCGAAAAGCAAAAATCAATTTCTTTAAAGGTGCTTATGCACCTAGTAATTGGCTCATAATAACCATAATTGGTTCTGTGCCTAACCGTATAAAATAAGCTTTTAATCACTGTTCCACTTTGGGGAACATATAAAATTAAAAGAATATATATATATTTTGAAGAATATCGCGAATAAACATGACGGAAGTTGCATCGCGTCTGAATGTTAGGGTTTGCAGACCAACTAAATTGCACCTTCTGCCATAATTAGTAACCGTTAATTTACGAACCGCGTACCTCGACATTTTTTTTGGACTCCTTCAAATCTAAGTTCGTGAACTGCATATTGCAAATCCCAAATTACAGAACATTATTCTACATAAGGTCTGCCTAATGAGCAATATATAATAAGAAGGCTTTCTATGCCTTCAAAGTCCTTACTATTACGTTTAAGGATACCTAACAATGAGTTAGACTTGGCAATGACATAATCATAATGCAAAAACGAAACTTAACTTATTGTCAAATATGACAGCAATATCTTTCACTTCATCAAAACGTTGAAGTCTAAGATCATTTATAAAATAATTATGCAAAATTGAAGTACTAATACGATATGCTAAAAAAAATTTACATTTAGAAATATTATGTATCAAGGCTTTGCGATTGCACCATTCCGACAATCTATTAATATCTGATTGAAAACAAATGCAACAAGTTACATTTTTTATCCGAGAAAATAATTTAAAATCATCCGCGAAAGTCAAAACCTTACAAAATTGAAAGATTTTATGAACGTCATTGATAAGTAATATCAATAGCAACTGGCCCAAATGACTGCCCTATGGAACACCCGAAGTAGCTTCTATAATGCAAGAACTCAAACCATTTACTTTAACCAATTGCTTTCTATTAGTCGGGTAATTAAAAAACCATTTTAGCATTAAAGAATGAAAACCCAAAGCCTTTAGTTAGCCACAAGAAGGGCGTGATGTATCCTGTCAAACGCTTTTGTAAAGTCAGTGTAAAATACATCAACTTGTAAACGTTCATCAAAACTATTAAATCTATAGTTAGTCAATAAAGCCACGAACAAAGTCATATTTGAAATAATTTCTTTTACCGCGAAAAAGTTTGTCCTTAACAATACAATATTTGTAAAGTATTAGGGCGTCTTCTCACTTTGAAAATTCAAAAAAATCGACTGATTCCTTTGACGCCGCTCAAACTTTAAACGCGTTTATCTAAAAACAAGGTTTTTCAGTGCTTTGTTGATGAAATTTCGGAAACTATCCGGCCGATTGTCATGAAATTTGAATAACATATTCTTCATAGTTATGGCTATAGCGCATATCATCAGATTTTTGATTTGAAGTATTTTTTTTTTACAAAAAACTGCAAAAAACGCGTTTTTTTTACTTTTTCGAAAAAAGTGCACCATTTTGTTATTTTCGCGAATATCAAAAATCTGATGATATGCGCTATAGCCACTGACATACTGAATCTAAAACTGTTTTATTTTTTTTTTCAGATGACCTGTCTCGGAGATACCATCAGCAAGCCACGAACATTACATTTCTACACGGGTTTTTCGATGCTACTGTGTTATTATAATAATTCTTCCATTGTTTTGTATTTTATTAGCTTGCTCTTTATTTAATTTCGATGCGATCGATTTTAACAAACATGGGGCCGTACACAGCCCATACAGTACCTCAAGCCTAGCTTCCCCAAACCATTGCTTTGGCGAAGATATATTTTTGCCACGAATAGAAGGACCTACAGTTAAATGACCTTCGTACTAAAAAGTTTTGTTTGTTTTTGAACAATCAACGAAAACTATTCTTTTCTATTCCACTTTGAACACTAAAATAAAGTCATTGAAACCTCGTATGAGTTAAATATAGAAATATACAAAACAACCGTTTTAAATGTATATTTTCTAAGCTGAATTGATTCAGAGGAAAAAAATCGCCGATTCCGAAAACTACTTTACATTAACTACTTATTTGAAACTACATACGACATTCTAGTATTGTTATTCATTTTAGATGAAAAAAAAAATCACAATTGACGACACGTGTGTGACACAAATACCTTTGCGAAAAGCTTACCGTAATGTGCATCTGCATTTCTATTTATTCATACCATCACGTCAATATCCTACTTAATCCCATCGCTAGAATGCCCTCGATCCCAAATGTATCCATTGTTATTTTGTCCCATATGTGTCAAAGCACTTCAGTAATCAATTTGCTTTCATCCAACACACATACATACATATCTAAAAGGCCGTAGTCGACGCTTTATTATGCAGGTCCAATTTGTTCAGGGCTTTGAAGTCTGATATATGAACTGTGCTATCGCAGGATATGTGTTCAAAGTTCTGGGGAAGGCTAGTGTCACATAATTGAGAGACTTTTTTTCCACTCAACCAAGCGGAAAATGCATGCTAAACATGAGAGCAGAATTTATTGTGACAGTGTGAAGGCATAGAGATGATCGGACCAGCAGCAGAGTGTTGTATGCGCCTCTGAAGGGCGGGCTTAATCGTGTTTACAGGTTTTTTTTTTATTTTATTTTCTATTTATACATATAAACGTATATTCACTTTTGCTTAATTATGCATTAAATTCTTTTAATCGTATTAAAGTTGTTTACTATTATAAAGTGGAGAGATGAGAACTCATTGATGTTTTTAAATCAATAAGACATCAGTTGATTTGAGATACATACTTTAAAGAATTAATTCATTTGAGTGTTTCTGAGCTTCTCTATTTATTTCTTCATCTTGTTGTAGAAGTTTTATGTTTTTAAACGCCCCTGACTTTAGGTTCTTGTTTTCATGCTGAGAAGTTACATGTGAAGAAAAGTTTTTTTTTAATAGTCAACTAGTATCTGGTGAGTGTGAGTAATGAACAATTTCTCCTATTTAAAATGTCTTTTGCGAATTTTTTGAGCTTTTTAAACTTCTCCTTTAATATCACCGAATAATTATAGATCCCATCCATCGGTTTCAAAAAAATACGTCGCTTCGCGATTACAAAAAATTGAATATGCAATAGTTTTAGACCGAGAATGAACGCAATAGTTGCAAGTACTGTGTTTCACAGTGCAATTTTTCGAAGCATGTATGTCATGTTTAAGTCATCCACAGATAAGAATTAATCATCCAAGTAAGCTCTTATCCATTATAAACAATTTTATCCAGGAGCGAATATGATACATTATAAATATTTGTTTTTCTCCTCATCCTAGTGCCTATTTCCCCAACATTATAATGTGTCGGTCTATCTACTTCCGTATGTTTTTATTACTTTCGTACAACAGCGGACAAGAAAAAAAACCGCTTAATGCTTAAAGGCATACAAAAAAGTCATTCACCTCAACATTAATCTTGTCGTCACCCGAGGCTTTCTATCTATCGCGTTAAGAGAGTGGAATTTTTTTTATTTTTTAGTATCCTTTCCTTAGCTATTGGTATGTATATATTGTGGGCATATCCATCCACCCTCCACTTCAGGATGAAAATTGCGGAAAATACTTCGACAGTTACGAGTAAACAACTCAATTTGATTTGATATCTTTCTCATTTCTGTTTATCCAAACTGTCCGTCATTCGTGTTTATGTTTATGTCTGTGTCTGTTCCTATTTATTCATTACCTACGCGTATCTTGGCTGCGAAGTAGCGCGAAGACGTGTATTTTAAACCTATATACATTTATCGATCGTAGCACAAGTACTTTACCTACTCGTACAAGTAACTTATTAAATTTTATTGTTTTCGAACTCTAGTCAAGGTAACTGGAGTAGTTTAATAGACATAAATTAAAAATGTATGCCTACTTTGTGTAGTAAGTAGTTTATATCAAGGAACCTATCTCTATCTACTCTTTTAAATTAAGTTCCTCCTTCAGTTACTTCGTATTAATTTAATTTCGAAAGAAACGAAAGGATATAATGTACATCACAGCTACTTATGATCATTTAGTTGTAAGAAGACTATATTCAAGATACTAACAGCCGCATTGGTTGTAAAAGTGGAACTAGATGACTGAAGAAAAAAAGAGCACTAGAAATATCTCCGGGCAGTTGACGATATAAAAGCTTTTATGAAGCAGCTTTTGTGAGAAAGTTCCCATGGACAATTTATTTTCACATGAGAAGGAGAGAATTTGCCAAAACAAAAGTTCCACCTGTTTGAATATAAATTTCGAAGAACTGAGAGTTCGTTAAGTTTAAAGAGTCTTTCAAACTGCTGTGTTTCTTTTTTCGACTTCTTGCTTAATGTCATATATTCTACACATTATGTGAATTAACCCGAAATGAGTTGAAGCTCGTTTCTTATTAAAAAAAAAATCTCGGTTGCCGCCGACAAATATGTGACTATGGCCATTACCGCCTTAGTCGAGTTAAGACACAATTGGAAAATCGCTTATAGATCTACAGCTAAAAAGTTATATAAGTTTTTTTTAAACTGTCTAAAAGCTAGACAAAGATTCATAAAACTAGACCTCTTATTAGTATTTACAACTAACTTACTGGCCCTATGCGGGCGCTCAAAATTATACTTTATTTTTTTAAGCCTAGCAGCAAATTTTTATTTGTGGTGCATCCTTGAGTGCCTCTACTTATCTTAAACTATGTAAGTCGTCTAAGATTTAAAACCAATAACCCAACCAAGTCGACTACCTATTATCGATTTTAAACATTAAAAAACCACCAAAACTGATTCTCCTGCTTCACCCTGTCTCTTTTCACCTCTTTGGACATAGTCCTACTGCACCTATGGAACGGCCAATCTCTCCTATACGAGCCCCCGACTTTTTAAATAGTGGAATGCCTCCGGAGGGATGTATTAACCAGTTCGGAATACTAAAGTGTATATACTCCGACTGTGGTCTTCTGTGATCTCCAAAGCAGCGTCGACGACGCTGCCTCTCGAACACACGAATCCTTTCCATTAGAGATGAGGCAACGTTAAAACACACCGGCCACCGATAGGCATAGGCACGTTTTATACGTTTTGTGCATTTATAATTCACTTTCCTGTTTCCGTTTTGTTTTCTTAATTAGTAAATTATGTACAGGTTCTTGTGAATCGCTTCACTCACACACGTATTTCATATCTGGTTTGAATATTTTTTCATAAAAAAAGAATAAATTATGTGGGTCAGGGTACACCAATGTCAATGCATGGCATTTAGATAGGCGCTTACTCTAGAATGATTATTTTCTTAGAGTTTGTCCAGTAATCATATTTAGTATTGAACATAAAGTCGGTAAAAACAGAGCCCACTGCCTGTGTTCTGTAACTCTGTCGAGAACTTCTCGTGTCGAAAACATATAAGGTGCAGGAATTGGTCTTATGAAACTTTAATCTGGTTCTTAAGTGGCATCAATATTTCAAAATTGTCACGCATCCCAGATATCAGCATCTACGGTTTTGGTCAGTTTTTGTATTGTGGATATGTGGAATATGTGACATTTCTGAAAAATTGACGCAATTTAAGAACCATGCTAAAAATTCGTATAACCCAGGCTACACCTTACATTTTATCGATGCGAGAAAGTTATAGAACGTGGGCACAAGTATAAGTAAGGAAAACACACACATGTTTTATCTTCGCTTTATACTGTCTGCTGAGAACAACTTGAGCAATTAAAAATGTTTAGTAATTTTTGGAAGGTAACTTTGCTTTTTGTTTTGTAGAAATATAAATTAAAAAATTATATGTAAATACCACCAAAGAAAAAAATTTTGTTCCTGAATAGTTTTACCACAATATTTGATGATAACTTTACAGTCCCCGCCGCAATGTAGCTTTCGGAATATTGTCCATCGAGCCGGAAGCGTGGCTGATACAAGGTAAAGTGTCACCTAATACATTAAAATAAAAATGATTAGCGTAGATCATCACAGAAGAAGAAATACAATACCGCATAACCAAACACGATCCAGATATGCATTGTCTTCTCTCAGCGAGTTGTGTGTGAGATGTCTTTACCGCTTATTTCTTTCTTTTTCTATTGGACATCGAACGAAGTAGATGCTGGCTTGTCATCCTATACTCTAATAATCATCCTAACTTAATACTAATTTTTTTATATTTAAAAGTTTTATAACATTGAAGTACTTGTTTCATAGAAACATATTGCCTTTGAACATACATACCTATCACAAGGTATTTTTGACAGATAAGTTCAATTGGAGTGTTCGGCGGCAAATCATGGCTTAAAAAATTATAGGTATACTTAAGGTGACCACCAGTACCGAAATGACCGGTACAGTACGGAAATTAGGCACTGTGTACCGGTGTACCGAATTTAAGCGTCGGTACACACAAATATACCGATATCATAGCAGGACAAATTCGCGTACCGAAATTTTCCCAAGCCTTAGAGGAAAAAAAAGGAAGAAAAAAGTGAAACCATATGGTCACTTTATATCCTTTCATCTGCATTTTAAATGCCCTCGGACGCAGAATATGTCGTCAAATATATTCACATTTTCATTTGTTTACTGTGCGAGTGGCGAAACTTTAAGAATTTTGCGATTCAGTCGATATCGAATACCTACAATTTGCATGGCTACTCCAAATCTCTGCGAACAACTAGGTAAATAGTTTTCATTAATAATAAAGAAATACCCATCGAATCGTTGACTCCTTGAATTTATTTGTTAAATTAATTGCAAACGATTCCGTCTCCGAAAACTCATGTTTGTAGAATCGCTCGAATCGCGACAGAAAAATTATTTTTTGTTCAATGAGTACTAATTGATAGAAGGTCAACCATTTTACAGTTCATATTAATATTTTTAATAGTACGAATTTATTGAGTGTTGTGGTCTGCACTCGACCAATCACAAAAATGGAACATGTTATTAATTTACCTTTCTGACCAAATATGTAGCCGTCGATAAAATTCAGTCATGATAAGGAAAAAGCGTTGCTACTGACCAACGATGAGTGGAATTCTTTCAACACTTCAAAAAGAAAGCATTACTTACAACTCGAGTTCTTCGAGTTTTTTACAGAAAAAAATGCTTGAAGAAATCGGGTCTGACGGAAGGTACGCATTTAAAAATCTATAAACTTTTAAAAATACCAAATAAATGAATAGAACTATGATATGTGAAGTATTATTTTTGTGTACCGAAATTTTCTTCGCGATAAGTGGTCACGTTAGGTACACTGCATTTCACTGGTCGACCTGTCATTTGTATTTATAATAATTTATAATAAATCACTATCAAATACGTCACACGAAATTGCAGGTCGACCAGTGAAATCAGCATACCTTGTACTTTTATACCAATGCAGTAAAAACTCTGTTTTAACACCGCTACAAATTTGTTTGCCATCAGATACAAATACTTTTTCCATTGTATTTATTTGCTATCACAATCTGTATTTGTCTGAAACTTACCCCCGTGCAAGTTACTTCATCATCAATTTGGTGAAAATTAACTCATTGCAATTTTCACTTGTATTTTGCTGTGCCATCCTGCTCTGTATTTGTTGAAAATTAGTTAGGTGTATGACAGATGTGCAACGCCATGTTTTATACAACACTAACAAGATTCCATTTATGATTAAACAGAAAAAATATATATTTCTGCACTGTTTTGAACATCTGATGGATCGATAAATAAATTCTTTTTTTTCAGCGAGTTTACACTTACACTGTAGCGCCAAACAAAGCTTTGAATATGTGGTTAGCATCAGCAACGAAAAAAAGTTTCATCTAACTTTCGTATCGAATTGGCAGACCCGAGCGCAGACATACCAGCATTAGTTGATGTGCTGGATTGGAATTAATTTTTTCACGCTAAAGTTATATTCAATGCGAAGAACATGACACATTACCTTACTTTTGTACCTTAAATTTCACAATTAAGGGGAAAACAAAACCTCACTGCTGTAAGGGTTTTGTTTAATTTCACTCTGCTAATTTATGTATACAAAATCAATGCTAAAAATAGATTTTTCCTCGAATTCCTATTCACCCCAGCCCGGAATATTATCCATTCTGTAATCATAATATTATTAAGGTGAACTATTAAATGTACCAGAACTCGGGCACAACAATTTTATTTAATATTCCTGGAATTTATCCCA
This sequence comes from Ferdinandea cuprea, assembly GCA_963576555.1. NCBI lineage: Eukaryota > Metazoa > Arthropoda > Insecta > Diptera > Syrphidae > Ferdinandea > Ferdinandea cuprea. The sequence continues at coordinate 26,284,620 of OY754960.1, forward strand.
ACAGATTTTTTTTTTATTTTAAAGCCATTTTCATCGGATGAATTTTGTGTTTTATTTTTGAAAATTAAATGCCAACGGCTTTATCGATCCATCCAATGTAACCATGCATGCTGAATGCATATAAATTAGTCGCCTGTAAAAAAAAACTAGCAACAATTCAAAAATATTCAAAGCACCTGTTAAAAGGAAAATAGATAAAGGACCGTGATTTTCGCTCATTTGGAAGTAACTTCATAAAATACGGTAGCTGGTTGGTAAGGTATACATCAACGAGCAGCTTAACACAGAAACCAAGAAGTTATGATGGCAAAAGTTTCACAGACCCCAAAAACCGACCTGTCACTGGGCAATTTCCGGAGACTTGATTATGATTAACCTCTCGTAAATGCTTTCATCTGTTGCTAATGTGAATGAGCACAGCACAGTATACCGTGCTCGCATAAGCTTTGATGTTTAAAAAACAAACTTGCGCCAGATTCCTTGGCACTTGTGGCTTGCGGTTTACCTGCCGAGTACAGGCTAAGAGAAAATGTAATGCTCATTATCCTTTGTTGCAAGGTTTGATGGCTTTTACTATGTTGAGGGAAGTGCTTCACTGGGCGACAACTTGAGGGTATTAGTGCTTTCTTAATTTCTTAACCCCTGTTAAACACAGCTCTTATGCTGCAGAGTATCATTTTAATATGCTAGGTAGACGCAGGTCTCTGAAGTTGCGAATAATTGTGGGTACATACATACTTAACATTTAGATGTGTAGGAAAGAATGTGCTTTTAATTAAATTCTGGGAATTTAAACAATTTGGGTTGTGTTGAGCATGTCCCGTTTTCTCTCCAAGTGAGTGAATTTTTCCTTCAATTTGGTATATTTAAACTTAAGATCTTAATAATTTAGTTAATCATGAACAGTACATAGTTTATTTAACATTACAGCTACAGAATTTGCATAAAAACACATACTGCATTGATAAGGTTTAATGATGTAAGGTGAGATTTATAGGTCTGTTTTGCCACACTTATTGACCCACTGTCTTTTCCTTTATTTATTATATAATAATGTAATTAAAATTAAAATTAAAATTATAATTAAAATTAAAATTAAAATTAAAATTAAAATTAAAATTAAAATTAAAATTAAAATTAAAATTAAAATTAAAATTAAAATTAAAATTAAAATTAAAATTAAAATTAAAATTAAAATTAAAATTAAAATTAAAATTAAAATTAAAATTAAAATTAAAATTAAAATTAAAATTAAAATTAAAATTAAAATTAAAATTAAAATTAAAATTAAAATTAAAATTAAAATTAAAATTAAAATTAAAATTAAAATTAAAATTAAAATTAAAATTAAAATTAAAATTAAAATTAAAATTAAAATTAAAATTAAAATTAAAATTAAAATTAAAATTAAAATTAAAATTAAAATTAAAATTAAAATTAAAATTAAATTGGTGTTAACATTTTGTGTTGCTGCAGTGTTACCATCTATTAATTAGCCAGAGTTAATGCACTTGGCTTTGAAATCTACGTGACGAGACCTAACCTATCCTACACAAACTTTCATAGCCATTGCTGGAATTTCACTAACATTTATTGAAGACGCTTTTGTTGCAATCTTCTGTTCATTTCATCGTTAGGTACTTTTGGTATCTTGATGAATACAATTTACTACCGCACATAATTGCGTTGACATTTATGTAATAAAGTGCCAAAAATGGCATAAAGTGGAACACGTTAACATAATGTCAGGATCAGTTACCCTCAGTGGTGCTTATTATTGCTGTTGTTGCTCTTAAAGAACCTGAAAAGCAATACAATTTAAGTCTTCCTAATATGGACACAAGACACTCTTATTTGATTACTTCAAGTAAAAGAGAAAGAGAAAATTTCTTTGTATATATGTAAATGGATACATATAAACTTACTACATAAAGTGGAACGTGCGGCCGAAATGAAATTCTCAGAAAGACATTCATATTAACCCCAAGTGGAAATAATATTCAGTATGTTGTGCTGCCAAAATAACCCATGCTTATTGTCATTGAATATTTGGAAAAAATATTTGTTTGTTGTCCGCTAAAAAAGGAATATCTTTCAACATCTTCTTAAGGAATTGGTAAATATTTGATTACTGTTCTAATGTAGTTAACGCACACATAAGACTGGAATCTTATAAAACATTTAGGATTCGCTTGTCCAAAGGTATCTTAATGGGAAGCCAAAGAATAGTTTTAGGTAGTCAATATCTAGCACAGCGAGCACGTAATATAAGATGCTGTGAAATTAAATTTGCTGGCTTTGTTTACAAAAAGCAAACCCTACGGATGTGGCTACATTCCTTGTATGTATCCATTGTAAGGATAAGGTATGTTTACATACTGCCAACGATTTGCGATGACGGATACAAGAGATACAAGAGTTATTTGCTAGCGCGGTGAACTAAAAGTCACGGTTGGTAATTAAGGATGATTTGCTTATTCAGGTGATAAACTGACAGAACTAATATGAACACCTCTAGGTGATTTGCACGTAAGTGAATTCAATCAACTGTTCAGTTGATGTAGCATACCCTGAAGATCGTTTAGTGGGTATTTAATTGCGGCTATCTGAAGTTCAGTGCGGGACTGTCGCTGGCAACTTCAAAGAATAAGTTTCATAATGGAAAAACATCGTGAATCCTAAAAGGTTTTGCATTATGTTGTTGGTTGATTTTGTAAAGGCATCCGATAACAAACCAATAGATTTGGAGTTCCTGAAACCATAGATGTCCGTGCACATATACGAGTGATGAAGACAATTTTAATATGCCTCTCTGGAGTCACCGAAGAGTTTCTAATCGAAGTTTACTGCAATGTAGCCTTTTTACATCCATGAACTGAATATACTAAAATGTATTCCCTGCACGATCCCAATTCAAGGACAGAATGCCATTTCTTTTCAGAATCAATTTAGCTAAAAATAGCAAAGTTAAGACCGTACAACCCTGTTGTGTTCCTCTGTGAATGACAGCGCTGCTATCCACTCCAATTATCAGTTATCGCAACAACAACTATAAATGTGCAAGAAATTCACATAAAACTATCATCGGTCTCTATCACGGATACTCAAAATCCTTTATTCAAGGATAATATTGCCGCCAACATCACTGTTGGCAAATTGAAATCTCATCGGAATCGCAATGGAAAAAGACTCATGAAAATTGCACAAGTGCATTTGCGCTATCATTTTATGTGCGATTTGAGAAAATGAATTACCGTTAATAGGATTGCATCTATATCCCACTGCATTCTCTGCGACAGCATCGATTCAAGTAGTTAATGCTTTTATTCTCGTAAAGGAACAAGAACTGTTACTTCGGAAATGTAGCTGAGAGGGAGGAAAGCTTTCAAGTCATTTTCCATGCACGCTTTTTGGCCATGAGTACCACAAGTACTTGTTTCGCTTCAAGTTGGATGTCTATTAGTAGCAGAATTTGTCATTCAAAGCTGCATATTTGAACTTGGCAAATACGATTTCAGTTCAGGACGACGACGTGTTCGCCATTGAATTTAATCGGCATTACAAATAGATTTTATTTAAGGTTGACGATTTGAGAGTATCGTAAAAGTGACATGCTTTAGTTGATTGAATGTTGTGTTAGGATACAAGGAGCTGTATTGTATTTTTACAATATCCATACAAACAGATGATAACATTGTTTACGAATAAGCTTTGTTCGATAGTGACAGATCGTAAATTTGTTACATAGTTCATGATTAAAGATGAAAGTGGGAAAATATCGTAGATGATTTGAATTGCTAAGGACGTATCCATTGGATACTAAGGAAATCATAATTAATTTAAAATATCCATTTTAGGATTGATTTTACTTGGAATTTGGGGCATTAAATGAGTATCCTGACCAAACCAGTTCAAATTAATTACTTCAATTATATTTTACTTGGTTTCTTCTTAATCTCATTTCTACGACCTTTTTCAAAACAACCTGTGGAGCTTCTAACAACTTGAGCAACGAATCCTATTTTTCAATTTCTTAAGATTTTACCATTTGCTAAAGTGACAGAGTGACCGGGGGACCCAAGGACATGTAGGATTCAAGGATGTTATAAAAAGCTATTCAATACAAAATACATTAAAATATTCAGTTTCCACTTTTGAAAATGTATATCCCTTAGTTTAGGGAGGACGAAATGAATACGGACTTTTCTATATTAATTCAAAAACTTTATGCATTTATTATCTGTAAATCAATTAGGGTCACTTAAATTATTTTCAAGTGATTTTTGGATTCATGTTAAGATAAATGGTATTATCCCTTAGCTTTGATGGTGCATATTTTAGCAGAAGCTCATTGCCAGACTGTTGAAATATTCATTCAAATGAATTTGTGAAACCTTAATCGAAAGTACTTGCTTTAAGTGTTTCAGATCATGGATAAAAGTTGATTCATTGATTATTTGATTGCTCAAGACGAGTTTAGGGAGATGGATAATGTTTGTATCAGAATGGGTACTCTTGTATGGACAATGTGACCCGTCTCGTGCGAGCTATCGGTCGGAATACTTATGTAGTTTTTCTTTTTAACTTACATACATATGTCATCGCCAAACATTATACGTGTTAATGCCATCTATGAGCGATTAGACTATTGTACACATATATCGCATTTCCTGACCTCAACTAACTCACATTATAAATATAAAGCCATTGTTTCCGGCATTTTTCCTTTTTCTCATTTTTGCCGGCATTGTGGCACAAGTTTGGACAAGTAAATTAAATATAAAGCAGCAAAACTGTTTTGCATAATAACTGCACTATTATTTTACGTTTATCGCGCGCAGTAATCGGAACGACGAGAACAATACGAGTAGAACAATAAAGAAGAAGTTACTTGAATCCTAAGCGGATCATCATACCGAATTTTAGTGCATTCAGCAGATCAGATCAGCTGTTTTAAAAATAATGCGAAACCTCTGAATAAGCTATGTCAGGATATCGAATTCGACCATCACCTTGTGTATTTTTTAAAAAATATTGCCATTATATGCGACTTTCCAAGGGTTTTGGTATTTTTTTATACTTTGCATACTTGGAATTCGAATAACGCTAATTTATAAAACAGCCAATATTTCAAAATTAAAAAAAGTGAATTTCTAAAAACTTTACTACTTTTTTATGACGTTAAGTGGAACAAACCTGCGCACTTAAATTTTTAAATTTTTTTGTTTATAACGATTTTTTAGAATTTAAATTAAATTCGTTTTTGCCACAAATGGCTCTAACGATTTTTTTTTGTTTTTGTATTTTAGACAATTAGGTAAAATGTGTCCAATATAAGAAATTATATCAAGTTACCAGTTAAGTTAAGAAATTTGGAATGTGATCAAATGTTTACATTTTGTTTGAGGCGATTCAAAAATGCATTTCATGTAGCGTGGAAGTTTCGCATGATTCGCTTTTGACTAAAATGATACCTTTTTAGGTTTAGGCTAGGCAAAGTGCTGTGAAGTGACTACTTAAAAGATTTTATTTTTAAAAAAAACTCTAGTCGAGGGGAAGATTAACGACTGGCAATCGTTATTTTTTCAAACTGAGACTGAAAAGCATTGCCTTGAACAACTAAGAAGTTTATATAAAACAGTGATTTTCTCAGTCCTACTCTAGATCTGAAGTCAGGAGATTTATGAAAGCGGATAAAAATATAATTGGTCGTTTCCAGGAAATTTGTTCGTATTAATTTTGGCCTTGTATGTATTGCCAAGATTTGGAGGAGACGATTCGACGACGAACTTTAAAAGCTTTACAGCGACATCAATCCGTTCAAAAACGCGCATTAGATGTTTGAGATTGCTGGGACATTAAGAGCAAATAAACTACAACGCTACAGCCCGTAGAGTGTTCGACTCTAATAAAGAGGCACAGTCAGATGTTTATAGTTTTTTACATTAGACCCTTAATTCTATTAGAAACTGAATAATTTTGTTAATACTCATCACATTTTTCAGCTGCCATGTGACATTTTTGGGATTCCTAAACTATAAATTGCACTGTCATCGCATTCAGCTCGATTAATAGCTATATCTTTTCCATTGTCAATATTCGGACGGATATGTTTTATCAGTTTGGGGTTTTAAGATTGAATCAATACGAAACCCCAATGATTTTAAGCTAAGTGACAAGTTTACTATCCGATTGGAGCTTAAGTTCGAGTATTATACTCTATCCTATACTATCCCTTTATGTCCCCAAGAATAAGGCGTTGAAAATATGAGAGATGGCATTTTATTTCGTATTCGCATTTTTGAAAAGAAAACCCCACAAAAAAAATCCCACTTTTTGTCATTGTGTACATATTTCTTGAATGTCTTAATTGCGTCAACTTTAGCTTTAAAACGATTTTATTCGAAATTGCGAGCGGAGGCAGTGTGCGTATATTTTCTAAGTTGCAGCTTGCTAGCTTACAATTAAAGGCCTTATAATTGATGACAAACATTGCTAAATCATCATTACGTTTGATGCTGTTCATAAATATATAAACGATGAATATTAAGGGGTATTATAAACTATGTGTCAAAATTAATATAACCTTAGGAAGGGAAATAAAAATTGCGTTTTAGTTTCAGTTTACATTTCCTAATGACTTTATGTTCTGTGAAATCCCTTTTAATGTCAATACCTCCAATTGTAAATGTGTGGTACATTTACAACAGGAAAGGTCACAACGTGCTCAATACTGCCAGTGCCACAACACCCAATTTATATTTCTACTGTGTACGGGACCTAGTACCAAACGATGTCTTCGTTTTGTTGCCGCACTTGTTTGTCGGGCAATAAGAAAGGAAATTAATTCCATTGTAGATTTCAATCTTCATTGTTCGCGCACAATGATATTACACCCCGAAGAAACGCTGTGACTTTTCTCATCTGACGCAAGTGTAATATTGAATCCTTTGAAATATTTTCACAGAAATTTGCCTCTTGTATCAGCTTTGAAAATATTTTGTTCGGGTTATATTATATGGCAGATGCGAGAAATTTTGCAGGAAAGAGTTGCCGTTTATTATATTTTCCCGGTGCCAGCACGACTAAGGGATGAAAGGTTTATCTTATGAAGAAATCTCAATTGTGGTCCTATTTGTGTGAAAAGTTTGTGGTTAGATAGGGGTTAATATCGTCGTTGTGTTAAGAATTTAAGGTCTAACCATGGTTTTGTAGGTCATAATATTGGAAATAGATTTTGTGTGAATTTTAAGAACGACCTCAAATTAGCGGTGGTGTTCTTTTAAGCAGCAAGCATAAAAAGTCTCCATTTACACAAATAATGGAAGTCCCCAGAATAGATTTTGTCTATATGTTGCGCTCATCGGGAAAAGCAATGAAAGGATTTGAATGTGGTTTTTACAGCTACGGTTTGCACATCTCGGGTAAAAGGTATTTAAAATCCATTGTTTATAGGAGCTGATCGTTATCAGTCTTAGCGGCAAAAGAGGGTTTCATGACAAATGTTCTTATATTTTAATCTGCAGTGGCTTACGTTGCTTTAGTATATCGTTCGTGAAATTCAGTTAGTGAATTATAATTAAGAGTATACACTTCTTAGATATCTGGGTCGGGCAGATCAGATAATCCTTTATAAAAGCATTACATCGAATGGTTGAAGGAAACAACAACTACATGTGAGTGCCACAATGAAGGCTGTGCCACGGCTTGTCAAGGCCGATCATCCGATTCCTTTTTGTTTGGTGTTGGTTTATTTGTTGGTCATTAAATTCGAAACACGTATCCCAAATACTTTCGGTTTGTTTGAATCTAATCTAACCACAATAAATCATATTCAAAAAATCATATTCATATTGACTATATAAAATTTATGACTGTGAGAAGTCCCTTCCTACCGCCTAATATAACCCTCATTACTGGTCAGAAATACGTATAAATTTTTTTTTAAATAAATCTAATCAATCGAAATAAGCAAAAATAAAACGAAAAGAAGAGTTAAATGACATTTTATCGCGAAAAATGAATTCCCCAAGCCATATCCTATGATGAAAAGAACAGATTTTGGGTTCTTAATCCAATTACCGGACTTCATTTCAACCATAGCCAGAATAACTGTGCTTTGTGGGTAAATTCCATTCATTTTCTTCCACTCCGGTGACACTGAAAGTGTTTGGTCGTTATCAAGTTTTCTTTTCGGTTAACTTAATCAATTTTCCGAAGAAATAGGAAATCTGAGTCCTATTGTTGAAAACGAGCCCAACCAGTTGTTGATGGCAGTTTCTTTTGTGTTATCGTTACACTTCAACCGTACGACAACTGTCTCAGTAATTCAGTAAGTCATTGTTGTTCACAATGACGGCACAGCATTCTTACCTTTCACATGCTATGGAATTCTTTTTGCTTTTATTTATTCATATTTCGGTTGAAGGATATTTCCGAGCCTTGGATCAATAATGTTAAAGAGGAAATTTTAAGTGAAATGCTTTAATTATTCGATTTGAAAATAGTGAAATGGAAAAATGAATTCTGTACAATAAACCTGCAGGAATTCAATGACGGACGATGGACTTTAAATTTCCCTTTACAGTTTGGAAACAAAATCGAGAAAATGCTAAAATCACTGTTGAAACACACCTTTTCAATCCTTATTTTTTTAATATATTCACGTATGTTCTCAAGTTTTCACCTCTAGATGACGCGATAGTAATGCTATCATCAGCTGAAGTAAACCATTAGATAGAAAAAGCTCGGCGTTACTGTATTTACTGTGTTATCTCACGGGTATTAGAAATCCTCTACAGTCCCGAGCACGCGGCCAGTTATCCAGACCGAGTGCTCTGGCATCTGCGATGACTTAAAAACCTTTGAAACGGGAGCTTCGGTCTTCCTTGTCGCCTCGAACCTAGTGGCTGGGATTTAAAAATTCGTTTGGCTGCAGCACTATTATCCAGTCCATGTAGTCGACGTGTTTTGGCTTTTTGAACTACATCGACATCTTGGTTAGCTCATAGAGTTCGCGGCTGTAACTTCTCCTACGTTCGCCCTCTTCGTAAACTTACTTACTTAGATCTTCCGAGCCGGAGAATTCACGTCCATTCGCTCTACATGACCCAGCCACCTCAGTGACAATGACCCAGCCACCTCAAGACCTTCACTCTTCTGGCTAAGTTGATGTCGCTGTACATCCCATACAGTTCGTAGTTGTATCTCTTCCACCATAATCCTCCATATTCCATTCTCGCCTCATACGTTTTTAATAGAGTCTCCACCATAGAGAAGGGCTGGGATTATTAGAGATTTACAAAGGGTCACTTTAGTTTTTCGAGAGAAGGCTTTGCTTCTCAAGTGCTTTCTTAGCCCACTGACCACTTCAAAGTTATATCCGTCCATAGTGACATTCTGTCCGAGATGTCGGTGATAGGTGTCTTTTCTCGATGACAGAATATACCTTGTCTTGCCTTCATTGACGATCTTTGCACACAGGGCCATATATTCTTCGTAGAAAAGTTTTTCTCAAAAGAGTTTAGTATCTGCTCACCTTACCTGCTTATCCTCCAGCACTCAGCATTTAATAATGTGCCATTTCTACTGTCCAGTGACGGGATGGAAATTAATATCTTTGTAGCGCAACACCCGAAAAAACAGTGCTTGCAATTTATCAGAATTAAAACAACATGAAATACTGTATGGTCAAAATTCTGTATGAACAAAATTCTTCATGAAAAAAGTTATTTACGTACGTATATAAAAATTCTGCCGCACGTGAGGTTGGAGGAAATTGAAATCCTTTAATCCGCAGCAGTATCTAGGTGCCTCTATAAGGCTGTTCTTATTTTATTACAATTTTAAAGATTATTTTTATTGCCTGGCGCTGTTGCTAATAATTCCATTTAGCAATAATAATAAAATTCGTTGATGGTGCCCGAGTCTGGTATCTGTTAGGAACTACATTCGCTACCTTAATATTTTTATGGAAAACGATTTACTGATCTATGAGAAAATACTTTTCAAATAAATATTTTATTTATTTGTGTATTTTCATTATAAAAAAATCTTTTCATCGTTCACTCGTATTCGTTCTGTTCTCTTCGAAATTAGTTTTCAGATAATCTGCAGTTTGTAAACAAAAGGACATCGCGACATCGGCCACGAAATTAGACCACGATAATTACCAAATTTGGAAATATTAGCTAGAAGTGCCACTACTGAGGAACGATAGCCAATGATGGGAAGTTTGAATTTATTTCCAAACCGGAACCGACAACAGCAGCATGGGCAATTAAAGATAGTGATGCGAAGATTTTAATTGGATTATCAGCAGAAGACAGTCAAATTCATCACGTGAGGAAGGCTGGGACAGCAAAAGCTGCGGGTGATAAATTAAAGCAGAAAAGTCTGAAACACTAAGCAATAAAGTTAAACTCAGGAGGAAAATTCGCAGTTTAAAACATGATGAAGATAGAACAGTGGAAGATTACATTCAGTCGATGACTATTCTCATCGACAAATGCAATTGTTGAAGAGCAATTGGCAGACCGATTGACAATTGCTATGATACTATACAAGGCAAAATGTCGGGAATAGCAATCTTGCATTAAAGGTATTTAGTAAATATTCTAACGAATCAACTAAATGCTACTTTTGTAACAAAAAAAAAAAAAAACACATCGTAAGTACATGCAATACCGTCAATACCGTCAATACCAATGAAGAAGATGTTCTATATATATGCCCGATCTTCAAGCCAACCTATTGTCTGTAAGGAGGTTGGCAGACAAGAGATACACAATACTTTTTGGAGGTGCAGTTTATAAAATAAATTCTGCAGATGACAAGAAGCAGTGGTAGCAGACTTAGATGGAAATCTGTACAAGTTAAGACATAAACCTAGTAAATCAAAGGCACAATAATTAACAATAATGCTGTGTTGATAACTGGCACCGTTTGTTTGGTCATCGCTGCAGTGAAGAAATTAAAAGACTGGATGCAGAAAAATTGGTGAGTGATTTTTTCAATGTTGTAGTTAAAGTTGTAGTGTAGTTTGTAGTTGTGAAATGTGCATGCAATGCAAAAAGAGTCGTTTACCCTTTGCGAAAGTCCACCAGCCAAATTCACAAAGTGAAAACCGATATAGATATACAGTATCTATCTACTTAAAGCTAAATTAGAGGTCTACCAACAAATAATGCAGTATGTTGAAATGGTCAAAATGTGTTTTCAATTAAGGCCAAGGTAATTAGGTCGGATAATGGAGGTGAATACACTGCAGTTAGAGTTTTGTAGTTTCTGGTGAAGCACCACACTACTCCATGTTCTCCTCAGTAGAACGGTGTGGCGAAACGCCAAATTAGGTCTTTGGTAGAGATGGGTAGGTGGTATGAAATATGGACTGGCGATAAACCTTATGTAAATCATCACCGTGTGTTCGGAATAAGAGTTTTCGTTCTTATTCCGGAAAAAAAACCTGTAGAAAATTGTATGAAAAAGCAAAACCTAGAGGTTTCGTTGGTTACGATGAATATTCAAAGAGATATTCAGAGAGATATGTCTTGTCGCCAAGGTTACCAAGAAGATTACCATCAGCAGGAGTTAAGTTTAGTTAAGTTTCTCGATGTGTATTCAGGTGACGTTAATTATACTAAGATCTGTGACGACGTCAAGAAGAATTATGTAGAGTTCATGGTAACCTTTCCAATAAAGAAGTCGTAAAGTACATCTCGATCCCGTAGAAAGTTGCATCAACGGTCGATCCAAAACGAGTTGTCCCAGTGTTGAGGAGGAGTCAACACATGAAGGTCAGCCAAGAAAATTAAGTAGATCGAATAAGGAAATTCCACCAGCGCGGTTTAGTAGCACTGCAAATATGGTTCAGCAAGATTTTGTGAAGGAGCCCAGAAACTATAAAAAGTACATCAGCTGTGTTAATTATTATCAATGGAAAATGGCAATAGAGGATGAGGTCGAAAATTTCAAAAGGAAGAAAATGTGGAAATATTTAATACTACCAGACGGTGCGAATATAGTCGGATGCAGGTGGGCATATAAAGTTAAGCGGAATTTTAACGTGAATATTCTTGTTGCACAGGAGTACAGTCATGTAAAGGGTGATTTTTTAAGAGATCAATTTTTTAGGTTGGCAGCACTGGTTAGTAATGGCATCCAAACGTCATCTGACAAAGTGAAAGTTTTCAGTATACTCTGCATTTAATCATGAAGAGACTTACAAAAGAGTAACGATTGCAAATTATTGAAATTTATTACCAAAATTCGTGTTCTGTGAAAAATGTGAAAATTCGCTGTTTTATCGAAAAATTTTGTTCAGCAATGAGGCTCATTTCTGGCTCAATGGATACGTAAAAAAGCAAAACTGTCGCATCTGGAGTGATGAACAGCCACATGTCATACAAGAATTACCGATGCATCCCGAATAAATTACAGTTTGGTGTGGTTTATCATCGGTCCATTTTTCTTTAAAGACGACCGTGACGTGTGGTTTCATCAAGACAGTGCCACATGCCCCACAGCTCGTGAAGCAATGGAAATGTTGAAGGATGAATTTAGTGAGCAGCTTATCTTTCGAAATGGCCCTGTGAGTTGGCCCCTCCAAGATCATGCGATTTAACGCCTATTGATTATTTCTGGTGGGCTATGAAAAGTCGTTAGTCCGTGTGGACAAGCCGAACAGGATTGAAGCCTTACAGGATAATATAATAATGCCCGAAAAAGTGACGCAGAATTGGACCTTCCGAATGGGCCATTTGAAACGGAGCCGCGGACAACATTTACATGAAGTTGTCTTTAAAATGTAAATTTGAATATTTAATTTAACCACTTTAACTTAATTTACCACTTTATTGTAACCACTTCAAACTTGGGTTTTGGAAAGAAAATGTATTTTATGTATACAAGTCCTAAATGCTTTGAGCATATCTGTGCAGCAACAAAAATGTTATGGCTCGTTAAACTCAAAATTATGAAAATTTTGAAATGTTTATCCCTGCAAAATTTCCTAAAAAATATGTTTTCGAACTTTGTTACGTACGATCAACCTATTTTGAAGTAAAAATCACCAAAACAACTGGAAATAAAGTGAGAATAGACGAACCTGCCGTACAATTTTTTGTTTGTTGTGAATTCAGAAATATTTCCTTAAAGGATTATACTGCTAAACTGGTACACCCTGTATAGCCGTTAATACAAAACCAGACATATCAGCAAGCGTATCAGACAGAACAAACAGAAAGTCGAACTCTGGATACATATACTTCTTAAACGGAGAAGGTGTAAGCTGCTCATATAGGTAACGAACTTATAGTTCTTTCTGAGGCATGCAGAAGCAGTTTAGTTAAGAAATATTTTGGGAGAACTAGATTATGCAGAAAACAAACCGACTCCCATTTATGAGGATAGTTAAAGTTTTTTAAGGCTTTTATGTAATATAATGCAAATATTGTCCTCCGAATGATATGTTAGCAGATATGTTGACAAAACCTTCAGAAGATGTTCGACATCAACAAATCAGAAAACAATTTTTATGAATGAGGAGCCTTCTCCTTTATTTTCATGTTGATAAAATCTTTTCATCGCTTACTCATATTCATTCTGTTGTCTTCTGATCTACAATATTACTTTCCTATCACAAGGTTTGTCGAAGGCTTAGCCTAAAACTGGAAGCCCAGATCCAAATCGAATTTCAGATATAAAGTTATCCCCTACTAATAGTAGTATTGTAAATCCTAATATCTCTAGCACCAACTATGTTTGGTATTTATTATCGTGATTGTCAATGACAATATTGTTTCTGTGATTTATTCGCTACCGAAACTCATCAGCTAGTCATAGCCTTTTTAATTTCTATTCCATGTACGAGTTACATAATCACAGTTATATAAGACACAGCACGTAACTGCAAAGTGGCGAACGATAAAGCAGGATGTCAAAGTAATACAGCCTGATTTGCTTACATTGGAACAATTGTATTATATATCCATACATCTTCCATTTGTTCCATTCAACGTCCAACTTTCCTTTTGTTCTTCGCCCCACTAAGACAATGATAACGAAATTAATGTTCAACCCAATGTTCTAACCATAGCTGTGCTATAAAAGAAATTGTTACACCTCCTCCTGGCTTTTATTTTAATAGAAGTCTATTAGTGGCAACCACCACAATCCCTTTTATAGTAGAGTAAAATTTATCTTCTCAGCTCAAGATAGCCGGCAAGAGAATTCCTTTCTATTCTGTAAACTAATTTAATTTTGTGCTTGCGCCAAAGAAGCATAGACGATTGAATATAATTACAACGGTATAGTTTTTCTTATCCTCCCGAGGTAATATTCCTCCCATGTTAATCTGAATAAATTTCAATTTTCACTTTTATATTAAAACCCTTTAATATAGTCTACCAATTGAGTATACACTTTGTACAATGTTTTAAGAACTTTGTGGTAAAAATATAGAAACGCCAGGAGGGTATCCTTTCTAAAATACGAGTGCATCGCCGTCATGTTTGGGGTGGGCACATTATTGTTTCGAAATTTGGAATAACTTGGGTTCTTCGGATTTTTTTTGACGAAACAAGGGTCTTCTTCTTAAAAAGCAACTGAAATAAATTGAACTTTTAGCCCAAGGTCATGTAAAACATTTGCAACCTTCACCTGGGAATATTTCAAACTTTTCTAATGTGAAAAAAGGCGCCCAAAATTCACCGGATTCTTTTGACACCAAGAACCTTACTCAATCTACTCATCAGCTTTAGCTTCAATGTCAGAAGCATGATTATGATGTCAGAATGAATGAAACATTTATTTTTGTCTTGTGTTACTGGATGAAAGAGAAATTATTTAAAGTTTGAGGTGCGGTGCGAGGTAACGGTTAATTTATTTTTTACCGGTTGAATTCATGTGCTTCGAAAATAATAACTTTATTGGAAAAAAGATAGATGCTTAACCCCTCATCGCCTAAATTCCTCTATTAAATCCTTATTCATGAATGCGGTTATCTTGTTAATTTATGTGCAGTTTACCGATCCACTTTCATGGTTTTATTCTCGGTTTTATTCTGAAATACAAATGATATGTATAAAGTTAAAGCATTAATAGCAGACTAATATTTCAATCTCGAGATTTGGGACAGTTTAACTTTAATTTTAGTAACAACAAAACAATTTGAAATATGTAATTTATTTTAATGCCAACTGGTACTATTCACTAATCCTTTTCAATTACCTTTGTCTCAATATCAATACCACTCAAAGTAATTTATTATATATAATTTCAAATGTATTAAATCGGTAAATCAATCTGTCTATAAAATTTTGTTGAAAGTCGACGCGAAAAAAAATTATTCTTGTTGTAACAAAAGTCGAATTCAAAGCTTTTTTATTTCGATCGTCAGAAGTCGTTTTTTCAAATTATTTAATACCCCCAATTCTTAGTTTTCTAAGAAATATTAATACTATTTTTTGAAGATGTATTGATGGAAAAGGCTCCGCCTGAACAAATTCTTTTTTGGTGGGCGCGTACCTTGTTATGATACCAATTACAATATTTTTCTAATGATTCTTTTCTAGACTAAAATTAAAATTAAACCGTCATAAATTTAGAGAATGCCCATACAAATTTTAATCAGGTCTATTTTTGGTCGCAACGATTTAATTTCATTTTATCTTTTGGTGGAAATAAAGCTTTAATAAACCAAATACATATCATCACAAATAATTTGCATTTCTGAACAAAATCGCGGCGGCCAATCACATAACAACTGCCTAACTGCACCTAACTTAACAGCAAAATTCCATGGTTAGGTTTACTTTAAACCAAAAATATGGCTGCGCCCATTGAGTCCCGTTGATAAAGGGTGATCCATTTCGAGGTTCCCTACTTTTTTAAAGAAAAAAACACAGAAAATTCAAATTTAATGGAGAATGTTTATTATTATTTGAAAGAACATTCTTTGGCATTTATTTTTTTAAGATTATGTCTATCAAATGTTGGCCGTTGCTACGTCGCAGATGGTCCATCCGTTGAGTCCAATTTTCGATCACTCGTTCGAGCATTTCGACTGGTAACTGGTGAATGACACGCGTGATGTTTTCCTCCAAGGCCTGAATCGAAGCGGGTTTGTCGGCATAAGCTTTTGACTTTACATATCCCCACAGGAAAACGTCTAACGGTGTGATATCACACGATCTTGGTGGCCAATCGACCGGCCCAAAACGTGAAATTATGTGTTCACAACGATGATTCCATCGGCCCACAAACCACACCAAACCGTTGTTTTTTCTGGATGAAGTGGCAGTTCTTCAATCTCTTCAGGTTGCTCTTCGTCCCAAATGCGGCAATTTTGTTTGTTTACATACCCATTGAGCCAGAAATGGGCCGCATCGCTAAATAAAATTTGCCTCGAAAACGTCGGATCTTCTTGGAACTTTTCAAGAGCCCATAGAGCGAAGCGATGTCGCTTTTGAAGGTCGAGAGGCTTCAGTTGTTGCACAAGCTGTATTTTGTACGCCTTCAATTTAAGATCTTGACGTAAAATGCGCCAAGACGTTCCATACGTCAGTCCGAGTTGCTGCGAACGGCGCCGAATCGACTCTCTACGGTCTTCGTGTACACTCTCAGCTACGGCCGCTATATTTTCTTCACAGCGTGCTGGACGTAGTCTATTCGGTCGAATATTAACCAGTAATGAATGCTGGGTCTCAAAATGGGCGATGGTGTTGCGAATAGTACGCTCAGTAGGCCGATTATGTTGACCATAAGTTGAGCGAAGTGAACGAAACACATTCCTTACAGAACGTGAATTTTCATAATAAAGTTGATCAATTTGTAAACGTTATTCACGCGTAAGTCTTTCCATTATGAAATGCCAAACAATACTAAACAAAAATAACATGACAGCATGACACGACTCACACGTGATCTGTCAAAAAGGCTATTGAAAAAAGTATCTCTACTTGGATCACCCGTTATATACTTGTATGTATGTACTTCCGGGGAAGAATCGATTTTTCAAAGTAAGGGTAATTTAAGTGAGTGGTCCGAAGTTGACTATCT
The DNA here is from genome assembly GCA_963576555.1 of Ferdinandea cuprea. Taxonomy (NCBI): domain Eukaryota; kingdom Metazoa; phylum Arthropoda; class Insecta; order Diptera; family Syrphidae; genus Ferdinandea; species Ferdinandea cuprea. The sequence goes on from OY754960.1 coordinate 26,301,678, forward strand.
CATTGTACCTTATCGGTGTTAAGCAGTCAAAGTAAAGTAATTTATCTTGTCATGTGTCCAAAATATAGAGTACATAAAGAATCAGTTCTCTACCCTAAAAGTGCGTTTCCATTGGAGAGTGCTCTCAAGAGTTATGTTTTAGATCTGTTTATTTGAGAGCAATAGTTTCAAAATCTGCCCTTCTACTTTTGGGAGTTGTTGCTGGAATACAGGGAGTTTTAATGACAGTTTATATCTATGATCAAATATAATAGATCTCAGTTGACAGAGGACAGAAAAGTTGACGAATGACTGGTGATAGACGATAGATACCTGATAGTGGGTATCATAGATGGAGGACAAAACAGATGACAGGTGACATGAATCATCGATTGGCGTTTATCGTTATAACAAGTGAAAGCGGACAAAACAGATGACGAAATTAAACAATAAAGAATGATAAAATTGGTTTTCGTAAATGAAGTAATGCTTGATATTCACGACTTCGAATAATCTATTCATGTTTTTTAACTGGCAGCAGTACAGATAAATTATTTGTCACTAACAATATAAAACAAAGTTGAAATTTTTTTTTTGATAAGTAGGTATTCACAGGGAGCAGGTTTGTCCATTAAAAAATATTTTATTTTGAGTTTAAAAGACCAAGTAATTCAATAATTATATTTTGAACCAAAAAATGTAAACTTCCCCTGCGCCTAATGTAATGAAATTAATTTGAGCATTTAAAGCTTTAAAATAAGCATATTTCAAGTCCAACAATATACTTCTAGATACTCTAACAGCTTAGCAATTATAGTAACATCTTTGAAAACCTATTTTCCTTACTAAAATAATAATTGACCAAGATTCTCAAATTGATCTCAGTGATGTTTACTTTTTATAGTTTTCGTTCGACGTCTATGGGTTTGTGCATCTGCTCAAGCATTACGATTATGTGTGTTCATCTATAAACTCTACCCTAAGTTATAGACCATCCAAACTCTGTTGATACAAAGCCTCGTAAGAAAACGTTTATATTTAAAAGAAAAGGTGTTTAAACGGTACAGCTGCAGAAGTGCATGTGTCGTGTGCACAGATGAGATGAGGTATTAAGAAATGATAGATAGTCAAACTCGGATGACCCTGAATGTGAACATGAATTGTCCTCACTTTGAATGCGGCTCTTGCTTTGCATCACCTAACTTTATTTGCAAAAAAGAAAAAAGGGTCCGCCATCTAACTTTTTTTTTCAACTAGTGCTTATTTCGCGAAAGATAACAGTTAGCTCATGTCTGATTTGACAGATAATATACCGCTATACCGCTGAACGAATATGGCTGTGTATACGCTTGAACAACGCTGGGAAATATTGCGGCATAATTGGGCCATTTTTCATTTTTTTTTAAATGAGCAAGGAGTGGCCGTTACAGTCAATGGCGATCGTTATCGGGCCATGTTGAACAAATTTTTATTCACAAAAATTGAAGAGGAGGATATTGGCAACATTTGGTTTCAACAGGACGGCGCTACGTGCCACGCAGCCGAAGCTACACTCGATGTTTTGCGCCCTGTTTCAAAAAAAAAAAAAGTTATTTGGCGGACTCTACATGTTTTTCTCACATATAGAGTCGCAGGCGAAGCAAGGCGAGCACGAGCCAGCTAGTCTAACCATACATGGAACGCGAATAACTTTATGGATCACGAATAAAATTTATAAATTTGACAAATTAAAATCACGACTAGAATACATAACAGTGCTAAAACATAAAAAACAACTAACTTTGTGCTTGTGAATTGTTAAAAGGGGATTATTAAAATATTTTGTAAAGAACACTGCCTATCTTTATTTTGAAAATCTTTGACAATAATATTTTAAAAAAATTTAATGTTAAAGTTGGAATGGCATCAAATATTACCATTCTTTTTAAGCACACCTAAGATCAAAGGCAAAAATTAAAAGAAACTGCACGAGTGGGTTATTCGAAACTTTCTCGCTACATCGCCTTAAAAAGAATGGTAATATATGAACACACACCAAATTTATATAAATCACTTTTTAGGTTTGATTTTCACAAAAACCGCACCTACGATTTTGGTGTAATTTCAATAATTGGACACTTTTATATAATTATTCGAAATACAAAAACTTATTAATATCGTTAAAGTCGTTTTTGAGAAAACGAATTTAAATTAAATTTAAGAAAATCGTTATATGAAAAAGAACTTAAAAAAATTATTTCAAAAATTGAAGTAAGCAAATTCGTTCGACTTTATAGTAAAAAAAAACAGTAATTTTTCTTGGAGTTCCCATTATTAGTGGTGGTCTTATAAATTACCGTTAATCGATTTTTTTTCCAAAAACTGAGTGTGCAGTATCCTTAACACAAAAAATGGCGAAAATCCTTGGAACCATTCTCTAGAAAAAACATAAGGAAAGCCTACAATCCGCTTGGGGCGTACAGTATGATACCCTATCCTTATCCATATATACCCCAAAGTAAAACAGCATTAAAAACATAATGGATAGTATTTTATTTCATTCTATGAAATTTCAGTGTAGGCGTGGTAAAAGACTTTACATGACAAATTTATAAAGGTGGGCAGTACCTACATATCTTGTGAAGGTTGTAAAAATGTATCTCTCTAACTCAAGCTTTAAAACGGTTTTTTTTAACTGTGGGCGTGGCAGTAGACGTATTTTGAAAATTTTAACACTTTACCATTTCGGAACCCTAGGGAGTACATGTTCCGAATTTCAGCTTCCTAGCATAAATTAAAAGGCCTCAAAAGTTGATACGGACGGACGGACGGACGGACATTGCTAAATAGTCTTAGGATTTGGCCTTGATCATAAATATATATACTTTTAGGGGTCTACGATGGATATTAAGGGGTGTTACAAACTTTGTGTCAAAATGAATATACCCTTAGGATAGGGTAAATAATAAGTGATTTTCACAAAAAAATTGTATTCCAGGTACCCGTATTTCTAACAATAAAGCAAAAAATAAAAAGATGCCGCGAGATGTAATCCCGAAAACCTTATATACGAACTTTGAAGCAAATCGGGCAGTCAGACAGACAGACGGACGGATTGCATTGGCGGACCCACTTTTTTGGACTTCTCTATACTCGTAATATCACCTCACATACTCAGTTTGAGTTCGAAATCTCCGCACGATCGCAATAACTTTCTCTTTAGTATACTAAGTAGTATACGAGAAAGTTAAAAAACATAATCTTTGCAGAATTGTCAACGGTACGATTCTATCGCATATAAGAAGAACCCAGATTTCACTTTCAATTTTGTTGAAAGCATCTAGCACCAAATCCAAATGGAGGCCTAATTTTGTTAAATCATCGGCCGATGATTACACTTAAGATGTAAGAATCAGAATTTTAGTTTTAATTGCCTGCAAAAGCAGCACCAACGAATATTTTCTTTTCTTTTACTTTATGCAAAACCAAATAAATCAATTTGATTTGCATAATAGCCAATTGGTACCTGCTGTTGTTTTCCTTTATGTAGTTTCAACAACTCGGCGGGGAATGTGAATTGCTTTACATATTTTCGATTGCTATCACTCAATTGGATGGAAAATATGCTACTTAACACGCTGATCGATGGGTGAAAGCCTTATTTCTTAGACATAAGGAGCACCCACTGTTAGTGAAATGAAGTGGCAATAACAAGAACAGAAACAAACAAAAAAACACAAAAAAAGAAAAACACTTTAAGAAAGATAAATTGTTCACCTTAGGCGAATGCGTGGCGATGGTAAAGAAAAATCCCCAAAAATTTCTTTTGATGTTAAATTCTTATTTTAAAATAACCGCCGTCGTAAAAGATGATTTGTCATTATGGCAGACGTTTAATGTTTCTCTTGATGTAAGATATTTTTATCTCAAGAAATGAAAACGTTTTAAAGGGATTTTTTAGGCGAAAGAAGAGAGACGTCCAGTACTCTGGAGTGTTTTTATTGAAGATATTCACGAGTTTGAATTTGCTTGGAACACTTGGGTACTTAGAAGCTTATTTAGCCAATTGGATTAAAATGTTATTTTTGTCATCACTTTATTTTCTACTTGATGAAAGAAGGTTTTATTTTCCGAGTACAAGGAAACAAATGGTATGGTTTAAATTTTCCATTTCTTACACAAAACGCGTTTTGATTGTAGGAATGTATTCTACGGACTATGGATTCTACTCAATGAAATTAGTCATTTGTAGTTTTGATAAATTTTCAAACAACAATGCATCAATTAACGGACTCAAAAACAGTACGAAAAATATTGATACCGATTTTTGACTACGTTAAAGCTACTTTCTCTTTAAAATTGAATTAGCACGTTTTACCTTTGATTCCTTTATGTTCATCATCGCGTTATCAAAACTTATTTTAGTTTTGAGCGCCGAACGCTGCCGAAGGTTCACAATTTCTTGTCGACACTTAACGGGAGGTTTAGCGGTTTAATCATTATCATTCCTTCTAAATGACTTTATGGAGCTTCAAATGCTTTACCTGCATCATAAATTTGCATGTAATAAAAAGCAGTACTTCAATTAGAGGAACTCCAACGGCAACTAATGATTTTAATTTATAATTTTAATGAGAACTAACATTAAAATAATTAGAGACACAAGTGTACTCCGCAAATCGAATCATTTATGAAATGAAAGACACGATTCGCCACTGTCAAATGTAAATACAAGGTTGCGCAAAAATAACCTTCCGATGTTTTTTGGCTGTAATTTAAAAAAAAATGAAAAACTTTGTAGTCACCAATATTCCGCGTTCTGGAGCAGTGTAGCGTAACATTGTTTATTAACGTGTATTTCGCATGTGTTTACTATACAAATGTCAAAACAGAACTGACATTAGGGGCCCATCGCAAAATGTATAGCATTTTCTGATAGGAGGATTACTTTTGCGCCACCTTGTATAAAGTAATCCATCGTAATCGAAACAGAGGCGGCGAAGATGGGTCTGGCTGTAAATGGGGACAAAACGAAATATATGCTGTCAACGAGAAAGGACTCCCAACATCGGCGATTTAGACAAAACGTCACGATGGACAAATACAACTTCGAAGTAGTTAAAGACTTTATCTACCTGGGTGTATCTACCTGACATCGGCGCATAGATTAAGCGAAGAATCACTCCTGCCAATCGCGGTTTCTTCGGACTAAGAAGGCATCTCAGAAGTATAGCCCGCTTTCAAAAAACCAAGGAGATATTGTATAAGACCTTAACAATCCCGGCCCTGCTGTATCGTGCAGAAGCATGGACCCTGTCAAAAGCGAATGAAAACCTTCTGGTATTATTTGAGAGAAAGATTCTTATTCGGTGATATTCGGTCCAGTTTGTGACTGTGGAGTGTGGAGAAGAAGATTCAACGACGAACTATACGGGCTATACAGGGACACTGACCTGGTCAAAAAGCTAAAAATACAACGACTGAGATGGCTGGGATACATAAAGCGTATGGACAACAACGCACCAGCCCGACTAGTCTACGAATCCACCCCTGAGGTACAGCCCAGCAGAGGAAGACCCCACCTTAGGTGGCGCGCACAATTGGAGAACAACTCCAATCCACTTCGTGCGCGTAACTGGAGGGGCTTGTTGGTTGAGGCCATAGTCCATCCCAGACTGTAAGCGCCACCAAAACTAAAGTAAAGAAAAGAATCTTACTGCTGTTAGCATTTAGACATAACCTCGTCACCAATAGAAAGAAAAATAAACATTGCCCTTGTAATAATATTTAAGGAGCAATATCATCTCTTTTCAAATAAGACAGGTCGAAGACATTTTTACAAGGCGTCATGAGAGCTTTGAACCCTTCAGGATTATAACTTTTCCTATGGAAGAAAAGACAATTGCCATTTACATATTTGGTGTTGTTGAACGCAGCAGAGATGAATATCAATTCATTGACTCGTCACAAATGTTGTCTCGTCATGGTATTCTGAGCTCCAGGGATGGCAAGTAATTTAAAGTACATACCTTTGGCATTGAAGAGTTATTTTATGCAACTTAGCGTTTGTATGGATTAGTAAGCCTTTGTTTGCTTGTCATGCATGTTTAACGAATTCCATTATATCCATCAAGCAGTCTTAAAAGTCATTGCTGCTCCTTGATGTAGGTATGTTCTGTGTACAAGGTTACAACTGCACAGGCATCCTCACAGAATACTCAAACAAAATATTTATTTATTCTTCTGAAAAAAAACCCATTACCACCGTCCCAACGCAATTTACAATATTTTCATAGCCAATTCCATTTAACCTATTTACAGAGGAAATATATATTATGGCTTTATCATCGTTTACGGCCAATATTAATCTATGCTGACAACTTCAACACCCATTGCAAGACTTTTAAAAAGACAAAGACAAACTTGAACAATTTTAACCGCCCTTCCTTCTTTCCTTCCAATAAAATTAATTGGAACGTTGTTCGCCCCACCACCACCGAAAATTCAAGTAAAAGCTAACAATAAACCTAAGGATGGTGTGTCGTTCCGAAAACAATTATAATGTCCTGTTGATTTGCCGTCATAATTCGAGTCACGTGCGAGCGTTTGATGGCATTGCCGGTAAACGGATACGAAACGTAGACGAAAGTAATTGTCCGCAATGAAAAGGTTCCTTTTTGTCTGTTTTATTAATGTTTTTCTTTTTTTAATTTTATCAAACAATATATAGTATATAGCTCCTAGTCAAGGATGATGGTTCATGGTTCTATGGAAGTATATATGTACTGATTTTCAACAGGTACACAGGCGAATCTTCCACGACTTATAACCATAATGGGTGGAATAGAGTAGCTTAATTAAAATATGTAGCAGCAAAAAACACAGCGCTTTTCTGAACAAGTGGTTAACAGGTTTTATTTTATTTAACTTTTTTTTTTGCTCATTTTGTTTGGCTTTTAGCGCTTGACTCTTAATAGATGAAAATTTAAAATTATTCCATAATGGAAATTTTTTGTTTATATGAATACGGATAAAGGATTTTGTAATTAGGTATAATCGCTTGGATTTTAATTTTAAAGAAGCCAAATAGCTTCGTCGGCGGGTATTACGGAATGTTGTGCTTGCTTAAAGGGCATTACAACAGGTCTTACAATATTTAACTGTGACATCTGAATTAAATTTAAATCGTTACGCTGTAATTAGCATGACATTTGATTTTATTCTCGCGAACACACGTACTAAGTGTTTTTTGATCCAACTCAGGCACTTTTTAACACTGTCAACAAAGAACACAGACTCACGTAGGCCTGTATTTATTTTTACACCTTGCGAATCTTTATTTAATTTTGAATGAAAAAATGAACAAACATCAAACACTTGTTTCGAAAACAAATACATATAAAAGTATCTTTTCACAGGTAGAGGTACATATGAGTTAGGGTGGTCCATGTTTATACGGGAAATATTAATTGTTATCTCTACAAAAAGACAGGGCTAATCGATGTGAACGTATCAAAATGAATGTCCATATTAAAAGTGAAAATGTCCATTTTTTAAGAGAATGTATCACGTACCTCAGTATGTTTGAGCTGGAGCTACTTAACTCTAACCCCCCTTCAGGTTTCAAATACACTACGGACATGAATCGTTGCATTCCCATTTTCCCCAGAGTCTTCGACGTCCATAGATAAGTTTTATATAACAAATAACTATTAACACAATTCTTTTCTGTGCAATTAATTTTATTTGCCGGGTGCTTAAGTGTTTTTCAAAAACAAATCTGAGTACTGTAAGCATGCTTAGGTCAGAGTATGGTCAAGGTGGTCAAAATATGTGACATATCACGAAAAAATAAGCGACATATCATATAAAGTGATCAAAATGCCATCTAGTGGATATTTCATAACGTCCCTGTCCTCAGTAACATGATATGCTGGGTAGCTGGGTCCTTCCAGTTTCATTAATTCTCTTTAAGAATTTCTATGCCGTTCTTGTATGTAGTTTCTTTTCATGGCTCAGTATCTCAATGGCAGTGGCACTGCTCGAAATTTGTCCACTAATGAAAAGGGAAAAGTAAACTTTAATTGTGAGAAAGTGTGCACTTAAAAGTAGACCAACCTGTTGTAGTTATATGCGTAGGTGTCATAAACAGCTGTTTATTAATTACTGCTCTCAGTTAAAAACGGATATGCAAACGCAATGCAAAACTATAAGCCTTCTCTGTAAAAAGAAGGCCGATTGTAAGAGCTCATATAACTTAGCTCATAAATATTATATCGTCTCTCGATATATCTCTAATGTTTTTGCTGTGAAGTTCCAAAATCCGAGGAAGCCTTCACATCAAAATATTGACCACGACCGACTCAGTTGGTATTGTCGTGTTCAAACGAGGGATCCTACGAACCCCGTCAAAAAGGTAATGACAATCAACGTTCCCTTACAATCGCGTAAAAGAGGCAGGGCACTAGTAGAAATCCGGTGAAGTGGGTTGGTTTTGATCCCTATAATCCTGATCATAACCTCGTCGTTAAATTGAGAGAAGAAGTATTTGCTGCGAATAAAACGGATAGAGATATTTTAGTATCAGTGCTTTAAAAAAATATATATTTTCCTTGCACCACCCTAATGCGTACGTGTATTTTTTATCCACTGTCGACATATTGTTTGTTTAATGTGTTGGCTCAGGGTGTTGAGCGTGCGAATTTCATGGATATTTTTTTTACATTTCATTCGATATTTAACAATTTGAGAAGTGAAAAAGTTATTCCACCCAAAAGAGCAATGTTGTTCAAAAAGTAAAACACTGCAAATCAAATATGTATGAATAAAGTTTCGCAATTAACCGCAGAACTGTTCATGTGGACTTTTTATTTTTATTATTATTATTATTTATTTCACTTTGACATAGAGTGTATACATTGACATAATGATTGATACTACTAGTTTTTCAGTGTGGCATGACGATGACTTTTTGCTTTATATGTATTGAGCTTTTGCTACCTGGATAAGACTAATACAAAGTTCACAATAGCATTTGGCTACATACATAAGCTATAGCTATAAGGAAAGTTTTCGAATTTTTTGGGGGACTGTCAATTATAATTACATATATATGTACATCCGGAAGAAACATTAAACACATATTGGAGGGTGCGTGTGGTACGAAATGCCCAAAAAGTGCTGTTGAATGAAAAAAATGAATTCGAATTATTTCTATTTTTATTTTCGTTGTTCTACACTGCTTGTCAAAATCCGCAACGATTCCGGGATGATATGATAACAACATCAAATATTTGCCTCGCTCTGGAAAAAAATGTATATTAAAAAAGATTTGTAATGCTAAAGAATTTCATTTGTTTCATGCGGCAGGCATTTATATTAAATGAGTTTCCATTTGAAAAGGGTTTTATTCATACCGTTTCAAATTCAATATTACATTCACCTGGATGGAATACCTCTAAAATAGTTTGCCAGTTATTTGCCAAGTGGGAAATTCTTTTAAATTTATTGGACGTTCCATTTTGAATTTTTAACGCATTCTTGTATTTGCAATAGAGTGCCCATGCCTATGACAGAAGATATTTCAATGTGTTTGAAAACGATGTTGGAACTTATTTAATCCGTTAACTTAAAGTAGACTAATTGGTTCTCAGTAAAGACTTCAAGACTTCAGTTCATAATTCATTCATTGGTAGAAGATTACTATTAAGTTACGAAAAGTGAATACTTATAGATTGTCTTTTATCTTTAAAGCCCATGAAAAGATTTCTATTAGAACTTTAATTGCTAGGCAGCAAGAACATTGTATTTAGATGCCTCCGCATCTATTTCGGGGCAATATATAAACTTTATAAGGGCTCAAACATTTGTTATAAGCATACGTTGAGCTTTTGGGAAAAATGGTTTTCATGATTTATTGAATCTTTAAAACAGTATTATATCTTTCGAATTATGCAAGCCAAAAATCAAGTCTTCTATAAAGTTTCAATCTATGACTCTTGGAAGATCCAATTTGCTTTACTTCCCATACCAATAAAATAATTTTCGATGTACGGTTAAAAGATTGCATTGTAACTATACTAATAATATTTTGTTGTGGATTTAGTAGATTAAGTTAAAAACGAAAGACTAATATTTTTAATTTCTATTTTAAATACTCCAAAGATAGGTGGAAAAGGAAAAAGTGAAATAAACAAATATCAGGTTTTAACAGCACATAGTATGGTATGCATGACTTAGATTTCTACTGTGCGCTTAGTTATATTTTTTGTAGATATAGAGCAAATGTACAATTTTATGTCGGCTCAGAACCGTAAAGTTTTGAGAAGCACTATCGCAAATTTTACGATGTTACTGGGGGAGGAGGGGGTTTGATCCTAAGACCCCTCACTCAGCAGTCCAACTCCATTGCCATTGAGCTACGGCTCACACTTATAAGTGGCTTTTCATATTGCTAAAAGTATGCCAAAAAGTATCAGTGTCAAAAAAATCCAATATTCTATTAATTGGTTGGTTTGATTAACCTCTGCTTGTTCTATGTTATACAAAAATCTATAATCCCACGGGTTTTAGAAACCAAACCGTATAATTTTACGAGAGCTATTAACATTAAATTTAAAAAAAAAATTTCAACACAGATAGAAAACATTTAAAATATGAATTAACTTGATAACCACATATTTCTGGCATAACTCATTGAATATACACAAATTTGAATTTCTCTTCAGATTCTCGACTTTATAATATTCCGATGATTAATCCACGTGCTTGTTAAGCATAAGTAGAAGTACATCATCTACTCAGAGTAATGATTTCTCATACTTCATACGCACAAGCGACCAATTTATTTATGAAAGGTAAATAATCTTAAAGGTCAAGCAGATTGAATGTCATCGTATTTCTTGAAGTAGTGCGATCTCCCATTTCATAAAGTCCAATTAAAAGTGAACAACAACGTATATCATTGTTTTATTTTCAATTTCACTGTTTGATTAACATCCCCTCTCAACGTTTTAAATCAACCTTATGGTAAACATCAATATATCAAATATACTGCGTAATTGGAGAAAAAGAAATTGAGAAAATACCAACAAAAAAAAAAAATATTCAATAAATTCCATTCCCAAATCATTGATTTCATAATAGAAGCTTAAGTGTGATTTGATGTCCTTTTTGGTTGAGTAGAGGAAAATGATTCAATTTATTTTATCGCTTAATACGATTCATTCTTAGGAACTGTAGGAACAGAAGTAACTGTACTGGAAAATTTTCTTAATAACGACGAGGGAAGTTTTAAAATATCAAACTAAATAATCAATAAGAGAGAAAGTGCAAGTGACTTACGAATAATTTTTGGAATCGCGTATCTATCTACATAATTGGAAAATATGAAAAGAGGATATATTTTTTACTATTAATAATCTATTGAAAAAGCGAAAGTTTTATATTGTCATTGGAGATGTGCAATCATTGGTGACGTGAAATAACGCCAAACGAAAAAAAGCCAAACTCAACAAATTTGCCATTATTTCCATTACAAAATGGAAATAAGACCAAATTCCTAGTTTGGCATTATTTCGTTTTTAAAATTCGTATTCTTAATTATTTCGGGATGGTTATAAAATATGGGGGGCATGCTGCTCCTCGCAACCCCCCTGCTTGGTTTCACTGTAAGATTTGGAGTAGGCACGAGGTTGACTATATGGAAACTTTTTTTAAACCCCATTTTGCATTCGATTTTTTTTTTGCTTTATTTCCATTAATTATTATACCCTATCCTAAGGGAATATTAATTTTGACACATAGTTTGTAACACCCCTTAATATTCATCGTAGACCCATAAAAGTATATATATTTATGATCAGGACCAAATCCTAAGACTATCTAGCAATGTCCGTCCGTACGCAATTTTTAGGCCTTTAAAATTAAGCTAGGAAGCTGAAATTTGGACCACATATTCCCTAGGGCTCCGAAATGGTTAAGTGTAAAAGTTTTTTGAATACGCCCACTGCCACGCCCACAATTTAGAAAAAACCGTTTTAAAGCTAAAGTTAGAGAGATAGAGTGTTACAACCTTCACAAGATATGTAGGCACTGCCCTCCTTTATAAGTTTGTCATATAAAGTTTTTTGCCACGACTACTTTTTGTGAGCGTTTTTTACTAAAATGCTGTTTTCTTCGAAAATTTTCACAGAAAGCGAAAAAAAATGTTTAACAAAATATTTACCCAATATTTTTTCCAACATATCGCTAATACGAAGGTTTTGGCCACGCCCACTTTTTGGGGGCGTTTTTTGAAAAAAAACTTTTTTTTTTTAATTAATAAAACTAAATTAAATGCTATCCATCATCTTCTTAATGCTTTTTTCTTTGGCTCAGATAGGGATATGGATAGGGTGTCATACTGTTCGCCTCAAGCGGACTGTAGCCTTTCCTTATGTTTTTTTAACATTATTTAGTTTTGCATAGTGAAATATAGCCAAATTGCTCTTATTTCGTTTCTGAAAGTGAAATAACATCAAATTTGGAATTTGACTTTACTTCGATTGGCGTTATTTCACGTTACCGCAATCATTATGTGTTTGCCACAGCATTTCTAGCTACAAAAATTCTGTTTTAAAAATTGTCTCAACAATAGTGACATCATCCAAAGTTAGGAAAATATGTTGAAATAATTGTTGAAATGTTAAAAAGTCTACAAAAGCAAAGTTTTTGGCGTTCTTTTGGTGTGTTTTCAGTTCTTTTCAAAGTTGTTGAAATATAAATGAAGGTCTTAAAATACAAAATGTTTTGTTTTTATTTCTTGCTACGTATTCTAAGTACATATATATAGTTTAATTTATTCCAAAACTACTCTAATGATACTGGCATGTTTTTGTATTTTGGACATAGGTCGAAGTAGGTCCAAAATATAAGAACGGACTTAGATCATAAGACCCGATTTGGACATAATAGTTTTTTTTTTAATTAATTTCTTACAAATATTTCATATTTCAATTTAATCTAATTCGATTTTGTAAAAATACGGATTTATAGTTTTTTGGAAAGAAAATGGCATAATAATTTAATTTTTACAACAAAACCAATAGCGGGACTTTTAAGGGATTGCCAATATCTGAGAATTGGGCGAGTTGATTTAAATAAATATACAACTGTGAGCAGCTTATTTCTCTGGAATGAAAATCCACAGCCACACTGCCGGTCGTTATGAAAATATTTCATTAGCTGGCTATTTATTAGAGTGTATAAAAGGTGGTGATTTGTTTATATGAACCTATCACCATTGAACGCTATTACTCACCACCAGATTAATTCTAAGACTATAATCAGCGGTAGTTTCGTTAAAAGTTGCAATTAGGTCGAAATAGTGTAATCCCTTAAGGAGTTACTTCGATATATTTAAAGCATGGGTCTATAGGGGTCTTAGGTACTAAGCCAGCTGTTGGAAAGGAGTTTGTGACTTAAGAACTGTACGGAAGCACTCGCATCATCCACGAACAGGATTACTGGCTAAAAAATATCCCCAGATGTCGCAGATACGTGGATATTCACAAAAAAAAAAAAAATAATAATCATATTCCGATCGACGTAAAGGACTTGTCCAGTTTTTGTTATGTCCAAAGATTTCAAGCGCCCAATATAAAGTCCGTACATATACTATGGTACGTCTACAGATATCTCAGAAACCACAACAAAGAGAAAATGATGACAGGAGGTTTACTGTTAAATAGTTGCAATCTCAACAAGCCCCCAGAACCCTTGTCGATTCCGTATCCACCAACCACACTAAAAATCCTATGCAGCCAGCACAAGGCACTCAATCCCAAAGGCATAGATGGAGAGATGTACTGTGTTCTATCCGACCATCACAAAACTTCTGGTCTAAAGAAGAGTATAATCAAAGCAAAACAACATGCTTACAAAGCGTTGCTGTACAAAGGGACGAAATCAAAATTGCGAAGAACATAGACTTTTTCGGATGAAAAACAAAGCGCGCGATCAAGGAATCAGAGAGGAAGTTTCGGAGTATTCGGAAGCTTTCCCAAACGGTAAAAACAATGTGACAGGGGAACCAAACCCTTACAAGGACTTGTAGTTTAATCAATGAACTATTCAAAATTGACATTGAGAGGCCACCCAACCAAAACAAAATGAGGATAATAAGGCTTGACCATCTCCTCGTGAAGCTGTTTAAATCAACTGGTGATGACTTTGTTGACAGCATGTAACCTCAGCAAAAGAAAAGACACTCTAAATTGCGACAATTATAGATACATAAGTCTCCTAAGCAGCGCAGATTGGTCTTTTCAGTATAGTTTTATGCTCAATTATTTTAAAGCGGCCGTTTTATTATAGTAAGTATCAAGGGTTAACCAATACAAAATTTGCAAAATTAAATTGGAGAATTGCAAAAGGGTAAAGTGAAAATTGGTTGGTGAAACAGTGCGCTTTACCACAAATAAAATATCTTGTTATATATTCAAAAGTTAATAATATAAAAAACCCTTAACAGGGTTTTATATGTAAACAGATTAATTGTATGTTCTTCAAAATGTATATTCTCATTATTGTCTCACTGAATAATTTTTTTTTTGATCATGAATCCCAATAAAGCCGTCCATTCAAAAATCAATAATGTACTTGTACTTTTCCATTCAGGTTACGCGTATGTGCATAATAAATTCAATTTCATGTGCATGTGCTGAGAGTAATTGCCGTGTCGCTTTTATTCTGCCAATTAAACATTGAAATTAATTTGGTCCATTGCTGTATTTGTTTCCAGAATGTTTTATTTTTTTTTTCAAATTAATTTGATTACAGAATAATTAAGAATCACTGACAGAGAATTATATGGAAAAGCAGCTACGTGTAAACAGATTAATCCTTCTAGCCAGCACAAGTAAACTAATGAATGGCAAATAAATTTCGTGGTACCCTCATTTATCTGGTAGCTAAGGTGTGTTAATGCTGGGTTGCAGTGAAAAGTAACCTTGAACCTCTGAAGTGTTATTTTTCCAAAACAGAATGCACTGGAACGTGTTAGAATAATATTGGTTGTTAAATTAGAGAGCCAAAAAGATTAAACTTTATCTGTCTACTATCACTACCAATTTAGTGTTGTGTCACAGTAAATTTCGCTAACTTTCATATTTCTTTCGAATTTTTCTAGTAAACGGCAAACAAAAAGATACTTTTATGTAAATTAGTTACAAAAGTCAAAGCCTTAGATGTAGTCATCTACTTGAGGAGACTTTCTCACTTTCTCTATACGTACCTGCATAATTTCCTTCTCACAGAGTGCTTTGGAATAATCTTATCGCATCGTAAAATCAGACCCAACAATGAATGTGTATTGTATAATCTCCATAAAGGCCCAAAATGATGTTCACAAATTGAGCACAAAACCTTTTAAGAGAAGGCATTATCGCCTAGTGCCAAAATTCAGTGTCTTTGTAATTCCCCTCAGGGGGAATCTCAATAAACTAGTTGCATAAAAAATGTGAAAGAAAAAACTATGCGCACCTATTAACCCTTTAAAGGTTTACGTTCGCTTAGTAAAAAGTTGCTGTCAAGTCCTTTGAGTATTAGACAAAGCTTGTTTATCGAGAAATGAAATGAAAATATTCACTTTCCTATCCATTTCAATTTATCGTTTGAAGTAGGTATCGACAATATAAGCAATCTGAATAAAAAATGTTGCGTTAAAGCCAACTGATGAATTTAACATGCAACCCAAATGTGTATTGATATAGTATGAATTTTCCTGGCACGGCAGTTAAATCGTTTACAGGGAATAGTGAACTGCATTTCGGCTTGTCTTTTGTTTTTTTATGGTTAGAAGAATAATTGTGTGCGGCTGACAGATATAGATTTTGAAAAAGGGATTAAAAAGTGTACATAAGCTGGTATGACACAAGATTTTTTTTCTCGTTTAATCGCGTCGTTAGAGCAGTACGAAAAAGTGAATACAAAAAATTGCGAGTGTCAGTTCAGTATGGGCCATTTACGTCTAATATGTAAAACACGCGAAGAGCGGTCTTTGAAAAATCAATACCACAGCGAGATGTTAAGGGTACGTTTACGATTATAGAAACAGAAATGGAAAAAAATGTAGTTAATTAGCGCAAAAAGAATTAAATCCTATGTATCAACAGTAAGGACCACCCAACATCGATAAATTGACTAGAACGTCACAATCGATAGCTATAACTTTTAGGCCTAAGGCTAAAAAAAACGATGAAGCTTTATCTTTGAGCTTAAAAGTTAACTACATATGTAGGAGGGCCATTCTTCCCGAACAACTATGGAATTTTTATATACGACCTTGATACATTTCCTTTTCTAAAGCGGATGCAGATGTTCTTGGTCTGTCGAGAGAAAAATTATTCGTAATATATTAAGTTCTAGAAACGATTCAACAACAAACTGCCCGCGATGTATAGCGACATTGACTGAATCAAAAAACTGCGCATTGGGCGTTTAAGATGGTTGGGACTTGCGCAGCGACGGAAACCGTACTGAAAACATTGAAAGCCTATTTTAAAGTAAAGAGTGATTCTTCGTGAGAGAACTTAAAATGTTTATTATCGGTTAAAAGAGCAATTTATGGCATTTACTTTTTGAAAATGATATCATGTAAATGTTAGCCACGACTACGTCTGAGGGGTCTATTCGGAAGGTCCGATACCAAGTGGTATCCAATAACACGAGTATTGTTGGCTTCCAAATCGTCAATCGTAGCCGGCTTATTCCTAAAGTCCTGAGACTTAACATATCCCCAGAGAAAATAGTCCAAAGGTGTGATATCGCAAGATATAGGCGGTCAAATTACAGCAGCAAAACGCGAAATTAAGTGCTCACCAAAATGATTTCTCAACAAGTCTATTGTTTCACGTACCGTATGACTCCTAGCGCCATCTTGTTGAAACCAGAGCTCACCGAGACCATGGAATTGAATTTCAGGAAGCACATAGTCCGTTAAAATGTTGCGGTAACGGTTACCATTACATTCTGATTTGCCTCATTTTTGAAGAAATATGGACCAATGATACCACCATCCCACCACACTATACCGTTGTTTTTAATGGATGTAATGGTAGCTCTTGGTACTTTTCGGGCTGCGCGTCAGCCCAAGACCGGCAATTTTGTTTTTTAATGTATCCATGGAGCTAGAAATAGCCTTGATCACTGAGTATCATTGAGTTTTTCCAGAGCCCTTGTCAAACAATACTGAACGGAAATGACAAAGCAGTTTGATAGGACACACGCGTGATCTGTCAAAGCAAGCCTCTATTGAAAATCAAACCTCATGATGAATCACCCTATAGTTAACCTACAGTACTGTCAAACTTATATTTGACTATGCAACCCCAGGGGCGAATTTAATTCTGAGATCACCTTAAAGTGGTGGCATAAGTTTAAAATTTTAATTAATTCCAAATAAATTGTTGCACACAAGGATATAATTGTTGTTTACTTAAAAAAAAATGGAAGATGCATTTGAAATAAACTTCGAAAACTTTGTAAAATACACAAATATATTCGTTTCGTGATGGAATCCTTTGTTTTCTTTGAAATAATTTTCTTTGTTTAGCAGATACTTCTTCTGAAATTGAAGCCAAAACGGCTTTCTTGTAAGTATACATTTCAAAAGCAACTGAAAATGAATTGCTTCTGAAATAATACCTCGAGCTATATACACGTGATGATGGTGTACTTCAGGACACACACAAAAATGTAAGCTCACTAATGAGATTGGTTTCATATGTTTCTCAAGATGATAATAAAAACAACCTGACAAGACTGAATCAGAAGACTTGCACAGGTAATATTAGTGGGAGATACAATGTTTGAGGATGATGGGTATTTGTTATTTCTTTTGTCTGGGAAAGCAACCAATTTGAAAAAAGGGGAAATTTGTTATGTAAACCACACTAAATATGTTCTAGAACTTTAAGCTAATTCGGATTGATTGTATATCCAATTGAATATTGAAGGCTATCTATATACGAATTATTGAATGACTACGCGTTTTTTCTAAGTCATAAGACCGATACTAATGTAGTTGGTTGTATTGTGCACTGCTTTGGATAAAGCCCTAATTGTTTGTGTTTTGGCGAAGCACTTCAGACCATTCTCTATGTTGCACACCACACATTCTGTTTCATCGGTTTGTGAAGTGATAAAAAAAAATAAAATTAGTTGACAACTTCATAGGATAGGAACTTAACCCACTGAAAGTTCTATTGTTACTTCATTAGGATGCAATTAAAACATCACAGAAATTCATGAAACATTCTATTATAAAATAGAACATTTGACCGCAGGTTTCAACATAGCATTAATTACCAGACACGACAAAAATAATAGACCCCCCACCCAACTGGACAGCAAATAATTACCTTTCAATAACAAACACGTTATCGCTTGATTGCGTGTTTAATATCCTGTCCACCCTATACTGATGTAAAAGAATAACAATTAGGGGGCACTTAACAATAGTGACCGGTTGTACTCATGTACTGTACAGGGTATATGCTATCGAGCATTGATGTATCCCCTTTGACTATTTGCTAATACCTTCGGGGTTGAGGTTGTTAAAATTTATTCCCTTCCATGTTGCTGGGTATCCTAATTGTTTATTTTCCCCAAAGCAATTTGCACGGTTGTTTGCTAGTTTTATTGCTTTGTTAGCAAAAGATGTACCTGTAGATAGATATACATATTTACCTGAATATTTTGTGTGAAGAATGAGTGTAATATCACGAGTAAATTACATGTACTTGTGTATTGAACTAAATATGGGGCACATCGTTAACATCGTTTTGACCTCTTAATTACTTAAAAGGGCAAATGGAACCTACATCCTTTTGGATAAACAGTCCAATAAAAAAGGATGCTGCATTGCATTGCACCCAGTTAAGAGAGAACATCACTTCGTTAGAGCCAATATTACGTTGGAAAAAAGGAATTCGCATACCAATTCCTTTATCGGAATGGGAAGCCAAAGTATTTCGAAAGGATTAAAAGAGTTGCATTGCGCTTTAAGCTTCCGAGGATTATAACTTCTGCAGGCAAGATGAATTATGCCGAAAATTGACAAAAAGCGGAACTGTAGGTCTTTGTTTGAGTTTTAAAACATAAAATATTTTCGATGCGGTTGCTCAGTCCTTGTTTCCTTTGAGGTTCAGTCGGCAAATCCCTTTAAGGTTTTCTTTTTTTTTAATTTCACAGAAGGTACTACTATTTATTTTGCAATCGTTGACTTTGGCATTTAATTGTAGGTCGGCACTATATATTGGGAT
Source organism: Ferdinandea cuprea (assembly GCA_963576555.1). NCBI lineage: Eukaryota > Metazoa > Arthropoda > Insecta > Diptera > Syrphidae > Ferdinandea > Ferdinandea cuprea. The sequence goes on from OY754960.1 coordinate 26,320,940, forward strand.
GATCTCTTAGGCGGCTTTATCTTCATTCAATTTAGGTATAGCTCATAGGTGACATTTTATAGGGTATATTTAAAACATCCTAATTTCGTGCATTATGTATGACTATGTATAACATATTTTAAAACGTGACTGGAGAATTATATTAGCTGGGCAACATTATTTTATGATACAGTATGATACCCCATCCATAGGCATATATGCTCCTAAAAAAAATCGTTAAGTCGTGCCATTTTATCTCATTTTCTATGAAATTTATTAAAAATAAAATATTATACAAAAAGTAGGCGTGTCCAAAAACTTTATACGGGTGATATATTGGAAAAATATTTGCCAAATATTTTGTTAACCATTTTATTTATCGAAAACCTACAGCTTCAAAGGCTCTGAAAATTAACGTACAAAATAAAAATTATTGGAGGATACAAGGTTTTATTTATCTCCCTTAGATGACTTATACATGACATGAACATTTTTTTTTAAACATTTATCATTTCGACATTTTAGTTTTATTTATTCGGTACAGTATTGCCCAAACCAACAAAACATGTTTCTTAAACACAAGCAGTGACGGTGCGTCATAGAGACATTTTAGACACTGTTTACCCAAATAATAAGAAGAAAAGAAAAGAAGCTTATAATAAAACTAAGAGAACAATTTATTAAAGAGCCAAAATGTATTTCTGCTCTGCCTGCCTTCGTTAAACCCCACCAGGCCTATCAGATATCTGTAAGGCTATATCGCACATTTTTATATTTTTTCCGTAAAAAAATGCAAAATTTAGAAAATAAACCGCAAAAAATTGCAAAGAACTTTAGACCTTCAAATTCACACAATAATGAAAAACAAAACAATATAGGTACATAATTCAAAATATGAAGTATACCAAAAACAATTTTTTTTAAAATGTATTTATAAATTAAATAAAAATTAAATTCATTTAAAAATTATGAGTTCGAAAAGAAACTAATGCATTTACACACAAAAGCTTGCACTAATTACTGATTATACCCTTAGATGACTCTGATGTATATGCTTCTTTCTTTCATTGGCAAATGCCTCTTGTTTTTGTTTATGCTTTTAAAAGTTAAAATAGGTTCATAAGTCAGTTTCTGACTACGAGGGGGAGTGCATGCGCTGCTTTGAAACAGTCACTTTCTGCCGAATGTAGTTAAGCCTTTAACACAATATTTAGAATGTACATATATACGACTTTTTTAGCTTATCATTCTTTAACTGATTTTTTTTTAATTTATTTAATTTATAGCAATCAAAACACGGAAGGTTTTTTGTTTCCTTAAAATTTTGAATTATGTACCTCTATTGTTTTGTTTTTCAAGTAAGTTACATTGTGAAAAGTTATAAAAAGAAAAATACAAATTCCATACGGTGTGGAAAGAGAAAAAAAACATTTTCGTGCGTACCTCACTTTTTTCCGAATGTAGTTAAGTTACTTTGTCTAAAACAATGCTGAAGTTGAAGGCTTCCAGCATTTCTGAGATGGTTTTGAAATTGTTGAAGGGTTGAGGATGCTAAGGCGGTTGTACGTCATTAAACAGCTTTTCAAAAATGTTTTAAATGTCGTGTAAACTATAAGGATTAAAAATATAGCCAAAGTTTCCTTATTGCTGAAAGCGATCATTTTGACATTGTTAATAACTGCACAGAAATATTGCCCGATTCGGATTTAGAAAACGGGGGTGATCAAACATGCAAGAGTAAGAGATGTCATGAAGAAGCTTCTCAAAAATGAAATAAAATAAATAATAAACTAAACTCCATTCGTGTCAAAAGTATATCTTCGCACAAATAGTACGCACCAAGAATTCTTATTCAAATATATAAGTTAGAATTGAGTTGATATAAAAAAAACCATCTAACAAAATCACATCACCAACTCTATATTTATTTTTTTATCTCGATATCAATAGCCTTCGAGGGATATTGTTCATTCTATTTGATTTCACTTGTTGGTGGCGGGAGATTGATATCGAGAATGTTTCCTGAGGAAAAGAGAAAAGAGAAGAGAAAATAAAAATGAATTCTGACGACATCTTGAAGTTGCATTGTGATTGAATGTTTTCTTAACTGCCAAGTATCTTTTATCAATTGCGTTTCAAATATTCTCTACTACATTATTTCATGCAAAAAAAAAACTGAGCAGTAGATTCGAAATGTCTATTTATCAGATGGGAAAGCGCCCTTAAAAATTATTAAATTATGTGTTGGTGCGGTTGAATGCTCTTGAAAGCAAATTGTGAAAGTGACATTTTGTGGTTGTATGCTAAAAACCATAAATGGGTTTTGAAGTATTTATCCTTCAGTTCCAAGTCACGAGGAATTTTCACAAATATGTTTCAATTTAAGAAATATGACTTAAATGTTTGGCGGCAATGAACTTTTTAATAACAAACTAAGCAAATGTAACTTCACTTTTCAATAATGCATAAGTATAAACAAAAATCACCCTTAACATTATGCAATTATTCTTTCTCTTTGCGGGCAAAAAAGTTTTGTTTAAAACAATTTACCATTCCATTGAATGAATCAGAATAAATAAATATTTCTTGAATGTAAACTCTAACCGAAATAAAAGAAACAACAAAAACTGTCTTCTTTTCGCGTTCATTTCATTCCAACCTGAAGTGCTGCAAACATTCCTTTATAATTGAATTTTTCAAACCAAAACACGTACTTTGGGAGTGAGTGTGCAGAAATGTTGTATTTAAAACAAAAATGTCGCATTTAGGTTAATGAAACGTTTATACTCAATTTGAAATGAAACACCCTCCCTTCCCTTCCCTTCGTTTGGGTGAAGCGAAAAGTACCCTTCATTCTCAGTTTCTTCGACACTCATTAAACAATTTTCGTCTCCGCTAATTCACTTCTAACATGAGCACAAGTGTTATTTCGTCTACCATTATGGTAGCAAGTTACACTAAAAGGCATTTTTGTGCCCCTTAGGGTTGTTGTGTTTTCGCGCATGAAACAACACAAGAAACTTTATCCTTAGAAATTGGAATCTCGGCAAAACTTGAGAGCCTCGTGTACAATGACACCACCCTCTACGCCCGCCAGCCCGCTTTGAATGTTAAATTAACACGCAATCAGAAGATACTTCTTTTGATTTTGAACTCCATGGAAGAAGTTTTGCTTCAAAGTTCATCAATTCCGATAGTGGGTGGAGGGGGCTGGATCTAAAAAGTGAATTCTAAAGTCCATTGCCGCAAGGAATTGCAAACGGGCGATTTGCGATTACTTGAGGAGATGATGTACTTACGAGACTTTGGTAATATGATTCGCTTAAGAGGGGATGATACTTGTTTTGTGTAAACATTTAAGTAGAAGTTGAAGTGAAATTTAGCATAGTTTGTTAGGGGGTAACCGATAGTGGGAAAGTAAAGCTATGAGAAATGTTTCGGTGAGCATACGCATTTTAGTTGAAAGAAGATTATTATTATATCGTCTTCAAATGATGTGGAATCTTGCCATCAGAGAAAGTGGTTACAAGATATTGTGCTGTATTTAATAAAAATGCAATGGCTTTTTCGACAAGTTCTCCTCTAAACTTAATTTCAAATTGTTACTATGACTTTATCCAACATTGCTTTTCGCCACTAATATTGAATTAGTTGACCCAGTTTATTTCATCTTTTTTAGCAATTATTTTACATACTTTAAGCAAATGTACTTGATTCCTTAAAAACCATCTTGCTTTGAACACTCAGTAATAGATAAAAACCTTTTCTTCAATGAACACGTAACCATAGAAACCAATTAAAATGCGAATAGTTGCCAATTATTTCATTCGAGTATTTTTACTTGACTACTATGCGACAAGTTAAGATGGCCATGAGTTGAGTACGCTAAAAAATAAACCAACTTGGCAACGGCAATTAGTAGTTTAAGTTTAGGTTTTTAGTTTAAATTAACGTCTGAATTTGACTGAAAATTTAAGCAAGGATATTTGATTTGCTTTTCAATACATATGTAACATGAAAACATTTCGTCGACATGGATTATCTGTTATCATTAATCACAAAATGGATGCGTGACATTGTTGGGCTTATTCCTCGTAGTATTTTATCACGTATAAAGGTAAATAGTTTTGAATTAATGTTTTCGTAGTATCAAATATAGGGGGTGACAAACAAAACAATATATTATTAGTTTTCTTAAAATAAATGTTTACCAACAATGAAAATTATAATAAAGTGGCTAAGTGCGTTAGACTACTAATTGATAAATCTCCGGTTCAAATCCGACCCGTCCCACCTGAAAGGATTTTATTTGCTGCCCAACCTCTTGTCAAACATTCAAGAGTAAAAAATGTCTGTGAATCTGCTCAAAAATAAATTGCCGTTCGGACTCGGCATTATACTGCAGGTGTCACATAAATACATCTTCGCACATACTAGGGTTGGAGAAGCTAAGCTTTAGGTCCTGTATGGGCCGTTTACATATAATATTTTTTTTAATGAAAGCAGGCCCCTATTTTACCTTTTACTTTTCACTTTGTACCATACAACTTTTTAATTTAAATTTGCAAATTTCATTTCACCAAATGCAAATTGGTAAAGGGGAAATTCTTCGTTTCACAAAATAAAAATTTGCAAAGCGCAAGAAATTCGTTTCCTTAATATCATCTATATATTGTATTATGAATTGTCAATAATTTCATCTACATTTGAGTATTTATAGTGTTGTGTATTTATAGCGTTTGTGTATCTATTTTAAAAAAAGAACACGTTTTCGGCATAGCTACTTATCGTGTAAAAAAATTAAAAAGACATACATTACTGTGATGAAAATTGGACATAAGATTAAGTTAAGTTAACAACTAAAGAAATATGTAATTATTTAATTTTGTATGTACCTCGTTAGAATGAACACTGAGCTCAATACCATAAAGTTCAAACTATGCAAAGAATATGTAAAGCTTTATTCCAGAAATTTGTACACCAACATTCGGACGCAATAGTTTTTTGCAAATACCATTTGATTGTCTATAAATTCGTCAAAAACAACTCTTAAAGGATTTACTTGTGTGGATGCATCCGATAGTCAATATTAGTGCATGAAAGGAAAATAGAACAATTTTTGGTATATACCCAGAAAACATGAACATAAATGCAATGATGGGCCGGACCGATGTTTCGGTGCTGTTTAGATGGAAGAGAGTTAATTTTTCGTAAACATAAAATACCTAAGTAATATATCTTTTCTCCCCAACATTAACCTTTCACTGCACATACTATGATCCAATTAAAAAAAAACTCAAGAGACTAATCCAAAAAAAAAAATAGTTTAAACAAATTATATTAAAGGTTATTCACTTTTGCCATATATGGCTGTAAAGGACGCTCTTAATTTGTACCATGCCATGCAGGTAGTGGGAGGAAATAAAAAGATGTCTCCATTTAGCTGATAATGATCAATTTGTAAGATTTGGCTAACCTACAACATGACAAGCTTTTCAAAGTCAGGTCACCCCTAAATAATATAACGGAGCGAACAAATAATCCTCACTAAGTGTCGACATCAACTTAAGCAGTATAGCCCCAAAAAAGCACATAAGTGGGCCTACAAAAACCTCGTCTTAAGCGGAATGTCGGGATATAGCTATTCTATATTTATTTATTTTTTGTTATTTTGAAAAATGTGTAACTGCACAACTTGATGAGCGACGTGAATAAGGTTACTTACTTAACGGGCTCCCGACCCGTGAAGAGTCCCTGCCTGAGATACGGCAGCCTTCCACCTTCTGCAATCCCGAGCACGCTGCTTCCAGTTGTCCAGACCAAGCGCGCTGGAATCCGCGATTGCTTGGTCTTTAAAACGGAGGTTCGGTCTTTCTTGTTGTCTTGAACCTGGGGGCTGGGATTCGAAGATCCTCTTGGTTGGAGCGTTGTTGTCTATTCGCTCGATGTGGCCGAGCCAATGTAGTCGACGAGTTTTAGCTTTTCGGACTACATCCACATATTGGTAAAGCTCATAGAGTTCGCGGTTGTATCTTCTCCTCCATTCGCCCTCATCACACACAGGACCAAATATCTGTCGATCCCAGTATTAACTCTCCTTTCCTGCTTATCGTCCAGCACTCGGCCCCGTATAGCAGAACTGGCAGGTTAAGGGTTCTGTAGAGCATGCACTTTGTCCTTCGAGTTAGGGGTTTTAAACCCATTTGTTTGCCAAACCGAATTAGCAGCGGTTTCCTAGGGTAATTCTTCGACGGATCTCCACTAAGATGTCATTTGTGGAATTGATGTTTACCCCGAGGTAGATGAACTCCTTAACTACCTCGAAGTTGCTGCTATCAACTATTTTGTCCTAGTCGGTGGACAGATGATTGTTTGTTTGTTGATAGCATATATTTAGTCTTGTCCCCATTCACTTCAAGGCCAAGTAGTTTCGCCTGTTCTTCAATAGCCGTGAAAGCCTCTATCACGGCACGCTGGGATCGACCGATGATATCTATATCGTCCGCATACCCCAGCAGTTGGATTGACCTGTTGACGATAGTGCCTTCCGTGTTGACCCTGCCCTGCGCACTATCTGCTCAAGAACAAGATTTAAGAAATCACACGACAGCACATCTCCTTGCCGAAATACGGTGCATGTTTGAAAGAGTTCAGATGAGCAGCTGCCAAACTGCACATTGCATCGCGTGTTATCTAGTGTCATGCGACACATCTGGATCAGTTTTGATGGGATCCCGAATTAGGCCATCCCCACAAAAAGCTCCTGACGATGAATGCTGTCATATGCGGCTTTAAAGTCGATGAAGAGTTGATGTGTCTCGACTTGATCTTTTCCAGGATTTGCCTTAGTGTAAAGATTTGACAGTTGATCTGCCGGGCCGTAAGCCACACTGGTACGTGCCGATTAGTGTGTTGCAGAAAGGTTTGAGACGTTCACACAGTACGTTGGATAGGATGTTAGGTGAATAAGGTTATACCGACAAATTGTTCCATTTGACTTCGAGTGCTGCTGACTAGCTTATTTATTTATGTTATCTTGCAATCCTCAACAATCATGTCGAATAGTTCTCCCGTGAAAAGAGAAGTCAGGGGGGGTCTCTAGAGAGGACATTTCCTCTGGAAGCTCATAGCTTCTTAAGAAGGATAATCGCTGTCTATGAATGATGCACGAGACTTGTTCCTCCCTTTTACCTTTTGCTTCTTTTTATCTTTCGATCTCAAAGTTTTTCATCGTCAGAATCGTACTCGCTTTCATCGGTTTCAGGCACCTCCAGATGTTCTGTATAATCCATCTCCAAGTCCTGCTCATGCTCCGGTTCGAGGATTTCATTCTCACTCTCACATCCATCACCAGCAATAACAAAAAATATTGAATATTGAATCTCTCTAAAAAAATATTACAGCCTTGAAATTATTCTTTAGCCAATAATAAATAAACTTTTATTTCTATATTTTTGTACTGCACTCTCGCCGCTTTTCGAACTTTTTTAGACGATCCAAACGGTTATTTTCCAGTGGCGGTTGCGCAATCCTAGTAGACGGCGTTTAAAAATCAAAATCCATGTATATCTTCTTGTGTAGTAGAGGCCAAATATTATAGATAAGTTTCCATTTTAAAATTTGATTTGTAAAAAACCCAATCATTTTTCATACCCACAAATGCTACGCCTGCTAATAAGGAAATTCCTACAAAATAAATTTTGTAGCAGAACAAAATTAGGAATTTCGGTGAACATTATTTCTTTTCTTTGAATTTTGTACGCCTCCCCTCGAAAGATTTGCTCCTTAAATAGCGCCACTTTTTAAATTCTGCATCTTTCTTATATAACATCTTTCTAAATTATAACAAAGTAATTTGCTATCAAAAATTTAAATTATTTCGAAATGTGTTTTTATTTAACTTGTCAATTCACAAGAACTTTTACTATGCGCCTTAAATTAACCTCGTCAATTCATCAATTTTTAAAAACAATTGGATTTAATTTGCTTCCACCATGTTCCAACAAAATTGGCACGTGCTTTGTTTTTAAACAAAAATCCAAGTATCTATTAACCTCAAACCAGAGAATTTTTTTTGTTATTAAATATTGAATTTATTTTAACGACAATTGAATAAAAGGATGTTTGATGTGATATACGATACCACAACGACAGTATGAATAACCAATGTAACGTGAGCTTAACGTTTTGCCGACGCTCCGACATCGCACATTCATCGTAAAAGTTATTTTATGTTCTGAGATGTTTGAATAGGGGGAGTATAAGGTGAACCTACGAAAGAGGGATATGTGCGAGTAATAAATCCAACATCATTACTTTCAATTTGCATAAATGTCTGTAGAAAATCCCATTACCCGACACCATATTTGTCTTGGGCTTTTGAATACATTTGTAGCAGAGTAAATTTGTAAACAGAGTGTAAAAATAACAAAGGACTGGAAAAGAAAAACTGCTTCTCTTTTGGTGTGATTTTAAATTTAACGACTCAAATTTATACTTTTGATTACACACAGTACCCGTAAAGGTTAGAAAATGTAGTCATAAAGAACCGCGTGACGTAAGTAAGTAAGGTAGTACTAGACAAAGTGAATAAGGCCTTATGTTAAATGATTTGTAAACAGCTCTCCCCCAATGCCGAAGGGTAGTAACTTGTTGATCCTTGCCACTGTGTCATGAAACCAACCACAATTTGACATCGAATTATTTGGCCACTTACACAAGTAAACACTGTTTTGATTGAATATTTGTTTAAATGGCTCGTAGACAAATCCACTGGTAAGCCTCTTTAAAAGCATGCTTCTGTAAACAAACACAATTTTTTGTGTTGAAAAAAAAATGCATGTCAACAATTCCAAAACCATCAGCTAATAAACTCTGTTTGATTGGCTTAATCCACGACTTGTCTATCGATGAAATTGATGAAAGGAAAAGTGATGGATTATCCAATGTTGTTGTTTTTTTTCAATTATTTTTATCGATGATATAGGGAAAGTCGCTTTAGTCCCTAATCAGCTATGACGCAAATCATAAAAGAAACTTTTTTTTATTTTCTAACGAACACATTTAATCTTGCTAGGCTACCCACCATCACCAACTGTCATTAAAAAAAAAAAATATTTGCAAAGTTTGCACAAAATAATCCCTTGTGGTGTTTTTGGGGTTGATAAAGCCTGTTCAACCAGAAACAACGACCAGACCACGTTGTAGTAATCGCGTAACGTATAACAAAAGCGATACTTTGTAGATACCTACATATGTGGGCTCGTTCGATTTGAGTAAGTGGTAAGTGGTTACACAATGCCTCCATTCAATTGTTGTAAATCTGATAAGTACGGGGGAGCAGTGGGGACGACAAATACAAATTGTTTACTTCCAGCAGATTATAGCCCTCCCTCTACTTCAAACACTTCAATATTTTGTTTTGAGTAGCGTCAGGGTACTTTGGAAGAAGAAAATAAAACGAAGAAAACTAAGCATTACCAATACGTAACGTACATGGAATGCTTGATTTGCTCAGTTATTGGAAATTTAATATATTGACGTAATTGGGAAGAGTATTGCTGGTGACGTGTTTTTTCTTTACTTTCTAACTTACATGGGTGGCGTCATCAACTTTTTTGAGGGTCTATTTCACTTGTTAGCGTCCTTCTATCCTTCCGGATTAAAGCAAAAGACTCCGCCAGCTGGAACCATCTCGATGTCTTCGCAAAGCTCGTAAAGTTGAATGTTGAATTAGTCCAGAACAGTAACACGAAAGGGAGCGAATATCTTACGGAGAATTTTAAACTTTCTCGTAGACATTAGTATACTGAAGACAAATTTATTGTGATCGTGCGGAAATTTTCGAACTCAAACTGAGTATGAGGGATGATATTACGACTATAGAGAAAAGAGTAGTTTCAAAGTTCGTATATAAGGTTTTTTTTTGGTTAGGGTAAAGGTGTCAACAGTGGATCACTATTTACTTCCACCGTCCTCGAACTCACATTTATAATCGTATAGCCATGAAATTTTTAGCTTTAGCTTTTTCAATGTTTTATCTTTAATTTAAGCACAAAATATTTAAGCTTTGTTAATATTGAGATAGTGGAAAATGATTTCAAATTATCCTTTCCATGTGATCAACTGTGTACTATGGGTGTACACAGTGAATCAGGGATTTAAAATCAATTTATTAAGTTTAAACATGGGTTTTTTCATAACATATTTATATTTATTGATTCATATATTATTTAAGGATAAGCAAAGGAATAAAAATGAAAATAAAAAGTCTTCAAGATCTCCGGGATTCTAAGCGATAAATCTGGCTGCCGTTTGCGAAAACCTTTTAGCCATTCAATGTCTGCTATTTCATTGCGTGTTCATTCTCCGGAACCTGAATTTAAAATAAAAACAGTTTTTTCATATCACAATTACTGATTCACTGTGGACCACGTTGTCAAATCAAAGAAACATGTGAATATTTTTTAAGATATTTCACTTTTAAGAAGCAAATCTACAAAAATTATTAAGTCTATGTAACTAGAAGTACAATTATCAAAATTAAAGTTACGACACACTCTTTTTTAATAAGTTAAAAAATACTTGCCTATGCAGAATACACAAACGACAACTGGATCGCACCAGTTCTGTCGTTATTCAATTTCAAAAGTTGAGCCAGTAATTAGCGCTCTACATAACCAACGCACTACAAAGAAATAAACTTTAGCAACTTACTCATCCATTTTAGCCAGATACAAACAAATTGTTCTTAGAAAACCTGCATTACCTATGCCCATTCGAAATTTAAACGGCATAATTTTTCAACAGGATTTGAATGAATTTTTGCACGGGATTGGAGTGAGTTCGATTTCTCCGTCGGCACCCTAAATTCTAGCTGTCAAAACTATTTCCTCGTTTTAGAAAAGCGGTCTCTAATTACATACATTGAAGAAGCCGGATGTTCCAGAATCGATAGCAGAGGTCTAGTTTCCATTTTAAATAACATAAAATTACTTCAGTGAATAAGGATAGTAGCTTACTATCGTGTTTCATTTCAGCAAGCAATTTAGAACAAGTGAGATCACAGAACAAACAGTCTGAATTTGGCCGCTACCACGCAAATTAACATTACCGACCTAAATACGTGTCTCGCATTATTGCATGTTTGGTAATAGTGCCCATTCCTTCCAGTAGAGTATTGCGCCTCCTACGCATCCTGCGTGATAGGTTTGTGTGATCATGTAAACCAACCATAAACAGTGTTTGACATTGACAAAGGATTTTGAAAATGCATTTTTTACCAGCAATAGAGATGTGCAAATTATGTATGCAACATATATTTGTTATCAAGTTTAAATATAGGGTCCGCCACCTAACGTTTTTTTTTTCAACGTGTGCTTATTTCGCGAACGGTAACACTTAGCTCATGTCTGATTTGACAGATAATTAGTTTTATCCTTTCGCTGAACGAATATGGTTGTGTATACGCTTGAACAACGCTGGGAAATATTGCGGCATAATTGGGCCATTTTTCATTTTTTTTTTTAATGAGCAAGGAGTGGCCGTTACAGTCAATGGCGATCGTTATCGGGCCATGTTGAACGAATTTTTGTTCACAAAAATTGAAGAGGAGGATATTGGCAACATTTGGTTTCAACAGGGCGGCGCTACGTGCCACACAGCCGAAGCTACACTCGATGTTTTGCGCCCTGTTTCAAAAAAAGTTATTTGGCGGACCCTATAGAAGGCAAATACTTTATTTTCAATTATGCATTAAAATTAACTTAAGTTATTACTTTTCTTCTTTATAAATCTAGCATTTTTAAGAATTTGGGGAGCCATTTTGATTTTTACGGAGCCCAGTGCCCAGCAAATGAGCCATTCCGGCAGCGATGGATCGCACAGACTGAGAGTTTGATGCGAGGATGTGGAAATGTGTTATTTTCTCTTTTTTAGATTCATTTTAAAATAAAATGAGACAAAACAATATTAGGTTCCGTTTATAAGAAATCAAATTTTTGAAAACCTAAAAAGTGATTTAAATAAATTTGGTATGTGAGCAAATGTTAACATGCACATCATGTAGCGAGATAGTCTTGTATTACGCACTCGTACACTTTATTTCCTTAGAAACGATCAAAGATATAAAATGAAATTATTTATGTATATAATTAATTTTCTTATAGTAATAATAGCAAAGAAATAAATTTGTATTGGGGTTGAATCCTCAGAGAAAATTTAAAACTAATCTTATTCTTTATACAATATTTACAGTCCTGTCACCCAAATTTGTTGAAGCAGTAGGTACTTGTTCATATTTAAACACGTTGTTTTCTTCTTCTAACAAAGTGACACATCAATTTAATATCTTTGTAAAATACCGTTCTATTAATAAAAAGAGCTTCATACAAAAAGAAAGAAGCAAAAACAAAAGTGTGGAATAAGCAACGCAATTCTAAAAATCTAAGCCGGGGAGGAAATATTCTCGAACAAATTTAAGACAAAAACCAAAGTTAGGTTGAATTTATTCACTTTGGCTGATCATTTTTTTGTCGGAAACTCTTAGTCTTAAAAAATTGCATTTGTACTTTGTAAAATAAAAACTTCAGTGGTGCCAAACGGCTCTTAGCTCTTTGGACAAAGCCAATCTCCTTGCTGCTCATTTTGCAGCTAGCTCAACGCTTCCAGATTGTACTCAAAAAGTGAAACCAATGTATTCACTGTGGTGGTACATATTCATTTTCAGGTTCATGTCCCTAATCTTTGGGCGTGGGGCAGAAACGGCAAAGTACGTAAGCTTAATAAATTCTGACCTTGAAAGCATACTTAATTGGGGTACAACTAACAGAGTAGAATTTAATTCTTCCAAAACACAATGCTATGTAATGTTACAGAAGCAAAACCGCAATATTGTGCCATTATGCATTATTTACATCGCTGAAACCGAAAGACATTCCATCCTCGGTATGTGCGTAAATGACAACTTTCATTGGAATGACACATATTCGACGTCGCCAAGAATGCCACGAAATGTCGAGGCTTCCTCAAGCGATGCAAGAAACATTTTACCTCTTTTGATCCGCATAGAATTTATGAGGCGTTTATTCGCCCAAAACTTAAGCACGACACTCATATATGGGCCGGTGCACTAATTAAATATTTGGAGCTGCTTGACAGAATTAAAAAATGTGTGATAAAAAAACTATCGGCGATCTACTCCTCATAGTTATCGTCGTCATGTATCCTGCCTATCGTTGTTTTATCGATATTTCCGTCGTAAGCGCTCGAACGAAATAACCAGCTGCATTTCTCCCCTCCAACACTTCAACTGTAATACCAGCTCAGGAATTACCAGGAATGCTCATCAGTTCACTCTTAAGCCTATATTCGGACGTACTGTGAAATATAAAAGTTCTCGTTCCTTCGCACAGCATGATTGTGAAATGCTCTATGTAACTCTATTTTACCCCACTTCAATTTGCAAACATTTAAAATCAATGTGCATCGGTTTTTCATACTTTCGCCTAATTCATTATTTTCTTAATGCCCGTGCTGTGTTAACTTTATAAGGGTGCTTACAATCTTTTTTGCACGTGAAAATAAACAAAAATATGTGTGAAATAATTAAAAACCCTTGGTTCATAAAAATTCCTTTAACAAGAAAACAAGTTTTAGCAATACCATTGCGGCTTATATGAACCGATGGAAGTCAGTATCGAAACAGATAACAATAAAATGATTACTTTCAAAATATCCATGCATCATGCTGGCATTTGGAAACTTACAATTCAATCAAACCAATCAGTTTTTACTAATGTTCAGATATTGCCCATACTACTGGAGTATCCCGTATAATCACATGACTTGCGATAGACTTCTGAAGCATGCATCATTAGTGAATAATGCGCTACGCTAATAATTGTATAACATGTTAATATTTGAATTATAATTCTCTGGTTTGATCATTAAGTACATACATCGAATCTGTCGATGCGGGCATTCAGATGGTAAGCAACACGGAGCAACGACACAACACAACATTTGGGGTTAATACAGATATGTTGGTCACACAAATCCAATTATTTTGCGTGCCACTAATGCACGCACATACCAGTCGATTAGCTACTGCATTAGATACCCGAATTCATATGCGGATATTTGATAAACTTCATTCGGTGGATTTACCATTGTAATTAACTTGATGACATGATTTTGCTCATGGCATTTGTAGAGTTTCCAAATTAGATTAAGGGCGATTGTCATGAGAATATGTTTGTTTGGTTTTTGTTTAAAAGAACTTACCAAGCTTTTATGCTTTATAGCTTTATATTTTCTGTGAGTAACAATTAGAGGCTGTTTTTACTTAAAGAGACATGCAGTGTTAGCCAATATAATAAAAGCAGCTCTTTCATATTCCTTAATATTTATAAGACCACCTGTATGTCAGGGCCTTCAGGCTAGTATTACAAAAAACTTAAGTAGATAGATATTTTTAAAGCTCAGATGGAAAAAATGGCTCTGTAGTGTAGTGTATTTTATTAAGACCTTAACTCAAGTTATGTAAAGTTAAAGTTAATATTTATTTAAATGAGATAACTTCAGATATATTAAGAAAATATTTCTTTTAATTTTTTCTTTTCTCTGGGCTTATAAATTTCCAATACTTAGTTAACATTTCTTGGTCTACAATTTAGTAGTTTTTTTTTAGTATTAAGTAGTTTTCGTAGCTATAACTAATATTTCTAAAGTTATATCATTTAAAGTAGTTATATCGCAAAATTGTATATATTCACTTAACCTAGATATTACTTGAGTTGATGGTGATAGTAGATCCCACTCCTGTACTATTTTTTCGAATATCTATCTACTTGAGTATTTTTAACTTTCTCGTATACATTAGTATACTAAAGAGAAAGTTATTGCGATTGTGCGGAAATTTTGAACTTTAACTGAGCATGACGGATGATATTACGACTATAGAGAAGTCCAAAAAAGTGGATCCGCCAATGCCCTCCGTCGGTCTGTCTATCTGTCCGGGCACCGTATGGCGAAACGGTTCGACGGATTGGCTTCAAAGTTCGTATATAAGGTTTGTGGGGTTACATCTCGGGGCATCTTTTTAGTTTCTGCTTTATCGTTTGAAATAACTTTACCTGCCATACAATTTTTTTGGTGAAAACCACTAATTTTCTCGAAGACGGTTCCAAGGATTTCGGTCTTCTTTTGTACTAAGGATTCTTGGGATGGGGCCAAAAATACTGCACACTCAGTTTTTGGGAAAAAAAAATCGATTAACGGTAATTTATAAAAACTCCAATATCTCGAAAACTGACAAAGGGAACTTTAAACATTTTTACTAATTTTTTTATACTATTAAGTCGAACAAACTTGTATACTTAGATTTTTAAAATTTAAAATTTTTTTTTCATATAACGATTTTCTTAAATTTAAATTAAATTCGTTTTTTTCAAAAACGCCTCTAACGATTTTGATAATATTTTATATATTGAACAATTATATTAAAAGTGTCCAATGTGCCAAATAACATCAAAATCGTATGTACCGTTTTTGAGAAAATTTAATTTTTCAAAACCTGAAAAGTGATATAAATAAATTAGTCAACATTTATTTTCGATTAATTTTGCTATTCGTATGACGCAGTCGTGCACTTTATTTGTAATTGGAAGACTCTGACTAATAGGTGGTCTCATATTTAGAAATATTACGTACTGAAGGAACAGTTGTCCTTATTATATTTCACACCTTATTATATTGGACACATCCTAATACTTGTCGTATGAAATAAATTTCCAAGAATCTGTATCTCCTGTATATTTAAAGATTATATCCGATATACAATAATAAGAATGTCAATGTCCTACCTTGACATTATGTCATATAATTTTTCAAGTTGAGCTATTTTTCTTATGCAGTGATTGTGCAATATGCGTATCATATTTCTTACACAAAAGGAAAGAATTCCTTGAAATAAATTTTCTTTCGGAGCCACTTAAATTAACCCTCGTAACGGCAACGTAATACCTACTTATATGAACGAAGGAATATTTATGTCGTCCTTGTCTGTAGCGATAGTATTATTACATAACATCATCGCCTGGATCCAGTTCATCACCAAAGAAATAATTCTTCACTTAGTAGTTTCCATCACAGAGATAATGAAATAATAAAAAAAATCCATTAACTAGTTATCTAGAAAGCATGTTTCGTCAAAGCACATAGCACACGTAGATACCTTAGGTGGGTGAAAAAGGCAAGCTATGATCCATTAGTCTGTAGGCAGAAATTTATGATATTACTAACCGCAACGCAATTAGAGTGCAACTCAATTTCCTTTATGCCAATTTAAATTTAAATCAACTTGAAGTGGACTTATATGGGAGGATAGAACCGATCTTTGAGGTAAGGATGCATTAACAATAACAATTGCTTAATATTCGCCAGTGCAGGTAGGATGTAAAAGAAAAATGTAACAAAGGAGGAGGTATTATATCCAAGCAACTTTAACATCCACATGATCATAGCAGCCGTGGCTTGACACGACTTGAGAATACTGGAGCTGTAAAATGAAGATAAAACAACCCATTGGGTAAGCCGATGAACGTGCAATTGTTTTCGTGGTAGGTACTGCATAACCATCAAAAATGCCATTAAGTGTACTTTACTTCCTGTTATAGAATGATGCAACAATGCTGGACTCTCCATCAACCATTGCCAAGCTATTCTAGTACGTTTCACAAATAATACGATAGTGTATCTATAGCCGTTATGTGGTGGCCGTAAGTTTTTAAATGGATTTTAAATACGACACCAGAACAACTACAGCACTAGAAGCTATTGTAAGTTTAACTTTACTTAACTCTTTTCCAAAAATAAAAGTCTTATTTTGTACAATCCTGGACATCATGGTAAGGGAATAATATTTTGGAAGATTGTTTGAGGTAGAAATATTGAACCCTGCAATGGTGGCTTGCAGCTGGAGCCCAGAGCTCTGGTTTGGAATACCGACGGATAGAAAATGCAATCAGGTTTGACCTGAAGTCTTTGGACCCAACACAAAATATACATCATCTCAAATAGTCAAACCGCTCTTTAAACTTTGTGGACAAACACAATACCATTTATGATAATAAAATGTGACGATACGCGCAATCTTTGAGCAGGCTAAACAGGATTTGACTTGGAAGGGTCCCAGCCACCTAGCTAGTAAAGAATCTGCGATTAAATTTCCAAGAGATGTTTTAGAATCCACGTTCTTCGGTCCAGACCCATATTGCAGAGTCAATTGGACTGCTGCATTTCGCCAGGTACATTGGGTAAGAAGTCGTATTTTCCATAAAGTAAAACGTTCATCAGCGGAGTCGAAAAGCACTAACTGCACGCTTTAGAAGACCAAGTATCACGCGTTTTTATTTATTTGACATATTTTTTTTTTTTAGTCAAAGTCTTGCTGCAATTTTTTTCGAAACTGTCTATATTGTGATTTGGATGTAGATGGTATTTCGTATTTCGCTATATAACTTCTATAACTTATAACTTCTTTTTAAATAAAATAATTCGACATATGAAACTACAATTTGCTGTAGCTATATTATACATATTGTGTTTACTTATACATTTCGTAAAAGAATTTATTAACACCAAAAAACTAGAACACAACTCGCCAATGATAATAATAGAACATATTAATCAATGACAACTGGTTGACAGTAACGTACAGAGCCACTGTTACTGTAGATGCTTAGCTATAAATTTGAGGCATTTCTCATATGACGAAAATCACCTAGACCTAGCGGTGTAAAGAAGTTGTGTAAGCGGGACCTGCCACCGGTAAATCGAGAGCTTAAATCATTTATACCTATAGGACTGGTTGTTTCTGGATCAAAACGAATATAATGATAGCATTCCAGTCACCAATTTTCACGCCTGGATTTTTCAGTGCTTGGAGGAACTCAGTGGAAGAGTCTAGTAAACTTTTCAAACTTTTTGACCCGTTGACTAACGAATAATTTCAATTGGGTGTTTACTAATACTCGTTTATGATCATATCAATTTTTTAAAATTGTCCAAGCCTCCACATAGTTTCCCACATCGATTGACAAATGTTGAAGAAGGCGATCAGCTTCACCTGTGATGCTCGATTTCAAAAAGCGAAATTTCTGTATTTCAGACAATGACGTGTTGTTATGAATCAGCGACAGGAACGTGTCATGAAATGATCTCCAGGTTTCATAGCTACCAGAGAAAGTGGACAGACTGATTATTGGAAGTCGGACATCGGACTTTTCACTGCTCGTTGGTCCCTTTTCGATGATCGATGATGACCTTAGGATCTTATCAAGATGGTTCAATAACATTGACTTATACGAAACGTAGGATTCGACGTATTGTCGAATAAATCGTTTATGTCACGGGCATCCTCGTCATCATGTAGTGCCTCAATGGCCTCCCTATTTGCTGATACACTTCTTTGAAAAGTAGCTTCCAAAATGGAAAGCCTCCCCAGTAAATACTTGTTCCCACCTTTTTCCTCTTTTTTTAGTTTTACCAACATTTGCTTCGTCGTTGTTAATTTGTCCCAACAATTTTTTTTAAATTTTGACGCTCATTATGTTTGTCTAAATTTTATTGGTAAACAATTTGTAGCTCAGAAAAAAAACAGACAACTACTACTGACTCACCTGCTCTTTATCGAATTCCTGCTACGGAATATTTTTTTCGCGACGCGGGAATCCGATTAGCACACAACTCAGAACTTAATTTTATTTTATGTTCAATTGTTAAATAAATATTTCACTTTCGTTTCTTAAAGTATATATTCGGCATTTTTGTTCTTTTTATATATATAACAAGTCTGCCTTTGTTCTTTATATATAATGTACCACAATTAATAATTTTTTTTTTATTTCTTATTTTCTTTAAATTTGCCGCAGTAATTTGTTTTTCCTCTCGAAGGACCAAAATACATTGGTGTTGTGTTGTATTGTGTTGAATTTTACAATTTAATTCGCTCAGCTATATTAAAATTTGTACACTCTACTCTCTTCGTTGTTACAATTACATACGAAATTATCATATAGAGCAAAAAATAAATGAAACGTAATGTGACGTAAGAAAACGTAATATTGTGTGGGAAGAAGGTACTAGATTATTTTATTCATAAATTTAATAGAAATATAATCAATATTTAAATAATAAATCTTTAAAAGAATAAAACTTTAATCTGCATTCGCAATCTTGCCAACACCGCGCAACGGGTCACCCAGATACTGTTTCAACGAATGTACAGTAATTTCTGCAACTATGATGTATTTAATAAAATTGTTGTAATTCGCCGAAAATTTGTATAATTCTTGTGACAATTCTTCATGTTGTAACTGGTTCCAATTTTCATTATGAAAAATAAGTTACTCTATAAAACTTCGCTGTACCCACGGCTCTGTTTACGTGTAATAATATCTCCAGAAAATCTCTACTAATTTAAAAGGTCTCACTATTATAATGCTTCCCGCTCCAGATAACATATATTGATTCGGAAGGTAATATAATCACATTAAGGTTAAATCGGGAGTAATGAGAAATCGCCTTTTCTTATATAACACGTATCAACTTTTATCGCTCCCCTGCTTATCCTTCCCCCCAATGCAATACACTTCGCCCCCTCCTCGGTAATAAAGTCTTTCACCATTATAACATTGTACAAAATTTAAAAATCGGTCGAGTAGTTTCAGCGCCAGCCAATCTCTCAGGTTTGGATATAATATGGGGCCGACCAAACCGCATAAAATATTGCATTCGGTGGCGTATACGTAACTTTTTCTGATATGTTTATTTCCTAAGTGTGCAATTTTCTATTTGAAAATCATTATAAATTTTCTCAACGAATAAATCTTAATTTATTAAAATTATTTCCAAGGTAACTTTATAATAAATATTTTGCATCTGTTTAAACTTTCTCTATAAGTGGAACTTCGCAATTGTTATTTATATGTCTTATGTATATTACCTATGATGTTCTCTTGCAAATATAAATTCCATCATATTCTAAGAATTCATAAACTAAAAGTTATGCTTAAAACTATCGAATTGATTTTGCGCTTGAATGTTAAATTAAAATAAATTAAAATTACAGAGAGAAGGTAACTTTTCCACCTGAAGACAAAAACGTACTAGCTTTGCATTACGTTTCACTTCTCATAATGTATCCGTATGTATGAACATATTTTTGCACAATGTGACAAAGTTGCTCGGATGAGTTTAAAAACTCCAGACATTAGAGTTCAAGAAGTATGGGAAAAAGTTATTAGTTTGACGGTAAGTTTGAGTTAAGATATTTAAATTTTTCTTAGAAATGAAATGATTCCTTTTGTAGAGAGGATGATTGTAGGGGCTAAGTTCAGTGACAGTGCTTATGGCTAAATTATTTGCCAAATGTTGCTGGTGGGCGCGAGAACAGAAGAAAATCTGCGACCATGAACTTACAACCCTTAGCAGATTAAAGGCCACTGAACCTTTGTTCAAATAATGAATATATATCTGAAGGCGAAAACTGAAATAAAATCGTTTGCTGTCAATAACAATAAATCACAGTGAATGACCGCTACTGATGCACAGTCTGAATGCAGACTGAGTATATTCTCCTAGGATTTAGTTAAATCAGACATTCGATATCCGCCGAGGGCAATACCATCCCGTGTATGTATTTATAAAAGAACCATGCATGCATGCATACATATTTTTTAAGTGAAATGGATGAAATATTTTGTCAGCAAATAGAATAAATTTAGAATAATAACGACATGAAAACCTATCCACACATTCGTGTTTGTAGCCATAGCATGCAATACCCTTTTACCTTTTATTCACCACCACTAACTACAAACTGCGAGCTATGTACAGATAAGCATACAAATACTTTAAGCATCAATATTGCTTACATTTCCACATTGTATCCAGCAATGTATCATGCACATGCACATACACTTCACTCAAGCAATCACAATACGTTACGTGCATATTGTGGATACAGGTGGTTTCTTGTCATACGGTTTGATAAAGAGGACTAGAATTCGTTACTCCTACATCACAGTGCCCATGCTTTCGATTTAATAGGTTTTCGTCAGAATAACTCATACGTATATATTCTAAGGAATTACCATCGATCAGAAATAAACTCAATTTTGACAGGCTAACAGGGAACGTGATCCTTACACATTGAAGGCAATGTTAAACTTGAGCTGACAAGACCAATATCCTGCCTACATACAATATGTGGTGCAAAGAGCAATGTGTGTGAGACTGACGCTGCCAATCGATTAAATGAATTCATATAACAAAGAGAATTGGAATGAGTGTGAGGCTTACATACTAGTAGATGTATAGCGGGGATTTTTGATTGACGATATGGTCTTAAGGAGAAAGCTGATGGGTAGACAGGTCTGTGCTTCAAAATTAGAGTGCGTCACCAGAATGTTATTGTTCGTCAGCGACGCGACTTTAAGAGCGTTGAAGATAAGGTTTTTAGAAAATTGCCATGCAAACACATACACACATTATTGATTATTGTCAAATCATGATCGTTGCTGTTATTTTAGCATTATGAGCGTTTTATGTCGATGATGCCTGAAATCTTATGGTAATGTTCAGTATGCCACGCACAAGGTTTTATTTTGTAAGACTTTAATTTAGATACTGTTCTAAAATACATCATCTACATGATAAGGATTCATTAATTTTCCGATTTATTCGGCGATTTTGGACCAGTCCAGCTTCTCCATGCGTAGGGTTCTCTGAATAACCATCGAAAACTATTGACATTCCGTTCAGCAGCGATTAAATTCGTCAGTTGAGGCTAATCAAATACTGCCTCAGTATCATTTGGGTGTCGTTGGGCGAGCCATTCTTAAGGTATTGTATCGATTATAGATGAGTTGCCTGATTAAGCCTTTCTCACATGGTTCGTTGATGTCTCCAAGACTCTGTATGAAACGTGTGTAAAAATAACCAATTTTGAATTATTCATCCAACCATAGCAATGAAATGGAACTAAAAAAATAAGCTTTAGGGCATGGGTTCACTGATGGGTGACTTTATTTAAAGATTTAAGAATCCCAGCATTGACCTTTTTTTATTTGCTTTAGGAACATTTTGATAACATTAACCATTTGTTGCATTGTTGTTGTTTTTGCAACGTTTAGCCACGTTATTAGGACCAGAACCCTACTGCAGAGTCAACTGGGCCTTATGGCTAATTAACAATTGGGAACAACGACTTCATCTGAACCACTGTAAAAGTGTCCCGGGTTTAAGACAATCCAAAAGATGAATTAAACCCTACTCCTTCAAGAAAATTCTACTATTAAGAAGGGAGAATATTTGGAAGCAGGTGGGCTTCCTGATAGGCCATTACGGCCTTTGATATCATCTTAACAAAATGAACTTGTGCCCAGGGTGAATGTCCGGCCTTCATTGGTTAAGACGACGGATATTCAATAAAGACTTCCGTACATCAGCAGAATTCAGAAACCTTGTATTTTTGATATAATAGACCTTTGAGGTCGCAGTTTCCGCCATGTGGACAGGGAGGAAAAAAACGACAAACCTTGTCAAAGGCTTAGCAACTACTATAATTAGGAAAATAGTGCTGAAAATAGTTTCTTTCAGCGCTTTTTCCACTTTATTCGTGTTATGTTTATTTTTAAATCCAAACTGATGATTCGGAATTAGACTTCTTTCTTCGATGAACTTGCTAAGCCTTCCTATGAGTAATTTTTCGAAATCCTTTGCCATAATTGGTAAAAGGGATATCGGTTTATAGGAAGTTATTTCTGTTGGTTGAACATAATTCTGAAAATGTTAAAACTACTTTTTTGTGAGACACTACAGCGATCAGCTCTTGACAACAACATCTTCTCAATATATCACTCGATATTATACGATCAATAAATGGCCACTAGGCGCTTGCCACTCAGAGCGGGACCTTAGCCTAAGATGCAAACATGAAAGTATCAGTACAAATTCAGAGAGTACTGGAAACATGTAATTTTCATCATCTTTTCTTAGTATTGATATATCTGTGGCCACACCGCAAAACCTCTTAACTCAAATATAAAAGAGTTTTTGTTAATTTTTTTTTGCAAAATATCAAAGTAGTAGACTTAGCAATCTTTTTTTTCAAGTATTAATGAGAAATTGCCAACTGTTTAGAAATATAACCTGTAACAGTAAAATATTTTCGAAATATTTATTGGGGCTTTTCGTGATAATGCAAGCAAGATGGAAGTAAACGAGAACCAAATATATATTTTATGTTATCAATAAATGAACAAGCAAGGTTCAGCACTTAAAGCAAAACTTTATTTCTTAAAGAAACTTTGAGCCAGTTAATGAGCTTATCTGAGTAAACTTCACGAAAGCCAGCGAAGAATTAATACCGGGACCGCCATCTAACGTTTTTTTTTTTCAACTAGTGCTTATTTCGCGAATGATAACACTTAGCTCATGTCTGATTTAACAGATAATTAGTTTTATCCTTCCGCTGAACGAATATGGTTGTGTATACGCTTGAACAACGCTGGGAAATATTGCGGCATAAATGGGCCATTTTTAATTTTTTTAAATGAGCAAGGAGTGGCCGTTACAGTCAATGGCGATCGTTATCGGGCCATGTTGAACGAATTTTTGAATTGAAATTTGAAGAGGAGGATATTGGCAACATTTGGTTTCAACAGGACGGCGCTACGTGCCACACAGCCGAAGCTACACTCGATGTTTTGCGCCCTTTTTAAATAAGAAAAAAAGTTATTTGGTGGACTCTATACCAATTGGGTTAAACAAAATCACACCAAGACTGTTAAAGACTAGCCAAGTTCTTTTATACAAAAATCGCTTTTGCCTTACAAGTCAGCCACAAAAAGTACCGAGACCTAAAAAAAGAAGGCCAAGTTTGTATTGCAATTATTAAAAATTTCACAAATATTATTTTGGTACATTTTTATACTTGGCAAGTTTTTAAAATTGTGAAAATTGGGGCTCTATATACAAAATATACAGAAATAACTCTCATTGTACATGTAAAGTTATATCTTTTATTTGCATGCTATTCATATTTTGTTAAATCCTTTAAAGCAATATAGTTTTTTTGCAGCATTTGCGACTTTGTTTTTTAAGTAGATGTAAATGTATTGGTTTGATATAATCAATTTATTACAATGCAACAAATACATATGCACTTTAATGCAATATTTTTTCGGATGTAAAAAAACTCACACTAGAAGTAGTGTCTATGAGTCAATTGACTATTTCTTTAGGATCTTTGGCAAAAGAGCAGCAGGAATAATCCAAAAATTTATTTATTCAACTCGAATAGTTCCTGAGTTACAGGGATCTACAATTAGCAAAAATAGTAACTGACTGACTTACTAATCACTTATTAATAGATCTTTAATCCAGAGTTGTTTAAATTTGTTTGAAAAAATCGATTTTATTTTATGAAGTGTATCACAAAAGTAAATCGTAATAAGTGCCAAAATTCATAAAAATAAATATGAAAAACATCAGAGTGGAGATAAGACTCTTGCTTAACAAGGCACCACATACACGAACAATAAATGTACATACACTCGTGGTACTTAATAACACAATCTTCTATACGACACTACACATTAAATTCGTTGACATATTTTGAAAGTAACATCCAGCCTTCTTTTCGACAGTCGTCAGTAGCACAGTTGAATAATAAAGCAATGTCTGCTATTGACTTTTAATGGGAGCTGCCAATAAAACCCATATAATTCCTTATAAGTGTGCAAGTTTGCCATTTGACTCACAGGTAAACTTGTATATAAGTGCAAATTAATTGGGTAAAAACAGTTTAGTTTATATTTGAGTGCAAACTCTCTCGGAGTTGACTAGCTGGTTAATTACTCATCTGTGGTCATGATCGGGTTTCGTTTCAATCAATATTCATATCACATACGCCTTGAATTTTTGTGGAACTTACTTGTATGATGGGCGCACATCACCGTTTTCTAAAGCAAATAAGCGAACAGAAAGAATGATTTTTGGAAAGGAATTATGTTTACGATGAATGACTTGTTTTATATTGGACGTAGTTTATCTTTTGAATGGAATAGAGAGGAAAATATACCTTGCTCTTTATTACAGTCCGATGGAGCCATCAGAAGTGATGATCAGACTTCCCTGCACTTGATGTTTGGATGATGGTTTAGAGGGTAATGGGTATCGTATTAGCCAAAAAAGCACAGAGTATCTGTACTGCCCATTCTCCGACCGAAGCCAGCCCATTCCAGACGTTTATTTGAATGGAGTGGTGGTTCCCAAGTGAGATAAGTTCAAATATGAAGATGCTTCGCATGATAGCAGGAGTAACAAAGCTTGATCGAATTAGAAGTTCCAAAATCCGAAGAAGCCTTCACTTCAAAAAAAAAACCCATCTCGAAAAAAATGGAGACGACCGACTCAGTTGGCATTGTCTTGTTCAAAGGAGGGATCATACGAACCTCGTTAAAAAGGCAATGGCAATCAACGTTCCCTTACAATCGCGTAAGAGAGGCAGGCCTAAAAACTCCTGGATCACACAAATGCAGAAACACCAGCATTTGATTGGCCTCACTGATGAAGTGATTCAAAATAGGGAGGCTTGCAGAATTGTTTCGAGGTCGAACAGGCGAACCCCACAGGTGGATCAGTAGGAATGCAGTAAAGTGGGAGGGTTATGATCCCTATAATCCTGATCATAATGTCGTCCTTAAATGGAGAGAAGTAGAGAGGAAAATATTACTCAGGTGAGTATTGTCAAGCAATGACAAGTCAACGGAAGGAAATTCTAAAATAAAAACTTAACACCGCCTTTTTCACTCTTTTAAGGATGAATTCTCCAAGGTTCCTTCTTATCAAAAGTATTGAGCATGTAGCAAACTCCCATAATAATTTGATGCTAATTTGCTTATACGTATAGGCTCGAGTGTGATTATTGGATTTATTAGATTCCAATTAAGAAGATAAGCAACTAAATCAGTTTAAACATACTCCAACTTTCCACAATTTGATGCTGATTTCTCTTTAAAATATAGGATGCAATAGTTTGCTTGCCCTGTGTGAAGCGTCATTACTGGGGAATGTATAAAATTACATAAAATTGTGTTTGATTTATCTGCGATAAATCCGATTGTTTATAATGGTAAAATATATCTGTTAATTAAAAAAATATACATACATACATATGTTTATCCAATCTTTGAAATCAATTCAATGAAGTGTCACTTGCCATAACATACTAGCAAAATATTAAATTACATTTGCAACAACTGTATAACTTACATATAATCCAAGTATACAGCAAAAGTGAAGCACCCTCTTTCTCTCTGTAACTGCCCGTGACACTTTAAATATCATAGCTCAATTTTTAATTGTTTTTCTTTCGCCGAAGGGCAGATACATGCCACTGAAAAAAAAAACCCGTTGATCCTATCCATTTTTTGTTTTTACATCAAAACATTTCTGTATAGCAAAACATCCATTTGTCCAGAATACAATGATAAATTGTTATTTATTCAACTCCAGCTTTCATTATTTACGATAGAATGATTAATGACACTCCCCGGACGACAATCAATTTATAGATAAATAATAAATTTCCCATCAATTGCGTTAAATAAATCCTTTTTGCTTGGTATTCTGTGCGGCAATTTTATGGAGATTGTTGGGATTTAAATTGTTTACAAAAAAAAAAATCTCTTGTTGATGTTGGGTCAAAATAATAGAGATGTTGCTTAAGATAATTAAATATTAAAAATATGTTACGTTGGTATCTATTTCTTTTTTAAATCATATAGTGTCGCCTCACTTA
The DNA here is from genome assembly GCA_963576555.1 of Ferdinandea cuprea. Taxonomy (NCBI): domain Eukaryota; kingdom Metazoa; phylum Arthropoda; class Insecta; order Diptera; family Syrphidae; genus Ferdinandea; species Ferdinandea cuprea. Next base: position 26,347,788 of record OY754960.1, read on the forward strand.
ATACTTTAATAATAATATCTTTTTCTCTTGAACTCATTACAGTTACATTAAATTCTTCACCTCGCGCTTTAGGCGAACGTCAAACATAAGGGTAAGACAATTTGTTAAATCCTAATTAAAACAGCTGCAAAAGCAGTCAAGCAAGTTTACTCACAATAAAGATGATTAGTTGTTTGTCCTTAAAATTAGTTTAAGCTTCCAGTTGAATTGCATTTAATTTGTTTATAATTTAATTAAAACGATTTTAATTAGAAAACTTGGCGATAAACTTGTTTAGAAATTTCCCATTATGAAGAGGAAGTCAAAAGCAAATTACTCACCTGAGCGTTAAAATATGGATTTGCTTGGACTTATGCCAGATTTAGTATTACCTTGCAGCAAATTACAACAGGAATGATGTCAAAACTTTCAATATATTTCGACAAAAATATTTTGCAAAGCAAGCCTCTGTGTGTACTTAAGGGAATTCAAACCTCTAAATGACTCAGTGAATGAGGACAGTGTTGTATGTAACCATTCTAATAGTTGTCGCCTCACTCCGTTTCGTTCAGCGAATCAAAAAAGGAATTTTATTTTACGTATAAACGTATCAGAATTGTGTGGAAAAGCACAAATTTGGTTGAAAAGAGTCAGTAAAAGATATTTTTTTTGGCTCTAGGAAATAAGGTCCCAAGAAATAAAGCCCCAAAATAAAAATGAAATAAGGCCCCAAAAATATAAACGCGAAATAATTATTATTTTTATTGGGGATGGTTGGCTTTATGCAAACTTTGTTTATACCCAATAAGTCTTTGCATATACCCAAAATCGCACCAATCGGAATCAAACAGTGAAAAGACGCAGGGGGGTTGCATTTTCCATTCGTCGATTCTTAATAACTGTAATAATATAAATAACTTTATGTCATTACTAAACTTTTGGGCCTTTATTTCATTTGTATATTGGGATTTTATTTCATAATGAAATAAAGACCCAATTTTGGGTGCTTATTTCATTTTTATTTTGGGGCTTTATTTCTTGGGGCCTCATTTCCTAAAGCCATAATTTTTAAATATAAAAAATGGAATTCCCTGTATTAGTTTTTCAGATATTGACTTTGGTTTTATAAATTACCGTTATTCGATTAAAAAAAAATCTTATAAAACTGTGTGGAAAATATTGTTATCGTCGAACCGTTTCGCCATACGGCTTCCGGATAGATAGACAGACAATAAGACGGAATTGGCCGACCCACTCTTTTGGACTTCTCTATAGTCGTAATATAATCCCTCATACTCAGTTTGAGTTCGAAATCTCCGCACGATCGCAATAACTTTCTCTTTAGCATACTAATGAATACGAGAATCTGTATCATATGTGTCGCGTGACGATGGAGAACACGCGGTACATTGTGCAACCCATCTGAACTAGAGAGTCTCTCTTCTATTGTTTTAAGACCGTTGTGGAACATAGTAATTTCAATAATCATTTCCTTAATTTATAACCAGCCCGAGGCCATCTGACATTCAGCATAAATCATTTCCTTCTTTTTGATTAGTTTTAAACATTTTCCTTTGCTGAAACATATGATTACATTCTTTTAAAATTTATTTAGTCATTTCGCCCGCAGTGTTAATTTGGTATCAAATAAAGAAACTTCATTCAAGGGAACAACACCCACTCTCTCATTTCATGTTTGAAATTGATTCCAAGATGATGTTTGCTTTTTAAAGAAGACAAAAAACAAGTTAATAAAACTTTTGAAAAACGTACATACCTCTAACTCTTTATCCCCGAGGGAAATAAGTTTCGAGATGTTGTTTTTTTTTGCCGTGTTTTGTTCTCTTTTGCGAAAGTGAATTTCGAAACAACACTGTCAACGGTGTTACTGTTGTTTCGTAGAAAACTTTTCTTCATCAGTTGAATAAACTTGTTGTTTCCGAAGGTAAGTCTTTACTCAGCAGGATATAATGCTTGAAGTGTTGGCAACCAAACATTGACAGAGGACCTCTTTAAATAATCAAAGCAAATACACTGACGCAAAAGGTACGAATGTATTGATTTGTTCTATTGATATTTGACTAGGTTTCAGCAAATAACAATTTAATTGAATTTACAAATACTCTTGACGCTGATGGCTTGATCAATTGGTCACTTTCGTTTGTCAAGAATTGGCTCATAAATTACCGAGTTTCTTGTTTTGTGTCAGCACATAATGGAAGTCGTTTTTACCTTTGTATATGTAGAAAAATGGATAAATACTGAGAAATAACAATCCGGCTTCAGATAACATATTAGATATAATTTTTTCCTTGCAGTTTTGGGAATGCCATCATTGCAGACTAATCCCAGGTATGCCAAGTACAAATACAGATCATAACTTTTAATTATTTTATTTGAGAACATTTCTTTATGCTGTTCTATGTATAATTATTAATATGCTATTATAATCTCAATAAGGTCTATAAATAGGAGCCAGGAGGTGACATTTTTACTCTTTTCTCATTAAATTAATTTTAAAAATTCAAATTCAGTTAAAGATATTTATTATTAAGGCCATAGTTTAAAAAACTAGGCTTCAGGTGATGTAGGGCCGTTTGAGCTTAAAATTTATTCACTAGCTAAATGCCCGGCCTAGCCGGTGTTAAAAGAAATAAGTCTTACTATCCAACTAAATATGAACTTTTAAGTAAAATAATAAATATTTCTCTACAGCGCCTTACTTTATTGCACTTGGAATAAATATTGGGAAAATACCAAAATTGCGTGAGAAACTATTTTTAAAGTATGTATGTACTGAGACAGTTGAGACCTACAAACTTGTTCGTATAAACCAAATGTCCTACAGAATGTCGTTATAAGCGATATAAGCCCGGTTTTTTGTTTTGTTTGTTTTTTGTATGAGGTGGCACATAACATCCTGCGGGCTATGTTTTTCGCAAACCAAAATATTGACCTTATCAAGTTTTAATTCCACACTCAATACTTGTATATGCTATGGCGTACAGACCCTTTGGAAAAATGAATGAAAATATAAAATTGTTCATCTTAGCACGCCAATATTTTTTTTTGTATAGTTTTTCAGTTTTATGCGTCTTTTTTATCGCTAGCATTTTTTTTTGCCGGAGGTTGCTACTATCCGATGGAGCGCTCAGACACAGCCACAAATCCATTGTACTTCCATTCAGATACCTTACATTAATGTTCTTAGGTTCCCGTCTTTCGAAGAAAAATGAGAAGGAGCTTCAGTTATGAAGAGCTTAGATGTTCGGCACTCACCACGTCAGCCCCGAAAATCCGCCACCTGATACGAGCATAGGCCAGACAACTGTAGAGAAAGTGTTCTGCTGTGTCATCCTCCTCACCGCAAGCAGGACAGGTAGTGGTGTCGCTGAAGTCGAATACATTTAAGTAGCAAAAGCTTGGTGGCCCGAAAGGACGCCTACAAGCAGCCTGCAGTCGATTCTCCTAAGAGATAGAAGAAAAGATGCAGACTTTTTGCGAATGTCCGGGCGAATTTGTTTGGCCTGTCTACATCCAACGCAATCGCGCCACCGAATCTTGTTTTCACAAAAAAAAAAAAGTATCAATGGAAGATATGACTAAAGATGTAGGCAGACCCAACACTCTAGCCCTCCAATTGTTGTTCACAATATAGCGAATAGCCATTAGGATGGCAAAAATCTCCGTTTGGAAAACAGACGCATTTTTACCCAAGGGGTAGTAAAGTTTTATATCATCGCGTTCCACAAAGACTCTAGCACTAGACTCCTGTCCGGTTTTGGAGCCATCCGTGAAAATACGATGGCATTCAATCCATGGTTCAGAGTCTGGCCGAAGCCATTCCGTTACCTGTGGAAAGTCGACGTGGTAGTTTTTTCGCAGAAGGATTTCTGGTATCATTGAATCAGACGGCATATCCATAAGACAGGGGTCAAAGGATAATTCTCGAGCAAGTTCTTCAAAATTCCAGCGCGCATGGTACCAAAATCCACTTCACTTTAAGCGAAAGATGATTTTTAGCGTACCTACCAACAAGATAAGATTGAAAGTGCTAGCATTAGTGTTTAATCTTATTTTGAAGAACTGTTTCAGACAGAAGCTCTCCATGGGTCGGCAGACCGTAGTAGTATGTATAACTTATATGTGCTAATCAATACAATTTAAAAGTATCTCAGGTAGGATGCGAGAACTACATCTAATAAATATGGTAAATAAACATTCCTTAGAATGTTCAATATCTTTTGAAAACTAGGCGTTTCTGTAAAGTAATTCTAATATTCTAATGAGGAAATATTTCTATATAATCTTTAGTGATGTGTCAATTCAAGTTCTAAACCACTTCAAACCGAATCAAAACGAGTTACATTTAAGTTCAACCGAGTTGGCGAAACTGATAGGACGAACTGAACCGAATTATTGAATGCCAAAGTTTCAACACGACTTGAACATACAATCCGGTTTCGGTTCGGTTGGCAAACACAGTCTTTTATTTTAATACTAACCGAGTTGCACTGCCCGAGATTAAATACTTATTTGGTATTCGGTTTCGGCTCGGTTCCTCACATTGTCATTGTTGTTTTCTTTTTTCAGATATAAGGGTTAGTGTGTGTTGTGTATTCGTTGTTTTTGGTAGGATGCATCGAACCAATGTACCTGGTTATAAAGGTTATTTGTTGTTATACAAACCGAGTCAAACCTATATGGAAACTTATTTAATATCTATTTTGTATTTGTGTTCGTTTTTATTTTTTCAACACACAGATATAAAGGAAGATAATTCAAATAATTTTGTTTGCTAACTCGGTTTTCGATTTGGTCCATCATCACTAATCTTTTACATACAATTGATATCTTCTTTTATAATTATAATGTAGTTTGTCTTGAAAGTAAGTAGTTGGTTGTACCATAAACTGGTTTTCTGTTTGTTGCACACATTTCTGGTTTGTTGCCGTAGGCGAGCGTCAAATCACACGATCTTGGTGGCCAATTGACAGGTCCATTCCGCGAAATTATGCGCTCATCGAATGTTTCCTTCACCAGATGTAATGGCGTTTCAAGGGTTTCACGTGGATTCGCTTCACTCCAAATGCGGCAATTTTGCATGTTGACGTAGCTATTCAACACAAAATGAGCTTGCGGTAAACTGTTTATTTGTCAACCTGTTCATGATGAAATGGCAAACCAAACTGAACATAAATGACAGTCTTATGTCTATTCAAGAAACCAACCTCTAAAAATAACACCCTCCATATTCTGAGCCAGCGGCTCGTAATAAATGTTTGGCTAAGTACTATACAGCTGTATTTTTAAACTATTCCATATGTATCTCTATAATCTCATTATTTATTCGTTCAGGAGTCTACATATGAAATCACACTTCCAACTTCTAGTTCTGTGCACTTTTGATAAATTATACATCGCTTTAAACCCTCCACCGGGCACCATATACGAATACTCGTGATAACTATCATAAAAAATGATTTCATCGTTACCTGCACCTGCTCTATTTTTACTTGGAACTTTTCGCCTTCTTCCAATACCATAAATTATGAAATATTCAAGTAGATATCTCTCATCGCACAAGCGAACAGTTCCTATTTCATAAATACCAAAGTATGAAGAGTGCCAACGGATTAAATGTACATGTTAAATATTCTGCCCACTCTTGCCTTCTATATTTGCATATTATGTAAATGCAGTGCATTACATAATTTGACACACGAGTATTTGCATGTTGAACATTTTTGGTGGGGTAGGCACCTAAAATTCCCACATATTCGTCTGATTAAATTTTGTGATTTACATAGTTAGGTAAATCCGGAATAACACCTTCAAAATGTGAAGTGTGGAAATATTGAAAACCATAATCCCTGTTATCTACGGATTTTAGAATAACAAGATTTCTAATTAGCATGAATAGAATACGAATACGAAATAAATTTTAATCCGTTGATGAAATTTAGCGATTGTTAATGAGCGGTAATTCTCGGAAATCAGTTGCTTTCTTTGTCTTGTTGGATATTTTAGTTTTTTTTTAAAGTCGTAAGTATGAACCGTGCAAGCTCAATTCAGATTTCTTAGCTAAGTCTAAAATGCGACATTGTGCCATAAAAAGAAACCAAAAAATAAATCCTGGAAAAAAGTGTTTTTTTTTTTAAGTTTCAATTATATTCTTCGCATTTTGATCTGCACGGTCGGCCTCCTTTTTGACTTTATGAATGAAAAATTGGTTTTAATTTTTTTTTGTTTGGCTTTTCATCTTTTTTCTATTGGAAGTAAAGGACGATGGACTGAAATCTTAATTTTGGTTTAATGGTGAAATAAATATTTTACCCGAACAACTGGAAACGAGGTTCGGATTTAACTTTATTTATGGTAACAATATGGACATGAGCATGCATCAAATTTGTTTTTAACGATTACTTGTGATCCACACTATACAACCAGCTACTGAGTGACTTCAGCGCCAGGATCAACTTCTGGATACCTTGTCTATCCACATAGAGGAAACATCTACAGTGGAAGTCGCTAATAGCGACCACATTCTTTTCTCTTGATTAATTTCTTTACAGTATTGTGCAAAACCTAAGCAACTTTTCCTACTCTCATATAAAAAGTTGTCTCCCACTTTTAAAAATACTTCCCGGTAAACTGTCAATATATTTATTTACATATTTGCATGTGTCCTCAAAATCACCCAAACAAAGTTTTTAATTTTGAAAAATAATAAAAATTAATCAAAATCAGTTCAAAAAACAGCTGTGCAAAACCTAAGCAACTCTTTTAATATTTTGTATAATATCCTTTTTTTTTATGACTTCAGCACATCTACGAGGCATCGACTCAATTAAATTAGAAATAATAGCTGCTGGTATGTTTTCCCACTGTATTTTCAATAAATTTATCAACTCCATTTGGTTTTTGCACCGTATTGTTCCAACGCGACGTTTAAGAATTCCGAATAAATTTTCAATCGGATTCAAATCCGGCGACTGTGCAGGCCAATCAAGAACTTCAATCCGATGGTCTGTTAGCCACCCCTTGACCATTTTTGAAGTATGCCACTTTCTACAAAGTTCATTTATCCAATGTTAGATTCTTTCATGCCCTTATAGTTGCTATAGTTGAACTATTTTCGAGGACAAAACAAATATGTATATAATTTTAACATGGTCTTAATCTTCAACTCTCTTGTTGCAAATAGACTAGTTTGTTTCTAAAGCACTACGACTTAGAAGCTGGTCCGTTGTACTGTCCGACAGATACTTCAGTTTAGTGTAGTAATCTACCGGGCTTTTCAAGAAATCCGAGAAGGCCCTCAATATTCCATTCAATCGCATTTAAATTTCAAAAAGCTAGCCATCGCCGACCCCATAGCGTTTGATCTGAATAATTGGTAGCAGCGTGCCCGGAGCCGTTAAGGATGGAAGGTGGTTTTTCCAAATATGCTGGCCAACTTTTGTATTATTATTTTTTCTTCATTGCGAAGTCCTTTTCGAGACTTTGGAGCGGCTCACGTTCAACGGTAAGAAAGCTCCCAAAATTCAGCAGGAAAAGAAATATGTTTTTTTTTTTTTGGAAATGGTAAGATCTAGTCCAAATATTTATGTCCGCAGTAAACTCTTTAAATGGTATATTCTCAAACGACTATTTAAAAAATGAAAATTTCAGAAAATGATAACGTTGTTTACTCTAAAAACAATTACATTGTCTCCTGACAAGGGAGGTGCAAGTTTAATCCCCAATAGGGAACAAAGACGCACTCCGCTCATGAATACAGATTAACGCTTATCATCTAGTTCCCTCAAACGCTACACCTAAGAGATGCTGGCTGCTGGAAGCACAATGGACCATTAATGAGTCCGAGGGCTTCCTTGTCTACAATTCGATTTCCTTTTCGCTTTAAAAAGAGGGACAATAAATGTTAAGCGTTGACATTCAATACATTCCTTTTACTTCCTTGAATTTTTTTTCAGTTGTTTTGTGTAATTCTTTAATTCTGTTCGCTGTATGTAGTTCTTGGAAATCATTGACTACTGCGATAAGCCATTTACTCGGATATCATCTTAAAATCATTTTTATGAAACTAGCGTTTTAAATGAATAAAGTGCACGATTTCCTTCCAAAGCAAAAAAATATTTGATGCGTTCCGTTGCTCAAGGATTCATGAGATAACCGATAACACTAAAGAATTGTCATAAGCCCTGGCACACCTTTTATGTCTCGCATTTCATTAGTAAAACAAAAAAGGAAGTCCCGTGGGACATGTAACACTTCATTCTAACTTTTATCTGATATGTTGTTTGTTTTCAAAAGCTCAGCTTTAAAGAAACTCTATCCTACCAGAATACAATTAACCGCATAATGAGAAAACCATGTTCCATCAATTAATTCCCAGATGTTTACAGTTACGTTTCACTGAGCGCTAAGACCAGATTTTACAGGTGTGACAACATTAACCACATGAATGTGTCACTTAATTACCATGATTTCGCATAAATGGCCATCAACATCCCACAGGAATGACCTCGACAAACAAAAGCAATGAATTCATTTCCAAAGTATCCACGACATGTTCATAGTATGGAACTGTTAAGCCCTTTACTGTGTAGCAGCAAAGATGTGGCTGGCTGGATGAAGCTCCTGTAATTAAAATTAAATAATAAATGGAGTAGTTGCCTAAGTTTGAGCAAATCTCGAGGGTAATTAAAAATATTTTAACATAATTTTTTTTGCTGTTTTAAATAGAAAACATATTAAAAACACATTTTCATAAAATGGAGGGTAGCTTTTGGTTGCGTAATGTTACTTAAATAGCAACTTTAATATAGCACTCATCTGTATATAAATAGATTTGTTTCTATGAATTCTCACAACGGAACGGAAAGCAAAACAACGAATGTACAATCCATGTTTTCATTGCAATCTCTTGCGAAGCCGTAAATCCTTCCTGCTTTTGATGCTTTATTATTGGCGGTAAACCCATACTATAAATAGTAAATAAAACAGTCTTCCTGTGGAAGGCATTGCTTTAAAATTCAATAGACCGACGGAGGCATGTGTTGGCGCAGAGCTGCTGTACTGTATCTATTGCAGTTGCTGTGTTATCCTTGAAACCATATTCAATATCCTGCACTTGAATTACATTGAATATGCATAAGTACAGACATACCTACTTTGAATTTATGGAAATATTCTGTGCGTCCCTCATGTTTGTTAACGTTTGTTAATTATCCAAAGTAAAGTTTTGCAGTGGGGAATTCGATTTTTAGGTATTGTCTATAATTGCACAAAAATGCCTTTAGAATAGGTACACAATTTGTAATAACTATTTACATTCACTCAAATTTAATTTCTTAAGATAACGGACAAAGACATTATTATTTACCATTACGTCCTTCATCCCATAAAAGCTAATTGACGATGTGATTAAGTTCTCTCGTCAAAATTGGATTAAGTATCTTTTCTTGACGCAGCTGTTTCTCGATAATCCAATCGATTCCAGCCCACTTGGTTAACTATCAGTTTCTGTTTCCCTTCTTAAGATAAACCGATTATGTGTCCTTTTTTTTCTCTATCTTCTTTCGAGTAGAAACTTCTTTTCACCGTGAAGGCTTTTACTTTTATCGCAAAACGATAAACTAACTTAGTTGATTTATTTTCTGGTTATCATGATTTACCTTGTCGTCAAATTTTCGTACCTCAAGTTCGGATATGACGACCGCATTGGTTTTGATTAAGCTGATTAGTTTAAGTTAACTCCTTATGAATTAACTAAAACTTTCGTTGTTTTGATCCTGCTAATTAGTGCAATTAAAATGAATATGTATCTGCATTCTTTAAGGCAGGCTGAATTCCTTGCTTAAAAAATAAATATCCATTTGAAGTTACCTTAATTCAATGTAATCTTGTTGGCATTTTGCCTCACATTTTTCTCTCAAGTAGAGGATACTCTTATTTTGGAGGGGCTATAAATTTTCATTACAAGCAGTAAAACATTCAAAAAAATCTTACAACCTTTCAGTGTACTGCTTCATACCGGAATTAAGCCAGACAAGGGTAAAAGTGGAAAATATTTAATACATTGCGAATATCCTTCTTGAAAATGTTTCTACTGTTTCGGTTATAGCTACATAAATAAATGAATATTCATCAGTACTAATTTAATGTTGGTTTTGTAGCAAATTAAAAATAAGTATCCAATTGCTTTCAGTGCCTTTGGCAAGGAAAAGAGTTTATTAGTGTGGAATTCTCCTGAAATTGGGTTGATATTCAAGTATTATTTCAATACTGGCTGACTTCTAAAGCGGTGAAGATTTTCAGTATTATTTCCTGTTGCTTCATCATCATATATTGCAACTTTTTACTTTTACATTCTATTTCAAAATCATTTTCTCTTAGTACGAATAAAATAATATCCCATATAATAGAAAACAAAGTTGAAAGTCCTTTGCACACAGTTTAAAGAATTTTTTTTAAATATTTGAATTTCAACATATAATGACTCTTTTTATATGTACACCTGTCATGTAAGGGCGTTCCAGTTACAATAAATTTTGAAATAGATAGATATTCTCACAGCTCAGAAGAGAAAAAGGCAGAATAGTAGTGGGGTCTACTATCACCCCAACTCAAGTAATGTGAATTTAAAGGTAATTCACAAATGTGTTTCGCTGTGTTTATCTGTTTTTCAGGTGTAGTTAACCTGATATTCTTTACCTATTGGTTTGGCGTACAAACGGAGCCACTGGAGAACAAATTGATTTTTGTTTCGTCACTGCATAAAATATTTCGTGAAATTTTTATAGAAGTTCTAAAATATGTATGTTATTATTTCTCTTCTAAATTTCAAGTAAATCTTACCAACAGTACTGTCTCTGTCACAAATCTAGAAACATGGGCCCAATTATCTTCCTTTTTCCATCAACATGTTATATTTGAATTTAAATCAATCTTTTAAGTTACTCTCAAAAGGGTAATGGTACTCCTTAAATAGCATTTTTTAAAACCCTAAATTTTACACTTCCTACTTTTTAATAAAGGACAATAAATTCTTGGATTCAAAAAGAGGCAGAATATGAGAAATGAATTTCAATTTTAAGAAAAAACATTTCGTATACGTCCTCAAATGCCTGCGCCCATTATATATTAAAGAACGTAAAAAAGAGAGACACTAATAACGCTGGTCGCTAAGTTGCGGGTAGTAAATTAATGCAAAACCTAGGGATCGCGAGTTGGATTATGACTAGTCAGAGCTATGAGCTGGAAGAGATTAAATATAAAATAAAATTGTACATTTTGTGCGTTCAGAAATGAAATGACGAAACACCAGAAATCGGGTGCGTATATTGGACGTCAGGACTAAGCATACCTGATGTTGTTCTAAGGAAAGGAACATATTCACATCATCCTTGCGGCAGAGTTACTTACCAACATATCGACCACTTCAAAGTCCAGTGACCGTTTGATAACGCTCAAAAATATCAGCTTCTGTTTATTGGAGGAAAGTCTACCGAAGACAATGAATACTTAAATGGTGGACTAGGTTACGCAGCATGAATTCTTCCGGCGATCATAAATCCCAGATTTACTACTATTTTAAAAATTTCTTGTAGACTTGAATTAATGACTTTAGAGTGAACGTCGGGCTCTTGAGGCTATCACCCCAGCAACATCTATCTGTCTCTTCCTAACAAAATTTATCTTGAAAAAGAAGAATTAAAAAAAAAACGGAAAACTTCGCGAAAATTAATTGCATTTATTATTAACATGGGAAAAAACTTCCATCGCAACATAAACAAATTGAGGATGCAGGTCCAAGGTACAAGATATGTAAGTTTAATTTACAACAGGAACTTTGCGTACAAGGAACACTTTCGAACGATGCATTTAACTAAAATATTAAATATGTGGTGTATTAAAAAGTGCCAGACTATGAACAAAGACTCGATGTTACACCATCTTTTGGTAGTATAAATATGGATTTCGGCCATGCTCAAAGCTTGCAGTAATTAACCAACCGAATATTATTGAAACGTTTCTTCGATTGTGAATTCAAAAATATTTAATTTCATTGAACGATCACTAATGTACGTAAATACATTTTTACCAAAATAATACTAACCAATCTGCACTCACCTCAACAATCATATGTCAAGTCTTAAAATGTACACATGAAAGAAACACACATAAAGTTGATTGATCGGCGTTACAATAAAAATTTTCTTCTGTGTTTACTTTGGTTAAATTCAATCTTTTGCCTTCCTCTACAGCTATACGATTAACTGTCAGCGATTTTTGTGATTTATTTATTCATTCACATTCTGTTGATTACATTCTAATATTAGACAAAAGAATAAAAATCCTTCCTTTCGCTTCATTAAATTGTTTTTAATTATCGGAATTCAGAAACCCATTAAATTGCCAAATGTTTCGATCACCCGCAGATATTTTCGTTTTCTGCTCTTCTCAATCTTCCTTCTTCTGAGCAAATAACCAACTTTTAATCCGTATAAGAAAAAAATTGCCACGAGCATCGAGTGTATTATCTACTCAGATATGTTGGATTTCCTTGTCAGAAATAACAATTGCTGGTACGGGATAAAAAAAAATATAACAAAGAAAAGTAATGCCACATGTACTTCTCAGTTGCTATCTAATTTTTGACTTCGCACACGTGACTCAAATTGAAAATGTAGAAATCAACAGAAACGCCAAAAGTAACTGGCACCATGGATACATTTAATTCGAACATTATCAGTATATTGAGAGTAACACTGTGCAATTTAAGCAACTGTCACTTGTTCGATATTATGACAAATTATTCAATACCTATTTATGGACTACGAAATTGAACCCTACATCTATGCTGCATACAACATACATAACACGTGTAGGTGTACGTGAATTATTATCAATAATGTGACCCTTTTTGACGTTAAATCAATTAAATTTACGATAATGAGCAACTTTTATGGCCGTTTCTCTGCCTACATTTGGGATCAATTAGTTGCGAAATGATAATGTTATTTCCCACGGGAATGTACTCGATAGATTGGCATGAAGTTAACTAGAGTGTGCTTATGTGGTCTGGTTTTTGTGACAGCAAGTGGGCGGAGAACCTTTCAAATATTTATCAAATAAATAGTTTCCGCAGGATTGCGTCAAGGTAAACTCTTCAATAGTTGGGGGGGATAAGTCCATTGATTTAAAACACAATTATACGCACAAGTGAATCATCAAAGTCACTGAAGGTGTCAGTGTGGCCTTTTTTTAAACCAAGAAAGAATTAAAGGAATCTCCCCATTTTCTATTAAAAGGATGTTACTCAAGGGTAAAAGGTTTAAATGCGAAGGACTTCGTTATCGTAAAGGATTTTTGGACGTAATAGAGTGGTCAAGTTCACTTGAAAGAGAAACGGTGAAGCGGGATATAAACCCGAAATGAAAAGCAGAGATAATTACGGAATATCTGTATCTGCTGGTAGTTTGGTTGAGGTATCCTAAACTGTATGGAATATAGAAGTAGTACGTTCCTTTGGCTTTGTTTTAATGAGGGAGTTTTGAGAAGGATACAGGTAATTGCTTAAGGGCATTGATTCGTTTTTAATAGAAAAGGGTTTCACAAATAGGGGCTATGTACATTTAAAGTTTAAATAAGTAAGTTTTTTTTTTGTATTTTTGTGTATTAAAAAAAGAGGAAAATAAATAAGTCATCAAACTATATAATTGCTACGACTTTGTAATGCTGCATCAACAATGCTTTTATTAATTTATAGGAAAATTCAAACAAATATTTATTTTTTTATAAATCATCTTAAAGTCTATTTGTTTATCTTCCTATTGAAAACAATTCTTGGTGCAAATGTGTGGGACATCTTCTCTGCCAAGCCACTCGGCCGATTGACTCATTGTAAATTATTTTCTAAATCTCTACAGGAAGGTGCTGCTCCGGTGGGTGGCGACAAATAGGTCCATGCCATTTTTCATGGTCAATTGAACGTTGCCTGTTCACGTGTTGGAAAACCATCTGACTTATTTGTATATGCAAATATGGTCGGATAGACAAACAAACAATATCGTAATAAATTAGCACTAAGAAGAATAAATACAATTTTGGTTATTTGAATTACAACTACACGAATATATAAACTCTGCCATACGGTTTGTTAGTAAATTCAGTATAATATTTGTTTTCGATTTTGCTATATCAATAAAATGAAACGACATAAATTCAATTTCATTCGGTCAAGTGGGTGCCGCTTAGTTGCTAACCTGTTAGCTCTTTTTACCCTGCTCTTAATTTCTTTAGCGAGTGCTACGGGGGACAAGTCATTGAACTCATGTCCGATATTATAGCTTGCTCTGATAGAATGACTCGAACCGTTTAACCGGGTTCCTAATATCAGTTTGGCTTCCGGCACAGCGATTCACCAATAGACTAAATTTTCACACAAAGACATATTCTCGCAAATTCCTAATACTAATTTCAAGTCGAATTGCACGTTAAAGATGCATATTATATCTTCAAAAGCTCTATGTGGGTATGGTTCGGGATCTCACCTAAATTGATTTAAATGTTTCGCGTGATGCTAGGGAGAAATCGCATTAGCTCATTTGGACTATTTCAATCAAGAACTAGATTCCGTAACGGACATGAGCTATCATATGACTTCTTTATTCTTATTCGGCACAGGATTGTGCAAACTGTCGTAACCAGTGACTTGCTGTACCAAAATTTCTAGGGTAGCCAAAATGGCTATACATATGCCTTTGGATGCGGGATTTTTTTTTTCTTAAAACGATCCAGCTCCGATTAACGATCTTGGAAACTTTTTTGGAAAGCTGTTTAATGACATACAAACTCCTTAACATTATGCTATGTTGATCCGAACAGAAAACTCAAAGAAAAAAGAAACTCACGAGTTTATTTAAAATGATGAAAATTCTAAATGCATCAAGACAACTTTAAAACCCCTACATAACACGAAAATAACACCTAAGGCTTTTCATTTCCCTAACTTCAAATGGACGGCGTAATGATGTGTGGAACATTTTTTCAAAGTAAAACAGGTGAGCCCTAAAGGGGACCAGTAGAGATGCAGCTAAAAAATGTAAAGTTAACATCTTCGGAAATACAAAAGCAGAAAAGAAATCAAAATCTCCTGAAAAAATGCATGTTAATAAAAACCACAGCGACAACGCAACTTCATTAATTAACCAAACTTAATATACTTAAATAACTTAAATAACTTAATTCAAAACATTCATCAAATTGACTAGCAGCATGAATGTTGTCAACTTAATTTGCATTCAGGAGGGATACATGACTAATGCAGCCGAGTGCCAGCCAAACCAACAGCACCAAACGAAAGCCGAAGGATAAAAATACAGAATATGTATATTTGTCTAATTATTACCAGTAGATCCAAATTTTACGCTTTTTTAAATGTTAAAAGCAATATCTCAATGTTGCCATTCCAAGAAGACTCAAAAGCAATTCCAGTTTTAAATTAAACATTCTTCCACATTAAAGTGGAAAATAGAAACATAAGTTATCCCATTCTCGAATGTGATGAATGGAAACATAAAATGTATCCATTCCTCCCATCTAAACATGTTTACAAGGCTTAAAAGTCGCTAAATCTACTCTCCGGATTGTGTCTAAAGTTGTTTTGATTTCACATATCTTCCCAGGAACAGGTTTATAATGTGGGTAGTTTCAATATAAGAGTAATTTTCAATGAGTGATCTGAAATGACAACAACAACTTTGTTCTCTTTTTACATTAAAATCTAATTTTATTGATTTAATTTAAATTTGATTTTAGGCTAACATATTCTTCTAATTCTGTTTTTCTAAACAGTGTCTTAAATGTCTCTGTGCCGTCATTAGTCGTACAACGATATCAACATCATGGGCTGCTCTCAACCTTCCATAAAGGAGGCTTTTTCGGCAATTTAGATTGGGCGAATTTAGTTGGTTTTAAAGTTAGCGAGGACTCAACCAAATACATGATTTTAACATAAAAGCATGTGCCCACTCTATAGGACAAAAACGCATCTGTTGAAAGTCGAATCATTGTTAAGGAGTTCACCTACGCAGGGTTAACATCAATTCCGTAAACAACATCTTAGTGAAGATAAGATGAAGAATTACTCTATGCCTTCACTAAACACTAATTCTGTCAGGTGCTGGGCAAAAACAGTTAGGGGAGCTGTTACTTAACTCTTTTGCGAGAAAAATACGTCAAAGAATGTATACCGCGATTTTTATGAGCTGTGGCAAACAAAGATCTGGCTGAAATCCAAAGTGATAAAATAAACAGGAATATATTGCCATACTCGGCTACATCGAGGGAATGTACAATAGTGCTCCAGTCAAGAGATTCTTTGCAGGGCCCAGTTTCAACACGACAAGGCGTGGTGCCCGGTATTGGTGGATGTAAAACTGCTGTGTCTCAGGATCTACATGTCAGGAGCTTGTTAGATATCTCAGTTTGATTGAAATGCTTCTTAAAAAAATAGTTCAATGAAAAAACTCAAATCGGACGATAAGGCCGGCCAAATATTCCTAAACATAAGGACAGTATTGGGTGTCCACAAACAGGTTAAAATGATTACATGGAGGCCGCAACACCTGCTTATTAACCGCTATAGAATTTCACATCCATGCGGAATGATGTGTGGACGAAAGAAGGGTGATTTTTGGCGAGGAACACGAGTCTACTTCTCACCACACAAAGGCCCGGCAATATCATTAGAATATGTGTTTAAAGGAGCCGAGAAGAAAAGAATACCTACAAAATATAATCGTAATGCCTCGATCTTTAAACTAAAAGAATCGAAAAGGAACTCACATTGATTATAAGATTTCTTCTTGTTTTTAGCTTGAACTGTGACAAAAATATATCACATAAACAGAATGCAAAGTTGTTTGCTTTTATAGAAATGAGCCTGAAGATACCTCACGTACCAGCTTTATAACAGAGAAACATTTTCTTGAAGGTCATATAAACGGCAAATAAAATTAACAATGTTACAGAACTGCAATTTAAGTATTAGTTCTTAGTTATTGTAAGATATCTGTACATGCATGGGCATAAGTATCCTCTCAGTATATCATTGGTGAATAATGCCAATGGAAAATTCCTTTCATCTCACTGAGTTCTCAACGACCAATTATAACTAATTGACACAGATTCCATAATCGGTTCTCAGTGTTGGAAATTGTGTTGCAATCGATAATTCAATTTTGTATATGGCCAATTAAACCAATAATAAGCAAATAGTTTTGAGGTACCTTCACTCAATTTGTCGGTTAATTGTATATCAAATTTACATTCACTTTGACGATTCATGCGTAGGTACAGAAAATAGTTTTAAGATTGCAATATCTTTGATCATTACCATTGCATCTTAAAATAATCTTGGCACAGTGAATAAGTTGATAACTTGCTTGCTAAGTATCTTACTTAGTTATTTGTAAGAGATTTGTAATTTTTTTTATTACAGTATTAATGTCCGAAACAGGTGTTCGTTTCGTTTACCGATGCCACTGCACCCATGCAGCTTAGCTTCTGCAAAAATTGTATATGCAAAGATACATTTTGACACAAATGGAAGTGATCTACTGTTTAATTTCGATTTCAAACGGCAAATTTAAAAAGCTTTCCATGAAATTTCTTATATTTGGATATTTGTCAAATTCTTATATGCGGTGGGGCAGCGAATAAAACTTCTGGGGCGGATTTCAACGTGAAAAGTAATCCAATGCACTAACCACTGAGTCACTGCACCCAAGATTCTTTAATTAAACGGGACATAGAACATTTATTTTAAGAAAGATATAGAAGAAAAAGAAAGAAAATAAAAAAACATTGAAAATTTATGGCTTAGTAATATTGCGAAAAGACACAAACATTTAATAACAAAACTAAAATTTATTGGCTTTATGTAAAGGTATTTTCCAACCCAAACAGCAACATTTTACAATCTCAAAACTTAAAATCAATAATTAAAAATATACATGCGTCACTTAAATTAAAAGAGGAATGCCTTCCTTAATGAAAACTATCTGCCAACAAGAACCTGTTCAACCTAAAATACGAAAAACTAATTCATTGTTCGTTTCATTGTTAGCAATGAAAGGCGTCTAATATCGTGTCATCTCTATATTATAAAAAATGAGTTTCACTTTTGTGTGTGACCTTATCTAGAATTCGGCTGGGTGGATTTTTGTAATTCTTTCATTAAATCCCTTCCATTTGTAGAAGGTTTGAAAAAAAAATTGAAATGTCCAGCCGAAGTTTTTGTAGTTTTTTTTTAGAGCTGAATAATGAAGCATTGGTGAAATTGGAAGATTTCTGTATGATGATTTCGAATGAGCCACTTTTTTAATTGGGAATGTCGATGCTGCGAAATAAAGCCAAGTTAAATAAGACCAAATTTAAAAAGATGTCCTTATTTAATAAATAAGACCAAATTTAATAAAAGTGGCCTTATTTCACGTTTGGAAAGCGACTACTTTCGAGAATAATCATACAACATAGTTTTTCCAAAGTAATAAACTTTATAATTTCACTGATTTTGGCCAAATTTTTGCATGCGATATTGCATCTTCAGGCCTCTCATCTCTTGGTGATGATTCTTTTTCATGTAACTACCAATTCACAATGATCTTCTTGGCAATTAGAGAGATCATCGTTTTTTGTTGCTTCACATAAGAAAATCAACTGTCAAATTTGTAATCATCTCATCGTTTGGAGTGAATTTTATATAAATTCTTTAAGAAAATAAAATATTTTGAAATTAAAATTGACAAACATACCTATATTTTTAAAATAAAGCAGATAATCATAATGTCCTTAAACATAGCGTACTTTTCGAAATAGTTTCAATGACTGGTGCTTTCAAATTCACCGTGTTTCACGTTCTTCTAAATAATCCCAAACAATTTTCCTTGGAGAATTTTAAGTCCAACTGAGCAGATCGGCATTTTTTTCGACTGTTTTGTAGCACCGTTAAAGGATATGGACCTAATATGGAACCCAAGGACTGAAATAGAACGCTGTTGAGGAATGTTACTTTTATTACAATAAATCGATTGTAAAACAACATCCTAAAACGACATACAAAGTTTACGTTGTGAAAAACGAAAAGCGTTCTATTTCAAAGTCTCTAATAACTCAATTGAATAACAAGGCAAAAATGTTGACTATCATACAGACGAATTGTGTTTTGTTTTTGAGATGTCTCATTTTGTTCAAATATGGAAAATTTCCAATGATTCCAGACAGATGCCCTTACACAATTTCAACGATTAAAATTTCAAATTCGTTTAGTGTTTGCCATCACGATCGAAAAGTCGTAACCAGAAAGACCAAATGATGGGATGTTGAGGCTTGGAATTAGGAAATCCATTTGTGGAAAATTTATAAATCTACATAAATTAATACCAAAAATATGGTCCATACAAACATTAATAAACAAAATATTTAAATTTCAAATACATTAAATCTGTTTTAAAAAATTACGTTTCTACTTTGAAATTAATATTTGAATACCACGCCACTTATCGTAGTTACAATAAATTTCAATGAAATTATTAAAGTTAAAATAATTATTCAATTTTAATTGATTAATCTAAGGCTGACTAAATTAAAAATATTTACGGGCAAAACCACGTTTGTCGGGTCAGCTAGTTCTCCTATAAAATAAGCAGAAGAAACAAAAATACTCAATGATTCTCCTTATGTTTAATATGTTTGACTGATAAATATTTCGTATGATAAGATTTCCAAGACATAATAACATTTTTAAAAAAACTTTTCAAGCTCACGATAAAAGTATAAGCGTTACCTTTGCACATACTTTGCACATACGGCCGTTGACAACTAATTAAAAAGGATTGCTTTGTTGCTGTGTTTACCCATATTCCGATTGCTATTGATAACATAACATATCGTCTTTGAATTGAATGGATAAGGCCTCGGCATCTCTCCACTGGAATCGCATACCACGCTTCCTTTACTTTTTCGAACCAAACATCCAAATTCATAATGTTTTGCAGCATTTTTAATATAGCTCCAAAGATGTTCGATGGAACTTAAGCCTAGGTGATTAAGCGATTGCCAGTCAATTCAAAAAACTCTTTTGTAAGTTTCGCGGTATGCTTTGTGTCGTTGTCTAACTGGAAAGATCAAATAACCGTCATTTTTCTTTGGGCATGAGAAACATACCCAAACGAAAATATATCCGCCGCCATGCTTTACTACTGGCGAAGTGTATTTGGGATCAAGTTCCTTAGCTTTACGGACGTACATTCTGCCGTAGGGGCCAATCTTATCTTATCTTATCTTTGATTCGTCGCTCTATAATACAAATTTCCTTTGCTTTGTCATCCAACTATCGTGGTTTTTAGCAAACTCGATGTGCCGTTTTCTTTGAGTCAATTTGATCAACGTTTTCATGCGTGCGAATCTTCGATGAAGTCCGGCTTCCACCAAACGATGCGCGACCATTCTCTTTAATTTGCGTTCTTTTTGGGGTCCGCTTTCGACAGCCGGACAATTTTTGTCGATGCGATATGAGGTTTTGCGTGGTCTATTTTGACGTGAGACATTTTCTGTGGTCTCGTATTTACGAAAATTGGAAATTGCATCGAATACCATATTTTTAGAACAATTCAGTTGTATTGCAATGCGTTGATATGAGAGGATAACCTTGTTAAGCTCAACAATAACCTCTTGCGTCTCCAGTGTGCAACTTTTACCTTTGCCCATTGTTTAAACTGCTTACTAATATAGTTTTGTTGTTAAATTTGAACTAAATAGTTTTAATTAGCTGGCAACCAAAAATTAATTTTTTTTACTAAAATCTCACCTTAATGGAATAGATGCACTCCGTCAAAATGCGTAAGGATTTTGGTTCAAAGAGAAAAAAAGAATGAAAATAACAAGAGCAAAAACTGCACCATTATGTTATCAATAGGCATCGAAATATGGGTAGACACAGCAACAAAGCAATCCTTTCTAATTAGTTGTTAACGGCTGTATATGTATCATACTAATATATTTATAAGTGAATCGTCTGTCTGTCTGCAGACTTCAGCATAACTCAAAAATAAATTATTTTTGTATATTTTAGTATATTTGAGATGTCTGAGAGGTCATCCAAATTTGTTATAAGCGGGCAACATATTCCTGGATCAAGTTTTCCCTTCATAGATCCTAGCTGATGATACATGGAGAGTAAAAATGCGAACTATGTTTCCATGGTCAGGATCACAGAAAAAGATGTCCTATTAACGAAGATAGCAGCTTGGTTCCAACTATCAAGATTAAACTTTTTTTCTTATGAAGGTTAACACACTTGCTTGTGATCTGACAAATCTTTTCACACTTCGACCACGAGTATAAGGACGTTAGTTGAAATATGCATTTTTAAGTATCTAAAAAACGGATTAGCCATTCTGAGAAAATTAGTTTTTTCTGTTGCAAACAATTCAGTGGCCGACCACTGCAAATTCTTCTCTCTCACAGTTTGGGAGTGCCTAAAATGTTATCAGAGAGAACATGACTTAACGAAATCCACAAGTGATTTCTCTCAAATCGCATCAAACAGGTGGCAGATTGTTGCCCCAACAAAACATCTCCTTCCCCAAACCAACAGTTACTTTCTCTATGTCTGACAGACAGTGTGCAAGTTTTCGCAAAAGCTTTCCAAAGAGTGTATCATTTTGAAAAGCTACTCCGACAGGTTTTTCCTGCTGGGAAATTAAACAGTTAGTTTCGCGTTATCCCTCGTCGATTTCGGTCGCACTAAAAGCGAGCTCGGATAAAAATAAATTTTATTTTCTTTTGAAGGATCTGTAAGATGCATAAAAAATAAAAGTGTATGTGTTACTTTTGGCAGTGCAAGTGAATAGCCTTAACTTTGCCCGCCTGAAAAGGTGTTTGGGGTAGGTTTCGGCATACGACGCCTTCGATTGAAATCCTTAATCTGAATTTTTTGGTTTGCCTATTTTAGTCAGTGGTGCTGTGTGTGGAATGATACAATTTTCTCCTTTACTATCACACATTTTTCCTTACGTAGTATTCCCGATTTATTGCATCCGGAAGTGTGCATGCAATGCGATTTGACGGTGTTAGGTCTCTATTTTTAGGCCAAGCTAATTAAAGTGAGGTCAGTAGAAACACTGAAAAAATGTATCTTTACAAAAAAGTGAGGTTTGATTTTGTTTTGTGTAAAAGTAAATTAAAAAAAAAATCAACAACGATTGAATAAAAAAATAAAAATATACAAAAAAAAATCCAAAGGATACTTCGTAGCAAATTGAATTCGCAGCTCATCTTGTCCTGAGTGTATGCTGACGAACTTTGTTTTATCCTCCAGTAATTGATTTTGGATACCAGCTAAACACTGTCGCACGCGGATTACCTTTATCCAACACGATAATCAGAATCCGAATCATCTACATCACCCCAATTCGAAAACAGTGTTGCCTTCGTCAGAACAACAGAACAACCATTTAACAACAGAGGATATGTTCACATGAAGGTGGGTTGTAGTGGTTGCTTGTTTTATTTTTGGGCCAATGTTTAGATATTGAATTTTATTAAAAGAAAAACAGCAAAAAAAATTAAGTAAGAAAACTTTTTCATTTTCTTTTGGAAGGTGAACAAGACAAAAAAAAAAGAACATACACATGTATTCGTATAAACTCACTTCTTAGATATATTGTGAGGGATACGGTACATCGATGTTCTTCTTGGCGTCATCGTCTTGTCTTGGCTTTCCAATTCGACACGTTTTATTTACGCTTACTATTGGGGATGTAAAATATGCTAATTCCAAAGATGAATCCTCACTGTTCAATATCTGGAGACTTGCGACTGCGACCGTATCTAAAGCTACTCGATCGATTCGCAATTATATTTTGTTTCTGCCGGAAAGAAATTGTTTTGTTCGATGGAGTGCGGGTGGTATTCGTGTTTCTTTCTTATAGATACAATATTCAGTCCTATGATGAGATTTTATGTTTTTCATTCATGAAAATTTAAATTGGATTTTATGGATTTTGCGGTGATTAACCGAGCGGCACACAAACACAGGTGAATGGCAGCACAAGACCCGTTTGGCAACTAAATTGGGAAAATACTTGAGAAAAAGTTTTTCTTCGCTAAAATTTTCATGGTTTTTTTTCTAAATTTTTTGTAATTCGCACGGTGAGGCGGCGGCGGGGATTAGTTTCCGAAGTAATTAAGTGTTTGCGTTTGGTGAAAATGTAATTAATGCGAATGGAATTTTTTTTCTCTCAAAATCACTTCAATTTTTGGGATAAATTGTCTGAAATAGATTTAAACAATTTTTTTGTTTGTTGCGGAGGAGGCCAGATGACGGAAAAGTGAAAAGTTTACTCGAAATAATTGTAGTCGAAATTCAGGAATAGAAATTGAGATCGCAATGACTTGGCTTGTTAATTGAGCTGGTAAATATACACTGGCAGGTAGATAATTAGAATTTTATTGGCCAGGTATACCACAGTTGTGTATCATTAAATTTTAATTACGAAGGAAATATCAATGTAGCATTATATTGTACGTACGTATTTATTTTTATCAGTGATGATTGAGGATAAATGAGTATTGGAAGTTTTAAGTTTTGTTCGGTCGTCAACAAAATTTGGTACACCCCAAAATATTTAAATATACAAATTAAAGATTGTTGATAAATTTTGTACGTTATGTAGTTAAAGGGTCAGAAAGGTATTATCATAACCTCTTTCGAAACAGCTGATGAAAAAAAGTTAAAAATTTAATCATTGAATATAAAGTGAATAAAAATTTAATTGCACTTTCAACAATTTAAGTAGAAAAGTTGGTCCGTCATTAGTGATCTTAAACTTTAACAGAAACTTTAAAGTTAGTTCGATTAAATTCGTTTCGATTTTAAATTAATGTCGATTTTAAATTAAAGTCTAAATTATATTAAATAGAAAAGAGAATTAGTACCCCTTTAACCATTTGACACTGAAATTAATTGTGGACACATTTTAAAATTTATTGGATATTTTTACATAAATTCTGCAACAGCTATCGTGTTCTTAAGATTTTCAGGTCAAACAAAAGGCTGGAAGATGGGGTTTCAAAAAGAGTACTTAATGTATAGTCTATGGCTTAAAAACGCATATATTTTAAATGAACACAATATAATCAAAACCCAACAGAGTTTAGTTCTTATATAATACTGTTATTTAAGGAACAATTTTCAAAGGATTAAAATGTGGTTTTCTTTTTAAAACCTGAAAGAGAAATGGTCACATCGAGTTAAAATGAAAATCATTTTAAAGCTTAAGTTTTGCGATCTTTTGGCGGAAGATCTTTTGTAAGCAATTCTCATTTTTTTCTTGATGATGATGATGATTGCTCTTAAATTTGGATTAAGTTCTTCCCTTAGAATTACAGCGCGATAGCTGTGCGTAGCAGTTGAGATATCGATTATCATTGACAAACATCTCATTTTTCATTCACAGTTGTATATCTCAGCAATTAATTTACGTAGAGAGACCTAAATCATATCAAATCGTAGCTATATAAATAAGCAATATTATGATTCATTGCTTATTATATGTATAGAATTATATAGTAAAATGTGTAGCTTTACGCCCGTTTTTCGCTACGGCCCAAACAACCGTCAATTAAGTTGTTAATTTACAATAAAATTGAATAACGGATCATGAGTAAAATTATTTTCTAAAATGACCCAAAAGAAGCAAGGAAGTCGTACCCAAACATTTTTTCTAAGTGTGCGTCTACAGAGTATATGTAGGTGAATTTTATAACCCCATGATTAGCGGTTAGGTTTGTGCGTTGCTTAGCCTGTCAGTCTATATACTCAATACAAAATATTTAAGACAAACTTTAAAATTAAAATGCTAGGATATTCAAACAAAATCTAAAGATTGTTCACTATCTCTTAAATAGTTTTATAAAGATTGTTCAAAGAAATGTTTTTTTTGTTAATGATCGTTCACTATCGCGAACAATATTATAAAACACGTTTACACAAATACACATATGCCAATAAAATCACACTAATACCCTATTCACACCGCACTAAAATTCGAAGTTTCCACAAACAGATTTCGAAATCGCGGCAAAGCATTCATACCAAACACAATCCGGATTTTGTTTGAAGTTTCAGTCAGCCATCGAAAAATAAAAGCGAATAAACAATTATTGCGTTCAAATTGCAAGTGCACTACAGTCCACTATAAGCTAACAACGCCTATGACTTCATATAATTCGCGTGTTCGTCGTTCAAGAATCGGTAAGCTGACTCTTAGGTGACTTGCAGTTGACTTACAACTCAGTTGAAAATTTTCAATTTTCTTCTGAAATTTATTTGTGCATCACTGAAAGTTATAGCCTTTTAGAGATAATAGAGTATTTTGCTTTGTTGAATTTAAATTGGAAAGAAACCACTGTTATTAAAAGTCTGGTGCACAATCCATTTCCATTAAGAAACAAAAATAAGTTTTTTAAAAAAAATATACCTGAAATAGAGATTTTGCTCAGTTTCATTTATTTATTCGTTGGGGCGTCCTGAAATTACGTAATGGAAAGAGCCCAATGAAACTGAAAACAAAGTTTTCTAAAAATAATTTGTTGCAAATGTTTTGAATTGGGGATTTTTTATTTAAGGAAAATTAAAACTTGAAAAAGGTTTTGAAAAAAAAGAAAGCTACTCTGCATGTCTCAGTATGTATGCCACTTTGCTACAAAATCACATCACTTTAAAAAATGCAGGCATTAAGTGGCGTAATTTTCACTTTTGGCTATTTTTCCAAAAATTAGATGTAGATAATATGATTGCGTTCTGGTTATATTCTGCCGAGGAATTGGAGTGGCTGTCTTTTTATTTTTGAAATGCCCAAATGCCTATATTGTACTTGCACCTATAACTCGTTGCATACGGGAAGTCAACTTAGAGTGACACCAAAAATATTTGCTTTAGAAATTCCTTTAAGGGGTTACATGGGTTTATTCGGGGGAAAAAGATCTATTTTCAACAATTTTTTTTATATAAAAAAAAAATAAAATATTTTATTCAAACTTTTTACGTCTTAAAGATATACATTGGAAAAAGAATTTCCGAAATTTTCAAAGGAAAATATTCAATTTCCGGTGATACCTCGGAAAAAAGGTGTGTCCGCGTTGACAGTAGAACAGTTGGATTTTTGGCAGACGTTTTTACAAAAAAATCCTAATCCAAGTCCTCGTGAATTGTATCTCGAAGACTTGTGTAAAATTTCATCAATTGAGTGCGCACCTTCCCAAGGCTGTATTTCCGAAACTTTTATTCGGAATGACTTGAATGACTTGGTCCTAATATTTATTTATATATTTATTTTTGTATATAAACTGTAGTGTTGTTAAAAAGTTCAATATCGTATGCGCAGATTTTGTATAAATACAAGGTTTGTAGGAATTCATACCTATCTACGCAGATATGTCAAAGAGTTTGGTCAAAATTTTCTTCCAAAGTACTTTTCTTTGCTTTATTTTTCTCCCACCGATTGTAAAATGTTTCACTTCATTTGTCACTGTCGTGCAGCTTCTCATGTGCCACATATTTTGCCACAACATCGATGAACATACTGGTTGGCTTGCGATACCTTTTGGCAGGACTATAGTAAATATACAACAATTTGTCAGCCATTTATTATTATATTATGTATATGCTCAGTAAAATGGTAAAACTTATTAAGTACAAAATTTGTTAAGAATCATTTTTTTAGTGAATACAAATAAAGGGAGTTTTTTTAGAGGTATAGAACTTTGAATTAAAATAAAACACAAGAAAATCGTTTTAATGTCCATCAATTTGGCTTTAAAACGATAACGATAAAATTTATATAATTTTATGCCATTAATGTTTAAATATGATTTCGGGCATGTGGAAGCCGCGGCTTGTTCGAATAAAGGCAAGTCTAAAGGTCCAATTTTCAACCCCTTTTTAAGCATTTGGGGCTGTATGTCGGCAATAACGCCACGAATATTGGCTTCCAAGTCCCCTAACGTTTCTGGTTGGGTGACGTAAGCGAGCGACTTCACATATCCCCAAAGAAAATAATCCAATGGTGTCAAATCACACGATCTTGGTAGCCAATTGACAGGTCATTCAATGTTTCCTTCAATAAATCGATTGTGACGTACGCTGTGTGGCATATAGCGCCGTCTTGTTGGAACCACATCTCATCCACATTCATGCCATCCAATTCGGGAACAAAATAGTCGGTTATCATGGCTCTATACCGGTCTCCATTAACGGTAACTGACTCTCCAGCATCATTTCGGAAGAATTATGGCCCAATAGAGGACACCACACAGTCAGTTTTTGTGGATTTAATGGCGTTTCAAGGATGGCGTGGATTCGCTTCACTCCAAATGCGGCAATTTTGCTTGTTGACGTAGCCATTCAACCCAAAATGAAGATACGCAAAATAATAATATTAAGTTAGTGCAGGCATTTTGAGACCTCAAACAGTCTTTTAATTAATTATTTTATTAATTAAATTATCTCCTTTTGTCTGTTTTCTTAGTTAACTAACGAGTTTTAGTTTTGAACAGACGATATGTGAATTCAGTAAAAAGTTTCTCGTACTGCTTGATTTGTAATGGATTTGTGATTTCCGAAATGTGCATTATTGATTATAGTTTGAGCTATCCATAATTTAATATAGATTGCGCTTTATTTTATGTGTAATTTGGATTATTGTCACAGCTATAATGGTTCAGGTACATATTCCTGAACCTATTGATGTCATGATCTACATATATGCCAAATTTCAGGTTCATATGCCTTTCGAGTCGTTTTGGGTGTGACATTTACTTTTGGGAGTCATAACGCCTAGAGCATTAAGAAATTACTGTCCCGCCCGCCATATAACTCAACCTAACCTAACACCAACCAAGAATTAGATCAATACCCCCCATTTGGTGAGATACCTAGGACGACCTTATGTGACTAAGAGTGAATGTTTCAATATTATGCGAGAGGGTATTTAACATATAAATATTTATATACTTATAAATTTTAGTATATGTTTTAACCATAAAGCAACCATTAACAAATAAAGCACCATGGACATAAGTTTTCGCGATATTAGCTTTCATACACAGCCTGTTTTTATCATCTTTTGAAAAAATCACATAGTTTTCATAGTTTTCCCAAATTTGCATATTTCAAGAGATGTGCAAAATGTTAAATTTTCTTTCAAATTCCAAGTTAAATTTAATTTTTCTATCACCTTCATTGAAGTTTATTTCTCCAGCACACGAATTTGAACACAAATAACAATAAATTTTGATTTAAATTTACAATAAATTCTAAGAAGATACGGATAGAATGCTTCAGTATACTTCGTGGAATATCTGCTTAATGTGGATGTATTTTGTGATTGAATGTAAAACATCATTGAGCCAATAACAAACGTTACTACTAGTATTGCTGAGTTATTTATTATTCATGCCAACATTTATCAATAACCTTGACCTAAAGCGTTCTCTAATTGCCTCTATAGTTGCAATAAAAAAAAAAAATTGCAGTTACAAATGCAGCGCGTATAAAGTATAAAGTGCATACGACACGCAGCCTTCATTTGTTGTGCATTCTGTTATTAATTTTGAATTCAAATTGACTTGGCTGAATAGCTATTGACAAAACAATGCATTAATTCATGCCACATCCACTTGAGAATTGCATGTTTGAATATATGCCAATAAATATCCTTTCAAATATAAGATATATTTCAATACGTTCAATTGTGAAAGTGCTTGTGGGGTATGCAGTTCAAAAATATTGATTTAGATTTAAATCTCTCATAAACTCCCACGCTGCATTTTGAATTTTGCAACCAATAATGTATCAATAATAAATTACATAGTCAGACACGTTATCGTAAGCCTACGCAAGGTCGACTATATGAATTGTTCTCAAATACGTTTAACGTTACTTAGATTTTTCTAAACAACAAATACAGGTACATATGTAGTTTAATTGATAGAAATTTAATTCCATTTTTGAATCCTTTGTGTGAGCAAAATACTGAGAAATAGGATACAAGCAAGTCAATTTGTGTGGGTACACAGAATTTGTGTAGTCACTCCATTACGTAGGAGCCTGAGCATAATTTATATTCCCAACAGAACGAAGGAAGTTATTGAAATACAAATAGATGTGTGTGTGTATTTTGTTTCGTCTGATTAGGTAGTCCGGCTAATGGAATGCTACCTTACTCGAATATTTAAGTACCTTACATTATTAGAAGAAATGTATTTGTTACCACTGGAAATAAAGTTATCTCTTATGTAGCTTCATGTTAGCAAATATCGGATTGGACTGGCAATAAAACATGGACATTCCTACCATTAAATTATTACAACACATCGCCATTGTTTAGGTGTTTAATTTAGCAAATAAAATCATATCCTTACCATAATCCAATACGAAAACCATTTAAATCGCAATAAAAGAGAAAACTTTTGATTTTAATGTTAAACCCAATAATTGAAAGATGAAAAGAAAAGCTAATACAAGGGCAAAACAAAATGAAAAGAAAAATGAAATCAGCCCCAAGGACATCGATTTTCTTTTGTTGACTTAAATCGTATTTTGTACACCGTTTCCATTCAGTGTCGACGATCTCGACCTTGTTGCGCCAAATGGTTCAATGAATTACAAGGACCTTTTGTGTTTGAGATATTTTTAGAAGTAAAATCTTCTGTCTACTATAAAAACTTAAGAAGTGGAAATATTATAAGGAATACTCTTCCTGGTCTTCTGCCTAAGATATCTTTATTTATTATTCCAAAAAGGAAAAAAAGCGCAGTATTTGATTGATGTTTGACTTAAAGGTTATACAGTGGCAGACAATTTTCAAATTATATAAGGTTGATTTTGCTAAGTAGAAAAATAGACAAACATTAAGTTTCGACTTTCTTTAAAGAAATACGCGATAATCGAATAAATAAGTGTATTTCACAACGACGAAAATGAGGGCCAAACGAAATATGTTCTGTCAATAAGGAGAGACCCCGAACAAAAATAATAAATAGGTGAGCTTGTTTTAATCGTTAACAGATTATTTTTCAAAAAATGCTAAAGGCTTTCGGTCGAAAAACTGCTAAGACCTGTTAAGCAAAACCGTAAAAGATGCTAAAAAAATATTTTATTTTTATATTTTCTATGTAATTCTAGTGAATTATTTTATATTATAGGTACTTACGGAAGACTGCCCAATAGCACTTGAGATTTTGGCTTAATGTTTTGGAGTTTTTGCATGATCTTTAAGACCATCAAGGAACTTAATTCCACCAACGGGCTTTCCAAAATGGACTTTTTTCGTTTTCCTTTGTTAGCCAAGCAGAAAACCAATATCTCGAAAACTAACAACGCGAACTCCAAAAAATTTTGCTGTTTTTTTTATATTATTAAGTCGAACAAATTTGCATACTTCGGTCCTTAAAATAATTTTTTTTAATTTTTTTTTACATATACTGATTTTCTTGAATTTAAATTGAATTCGTTTTCTCAAAAACGGCTATAACGATTTTGATAATTTGTTTGTATTTCTAACATATATATTAAAAACGTCCAATGTGCTAAATTACATAAAAATCGTAGGTTCCGTTTTTGGAGAATCGAATTTTCAAAATCTAAAAAGTGATTTAAATAAATTTGTCATCATCCATTTTCGATTCATTTTGCGGTTCAAAAAGGCATTTCATGTACCGAGAAAGTTTTGTATGACGCAGTGGTGCACTTTATTTTTTCTAATTTTCACTTAAACCATACATAGCTTTCATTGCTATTTGTTCAATGGAGCCATCGAAATCCTGGATATCGAACGCACTCCAAAAACTTTTTTAACGTAAAAACTACGAATTGCTAGATTTTTATAGGTTTTACATTTGAAGTGGAGAATATATTACATTTAGCTATTTTTTGGTGTTTTATTTTTTACGTTTAGCAAGATCGGTTTTTTGCTAAAAAAATCAGCTTCACGTAAAATTTACAATCAAATCCTGCTAAAATCGCATCAAATTGCTAAATCTGCTAACGCTGATCCCATCTGAAAACGACAACTCTTCACAAATCAGATGAAGAAAGCTTGCCAACAGTTTCTTGATTCTGAAAAAGCTTCAAAGTCTTATACTAAGGAAATTCTTTATTAGACCTTGATAATCCCAATTACTTTATATAGATTGAAGCATAGACGAATAGAGATATCCTTGGTCGTATTTAGAGAAAAAATTCTTCGAAAGATATTAGATCCCGTTTGCGTTGCCGGGTTCTGGAAAAGACGATTCAACAGCTAATTCTACGAGCTGTACAACGACATCCACCGACATCCAAAACCTTTGTGAACCAATGTCAACCAATCTTCGACTCCGGACTAGAGGAATAACGAATTAGAGGAAGACCCTTCAGCTGCCTGCAGAATTAAAAGAGAGTCTTAACCATCTTGTAGTACGCTACCATAGACCGAGCTTATTGGACAAATTTATTGGTTGAGTCCCAGGTCTAGCTCGGATTGTTAGCTTCGTTAGTCTAACAACATTTTCAGTTTACCGAATCATATCCTTTGTTAAAATAGGAGAATCTCATCATATCCTGACGGTGTTAAATTCCAAAATGTATAAAACGATTGTCT
This sequence comes from Ferdinandea cuprea, assembly GCA_963576555.1. Taxonomy (NCBI): domain Eukaryota; kingdom Metazoa; phylum Arthropoda; class Insecta; order Diptera; family Syrphidae; genus Ferdinandea; species Ferdinandea cuprea. The sequence goes on from OY754960.1 coordinate 26,379,488, forward strand.
TAGCTTAGAAGTCTTACCAGTTTATGTTCTTTTATCTAAAGAACATGAAATCTTCACTTATTTCGAAAAATTGATTTGGGATAAACATAGACCTATCTTCCATGCCAGGGGTTTTTTCGTCAGAAGTCATAAAGAGTTTTTTTCTAAACTAAGATACTCTAAAGTTACATATTCTAACACTGAAACATAAAGTCCAAAAATTCCTATAATCACATCCGCCCTTAATCGACGACATAAAGGGTTTTTCAATAAAGATATAAGAATTTTCTTTTTAAATAAGTTACACAGCTTAATGTACAGATATGAGACTGAAATTTAATCCGAGTATTGTACATATGTTAAATTAAAGTATGGAAATCGATTTTATTTACATCGAGCGATTCTTTGAAGCCAATTTTGCACCACTCTTGAACAAATCTCGATACACAATCGCATATCAACATATTCACATCACATGGTCACTTTTTTGTGGATACATGGATTCGTTGTGGGTTCGTTGTTTGTTCAAATTTCATTATAAGAAATGACCCAAAACTTTGAGAAAAAAAATAAAAAATGGCCCCAAACCAAAAATTAAAAATGGCCACAAAAATTAAAACTATTTTTAAAATTGAAAAATGAATCCAATTTAAATGGCCCCGAAAGTATGAAAAATGGCTCCAAAAATTCAATTCAATTCAATTCAATTTCAATTAATGAATTTAATGGTAGTACCAATAAGAACAATAGTCTTTTATAGTACAAAGGCTTGCACATAAACATTGATTAATTTAATTAACATAAAAAAACGAGTAAAAGATATTTAAAATGTATTATAAGAAAAGAGGAGAAGAAAGAAAAAAAATATGGTAAATTACTTTCAACTAAAAACGTGAAAGCTAAAGAAAGATTCATGATAGCCGGGATTAGATTAAAAAGAAGGAAAAAGTAGAAGCAGGATTAAAATAGAAAAGAACATAGAATAGAAGAAGAAAAGGAAGAAAGAAATAAGTGAAAAGCAGAAGAAAGATTACATACGTGCAAAATGTGCCAAAAGTGCACTTTTTAATTTATCGGCTCCTACCACTTGCTTGGATGTAGGTAGTAAGTTCCAAAGTCTGGCAGCGTGAACTTAAAAGAGGCGCGACGTATTCTTAGCATTGGCGTTATAAGGTTATACGTTCGTATTTGGAACAAATACAATAGAGAATGGTTATGGATTATGTTGTGCATCGAATCTTCCAAAAATTCTGAAACGAGCAACCAAGGACAAATTTGTGGTTTTCCACAGTATCTGAAAACTTCAGCCTAATATCTTATCAGTATCATAACGTTTTTTGGAAATCAAAATTAACTGACTTCATTTTACTATATATAGAAGACAAATCTGAATTAAACATAGCTACAAGATCTTCCACCAGTCCAATTGGATGTGGATGGATGCATTGCAACATACTAGTGGTAGGTCATTAATATATGTATAAGCAGAACAGGATTGCGGCAAGAATTGAACTCTGAGAAACACCTGCCAATACATTTTTTGATTGAGAAGAATGTGTCCAGCTCCAATGAAAAATGGGCCGAACACGACAACACGAAAAATTGTGTGATTTGGGGCTATTTTTCAATTTGAAAAATTAATCGAATTTTTGGGACCATTTTTCATGGGGCCATAATTTATGTAGCCGTTCGGTGCTTGTGAATTTGTTTTTTTAACTTTACATCCTACAAAATATCTTACCTTCTGATTTACAGGTTTTCATTCAACAATCATAACATGGGTTCAATCAAACTTTACAGATCGTGAATACGTTGATCTTTAGATCCCTCGAATCTAATCAATCAAACTGATTGGATTGATTGATTTGTGAATTTTCACATGCCAGCATGTAAGAAAGATATTTAAAAGATATATTCTCCCCAAAAATGCAATAATATTATTCTTCGCTGTTTCGATGCAAAAAATTAACAAAAGGCAAAATAAACTATTTTTGGTTCAATCAATGCATTCAAACCGCAATCGTATTGCTTAAACTGTATTATCTAACTAAAGATATTTGAAAGTTTTTCCATTTTTGAACAATGCATTTTAATTATGTGCCTTTTGACTTCAATATAAGGCATATGAATAACTCATAACATCGGCTTGGGGTAGCCGCTAATTCTATTCTATCTAATATGAGTTAAAAGTTCTGCGTTCATAACTCTCAAACTGAACTGCTAACTCTCTTACAACGAGGGTATTCACAAAAATATTATGTCAAAAGGTTGACAAATATTTAACTCTTATATGTTTTTTGGCTCTAGGAAATAAGGCCCCAAGAAATAAAGCCCAAAATAAAAATTGGGTCTTTATTTTATTATGAAATAAAATCCCAATAAAAAAATGAAAAGTTGGAATTTATTTCATAATGACATAAAGTTATTTATATTATTTCAATTATTAAGAATCGTTAAATGGAATAAGAGGGGGCATTGGAATGTCCCTGCAACCCCCCTGTTTGGATTCACTGTTAGATTTGGAGTACGTGCTAGGTTGGGTATATGCAACATCGCGCGTAACACAAATATAAAGCCCGGCGGCCCTTATTTTGCAGTTGTCATTGAACCGACAGATAAGTTGTGACAGAATTACATAGAAATGAACTCAAATAAAAAAAATATTCAAATACAAAAATGAAATACGACTCCAAAAAAATGAATAAGTCCCCAATTTTTAAAAAAATTTTGTTGTTGTTTCGCGTTTATATTTTAGGGGCCTTATTTCATTTTTATTTTGGGGCTTTATTTCTTTGGGCCTTGTTTCCTAGAGGCATGTGTTTTATTTACGATATGTGTTAAATAATGGACGACTACAACATTCATCAAGATTTGCCCAAAATAAACCTTTCATTCTTGCAGATTGTTCACGACTCGGCAAGATATAACAGAACTGTCAGGATAAGGGTTGCGCAATACACATATTTTGCCCTTCGCGTTGAGAGCTTTGAGCCAATTTATTTTGCCTAACCAAAGTGGCAGCGGTTTCCTACTGGACGAAGTTGACGTCCGTTTTTAATAATTTGCATGAAAGGGATTGTAAGCACCCTGACAATATCGACCCGAATCACCTGAAAGTTTTTATTCACATCCCGACCACTTGCCAAAGTCTAACAAACATCCAAGAGAAATGTCATGCTAAATTGGCATTGAATTGTAGGGCCCTTCCATATCTTCGCTCGCACACACAATTGTTGCAGAGCCTAGCTTCTTAGGTTCTGTATTGGAAAAATATTAGAAGACAGGATGAGAACTAAAATAAATATGTATTGGAATTATTTTAAATGTTTGCAAATTGCACTTTTTTTTAAAAAAAAAAAGTTATATTGCAAAGTACATCCGAATACAGACTTTAGGATGAAATGATAAGTATTCGTGGCATGACAGGTATTGCGGTTAAAATGATAAAGAGGTGTGGAATGCATCGATAAAACAACGAGAGGCATTGCGAATATGACTTACAATTTTATCGCACGTTTTTGAACACTGTCGAATATATAATCGGTGCCCCGAACTAGATATGAAAATTTTTTCAAAGTTTTAGGCGAATCAACGCCTTTCAGTATCGGCGATGTAAGTAACATTCAACGATAATAGCGGGATAGAACGCTTCAGTGACAGAAGCCAATATTGTTTTAGATGCATTAAATAATACTCTATTGGTTGTACCCCATTTAAAAATACTGTCAAGATAGGAATTTGTAAGCCTAATATACATTGCCGTTCCAGGTTGCCGAAAATGAGGAACGTAAACTAGGAAGTGAATATGAGAACCTAAGGTTTACTTTCAACAGCAAAGAAATGGATGGGATTAGATAAAGTAGTCATCATTGACAAAAATGAGAAATAGAGTACGAGACAAAACGAAAAAAGAGTTTTGGGGAATATCAGCATTGATTTTGTTAGTTGCAGATTTGAAGCCGTACGACATATCTTGAATTGAACATTGCGAAAGTTATTTTCTAAGCCATTGAAAAAGGGTTAATCGATTCCAAATGCACGCAGTTTCGACAAAAGATGCCAAATTCTGTCAAATGCTTTTGAAATATCAATGTGATGATATGTGATGTGATGACATCAAAGCAATTAGCAGAGGGATAATAGGGAGGGAGATTTGTCTTTTTATGGACGGGATGGACAAATTATGTTTTCCTTCTTCTCGGAAAGATAGAAAAGCTTACACAGTCTTAAAAGGATTTCAGAATTATAGGGGAACTACCATCTGGATCAGTGAATCCGCACTTTTGCCACTTTACGACTGAAAAAATGGATTAGTCCCAAATAGAAATCTACGCACTCAAACACAAGGGGAGATTTAGCACAATCTGTATTTGCAATCCTGGATGGCTTCTAGTAAATTCTTTTTATTTGGGAAGCTTCTCATGAATTTCGCAGGAAGTGGGTTTCAGCAGGGCTGATATGAACATTGGACCCCTCGCTTAGTTATCCAACTGCACATAATTACCCCAGATCCGAAAACGAAATTTTATGACATCTGGATGTCATTCCCTGTCAAAAGTGAAAAATTTTGTTTCAATTTCACAACTTCGTTCTCTCCTGAAACTCATGTAGGTATGTGTTTTTTTTAACACAAATAAATCAAAACACAAATTGATATCAGGACAAGTGTGCTGAAAACATCATACATTACATTCAATTTTACGGCAAGTTAAAAGATATCAATGTGCAAACTGAGCTGAATATAAATCACGTCAAGTTATCTTTCGCAAGGATGCTAACGTTTTCCTTAAATGTTTACCCAACTCGTTCCATTTTTGACTTGTGCTCCCAAAAAAGGGATACCTATAGATTGAATTAAAATTCTGTAACATGTTTTTAACCTTTTTTGCTTGACTAAATCAGTCCGGGCATAAAAAGTCATACCTTAAGAGTGGAACGAGTTATAGAAAAAATATGATAACAATATAAGTAGTCGTTGCAGCTGGGTACCCTACATATTTTTTGTTGATATTATATTTATTTAAGACTTTTTTAAAGACTATTTCCAGTTCTTTTTTAAGGTCTTCAACAAATGTTCATTCCAATCATTGGTATCATGTCAACACTTAAATAAAATACCAACTAAGATGATGGGATATGTAAGAAATTAATTGATTCTCTCACCCGACCGTAACTCAATATCCAGATCAAAGAAAATAAATTAATGGTACTCCATTAGGCATCAGAGTCGATGTCAAGAAAGTTTTCGACCTATTCCAGAAATGAATGTTCACACGTAAAAGATATATTTCAATACTTCGTCCTTGCCGATATGATTCCTTACAAACATTCTTTATTTATGACTTTGCTCTTATATAAAGCAGAAGCATGATTTCTTTGTCCTTGTGATTTACTAAGTGCACGAATCGTTTGAGTGAAATCACCCACACAATGCCACATGCGTAATTTTTGAAACAAAAATACAGTTCAGCCCAATCTGAGTGTGAAATATCTTTCAAATCAACAGAAAAAAATAAAAAAATAAATTGGAACACAATGCAAACATTAAGGCAGGTGAAGTTTTCCTTTGGGGAAAACAGAGTTTCTCTCACAAAATCATTCCTACACGCATTAAAAAAATGTTTTTTTTTCTTTAGTACAACGTTCCAATTGTTTATTTATTATTCTTAAGTGCATACACACTTTGGGGTGTCAGAAAAAGAAAAAAAAAAACTCCATCTCATTCGGGACCCATTCGAATAATTTACGCAAATAAAAGTGATATTGCGCTGCAGTGAAAAAAAAAAAACAAAACATTGGAACCACCTGTAGAAATTACATCGCATTTCGAATTTAAATTCGAACTCAATGGTGTTTTGTATACATTCATGCATAGTTTTTAGTTAAACAAAAGAATTTATTACAAAGCAGACTACAACGATCTGTGACTGTTATCATGTAGATACTTTTAATATTCCCATACAAAATCCTTCCATTTTTGAAGTACATAAATGTACATGCATAAAGGGTGATCCATTTCGAGGTTCCCTACTTTTTTAAAGAAAAAAACACAGAAAATTCAAATTTAATGGAGAATGTTTATTATCATTTGAAAGAACATTCTTTGGCATTTATTTTTTGAAGATTATGTCTATCAAATGTTGGCCGTTGCTACGTCGCAGATGGTCCATCCGTTGAGTCCAATTTTCGATCACTCGTTCGAGCATTTCGACTGGTAACTGGCGAATGACACGCGTGATGTTTTCCTCCAAGGCCTGAATCGAAGCGGGTTTGTCGGCATAAGCTTTTGACTTTACATATCCCCACAGGAAAAAGTCTAACGGTGTGATATCACACGATCTTGGTGGCCAATCAACCGGCCCAAAACGTGAAATGTTCTCTCAATAAGTCCATTGATTGATACGATGTGTGGGAAGTGGCGCCGTCTTGCTGAAACCAAATGTCGCCGAGATCACGAGCTTCAATTTCAGGCATCAAATAGTCGGTTATCATGGCACGATAACGGTCGCCATTGACGGTTACGTTCGCACCGGCATAATTTTTAAAGAAATATGGACCGATGATTCCACCGGCCCACAAACCACACCAAACCGTTGTTTTTTCTGGATGAAGTGGCAGTTCTTCAATCTCTTCAGGTTGCTCTTCGTCCCAAATGCGGCAATTTTGTTTGTTTACATACCCATTGAGCCAGAAATGGGCCTCATCGCTAAACAAAATTTGCCTCGAAAACGTCGGATCTTCATGGAACTTTTCAAAAGCCCATAGAGCGAAGCGATGTCGCTTGGGAAGGTCGAGCGACTTCAGTTGTTGCACAAGCTGTATTTTGTATGCTTTCAATTTAAGATCTTGACGTAAAATGCGCCAAGTCGTTCCATACGTCAGTCCGAGTTGCTGCGAACGGCGCTGAATCGACTCTCTACAGTCTTCGTGTACACTCTCAGCTACGGCCGCTATATTTTCTTCACAGCGTGCGGGACGTGGTCTATTCGGTCGAATATTATCCAATAATGAATGCTGGGTCTCAAAATGGGTGATGGTGTTGCGAATAGTACGCTCAGTAGGCCGATTATGTTGACCATAAGTTGAGCGAAGTGCACGAAACGCATTCCTCACAGAACGTGAATTTTCATAATAAAGTTGAACAATTTGTAAACGTTGTTCACGCGTTCCATTATGAAATGCCAAACAATACTAAACAAAAATAACATGACAGCATGACACGACTCACACGTGATCTGTCAAAAACGGCTATTGAACAAAGTATCTCTACTTGGATCACCCGTTACATATATTTGAAATAGTTTTACATATACCAATTAAATTTTCAGTAATTGTTTGTTGAATTTGTTTTATTTTAAGACCATAATTTCCATTTATTTTTATTTAAATACCTAGTATAGTAAGCATAAATAAAAGAATTTCTAAATAATATGAACTATGCCTTGTGCGCAATTAAGTAGGAAGCAAATATTTATGAGCTTTATTTGTCGAACAATTGGCGCGCGATGGATTTATTTGCTTCCGCACAAATTAATTTATTACGGAGCAATTGTCTGTTAAAATTGTTGAATCTAATCTGCATACATATGCAAATTTGAGTTACACTAAAATAATAGAAAATTAATTCAAAGAATGAAATCTACAAATACGTGCGGAAATTAAATACTCTTGCTGTAGAAAGCTGTTTAGATTAGCGCAGCGGCGCTTGGGGTAATCTGGATGTTTACTTCATTTAAATAGTTTTATAAATGCACATATTGGTATGTGTATTTACAGATTCGATATAAAATTAAATGTTTGTGGGATTGAGTAATTTTTGCATGTAAAATTATTCAGACGGATTTGATAAAAAGTAACCGAGAATAATTAGACACCTCTTAAGAAAATTAATCTCTAATTTGATTAGAGAAAATTAATAAATTTGATTTTTAAAAAGCAGTTTAGAAAGTCTTGTATTAAGGGTGACATCTTTCTCCTTTGGTTATAAAATGCTTACATAATTTTATTACCATTGGTCATTATATTCAACTCCAAGTAGTATCAGCCGCATCTGTTTTCATATAGAACCAAACCAAACACATTTGAAAAGCAGTTCGTTTCAGCAGGATCTACGGAACAGCACTGAGGTGGGTTAGTACGATAGGAAAATGCGAAGTGAAGGAAAACATTTGGCTGGGATGCGACTTAAATAAAGTCTACGACTGCGTCATACTAAACTTTCTCGTTACATAATGTGCATTTTTAAATCGCCTCAAAAATAATGGGAACATTTGATTATATACCAAATGTATTTAAACCACTTTTTAGGTTTTAAAAAATTTTATTTTTTCAAAAACGGCCCATGCGATTTTTTAGTGCAATTTTGTTCATAATTTTTCAACATACAAAAAATTTTCAAAATCGTAAGATCCATTTTTGAGAAAACGAATTTAATTTAAATATAAGAAATATAAGAGTTGTTCAACCTAACATCATCAAAAAAAAAGAATTCCCTTTATTGATTTCTGAGATATTGGGAGTTTTATAATATACCGTTATTAGATTTTTTTTCTAAAACTGACATTTAAAAACATAACTAGGACAATAGACGTTATGGCGCTGTTAATAGGGAATTATTCGGTATGACTACTGTACTCTAGTTTGGAGTGAAAGTCAGAAGGTTCATAGATCAGGTTCAAGTACCAGGCACAAAAAAAACTCCATATTTCCAGCATTCTTAGAGACATCCAATGTGTGGTCATATACATGCATCTCCAGAATGGAAATTTTTACATCGACGCAAGTGGCATTCATAGATGAAAGACTTGTTAGCTTACGCTTTAATGATAGAAGGTATCATTACATTTTGGAAGCTCCCAATTCTATACTAAAATAAATTAATAACTATTAGGCGTGTATGGCCCTTACAAGAACTCTAGCTTCCCCATTGTGTGTGCGAAAATATATAATTTTTTTTTGACATACATATATGGAATTTTTCCACAGTTTAACGGAGTTTCCGTATGGAAAATGTTTGAAAAGCTTTTTATGACAGTTCTTATTTTTGGATATATGTCGGACGTTCGCAAGAGGCGGGTCAGCAAATGAAAACTTTAAGGATGCACGACTTAAAGTAGAACCTCTCTTAGTATTCCAAAGTTCTTAACAACTAAGCCACTGCACACACAAATCCTACACTACGAAACACAATTCGATTTATAGTTACGACGGCGCTAACAACAGAAAAGAATAAATGGTGTAGGTTGAGGTTCATCGCTCGAAAAGGCTTCGACTATTCTTAAGATGTGTGAGGTACTTTTTTAAGTTATTTTGTCTCTATGCTCGAAAAGGCTGGCTGATACCAGCAGTTAAGGGAGAACTATTAAATCTTATTTCTGAGTTAGTGTCAACTGCGATTAATTTATTAAAACAGAAATGCTTCGGCTAAACTAGTTTAGTATTGTTAATAATTTATTTTGTTGGAATAACACTCTACAAATTTGTTTTTCTACGTGGAAAATGTATTCTGTTGAATAACGGGAGAAAATTCAAAAAAAAAATTCATAAACTTAATTTGTAAGTTTATCAAGATGCAGTGCTTTTTGCTCGTTTTTTTTTGCAGAACTTGTGTTAATTTTGCTTGCTCCTGCACCAAGTTTGTATATTATTTTTGGGATGAAAATTGTAGTTTGTTGGTGGTTAACGATTTTTATATTATGCAAATTTGTTTTTAAAAGTTGCGCATCCAAGTAGGATGAATTGTAATGTAAATTACATGCATCACTCGAAAAAAGAAGGAGGATAATATCCTGATTAGAAACATATATCTTAGTAATTTTGAATTTTTATGTGTTGGAAAAGGGGAATACGAAGAAAACGTATGCAAGTGAAAAGCGATGTCGAATTTGATTTATGTTTTATTACAGGTACTTACGAGGTGGAAAGTCACTACCTGCAAGTTATAGTTGTGACGTTATTAATAACCGTCTTATGATATTAATGGTCTCGGTGCAGCGCTTTTAATGTAGCAGCGATCAAATATACTGTAATTTTGCAAGAATGTGTAGGTACGTGTTGGGCACCGATGGCAATAACAAATGGTAAGCTCTGCCAGAGTATCGCAAATTGTGTCGTCTTCGCAATTGAAAAGTGTACAAAAGTAGTTATTATATGTCTTGAGAATTAACTGTGACTTTACAACAAAGGTGCCTGGGTAGTCCCTACATGTCTCTGTTTGGGTCTTCTTTCGTTGGAATCTTTTTTTTTTCTTATAAAAATATTCATGCAGTGAGTAGCACTTCTCGATTTTCTCCATAGATTTCTTATCATGATCTTGACTCCCTTCTCTTTGCCGATAGAGTTAACGACTCGATGTCCTTCGATGGCATGTTATCTTAAGCCACGTGCGTGCAGTCAACGAACGTCTCCATCAGTTGAATGAAACCCTACACATCATTTGCAATGCTTTTGATGACTTCTTGATATTTGCGCCATTGGTCTTCAGAATTTAGCACTAGATGCATAGGAATCCCCACAAGGTTGATGTACACGCGATTGCCAATGCTTCTGGTGGCTTGTTGCGTTAGCTTAAATGCACAATGTACTCTTCAAAATTCATGATAGCTGCTTGGTTTTTATGAAGACTTGAAAATCTAAAAGTTTATTTATGATCTTTGAAAATGCTATACAAAAAAAACTACTGAATATTTTCTCAAATTTCTTTTTTTATTTGAAAGTACAATCCTTCCGGTTAATAATGGAAAATAATTTCATTCAAATGGCTGCCTCGGATGGCCATGCAGTAGCCTACACGATAGGTCCAATTTTTAGCACATTATCGGATTGTATGCACCTGTATTTCACCAATGGTTTCACGAATATTGTCCTTTAAGGCGTAAATTGTCTCTGGCATGTCGGCGTAACATTTATCTTTTACGGCACCCCACAAATAATAGTCCAACGGTGTCAAATCGCAGCTCTGCGGTGGCCAAACGACTTCAGCTCTGTGGCTGATAAGCGATCTTCAAAAACAGGGTGCAAAACATCGAGTAGCTTCGGCTGTGTGGCACGTAGCGCCGTCCTGTTGAAACCAAATGTTACCAATATCCTCCTCTTCAATTTTTGCAAGCAAAAAATCGTTCAACATGGCCCGATAACGATCCCCATTGACTGTAACGGCCACTTCTTGCTCATTTTCGAAGAAAAATGGCCCAATTATGCCTCTGGACCAAAATCCGCACCAAACAGTGACTCGTTTTGGGTATATCGGATTTTCAATGTATGCGTGCGGGTTTTCTGTGCCCCAAATGCGACAATTTTGCTTGTTTACATACCCGCCAAGATCAAAAAGAGCATCATCTGAATATATGATTTTTGGAAAAATCGGCATCTTCTCTATGTCGCAATATTTCCCAGCGTTGTTCAAGCGTATACACAACCATATTCGTTCAGCGGAAGGATAAAACTAATTATTTGTTAAATCAGACATGAGCTAAGTGTTACCATTCGCGAAATGGCAGACCCTATAGTAAAAGCTGTTAGAGCAGCTCCTGACAGTTGTGGCACAATTCTGAGTTCGTTTTCAGATGTTGTGTAGGCTACGTTTTCGGTAAGACTTATCGTCATACTAAGGACATTCCTCAAAGGTTTTATTGAGGAGTTTTTAAAAACCTTCGTTGCGCCCGTGGACGCATATCTGGATAAAGCTTAGTGAATTAAGCTTTAATAGAATTGTCATAAGGTGTTCACTCATGTGTAGAATGACCAAGTCTTCCTGCCTAAATTTTCCAATTACACAAAATTCGCACTCAAATAAACTCTGCTTTTATTTCTCATTGCACATTTTTTTTCATCCTCTTAACTACCTCACCCTACAACATTTCCTGAATGGCATTCTCTACAGTTTTTTGTACAGAAAAAATATAACTTTATCTGCGCTCTAACGAATTGTTGTATCAATGCAATTCCGATGTATGTATGTCCCTTTTAAGTGTTTAACTTGAGGCAATATGTGCGACAAAGTTTTACGAATTAAAGTAAATGTTTCGATAGCAAAAGCGTGATGTTTTCCACTGCAACATTATACCAAACCCCTAAAGTGAAATAAAGCTACCATCGTCCTCTTCTTCTGTTCATAATCTGATTTAATATTTTAAACGTATTGCACGCACGCTTCTATAATGGGTACGTTATTATAAATCTCCCCGTAGCTAAATAGTTTCTTTTCTGTCAAGTGACCATTTTATTTATTTAAAAACACAAGCAGGCAATTAAAAAAATAAATAAATGAATTAGCTGTCGTTTTAATTTTATGAAAAGTCTCCTTATTGGGGCATGTGGCAACGGACGAAATAAATTAACATTTAATTAAGCAAGACTGAGTCACGATGTAGGAGATATTAACTTATTGCGATATAGAATTGTTTTGGTTTTCAGTTTTTGTTCCTGCATGGAGGATATATGGCTATGACTTAAGCGTTACTGAACTAATTTCCCTTTTAAAAACGAAAACGACTTAAGGGAGATGTCACTTCTGGGCATATTTAATCAACTATATAAGCTTAGCCTTAGACATCGTAATACTGACCCAAAAGTATTTCGGAGATTTCATGCTCAATTGCAGATCACTCCAAGGAGCATTGGAAAAGAAATGACATAAAAAAGCGCTGAAAACACTATAGCGAACAAACAAAGCAAAGCTATATACATACATATAAAGGGTGTTTTTTAGAGGTTGGTTTTTCCAATAGAGATAAAACTGATATTTTGTGGTCAAATCTGGCAATTCTAATGTCATTTATGTTCCGTTTGGTTTGCCACTTCATCATGAACAGGTTGACAAATGAACAACGCTTGCAAATCGTGCAAATTTATTTTAAATTTTCATCGCAAAATTTAGTTCAGTGATAAGGCTTATTTCGGGTTGAATGCTACGTCAACAAGCAAAATTGCCGCATTTTGGGTGAGGAGAATCCACATGAGACCCTTGAAACGCCATTACATCCACAACAACTGACTGTTTGGTGTGCTCTATGGGCTGGTGGTTATATCATTGGGCCATACTTCTTCCGAAATAATGCTGCAGATTCAGTTACCGTTAATGGAGACCAGTATAGAGCCATGATAACCGACTATTTTGTTCCGGAATTGGTTGGCATGAATGTGGATGAGATGTGGGGATATATGAAATCGCTCGCCTACGCCAACAAACCAGAAATGTTAGGGGACTTGGAAGCCAACATTCGTGGCGTTATTGCCGACATACAGCCCCAGAGGCTTGAAAATTGGACCTCTAGACTTGTCTTTATTCGAACCAGCCGCGGCGGCCATATGCCCGAAATCATATTTTAACATTAATGGCATAAAATTATCCTTTCAAAAAAGCCAAATTGATGGACATTAAAACGATTTTCTTGTGTTTTATTTGAATTCGAAATTCTTAGAGGTATAAAAAAATACCCTGTATATCGAGGATTTATTGAACAAAATCTGGAGTCCCGCTAAAATTTATCGCTACATAAGGCCGAAATTAAATAATTGAATTGAGCCAACAACAGAAGACATTTTCATTTTTAAAATGCATTTATGGCACTCGTGAAGGTTTTAAAACAACAAGCTTAAGGCGTTTAATTGTGGTAGTTTGAAATCAGTAGTATCTTACCATTAACACACCTTCTTCTCTCATGTTCCTCTTCATTCCTGCAACTTCTGCAGAAGTTATTATGAAAAGATTCAGCTAATAGTAAGTCCATATCTGAGATGCACCTAGCCAACCGGTCTACAATCTATTTTCGCTCCACTTCAACGAATCCGGCAACCTACCACAGCTGTACTGAGTGATAGCAAGTATTCCTTCGCGTTTATGAGACTACAGTTGATCGTTATAAGTGCTGAGTGTTCACACAGATTGCCCATATTATTCCTGGTGTTTCCAACACCAAGAGTGTCTGAGCAGTCATCTTGACAGAGTACATCTTAGCTGGATAAGAGTAATTCTCAAGTCGGAATTATTGGTTTATACCCAGTTTTTCTGAGAAGATTCCTGCTCCTGTTCCTCACTCTATCTTTGTCTTTTCTGTCAGCAATTAAGAATTTGAAAGTTTTGTTTAAGTCGTACTCAGATTTTTAAGTGGCAAGTGGTTCAACCACCTACTAATTAGGATATTAGGACATTAAGAATGCCCAATTTCCAAGAAGATCCACGCTTCCAAATTTCCAAACTTTCCAAACCTTTCTCCATAAAGAGCCCACTGTATGTACAATAAAGTTTGCAAGCTAAGTTAAGATGTGGATTTTATAGAACCTGTTTTACCCAGGCATACAACCCTTTATACTCTGTTCAAATTTATAAGTTGGATCACCACAAAACGGGTGATCCTAATGTTAGACTAGGCCTCACCACCGCAGTGTAAAACCTCATTTCTTTTAAAAACCTTAGAATTGCATTCAACCCTTTCTTCATCCTGTCTTCAGTGTTCTCTTTACAATTAAGTTTAGAGTTCAAATGAAACATTTATTAAGCTACGATTTTATTTTAATAGTTTTTCATTGAACCAATATACTTTTCGTTCAGCCAACAAAGAGGTCTGTCAAAGACAAAAAAATCCTTACAATACGAAAAATATTTTGACAGGGTAGATATTATTATAGGTATTCGTACTTTTTTCCATTCAAATATTCATAAAAAGAAACCAAGTCTTCTTTCAATTTTATGTTCCCTATTCCACTCAATCTATTACATCAATAAACTAAACAACAATCCACCTCCTGACAATCATCTATTATATCAACAATTTTTCCATTACAGAGATGGCCTCCAGTACCAATCCAGCCATGTTTCGATCGTTCTCCTCAGAAAGCCAGAAAAAGGAATGGAGCAAAAGACTGTCTCTGAGAGGCACTCGCCACTCACAGAAAGATGTAAGTGGCCATTTGCATTTGCCTCACTGACAACTTCTATCTACACATTAACCATATTCAAGTTCATAATCCTTGAAGTGCTTTGATTCACACACATACAAATATTTGCAATAAAAAAGGGGGGCAAAACATTTTTCCTATGATATATTTTTCGATTTTACGTTTACTCTTCCATTTTCATGTTTTTTTGTTATATTGATGCACCACTCACCTAAGGACAAGAAGACATCTGGAAAATTTTCCGGTCGATCTGCATCGCTCAAGCAACCAAGAAGTATACAACCAACACTGGAACTTCAAGTGCCCACAATCACTCAACCGCAAATTCAATTGCCAACAACTCAACAACCGACGACACCAAAAAAATCGAATTGGGAAGTAATCGAACACTTTAACCCATCAAAAGGAGGCAAAATGTCTGTTAGCAGTAGCCTCATAGCGGTAAGTACAATTGTATATCCTTAGTATTACCATGTGGTTCAAACGTCACCAAATGGTGGCCTTCTGAATACAAGTTCATTTGTTGTTTTAAACGTAAAATTAATTTTTTCCTACTCCACTTCTGATTCCCTAGGTAGGTGTGACGAGATGCAATATTGACGAGTCCTTGGAATCAAACAACTCGGGTTCAACATGTACGAGTCCGATGATATGTCAAAGAGACGAAGCACAACTACTGCAGCAGCAACAAGGTACGATAAATCCGAGGATTTCATTTCTGTATTATTATTTTTTAAATAAAAAGAGTGAATTTAAACTGAACCGAGTACATGTATGACTGTGGCACTGCAGTGCATAGGTTGGCTGCAGAATATTTTTCGTTGCTTTTTTTTGTTGCTGCAAATGACATATGCTATGTAGGTTTGCAATTGGAGCACTATCCTTTGACTGTTTTTGCCAGAAGAGAATTGTTTTCTGTCAATGGAAAATGAATTTGTATATAGACTTATACGAAAGTAGATGCTGGGTAACGCAAAACTGACCTCAATGTGCATGAGGAGAAATTAGAAAGGCTGATGCAGTTTGGTTGTTGATCCATTTCGAGACGGCAAAAAGCGCATTTTGTTTTGTCAATTTTATACCGTTGTTTTCTTGCACGCTCCTAGATGTGTTGCAATGTTTCAATTATATGACTTATCTTACAGATGCTTCGCTATGGAAATAGTTTGTCAGTTCAAAAGCTAACATTTTGTATGGTCTTTGTGTTGGCCTTAATTTAGGTCTTCATTTTAGTCTAAAGCAAAGTATCTTGGTGGCGTTAAATTTTAGATACAGATATAGATACAGTTCTTAAACAGTACAAAGTACAAATTGTATTGGTTATTGACAGACTTTCGTAAATGCATAGTGTTTAACGCACTACAATTTTTTAAAACCACGTTATTTGACCTGATAGAAAATGGCGGAGTCAAAAGTTGTATTGTTTATATACAGAACAACCTACCAGCTCAGTCTACATACACCCTCAAAACGGTTAAGTCCGGTGATTCTACTTTGACATTTGTGAAAACAATAGATAAAGACTACACGTCAATAGTACCTATTTGAATCGCTATACTACCAAAGAACGCGAAGGAAACAACTTATTATGGAAAATCATCACGATCGATTAGGCCAAATCCTTGTTTTGGTGATTTGCATTAGCTTGCAACATAGCTTGATTTGACCGTTCTTAACTTATTTTGTGGCGTTTTTATAAATCAGACTCCGTCAAGAATGCGAGGACCTATCACCAAAAGTTTGTAATGAAAAATGCCATAAATCGGGGTCTGGCGGGGGATATTTAGCCAGCAAAATTAGGGGCACGGTAATTCCCAGCCAAGTTCTTTAGCAATTTTGGCACTACACCCTTTTGTACACGAACCAACTCAGGTCATTTTGACCCGTCCTCTTACTTCGCTTACAACAAAGCTAGATTCATACAATTCAGGATTTATTGGGAAGCACAGCAGCAGTCTCCATTCCAAATTTCAACTTTTTAATTTCAACTGGTTTTAACCCTCAAAATTAGCAAAAATAGTAACTCACTGTCTCACTGACCACTGACTCACTGCCAGATCATCAAAACTATGGAGCACTTCCAATCATCGTGGATTTGAAATTGGCACCGTAATAGAGTTTGCGGAGAAAACCCGGGGAAAAATCTAACATTTGTGATTTTTTTACCAGGGAGCGTGGCAGCCGCCCACTTCTCATAACGCAGCCCCCAAAAGACCTACAATTATTATATTTTACTTTCAGCTTTTAAGAACAAACACGGGATCGGCTTTTAAGAGCAAACATTGTTTATTTTCCAATTAAAGTACGTGCTAGCCGCCCCTTTTCTTTAACTTTGCACCCCAAAAGGCTTAGAGATATAGAATTGGACGTGGAGATAGGATTTGAAAATGGAAAATTAAGTTCGGTCAAAATTCCTATAATGTTAAAATTTTGTAAAATTTCCATGTATAAAAAATATTTGCAAAAATGATTGAAATCGCTTTTGCCTTACAAGTCAGCCACAAAAAATACTGAGAACTAAAAAAGAACGCCAAGTTTGTATTATTAAAAATCGCACAAATAGTATTTACACTTTTATAATTGGCAAGTTTTCAAAATCTCGAAAATTGTTGCTCAATAAACATGTGTTTTATATATATATATTTAAAACTTCAAATTGGAAAACTTCATCAAATATATATTTTAAACCAATGAACATCGGCTGACAATTTTTGCGGCATCTTGTACAGAAGTGTGATTGCCACGTAATTCTCCCTATCAACCTATTCACGTTACTTGATTTCCTTTTTAACCAAATTTTGGGCTAAAGGCTTGAGTATTTCCTTGGCTCTGACTTTGATGTAGAGACGTTCTATTTGTAAAATAAACTTTTAAAAATTTAAGGAAATTGCAAAAACAGTTTAATACATAATTCTACATTTATAAACTTTTTGTGGCTTATCGTGTTTTCCAAAATTACCCAACAAGTTTCCCCAAAAAGGGCAAGAGGATTATATATAAATTATGTATGCAAATTCGTCTCCGAATATCATCTAGAGACAAGAAAAATACTTCATCTATACCAGATGACAGCTTTCTTTATTTACTTTAAATATGTAGCTTCCTAGAAGCACTCATGCCTTAATCCGAATTAATCACCGCAGTCAAAACAAAATTTAAAAAATTCTCACACGAACATATGTCGAGCCCTGTAATTCCCATTATCACAGCGTAGGATGTATACAAAATTGCTTTTAACCCCAAAGCACTTTGAACATATTGCGTAAAATATAAGTGGAAATCAACCCACTGTGCAAAAATTTATGTCTAAAAATAATCCAACAACCACTTATTTTTCTATATCCCTGTATTGTTATTTAACCATTTACCTTGCCTCATTTCATTAGGCTCCGACGTGGATAACAAAAACATTGAAGCCAATACAAAAGCAGGCAGCCCCACCATTTCGTTCTGGTTTCGCTTAAACAAAGTCGTCATAAGGATGTGCAGTACCCACCAATTTAAAAACTTACAGGTAAAGTGAAATGAAATCAGAAGACACCCCCGAGAATCGGGCAAACATTTATGTTTCAAATGTCTCTGATATCTGTCCTTTTAAATTTAAATGACATCATTCATTTTATTTTATTTTTGTTCTTCCACAGGTGGAAATGCTGTACCAACGTTACTTCCTGCGAATGAATCAAAGCAATACAACGCACATCCTTGGGCTTCTTCTCATGTTGATCCTTACACTGTCGGCTGTGCATATATTTCTAGCAACTCTACATATCCATTACAAGAACTTTTCGCAAAGTTTTTCTGTATCAAATTCAATGGGAGCTGGCCTAAAGGACGAATCCAATTTTACATTCAATGGTTCCTATGCGGGTAGTACGAGTGGGAATTATGCCGACACCGAAAGGACTTCAACCAATTTTCCAATTAGCATAGAGGCCTGGAGACGACAGCAGGACGAGGCTAGCTTATCGTCATCATTTGGTTCCATGCAAAGAGCCCTTTCGGAGTTGCCTCACAATGGAGAAGTCTCACATTTTCGAGAAAAAAGAAAGTTTCACAAGCATCGATATAAAACTTCAAGGTATTCTATTTTAGCTGAGAAAGTTTATTATTATATGTGTTTTTCTTACTGTTTGTTTTTTTTTTTTGGGGCCATATAGAAACAAGGATGGCTTTGTAACAGTATAAGGGTGTGTGCGTGTGCGTGGGAGTAGAAAAGGAAAACAAAACTTTTTTTTATATGATATTTTTACAATAATCTTTTGTACATGGCAGGAAACCTAAATAAACATTTATTGATGGAAACTATAGCAGGTAGTCATCGCCGGTATCATTAGGCCGGACAGAATGGGATAATTTATTCTCTTGGGGAAAATTCCAAGAATTTTAAGTAAATGTGAAGAAGGGTGCACTCACTGGTTAAGGATACTTTTTGCATGAATGAAAAAAACTTCGTCCTACTCTGTTGTTCTATAGCAGTTAATGGAGTATGTTTTGCTTAAATGTTTTCTTATCTAGTTTGTAGGTCAACGTTAAGATTTAAAGTTTAGGTGGCGAAGTGCGTACGGAAAGTTTGTAGGACGAGTTTGTAGTTGAATCTTTCGAAAATACATTTTCTAAATAAATATTTATCAACTTTCTGACATACTTTTGCTTACTAAATAGGAAATGGGTCCTACAATTACGTCTGTTGCATGTGTGTCCACAAGCATTATGGTGAAATTGTTTGACGAATTCACATTACTACAAAACGAAAAATTCGATAAGTACCTCTGTCACCTCTCATCTGTCGTCTTTCATCTTTTGTCCATTTTTCTATTATCATGTGTCATCTATTATCTATTAATTCGTTTAATATAACTTAAGGATACTAATCAAGAATTCCACAAGTATTGAACAAAGAGATACATTATTTCGAAACAAACAGTGCCTTGTAAGGCGCAGGCTATGCTGCGGATTTATGTAAACACAACTCAGACTTTTTATTTATTCTCTAGAAGACTTATTGGAATGTGAACATATAACGCATCTGTGTAACGTTACTAGGGAACTTGACTAGGTGGCAAAAATAGAGTAAAGTATGGTCAATGGAGAAGAAATTCAAATATCTATTGGTTTATTTTGCCAGGATAATTTAATGCAACTTAATTGCCTTAAACGAAGTAGGTAAGTATTGATCAAGGCGTGGTATAAGGATTTAATTGGCCCTTGCGAAAGTGTGAGATTTATATACGGAAAATTCACTGCAACTCATACTGCGTCGGATTCTCAGATATTCTGGGCCTGACTAGTAATCTTAGTAATGATTTAGTCTTTACACTTTGTACAAATAATGTACCAGTAAAGAATTTACTGCCCAGGTTAGGGGATAGATATAGCTATCATTGGAACAAATCAGTGGAATAGTTGTTAAATTTTTTTGACAAGCCGGTTTAGCAATCATTTAAAAATTTCTGTCAGTGGAAGGCCACTGTTATATTTTTTACGGTTAGAGTTGATCATTGAAAGCAAAACTGATAGCTGAAAATAGCAAGAGAATCGAACACATCAGTGGAACGATTGTAGAAACGATTATCAGCTGTTCATTGAAATCGATTTCTGTCAGTGAAATAATAAAAACAGATTTAAAGAAAATTTTAAATCAGAATAAAGTAATCTTGTTTGTAGAAAATTTCTGTAAGTGATTAGCTTTATTTTGATATCGCTTAAAGCCAATATTGTTTGCTTAGTCGTCTTAAAATACGCAAACAAAATTTTCAATGAAAGCTATAAATGGGTCCTTTGCCACAAGCCAAGGGGATAACATTTTATATGTGGAAAGCCATGTTAAAGTCGTAACTATACAAGTGTAAATTGACATTTCAAGGCAGGTGTTACCTGTTGTGCAATGTGATGGTACCATAAGGTAGGTACACAAATGAACTGAAAAGTGTCTGGTTAATAAACAGTAAATTTAAATATGTATATTAAGGAATCGGACGGAACGAACAAACATACGAACTCACAAAATACCATCGAAGAAAAAAATATATTAATTACAACATATCTAAACGCAGGCCATACTATAAATCAAGATAAAAAATTTAGCTAAAAAGAACAAAACAACACACACGCATGCCCAAATGTAGAGACGAATTAGTAGTTGAAAGTCCATCAAGATACATGGCCATTGTCACGCCGCACCCATTCTTTGGGTTTATATTATTTTTCTACTTTTAAATTAATTTTTAATAATTACAATATTGAATCTGCGGTGTTTAATTTATTTTAAAAAATAGTCCCCCACGTACATATACATACCTATTTGTGTTAATAGTTCGGAACTCATTAAATACAAGTATACCTAATATGAGGAGTTTTAGCTGGAAATCAAAATGCACAAACGTTTCAATCGACCCTATGACGAAATTACCTATCATGGGTTTTTTCTTGTTAATTAAATTCTCCTCGTTTAACCCTTTTATTTGATGCCCGTATCAATAAGGTCACATAGAAATCTTAATAATCGCCAACAAGATTTAATTGTTAATCAATCAATTAATTGATTAGAACATACTACTATGAAACTTAAAAGCTTAAAAAATGCATTAACATGACACCCCGCTATCAAAAGCAATAATACTTATTGTTAGTGCTGAAATACCTACTACTAATTCCACACGGTAATACCTAATGATATCGGAAGGAACCGATATAATTTTGACAGACGTCGATCTCGACTAGATTCATTATTGCGTTTGTAAATAACTAAACAATAATGGAATTTAATTATTTCCAAATCGACAAATAAACTTTCGTAAATCAAACTTATTTTAATTTCTTTTGGAATTCTTTTTTTTTTGAGAACTACAAAAGTGATTTTGACATTTAGTGTTGTTTGATAACAATGTAATTGTGGTAGATTGAAAGAAAGTACGAAGGTTACTTAATGAATAGGTGAAATCGTTTGTTAGTAGGATTATATTGAAGCTCACGACTATACTTTAACGTTGCAAGTAGCTAGTAGACGACATTTATTAGTAAGGCACTCTGTCTTCAGATATAAATAATAGAAATGTGATTTTGCATTGACACGCGACAAATTTTCTTCGCTCTTGTCCTAGAAAAACAAATTAAAGTACAATCCTACAAATGTTTAAATACTTCACGTAAAATAGTAAATGAAATCCGCCAAGGGTCGGAGGATATAAAATACGAAATATTAAAATTTTCCTTTCCGAGGAATACCTCGCTAGGACCGATTATATAAGCCAAATGAAAATGTAATTTTCACCTTACCCTAAGAAAAAAATCTTTCATAACAATGAGGCGACAACTATTTCCCGTGGATCAAGTGGAAACACGTGCTCTCTCTATTTAAATTCCCATAAAATAAGTCAATGGCAAATTGCTAGTTTCCCCTTCAGATACCATAAATAAAATATTGACTTATTAGAATCACAAAATCCCATTATCAACGAACCATACAACATCATCCTTCGTTATCCTGTGAAAAACCAATTTATTACCCAAAAAAGTAGAGTACACGCACTGAGCTTATATTGATAATGGCACTTCAATTTCGAACAGGGATGTGTCCAATTTTCATCTATCCTTATTGGGATTGTGTGCAATATCTCATCTTGAAGAGTGTTTGCTTTTTCTTTCCTTTCTGCAAAACTTGTAGATTCAAACGACAAATAAGCACATGGATACAAGTGACTAATGGTCTGAGCTATGACAACGACCTTCGCCTTATGTACCTGAACAATGAAATCGAATCAGCTCTGGCCGTAGATGAGGACGCTGTACAGAATCGATCCGCTCTATTGCCGTTGGAAAATTCAATGGAGCAGCTCTCAACTATCATGTCAACTATTCCCATAACGGATCAAGTTATTGCTTTGCTTGTGGTTTTGGCAATATGTGGAGCGGTTTATATTTGTAAGTATTCTCATATTATGTATAGTATCTATGTATGTATGTAATAGGTGTTATTGTCCAAAGCCCTCAAATCGATTCCCCATATCCTCCCGAAATATCCTTTCTTCCTTTACAGGATAATGCAAACATTGAATTAATTTTTTTTTAAATATACATCAAATTTGATTTTTACCACTTTTCCATATCTGACCAACAGGTTTACTGTGTATCCTCTCTAAACCAGCAATGAACGAGATCTTCCTCGTCCTGGTTTCATATGTTATTGTGGCTACTTTCCTAGCCATTGAGGTAGCAGTAGGATATGCAACAGTACCAAGGTAAACACTCCTGTTCAGCCCTCAAAACCATGGTTTATGTTATGTGTACATTATAATAACTGTACACCATTGGTCCGGTGTGTATCTATGTTTTGCTATTCTTGCAGGAGATCCTTTAACGGAAGCGCTTGCTGTTTGATTTTCGTTTACATGACGTATACAATGCTACCGGTACGGCTGAGGGAAGCGATTATTGGTGGCGTTATACTCTCCGTTGCGCATATTTATTCATCCTCTCACAATACTGACAGGTTTCAATGGCAGGAGGTAAGTTTTGTGTACACAGCACGATAAAGGATTAAATTTTATTGAAGGATGACGACGGCGCGGTTTATAATAATACATATTTCTATTCAATGGAAATTTTTGCAGCTTTTATGTACGATATTAGCGTTGCTTTGCACAAACTTGGCAGGAGTTTTCACTCACTGGCCCAAAGAGAAGGCACAGCGAAAAGCCTTTATTGAGACGCGTCAGTGCATAGAAGCGCGACTAAGGACACAAAGGGAAAATCAACAACAGGTGAGGATATTTGAATTTGAATTTGTTCTGTTCGGTTGTTTGTTTGTGTTTGTTGTTCCTACAAAACTTAAATTGAGTTTACTATTTGGTGGCAGAAGCCAACGCACAGTGGGCACATATCTACTATGTGATGGTGGAAATAAAATATTTCTTTGGAAAAATATCTTAGATCGATTGTCTGTCAGCAAAGAAATATGCAATTAAAATTAAATAGAAAAGTATCTTCGGTTTAATGGGGATATCCTTCTCAGACCTGAGCATATTTCATGTTTCATATTTTGAGACCTTGCATAGTTTCCCTTTAAAGGAAAAAAATCAGTAGGGCACTTAGGCCGAGACCGAAAAACGGTCTATGACATACTTCTTTTTCTTCAAACTTCGGCATTCCTAATGGTGCGCATGTGGGGTTCGCTCGTTGGACCTCAAAAAATACTTGCAGGCCTCCCGCTTTTGAATTACTTCATCATTGAGGCCAATCAAATGCTCGTGGTTTTGCATTTGTGTGAGCTTTTAGGCCTGCCTCTCTTACGCGATTGTAAGGGAACGTTGATTGCCATTGCCTTTTTGACGGGGTTCGTAGGATCCCTCCTTTGAACATGACAATACCAACTAAGTCGGTCGTGCTCCAATTTTTGTGTGATGGGTTCTTTGAAGTGAAGGCTTCCTCGGATTTTAAAACTTCTAATTCGATCAAGCTTTGTTACTCCTGCTGTCATGGGAAGCATCTTCATCTCAGCTGCTGTCAACTTGCCCTTATACTTTTTGCTTAGGGGACATTTTTCGATCACAGAAAATGGCAGAGTTTTACTGCCACTTCATCTACCCTACGCTTACACGATGGTTGATGTCGTCATCAACGGTTGCTTCGCTGTTGATCATTGATCCCAAGTATTTGAACTTTTCACACTTGGGAACCACCACCCCATTCAAATAAATGTCTGGAATGGGTTGGTTTTAAAACATCTACCCAAACATCTAAAACATCTTTCACAAACATCAAGTGCTCGTTGCAGGGAAGTCAGATCATCACTTATGATGGCTCCATCGTCAGCAAAGAATAACTGAATCACTTTAGGGTCCATCACTTTTCCCTCAAGCAGATAATCTAGGACTGTAATAAAGAGCAAAGGACTTAAGACACTTCCCTGGTGAACACCGATTTTATTGAGAATTCATCGGTGACTCCTGCGGGACATATGACTTTTGTTTTCATTCCCTCGTACATGTCCATGATCATCTGTACGTAGGTTTCAGGAACTCCTCGTTGTCTTAGCGCTACCCATATCAGATCTCTTGGTTGTATATCGAATGCTTTTTCAGAATCAGCCGGAATCATATGCAGATTCTTTACTTTGGATTGCATCTGTGGTTGATTTAGCCGACAAACCTGCACTGGGTAAATCAACATCCGTATTATTTGTGTTAGGCAGCCATGTAATACCCGCTCAACGATCTTCATGGTGTGTGACATCAACTTAATTGAATGGTAATTATCACAGTTTCGCGTATCTCCCTTTCCTTTGTGCAAAGGAAGTAGATAATTTTCCCTCCAGTGATTGGGCATTGGATCACCTCTCATGAGTTTGGAGATTTATTTTTGACAAATATTTTGATTGACAAACTAAACTAACGATATTTTTTGAGATACAAATTATAGGATTTATTATTCTTATTGTTCATTTGTCAGCAACACAGTTGTCTTCCATTATTCATTTGTCTACGCGTTACTTAAATAAATCGTGAAATCTCTGATTTCAGTGGTTCTACAAGGTCATGGCTGAAAAGATACAATTTTTTTACCATCAAATCGACAATTTCTGCCCACTGTAGCGCACCAACAATGCGGTGAAAGTATTTTTTTATTATTCAAAGTTTAAAGGCTTGGAATGTATTTGGTAAAGATTTGGCGAAAGAATTCAGCGAAAGTTATTTTATTGCTTATTGTTGGTAGTAGTTGGGGAGCCGGATATTGTTTCGTCGATAATGTATTCATATTTAAGCATTGCTTTCTATAAACAGAGGGAGACGGTGAAATTAAAAACAGTAGCTAACAGTGCCCGCAAATATCTAAGCGTTTTGACTAAGTTTTGAGTTTGAAAACTGAAACCTATTAATATTGAAACCCTAACAAAATTCATGCAAATATCCGTAAAATATCAGTCTTCTCCCTATTTTTCAGGAACGTCTTCTTCTTTCTGTTTTGCCGCGCCATGTCGCAATGGAAATGAAGGACGATATAGCAGGACAGCCTCGAGATACACAATTTCACAAAATCTATATACAACGACACGAAAACGTAAGGTAAGGTAGCACTCCAACCATCATTGATGTGTCATATGTAATTTCCTTGAATATTGAATGATAACGTCGCACATATCCGTGGGGGGTCTGTGTGTATGTGCATAATATTACTCGCACATTAGGTTGTCATTTGGAGCATTTTCGGTTATAAATTATATTATTGATGTTCATCTTAAATCCAAAAGAATGGTGTAATTACTATTGAACCATGCGAACCATCATACTTATGTTTTTTTCCCTCTTTGACAGCATTCTTTTTGCCGATATCTGTGGTTTCACAAGTCTTTCGGATCAATGCACAGCTGAGGAGCTTGTCCGCCTTCTAAATGAGCTATTCGCCAGGTAAGCAAGTTTGGCACATTTATCATAATCTCAAATCGATACTCGTGGCCATAATCACCGCGCTTCCTTGCAGATTTGATCGATTAGCAGCTGAGCACCATTGCCTGCGGATAAAACTTCTGGGTGATTGTTACTACTGTGTTTCCGGCCTACCTGAACCCAGACCAGACCATGCACATTGTGCTGTCGAAATGGGCTTGGACATGATTGATGCCATTGCGTACGTATCCTGTTAATGCGCAGAGATTTCTCATAAAAAAAATAAACACACAAACTGCCTTCATTCTATAGATTGGTGCGGGAGGTTATGGCCGTGAATGTGAATATGCGGGTTGGCATTCATACCGGCCGAGTGCATTGCGGAGTTCTGGGTCTCGTGAAATGGCAATTTGATGTTTGGTCAAATGACGTTACGCTGGCCAACTATATGGAAAGTGGAGGTATTCCCGGGTGAGTGTTAAATAACTGAATGAGTTGTTTTTTTTTCTATGAATAAATTAAATATCATTGCACAATGACAGCTCAATGGCTATGGTGTGAATTTCATTTAAAAATAGCCAGGGTAATAGAGCGGAAATTGCATTTCAATCCTGTTGTCGCTGTTGCGGTTGTTGGCGTTGTCATGGAGGATTCACCTGGAATGTCACACCATGCGCTTGTATTATCATGGATATCGTGGTGAAACTTGGCATTTCAATTATCATTCAAAATCAGAAAACAAGAACTGTGGAGGAAGGTAGATGATGAACGGCATCAGTAAATTCACGACAACGAATAGTACTGAATATATTTATTAATGTTTCACAGTGTCAATTTGATGTCGAAACATTTTCGAATCAAGAACTTGTATGTATGTACGTAGATACATCATATGAACTAGTATGTATATCTATCGTAGTTCCGTTAAAGACACTGAATGCAGATACAAGCGGGAGCTAATTTCCGAACGATATTTTTTATAAATGGAAATTGATTTTGTATAGAGTTCGGGTTGGGGAGGTGGGGTTTTTATCAATACTTTTTTTATCGTACAACCCATTGGTAATATGGTTTCGTGGTCGTGTTAATTTGATCGCCCACTGTACATAGTCGTTACGATAATGTAGTTCATTTTTAGAGAATAATCCAATATTAGTTATATACAACAAACCTTCCCCCTTGTTTGTCTCATACTTCCGCAATAATATCATCTTCATTAACAACACAATTCCCTTGCAGCATCAGCTTCATTAGCAAAAAGTCCTATCAAATCATATTTCACATAAATTTAATTTCCCTCCTCTTGGGCAAATCGGTTGTTTTGGTCCTAACTAAGTTTATTGCACAGTAAACGATTCTTGTTTACCAAATATCTCATTATAAGGTAATAAAAAACAAAATGAGTATCCTTTTCACTAAGTACGTCTAATCGACTGAAAGTTGTGTGCCCCTTAAATGTTTTCGAAATAATATTTATCAAAAAAAAAAAAAAAAACAAAAACAAAAATTCTGCTGCCTTTCTCTAAAGTATTGATTGAGCTGTCATTTGTGTGTTGACAAATACGCAAAGCTGTAAAGTTTACATTCAATTAAAATAAAGTCATAATCATTTGATATTCCATCAATAACAGGCGAGTTCACATAACCAGGGAAACGCTCAAATGCTTAGATGGTGACTACGAAGTCGAAGAAGGCAAGGGGAGTGAGCGCAACTCATACCTAAAGGACCATGAGATAGAAACATTTTTAATAGTACCTGGAGATACTTATAGGCCAGTAAGTTGTATTTATATTTTAATTAAACTTTTCACCTAGGTCACCACCATCTATTATCTATTTATAGAATAAGAAATCTCGCAATAACCTTCAAGTAAATGGGAACATATCAAAGGAACTGCGGATGATGGGTCACGGAACACAAAAAAATGCCTCAAAGTGAGTATTGTTTGCTTGAGTCTTAAATCGATAAAATTCTAATTAGATGCATGTACTGCAGACTTGGTTTCACTGATGGTTCAGAGATGATGAAAGATCCCGAAGATGAAGTTAATGAGTATCTAATGCGTGCCATTGATGCTAGAAGTATAGACCATTTAAGATCTGAGCACTGTAAATCGGTGCTGTTGTCCTTTAAAAAATCTTCCTTAGAGAGAAAGGTGAGCAGAGGAATGAATCAAAGGCTATTTAAAAAAAATGAAAAAAAAAAACAAATTGCTCTCTTAGTACTCATCCGAACCGGATAGAATGCTGAGCTTGTATTTTTATTGCAGTTTTTTCGTCCTGATTGGAACGACTATAATGCGTTTGTTAGTTCTTAAGCAGTAAGTCTGAAGAAACGCTTTTTCTCAAAGGCTAGATTATTAAATCACTTTTTGTTTATTTTCAGAAATTATTTCACTTATCTATCAGCCGGCGCTGCTATTATCCTATTGCTATTTGTAGTTCTATTAGTCGCTTCTTATGATCTCAATATGAAAGTATGCTTTCGTAAAAAAACATTTGTTATGAAGGCCAAAGTGGTTCGAGCCATTTTAATTCTGTCAATCTTTCTCTCTTTCTTTTCAGACTCTCAGTTGTACGAGAAAATTTTCGGAGAGAATTCACAGCAACCGGGTGCTATCGCAGTGTTTTGGATTCTTCACTGTCAGTCTTATTGGATTGATGACTGGCTTGTCAATTGTAAGTAAACATTTTAATAGAAAGTTATATATTTCTTTTTAATTTTCTTATATGATTTACTTGCTCAAATCTGAACTTATGTTCTTGAGTAATGCTTTTCACATTTCGACCGTGTTGTGTAATATTTATTAACCCGTTTTCTTATTCAATAAAGAAAGCTAATGAAAAGTTGCATTCTTTTTTCATTCTTCTTCTCCTGACCCCCAATAGTAGGGGCGTTGAGCTACTAAGCGAAAGGATATAGATAGTAAAACGCCCTCACCATTTGCAATTTTTTTTTTAACTGATCCACCTCTTTCAAAAGCTTGGCTCTTGTCTAAAATAATGTTACTATCACAAAAAGCTGCAATTCAATATAGAATTGTAGCTCCTTTATCTTTTCGCCGAAAAAATTAAAATTATTAATCAAGCCTCTGCACAGGAGAAGTGAAATTACATTAAATTTTTGGAGCTTATTAGATCGACAGCTTTCTCTCGAAAGTCTTAAGTAGTTGCGAACGATGTTCCCTACCATATATCTTTGTCGGGGCATTATTCAGAATATTGTTGCAGTGTTTGTTGGCTATTCATATTAATAAACATATTATGCTATGCTCGACAGTGGGCATTTTAGAATTTCCTTGTACTATATGAGTTGACAAAAAGACAATATGAAATTGGCTATTTGATGATGTCCTCGAAATTCGTATTGTGAACGCATAGGACCTTATTGCACACTATAAGGATGACAGAGAATGGCTTTGATTGTAGGCTTGACGTGATGAGGGTGAATCCGCTGAGAGAGTAAAACGAATGAATAGAATTGCCTGGTTTCGTCTAACTCGCTCAGAAAGTGCTGATTTTTTTCAAGTTACCTGTCTTCAGACCAAAACCATAAATGTTAAAAAAGAGCCAAGTTCTCTTATACAAAAATCGATTTTGCCTTACAAGCCAGCCGAAACAAGTACTGAGATCTAAAAAAGAACGCCAATTTGGTATTGTAATTATTAAGCATTTTACAAATATTTGTCTATTTGTATACTTGGCAAGTTTTCAAAATCGTGAAAATTGGGGCTCTATACACATGCCTTTTGTATATAGGATGTCGGACATAACTAGAGCATAAAATAAGTTTTAGTATTTAGAAAAGTATTAAACTTCAGTATGTCGATACCTCTGATGTTGTGAAGAAAACATGATGTTATTGGAGGTGGGTATTCATTCAGCCTAACTCAAGTTATAGTCCTTCAAAGTGAAAATGAGGTATAACTAGTCTTAATACTATACCTTTTGAACCACTTTAGATAATAAAACAAGTTTGCAGACTTCAACAAACAGCTTGGAGACTTCATTTGACGGCAAAACTTGAAAGGAACCTCATACAAACTTTAATAAAAAAAAAAATGCAGATGGTTTAATTTTGGACAAAACTATAGCACCTAGTCAATTTTAGTATCTAAATAGTATATCAGTTCTGTTCATACTATTCAGTACACTAAATAAATAAATAAATTGACTTTGCGTCCTAATAAAATTTGATGACTCTAGTTTTTTGATGAATAGTAAGAGGATGGAGGGGGAGGGGCGGTAGAAAAAGCCTGTGTTGGTTCGTGTAAATAAGGTTGGAGCGCCAAAGTTGCTAGAGAATTTTTCTGGGCACTACCGTGCCGCTATATATCCTCATTTTAACAGTATATATTATTTTTACTTCTACTTTAACAAGAACATCCAGATGTGAACGTGATCCTATAATTATCGATATGACATACTCATTTTGCATTTGTGTCTGCTCCAGGATTTCTCAAATATCAGAAGATCGATTGGTTTCTCCGTATACTTAGAATAACTTAGAACCAATAATATGAGTAAAAGGGCTCATACACTATACATCCTTACATGCGTAATTAGAAGCATTCGTATTATTTTAATAAATTGCAAGTGGGTAAATTAAATTGGCTTCAATGATTATTATAAATTAAACTGAATCAAGAAAACTTATTTCTCTTCATGAGCGGTTGACTTTACTAAACTACACTAAGTTTTTAAGCTTCTTTTAATACCCGTTGTTACGATAAATCAAAAACTCTTCGTTTTTCACAGGCAATTCCCCATAACGTTAAAGAAATTGTGCTCCTATGTCTTTCTATCGAAGTTAACGCTATCCACATTTCCTAAAAAAGCAAATAAGCAAATTTCGACATACAAAATCGGTCGGTCGGCTTATAGGTCCTGGACATTTGTAGGTTTTTTTAATATGCCGGAATCCTATTATTCTAAGCCAATTTATATTTCCGTAGAAATTTTGACAAAATTCCGCTTCCAAATTCTTCACTATAAAACTAATTGTAAGTCTAACCTCTTACACATCGCTGTAAAGCGATTACTCTTTTTACAATATCAGATCCATATTACTTATTACTTATTATTATTACTCTTATTACTTTTCAAATACATAAATGTTCATAAAGAAATAGCCATTTCTACGTTTTCTTGCTTAAATTGTCAATTATTGCACTGCCGAAGGCATTACCTTTCTCTATAAAAAAAAGAGATGTAAATTGAAATATTGCATAAACTTGATTGCATCCTGTTTGTGATGAAAATAAAAAATGAAAGTCTCTTTCATTGAAAAATTCAAAGAAAAAAGATATTTTTTCTATTTTTCTTTATGTTTTTCTTCATCTCTGCTTTCCTAACCCTGTGTTGGAATATGCATGTTGCAGGCGATGATGCTTTAAATTCCTTTATATGAACAATATTGCCGGTTTTCTGGTGTTTGCCAGCAAAAGACAAACTTTTCTCATTACAAATTTTAAAAAAAATGCTTCATGTCAAGGATATTAAATTATATAATCGAAATTGGATAAATGTTTTATAAGAAATAAAATTACCAGTCATAGCGAAATGCTGAAATTTAACAAAGAAATTTTAATTTGATGTTTACATATCTACCAATGGTGGTGACAATTTTCGCATGTTTTTTTTAAGGACGTAACAAAAGAAAACTAAGCAGCAATTAACTAGAGTATTGTGTTGCCTACATAAATGACCTCAACAAAAGCATTACAAGCAACGAGTGGGGCGAGTCAGGTACTTCTCTGCTATTTCAAAAAGGATATGAAAGCTTTATTTATTCTTCATGATTTACCATAACAGCAACTACCTAGCTGCACAATGGCTCGTTTTTTTTTATTGTTTGGTTAAGCGGCTGTAATAATGACGGCATAATTTAATTAACTGGTAGTAGAGTTATGCACTTATCGCCTTCATGAATTTATGCAAGAACTGCGCGTGTAAAATATAAAATTTTCCTCGAAAATGTTAAAACAGCAAACACGAAAAATGTGAGGGTTTGCTACAGATTTTCCCGTGCATTTCTATAAAATTAAGTAAACTGTATGCATACTAACTAGCGCATACCTTCAAGAACTAGAGAATGTAAAACAGTGAAAAGTGTTGTACAAATAAAATGTCAGAGAAATTAACAAAATATTTCAGTGCAAGCAAAGGGTGTTTTTTTAGAGGTATATAACTTAGAATTGAAATAAAACACAAGAAAATCGTTTTTATGTCCATCAATTTGACTTTATTGGAAGGATAATTTTATGCCATTAATGTTTAAATATGGTTCGAATAAAGAAAGGTCTAGAGGTCCAATTTTCAACCACTTTTTCAAGCATTTGGGGCTGTATGTCGGCAATAACGCCACGAATATTGGCTTCCAAGTCCCCTAACGTTTCTGGTTTGTTGGCGAGCGATTTCACATATCCCCAAAGAAAAAAATCCAATGGTGTCTAATCACACGATCTTGGTCGCCAATTGAAGGGTCCATTCCGCGAAATTATGCGCTAATCGAATGTTTCCTGCAATAAATCGATTGTGACGTGCGCTGTGTGGCATGTAGCACCATCTTGCTGGAACCACATCTCATCCACATTCATGCCATCCAATTCGGGAATAAAATAGTCGGTTATCATAGCTCTATACCGATCTCCATTAACGGTAACTGACTCTCCAGCATCATTTCGGAAGAAGTATTGTCCAATAACTCCAGCAGCCCATAGAGCACACCAAATAGTCAGTTTTTGTGGATGGATGGTGACGTAGCCATTCAACCTAAAATGAGCCTTATCACTGAACAAAATTTTGCGATAAAACGAACCATTATTTTCGAAATAAGTTTGCACGATTTGCAAGCGTTGCTCATTTGTCAACCTGTTCATGATGAAATGGCAAACCAAACTGAACATTCATGACATTAGAGTTGCCAGATTTGAAAACAAAATGTCAGTTTTATCTCTATTCGAAAAACTAACCTCTAAAAGCCACCCTTTATATGGCAATCTATGAGGGCAGGTCAGACGTACTCTCATAACTCATCCTTCTTTCAAAATAATTTATACTACAACAGGAGTAATGCAGTTTGATGAAATTAGAAGTCGAATCCGAGGAAGACTTTACGTTAAAATACCCGGTTCAGTTTGTTTTGCCACGTTCAAAGGAGGGACCCTACGAGCACAACATTCCAACATTCCAACCGTTCCTACAAAGAGAGGCACGCCTAAATATTGTTGCATAACATACAAGCATTGCAATTGATTGGCACCAGTGAGAAAGTGATATGAAACCGGGAGGCCTGTAGATATATTTTATCACCCCTATCGTTGAAAACGCCGTATCTGAGATTCCCCTCAAGTATCCCTAAAGTATTCCAAGATTCCCTAAAGTATATCTCCGAAAGTAAATTTAGCAGCTTGCTTAGGATTCTTTACCGGAGAATCTTTTGCATGGCACATTCAACGTTTTCAGAAGTGCTAAAGTTTATGTCGGACATTTTAGAAAGAAAGCTGGTGTCCCAAATGGCTTTCGTTACAAATGAATGATGTGGCCAAAGATATTTTTATGACGAAGTGGTAATGTGCGTTGATGGAACGCATATTGCCATCCAAACTCAATAACAAAATAGATAGTATTTATAGTATAATCGTAAGAGATATTTCATCCTCTGAGAATAACCAATATTCCTGCTACCTGATGATCAGATATGCGACCAGTGGATAAGATGTGTGGATGCAACCAATCCAGGCTCCAACCACGACTGATTAATAAAATATTTTATGGAAATAAATGCTTAGAATACTTAAATTTTAGACAAATCAAATAGAAACAGCAGCCAACAAGCACCATACGCATGAAATGGCAAAGATTGTATGGGGAGTGTTCCCTGGCACTTTTTTTACGATGGTGTGAAACTCATTCATGTTCCCGCCGGCAGATTCCACGATAAGGCTGATTAAATCAACACCCAACCTCGGCTCTAGTGACTTCTGGGTGCCTAGTACGTCGGCTGGAGATTTGATAGTCGACCCCTATGTAAGTTCGTTACTGGCAGCAGACGAGAGAAATCAGGATCCACTACCCCGTTTTTCCGGGCGGTAGAAGACGAATTCTAAAGATGAAATTAGCGGTGTTAGCTGTATACCCCAGTTACAGTTAGGTCTAACTATTGTTATCTCTATATGAGCTGCTTTGACGTCTAGTGAAATCTGTCCGGGTCTAGAGGGATACCCGGCTAATTTTGTGTTAAAAAAAACAGCGAGGTTCTCTAGGTTGAGGGCTTACTTATTACTTACAATTCATGTATTGATATGAAAGTGAATAATAGCCTTGGCGAAGTGCGGATTTACTGTTTACGATTATGCAAAACGAACAAGGGACAACGACTTCCGGATCTGCAAATCAAAAACTTACGTATACGTTCATCGAAGTATTGTGCATGATGATATCCGTGTTCTAATATGTTTATAAGATGTTTATAAATTTTCACTTTAGCAAGCAAAAGTATTTTTTTCTCAATGGTAGGCTAAAGACTTTCAATCACTTTTAAGCGAGCAAAAGTTAATCTAAGTACGGCTTTGCTGCACAACAAAGCTGAAGATTGAAATATTTAACTTGTTAAGGAAGATACTGAAAAAAGAGTCCGTATTTTGGATTGATTATGTTTTGCATTAATGATTACAACATTAAACAACCTTGGTATTAAAATCTGTAAGTAAAAAGCCGCAGTCGTGTTAATATGCATTTGCCTTAATTTTTTTTAAAGCTACAGTTAAGTGCAGTTTGAAAAGTATCTATGAATTGGAAAATTCATTTTGGGATTCCTTTTAGTTAAAATTCGAGTAAAGTAAAATGGGTATTTAAAACTATCTTCAAAACTATTTATTACATACCGCTGACTGAACTTGAGTAAGAACTTCGTAGATTAAATAAGCAGAAAAATAATCAAACAACAAGAGCCTTCGGTTTTCTAAATTTATCTTCATCAACTTATAAGCCAATCACAAAGCATGCCTAATCAAACAAAAATACTCACTTTTCTTTGACTAAGCCGTCGCATCTTTAATTCATTTTCAGATGTTCGAGGACGTAAACGACACACATCCTTCAGAAGCGAAGAAGAACTCGTCCTCCTTTGGTGCTGCCGGTCAGCCTGATGCTGTGGAAGAAAATGTAATGCTCTGTGATCACTACCTAGTCATTAATGTAAGTGCAGTTCACTCTATGATTATGTTGTTTCTCCCTAATTGGGCGGCTTTCAGACCTTTTTACTTCTAACCCTGTTATCCACGATGACATGTGCCATTTACCAAGTGCTACGGCTTCTGCTCAAAATAATCCTACTACTCTCGGCTGGTCTTTTCTACACTGGCTACTCGATGTATTACTATTCAAGGAGAGAAATTCGCTTCTCATTCGAGTGAGTATCCAACATGTTGGAATGGAATATATCTTTAACCTAAATATATATTGAACTTTTCTTCCATATGTGGATGTTCGTCCTGCCACAGCAATGAGGAAACATTATTTCGATACATAATTGATTTAATTTTTCTACTCACCTTCATTTTGGCTTTGATATTTCATAGTCATCAAACGGAGGCAACATACAGACTGGATTTTATATGGAAACTACAAGCCACCGGTAGGTTTTGCTATTGAAGGAAAAACAAACAGCCGTATTTCGGTGGTGTGGTTTTATTAAATTGAAAACTATTAACGAAGCATATTCTTCTACTGACTTATACATATCCATTTTTAGAGGAGAAGGAGGATATGGAACACTTACAGGCATACAATAGAAAACTTTTGGAGAACATCCTTCCTGTGCATGTGGCGGAACACTTTCTAAGCAGGGATAAAAACATAGACGTAAGTAACATCAAGATCGAATTGAGTGGCGGAGAGTTTCTTTTGCGGAGATGCACTCTAAAAGATACAGTTGCAATTCCATTACATATAATGTATTTATTTAAATTGCACATGAGTGTAGTGCAGAACCAATGCTAGTTGAATCCTGTGCGGATTCGTTGTCATGTGCTTCATGATTATAGCGTAACGAAACAATTTGTAATCTTGTAATAGAATTCTAGCTACATTATTACTTTATGTGGCGCATTACTTTTGAGTAGGAGAGTGGATGTAACACAGTAATTCAAAAATATTAATATTATTTTCTCTTTTCTCTACCATAGGATTTGTACCATGAGCAGTGCGACAGCGTCTGCATTTTGTTCGCTTCAATTCCAAACTTTTCCGAGTTCTACGTAGAGCTAGAATCGAACAATGAAGGTGTCGAGTGTCTAAGACTGTTGAATGAGATTATTGCTGATTTTGACGAGCTCTTAAGTGACGAGAAATTTAGGTAAGATAAGTTTTATATTAGTGATGACAATAATAATTATAATATAATAAGAAAAGTTTGTGTTATTATGAGTTATTGCCAAGTATTTGTCGTTTTTTTTTGCAATTCGTAAGGTTTCAAAGATCACATTAGGTGTGTCACTTCGATAATAGAACATTTTTGATATGATTTCCTCGAGAGTGTGTGATACATATCCTACTATTAAGCTTACGTCGGGTTTCTTGCATTAGGTGTGTATGATCTACTCTGGCTTACAAGCAGTTTTCCATAAAGCAAAAACAAATTTTGGTTCTGTAAACCAACTCAGTCTGCATTACTTCAATAGGTGTGTTTTTTTTGTCTTCACAGCAGCTATTTAGTTTTTAAATTGTTCTCCCATACATTAGTATATACTAAAGAGGAAGTTTTTGAGATCGTGCGAAAATTTCGAACTTAAACTGATAATGAGGGATGATATTATGACTATAGAGAAGTCCGAAAAAGTGGGTCCGCCCATGCATACCGTCGGTCGGTTTGTCTGTCTGTCTGTCTAGGAGCTGTATGGAGAAACGGTTTGACGAACTTGCTGCAAAGTTCGTATAGAAGATTTTTGGGGTAACATCCCGCGGCGTTTTTTTTCTATTTTTTTGCTTTATAGTTTTAAATAACGGTACATACAATACCGGTACATGTAATACAATTTTTTATGTGAAAATCACTTATCACTAATTTTCTAGAAAATGGTTCCAAAGATTTCGGTCTTTCTTTGCACTTTGGACACTTGGGATGGGGCCGAAAATACTGCACACTGAGTTCTTTGCAAAAAAAATTCAAATAACGGTAATTTATAAAACCGCCAATATTTAGAAAAAACCAATAAAGAGAATTCCGAAAAACATATCTATTTTTTTAAGATGTTAAGTTGAACATAGAGTTTTCACAGTTTTCATATAACGATTTTGTTAAATTTAAATTAAATTCGTTTTCTCAGAAACCGCTCTACGATTTTGATTTTAAACAAAAAGTGTCTGCAAGGTTTTTAATAACATCCATTTTTTTAAAACTTTAAAAAGTGAATTAAATAAATTTTGTATGTAATTTAATATAACCATTTTTTTTGAGGCGATGCAAAAACGCATCTCATCTAATAAGAAAGTTTCAGAGGACGCAGTCGTGCACTTTATTTTGTTTTCAACACAATTATAATTTAACGCATTTATGCGTTTGGAGTTGGCATATGTCATTTTAAATGAAATATAATTCTTGAAACATTAAAATGACTTATTGTCATATTGTATACACTATTCACAAATGATTGCAATATACAAACGTGCTAAATCAAATTGTTTCGAGGCACGAACTTCAATTCCAAAATGAAATTATTCGATTATCTGATTAATATTCGATTAATAATTCTATTGTTTATACATTTTTGAGAAACGCGACCAACCCGTTACTTTTGATTGATTTTGTACATTCCAATGGAAGCATTTTTTAATTTTAATATTACGAATTGTTTCTTTGGGGCCGTAAGGTATTTTCTTATCCCGATATATCCTATTTAAACAACTATTCATTGATATGTTAAAATATCAACATCAAGAAAGACAACAGGACCTGTTAAGTCGAAAATTCCTCAATAGATACTATTATTCAAAAATTTTAATAAAACCAATTCCACCAGATCTTTTTTTGGTAGGTACATTAAATATGTTCCAACATATATCCTAATTTTTACTGCGTACTTTTAAATAATGTAGTTGTTTTGTAGATACTGACAATTTTAATATTGTATTATATATTATAAATAAATGTAAACATAAGGAAAGGCTACAGTCCGCTGGGGGCGAACAGTACGATACCCAATCCATATCCATCCCTATATGTCCCAAAGAAAAAAGCATTACGAAGATGATGGATAGCATTTTATTTCATTTTAAAAAAACACCCCCAAAAAGTGGGCGTGCCCAAAAACTTTGTATGGGCGATATGTTGGAAAAAATATTGGCTAAATATCTTGTTAAACGTTTTTTTCCGCTTTCTATGAAAATTTTCGTCGAAAACAGCATTTTAGTCAAAAACGCCCACAAAAAGTAGGCGTGGCAAAAAACTTTATATGACAAACTTATAAAGGAGGGCAGTGCCTACATATCTTGTGAAGGTTGTAACACTCTATCTCTCTAACTTTAGCTTTTAAACGGTTTTTTCTAAATTGTGGGCGTGGCAGTCGGCGTTTTCAAAAAAAATTTACACTTACCCATTTCGGAGCCCTAGGGAATATGTGGTCCAAATTTCAGCTTCCTAGCTAAATTTTAAAGGCCTTAAAAATTGCGTACGGACGGACGGACGGACGGACATTGCTAGATAGTCTTAGGATTTGGTCCTGATCATAAATATATATACTTTTATGGGTCTACGACGAATATTAAGGATAGGGTATAAAAACAGATACACATTCGTCCGAAAAATGTTTGTGATTTATGCAAAATTATTGAAAATAACTTGGGAAATTTAGTTGCTCATATAAAAATATCTATCAAATTCTTTGAATTAAAATTAATTTTTTTTAAAAAATTGTATTTAGGTAATCAATATAGTTAAAGCTAATTTTAAAATTTTCGCACGATCTCAAAGCACTACATTTCCTAAGACAACAACGATGTAACTTTGGTTTCCTTTGTATTGAAAGTGCAACCAAGCATACTTTTTTCTCATTACTTTTTGCTGACCATTTTTAATCCGGAAATTCCATTTCCAGTTGAGGTTCTAAACGACGTGATTCTGCAGTCATTCTTAAAAGGATTAGGTACCACTTCAACTTAGTGGTTGGTACTCCGGTTATTGATTTTGTCAACGAGTTGGAAGGTTTATTTATTTTTAGCGTAATCCCTTCTCTGCGTAAAGGATTAACAAAATTTTACAACTTAATACTGCAATCATTTTAACTAATTATGCGAAGCGAACATTTGGGCAAACATCTAATATGGAATTCCAACTCGCATCTGTTTTGTATTCTCATTTCAAGAATATATACAAATTCGAATACAATTTGCTCGTCCAATTCAGTTTACACGATTTCTATTTTCATGACAATTTGCTTCTCTCCTATCAAATGTTGATCCTTTTAAATAAATATGTACATGTAAACATCTCCCTTAAAAAAAAATATAAAATCAAATAACCTTCTGCTTACAGATATATAGAGAAGATAAAAAGTACCGGAGCCACGTACATGGCTGCATCCGGTCTAACTGCTAATACGTGTGATATGGAGAATTTTCGTCATGTCACTGCCATGGCAGACTATGCACTGCTGTTGTTTGATAAAATCGACGATCTAAATAAGCATTCGTTTAACAATTTCCGCATGAGAATAGGTAAGTCAATCAATACACCCGCACTCGATAACAAAACCGCAGATATTATGTAATTAGCTTAATTAACAAATATATTTGCAGGTATTAACATTGGTCCGGTGGTTGCGGGTGTTATTGGGGCACGAAAACCGCAGTACGATATTTGGGGCAATGCTGTTAATGTCGCCTCGCGCATGGATTCAACTGGTCTAATTGATCACATACAGGTAATTTAATTAGCCAGATACAATCTTCTATTGTTTCAATGTAAACCAACAAATTGAATCTTATTTTCTGATTTTAATCGAAGATAATGAGCCGGACAGAAAGTCCATCGGACAAGCTGTTGTTTTGTCTCCCAATTACAAAGAATTCCTTGGAAAAGTGTTTTGTTGATGTAAGACAACTTTGCAGCATAATTTGATGTGTATAAGAAGGGAAGTTCTAAATGAAATCTATTGCGAACAGTGGCCGTACAGCTTCAAAGGGAGAATGTTATTCACCTAAATGTATGGAATTCTCAACTCATGAGATGAGACGATTTCAGTGAAATTATACAGTTGACATTTTTCACATGCGCTGAGTTTTTGGTTTTCTGATTTTCTCTGTGAAATAATTTCATATCCTGTCGAATTTCATTAGAGTCACAATGAAATGAGCAATTTCATTCGAAAAGTTTTCATTTCAAATTGTACTACTTCAAACTCAAAATATGACACTTGTACGAACTTCATCCGCATTGGTGCAGATATCTGTCTGTCAGGAGAGAAATAGCATATCAACTTTCTACACTTGAAGAATGTAGAGACATTAAAGAAGTTGTCGGATGTACGTATACAGAAGAGGATGTTGATGAAAACACGTGAAATTGAAAAATGACAACAAAAAAAAAAATGCAGCAAAAAGTTCTGCATTTTTTTGGAATTAACGTCAGCATGAGGAAATTGCAGATTCTCTCTTGAAGTGAAAGATGAAATTGGTTCGCTTGTCAACAAAGTTAAGTTAGAAATATAATTGATGTGTGAATTTATGAGATAGTCGACTGCAAGGGAGTGCTACATTTATCATTTGATTTTATTAAGAATCAAATCAGAATCGGGCTTACCCACGCCTTGGGCATTTTAAAAACCATAAGAAAATCCCTTCTTACAATTTTTTGTTTTTTACACACGTGCAATAAATATCACTGGCGTTTTGAAATGTCATATCTCTATACGTATTTAAAGTTAATTTAATCATGAATAAGAATCTCACCTAAAGAAACAATCTAGAGCATCACAAGAACAGAATGTGGACAGGTTCATTGGTTCAGCCGTGACTTTTAGACGTTTTTATTACCATAGCCGTTATGGAGTGTAAAAACAACAAATTGCTATTAACTACTAACAGCGAACATATTGGTAGACAGAAGATTAATAAATAAAAATACCCGAAATGATATATTATGAATATCGAACTTAAAGCCTCGGAAAAGACTTCATCGGCATGAAATGTAAGTTTACGACTGACTAATAAATATTATGTATGAAGTCGTGTATATTCTAAGACATGTGCTTCTTTTAAAGTGATGAAATCATTCTCATTCTCATTATGCTAAAATAAATGCAGCTCACAGACACAAGTTAGTTCTTAGCTCTTAGCTCTTAGGCAAGTCTAAATAATTATATATATCTTTCCGAAAATGTTCGTAGAGAGATTTTTATTTGAAAATATTGTACGAATGGTTTATTAGGGTGAAGAAGAGTGTAAACGCAATGGGGGGTATCGGCCGATAAAAGATGGAAAATTTCATATAAAAAATTATAGCATTCAGGTAACAGGTATATATTCTATATATGTACATATTATAAGTTTGTTTGAAAATTAAAAAATTGGAAAAAACAAATTTATAAATCTTTAAAATTTTTACAAAATCCTGCATGAGACTATGCAGAAATGCATAAAAGTTTGTATGAATTTTAGACATAAATCCAAAAACGTTTGTCGATTGGCCATATGTATGTTTTCAAGAAAAATGAGGAAAAGGACATAGTTTGAACATTTTAAGACAAAATAAAATAAATAAATATTAGGCGTAAACGGCTCATACAAAACCCAAAGCCTAGCTTCTCCAACCGCTGTGTGTGCGAAGATATATATATTTTTTGACACGAATGAAAAGGACCTACAGTTTAATTCAGATTCCGAACGGAAATTAATTTTTGAGAAGCTTTTCATGACGACAGATTTTACTCTTGGATGTTTGTCAGACGTTCGCAAGAGGTGGGGCAGCGAATAAGAACTTTCAGGTGGTACAGGATGAGATTTGAACCAGCGACGCCTCGCTTAGTGGTCCAACGCACTTAACCACTAAGCCACAACACCCACCACCCACGATGGGTATTGAACATTTGAGGACACTGGTTCAGTACCCAACGGGAAAAACAATGCATTCGCAGAGGAAAGAGGGGTCGTTTATTCTTGCCACAACCGATTTCAATTTGAAAACTTGTAAAAAAATGTCTTTCGGCCAAACAACATCCACAAAACAGGTAACAATATAAACGACGGTGTAAACCTGAAGCTTCCTTATGCTTCAGAATGCCTTTGCTTTCTTTACCAATTGTTTACCTATCGCCTAACAATGTTGGACAATCGAACGAGTGTCTCTTCTGTTTTTGATGATTATATAGAGTAAGGCTGTCGAGCTATGGGTTGGCCTGCTTTAAGAACACGAGGACAGATAGCAAAGTCACTTTTCTATATTAAGGATCTTTAACACTATTTGAAGAGTAAACTTTATTCTCTCTAAGAGATGTTATACCAAACGAGATAGGATTCTCTTATCTAGGAAACAGGAGCCCTCTTATTCAACTTCGATAAAATACATTCCTTGCCCCTATTTTACCACCCAAAATTCAACAACCACCATAAAAGCACAATGCATGGTGTTCGTATTGGAACCAACGAATAATGAGCAAACGATAAACTTAAAACGGAGTCATTAGTTCGAATAACTTTCTACCCGATAAAGCAAAGTGGTATCTGTTTCGATAGAAATTTTAAATGCTGGTATTTTAAATGGAATAAGTCCTCCTCTTAAGCAAAAACAATTTTACATTTATATTTTCCCAATTAAACTGTCTGCAAAAAGCATTTTATTATAGCTCGATGCAATCTCTTCTAATTCAATTTGTGAATTTCCTGACTTAAACTTAAATGAATAATAATATATTTTGATATAACACTCCTTTGTTTCTTTTTCTTTTTTTTGCTTCCTTGTTACAGGTCACCCAAGAAACATATCAAATCCTGGAGAGTCGCGGCTACCTTCTTACCTGTCGTGGAAATGTTAATGTCAAAGGCAAAGGTACAATGGTTACATACTTTCTTAAAGGCAAACAAGCTGTGCCTGTGACAACCCCTCAACCAAATACAATCACTGAACCAAATGAATCAACTTTGCCAAACCAAAATAGTGGCAATTCTGAGGATATTTCCACCGAAGATGTAGACTTGAACTCCAACATGAGCAATCTAACAGCACAACGCCGCAAATCACTGTGCCGTCAGCATAACATTTCCTCGTCCTTTGGCACGACCACATGCAGTGCCGGCATCACTCCCAGCCAGTCGAATAGCTCCAGCATGACTGCTTTTGGCAGTCAACATGTACCCAGTATAAAAGCACTGCCTTTTGGTGATTATCCACCAGAGTCCACAATGAAGCAATCATTTGCGCCCAAGACTCAAATCACTGAACTGAAACATGACCTAATAGGGGAGAAGGCTGCGCTCAAAGATTCAATAGAGAATTTGCAAATCCTCTTGAAGAACAATATAAGCCTCTCGGATTTAAGTAACAAGCAGCAGATAAGCTTACGGCAAACCGAATCCACAAAGAATCTCGTAAAGAAGGAGACAGTAGTGAACTTCAAATCAGAGCGGACAATACAATTTACAAGTTATACAACAAAATCGATTACTTCTACGATAACAACAACCACAATGGAACGGCGAACCAGCAAAAGTGTTGAGAATGATGATGAGAAGGATAAGGATGATGATGACTCTCATGATCATCATGAATGGACGAAGCTGTTGAAATTGGATACGCAAAGGAGTCCGATTAAAAACTCACAGTCAATGTGTCCAATTGGATTGTCGACGCAGGCATATGTTATTCCGAACAGTAGAAGCTTGACGTTAATAAACAGCAAATGTGGTGGCAATTATGTTCTCCTGGATGTGACAAACACTATGGAGTAGTATTTCTGCCGTGTTTTATGTTGTATTGCGTTTCTTTTATAAAAGTTTCTTTCTCATGAGTATACAAAAGGGATGATTACTTGGATCGTTTTTATTATTTGACCAATTAGGGGTGAAGTGCAAATATTATTTTGCTTTGTTTTTTTTTATTGAGTTTGATTTACTTGCCTATTTAGCAACCATTTAGTAACTGAAATATTTTCTGTTATTTGGTTGACATTCAAAAATCTGTGCAAAAGAGCAAAATGTGTACGAAAATATACGCATGCCCGGTTAAGCACTAATTTTTAGTTGAGCTTAAATGCATCTTAAATATTTATCGA
The DNA here is from genome assembly GCA_963576555.1 of Ferdinandea cuprea. Classification (NCBI taxonomy): domain Eukaryota; kingdom Metazoa; phylum Arthropoda; class Insecta; order Diptera; family Syrphidae; genus Ferdinandea; species Ferdinandea cuprea. The sequence goes on from OY754960.1 coordinate 26,424,015, forward strand.
TGGCGTTTTACAGGGAGTGATGAAATTGCATAAAATAATTTTAAAGGCTGACTTTAGGATTTATTCGTGAAAAAATAAAAATGTTTTACGACTACGCAAGAGAATATTTAAGCAAATCATATTTTGACTAGCCCTGCAATATTTAAACTGTAAGTTAGTTTTAGGCCCCTATTGCGAATATCGATCAGCGAATAATTCGATAAAAGTCGATTGCGTAGACAAATTTTATGTTTGGTATTGCAAAACTCAATCGACAAAGGTTCGTGCTATTGTGAACAGAAATGCTATTCATTGTGAATGGAACATACTTTGAACATTTTTTGACATTACAATTGAATATTTGTAGTGTTTATTTTTGTGTAAATACAGGATAAAATGTCTTCAATTAAACTATTTTGGCGATTTGGAAGAAGGATACATGCACAGAGACTTTTTAGAGATAGCCAGGAGTAGGAGGCGATCTTGAACTTGAATTTCAGTTTTATTTTCAAATTTATTTTTCTTTGTTTTACACTTTAAATAGGCTGATTTAGGAAAGCTTATGTTCACTGATACGATTCATATGTATGCAAATTTAAATTTACTTTTAACCATTTATCCCAGTTACACGCAGGAGGCCTTAACTATTTAGTTCGACGGCGAACTTTTTCCATCTAGCTTTTGCGTGCGACTTCGCGCAAATACCCCTAGCAATTATTTTTTGTTGCTAACAACTTTTGAACTGTAATCGATCTTCGTTCTTGAAAAATTTTTTTTTTTTTTTGCCACACAACTCACAATCGACGATAATCATCGTCTGTCAAAACGAAAAATATCGTTCACAATAGACATTCGCAATACCGAAGTTCATAACCAACGATTGTCTATCGATTAATAATCGACAATCACAATAAGGACCTTATTTGAAAATAAGTACTTACAGTGGTTTTATTCGATATAAATAGCAAACAAAGTCAAATTCTTTAGTTTGATCACGAACCTTACTGCTACCTTACTTTTATCGCTGCAACAAAATTTTAACCAATTACCAAATAACTGTAAAACGTTAACGACCTTTATAGGATACAATCATAGTGCAAACCGAGTGCCAGTCTTCTGACATGACATAACCCAGACTTTTATTAAGGCTTAGGATTCCACTAAATTGGTCCACCATTTTCAATGTCTTTATTTCTCACCAGTTTCCCAAGTTGTGTTGAATCTCACCCTCTTTTCTTTGTCCTCTAACAACTGTTCAGGTACTTAAGATAATTTAATGGGAGCAAAGAGATACGTTGATCTTATGTAGATCTAGTTCACAAAATAAATTCCGCTTATCATGCTTGAGGTAAACAATTCAGATCTTATATATTGAATAAAATCCCCTTTTAAATAAGAATGAGTATCCCTTCTGCAATTATATAGCTTGGTTTCATTAGAATTCCTTTCTCAGTGAAGCAAAATTTGACAAAAACGAAAAAATACAAAGCGACAGTAGGTGATTTCCTTTTTAGCTTCAGTCCGATGCGTGTTAAAATAATTCGTGTTAAAAATAATAATAGTCACAATTATCTTTCGGGAACCGATTTGGTAAGAATATTTTAATTTCTTTTACAAAAATTGTCACAAACGCCTACTTTTGTACTTTGTCCTTACAGGTTTCAAATTTAAGTCAAAATTATTTGTTTACTAATATGAAAACAAAATATTATTCACCTACATAATGCATATGTTTTTTATTTAAAAAATAATATTACGATTACAGGGTATACTAGACACATTATAGCAAATTATTATTTTCTCAGCGAAAAGAAGAAGAAAACAGAAGTCTATTGGTTTCGTTTATTTTTTAATTTTATTTAAACATTATAAAACAAAAACCCTTCACAAATCTATTATGGTATAAAATAAATCTCTTGTTGTTTAGATTTAAAAAGAAAGTAAATATAAATTCCTGTCAGTATTGCTTTTATCCGTCTTCGTGTACAAAATACACAATTTGTCTGTTAATTATCTGTGATTGCTGCGATCAATTCAATTTAACATCTTTAAAACAAAAAAAAAAAATCTATATTAATATTAGCAACATGCATATAGAAAAAAATAATTTTAATACAAATACAAACAATAAAATTGTTACATTGTCAATGTAAAAAAGAAATCTTATTAAGTACATATTAATTAGGCAAATTGTAGTTAATATAAATGATAGAAAATTTCTAATCTACTGTTATAATTTTGTAAAAATAAACCTTTATCTTGCTCTAAACCAATATATATTTAAAAAAAAATGTTTTCAAGTTTGTAAAAATGATGTTAGAAGTAAAAATAATGGAATTTGTATGTAATAAGTAAAACGAATTACATGAATAGTATTATATACCTTATATACATATAAAAATAATGTTTTAATTGTAAATGTTAAATGCTAAGCTGTTTATTGTAAATTTGTATAAAAGAGTAAATAAATAAAAAAGTAAACTAATAAAACTAAAAATAGGAAAATGGCTTTTAAGAATAAGTAGTGAAATAGTTTAAAATCGGGGAATAGAAATGGTAATGTAATTTAAGTAACTCAAAACAACAATATACTATATTTACCTACGTGTTTACGGACATACTTTACCTGCGTCAACTCTTTCATTTGAAAATTAAGTCGGTAACACCTTGTGTAATATTGATTAATACATTAAAAACTGAGTGAGTTTAATTTGAAGAGTCCATTTGTATCATTTAGCTGTCAGATAGGCATATCGGAAAATATACTGCGGGCTCTCTACATCTGAACGATTACCAAAGGCGGTTGTAAAAAATACAACCCATTTCATAACCTCGCCCAAAAATGAGGTACAATAAAAAAGTCAGCTTTCAGATGTCTCACACTTAATTTAATAATGTAAGTCCTCATCCAATATACTTGTGAATAAAAACCTTACAGCTATGTTCCACATTTCACTTTAATCAATTTCTATTTCAAATTTTTCGAAATCGAACCCACAATTCGATTTTGTCGATTTCAAAGAGATTTCAAATCGATCCGTGTCATCCGATGTGAAATGGTGAAAACAGGGTAAGAAATTAAATTTTAAACAAGTCTTAGAAATCTGAAGATCTTCTAAGAGGTTTTAGGAAACGAGATCGAGTGTCACCGAAGTTTTGTTGGAAAATTTGAGAAAGGATGTAAACATCCACGTGAGTGGATGGACACAACAAATTCGATTGTCCAAAATCGTTAGCACTTACTCAACTTTTTTGATACAGTACTTCGCCCGAAAGCTACATCAGAATCTTTTCCGATTGACCTTTGGAAATATTCTTCGCCAACAAAACGCAAAACTGCGACTAGCTGCAACGTGACAGAAATTAAAGATTGCCCAAGTTGTGGTTCCACAATTTGCAGAATAATTATGAATGGTAATTTATTTAGACGGTAGTATATAAATATTTAATTTTAAAATTAATAACAATTGAACATATGCAGCCTCCTTAATTTCAAAGGGATTAGATATATCTCTCAGCATTCGTTTTTTTTTATTTTTTCTTGTGTTCAGTCTGCAATATCGCAGCAATTAACACAGCACTCATTAATTATAGTTTAAAATGCGTGCACAACAAAATAATTTCCCAAAATAAAAACATTTTTAAAAATGTGTCAAATGACAGATATCAGCTGTTTTCAATTTTACGCAAAGTGATTTCAAAAAAAATTCGAAGTTACCAAATCGATCGAAATATAGAAAACTGAAAATAATTTCATTCGATTTGCAATATCGATTTCGATTTCTGGAACGTAGCTGTTAATCTTAAAAATTCTAAAGTGCACGTAGCTCATTTATTAAAATGGCGACGCCCATTCACATTAAGGAGGGCTTTTATCTGCCCACCTGTCGCATTCTTCCTATCAATTCGGATCCAAAATATGGATAGATCAACACAATTGCTGAGTGCGTCAAAACTAGAAGGAATCAGTTCTGCCGAAATTATTATTATTTATTAAAATACAAAATAAACTTTACATTTAATCGAGACCTGTGCACTTAAAAATATTTGCAAAAATCAAAGAATCCTTAAAACTTATATCTTTTTGGCCTTGCGCCACAAACAATAGTATCCCAGAAAGTGAAAGCCAAAATAAATTCCTAAAATAGCAAAAAGATTTCTATAAAGATTGCTCTCGTTAAAACTGTACTTGTCCAGGACATCCTGCCCTGTATGGAAGCATGGCAAATCATCACTCTCTTCAAAGCAAGCTGTAATATAGTAATCAAATATGAAAGTTGAAAAATACATACACTTTAAAAACTCATACTTATATTTTGAACGCCTGTCCATTGAACTATAGTCATCGCTTCGTTAGCGTACAACATCCAGGATAAGTACTGTGTCCAAAAGAATGCCATTGGAAGGGTGCTAAAAATAACCAAGTAGATAATAACATGAGTTTGCTTTTCTGCTGATTCAAACCCACCTAATTTTTATGAAAATTCCCGACGTAATCATAAAGATATAATCCAACGGAACAAGATACGCCATTGCCAATGGGACGGAATTGAATGCGGTTGAGAAGAAGCATCCACATGCCGTTGCTACATTCATCACCAACATAACACTAATCGCTGTAATGGCGAAGGCAAAGAACGTCGCTCTAAGTCCTGTTATCCAATAACAGATGACTACAAAGACCAAAGGTTCCACTATCATTCCAGGGAGCTTCAAGAAGATATAGCAAAACAAAAAAAACTTAAATGATTGAAATTAAATTCATCAACTCACCATAGCCAATATATTGCCAACATAGTACTGCGCCGTTGAATACATCCCTGAACGAGTCTCTCGTAGAAACATTGGAAATCCTTGCGGAAAGACATTCAATATTGAGTACATGGGATGATAAGTATTCTCGGAGATCATTACAAAGAGTGCTCCTTGCACGGCCTGCACTCCCAGTTGGGTGCGGTCGGTCGTGCCAGCAAAACAAGCGCCAATAATTATTGCTATAGCCATCTTTTGTATAAATCGCATGAGTTGAACCTTTGGATCCCGAAAGACAGACAGCGTAGCTCTCCGCCAAATCCAAAAGAATTTATTCAGCCACAGTGGCGGCTGAAAAGTGTCCAACTCAGTGTCAAATGGATAGTCGCCAGTTTGTGCCATATGGAACTCCAAGTTAACCAACATATCTCGCTGCTTAGCCGCTGAACTGACAGCAAACAAGTCGCACAGATACTGGGCGGATCGTTGGGAGGCTTGCTCGTAGCCTGGATCCGTTGCAAGAACTCCAACCAAGTAGTCTGCTGGGTTATACGCTTCAGGACAATTATATCCATTTTCGGCGAAGAAAGCTAAAGCGTTTTCTGGTGAACCAGTAAACGCGACACGCCCATGGGCCAGCAATAGAACGTTATTGAACATATTGAACAATTGACTTGAAGGTTGATGAATGGTACAAATGATGGTTGTTCCCTTCTTAGCAAGGTCATACAAAGTCTGAACTAATTGTTGTGCGCTAAATGAATCTAAGCCAGTCGTAGGTTCATCGCAAAATAAAATCAAAGGATTATTGAGAAGCTCCACTGCAAAGGCAAGGCGCTTGCGTTCTCCACCCGACAGTACCTTTTCGTCATCACCACATCCAATGCGAGTATTTGCGTTGCCAATAAGACCTGTCCGCTCGAGTAAGTCGGCAATGATAAGCCTTCGTTCGCTTTTTCCTACACGTCGGTCTAGACGAAGATGAGCCTGGAAGAGAAAGAGGAAGGAATTTTAGAAGCTGCAAAATCAGAGTTACAATTACCAACCATAAAGTTAATGTGTTCCAATACGGTTAGCTCTCCAATGAATAAGTCATCTTGATAGACATATCCACTGATCCGATGCATAAATGGACCGATTCTTCGGCCATTGATAAGAATATCACCTTGAACAATGGTTCCAGCTACAAGAAAAAATATTTTTTATATATATTTATGACAGCAATCTTTTAAACATACCAGGTTGTCGGAATGCCAAAGCAGACATAAGTGTTGTCTTTCCAGAGCCACTAAAAATAATGGGATCGTAAAAATGTATAAACATTAATCGAGTATAAGTTTTAATGAGATATGTAGGATAAACTGCGGATAGGAATAGAATAATCCAGGCGGGGGTTCGGCGAATGTTGTGTGGACTTTTTAAGTAAGCGTTTCCTTCTCGGTTCCATCTCAGCTTCTCAGTAAAATCCGCTTTTGTTGTTACAGACGAACTGGGAATAACGGCAGTATTATGAATGCTGGTCATAAATATCGGAGCTGAAGATTAAAACTTAAATTTTATCAAAAACACTTCTCGCCATAGTGAATCAGTGCTTTTTTTATCGTAAAAATCGAGTTGATATTGAATCTTTATATTTCCGACGAGGTTATGATCAGAAATGATGAATCGCAACTTTCTCACTTTTACTGCATACCCACAAAAATCTTCGCATTTTCGGGTGATCCATCAATGCAGGCTATCATAGTCTAGTATTCCATCTTTTGAATTATCTTAGAGTGACGATTGTTCATTCTTCCTTTTACGACAACGGTAATCTCCAGTTATGTTAGACTCAAATGCATACTTGCGAGGTAAAAATAAGATGAGCAAATGAGAAATTCCCCCTTTAGTTCCCTTTTACGACGAGGGTAAATTACACTGTACATCCTTGCAAGCTAAGGATAGATTGGTTTTCTGTGAGTCAAAATCGTTTTTCACTTATTTTTCATTGTGGATACAGAGGCCTGCTGGTTAAGTTGGACTACTAAGCGAGGGGTAGCTTGTTCAAATCCCGCGAAAATCCCCCTCTTGCGAAAATCTGACAAATATCATGAGAAGCTTCTCAAAAATAAAATTGCTATTCGGAAATGCTAGGCTATCTGGCCTATATGATGGTTAAGTCGGGACACAAAAGTTCAAGTCCGTAAAAAAAGGAAAATCCAAACCAATTTCGAAAAAAAAATTTCGGTAGTTTTCTCGAAATTACGCAAAAACTGCTGGCGCTAAAATTTGAAGTTCAGATCCAAAAACTAGATACTTGGAGCTAAAATTTCTATTTTTTATATTAGATAATTTTAACCCTATCAAAATGGCAGTCAATCAACGTTCCTATAGAAGCGCGAAAAAGAGGCAGGCCTAAGAACTCCTGGGTCAAGAATATCACTTACCCTCCGGCCAGGCGAATGAATCATTTTCGTTCTCCAAAATTCGTCAATTATGCTGAAGTGAGGGGCATAGAAATACATAATTTAAACATACATACATACTCACCTTTTGGAGTGTGAGAGGATCTACGTTGGTACCGAACGTCACTTATTTTAAGTGGGTACGTACCTATAATTCCAAGTCGTAGGACTTTAACTTTTAAAATTGTTGCTAGACCAAACATAAAAAATGACCAGCTAAATGATTATATCGTTCCCCTCATGGCAGAAGCATTTTTAGTGCAAATTTTCCAATTATGATTTTATATGTTAATTGATTAGCCATTGGAAGTTCGACAATATACCAAAATTTAAAATGCCATGGGTACAAGAAAACCATCATATTTTACAATGTTTCAGAAACTAAACCATTTAATTCAAACGTGATTTCCAAACATTTTCATTTCTGCACCTTCATGTTTCTGGCCTGAGGGAGACGATGTAATACGACATGGAATCAATATGTATATATTTTAAGTGCCTTACGGAGAGTATATAACGTCACCCAAATTAAATAATAATAAACAATTTTGACCAAGTATTGGGAACTTCAAATCCAAATCTATATACTATCCACTTCATAGTTATACATGAATGATTTAACCAAAATATTATTTATAGGTACATATTTGTGTCTAGATATCAACTAAGTTGTGACAAGCAATATTTGGAATATGAACTTAAGCATCCCTTGCCTAGCTCCCAACGCGCTTATTACACAAATTATCGTCTCGTCTTATCTAAGAAATTATCTCGCATCAAGTCTTTTGAGCACTTTCACATTCTTTCAATGCCACCGTAGATATGTATTTCTTGTCAAAGTCAACATCGGTATCAAGAAACTCAGAAAACCGTTTTCATATTTCAATAAAATGAAATATGCCCAAATGGGGTCTTAAAATCTTTAGTTGTTAACATGTGCCTTAGCAATGTTGCTTATTTCTTCTAATATTTATATCTAATTTACTGTTCAAACAAGTAATGTGCGTCTCAGTAAATTTGTTAACATTCATTGTGAAGCCCCTTAACACTCTTGAACTCAAATTTGAAACTCAACAAACATACCCGTAGTTTATTACTGCTTCAGCAAAGTACAGAAACCTCACAAATCTCAGATAACTTTTGTCTATGAAACACAAATATATAAACAGGCATTTCTTATCTGCATATCTTTATGCCGTAACTAAATTAAATTATAATCAAAGAATGCAGCCACATATCACAATATGCTATAAACTTACACCTGTGCTCGCATGTAATAGATACCGATGTAATACGACATGCTTTAGCTAACACGCGAATGCACTTACTTACACATTCTCACTCACGTACACATTCTTAATTTTTTAAGTTCACTGAACCTCACCTTGAACCCATAAGGGCCATTAGATTTCCTGGCTGGACAGCTCCTGTTGAATTATTTATAATTCGTTTCATATTATTTAATCCCGACCCGGAGGCTGTGGTGTAAACGCAGAGGTCACGCCATACCAATGTTGCACCCTGTTCAGCGGGTGACCACTTGCTGTAGCTCCTTAAAGGTAAGCTTCGCTCCGAACTGTTCCGCGTGGAAATCTTCGAATCGCTAGATGTGTTATTACTTAAACCGTTTTCGATGTTCTGCATTTCCATTTCACCACAGAGTTCGCTCTCGCCCGACAGCTTTTCGGTAGACATTGTCTCAAGTAGTTAATTATCTGATAGTATTTAATAAGTATCTCGCACAAAGCATCTGAATGTAGTCGCGTTTGAATTACTACTGAGCACTGTTAAAGTCGTCACCATCTGGTACCTGGTGTTTCTTCCTGTTAAAGTTTCCAACTGCCATGTGACTTTTATCTGCGACATCATAGGTATAGCCGTATAGGTACTCCGCTCCACCTTTGCTACGTTGTAGTTGTGGTATGGTTCGTCTGAATCATAGAGAGACGTGTGGAAATACCTTCTCAACTCTATCCGCACGGTACGTTTATTTGAGTATTTTTTAGCTGACGGGTTGCACTCGAAGTCGTTCGCTGAAAACCTAAATGCACATATTTGCACTAGGTATCCGGCCATTTGTGAACTGACAAACTGTGAAGTGTATCAAATAACACACTCTTGCTGTGTGTATAAGGAAGCCCTTGAAGGTTACCCACAGACATAATAAGAAGTTGTGTCTCTTCGAGTACTTTAGTGAAAAATGCAGGAGAAAATGGATTTAGGTCTAATGGAGTTTATTTGATAGTGGATTTCATTTCTTTTTATAATTTTCTATGGCGGTACTTCGTTTGAGAGCATAATGATGAAGGATTATGTGGCTTATGAAGTCATGTGTACTAAGGTAAACAAAATAAAATAAATATCAAGCACTGTTGAATAGCAGCATTCTTAATTTGAATATTTCTTTAAGGGAAGCAGACATTTTCTTTTTCTTTAAAGTCCGACAAGTGTCATATCAATACAATAAAAATTACAAAACGCGGGTTTTTATAGGTTACATAAATATTAACTAAAACAATCAGAAGTAAGCCGAAGTCTGAAAGTAGAATATTTGTTCAACCATTTATTGTGTAGTGGACCACGGAGCAAGAGTTCTCATATTTAAATCGCAGTTTCAGGAGCTTCACACCTTCTCAATATTGCCGTTCGAAAACGGCATACAATTTTTGTTTCCTTTGCATCAAAAGTATAACTTCGCATACTATAAATAATAGTTGTCAAGAAAGTGTTTTCACAAGCAAAAATATTCCTTCAATTTATTTTTTCCTTACTAATAAAAAGACTCATATACACCACTTACTTTACTTGTCCGGCTCCCGACCCGGGAAGGGTCCCTGCCTGGGACACGGCTGCCTTCCATCCTCTGCGATGCCGGGCACCCTGCTTCCAGTTGTCCAGACCAAGCGCTCTGGCATCCACGATGGATTGGTCTTTAAAAAAAAGGTTCAGTCTTCCTTGTCGTCTCGAACCTGGGGACTGGGATTCGAAGATCCTCTGGGCCGTCGCATTGTTGTCCATTCGCTCGATTTGGCCGAGCCAGTTTAGTCGACGGCTTTTGGCTTTTCGGACTACATCCACATGTTGGTACAGCTGATAGAGTTCGCGGTTATATCTTCTCCTGCATTCGCCCTCCTCGCACACTGGACCAAATATCCGTCGCAGAATTTTTCTTTCGAAGGAGCCTAGTACTCGGCGCCGTATAGCAGAACTGGTAAAATAAGGGTTTTGTAGAGCATGCCCTTTGTCTTTCGAGTAAGGAGTTTTGAACATACTTGTTTCGTCAAACCGAAGTAGCAGCGGTTTCCTAGGGTAATTCTTTGCCGGATCTCCATAAAGATGTCATTCGTAGAGTTGATGTTTACATCGAGGTAGATGAACTCCTTAACTACCTCGAAGCTGCTGCTTTCAATAGTGACATTTTGTCCTAGTCGGTGGACAGATGATTATTTGTTTGTTGATAGCATATATATTGTTTTGTCCTCATTCACTTCAAGACCAACTAGATTCCGTCCGCATATCCCAGCAGCTGAACTGATCTGTTGAAGATAGTGCCTTCCGTGTTGACACCTGCCCTGCGCACTATCTGCTCAAGAACAAGATTGAAGAAATCACACGACAGTGCATCTCATTGCCGAAATCCGGTGCATGTTTGAAAGAGTTGAGATGAGCTGCTGCCAAACTGCACATTGCACCGCGTGATGTTTAGTGTCACGCGACACATCTGGATCGCTTTTGACGGGATCCCGAATTCGGCCATCGCCACAAAAAGCTCCTGACGATGAATGCTGTCATATGGGGCTTTAAAGTCAATGAAGAGATGGTGTTTCTCGACTTGAAACTCGTTGCTCTTTTCCAGGGTTTGCCTAAATGTGAAGATTTGGTCTACCGTTGATCTGCCGGGCCGGAAGCCACACTGGTACGTACCGATTAGTGTGCAGAAAGATTGTAGACGTTCACACAATACGTATATATATATTTTTTTTATTTATACTCCTTAAATAAATAGTCAAGAGACTAGATACAAAAAAAAAATATTCACTTTTAAGAAAAAACACCAAAAAGTAAAACAATTAATAAATTAAAGTGTCAAGAAAGTATTTTTACATACTGTCCATAAGCATTTAATAGTCCATTTTATCATTTTTCAAAAAATTGGTGATTTTTTAAAAAAAAAATGTATGACAGGTAGCGCTGTTATAATCGATAAAGCTAAAAAAAGATAGACGGGGGAGCAGACCGACGGATGGCATTCGCGAAACCACTTTTTCTTGGACTTCTCCATAGTCATCCCTCATACTCAGTTAGAGTTCAAAATTTCCGCAAGGCTGCAATAACTTTCTCTTTTGTATACAAAAAAAGTTAACAAAATATTTTCACTTTAGATCAGATAAGAACAACTATATTTTGGTTCAATGGTAAACTATTAAATATGCGTCGGTAATATAGTTTATACTAACTTGGACAACAACCTAAAGAATTGATATTGTTTATTAAATCTGTAGCGCTTAGTGACCGGTGTCGACACCTATGAATGGTGTCGGTGTTGACCACTTTTAAGTGGACATTCATATTTATGTTCGCAATCGGTTCGTGGATGTACTCATGACTATATTTTACTGCGCAGAATCATAATGTTAAGTGTTACCATTGAGTCAATGGATTAAACAAATTTGACCTTTGGAATACTGTTGGCTTTTCTTATTTTCATAGCAATCAATTTGATAAATTAGCACTTAAATGAAAACCAAATCATCAACACTTCTGTCAAACAGCCAAGAACCATCGCTCGACGTTTGCATTGAAAGTATTAGCAATAATTATAAAATCAAATCAAATCAAATCAATGACAATGGTAGGAGCTTTTTCTGTTGTTTTGTGTGCTTTTGAGAACAAGTATATCACAGTAATAGTAATAGTATAGAAAATATTTTTTTAATTTTCTGATTTGCGGTAAAAGGTGTGAGGCCGTTCAGGGATATTCTTAAACAAAACGATATATTTTCTTATATAAATAAAAAATTAATATAGGCGTAAACGACCCACATAGATGACCCCAAAGCCTAGCTTCTCCAACTAGTGTGTGCGAAGATATATTTTTTGACACGAACGGAAGGTCCCAGTTCAATGCCGGCAAATCATTTTTGAGAAGCTTTTAATGATGACAGTTCTTACTCTTGGATGTTTGTCAGACGTTCGCAAGAGGTGGGACAGCGAATAAAAAGTTTTAGGTGGTACGGGCCAGGATTTGAACCAGGGACCTTCCGCTTAGTGGTCCAACGCACTTAACCACTACACCCAAGATATATTTTCTTACCGCATGGTAGGTAAAATGAAAAAGTTAAATGCAATTTTGGTCGTTAAACAAATTTTTATTTTATAATATACAAACCAGCTGCCAGCTGGTAACCATATGTGTATTGCTCTTTGTTAGGCACCAGTTAGGGGCCAGTTATATCTATCATTGAAATCCATCATTGAACATTTTGTTTTCATAATTTAAGACGACTAAACAAACCATATAGCCAATATGGTAATCAATTATAGAATTTTTCTACAAACAGAATTACTTAATTCTGATTCAAACTTTTCTATAAATCTATTTTTATTATTTTACTGATAGAAATTGATTTCAATGAACAGCTGATATTCGTTTCTAAAATTTGGAACACAATCGTTCCACTGATGTGTTCGATTCTCTTTCTATTCTCAGCAGTCAGTTTTGCTTTCAATGATCAACTCTAACCCTAAAACCTATGCAAGTGGCCTTCTACTGACAGAAATTTCCCAATGATTGCTATAACCGACTTGTCAAAAATATGAAAACTGATGCATTTTAATGATAGCTATAACTAGCCCCTTAAGCGGCGATTTATCATTGATCATAATTGCTATGTAGATGACAATTCACACCTTTGTAGGGTATAGTAGATTCGTTATCAGAACAAAAATTATTCAACAAACATAAAAACCAATAAAAATCATGTAAGTCTGTGCAATTAATCAATTTAAGAAACCTTATTGCCCAATTAATACAATCGATCAACTACCCCAATAATAAATCTCATTGGCGCTTAATTTAAACGGCTTTAGGTATTAGTTATTGGTTCCTTATCAGATACATTTGTAGTCTACGTCAGAATAACACAAACCTATTATTGCCGCGGCTTGTCGTTAGGTTAATGAAGAGATGTGTGTATGTTTTCAGTAGGAAATCCCATATGATATAGTTAATCGAAATCATTTCATGCTGGTTTACTGATTAGTGGTATTTATATATCAATTATTACCGTAATAGGGCTTTAAATTGGCATGTGACAAGCAAGTTATGAGTTTGTATTTGAAATATTTTTTTGATTATTCGCATATTCGCATATATATTTCTTTATCATTATTCGAAAGGGTGTTCTATTTCGAACATTCGTCATTTGTTGCTTTGAAATGTTCAACAGAAATAAAACGATGGAATGTGTTTGCTAGCATAACAATTATTTATGTCTGAGTGTCTAATAAATCTAATAAAATGTCGACACATCAAATATAAAAGTTTTTAATAGGCATTTATATCGAATAACCGACGCACGCATGGATGGGTTGCTGAACTCAAAATTTGTGACACACGACCGCAGAATTTCTTCTTCAATTAATTGCGTATTGTAGAGGATGTGCATCTTTATTGCTTCACAAGGAAGAACGTGAAGAACAATCATTTTCTAAGTCTCTGGATTTGAATTAAACCTAATTCAATTTGCAGAACATAATGTACGACTTGTATATATTTACCTAATGAATTGACACAGTTCAGGATAGGATAGGGCATCTGATGAAAGTTATTCTAACATTTTGTTCAGACGTGATGTTTTGCTTGTAAATAGGTCTTTAAATACTAGTGGTCTTTAAGATAGATCGTACAGTACAGTATCGATAACGCGTAACCGCTGAAAAAAAAAGTTATATATTGTTTTATGCTTATTTTGTGTTAGTACTTTCTTAACGGGCTCCCGACCGTATGCGGCTTTAAAGTCGATAAAGAGGTGTTGTGTCTGGACTTTAAGTTAGTTGGTCTTTTCCAGGATTTGCTTTAATGTGAAAATTTGGTCTATGGTCGATCTGCCGGGTCGGAAGCCACACTGTAAGAATTTGAAACGTGAAAAAAAAAGTTATATATTGTTTTATGCTTATTTTGTGTTAGTACTTTCTTAACGGGCTCCCGACCGTATGCGGCTTTAAAGTCGATAAAGAGGTGTTGTGTCTGGACTTTAAGTTAGTTGGTCTTTTCCAGGATTTGCTTTAATGTGAAAATTTGGTCTATGGTCGATTTGCCGGGTCGGAAGCCACACTGTAAGAATTTGAAACGTTCTTAGGATCTTAGATGCGACAGCCTCCGGCAGCCTTATTATAGCTTATTTTTATTGCTAAGCTATCTTCTTCTATACTTTTATCTATCTTTATTTACTGGACGTGGGTTCTATTCTAGCCCCATCACTCTCTCTACATGATGCCCGTTTAGCAGCAGCTGGAAATGCTGCTTAAGTATATCTACTATTCCCTGCGCATTGGTGACTAGGTTTCCATCCCTGTTTCGAAGAGCCTGCGTTATGGTATTGAAGCCAGCAGTCAGTTGCCTTGCTTTCTTATAAAACCTCCGGATGTTGTTTCCAGCGCGAGACTCTTCGATCTCCTTGAGATGGGAGACTACATACCCTCTTTTCTTTCTACGCACTATATTTTTCTCCTCAATTCTCTTAGCTCAGTACTCTTCCCTTGCTGCTTTTGTTCCCTGCAGCAGAGTTTTAATGTGTGCATCTTCTGTCACTTTTTTCCGGTATGCATACATCATCATACCACGGGCTTTTTCTCAGGGTTGGTTGGTAACCTAGCGTGGTTTTGGCTACCTCTTGGATGATGTCGCTATACTGGGACCACTGATTGTTGGCGTCTGTGGTGGATTAATGTACACTGAAGAGTCTCTCACTCAGGCGCTCTTTGTAGTCTCTGGTTATTCCAAGTGTTTCAAGACGTCCAACGTCGAATTGGTTCTTCTGCAGTTTCTTTTCATTGGACAGTCGAGCTCTGAAGGTAGCTGCAGCAAGATAATTATCAAAGTCGACGTGTGCCTCTCGGTAAGTGGGCACGTTCATGATGTTAGCTGCGTGCCTCGCATCGATGAGTACATGGTGGATTTGGTTGGCGGTTGGACTGTCTGGAGAGGCTTAGTGCAACTTATCACCGTATTACAAGCTGCAGCAAGGCTTGTAAGACGATTAGACGGTAGCCGTTATCTAAAGTCATTTCGTAGAGGCCGTGCTTACCAACTAACCCGCCAAAGCTGTTTTCCTTTCCGACTTTAGCATTGAATTCCCCGTGTACAATTTTGACATCGTACTCTGGACAGGCTACGTAAGCTCCTTCCAGGGGGTCATAAAATTCCACTTTGATAGGGTCTTTAGTCTCGTCGGTAGGGGCGTGTACACATATTAGGCTAATATTTTGAAATGTAGTTCTGATGCGGATTGCAGCCAGGCGAACACTTATCGGCTTGAAGTCAATAACTTTTGACCTAAGCCTATTTCCCATGGCGAATCGAATGGCATCATTTTTTTATACCTGGCATTAAGAAGAAAATACCAATAGACACACTTGACGAGAACCGGTGAGGAGGAATGCGCTGGAGGCAGCACAAACGCTTTCTATGTCCACCGAGGGGTATCGCTTACGCCTAAAATTTATTTATTTAATTATTCCCCTAATATTGTTTTAAGACAATAGCAACGTTTATAAGCTAGTTTAATGAACAATTAATTAATTTTTTAATCACTTAACTCACGATTTTTTATTGAATTCTTTTTTAAAATAGTAATAAAATTTAACTTGGAAAACTGTGAATATACATAAATATATAACTTCTTAAGCATCTAGTATTAAAATAATCCTCGAATACGATTTGGAGCAACATATAGTAGCTAGTGTTGGTAACCCTAATGTTGGTAATCCCGTAACCGATTTTTTCATGTCAGTATTTATTTTTAAAAAATCGTATGAGATTATAACTGCATATATTTATTGATCAACTTATAATAGCCTATCTTAAGGATATATTAATTTTGACACATAGTTTGTAACAAAAAAAAATAAAAAATATTAGGCGTAAACGGCCCATACAGGACCTAAAGCCTAGCTTCTCCAACCATTGTGTGTGCGAAGTTATATTTTTGATACGAATGGCGGGACCTACAGTTTAATGCCGATTCCGAACGGCAATTCATTCTTGAGAAGCTTCTCATGACATTTGCTTTTACTTTTGGTGTCAGACGTTCGCAACAGGTGGGGCAGCGAATAAAAACTTTCAGGTGATACAGGTCGGGATTTGAACCGGCGACCTCTCGCTTAGTGGTCCAACGCACGGGATCCAAAACCTTACACTATTTAGCAATGTCCGTAGTCCTATAGTTGAACAGATGAAAGGTTAGAACATTAACAAAATATGTAGACACTGAACTGCTTTAAGAGTTAGCCATATAAAGTTTTTAGCACACCTTCTTCTTTTTGGATTGAAATAAAATGCTGTCAATCATGTCCTTCAAGATTTCTTTAGAACATATATGTATGTGGATAGGGTATCATACTGTTCGCCCCAAGCAGACGGTAGCCTTTCCTTTGTTTTTTTTTTTTTCTAAATCTGTATTATTATTTTTGTCATACATGCTATAATCTTGAAAGTGCTCACTAATCCGAACAACTGTTTCGCTGTTTGTACTATCAAGACTATGCTGTAGTTTGATGTGTGTATTTCTATACGTTCAACGTTGAACCTGCAACTGAGTTTATCAGTTTAGTGATTGTTGATACAAAACGCGCGGTAGTCGGTTGTTCGGAGTTTGACAGTTATTTCTGTGAATTTTTCCCGAAAAATTTTTTTTTTCATTAGAAATGAGATTTACTTAGAGTAAGTTATAATAAAAATAATTGATGCAAACACATTTTGTTTTACAAAATAAAAACAGTGCTAAGTGCAGTGCATAAGTTTTATTAAAATATAAAAATAGTGCGACCTACATTCGATTAGAGGCTCTAAGTCATTGAACGGTTTTAGGGTTAAGTTTTTTTCTAACTTTTCGCATACATAAGTATACAAAACAAGTGCTGTTACTGCAGTATAAACTATAATTTTATCCGCTACATCACATACACAAAATTTGACAATTTAAAACGCGGTGATGATCTGTTTCTTCCAAAATCTTTCATATATGCATTTATTTGAGCTATGAGTTATAAGATAAATGTATGCCCTAATCCGTCCGCCGCGTGCGTTTCCCCGTTTATTTTGTTCAGTAATTTTCGGAAGCATAATATATAAATAAATATAATAATAAGTATTTTTTTTTGCTATCTCCAAAATAAGATCAAAGATTAAGCTGAATTGATTCTGTCACAAAAATGAAAATTGTATCGCAGATTTCGAATATTCCATTTGAATATCAATTTATTATCTACTAATAGACCGATAGGACAGAGCCAATTTTGATAGTGGAGGCATAATCAAAACCGATTTACCTGAATTTGATGGTAGAATCGTTGTGATATCAAATTCAGAAAAGTGTCAGTATTTTTTGTAGGCTTTGTTGGGGGTGGTAGTTTGAACCTATTGATATATAACAGACGTAGAACTTTTGAAAGGCGTAGGAAAATTTGTATTAGTAAAAAAATTTAAATTAGTGTATTTTTTTTACTCGAGCGAAGTCAGTCGGGACAGTTATTACATATACTACTCAAAACAGTTACATGAATGTATTTTTTTTAAAACTGTACTTTGTCAAAAATCTTTGCATAGCATGAAGTCAAAAGCATTTTAAATCACCAAATCTCATGTTTTGAGATCTTTTGGAAGAACGTTTTTGTAGTTAATGGTAATTGCAAAGTCATTAAAAATATCGCGATGTACATATTTAAATTGTTTTTCGTGTTAATACACGTGGCTAACCCGTTAATTATATATCGAATGTTTGAATGAAACAACAACAACTTGTGATTCATTCAAACATTCGATATATTTTAACATTCTTGTTATTAGTATACTTTGAATGAAACTGAGTATGAAGAATGATATTGCAAGTCCCGTCTATATGTCTGTCCGGTAGCCGTATGACGAAACGGTTCGACGTTCGACGATTCAAAGTTCGTTTGTAAATTTTTGGGTAACATCTCGCAGCGATTTTATTTTGTTTTATCGTTTCAAGTAACAGTACCTGTTTATACCCTATCCTAAGGGTATATTAATTTTGACACATAGTTTGTAACACCCCTTAATATTCGCCGTAGACCCATAAAAGTATATATATTTATGATCAGGACCAAATCCTAAGACTATCTAGCAATGTCCGTCCGTCCGTCCGTCCGTCCGTCCGTACGCAATTTTTAGGCCTTTAAAATTAAGCTAGGAAGCTGAAATTTGGACCACATATTCCCTAGGGCTCCGAAATGGTTAAGTGTAAAATTTTGTTGAATACGCCCACTGCCACGCCCACAATTTAGAAAAAACCGTTTTAAAGCTAAAGTTAGAGAGATAGAGTGTTACGACCCTCACAAGATATGTAGGCAATGCCCTCCTTTATAAGTTTGTCATATAAAGTTTTTTGCCACGCCTACTTTTTGTGGGCGTTTTTCACTAAAATGCTGTTTTCTTCGATAATTTTCATAGAAATCGAAAAAAAATGTTTAACAATTTATTTAGCCAATATATTTTGCACTATATCGTCCATACAAAGTTTTTGGCCACGCCCACTTTTTGGGGGCGTTTTTTCTAAAAATGTTTTTTTTTTTTTCTAAATTTTATAGAATGAAATAAAATGCTATCCATCATCTTCTTAAGGTTTTTTTTTGGGGCATATATGGATAGGGATAGGGTATCATACTGTTCGCTCCAAGCGGACTGTAGCCTTTATTTATGTTTTTTTTAATTACTTATCACTAATTTTCTCAAAAATGGTTCCAAGGAATTTTATCCTAATTTTTTTTATTTTAGACAATTAAGTTAAAGTGTACAATGTGCAAAATTACAATAAAATCGTTAAAAACGTTTTGAGAAAATCTAATTTTTCAAAATTTAAATAAATTTGGTAGGTATATAATCAAATGTTACCATTTTTTTTTGAAGCGATTCAAAAACGCATCTCGTGTACCGTGAAAGTTTAGTATGAAGCAGTCGTGCACTTGAATTTGTATACCCTATCCTAAGGGTATATTAATTTTGACACATAGTTTGTAACACCCCTGAAAGTATATATATTTATGATCAGGACCAAATCCTAAGAATATTTAACAATGTCCGTCCGTCCGTCAACTTCTTTGAGGCCTTTAAAGTTTTGCTAGGAAGCTGAAATTTGGAATATATACTATATATATACTATATAATTTTGACACATAGTTTGTAACACCCCTTAATATTCGTCGCAGAGCCCTAAAAGTATATATATTTATGATCAGGACCAAAATCTAAGACTATGCTAAGCAATGTCCGTCCGTCCGTCAACTTCTTTGAGGCCTTTAAAGTTTTGCTAGGAAGCTGAAATTTGGAATATATACTCCCTAGGGCTCCGAAATGGTAAAGTGTTAAAGTGTAAATTTTCAAAATACGCCCACTGCCACGCCCACAGTTTAGAAAAAACCGTTTTAAGGCTTAAGTTAGAGAGATATAGTTTTACAACCTTCACAAGATATGTAGGTACTACCCCCCTTTATAAATTGTACAGATTTTTGCCACGCCTACTTTTGGTGGGCGTTTTTCACTAAAATGGTGTTTTCTTCGAAAATTTTCATAGAAATCGAAAAAAAATGTTTAACAATTTATTTAGCCAATATATTTTGCACTATATCGTCCATACAAAGTTTTTGGCCACGCCCACTTTTTGGGGGCGTTTTTTCAAAAAAATTATTTATGTTCTATAAATTTCATAGAATGAAATAAAATGCTATCCATCATCTTCCTAATGCTTTTTTTCATTGGGGTACATAGGGATAAGGATAGGGTATCATACTGTTCGCCCCAAGCGGACTGTAGCCTTTCCTTATGTTTTAAATATGCCTTAAACGAAATTTGCCAACTTTTGTATTTCTTGTATGACATCTACTCGAATGCATACATATGTATCAAAACACAACAAAGAAGTGCAATATGAGTACCAGAAATACCAACCATTCAGTTAAAATCAAAAGTTTAACAAACTACATAAATTATTATTCAGCATATATTTAGTTATCTGTACTGTATTCATTTGGTATGCATTGGGTTTCTTCTATGAAATACATATATGGGTTACGAAAATAAACAAAACTAAAATGAAAGGGATGTTGATGTGTTCTTTAATTCGCATAAACGTGTTTCGTTTGGTTTTCTGCAATTCGATAAGTCGTATAGTATATAACCCTTTTTTAAAATTCCCTTTCTTAGTAATTTTCTTAGAATGACAACAAACAGTCTAAACAAGTACTTGATTGTATTCGTAGTTTAAAAGAAGACCGGTTTCGATTTACCTTTCCAATAAAGAAAAAAAAACTAAACGTGTTTCAGAATTAGAATTCTCTTAAATCGTCCATGTGTTATTATAACACTTAAAAAATCATAGTACTGCCAGACGTATACGTATCTCGACAATATTTAAGGAAAAGACATATTATTAAATTGCCAATTGCCGTAGTTTATTTATACTTTCATTGTTGTTGATATGTAATTAATTTAGTTCTTTGCATTCATAATGTTTTGAAATGATTGACAAATGAGCTCCTAATACATATAGTTCGTTTCCTTGAAGGCACTCAATTCTTCCAGTTTTAAATTCAAAAAATCTTAAAAATTAATTGAAAATATGAGATAACCTGGCCATGTTATGACATGTTCATCGGTCGACAGACTGATGGGTATGGTTGCATATAATACATCGAAAAACATCGATGTTACTATTCGATAAATCGAATCAATCCGTTGCAAAAAATGCTTTCGATGTTTAATGATGCATCGATGTATCGAATATTTCATTCGATGTAACGAATGATAGCATGCTTTTTCAAATTAAATTAATTTCATATGCTTTCTTCTCGTTGGTTTTGTCAACTTCAAAAAACACATAAGAAAAATAAGACGAGGTAATACGATGCAGCGAGGCGCGAAACAGCACATACACAAAAACACAAACGGTGCCGACTACGCGTCTATTAAATGAGAGCAGGAGAGAAGAAACAATAAAGATCCCAATTACGAATAAGAAGAATGTTCTAGGCTTGCCATCTGCACCTGAGGCAGAAAGAAATCGATTTATTTGATTTATTGAATGTCACAAGGCATTCAACGCTTCCATAGTGTCTCATTTTTTTATTTCCTACTTTAAACTCATGTAATACAATGTGTTCTTGCCGATGCATCGAAAACATCGACGTTTTTAAGCGATGCATAGTTACACATATATCGATGCATTACATCGAATAAAACATCGATGTATTTTTTCAATGAGCATCCCTACTGATGGGCACTGTCAATGATTAGCCAATCACACTTCATTTGCTATCGTTCGAGAAAATAAATGGTCGCGAGGGTCTAAGAGAATAAATAGTTTAACTACAGATGTGGATTAAATTTAAACTCTCTACTTAAGATACGGTGTGAAAGTGTTGATCTTATCGCCTAAGGCCATTTTCATTAATTAGCTATAATGGGGTGTTTATGGCGAATCATATTGACGTATCGCGTTGCCCGATGAATTGATGAATTACATACTTACATAACATATGTAGGTGCTTATGGCGCAGATATTTAGCGATAAGCGACTATTATGGGCGACTACAAGTGATTGGAAGTAGACTATGAGCAAAATATTTTGAATCAGTTCAAAAGGCAATTTTTCATCAATAAACAATTCTTGGGCGGAAGTGGAAAAAAATGCGGTTAGACATTTTTTTTAAATAAATTATTAAATTCTTCATAACGTCTTCGGTCTCTGTTTATTGGATGAACTTCTAATCTCCCTCTTTAATTTTAATGTCAAAATATCTGTTCTTCAATAATAATTAAGCAGTCAGTTAAAAACAGTGCAAATAAGCGACGCAGCTATTTAGAAGCAGCGAATTTTTACAAATGGATTCATTTAAGCAAATCGGTCGTTGCAGAAGCACTTTTAAATCTCTGTAGGACGTCTGAAGAAAGGACTTTAATATATAGTTAGCATTGCCTAATATTGATATCTGGGCACTTTCTTGCTTTTATTATGTATTTTCAAATTAAACGTGTACTAATATAATAAAATCTCTTTGAATACGCATTCTCCTGTTTCCTTCAGCATATTTATGCTTTTTAATTTAAACGCTCCAAGCAATAAAAGCAGCACTATGAAATTTTGTAAATACTTAATACTCATTCACCGAAAGTGATTTCGAAACATTCCATATTAGTAAATCGGGCGAAACGAATTAACTTCTTTTCAATTTCGATTTTTAGCGCATTTAACGCGATTTCTGGAACATAGCTGTTTAGCATAAAAAAAGCTTTACAAAATCGCTCTGCTGTAAACAGTCAATCGCTTCCGATTTCGCTGGTAGCGATGTCGCAAAAAACACATCTTATCGCACGATCCGAAAATGCTTCACCATAAACTCACTCAGTGAAAACACCCTAAAAAAGTAAAATAAAACTATCATCATACTATATAACAAAGTAGGAACGTTCAATATATTTTCCATTATTTGACAGATTGTAGATAAAAATGATGCCCTTCTCTATCTAATATTTCTTACTAGTAAAAACGATTGTCGTAATGAATGGCGATCTGCTAGTATTAAATATATGTTGTGAATCTTTTTGCGAAAAGCGAATTTTATTCGCGCGAGTTAAGTGAAATTTAAGAGAATTCGCTGTCGTAGCTTCAAGTTTATTTAAGAAATAATACATTTATACAAAAAACTAAGAAAAATAAACGAATGACTTACCAATTTCATCATACATAGATAATCTTAATTTAATTATTTTTTTTATATTTTTAGAATAATATAATAAAAGCTATCTCGTCTCGAATGCATGGCAATATCGAACCAATACAACGCTTTATTCATGGTTCTGACAGATGTGACAGTTATTGCCGGGAATTTGTAGTTTTCAGTCGGTTAATGCATTTGCTGCCTTAACCGGTGAAGCGGAAAACCGAAGTTATATCACGGAGAAGAAGGAGTATACGAAAAACAGATTCACAATGGAAAATTCGGTAAGATATGCAATTGTACTCATCATTTTCATAAACAAAACGTAAAACAATCTGTTCTTTATCGATTTGTATTCAAAAGATTGTATAACAGCTTACTCAATCCGTATGTTTGTTTTGTGTATCTGATGGTGTATGCGAAGTTGATAGCGTGTATAACAAAAATAGCACAACCAGCACGTGGTTCGTTTAGTTCTCTTTTTACGAAAGATATAAGAGTATCATTCATAATCTAAGCGAATTTCTCTTTAGTTGAATCGTGCAGTTTGTTTTTGTTTATAATAAACATCGAATGATTGAGTTAGCACATTGGAGGCATGCTTGCGGCAATGTGCTTTAATCATTATATTTTATTAAATGAAAAGAAGTAGTAAAACTCAGTCCATATAATAAAATAGCATATAGAAAGGATTCTCGCTTGGGCGGACTGTATGATAGATAAGATAGACGTATTCATCTTATTTTTTGTTGTTCTTACAACATTTAACTACTTTTGAGGGGTAGGTATTTTTATTTTGTGCACAAAATGTCACAGAAAAATATTGTTTTTGCACATTATACAGATATTTGATAATTTTCAATTTTATCTTTCTACTGAAGTATTATTTTTATTAAAAATAGGTAAATAAGAAAAAAACAATATGAATTTGAAGGAAAATACGACAAAAATTAAATATCAATTGTACATTATATATAATATGTAAAGGGTGATTTCTAAGCGTAGTTTTTTTTTTTTTAAAATCGAATAAAACACTAAAATTTGCATTAAATATTCAAATTTTTTATTGTAATCGAATAAATAAAATTTACATTTTAAAGACAACTTCATGTAAATGTTGTCCGCGGCTCTGTTTCAATTGTTCCATTCGGAAGGTTCAATTTTGAGTCACTTTTTCGAGCATATCGGCCTGTATTCCACCGATTGCGCGTGTTATGTTATCCTTTAAGGCTTCAATCGTGTTCGGCTTGTCCACATAGACTAACGACTTTACATAACCCCACAAGAAATAATCAAGAGGCGTTAAATTGCATGATCTTGGCGGCCAACTCACAGTGCCATTTCGAGAGATAAGCTGCTCCCCAAATTCATCCTTCAACATTTCCATTGTTTCACAAGCTGTGTGACATGTGACACCGTCTTGATGAAACCACATCTCAACCAAGTTCAACTCAGTCGCGTATCATGGCTCGATATCGTTCGCCGTTGACGGTAACGTTTCTTCGACGGTAGAACCGGACCGATGATGCCACCAGCCAGTTTCGCTAATTTACGTATCCGTTGAGCCAGATGTGAGCCTCATCGCTAAAAACAATTTTTCGATAAAACAGCGGATTTTCACATGTTGATAATAAATTTCAATAATTTGCAATCGTTGCTCGGTTATAAGTCTTTTCACTTTGACAAATGACGTTTGGCCGCCATTACTAACCAGTGGTGCCAACCTGAAAAACTTAACGCTTTAAAAATCACCCTTTACAATACCTTTGAGAAGGTATTCCTTCTCAGATAAGCTGTGGCATAGACTGTGTGCATGGATAAGCTTACAATTACTATAGCTTTTTCTAAACGGGTCTCAATGGCGAGCGTGTAGTCACCAATTGGAATGTGAAGTTGCCCACCAATGATACCATTGCTGCAGTTCAGTAATACGTGCGTTTGACCACTGGTAACGGTGGTTCAAATCCCGTCCCGTACCACCTTGAAGTTTTTATTCGCTGACAAACATCGTAAGCGAAAGAAATGTCATGAGAAGCTTCTCAATAATAAATTGCCGTTCAAAATCGGCATTAAACTGTAGGCCCTTCCATTCGTATCTAAAATGTATTTTCGCTAACCTAATGGTTGGAGAAGATAGGCTTTAGCTCCTGTATACGCCTTATATTTTGTTTTCTTGTTTAAAATAATCATGTATGGACCGCTTTTAAGAGATTACTTTTATGATCAACCTACATTGAGCCTATTTTCAACACCTTTTTTCAGAATGGAATACTTCCAGCAGCCCCAACCACAGAGAGCCGCTTCACACGATGGAAACAAAATTTGTTATCACCTTGGTATCGAGACATCTCTGTCGAACCCACAATGTTTCTTTACATGTTTGCATTTATGATAACCACTGTCGTCGAAGAAGATTTTTTTGTTCGAAAGTCCTGTTTGGTGAACAACAATTTTACTTTAGAGATCTGTGAAAACCTAGACAAGTATCCAGAGCTCAAATTGGAAGTTCAGGTATGAGCACAAACTGGTATTTTCAGAGTGAAAATTTAAAACAACTATCTTTCTCCTCTAGATAACGACGTCTAAATTCCACCAATGGGAGAACATATCAGGGCAGATATTCCCAATAATCCTTGCTTTATTTTTAGGCTCCTGGTCAGATAAGAGGGGTCGTAAGTTTCCCCTTTTAATGGGGCTGATTGGGAAATTTATATACTCAACTATGATTGTGGTGAATGCCAGACAAAGTAGGGAGAGCTTCTTTAAATTTTTTTTAATAAGAAGAAACTCCTCTAATTTCT
Source organism: Ferdinandea cuprea (assembly GCA_963576555.1). NCBI lineage: Eukaryota > Metazoa > Arthropoda > Insecta > Diptera > Syrphidae > Ferdinandea > Ferdinandea cuprea. The sequence continues at coordinate 26,449,948 of OY754960.1, forward strand.
TAAAAATTTGTTTATACAGAGACCTGGCCAGTGGAATACATAATATTTACAGCTACCTTACCTTCGGCGATTACAGGGGCAGACGTTGCCATTTTTTCATCGTGTTTCGCGTATATCTCAGATGTTTCTTCGGTAAAAAATCGTACAATGCGAGTTACGATCTTAGATGTCTGCTATCTGACTGCTATGCCAACTGGAGTAGCCTTGGGTAAGTTACTTGACAGACTTTTCTTTATCGTAAATATAACAAAAAAAATGTATCTTCTGCAGGTTCGTATCTCTTTAATAAGGTCTTAAATAAATCGCATGCATCAATGTTTGCTATTAATGCGTCACTATTGTTCCTATCAATTGTTTACACGCTCATTGTCCTTAAGGTAAGACAGATATACATTGTATATTATATATTAGATTTTGTGATGTGTAATCACCCATTTCAGTGGCAAACAACATCTAGACAAAGATCCCTGCGAGAAATCAGTTGCTGTGGCTTTTTCCCGGACTTTTTCGATATAAAACATCTTAAAGATTCTTTAAGTATGCTGACTAAAAAACGCGCTGGTCACCGACGGACATTTTTGATCATTTTACTGATCTCAATGACCTTATACACGTTCCAGCGCAATGAGAAGCCATATGTTTACCTTTACACGCAATTCAAGTTTCATTGGAATGTGGAGATCTACAGTCATTTTAAGACTTTTCAATCTTCAGCGTATGTGATCGCGATGTTCACTGCGGTTCCGATTATGAACAAGATTTTCCTTTGGAAGGATACGGTACGAATTTTTTTTTGTTTTTTATTATTGTCATAATGGTTTTAGTTTTTTATTGTAGACGATCATTTTTATTGGAGCTTGGGCCCATGCAATAGCTCGCTTATTCTTTTACTTCGCTGAGACACCGACATTGTTTTATGTCGGTGCACTCATTTGCAGTTTGGGACCGATTGTTGGACCCATGATTCGATCGATTACATCAAAAATCGTTCCACAATCAGACAGAGGAAAAGTCTTCGCGTTATTGTCGGTGTGTGATAACGCAGTTCCCTTCATAAGTGGCGTATGCTATTCGCAGGTTTATCGAGCAACGATCGGACAGCGATCAGGAGTATTTTTACTTACGATCGCCACACAAATGGCGGTATTTGCCTTAGTATTGTAAGTCACATTCGAGTATATCTGCTGATCATCTATAAACAATTGTATTTTCATTTCAGAGGTATTCATGTAACGATTGGAAACAATGAACTTGCTGTCCCAGAAGTTGGCACTGAAAATGGTAATTCCCTAATTTCAGAGGAACAGCATGTAAACGCACAAAAGGATAAAGCCAATGAAAAATTAAGCGAAACTTAAAACCAGTAAAAAAAGACTTATATATATTTTTTTAACATTTAATGTTAATATGTACCCAAATAGTCGTAATTTAAGATTATATATTTTTGATATATAGAAAATACATTACTGTTTTATTATCGATTGGATTAAACCGCCGAAAATCGAAAATAAACATTATCTCAGACAGTCAAGCCGCTCAACTTTTTTGCAACATCGAATAAGAATTTAATCTTTGGGTGCCCCAAAAAAAGCTCTTTCAGCGTCGAGAGACTTTTTTGCCCCATCAAGTAAGAATTTAATCTTTGGGTGCCCCAAAAAAAGCTCTTTCAGCGTCGAGAGACTTTTTTGCAACATCAAGTAAGAATTTAATCTTTGGGTGCCCCAAAAAAAAGCTCTTTCACTGGGACAGCATTAGGGAGCTGCATCATAAATTTTGCAGCCAAGAAAATAACCATTTTACATGCAATGACCAAACTTAAAGTCAAGATCGTAACCGACTTTTTCACAGGTTATTATCTCTCACCTTCCATCTTCACGACTAGAAACCAAGAAGACGTAACATATATTGTGAGATGGTCAATTGATGCTGTGACATAAGGCCACATCTCTTAATTTGGCGTTATGATTAAGGTTCTATGAACTACGCTTTATCAAAGTGTCATAATTCCAAATGCTAAAATTTGGCCTTATGTCACTTTCACAATGAATTATGTCTCTTTGGCCAAATTTTAAGAATTGGCCTTATGGCAGGGCACCGGTCAATTTGGGATTTGAATGCCTCATTTGTTGGGTAGCTTTCTATTTAAATTTGTTTAATTTTAAAATAACTGTTTTGTGGTATCTGCTTTTAGGATTCTTGGTCGTTTCAAAAGAAAAATTCTCAGTGAGATATTTGGCTACGTTTTTGTTGACGAGTTCAGCTGTACGTGTGATTCAATGACGAACTGTGCTAGAGACATCAATCAAACATACCGCTAGAGAATGAAAAGCGAATCAACATAAATGCTAGTAGTAGGCCTACGCCTAGCATTCGATCTTTGGTTCTCGATTAATAGGATTTACCTAACGTTAAAATTGGGTGATTGTTAATTTTGGTACTAAAATATATATTATGAACAACGGCTAAGAGTACCCCTGAATAACATTTGGGCAAATCCGTCAAATAATTCTAATATATAATAATAATAATAATAATTTTAAATCAATATGACTACCCGATAAGTAAGTTGCTCTTCAAAGAGCAAAAGAGTCTTTTACAGAGTTAGTGGAATGAACTCTTGACGGAACGACAATGAGGGTCTATTTTGACTCTCCTTCAAGTTATTGTAGCTGAGACAACCATTTGCGATTTACATACATTATAAAAACTAAAAATGTATTAAGTTCTGAATTTAATTAGCTATAAAAATAACTTAATACATTTAGCAGAGAAATTAGTAACACAATTATAAATGGTTAAGACCCTTAACGTTGTTAAGGTCTATACCGAAAACACAGTAATCGACACGTACCAGAGTAGATTCCATATGCCAAATTTTTACACTCTAAGAAAATAATGGAAAAGACCAACGCATTTTAAGTCGGAGATACATAACCTCCAGATCGACTTTACAGCCGCATGTGATACTGTTCATCGTTAGGCACTCTTCATGGCACTGGTCGGGATCCCGACAAAACTCATCCAACTTTGTCCCGAGACGCTGGAGAACACTCAGTTCAATGTGCAATTGCAGCAGCTCATCCTAACTCCTCCAAACATGCACCGGATTTCGGTAAGTTCATGCGCTATCATGTGACATCTGTAATCTTTTTTTTGAGCAGATAGTTCACAGGGCTGGGTAAACACGCAAGGCACTATCTTCGCCAGATCCTTCCAGCTACTGGGATATGCGGACATTATTTAAATCGGATAGGACCCTCGCAACATGCCATAATAGAGCTTTCACGCGAAGTTAGTTGCTGTTGAAGTAAATGAGGACAAGCCTAAATATAGACTATCAGCCAAAAAAACAAACATCTCTCAACCGACTAGTAGAATATGTCACTATCGATAGCAGCAACTTCGAGGTAGTTAAGGAGTTCATCTACTTTGGTGTAAATATAAAGTGGAGATCCGATGCAGCAGATAGGAAACCGTTGCTAGTTCGGTGAACAGTGTATGCTCTATAGAACCCTTATAATGTCAATTCTGTTATACAGCGCCGAGTACTGAAAGATAAAACCGCGAACTCAATGAGCTGTAGATTGGCCAAAAATCGCCAACTGTATTGAGTATATTCGACGTCACGTTTATGAAATTCATCTAGTAGATAGTACAGTTTTCCATATGGGGTTGAAATCTATGTTATTGTTTTTGGTTATGGTATACGCTCGGCCACATCGCGCGAATTGGCCACAGTGTACTAGACAAGAGAATCTTCAAATCCCAGCACTCAAGGTCGAGATAACAAGGAGCGAAGGGCTCATGACTCGTGGAGTGTCTCTGCTTGAGACACAGCACTCTTCCATCCTCTATACCAATTGCTCTGGCGTAGTGTTTGAAACCAATGTTCGGTCGTGCTAGTCGTTTTGAACCTGGGGGCTGGAATTCGAAGATTTTCTTGAATGGTGCACTATTGTCAATTCGCTCGATGTGGCCGAGCGTATATCATAACCTTAAATAATAACATGGATTTCTGTATTTAAAAAATGAAAAAATGTACCTATTATGAACAAGAAACCTTTTTAAAAAAAAGCTCCGCCAACGAAAACATCAACTTTTCTTTGAATATGAAACGCAACATTGTCAAATATACTCAATTTGAAAAACAAAAAGTTTAATACCGGCCCAGACTCACTTTCGCCGGTTCCCAATGTGGAACACTTTTTTACATGGTGGCTGAAAAAGCATATGTATTTTAATATCTGGTATAATAATACCAATTTTAACTTCTCTTCCTGGGACACCCAACGATCATAAGAATTCGGTTTTATGCATACTGCAAAAATACATTTCAAAACTTTCTTCGGACAATATATTATATAAACATTCGTACAATATATTGATCTGGAATTTTATTATTTACTTTATCAAATAAATATTTCGGTTGGGAAAATCAACACACAAAAGAAAAATTTCATAATCTAACAGAAATTTGTAAATTTGTTTCTTCATTGCATATCATTTATTTGAATTATTTTATATTTTGCGTATGGTTCTTGTCTTGGGGTGTTAGTTTACGCAAAGGAGTGATTTGTTAAATACATATGTTAAACCACACGGTGCGTCAAAAAATTTACATCATTAAGTATGGTCTAAACTGTTCGTCAAAACATTTCGGAATATTTATGTGTCTGATAAAATCGTTGTATACTTCTAGGGTGCACGATTAAATTTAATTGTACCATAAATTTGGGGTTCGATCTTTCATTACTTTGTGGCATGGGCGAAGGCAGAGGGGCCCCTTAAATTTTTTTTGTGTTCATAAAAACTTTAATCGTTTTGTTAAGGAATTAGGTATAAATCTATAAATGTTCATTGAAATGAATAAATACCTTACTAAATTTATTTTCAAATTAACTAAATCTGTTTTAAACTGAACTTTAGGTAAGATTGGTGTCATCAAGTTAATTTGTATTAGCCCTCAAATGAGTTCTGATCAAAATCTTATATACGCCCTTGCTATGTGGCACTTTGCATTACAAAGTATTTTATAGTGGGGAGGTTTAAAATTGTGTCAGGTTATTTAATTACATAAATTGCATAGATTTTTTTATTATTATTGTAAATATGTAAATATGAACTAAGAAGCAGCGCTGTCGATCTTAAGGGGTTGTTTCATAATGCCCAAGTAAGTAATAAAGTATTCAATATTTATTTATTAAAAATTATTGCGGCATTAAATGCGAAAAATGACGAAACGCCGCCATGCTTTATTTTTGAATATAAACGGTTATCTATGAATACCTCCTAAATAGCATTTTTTGAGAAATTCCATTTTTAATGTAGTTCTGTAAAGAATATCTTTTTTCGTCTCTGAATCTATAAATTATATCGATAGCAGCTAAATAACTACCCAAATCACTTGTCCAACGTTCGATTGCGCAAAAAACTATTCAAGAGCATAACATTGATGCGAAAGATATTAAAATGGTAAAGGGTAAAGAAAACATAAACAAAATACACCCCAAGTCTTATCGAAGCTGTGAATTCGATTCTGGATTTTGTAAAATTTTAAAGATCCAAAGAGAAAGTTAAAAATAATTTCCAAGTGAATTCTTTCGCGCTACGTCAATATCTAAGTTGCGTTCCCTGTAAAGTTTACAAAATGCGACATAGGAGGTATTCATAGTTAACTGTCGATAAATGGCTTTTGCACGAACTAGACTGACTAGCCATGAAGATGATATTAATTAAATTTTACTAGCCAAACTCCTACGCTTTGCTAAATGTACTGGCAGTGGCATTTTATCTAATTTCCGATGTGAACAGTTCTGTTATTTATTTGGGTAGCCTTTGCAGAAGTACAATGGACTTATGTAGATGTCTAAATGTTTGTTGGTTTTGGATAACCACTCCCTTAATAGAGTACAGCACAATATTCACTGCTTTCGAAAATGTTCTGCAATACAAATACAACTCCATAAAAATACCCATGTATCTCAAGATTAAACAACGATACACGCGCCACACGGTGATCCCATTAATTTCCTGCAATGTCTCATTAATTTTCCAGCTATGCGAAGGTTGTTAAACAAAATCTGATGCGTCCCAGGTCGTCGCAAGCTGTCCGAAGGTCGACCCGTGCGTATTTGCTTTCTTATTATTTCTAGTACATACCATTAAAATATTGAATATTAATTGCAGTAATTTCTTATATGAAATTAGTAATTTTTGTAGATTCAAAATAGTAAAAGTTAACCGTAAACTTTTATTATTTCTATTTAACTTTCCAAAACATAAAAGTTTGAAATTCGCCACCGTTAGCAGGGGATTTACTGCATATTTTTATTTTATTAGTTTTTAACCATTTCTCTCCTTAAAAATATACCTCCCCTTTATTTAAAACTGTGCACTTTTGGATAAGTTATTTGGAAATGCAGAACCCCTGTTCTTCTGTTTAAAAAGTGGAAGTCGTAAAATTGCTTCTTTAGTTATTTTAATGGAAACAATTTTTTTAATAGAAGCCTGACATAAATAAAACCAACAGGTTATGTGTTTTTTAGAAGGAGATCCTCTGCAATCAATTCTTTAAGTTTTTCAAAATTGAACATAAAAGAGCAGCTAGGCCTTATGTTCACTCCTTTTTCACGGCAAAAAAAAACAGTCATATTGAACTAGATTTTTTTTTGTTTTTGTAATAAACAAATTTTATTTTCTTAAAATATCTATTTATTCTTCGAAAGAGTTCTCTGCTTTTCGGCATGTTCAATAATTTTGTCGTCTACATAAAGACCCTTGCGTCTTCTTACACTATCCATGTAAACTTTAGCACGATTAGCTGAGTCAGCTTTTTCACCAAAATGCGTATACTCTTCCTCGGTCGAGGGCACCCAAAACGGATCCATATCGATTATCTAAAATAGTAATATTAAAAAAAATGTTATTCTGTAAAATGTTGTAATCGAAAGAAATATTTAAAGATAAAAAATATATTTAGTTATCATTTATTGTGAAAAACCCTGCTGAGTTGAGTCTAAGTATTAAGTTTCTTTCCGATCTAGTTCTTTAATTAAAAGATAAAAAATTGTTGTTTTACTTGTCAACCATTATTCCAAAATTGTTTTTTTTTTCATTATTTCATCCACAGAAATTATTGTTGGTTCATCCGAAAGAAGACTTCAATCCATACACTATAAGCTCGTATGAGTTTTTGTATTTGATTTTATTACAGACTTGAATTAATGCATAGCACTTGTGAATGTGACATGTTAAAAGTGATGCTATGTTATTGTATCACACGCTGTATGTCATATTGCGCATTCTTGTTTGAAGCAATAACCTTGCGCATTACCGATATCACATTTACCTATCTATGGTAATTCAAACTGATATGAACAATTATGTTGATCGTTAAATCGACGTAAGACCACTACAAAAGCAACTAACGCAATTTGCAAGCATTGGTCAGGCGTGAGTCCATTTATTGTTAACTTTTGAACTGACCAACTTACTGTCAATAGAAAAAGTTTTGACAATTTGAAATTTAACCTCTATAAAAAAAACACACCTTAGGAATCGGTCAGAACTTCACAACTGAAAGTTATAAATTTGAGATAGTAAGAAACTATGTCTGCAGGGGCGCTACTGTTACATCTGAAAATTACGTCTTTTCAGAAATCAAACAAAGAAAAACGTTTGCCAATCGTTGTTTCTTTGGGAAAAGAAAGCAGCTATGTCGTAAGTCTCTCTCCCGAAGAACAAGGAAAATTCAATATAAGCCATAGATAATCCCAGTTCTTAAGCATGGACTCTTTCTTATGCAGATGAAGATATCCTTTGTCGTTTTGAGAGACATTTATGGGATATTTGGTTGCGTTGACGAGTTCTGGAGGAGACGTTTCAAGACGAATTTTGCGATCTATACGGTGAAATGCACCCGGTCAAAAAACTCCTTATTATGCGTTTGAGATGACAGGGGCATATAGATCAAATGAACATCAACGCTATAGTCCACAGAATTTTCGACTGTAATCCGAAGTGGAGGAAGGCCTGGGCTTAGTTGCCGCGTATAAGTGAAAATGGGCATTAAACAACTTGGAGTCCACAACTGGATTCAGTTAGTCAAAGACCGCGCTAATTGGACCTTGTTTTAGAAACAGGTCCACCCCGAACTGCAGCGCAACTTAAGAAATTTTAGTTGGCAATTAGTTGGATAATAAGTAGGCCCGAACGTACTGTGTTTTTTGAACACTTAAGATAAGCCAAGCGGGCTATTTAAATAAGGCAAGAATTAAAAAGCAAATAACAAATCACGCAATTTAATATCTAGCACTACATAGGTTAAGATGAAGTATTTTTAAGCAGCAATTCGTACCCCAACAGATTTGAGAAACTCGGGGTCTAAGGATGTGGCATGTATTTCATAAGTGAGGTAAAGGTCAGGCTTATTAACGCTGAGAAATAAAAGACCTTTAAGCTGACAATACAAGCAAGGGTTTGCTTTAAAAAAAATACATTAAATATACATGAACAAGGTCAAAGGCCGGGGCAGAAATCAAACTACAAAAACCTGCAAAATCTTATCCTAGGATCCCCAACTTTCATATTTCACGGACTTACTGCCTGCTTAGCGGCTTTGCATAGTTTTTGGTTATTAATTCATTCGAGTGAACTAAGCATCCACTTGCTTTAATTGAAAGACTCCAATTTGATTGTTACCACGAATCGATCGAAAGTAGACACACAAAAGTCACAAAGGTGTAAAATTGACAAGTGTCCCTATTACGTTCTACGATCGAATTCTAATTTTCGCAGACAAGTAATTTTTTTTTACAAAAGATTGGCTCGATAACGACGATTTCTCAATGAGCCGACATATATCTTCTTTGATTCTTGTGTCATGTCATTTGCCGCTGCCGGACCGATAAGATAGCATTTCTCTCAATTCGATTTCTAACAGGATCATGAACAAAAGCGCATTTAACGCCACTAAACTCATTTCCTAGAACCTCATTTCTATTGAAAGGAAATCATCCTCTCAATGTGGTTTCCTGCTACGGAGAACAAAAGCCGCCCGTCCCGTTGCGCATTTAATTTTACACATTTTCCAGAATTTATTCGCATTCCCATTGTTTGGCGCGTACAAGTGTGCATACCTGTGTGTTCTTCTTCACCTCGAAACAATGCCAAGTACTTGACACATAATAAAGGATCACATGCAGTTCGGTTTCGGTAATTTCTACGAAATTCGATTTTGAAGTGGCTATGAAGTTTCATAGCTCACACCTTTTCCATTTGTTTTGAAATGCTTCTGAACCGTGCTGTCGTTTTGTTGTTGTTGTTTTTTTATTTTTTTTCAACGAAAGATCAATCATAAAAGTTCGTAAGGCGGCTTTGGCCAATAACGCCATTTAGTGATAATAACAATTAAACTTGTTCTCCGTTCGACTCTTTCCAAAAATTAAGACAAACCGGCTTAGCTCAGCATCCAACATTCAGCTGGTATCTTTGAATCGTTAATTTGCGTGCCCTGTTGATCCATTTGTTCGATTTTTAAGAGGGTAAGCTGTAAAAATATCTTCAGCGAAGAACAAAAGCGCTCAAGTGTTGGGATATAAAAATCACTTCGCGCTTCGATTCTTAAAAGGTGTGTAAACAGCCTGTGCGCATCCGAAGGCGACTTTACGATCTTGCTGTTTCGCTTTGGCCATCGTCATTATGAACGGGCTCAGGTAGGTAGTCCACGAAACGACCTCTAGAAATACTGATCAATTGTGTTCGATAGTGGTGAAGATGCATCGCGCGAAGACCTCCAGACGCTAGTCTCCTACCTGAGTTGGTCTGCTTTACTCTTCGTCTTTCTCCACCAACACCATGTCGTCGTCGTATCTCACCTCTTGAGGTAACAAAAGAAGGAAATTACACTGGAGAACACTTTTACACCTTTATCACCCGGTCACAAGAGACCTGAATAACAATAAAAACTGACAATAACAACACGGTATCTTCTACATTCATAGCTATATATATAAACGCGGTCTATACGTCCAGCGATCCGGAGGAGCGGACAATCCAAACAAACACCTTAAAGGCTAAGGTGGAATCGACGACGACCACGAAAAAAAAAACTCACTCACTAACAATAAATTTTTCCAAAGAGGAGGCGGTAGAGGAGGCATCGAAACGGACAGAGGGCTGTAAGAGGAGAAAAAAGAGAAAAAAAATACTACGTGACATAAACAGATTAAGAACGTCGTGATTCGAGAGTAATTTACGAACCAGCTACCGAAATACGTAAAGATGATTATCTTTTGAGAGCCTCGTCATTTTTACAGCGCACCAGTAGTAGCGTAGCAGTGAGCAGCAGCTACACCGGCCCAGCCCGGCTGCCGCATGTGTTGTGCTGTGCTGTGCTGTGCCTTGGTACAGGGTGTCGTGGTTGGTACTTTACTCTACAAAACGGGTTATCAGATTATTTGTTATTTGTTTTGTTCTCCCACCCCACCAAGGTACACACTCAACAATTTAAATACCAGTAGCCGGGTTTATTATAAGAGAAGTAGGTATGGATGGTTGGCACACCACACAACAACAACAACAACAGCAACAAAAAGTATCTAAAGGCAAACAAACTAAACAGACAGACGACGGATAAAAAGAAAACAAACCCAAGATATTGTAATAAATGCCTAAATACACATTGAATGCAGGATTTCAAATCAGGCGAATAATACCACGCCTCTACACGTGACTTCCCCACCTAGACGATGGGCCATGGGCCTGTCGATGTCGTATATTGTCGTACTCGGTGCGGACTCGTATTCGTATTCGTATACCGCACGTTACCGTTAATTTATTATATGCGTACATCGCTTTTGATTTTATTCCTCTTTTTCTTTGTGGCCAAGTTTTAAGTAGCCAGTTGGGTGTTTAGAGTGTGAAACACTTTTAAGTGGGCTTAGGTGCTAAGCCTTTCGCTCAAAACTCCAGCAACTACACAAAATGAGGGGTGGCCGTATAGCCGTATGGCATAGCCTTAAATCATTTAACTGCGTGCAGGTACGCTTTATAAATAATCATGTGAATTGTGGTAGGTAAAAGAGAATAAAAAAAATTATTTGATCTAAATCTCATCGGCAGAGTGTACCCTGTGTGAAGGTCAATGGAATTCAAATTGGAATTTTGTTTGGAGTGCTGAGCTGGAATTCGAAATTGACATCGTAAATTTTGTTCCCCCCGTAAAAGAAAAAAAATAAAAGTCATGATCAGATTTTGAAATTCGAGAACCAGAAGCTCCAGACAGAGACACTTAATTTTTTTTTATCTGATTGCGTAATGAGACGCTATAACTCTTAGCGAGCTTACATGAACACATATGAGTATGTTAATGTATGCGGCTACAGATCCGGAATTATTTAGTACATATACAAAAAAAAACTCATAGAAGAAACTTTGCTTCGTTAGACATCTGGGGCACTTAATCGGAGATTAATGGCGTCCTGCAATCTTCTTTGAAGAAGTCACAGACGGACATAAAGTTTTGCAAATACCATGACATCTCCACATGATCAGTGTTTTTTTTTCCAATGGAAAATAAATATTTACAACGTACCTACCTTTGTGCCACAAAATAAATTAACAAGTACTTACATAGTACTTTGAGAGGAGTGGTATTGGTCCATTGGGAAGTATCGCAGACAGTAAGTATTAGTTTTCTGTCTAAGAAGATGTTTTTCATTAACGTCATTTGTAGGAGTAACGTCATGGGAAATTTAGATGAGCTATCATTCGATTACAAGGATTTAAAATTAGTTTATACACATTTTAACAACTTTGTAAAAGTTCAATTCAAGCGCGTATCGTACATCGGTACATCGGTCATCTCTTTTGCCCTGAAACTACGGTTAAAACGATCTGAGACTAAAAACGAAAACGTTCGTATGGGAAACATACTTGGGCTCTGCAATAGATACATAACTTTAATTTTGTTATATTCAATACTTCTGAAATAAGCAACAAGTTTTGATTTTGAAGTGACGAATAACTAGTCCGCATGAGCAGTATTTTCATCAGATCGGACTTCAGGTTTAATCGCGTACTTTCGAGTTATTCTGAGCGGATGTTAAGATATAGCTTTGAATCAGTTACACAAATAACTAACAGGAAGATGCCGGATTTATTAGGAAAGTTGGAACGATTTGCATAAATTTAGTACTGATAAAGGTGAGAAGCTAGTTTTCTTTGATAAAAACCACATCCGGGTGCCCGTGGGGGTATTAAAAGAACTCTGCATTATTAAACAGATGACTTAGAGGCAAAGCATTTTTATTAATGACTTTACGAAGATGGACCATATCATCGCTTATTCATTTTAAATGGGAGCATGACTCTTCCGGCGACTTGAAAGAGACACCCTCATTAACCTTCAAAAGCTGCATCAATTGATCTAAAAGGTTTTCATAGTCACATGTTCTTCCATGTACTACTAGCATGTTCACAAATGGCTTTTAGGCTTCTGGGTGAAATTGCATAAATGTTCCAACTGAAAAACTTAGGGTTAAAATAGAAACAGAAAAATCTCTTCTAGGCTTTAGGTCGGATTGCAAGAGCTTGTTTGATTGAAATCCAAAAAGACTTGGGTTTTTAAAAAAACAGATTAGGAAACAAAAATGGAAGAGGCAAATTTAACAAAAACTTTGTGTGAAGCTTATATTAGTCCATTTCTATTGTCTAAGTCGTTCCCAGTACCACAATACAACAATACCCACCTTTTGGGAGATTTGGCGAAGGTAGGCTTATGCGCTGTATGGGTTGTTTACACCACTAAAATTTGTTTAATGTCATTGACAGGTTACCAATAACAAATTTAATGTGGAGCTTAAATTTGTCGTCTCTTGCGCACTTATGCAAAGGAATATTTAAAAGAACGGGACCACGAAATTAATCTTTACATTAAATTTGTTATTGGCTGTATTGTATTTCAAAGAAGTATTTGGATAGAATTTCAGTAATTTAAAAACTGAATAAATTTTCGTTGGGTATATATACGGCGGAGTCATACATTTAGTTATTAAAATCCTGCATGTTTGCATCCTACACGCGCCCTTCGTATACCCACTAGTTTCCTTTTTAATGATTAAACAAACAATTGCCCAAAACCGAAATATGAATAATCGCCTATGAATATTGCGCAGTTCAAGTTTCAAGCTTCTCCCAAGACTTATCGCACTTTGTGCATATTATACTATATACACGGTGGGGAAAAGCTGTCACCCGTTGGTCTTTGGCTGCAATTTTTTTTTATGAATAAAACTTTGGTTCTGCTATTGGATTATGTTTATTTGATAACTTACTTTCTTTTTCTTCCATTAATTCAAGAAAATTATATCGACTGAGGCTCCTGACTTGATTACCATTTCAAATCTTTTAACGGTGTTATAAGAGACTTCCTTAAATTTGCAAATAAATTTTTAGATAAGGGATGTACAAGTGTAAATTCTCAATGTTGTGACATTGTTTGCATTTTACAACGCTTAAATGTTGCTCAGTTGGAAATATATCTCAATTAAGACAACTAAAACAAAAAAAGATCTATACGTTTGAAACATATCAATATCTGGATAACATTCAAGTGTCAAGTCATTCAAAGCAAGATAATTAGATATGACGTGCAATGGAGATATTAAACTTTATTTGTTTTTTCCCTATTATTGACCAATTCTAAATTTACATTTATCATGAATTTCTGAATTGCTTTAGAAATACGTATGAAATGAAGTGTCTCGGGATATGCAAATTTAAAAGAAATTCTTATTTGATTTTGTTAGCCTTTTCATAAAAGAAAATTATATAATCGACAAGTGTTTGCGCCTTTTTGGTAGGACCACGATTTTTTTCTTAGTTATATAGGGTGTTTGGGGCTATATGTCGGCAATAACGCCACGACTATTGGCTTCCAAGTACCATAACGTTTCTGGTTTCTTGGCGTAGGCGAGCGACTTCACATATCCCCAAAGAAAACAATCCAATGGTGTCAAATCACACGATCTTGGTGGCCAATTGACAGGTCCATTCCGCGGGGCTATGCGCTCATCGAATGTTTCCTTCAATAAATCGATTGTGACGTGCGCCAATTCGGGAACAAAATAGTCGGTTATCATGACTCTATACCGGTCTCCATTAACGGTAACTGACTCTCCAGCATCATTTCGGAAGAAGTATGGCCCAATGACTACACCAGCTCATAGAGCACAGCAAAGAGTCAGTTTTTCTGGATTTAATGGCGTTTCAAGGGTGTCATGTGGATTCTCTTCACTCCAAAGCCAGATTTGACCACAAAATATCAGTTTTATCTCTATTCGAAAAACCAACCTCTAAAAAAAAACACCCTTTAGCAACACATAGATAGGTTTTTATCGCAGGTATTCGGTATTAAAGTTTTTTTTGGTCAAAAGGATATAGAATCCTAGAGCGATTTTAGTCAGCCAACGACCATAAAATCACTCCAACACTCTACCTACATACATATATGTAATTCAAAGAAATATTCAAAATTTCACTCAAATTAAACATAATCAACTACAAACAGAAGTTCATTTGCAAAAAAAAAAAATATATATATATAAATGTATATAATACTATCGATCACTCACCTCCCAGTGGCTAAACATCAATTGCGGAGCTGCGAGCCCCGATGTCTGCTTTCGAATTTCCGGAGCAAAATCAAAAGATTCAATCACGGGAAGATACGCCATTACAGAGAAATTCCCACTACCCTGTGTTAGGTCACCAGATACGATTTTACCATGTCGACGACCGATGACGGCATACATTTTTCCTAGAACAAAAACAAACAAAAAAATACGTTTATTTAAAAACAAATAACAACAACAAAAATTTTTTTGTTTACTACAGTGTCTACAGCAAAAACAAAACCTCGAAATTCTCATAAATATCTCTGTGTTTGTTAACAAAATGATATAATAAAATTAAAATTAATTACACATTCTTCAGAGGGATATTTGCAAGCATAATCTTATATGTATTAATAAATCTGCTTCATCTATCAAGGGTCGATCGAACAGTAATTTCAATAATAAATGCGATATCCGGTTTGTTTAAAATGTTTTTGATTTTATCTTCTACTTCTTGCTAAGAGAAAAAAAAACATGATTTAAAAAAATTTTTAATTTGAATTTTAAAGATTTTTCATGGGAGAAAATATTAGTTCGAATTTGCCATTAGATGGAGTTTAGCAAGCACGATCATGATTTGTATTCCCTTTTATATACCCTACCCTAAGGGTGTATTCCACTTGGTTACATAGTTTGGAACACACCTTAATATTATGCATAAAAATACATGAAATTCGGTACATCCATTTCCGTTACTAATTCCAAAGTATTAAAATGTTTCTATATTTTAGGTGCGCCCGAAAGGTTCTACGCCGAAATTTAAACAAATAATCTGCACTATGAATTCCGAAGTTGGCGAAAATTCTCCGAATCTTTACGTATAGGAGAATGTTGTTTCAAACCTTTTGTTCTGATCGGAACATTTTTTCAACAAAACGTAACGCACCCAGGGTTCATCGCAATGAGCTTTTTGCATTCGATTTTGAACGTTGTATGCTCATTTTTCTTCAAAAGTCGCTGTTAAGAAATCGTTGGATATTAATGAGTTTGAAAAAACAGTGCATTGAGGGACCTTCTGAAAACGATTGCTGTGAACGAGAGAAGAGATTATGATTATCTGCGTTGTGGGGAAAATTCCGTTTCGAACGAATATGATGACTGCGCAAAATTAAATTTTTTGAATTAAAAAAAAAATTATTTTCAAAGTTGATGGAAAATAATATTCCCTTTAAGTAGTTTGACAAAGTGTCTGTTAATAATTGAAGCTTTTATGAGAAGGTGTTAATTCTTTCAGGGTCGATGGTAAATCAAACCACACATAAAAAAAAATGTCTACACTTTAATGTGCAATGGCACGCTTTCTAGTAGTGCCTCAAGAGTAGTTCTTTTCTCCATTTAACGACGAGATTATGTTCAGTAATACAGGACAATAACCCTCCCACTTCACTGCATTTATACTGGTACGCCTGTGCGGTTCGCGGGTTCGACATCAAAAAATATCTGCAGGCATCCCGATTTTGAATCACTTCATCATTAAGACCAATTAAATGCTGGTGTTTCTGCATTTGTGTGATCCAGGAGTTTTTAGGCCTGCCTCTCTAACGCGATTGTAAGGGAACGTTAATTGTCATTGCCTTTTTGACGGGGTTCGTAGGATCCCTCCTTTGAACATGACAATACCAACTGAGTCGGTCGTGCTCCAAATTTTTTCGAGACGTGGGGTTCTTTGACGTGAAGGCTTCCTCCGATTTTGGAACGTATTCGATCAAGCTTTGTTACAGCATCTTCATACATAGGAGATACTCTGTCTTTTTTGGGCTAATACGATACCCATTCCCCTCTAAAACATCTACCCAAACACCTTTAGGCTCGTTGCAGGGAAGTCTGATCTTCACTTATGATGGCTCCATCGTCAGCAAAGAATAACTGATGCACTTTAGGGTCCGTCACTTTTCCCACAAACAGATAATCTAGGACTGTAATAAAAAGCAAAGGACTTAAGAAACTTCCCTGGTGAACACCGACTTTTACTGGGAATTTATCGCTGACTTATGCGGGACATCTGACATTTGTCTTCGCTCCCTCGTACATGTCCACGATCATGATCATCTGTACGTAGGTTTCAGAAACTCCTCCTTGTCTTAGCGCAACCCATATCAGATCTCTTGGTTGTCTATCGAATGCTTTTTCAAAATCAACCAGAATCATATGCAGATCCTTTAGGGAATCACGATGCTTTTCCATTATGATCCTTCGCTTCAACTCTCCCATAAATATTTGTTTATTAAGTTTTATTTAAAAGAATATGGTTTTTAGTACTGTTATCTTCTTAATTTTATCGGTTGCTTAAAAGTATAACCAATTTTCTTCTTTGACTGGGTTCGCAGGATCTCTTACAACATGAACATTGAGGCTCTCTTGATCCATTGGGTTTTTTGACTTCAAAATGCGAAGTAATTCCATCTCTGAGGTCAGTAATTGCATTCATACTTTTCCGGCCACTTGTAACTTTTAACCGTTATTAAATGCAGATATTTATATTTCATTGTATAAATTTTTATTCACTTTAGGCTTATCGTTAAGTTACCTTTGCTTTAAAGAGGTAATTAATTTATTATTATTTTTTTTTACAGTTATGTAATTGAAAAACTTATGACATAAAATTTGATTATGAGGCATTTTCAATGTAATTCAATTACGCATCAATTACTAAGTAATTGTATTTGAATATATAAAATTATTATTATTGGTAATGTAATTTCGATTACAAGAAAATAAATAATAAGTAATGGAATTTAAGAATCATTTGAATGTAATTCAAACAATGAAATTAATTTTGCTTCACATTTTAATTCCACAACCTTTAAATGATTTTTTGTTTATTAATATATCAATCGTCCTTATTTAATTTTTTGATAATATTTCGACTCAAACGTAGCGATGGTGTACTATTCCAATGAGTGAAATGATAGAGGGTTAATTTTTTAGGAAAAGGAATCAAAATATTGTCTTTCAAGGTGACATCTAATAAAGTCGTCTTCGTCTGTTCGTCTTATAATCGTTAGCATTTTTACAAGTCGCGAAAGAGCAGTTACATGTAACAGTTGTTCGCAGTGGTCATTTGCAAAAGAAAAAGTCCACATATATTTGTTTAGAAGGATCTATGTATATTGAAAAAAAAAATAGATTGTATGTGGGATTAAAAAGTCTTTGACAGAATGGCTTTCATAACTCAATTTCGTACAAAAAGAAAAACTCACATAACTGAGTTCGCAGTACACACCATCGATATAGAGCTACACTGAGCGTACCAAGAATTAATAATAACTGACTGATTTATGTTTCATCTTACTAATTTTCCAACTAATCACTTATCAAACAACAAACAACGAGTTCCTATTTTCCTTAATGAAGACATAACGCACCAAAGAGGAATGAAAAAATGAAAAAGCACAACAGCAATTCCAGAATTCGGTATTTTTTTTTTTGTGAGTACTCAGCTACATTGACCTCGCTCAACTTGAAGCATCTTTTTTTTCTTAATTCTTTTCCACTTTACACACCGGATGTTATCTTGACCCGGAAGTTATAAACTTACATATTACAACCGCACATAGTGATGATGTTCTTAAGATTGACCATTAACATGCTAAACCTCAAATGAAGATAATGTACTACCACGCATCTAAGTAGTATCTGCGCGAGATGTGAAAACCCAGAAAAACTGTTTTTACATTGTAAAGTCTGAGTTGATTTTTTTTTCTTTTTAGTTTTTGGTTAGATAGATTAAAGTGTGAAGATACAATGTAACCAATTTACGATTGTAAAGCGTAATATGTATTATTATTTAAATGAAATAGTGAATCGGATGTGCGTGAAATATTACGTGTAGGAAGAATTGGAAATCTAATTTAAATGTGAGAATTGTAGCAGAGAGTAGGAGCCGATGAATTGAATTGAATTGATTTTATGTGAAATAAAGTTTGGGCTCTGAGAAAGGAAATAGATTCAATTTTTTATTTTATTTTTTTGGGTAAAAGAGTTATTAATTAAAATGTTTGGTTATTAGAAATGATGGCAAATAAATTAGGAAACAGTTTCCGTTCTGAGGAACTTAATTAAAAATTCAAATTCTTCGAGCTAGGGTAGCGGTGGATTTTAATTTCGAGGTCTACTTTCAAATGGCAGTATTTACATGCAAAGGTAGATAACTATAAGTCAAACATGTCCTATGGAAACAGTATGTCTATTCGACACAAGTCTAGGAGTTTCGAGCGAACAGATATAAAGCGTACTTATCTCGAGAAAAAAAAAGAGATATTCAAAAAGGAAAATTGCGCAATAAGGCTCGTGGTTGGTGAACTAAAAACCTTACAGATTGAGAAAATATACATTTGGCATATATTTTTATGGTTGGGAACAATAATGGCCGTGTGGATGTAATTGTGTTGGCTTGTGGCGCTTGAAGTGCGGATTTAATGTAAAAGGTACTTCTTTTTGCTCTTTTTTGTTGACCTGATAATAGTTGACAGAAAATGTTCTTTAAACTTTGCAGAGAAACCAATAGATAAATGGATATACATTATCATGAAAGCATCGCAAAATTATCTTCTCATTGTGTAAGAAAAGAGAAATAAGTTTTAAAATGTTTGTAGGATTCTTTTAATTTAAATTTGCTGAGTTAAGAAAAACTGCCTCAATATTAATTCAATAACATAATATACCGGGTAGGTTTAGAACTTTTTTTAAAAAAAAAACACAAAAAATTCGAAAAAATGAATGAAATATTTATTTGAATCGATAGTTTGAACCTTGCAATTTAATGTTTAAAGATAATTTCATGCAAATGTTGACCGCGGCTGCGTCTCAGGGAGCCCATCCGCTGAGTCCAATTTTGGCATACTCTTTCACACATATCGGCCGGTATCTCACGAATGAATGCATGGATGTTGGCTTCCAGTGCGTCAATCGAAGCGGGCTTGTCCCTATACACATTAGCCTTGGCATACACCCATAAAAAATAATCTAATGGTGTCAAATCGCACGATCTAGGCGGCCAATTGACCGGCCCGAAACGTCAAATTAACTGTTCACCAAACTCGCCTCGCAATTGCGCCATTGTTTCGCGTGCTGTGTGGCATGTGGCACCGTCTTGTTGAAACCACATATCATGCAAGTCAAGAACTTCCATTTCGGGCAAAAAAAAGTTTGTTATCATCGCTCGGTAGCGTTCACCATTGACAGTAACGCAGCGATTCGCATCATCTTTGAAGAAATATGGCCCAATAATGCCGCCGGCCCATAAACCGCACCAAACAGTGGCTTTTTCGGGATGCATTGGTAGCTGTTGCAATGCTTCTGGCTGATCTTCACTCCAAATGCGGCAATTTTGCTTATTTACGTACCCATTCAACCAAAAATGAGCCTCATCGTTGAACACAATTTTTCGATAAAAAAGCGGATCCTCGGCCAGCTTTCCAAGAGCCCATTCACCAAAAATTCGGCGTTGTGGTAGGTCGGCTGGCTTTAGTTCTTGCACCAGCTGTATCTTAAAAGGCTTTACGCCCAAATCCTTCCGCAAAATTTTCCACGTAGTGCTGTAACAAAGGCCTAACTGCTGGGAACGGCGCCGAATCGACATTTCGCGGTCTTCTGTCACACTAGCTGATACGGCCGCAATATTTTCTTCAATACGCACAGTACGTAAACGTGTTGGTGGTTTAATGTCCAACAAAGTAAATTTGGTGCGAAATTTGGTCACAATCTTCCGAATAGACTGCTCAGAAGGTCGAGAATGCCGATCATAAAATGGAAGCAGCGCGCGATGAACATTTCGAACCGAGCACGAATTTTGATAGTAAAATTCAATAATTTGCAAGCGTTGTTCATTTGTAAGACGATCCATGGTTAAATTGCAAACCAAACTGAAGCTGTTTGACAGTGACACAAGATACTAAACACACGTCAGCTGTCAAAACCAGTGTTGCCAAAACCAAACCAGCTAAAAAATCACCCTTTATATAAACAGGCTCCATTTAGCTGTTTGGTATATTTATTAACTATGACAAAATATTGCAGCAGTGTTTTGTGACTGAAACGAATATAAGTTATACTAACGCCGTCTTTTTTATAGAAACAGTAGTACTAAAGAGACCCAAGACGAGGCATCACAGCCTCCTGTTAAATGAGTTGGGTAATAACAAGTTGTTTTCGTTTTTGTTCTTTAGTTTTAATTACATTTTTTTTTTAAATAAATGTTGGTTAAAATTTTTATTATTTTTTTTATACCTTTTTATTGAGAAATGATTCTGGAATTTCACCAAAATAGTAAGCAAATCGTGGTCCAAGAAATATTTTAATTTACTAAAAATTTTAGCAAAAGAATCGTTTCCTGAAAATAAAATTGATTATGTATTGGTGAATTTTAGCTAACTTACTATCCGGTAGATATTACGGGTGAAAAAATATATAGGGTAAATCTACTGCGACAAACTGAATACTAGTCATAAGCCATTTTCAAAAGTATGAAAGAGAGGTTTCAAACGGATATTGGTTTTACTGATTATGCGGAAAGCATTTGATAGGTTAAATCATCAAATTCTACTTTATAAACTTTTTTTCACTTGGTATCCACTCTTTCCTTTCGAAGTGGATGCATTGGTAGGGTTAAAATTGTTAAAATTGAAAGTTCATACTCTTTAAGTATTCTTGTTCCATCAGACGTTTCTCAAGGAAGTTATTTGGGAACGTTACTATTTTTTTATTCCTGACTTAATTAAAAATTCAGCATGCCTTCTTTTTGTTAAATGAGTGGTGGCAACATAATTATCTTCCTCTTAATATTCCAATATGCCAAGTTTTAGCGTGTTTCAGAAAGTTGAATCCAATTTTATTTGATTATCACATCAACAACATTAATCTAGAACGAGTAAGACAAAAGAACGATTTGGGAGTAATTCTAGATGTTAACCTTTCATTTTTACCCCACTATGATTACTTGATCAACAAAGCCAATCAAATGCTTGGTTTTATTAAGAGAAATACTAGCGAGTTCTCGGATCCCTATACCCTGAAATCACTTTTTAGTTCCTTCATAAGGTCAGTTCTAGAGTACTGTGGTTTAGTTTGGTTTGAAATTCTTATTACCGAAATTCGGTGGTTAGATTTGAGAGAGTGCAAAGACATTTCACTAGATATGTTTTTTTTAAGATGAATTGCACGATTGCAAAGCCATCTTATAATAGCTGATGTTTATTATTTGGAATTCAGTCTCTTCAAAATCGTCGACAATTACTTTCGGCTATGTTTAAAACGGACATCTTAACGAATCACATCAATTGTGCCCCGTTATTAGCCTTAGTTTGTGATAGAACTACGCCTTTAAGGACTTCGCGTGGGCGATTTTTAATTTACGAACAGTTCCATAATAATAATTATGGACGTAATGAGCCCATTTCGCGTTGCATCAGAGAATCTAATTTAATTTGGAACAGCTTAGATAAATATGTTAATAGTTCGAAAATAGCTTTTAAATCTTTTGTTGCAAATAATATTCAAACCAGGTATTCTAAAGTTTTGTTTCTAATTAAATAATAATACCTATATTAAATATTGTTAAACTGTATTGCTGGATATATATGTTTATATAATAATAATGTCTATATACTTAAATAAGTCTGTACGATTTGTTCGAAATCTAATTGATAAAAATTAAATAAAATAAAATATTTATTTGGAAGAATATTATAAGAGGAAGAAGACAGAATCTCAATCCACGAGATTCAATGATTGCGACAGTTAAAAAACATTTTAATCCTTACAGGCTTTTAGGACATCGCGGATTCCAGAGCGCTTTGTCTGGATAACTGGAAGAAGAGTGCCCGGGATCGCAGAGGATGAAAGGCTGATGTGTATCAGGCAAAAATCCTTCACGGGTCGGGAACCCTTTAAGGAAGTAATTAGTTTGTGGCCTCACCACAGCTTTGGTAACTGAAAACGCGAAGATTTTTCTTGCCAGTTGTCAATTGTTTAGACATGTACAACAAAAATAGTAGAAGTATTGAATACATGACGTTATGGAATAATTTACTGACAAAAAATCACTTAACCACAAATATAACAGCAGGTTGAAGTAAGTTATTTTCTTTGCGGACGATGTTATGACAACCGTTTCACAGCATTCTGACTATTTCGCCTGTTGGGTTTGATTTGATACGAAGAAAAAGTTCGGATCACTGTTTTACTGCTTTTGTTTTTGAGATCGAAGACTGCCTCTATACAATCTTGCTGCTTTTAAAAAGCCTAAGAGAATATGTATATTCAAAATCTTTTTGCAAATAATTCAGACAAAAGAGTTCATGTGCGAACTGACGCAATTATTATAAAAAAAAAACATATTACCATTTTTTTCAGTGTGGCTATACCAAAACCCTAAGAGCAAGCCCAAAGAGAAGCTTCAATTTACTTCTGAATCTTAAGCTCGCTTCAAATCTCCAACAATACATCTAACTTCATTCGAACATCAACTGCAGATACTCGCATCTAAGCAAGCTATACATGCACTAGAGATGGTCTCTCATTTATCTATGTATACGTGTAAAAATTGCGTTGTATACGCTCGCGCGCACAGGTAGTTTATGAAGTATCTCTCAAGCTACTCTCTGTAGTAATACCAGCATCATCACCAGCAATAGCAGCAGCAGCAGCAGCATCCAGCATCATCAATAGTCCACAGCATCACTGAAAACAACGGCTACTGCGAAGAGGCATGTGTTATATGTATTCTCTCCTCATTTGCAAGGACTGACCATATATTACTTACGGCACAGCTCACAAGTACACTTTCCCCCTTCCAACGCTTCACCTTATACAATGGTATACTCCTCCTCCTCCTGCTGTGCTGGTTATGAACGAAGGCAATCATAGCAGCTCTACAACAACAATTTAACTTCATTCATAACATCAGGTCGCTAAGACACCGCGCCGTACTACTTACTCTCAACTCAACTGCTGCTTAATCGCACCAGCGCACCGACCGCACCACTGTATGGGTAAAGATATTTCTACGTCGTGGTAGTACATACGCAGATACAATATGCAGACATCGACAAAATCGAATTCCTTTCACCGATGTATTGGTTTTCATTCAAGTTCTTCCCGATGTTGTGTTTTTTTACGTGTTGTTTTTAGTTTATTTGATCAGTTCGGAAAGTGAAGTTGTTTGCCGCGCGCACATTTTTCATAAGAAAAAATATCTATCTATCTGTCGAGTACGTTAGATTTTTGGTCGAATTATTCATTAAGGATACCTTTCACTAGTACAAATTCCAATTGTCATAGATACACCATTCAAGATACATTCCATGACATTTGTGTCGGTCGCTTTCGTTC